>OU342744.1:312067427-313322690 GCA_910589775.1 Avena eriantha | reverse complement strand
TGAGAGGGAATCACCTTTAACTGTTTTTTAGAGACGGACATCATCTTTAGTTTCACATAGGCACCTTTGATTCTAAATTTATTTCATATTCGTAGAAGATATCTTTAATCGTCTTTAATTTCTAGGTCAAAGATTATTACATTAATGACCATATGTGAAGTTTGTGCATGAACTTAAATTGGTATATACAATTTAAGTTTACATAGTGATTTAGCTTGTAGTTATTACATGATCTTATATTATTATGCAAGGCTAACATACATACTGCTAAATATTTAGTGTTAACTTTAGAAATGATCCTATAATGCTTATAGCATTTTTATGGAACATAAATTTAATAAGGTAAAAGAAAAAGGACTTATCCTTATTAATATCCTCAACAAAGAAAATGGTTAATGGATGACTACTATTTTCCACATCCAGTAGTTTATGGATAGAGCTCAAATCTAGTTACAGACGACCAATTTGGTTTACCTTCTAAAAAATAAATCATAAGTTTATAGAGATAAATCCATCAAACTTAATTATATAATCTTCACCAGGCAGGGTGAGGGTCAATTCCGTTTGCAAATATATATACACTATAAGCATTCCATAAAAAAATTAACCAATTTATTTATCATCTTTAATCCTTCAAACTATAAATTCATTTGAAGACTGATATATGCTTTTACGTGAGATCATGAAATAATCTTGTTGCAATAAGATTAGGTCATATTATTATTAACTAAAAACATGATACACAATAATATGTTGGTTTGATCTTGTTTACACATAGTTATGATGTACGACCTCATGAACCTACTATCTACCCTTTTCATATTCAATGAAAATGGCTCCTTTTAATCTCTGCTCACTTCACTTGACCTTCAACAACAGATAAAGGCTCTTCGAGGTGAGGAAGACACTAATCAGTATTTAGAGTGTAGTTTAGATATGCCACGGGTTTGTGTGTTTTTGGTGATAATGTCTTGGTGGTTGATATGTGTTCGTACTAAATACATCCGCATCGAAACTCCTATCTACCCATTCCCTTTCAATAAAAACAATTTGTTTCGATATTCCTCACTTAAGTTGACCATCAACAACCTATAAAGGCTCTGGGAGGTGATGGATGCATTAATTAATATTTATATTAGAGTTTGGGTATATAATGTTAGTTTTTTTGGGTGATAATGTCTTGGTGTTTGAGATGATATCGTGTAGGATAAATTCACATTGTCTCCATCTAATTCCTGGTATTTTCCATATGGATCAATGTTTGTCGTGCAATAGTCCATGTACCTGGTGGTTGTCATATGGATTGATCTTTTCTGGCAATAGAGTAGTGGTTGGAGAGTCTGCCTCGTGGGGAATGTGTCAATACAACATAGTCCTAGTCTTTGCAGTCAATCATCTGATACATATATTTCGAAACATGTGAGGTTAATTTGAATTTTATAAATTACATTTGTAAAGTTATATCTATGTTGTATGTATGTTCAATTTTTTTTAATTTCAGATCATGTCATGTATTTCCCTGCGCGGCTGCAACCATGTTCTATTGTACTCTTATGTGAGTAAACACATGGACGAAAGCTAAAATCACATCCTAGCGTTTTTTTCATCATTATGTATATAATAACTAATATTGTTTGCATCTAGTTCTTTCTAGTTTCTGCATGGATCAATGTTTATCGTGGAATAGTGCATGAACCCGGCGATTTTGGTGGCCATCGTTTTTCTTTTTCTAGGCAGTTTAACGATTTGGCTAGCACCACTGTGAATCCGACGACCTAGGTCCTACTCCATCCGTTCGGAAATATAAGACGTTTTAGCTTTGTGAATCGAATGTATCTAGACATCTTTTAATGTATAGGTTCGCTCCGAACCTATACATTAAAAGATGTCTAGATACATTCATTTCACAAAGCTAAAACGTCTTATATTTCTGAACGAAAGGAGTACTATCTAAAGTATACATATTAGAATTTTTAAAATCTATGAGATATTTTTATCTTACCAAACTATATTTTAATTTCTTTAACGTACATTGTCATATTGGTATGTAACAATTCGCATGTTGGCACCATGTCCTGTTGTAGTATATTGCTTAAATATATATCCTGACACAAGCATCGTGTGTCGAGTTTTTCCCCTGGCCAATCAATTAATGAGTCTTTGGTTTATTTTTTCCCGTCCACGAACAGCTTTTCTGGCCGATCAGTTTTGGAGTTTACTTCTCAGACATACCAATTAATTGCTCTATTTTAAAATAAGATATTTTAGGTTTTGTGATACTAATACAGTGGCGGAGCTACCAGGTATGCCAGGTGGGCCTTGGCATACCTGGAGCGAGCCGTGCGTACTAGTACTGGTAGGAAAAAATTGCTGATCGATGGGTGCAAAACAAGCCAGCTCAGTCCCGTACGTATTGTTTACCTAGAAAAAATACAAAGACATGATCCATAGCAACAACTGCACGGGCTGATCGATCGGAGCCTGCCAAGCCACGAGTATCTGATCAGGGATCGATCTGCGGTGGCGGGCTGCGGCAATTCTCAAGTTACAGCCAGTACCGGCGATTATTTCTGGTTCTGGACACCGGCACGACTACACTCTGGTCTTTGTCTGTACTGTCGCCCCAACGCGTCTCGAGATTTCTTGGAGTCAGGTTCTGGCAAGCTCCATACGTGCATCGGTAATCATCTAAGTACTCCCTTCGATTTAAATTAGTTGTCTCTGATTTGTCTACATTTAAATATATCTAGATTTATTTTAGTGATAGATACATCCGAATCTAGACAAAATCAAGTCAAGTAATTTGGATCAAAGGGAGTAGCTGATTCTCTAAGGATCAACATTCATATGTATATAGCATCTTGAGATTAAATAGTTCGGTACAAATAACTCGTGAATATCTATTTTATGATTGTTCATGTTCTAGATAATCTTGTTGACCTCTCAGTTAAGCTTGTTGAAACAAAGAGGCATAAAGCATTGTATGATATGGTTTACTTCTCAAATTGGTATTGGTCTACCGGTGGCAACGCAAGTGTTGAAAGTGTGTTTTCTGCAATGACTTTAATGAAAACAAACGCTGATTTTTTTGTCACGTATATTGAGCGAGATATTTTTTCTGAAGTGGATGAAGACAATATAGTCGAGACATTCATGTCACTAAGGAGGCGTAGGCCACACAAGTCAAACAAGTAGTATTATAAGTTACTTTTATCAATATTTTAGCTTGGTGATTAGACTATTAGCATGGTTACTTATGCATTTTCCATCTTTAATCCCCAATTACATATTGTTTATTTCTTATACATCGTATTACAATGCAAATTTACAATTTTGTATAGAACTATAAATAGATTTTATCTAGATGGTCATCAAAATTTTGATGTGGCATACCCATTGATAAAATCCTAGATCCGTCACTGAACTAATGTATCTAGAAACAACATCGTCTCCTGAGTTTTTCTAGATATAAAACGGAGGGACTGGGTCTTTTTCCGACATGCATCGGCTCCTACGTATTTCTAGGACCACTGCACGTTCTACCTAGTTTATTCTCTCTAAAAACAAAAAGTTATCGGAGACAGTTTTTCCAAGCGTTGCAGATAGAGTCTTATCGATACACGTGTTGACTCGATCGATCAAACATAGTTTTGCACGTTCAATGTGGTAAGTATTATGAAACAAGTATTGATAGGGTATTGTGTGTGCCTTTAGGGTCATCGCACGTATGTATATACTAGCACAAAGCCCGTGCGTTGCTACGGTACCACATTACCGCACGTTGTATTGGTACGTAACAATTCGCATGATTGGCACCATGTCCTGTTGTAGTATACTGCTTAAATATATATCCTGACACAAGCATCGTGTGTCGAGTTTTTCCCATGGCCAAGCAATTAATGAGTCTTTGGTTTATTTTTTCCCGTTCACGAACAGCTTTTGTGGCCGATCAGTGTTAGAGTTTACTTCTACTTGCTCTATTTTAAAATAATGTTTTAGGTTTTGTGAAACTAACGTATCTAGAAATAACATCGTCTCCTCAGTTTTTCTAGATATAAAACGGAATGACTGGGACTTTTTCCAACGCGCATCGGCTCCTAAGTATTTCTGGGACCACTGCACGTTCTACCTAGTTTATTCTGTCTAAAAACAAAAAGTTATCGGAGGCATTTTTTCCAAGCGCTGCAGATAGTCTTATCGATACACTTGTTGACTCGGTCGATCAAACATAGTTTTGCACGTTTAATGTGGTAAGTATTATGAAACAAGTATTGGTAGGGTATTGCGTCTGCCTCTAGGGTCACCACACGTGTGTGTATATATATATATATATATATATATGTATATATATGTATATATATATATCAGAGTTTACAAGGGTTAGATAAGTCGGTTCGGTTTACAACACAATCACTAAACCGACTTAGGTATAACTAGGTATCCTATACATACACGTATGTTTATCACCCTCCCTCAATCTCAACTTCGGAGAGGTTGAGATTGCGCCTACATGAAGTAAATTGTGGCAGCGGCAATGGCTTGGTGAAGATATCAGCTAGCTGATCCTTGGAGGAGATGAACCTGATCTCAAGTAGCTTCTGAGTAACCCGTTCCCGCACAAAGTGAAAATCAATATCGATATGTTTAGTGCGAGCATGAAACACCGGGTTGACAGAAAGATATGTAGCTCCAATATTAACACACCATAAGACAGATGGATTTCTCTGAATCACTCCAAGTTCACCAAGGAGAGCTTGTACCCAAATCAACTCAGCAGTAGCATTTGCAAGTGCCTTGTATTCTGACTCCGTACTGGAACGAGACATAGTAGCCTGTTTTCTGGCACTCCAAGAAATCAAAGTTCCTCCATAGAATATAGCAACCCCTCCCCCTTTTGATCGGCGGTCATCAGGATCACCAGCCCAATCTGCATCAGAGAAGGCAGAGAGGAGTGGCACGGTAGATGAGGGACACAGAAGTAGACCATGTGACAGAGTACCCTTCACATAGCGAAGAATGCGTTTGACCGCTGACCAATGAGCACATCTAGGAGCATGCAAGTATTGACACACCTTGTTGACGGCAAAGGACAAATTTGGACGTGTCATGGTAAGATACTCAAGGCCTCCAACAATACTGTGATAACGAGTAGACTCTTGAGCAGAAAGAGAAGTAATGAAGCGGGCTAAGGTCCTTGAGAGCAAATGTTGTACCAAGCCGATGAACCAAACGATCAGTAGCTACAGACGAGGAACTCACCACAATGATGTCATGAACATAAACAAGGAGATATAGTGTGAGTTCAGGCCATCGCAGAATAAACAGAGAAGTGTCGGCTGTGGAAGGAGTGAAGCCAAGAGCAGCAAGTACAGAGCTGAGTCTCGCATGCCAAGCATGGGGAGCTTGCTTGAGTCCATAGAGAGCCTTATCTAGTGGACACAAAAACCCAGGATAGCTAGGATCCTCAAACCCAGGAGGTTGTCGCATAAACACCTCCTCCTCAAGGACTCCATGAAGAAATGCATTCTGAATGTAAAGTTGCCAAAGATGCCATCCCTGAGTAAGTGCCATCAATAGTAACACAGGATAGTAGTGGGTTTGACGACACGACTGAAAGTATCCTCATAATCTAGTCCATATCGTTGCTTGAAACCTTTGACAACTAGGCGAGCTTTGTATCTGTCAATGGACCCGTCAGCTTGTCTTTTGATTTTAAACACCCATTTGCAATCAATTATATTCACTCCAGAACGAGGAGAGACCAATTTCCATGTCCCATTCTTCTAAAGAGCAGTGTACTCAGCTTCCATAGCCATGCGCCAATGTGGAGATGCAAGAGCAGCACAAAAATCATACGGTTCAGTATTCAACAGTGTCGGATCAGAAGACCTGGTAGTACTCTAGGCGACAGTGCCATTAGTGCGAACCTTCTCCTGACGAATGCCACGTTGTAGACACGTAGTCATCCGCGGCGGATCAGCAAGGAGTGGCTGATACATTGTAAATGTATCTATAATTTTTGATGCTCCATGCTTAGTTGTATCCACTTTTTTGTGTTTTGTCCACACTTTGGAGTACTTTTTATATGATTATTTGGACTAACCTATTAATAAGAGCCACAGTACCACCTGCCTGTTTTCTGCTGTTTTTGGTTCTAGGAAAGTCAGAAAATGAATATTCTCGGAATTGGACGGGACAAAAGCCAAAGTGCCTATTTTTCCAGAAGACTCCAGGAGCCAGAATACGAGACGGAGAAGAGCCAGGGGGTGGCCACACCACCTGGTGACGCGGGCTAGGCCAGGCCGCGCCAGGGGGTGGTGTGGGCCCCCCAGGCACCCCCTCGGTCTCCATCTTTGCCTATAAGAAGCCTTCTGACCTAAAAACTTCGGGGGGTTCGACGTTTTTCCACGAAAAGTTCCGCTGCGCCGCCGCCACTGAAGGGGAGATTCGGGGGATAGAAAGTCGCTGTTCCGGCACCCTGCCAAGACGGGGAAGTGCCCCCGGAGCCATCTCCATCGATCTTCACCATCATCTCCATCGACCATCCATGTTTCCCCCATCTATGAGTGAGTAATCTCCCGCTGTAGGCTATGGGGATGGTAGGGATTAGATGAGATCGTTCATGTAATGGCATCAGATTGTTAGGGCATGGTTCCTAGTATATTTGATTAGTGCTTAATGACTTTGTTGTGACTTGTTGTGCTTAATGCTTGTCACTAGGGCCCGAGTGCCATGATTTTAGATCTGAACTTATTATTGATTCATTATGATAGTATTGTTCTTGGTCTTATCTGCAAGTTGTATACACACGTCGTTGTCTAGAACCTATGGCCCCGAAGTGACAGAAATCGGGATAACCGGAAGGGAAAGGCTTTGATGTGAGGATCACATGTGTTCACAGAGTGTTAATGCTTTGCTCCGGTGCTCTATTAAAAGGAGCACCTTAATTGCCAGTAGTTCCCTAGAGGCCCCGCTGCAAACGGGTTGGCAGGACAAAAGATGTTGTGCAAGTTCTCATTGTGAGCACGTATGACTATATATGGAACACATGCCTAGGATTGTCTAGTACTTGGGTGCTTTATCTTATTTATCTGCAATTGCCCTATGTTCTGATTGCTATGTGAATTGTCTTGTCCATGCAACGCCCGTCCATCCATCCCTATGCCTACCGCACTCGAATCCCACTGTTTACTGCTTTCGTTACTACTGTCTTTGCTTTGCTACTGCTGTTACTTTGCTATTCCTACTACAAAACTGTTGCTACTGATAAACTGATGTGAGCAAGATTGTTTCCAGGTGCAACTGAATTGACAACTCAGTTGTTAAGGCTGATAAATATTCTTTGTCTCCCCTTGTGTCGAATCAATAAATTGGGTTTAACTTCCCTTGAAAATACTGCGATACACCCCCTATACTTGTGGGTCATCAAGACTATTTTCTGGCGTGTTGCCGGGAGCATAGCTTTATTTATCAAGTTCACTTGGAATCACTATTGTTCAATCTAAGTTTATCTTTCTCCTTGTTTGCTTTTTTCTTTATCAAAAATACAATAAAAATTAGTTCCTACTCTAGTTGTTACTTTCGTTGGTCTGTTATTGTCTTGCTTTGTCATGCTTGTTATCAATGGTTGGTTTCTTTGAAACTGAAGCTTATTGGCAAGGTGGGTTCACGGAAGATCAAAAATATTATTATAAGGAACACCACTTGTCACAAAAAGGGAAACACTTATGGGAACAAATTGATAGATTGTATACCATTGCTAGGAACGTGTGCTCTACTTATAATGTTACGTATTGCTGTGATGAGTCTTGTTGCAGAAAGAGGTATAAACACCTCCCTTTTCAATGTGAGTATAGTGATAATAATACCATATCTTCCTATGCTAAAGGAATTTATGACTTTTATGATGCGGAACAAATTGAAGAATTTATTGCTTGGAAGGGTGATTTTGAACTTGCTAGTTTGCTTGAAAATATTGATGATTCACCTTACAAATATGAGGTTTATGGTATACTTATATTTTGCTTTGATAATTATAAGGATGAAAATAGCTATATCCTTGAATATTTTAATAGATGCTTTCCACAAATGGAAGAGACTAATGCCTTGCAGGATCCTATGGAAGAGACTAATGCCTCGCAGGATCCTATAGAAGAAGAAATTGATGAACCTGAAATCTCATTAGATGAAAAAGAGGAGGAGAGTGATGAACAAAAGGAGAAAGAATGGATTAGCTACCCATGCCTGCCTTCTAATGAGAGTAATTCTTTATCCCTTACATTATTTGATTGTCCCCCTTGCTTACTAAAGGAGAATGATTGTTATGTTCCTGAGGTTTCTCTTGATAATGTTTATGATGAAGCTCTAGTGCTTGTAGATCATGAAAAGCATGCTTTATGTGATAATTATATTGTTGAGTTTATTCATGAGGCTACTGAAAATTATTATGAGAGAGGAAAATATGGTTGTAGAAGTTTTCATGGTATTGAAACATCTCTCTATGTGCTGAAAGTTTTGAAGTTTCTCTTGTTTTATCTTCCTATGCCTGTCACTTTGTTCTTTGCAAATTTATTTGCATACACAATTCCTATGCATAGGAAGTGGGTTAGACTTAAATGTGTTTTGAATTTTCTCCTTGATGCTCTCTTTTACTTCAACTCATTTCTTATGAGAGCATCCTCTCAAACTTTTATGCCTGAAGATGATAATATGTCTATTATTCTTGGGAGACCTTTTCTTAAATACTGCAGGAGCTGTTATTAATTGTAATCAAGGGAAGGTGACCTTCAATGAACACATTGTCTATTTCCTCAAGAAGATTGAAAGGACTTATGGTTTGAATTCAATTGAACATGTTGAGGGCATTCAAGTTGGAGAAATATATTGTCCCATACGAAGAGAAAAATTTGAAACTATTATGATTGCGACCATTGCTATCAAGGTTGAGGTAACATAATCATTAGTGGGATACAAAGTTTTGTCTCATATGGAATTGTTTTGGTAACAAGACCTGATCAACCTTGTTAACAAAAGTATTTCATTGAACAAAACAATGTTTTCACCATGATTATCTCCGCTTACTTCTATTCTATCCATTTTAGTTTTTGCTTCTTATGTCTAACTTAAAGGCGTTAAAGAAAAGTACTTATTGGGAGATAACCCAAGAGTTTTAGTTGAGTCTTGGAAGTTATTACCTATGTATTAACCTCTCCTTATCCTTTTTATTTGCTTTTTGTGCCAAGAGTAACCTCTAATGAGACAGAAGTAATGATTGGAAAAGTTGCTGTCCCGAAACAGATTTCTGTGCTTCATCGTAAAAATTCCTGAGAGAGCTCTGTACGTCTGATTGAACTGTAATTGTTTGTTCTTCTGCCCCATGTTGTTATCTAACTTTCGTTAGTTCAACACTTTTTTATTTGAGCAACAGAAGGTCTTCGAAAAAATTCGTCTTTACCTGCTGGTCTGTTTTGACAGATTTCTGCCATTTTCTGCATTTGCTTCTTGTTGGCTCCTTTTTGAGTTTTTTTGGGGAATTGAGCTTTTTGAGGGAAGTGCTACAGTAGCTAGTGTTCTAATGGAAGTTTATTTGGTGTTAGAACTGAACCTTAAGACCTATTATCTTGAGTGCACTAATGTTGCTAATAAAGATTATGTGAAGTTTTGTATGAAGGAAAAATTTCAGGTGTATGGAAGGAATGAGTGATGAGATGAAGGATGGACTAAAGCTCAAGCTTAGGGATGCAATGCGTGTCACCCCAAGAAATATCCAAGAAGTACAAGCGTCAAAGCTTGGGGATGCCCAAGGCATCCCTTTCTTCATCAATAAAAATCTCAGGTTTCTTCCAACCATTTCATTTTTATTTGTTTCATGCACATATGTGTTGTTCTTGGAGCGTCTTCTCTTTCGTTTTTCGTTTTGGTTTTTAGTTTGCGTGGTTTTCTTAGTTTTCTGAATAAATTGGTTGGACCCCCTCTTTCATTCTTTGGTGTTCAAATGGTTTGGTTTGGTTTGGAAAAGAGTAGGAAAGCTCATGCTTAAGTGGTAAAGCGAGCTTGTTTTTGACTGTGGCCTATGCTTTGTCATGCCATGCTTGATATTGTTTTGGCTTTATGATTAGTATTCTTTGTTGTAGCATGACTTGTTATAAACAATTGAGATTGCTTAATGTGCCTTGGATGAATCATGCGTTGTTTTAGCATATTAAATCATGGTATTGTGGTATTCTTCTTTGATGCTTTATTTGGGTTGACTTGGCACATGCTCACACCATGTTATGACTATCCCAAGTCACCATAAGTCTTTATGATCCTTTAGTTTTCAACTTGTAGTATCACTTTATGCTTTGATCAGTGATGTTTTGTCGCTCTACATGATTATGGCCATTATTGCTCTCTCGTTTGTCGCTCCCTTACTATTGCTAGCCTTCACTTCCACTGAGTGTTTTACTCATGTTTCCAACTCCCTAAACCAAATATTTCCAAAGTGTCCACCATACCTACCTATTAGCATCATTTGCTACTTCCGTGCATATTCAATATGCCTTGTTTCTTTCGAATAAAATGTTTGCTTGTTATGAGAAAGTTAGTTAGTAAAGCTCTCACGAACTTGATGGCACACTTTATTTCCTGCACTTAATAAACCTGAACCATTGTGAACTCTCCATGAAAGTTATATGCTTGCAAATTATAGGCTGGGGATTAGCAGAACCGTGATGTCATGGGGAACGCTTTCAACACTTGTAAATATATACCCAGTTGATACCTTGCTCTTTTGTTTGCGGATGTCGTCGGTGTGAAATGAAAGGGGAGCTTGTAAGTCCATGGAGTTATGTATGTGTGTTAGAGAAACGCCTGGGTCGCTGGTCTAATCCATGCTGACATGGTGGAAACCTGCAGCGTAACCATAATGATATCTATGAAGCATTCTTCTTATAAAAAAAGAGAAAGATAGCTATTGAGAAAAAGAAAAAAAGATATTTATGAAAAGAGGAAAGAGAGAAAAAAGCACCATTTCCCATGGTAAATAAGAAGATTGCTAAGATACTCATTGTCTGCTTGCCTTGTCATTTTGATATGGGGATTCTTCCGTATCATCGGGCAAGGGGTACCCCGTTGGCAGTTCTCAATGATACGCACATACTTACGATGACAAGAACTTACCGGTAACTAAAGTTGAGTAGCATGAGGAGCGGCCCTCGTACTCAAGGGACTTGGGATTTTCAGTTTACAGTTTGTCAAGCATATAACTCAGATTGTACCTCACTTTCACCTTAACCACATTAAAGATGCTTATGATAGGGGCAATGAAAGCTCAAAGCTAATGAGTACCATACTTTCAGCATTTGGAAGCCTTTCAAACTATTCAAAACCTTTTCATTTCCTTATTGAGTCTCCACACATTCTATGAGCACTTTCTTGAGAGCATAGTGGTCATTCTTAGTTCTATGTGCATTGTCCCAAGACTTGTTGATTGATGCATACCTTGATATTGCTTGTTTTAAACTATTTGTATCTAGTCACTCTTGTAAACTTTGAAGGTGTCCTATGCATTTATGTTTGCTACTCTCTGAGGGACAAGCTGATTGCCACTATGCTATGTTTTCTTTATGTGAAACAAACAAACGTCTTGCAAAGCATTGTTATTCATGAACCTTTTGTTTGTGCCTTTTCATGTTGCATCATAGTTTCTTTGTCTTCTTGCTAGAACTTTGTCTTTCATGTTATGATGGAAGTACTATGATCCCAGCTTTGAATGTTTACAAATACTTTGGTCAAGTCTTTGATGGTGCATGTCACCTCAAAAATTATTTTTTCCTTTTATCACTTAGCTACTCGAGGACGAGCAGGAGTTAAGCTTGGGGATGTTGATACATTGCAAATGTATCTATAATTTTTGATGCTCCATGCTTAGTTTTATCCACTTTCTTGTGTTTTGTCCACACTTTGGAGTACATTTCATATGATTTCTTGGACTAACCTATTAACAAGAGCCACAATACCAGCTGCCTATTTTCTGCTGTTTTTGGTTCCACGAAAGTCAGAAAATGAATATTCTCGGAATTGGACGGGACAAAAGCCAAAGTGCCTATTTTTCCAGAAGACTCCAGGAGCCAGAATACGAGACGGAGAAGAGCCAGGGGGTGGCCACACCACCTGGTGACGCGGGCTAGGCCAGGCCGCGCCAGGGGGTGGTGTGGGCCCCCCAGGCACCCTCTCGGTCTCCATCTTCGCCTATAAGAAGCCTTCTGACCTAAAAACTTCGGGGGGTTCGACGTTTTTCCACGAAAAGTTCCGCTGCACCGCCGCCACTGAAGGGGAGATTCGGGGGACAGAAAGTCGTTGTTCCGGCACCCTGCCAAGACGGGGAAGTGCCCCCGGAGCCATCTCCATCGATCTTCACCATCATCTCCATCGACCATCCATGTTTTCCCCATCTATGAGTGAGTAATCCCCCGGTGTAGGCTATGGGGATGGTAGGGATTGGATGAGATCGTTCATGTAATGGCATCAGATTGTTAGGGCATGGTGCCTAGTATATTTTATTAGTGCTTAATGACTTTGTTGCGACTTGTTGTGCTTAATGCTTGTCACTAGGGCCCGAGTGCCATGATTTCAGATCTGAACTTATTATTGATTCATTATGATAGTATTGTTCTTGGTCTTATCTGCAAGTTGTATACACACGTCGTTGTCCGGAACCTATGGCCCCGAAGTGACAGAAATCGGGATAACCGGAAGGGAAAGGCTTTGATGTGAGGATCACATGTGTTCACAGAGTGTTAATGCTTTGCTCCGGTGCTCTATTAAAAGGAGCACCTTAATTGTCAGTAGTTCCCTAGAGGCCCCGCTGCAAACGGGCTGGCAGGACAAAAGATGTTGTGCAAGTTCTCATTGCAAGCACGTATGACTATATATGGACCACTTGCCTAGGATTGTCTAGTACTTGGGTGCTTTATCTTATTTATCTGCAATTGTCCTATGTTCTGATTGCTATGTGAATTGTCTTGTCCATGCAACGCCCGTCCATCCATCCCTATGCCTACTGCACTCGAATCCCACTGTTTACTGCTTTCGTTACTACTGTCTTTGCTTTGCTATTGCTGTTACTTTGCTATCTCTACTACAAAACTGTTGCTACTGATAAACTGCTGTGAGCAAGATTGTTTCCAGGTGCAACTGAATTGACAACTCAGTTGTTAAGGCTGATAAATATTCTTTGGCTCCCCTTGTGTCGAATCAATAAATTGGGTTTAACTTCCCTCGAAAATACTGCGATACACCCCCTATGTTTGTGGGTCATCAGCGGCCCAGCTGGAGCGGGTGATGGAGAGGCCGAAGTAGCGGGCGACGGAACAGTATCCGCCGCACCGGTCGTGGAGGAAGCCGAGTCAGGGGAACGGGCCGTGGGTGACGGCCCAGGTCGCCGATCCAGGCTCGCGGGGAGCCCGCGTCTGCATGGGGATCAAGCAGATCGACGTCCGCAGGGGACGCGCGATCAACGTCCTCCTGTGGTGACTGGCGATGAGCGACGGGAGGGTTGGTAGGCTCCTCGTCGAGTAATTCTAGACGTGCTACGCGCCCCGAACTTGCACCATGGTTAGCCAACAAACTGGGAGTATATGCAGCATCAACAAATTGGTCAGAATGTAGAAGTGGATTATTAGTAGAAGATGGTGTGGTAGGAGACACAGGTATGTGAGAGAAAGGAAACACAGTTTCATCGAACACAACATCCCTGGATATGTAGACACGATTTGTAGGAACATGGAGACACTTGTAGCCTTTGTGTAGAGAGCTATATCCTAGAAAAACACACTGTTTGGATCAAAACTGGAGTTTACGATTATTGTATGGGCAAAGATGTGTCCAGTAAGCATAGCCAAACACTTTAAAAAAGGGTAGTCTGGTGTTTCATTGAGAAGACGCTCTATAGGTGTTTGCATGTCTATCACACGGCTAGGTAACCGATTAATGAGAAAACACGATGTAGAAAAGGCATCGCTGCAAAAACGAAAGGGAACACTCGCATGAGCTAACAGAGTAAGGCCAGTCTCTACTATATGACGGTGTTTACGCTCAGCGGTGCCATTTTGTTGATGTGTATGGGGACAGGAAACACGATGTGAGATGCCAATGTCATCAAAGAATTTATTTAACTTGAGATACTCGCCACCCCAATCACTTTGAACATGTATGATCTTTTTATTGAGTAATCGTTCAACATGTTGTTGAAACTAAAGAAAGACCACGAATACATCATATTTATGTTTGAAGAGATAAACCATGTAAAACGACTATAAGCATCGACAAAACTCACATAAAACCGATGACCACTAACAAAGGTTTGAGCAGGACCCCAAACATCTGAATAAATAATCTCAAGTGGTGAAGTAGTAACACGAGTAGACAATGAAAAAGTTAACTGATGACTCTTGCCTTGCTGACAGGCATCATACACTAAGTTTACAGCTTTATTGAGTCACACCGAAGGAAGCTCAGGACGACGCAAAATATGCTGAACAATTGGTGAGGCTGGATGTCCTAGACGTGAGTGCCACTGATCCTGCGACACCTTGATGCTGCTGAAGGCTTGCTTGACAGTGGATGAGGAAAGACTGTAAAGGCCTCGGCGGGTTCCCCCTCTAAGAAGAACCTCCCTGGTGTCCCGGTCCTTAATGAGAAAATACCATGGATGGAATTCAAAGAAAATATTATTATCAAGTGTAAGACGTTTGACAGAAAGTAGGTTGCGAGCAACGGACGGTACATGATGGATATTTTTAAGATGTAGGGATTTAGATGATGTAGGAAGTATGGATTGACCAATATGTGTAATGCGCATACCTGCACCATTGGCGGTTTGGACAGTGTCCTTGCCATGGTATTGCTCCTTGATGGTCAACTTGTTGATGTCGTTGGAGAAGTGGTCCATCGTTGCAGTGTCCGCATACCAGTAGGGGTCAACTGGGTATGAGGAAGTGGATCCGCCGACGTGGTAGGCGACAGTGGTGGAGTTGTCGTTCAGGGCAGCGAGCTGGCGATCCATGTTACGACCATCATTACCGGCACCCAGAAAATTTTTCTAGAACCGTTTGAAGCAGCAGGAGGCGACGTGCCCCACCTTGGAGCATACCTAGCACACCAGGCGGGCACCGCCGCCACCACCTGCAGGGCGACCACCCCGCTGTCCCTGTTGGCGAGGGGCAGGAGGCGGCGCTGGGGAATGTTGGCGACCTCCAGGGGCAGGGTTGCCCTGACCGACCCACTGTTGGGGCGGAGCCGGCGGTGGTGGCTGGTAGGTAGGGTGCGTCCACTGGTAGCGCGCGAGGTGTAGTTGGCGGAATGGATGTCGGCGCTGAGTTCGGCACGTCGTGCTTCCACGCGTTGCTCGGTATTGAGAAGCTGCGCATAGACGTCGCGATCAGCGAGTGCATCATAATCCCCATCCAACCCGCCAAGAAGGAGCTGGTTAAACTCTTCCGGATGGAGCGGCTGGCCGATGGAGCTGAGGACGTCCGCTAGGGATTTGACCCTGATGAATAAGGCGGTGGCGTTGGGGAAGTCATGCTTCTTGGTCTTGGAGAGCGTGGTGCGTATCTGCATAACCCGCGCCGATGATTGCGATGCGAAGCTAGCCTCCAGGGTCTCCCATGCCTCCTGCGATGTGGGGATCATCATCACCATGACAATCACCCCCTCGGAGAGGGAGGAAACGATCGCCGAGAGGATCGATTGGTCTTGTTGATGCCAAGCCGCATACTTGGGGTTGGCTACGGTCGAGGCAGGGATGCCATCGGATGCCGGGACTTGAAGCTCCTCGGATGGGCAGGGTAAGGACCCATCGACGAACCCGAGGAGGTTGCTGCGCAGGATTCGATCAACCTGCGTGCGCCAGTAGAGGTAGTTGTTCGGGGTAAGCCGGATGGTGAACTTGTTGGTGAGGTCGATAGGGGCATCCGGAATCTGCGACGCCATCGCGGCGCGGGCGGCCCTTCCCTTGCTCATGGAGATGCCGGCGAAGCTGGACTTCCCGGTCGAGGCAGAGGAAGCCAGGCTGGAGAGCGTCGTAGATAGGCCAGAGGTAGTCATGGCGGTGGCGCGAGCTCCTAGCGGCGGACTAGATCGGATGACCTAGGCGGCGGTGGCTGTGTAGGCGGAAGCGTAGGTTTAGATTTGCTCCGATACCATATTATGAAACAAGTATTGGTAGGGTTAAGGTCACCGCACGTATGTATATAACTAGGTATCATATACATGCACGTATGTTTATCAGTAAGACAAGTCTCTTTGTATTTGGTACATGTCTCCAACTTGCACCGTGTCAAACCAAGGTACACGGTTACGTAACCATTGATATCTAGTTAAATCTTAGTAACCATTGATATCTAGTTAAATCTTATCCGTATTTTAGATCCAATTATCAATATATTTTAGATGATGTGGATCGACGTGGTCCTTTGGAAAACAATTTTATATTGCTTTTAGTATATAATAGATAGATAACACTCATGTGTCATCTCAAGATAAACATTACAGAATATATGTCCTTCATTTGAAAACATGGGAGACGTACTAATACATCAAAGCATTTAAGCACCGCTAAGCAGGTCATTTTCGTGTAAGCATGGAAAAAACCATGGGTTAGAGAGAACGTACACGTCGTGCCTCTGAGAAGCCGAAAGTCACCGGTGAGGCCAATGCTCCAGTTTTCAAGTTTGATCGTGCAAAGGCTCAGTGCATGGGGAGAATATTCTGTAGATAATCTTAAGGTGAGCATATGTTATATGCAAGAAGATAAACCTAAGAAAAATCCACTGAGTATCCAAGTGAATTATTTTAAATAAAAGGACCCGTCATTTCATTGCCGCTCTAAGTTCAAAAAGAACAGGTAAAGTTAAAATTCGAATTGAAACGGTTAGATTTATATGGGTTGCGGCCTATGTAGACAGTCCATTTAGTCTAATAAATTCTGAAATCTCAATACCCATCTATTATGGCAGTTTGGGAGATCTGTGGGAAGTTTAGTCCCACATTGCTAGTTGGGAGAGAGCTGGACCAGCTTATAAGGTGAGTTGTTTCATTCCCACTAAGTGAGTGAGGAGAGAAGGAGTCCACGCGTACTCCTCCTCCGCTGCCGCCCGCCTCGCCCGCATGGCGCGTCGCGTTTCGTGAATCGAGTTCGAGTTAAAAACTTGTTTTGTGGAAGACTAATTTTTTGCTTGGTGCACCAGCTGTTGGGTACCTGTCAACATTCGTGTGCATATTTGACGCGTGACAACTCGGTCGGCTCACCTCCCAGACTATAGAACGCGAGACAGACAGATCTAGACGGATTTAGTTCTTTCCTCAGTCTCTCTCGCGGTGTGTTCCTCTTGCTGCGCTGCTCTCTAGGCTTCCCCATCCCGGCGGCTACGTGCACTGCTGTCCGGAAGAGCAGGCCTCCGAAACCCCATCCGTTGAGATCCTGCACCGGGAGACAGGCGATAAGGTTTTTGGGGAGCGTCTCGGCGCGACTGCTCGCCTCCGTTCGTGTTTTTCTTCATCAACCGACGACCTCATCAGCACCATGGGCGACATCAATAAGGACCAAGGTGCTACTACGGTGACGACCTTCCCAGTCAACCTGTACGTGATATTCTTCTCTTTGTATGCACTAGTTTTTGCTAGATTTTCAGATCTACTAGATTGCTTGTTTGGCTGCATGTGTTTAGATCTGCTAGTGCTTACATAATGTTGATTTCGGTAATTAATCTCATGGGGAAATTGCCTAATACTCCAACAATCCAAAAACCTTATGTATTTAGGCAATTTTTGTCATCTCCTTTGTTGCTTCGTTGAAACCAAGTCCTTTTACGGGTGCTAATTTTAAGAGATGGCAGGGAAAAACCCTCTTGTGGCTCACTGCTATGGGCATAGAAAAATTGTAGATGATACTCCCAGAGGTCCGCTTACTCTCGAGGAAGAGAGAGCGTTCAGGGAGGCCACTGTACTTTTCATGGGCTATGTACTCAGTGTGCTTGGAGACAAGTTGGTTGATGCATATTTGCATATCCGTGATGCCAAGTAACTGTAGGATGCATTAGACGCTAAGTTCGGTGCTGCCGATGCCGATGGCGAACTGTATGCTATAGAGCAGTTCAATGACTACAAGATGGTTGAAAACTGATCTATAGTAGAACAGGCTCATGAGCTACAGATCATGGCAAAGGAACTCAAACTTCTCAAGTGTGTGATTTCGGACAAGTTTGTCGTGGGATGCATTGTCGCTAAGCTTCCCCCTTCATAGAGGAACTTTGCCACTTCTCTGAAACATCAGAGGCATGAGCTCTCTGTTGAGTACCTTATTGGTTCTCTGGATGTTGAAGAGAAGGCGAGGGCAAAAGACAAACACACTAGTAGAACCGAGTGACATTCTGCTGCCAATATGGTGCAGAAAAATGCTCACAAGTCCAAGGGAAATAACAAAGTTTGCCAGACTACCAACTTTAAGAAGAAGAAGAAGGGGCAGAACAAGGAAAAGAAAGAACCTTGCTGGGTGTGTGGCGAGATTGGCCATTGAGATCATCGTTGTCCACAAAAGAAAGACAAGAAGGGTTAAGCTGGACAGAGTTCTAAATCTGCCAACATGGTCATTGGCAATACTGATGCAAGAACTTTAGGTTCTGGGTACGGTAATTTATTACCTACTGTTCTTTCAGTATTTCAACCCACAGAATGGTGGGTTGATACGGGTGCCAATGTCCATGTGTGTGCTGACATTTCCATGTTCACCTCTTATCAGGCTCGAGATTCCTCAGTCATGATGGGGAATGGGTTACATGCTACTATTCTTGGTGCTGGCACGATAGATCTGAAGTTTACTTCGGGCAAGATCGTGCAATTGAAGAACGTGCAACATGTTCCTTCTATAAAGAAGAATCTCGTTAGTGGATCCCGTCTTCTGAAAGATGGGTTTAAGTTGGTATTTGAGTCCAATAAAGTTGTACTGTCTAAGTATGGAACCTTTGTTGGAAAAGGCTATGAATACGGAGGCATGTTCTGTTTTTCATTGGTGGACTTCTGTGATGGTGTAGTGAACCATGTTTGCACTACTAGTAATGAAACTAATGTTTGGCAATCACGACTTTGTCATATTAATTTCGGTTGTATCTCGCAACTTGCTGGTATGAGTTTAATTCCAAAATTTACTATTGTCAAAGGCTCTAAGTGTCATGCTTGTGTGCAAGCAGAGCAGCCTCGCAAGCCTCACAAGCCTGCAGAGGAGAGAAACTTGGCACCTCTAGAGCTCAAACATTCAGATCTATGTGAGATGAATGGTGTGTTGACAATTAGTGGAAAGAAATATTTCATGACATTAATTGATGATTCTACTAGGTATTGTTATGTATATCACTTGAAAACTAAAGACGAGGCTTTAGATTTTTTTTAAATCTATAAGGCAGAAGTTGAAAATCAACTTGAGAGAAAGATCAAAAGAATTTGGTCTGATCGTGGTGGAGAGTACTTTCTAATGAGTTCAATTTATTCTGTTCGGAACATAGTATTATACATGAGAGGACGTCTCCCAATTCCCCTCAATCCAATGGAATTGCTGAGAGGAAAAACCGAACTCTAACAGATTTGGTTAATGCCATGTTAGATACTGCCGGTTTATCCAAGGAATGGTGGAGGAGGCTATATTGACTTCATGTCATGTCCTAAACCGTGTTCCAACTAAGAATAAAGAGATTACACCATTTAAAGAATGGTAAGAGAAAAGGTTGACACTCTCATACTTACATTCTTGGGGTTATTTGGCAAAGGTCAACGTACCAATCAACAAGAAGCATAAGCTTGAACCAAAAACTGTGGATTGTGTCTTTCTTGGCTATGCTTCTCACAGCATTGCTTACAGATTTCTTGTGGTGAAATCTGAAATGGACGACATGAGCGTCGGTACCATTTTTGAATCAAGAGATGCTACATTCTTTGAGAATATATTTCCTATGAGAGATATGTCTAGCATATCTAATAAGGAATATGATCCAGTTTTTGAACTTGAAACTCTCATAGAGACTGATGAACAATCAGATGATGAGAGTTCAGATTCGGATGAGGATGATAATGAAGCTCCTACAAGGAGTAAGAGAAAAAGGGTCGCAAGATCTTTTGGTAATGATTTCATTGTATACCTAGTGGATGACACTCCCACTTCTATTTCAGAAGCTTTTGTATCTACGGATGCAGACTACTGGAAGGAAGCAGTTCAAAGCAAGATGGATTCAATTTTGGCTAATGGAACGTGTGAGATATCTGAACGTCCGTATGGGTGTAAACCTGTAGGATGTAAATGGGTATTTAAAAAGAAGCTTAGGGCTGATGGTACTATTGAAAAGTACAAAGCTCGGCTTGTGGCTAAAGGCTATATCCAAAAGGAAGGTGAAGATTTATTTGATACCTACTCACTTGTGGCTAGATTGACCACAATTCTAGTACTACTATCATTGGCTGCCTCACACGGTCTTCTCATTCATCAAATGGACGTTAAGACGGCTTTCCTAAATGGAGAGTTGGACGAGGAAATTTACATGGAACAGCCTGATAGTTTTGTACTAGAAGGTCAAGAGAGAAAGGTGTGTAAATTGAAGAAATCTTTGTATGGCCTCAAACAAGCTCCCAAGCAATGACATGAAAAGTTTGAAAGAACTTTGACATCTGTGGGCTTTGTTGTAAATGAAGCCGACAAATGTGTGTACTACCGCCATGGTGGGGGTGAGGGAGTTGTCGTATGTCTCTATGTTGATGACATACTAATCTTTGGGACAAGTCTCAAAGTGATTAATGAGGTCAAAACCTTCTTGTCTCCATGTTTTGAGATGAAGGATCTTGGAGAAGCTGATGTTATCTTAAACATCAAGCTGCTGAGAGATGAGAATAATGGGATTACACTTGTGTAATCACATTATATGGAGAAGGTGTTGAGCAGATTTGGATATGATGATTGCAAATCCTCTCCCACACCTTATGATCCTAGTGTTTTGCTTCAAAAGAATCAAAAGGCAACTAGAGATCAATTGAGATACTCTCGGATTATTGGTTCACTTATGTATTTAGCTTGCGCTACGAGGCCTGACATCTCGTTTGCTGTGAGCAAACTTAGCCGGTTTGTGGCCAACCCGGGAGATGATCATTGGCATGCTCTTGAGAGAGTAATGCACTATATAAAGGGAACCATGAGCTATGGAATTCATTATACCGGGTATCCTAGAGTACTTGAAGGGTATAGTGATTCAAATTGGATATCAGATGCTGATGAGATAAAGGCCACAAGTGGATATATATTCACACTTGGTGGTGGCGTTGTTTCATGGAAGTCTTGCAAGCAGACCATTTTAACGAGGTCAACTATAGAAGCAGAACTCACATCATTAGATACTGCGACTGTCGAAGCAGAATGGCTTCGTGAACTCTTAACAGATTTGCCTATGGTTGAAAAACCAATACCGGCAATCCTTATGAGCTGTGACAACCAAACTGTGATTGTCAAAGTGAACTGTTCTAAGGATAATATGAAGAGTTCAAGACACGTCAAGAGAAGACTGGAGTCTGTCAGAAAGCTGAGAAACTCCGGAGTTATAGCATTGGATTATATCCAAACGGCTAAGAATCTGGCAGATCCTTTTACAAAAGGACTATCAAGAAATTTGATAGAAAATGCATCGAGGCAGATGGGTTTGAGACCCACGTGAGTTGCCAAGGGGGTAACCCAACCTATGTGATTGGAGATCCCGTGAATTAGGACCTAGGAAAACAAACTGAAACAACTGAGTTGAGAGAAACTTTCAAAACTCCCACTCCATTGTAGATGCAATTCTCTCATAGCAAACTGTAATGAAGGTTGATTAAATCTTAATGTGTTATGTATGTCTCCTTGGGAGCAAAGACGCTGTCATATAGGGCGATCTTGAAAGAACACACATATATGAGCTACACTGTTGGTCATAGTGTATGAGATTTGAGTGAATCTCTAGGAAGCTCATGAAAGGCCGAGGAGTATGCCTTATAAGCTCCACCCGAGGAATAGCCTATGGCAGACAAGTACTGGTAACAACATTGAGTGAAACTTGCTGCGCAAGACTGGAAATTCAAGGCATAGTCTATTGTTCAGTTGTAGTAAGCGTATCTCTTTGTCTAGGTGGAAGTTTAACTTAACAGTCTCCACTGAACTGCAGGTATATTAAATAGTGATTGGAACTAATGAGCCATATGATGTGCCTCTGAGATCTGGTGGGGGATTGTTAGATTTATATGGGCTGCGGCCCATATAGGCAACCCATTTAGTCTAATAAATCCTGAAATCTCAAGGCCCATCTACTATGGCAGCTTGGGAGCTCTATGGGGGGACAAAGTTTAGTCCCACATTGCTAGTTGGGGAAGAGCTGGACCAGCTTATAAGGTGAGCTGTTTCATTCCCACTAAGTGAGTGAGAAGAGAAGGAGTCCACACGCACTCCTCCTTCTCCGCCGCCCGCCTCGCCTCGCCTCGCCCGCACACGCGTCGCGTTTCTTGAATCGAGTTTGAGTTAGAAACTCGTTTTGTGGAAGACTAAATTTTTGCTTGGTGCACCAGCTGTTGAGTATGTGTCAACATTCGTGTGCATGTTTGACGCGTGTCCTTGTCTTCCAACGCGTGGCAACTCGGTCGCCTCACCTCCTAGGCTATAGAACGAGAGACAGACAGATCTAGACGGATCCAGTTCTTTCCTCAGTCTCTCTCGCTGTGTGTTCCTCTTGTTGTGCTGTTCTCTAGGCTTCCCCATCCCGGCAGCTGCGTATACTGCTGTCTGGGAGAGCAGGCCTCCGAAACCCCATCCGTTGAGATCCTGCACCGGAAGACGGGTGATAAGGTTTTTGGGGAGCGTCTCGGCGCTGCTCGCCTCCGTTCGTGTTCTTCTTCATCAACCGACGACCTCATCAGCACCATGGGCGACATCAACAAGGACCAAGGTGCTGCTGCGGTGACGACCTTCCCGGTCAACCTGTACGTGTTATTCTTCTCTTTGTATGCACTAGTTCTTGCTAGATTTTCAGATCTACTAGATGTGGTTGTTTGGCTGCATGTGTTTAGATCTGCTAGTGCTTACATAAAGTTGATTTCGGTAATTAATCTCATGGGGAAATTGCCTAATATTCCAACAGAAACGAAATATATCAGACCAATGTGTAGCCAAGATCACAATTTCGAAACGAAATACGAATATCGAAGATATAGAAACTCTTGACCTCAAGTCTAACACCTTCTCGGAACATATCCAAAATGTTCAGAACTATGTTTTATTTAGCTATACTACCATCTCTCGACCTCAAGTCTAACATCTAACATATCAAAAATGTTCAGAACTATGTTTTATTAGTTTGAAGTCCAAAAATATATATGAGCAACAATAAATGCAAATGAAAGTTAGCACCATCATACATTGTCCTGCCCAATACAAATAAATCTTTTTTTCAAGGATACGCCCTGGGAGACATATCGTTTCCATAGAAGAAGGGCCAAGCGGCCGAGCATTACAACCCGTTGGAGCACAGACGCCCCGGGCGGACCCACACTGTCAAAATGACAGCACACACGCACTAGGTGACTACTCGCGGTGTCTCCACATGTCCACATGTCCTAAACAGTCGCGGAATAGACCCGCTGCCCTCCACAGCTCAGCCTCGGAGGAAATCTTACAGATAGCCTCTGCCGCGGACGGAGCGCCTCCCTCAAACACAATGTCGTTCCAATGGCGCCAGAGTATCCAATAGACCAGCAAAATCCTGGTCCACAGGTCCCGATCCCGACCCTTGCCACCTCTCCTTTCCTGCAGTCAGGTCGTAAGTCTGGAGTCCTGCTCGGATAGCCAATGGCTTTTGCCCCACCAGTTCAGGCAGGTAGCCCATACCTCCCGGGCGAGAACGCAACCCATCACGAGGTGATCGATGGTCTCCCCACACTGGCCACGGAAGGGACATGCAGTGGGGTGCTGCAAACCATGTCTCTAAAGTCTATCTGCGGTCCAGCATCTGTTCCTTACTGCCAGCCAAAGTGAAACTTTGCAGCTGGCGGGCGCGCGCGAGCGCCAAATCTGCAGGGCTCCCGCCATCGAGGTCCTACCAGCGAAGAGTGCCTGGTAACAGGGTTTGGCCGTGAAACAATTGCTTGGGTCCCAGCTCCACTTGAGAATGTCCCGCCCTCCAACTGTCAGGTTGACTCCTTCTAATCGGTCCACCACCTCAAGGAGCTCCCTGATTGCCGCGGTGCCCAAATCAGGGGAGATGTCGTGTAGCCAGCCACCGGCGACGCCCTCCCGGACTTTGCGTGTGGCAGCAACACGAACTGGCACCATTGCAAAGAGGTTTGGCGCAAACTCGCTGATGCGACGGCATGGGAGCCACTTGTCTGTCCAGAAGAGTGTCGTAGCACCATCTCCTACCACCGAAGTGGTCGCCGCGTCGAAGAGCTGCCTAGCCAACACCGGGACCTTAATGTCCAGCTCTTGCCACGGCTTGTCCAACTCCACACGCCTCAGCCATAACTATCTGGTCCTCAGCGCCACATTCATAAGACACAGATTGGGGATGCCAAGGCCCCCCATCTCCTTTGGCATGCACACCCTGTCCCAAGCCACTAGCAGTGACCACCACGAACATCCTTTCTTCCTTTCCACAGGAAACCCCTGATGATTTTGTCAATAGCGATGATGATCTCGATCGGGATGTCGAGTGACATCATAGCGAAAACTGGGATGGCGGAGAGAGTCGTCTTGACCAGCTCCAGCCTCTCACCACGGTTGAGCATCGATGCTTTCCATAGTGGCAGCTTAGAGACCACCAGGTCAACCAACGACTGAAGCTGCGCCGCTGAAGGTTTGCGCAGGGAGAGCGGGTCATCGGGCATTGCAGCCCCTGGGTTACCAGCAATCTGTCCTCTTCAGAGCATCTTATTAGGTTGACCGAGCAGATTTGCTCGATATATGTAGAAATAAGCAGATTTGCCCATAAGTATTAGCTAATTAACAATTGAATATCAAGAAAACGCTATGCAGACCTGGACCGACTTCCATCCATGAGTTATAAATTTTTTCATATTTTGAGACACCAAAAGAACTGCGTTAGCATGGACATGCCAAAGTTTGCCAAATTCTTCTTAATGGGCCAAATTTGAGGTATGGAACTCAAATGTCCAAAACAAAACAAAAAAATCAGGTGAATATTAAATGTATAATAATATACTCTGCAACAGAAATCACTCCATGGGTTGAATCTTTAGCTATGTGCGGTCACATGAAAATAATAAATGCACAACAACATATTCTACAACAGATATCACAATCACCTGAAAACTATGCATATTGCAACGTTCTAATCCATCAATATTCCTGGCTACAACAGACATATTCAGCACCTTATATGATGCCAGGCCTAAACTATGTGTGGTAAATATAATTCCACGCCTTATTGCCATGTATGGCCAGCTCGTCATTGTGGCTGCAATAGGCATGTATCAACCCAAGGTATGTCAGAGCGAAAGAATGACCTACACATTATATCTGAACCAATGAGAGAAGAGGATACATGTATTTTATAGCGAATTTCTGAAAAGTACATGCGTATTGGAGTAAATGTTTGGACCACTTCTCTTGTCATCTGAGCTCTAAAGAAAAAAAGGAGTCATCCTAAGTGACATCAGATTAAAGGATGAAAAAAAAATGCGTTTACAGAAAATTTTGGAAAACGGTTAAAATATATATAGGTAGCACGCTTGCATTTAGAACTTCATAAAATTTTAAAGAAAACCTCCCCCTGATAATGTCCTTGTGCTAGAATTGCAAGTAATAATTTCAGATTTCTGTATACTTAAAAACACAAACTGAAGTCAGCATCCATTCTAAAAGCCTTTGAGAAAACTGAACTTATAAATACTAGGTGTCCGCTACACTATCTACTATCTGAGTAGCCAGACTTTCTATCTAAAAAAACTATTAAAAATGAGATAAAACAATCTAAATGAAAGGCATTTATTTGGTTTACTGTGTGGCATTTTAGCCTGCCAATATTTAAAGGATGTGACTACAAAGTGGCCAGCCACAAAATAGTCTTGCCGTGTGGTCAGTTTCCGACAGGTCAATTTCCTTTTTAGGAAACCGAATCAAAACGCAAGCTTACCTTAAAAGGCATGTGGTCAAATACCGGATGCGCGCCCAAAATTTCTGAGAGCTGCAGCACTCTCCCGCTTGGAGGGGACCAGCTCTACAAACAACCCGAACCCAAACACAAAATTAACAACTCCCATCCCATCCCCCGATCACATCTTCTTCCTCCACCAACCTCTTGAGCCACCATGACCACGGAAGTAACATCAACACTGAAAACTCACACCAAAAGCTAAATAAAAAGTTGTCCATCTGAAGATTTACATCGCTGGAGCGAAGGGATTTGGTGCCTGCTACCGGGTAACCTTTATCCCCCCACCCCCACCCCAAAGAAATGAAATGTATCTTTTTCTCTGTCTGAATCACAGATCTGATACATACCTAAGTTACTTTCTTTCAGATTTTTTTTTCCATATAACATTGTAAAAAAAATATAGGTTATGATTTCAGGAAAATACATGTTCTTGAGGGGGGAAAAGCATGATCCCTTTAGAAGCAGTAGAAGTAAGAATGGTATTAGCATACATCCTTGTGACAATTTGACAGAAAAGAACTGATGGAGAAAGTAACTAACTGATGTACCGATTGTTAATGGTACAAGATTGCAAGTAACTTGCTGGAAATATTGATTGATAATGGAAAAAGATGCAGTAACACTGATGGAAAAGTAACTCTTTTAATGATAATGGAATAAGATGGCAGAAATAATGAAGGAGAAGTAACGTATTGAAAAACTGATTGATAATGGAATAAGATGGCAGAAATAATGAAGGAGAAGTAACTTATTGAAAAACTGATTGATAATGGAATAAGATGGCGCGGACCGTGGTGTCCACGCACAGTACGTGTCCGGCGAGGGGAGCACCGTGGCGGACACGTCGTCGTGGTGGCGGTGGCGCCGAGCGGCTTAACGAAACGTGCTTTCCACTCGTCAGTGGCATGGTGGGTAAATAACTCGAAACTGCAGGGGTAAAACCGTCTGATTAAAAATTACGTGCCAGATCATCAAGACCGTAAGCCTTTTAATGATAGTAAAGATAAAGATATGGTGTACTAATCTGTACTATGCAACATTTTATTGGTATACATGAAATTAAAAATACAGTAAGACATAGAGATTCCTCTTTAGTCTATATTACTATGAAGATAGCTGTACAACATTGTCAAAAAAACAAAGATAGTATAAGACATGGGACACCATCTAAAACTCTGACACTCACAACAAGATAGCATGCAAAGTTTTGAGGTTGGGTTCTCAAGTGTGGGAGGAAAAAACTCACCAACTTGTTCCAGATCCCGCAACCTGAATGATAATATTTTTCCATGTCCTGCCACCTGAGTGACATAATTCAATGGAATGAAATCATCAAATTAGGCACCCATGTTGTTCTTACATCCTTCATAGAAAGAGCAATTGCCAAGTGTATGCTCCAAGCTTATATTTTACTTATATATACTAGTGTCACGCTGCCATTGCATATTCAGTTCTGCATAATACAATATATAATACTAGCATTTTTTTTTCGAGAACCCGCAACAGAGTGCGCGTCATTGTATTAAGTTGACAAGAAAGTCATAGAATGGCTACAACATCACACTTGCCTTTCGGCTTACAACACACTCCTACAACAGGGATGACGGGCCCACCTAGTCCAACCACAAGCCAAGAATAGCGAGGGGGCGAACATTGAGGCTCCGGACCGCGTCACAGCCGACACCAAACACTACCACACACGACCATACACCGAGGTTGCCAAGACCAACGTACCACTACATGCGTCTAGAAGATGAAGCGAGCGAATGGCATGGTCTAGCCAAACTCGGGATGAGTCAACAAGAGAGTGTTGGCGATGACGTACATAGCGCCCCGGGGATTCACACCTTGAGTAGTAGCCAACACCGGCGAGGTCACCGTCTCGAGTGCCACGGGAGGGACACCTCTCGCAGCCTAAACAACGCAGAGCCGATGCGACCCCCCGATCACTGGTTGCTGATCAAAGGAACTGGGTCGCTGCCGCCACCAGAGTAGCAACTTCGGGCATTGCCGCCACCGGGACAGGGCCACCGAGGAAGCCCTCCGCAGGACGCGACCAGGGGAAGGCCCGCACGAAACCCATCTGGGCCCGCACGAGCCCATCTGGGCCCTTCACCCCCGGCAGACTGCAGCCAAGCTCGGAGTCGCCGCTCCGGCAACCCACAGCCTCCCGCCGCGAGCACCGCCACCAGCAAGGACGTCGAGCCCGCGGGAGTGTGCCGCTGCGCCGCCGGCGATGCTACGCATCAAGAGGGCCGAGGGGTCCGCACGCGAGAAGAGCAGAGGCCCTGCCGCCGCCGTCCGAGGCTGGGCTTTGCCCAACCCCTTCAACCGGCGACGGCGAGGAGGGGAGACAGTGGTGGATGGGGTCGCGGCGGTGGGGATTGGGTTTCGCCCGCCGCCGCCAGGAGGCGACGCGGGGGCGCAGAGATCTTTTTTGTCGTATATAGTACTAGCATTATGCTAATACTACAAAGTAAGTCATTTGTCGACGCCACGTCAACACCTAGGCAGTGCCACAACTCCACACTTCACTAGTGCCACACTACCATTGCAAAGCTCAGTTCTCCATAATATAATACTAATACTAGCAGCATACTAATACTGCAAATTATGTCACTTCTCCACGCCATGTCAACACCCAGCCAGTGCCACGACTCCTGCTGTGCCTTGTACCAGCCTCCTGTCTGTCACAACAAGAGAACGATGGTTAGCATCTCGATCATGGAAACCAGTTTTTCAACATTGGCAGCATGGCAAATCGAGAGACGATTCCAAGATGTCCATCCCGCTCCCACCCCTCCCGTAGCCTAACCTAGCCTCCACCAACCTCGCCGCCGCCGAACCTTCTCCGGCAGCCGCCCTAGCCTCGCCGCCGCCAAACCTTCTCCAGCAGCCGCCCTAACCCCCTTCCCCGCAATGTCGTCCTCTAGTTCCGCTGCCGGCGACCACCACCCCGCCTCCAAGCGCCGCTGGGCAGGTTCTGGGGGTGAGAGCTCTAGCGACCACACCTACCGCGACGTCGCGAGCTCCTCTCCTCCGCCGCCCCCCGCCGCCGCGCCCACGACCAGAGCCGATGTGACCCCCCGGTGACTGCCGCGCCTAGCGCCGCTCCCGCGGAACACGTCCCGGCCCTGGCTCGCCCTGGGCCTCGCTCCGAGGTTCATCGCGTGCAGGCTGCCGCCGCTGTGGATGATGATGGCTTCCGCCAACCGCGTCGCAAGAATCAGCGCCGGTACGAGCAGCGGCAGGAGCGCCGCACCTCACCTCCCTCGCCACCCCGACGCCGTCACACCCCCTTGCCAAGGGCAGCAGATGAGCTCTGCTTCCGATGCCTTGCGCCGGGGCACTTCGTCCGGGACTGCAAAAACGACGTCCGTTGCCGGAAGTGCCTCGCCTCCGGCCATGAATCCTGGGATTGCACGCGACGCCACGACCGTGGACAGCCCCAGGCACCCGGACAGCACCGGACGCACGCCGGCGCTCCCGTGGCCGACGTCGTGCCCAGGGCCGCTCCGCGCACTGCGGAGGATGCCCCTGGCCATGCCGCTCTGCCCGCGCGTCATCATCCCGCCTAGGCCGCTCCCCCGCCGCCGACGACTACTGGTCCGAGCCAGACGCGTGCCAATGCGCCCGTGGCCGACGCCGCGCCCAGACCGGCTCCGCGCGTGACGCCTCTGGCCGTGCTGCTCCGCCACACGCCACCAACGGCGACCATGGCAACGGCAACTCCGGCAACACCTGTTGCCGCCATGCCTTCGCGTGTCATCATCTCGCGCACGGCAGAGATGGTCGCTGCTGAGGAGGTTCTGCAGAGCGCCATGGTGGCCACGATCACCGGCACCAGACCCCATGTGGCCATCGGTGACATTGCGAGGGTTCTGTACACCTCCTTCCAGCTCAGGGAGGCGACCTCTCCGTCCACGCGCATCATCCGGAAGATTTCTTGATCATCTTCCACACAAAGACCGCGCTCGGCCGTGTCGCCGGTGACCATTTCATCCAAGACACGGGCTTTACCCTGTTGATCCGGCCATGGTGCAAACTTGCTCACGCCAACGTCGACCACATGGAGTACCACATCGAGCTTGAGATCCGCGGGATCCCAGCGCAGGCCTGGCATCTTTCCACGGCTGAACACATCTTGGGAGCCAGCTGCTGGATCGACCCTGGAACATGCACGCGAACCAACCTTGCAACGTTCCACATCTTCGGCTACTCCCATGACCCAACAGAGATCAAGCGCAACGCTGTCCTGGAAATCGTCGAGCAGCTACCAGGCCGACACCCTACCTCGCCGCCCACAGTCAGGATCCTCACCTATCCCATCACCGTTCGCATCATCAGTGCGGTGATTGACGTTGACGAGTTGGAGGGTGATGGCTACCACGCGGGCAGGGATGACGGTGGCCATGGCAGGAGAAACGGCAATGCCGGCAATGGCCGTGGCCGCGCACGGCGCAGAAGCCGCAAGCGTCGCCGCACCAACGAGGTACCGGATGGCTGTTATATGTTGATCCAAATTCTACAAAGTAGAGGCCAACTTCTGACGGAGCGGAGCGAGGCCCGTCGCCGGAGGCTTGGGCCGAACAGGGACGCCTGTGGGGGGTGCGGGGGGCGACAGCCCCCCGCGGTACGGATCGTTGATGACCTAGGTTACCACCACTATATATACTTCTTGTAAGCCGCCGGCTGGGATAAGTTGCATCTGTGAAATCCCCGGCGTTGTGTAAACACTCTCCGTTATAGTGAAGTTTCGCTGGCTGGCGCCCGTGGTTTTTCCCCTCTCTTTGTTGGAGAGGGTTTTCCACGTTAAATCTGTGTCCCCTTGCTGTGATTTTGTTTTCGTTCTTCATTATTTACTTGTCGCAAATCTAACAAGTGGTATCAGAGCCCCAGGTTCTAATCTAGGGTTTGCGACATGTCGTCTTTGAAGTTCGATCTACCGCAGCTGGACTACTCCACAAGATTCTGCTTGTGGCAGGTGAAGATGCGGGCGATTCTCGCCCAAACTTCAGATCTGGATGATGCGCTGGATGGATTCGGGGAAAAGGATGCTAAGAGCTGGTCTGACGAAGAGAAGCGGAAGGACCGTAAGGCTTTGTCTATGATTCAACTTCATCTATCCAATAATATTTTGCAGGAAGTCTTGAAAGAGAAATCTGCTGCTGCCATTTGGGGGAAACTGGAATCGATCTGCATGTCAAAGGATCTAACCAGTAAGATGCATGTGAAGATGAAGTTGTTCTCGCATAGATTGCAAGAAGGTGGATCGGTAATGAATCACTTATCTCTTTTCAGAGAGATTATTTCTGATTTGCAATCTATGGAAGTAAAATATGATGATGAGGATCTAGCTCTATTACTCTTATGCTCGTTGCCTAGTTCTTATACTCACTTTCGTGATACAATGTTGTTGAGCCGTGATAAGATAACCCTTGATGAAGTGCAAGATGCCCTCAAACAGAGGGAAAAGATGAAATCTATGGTGCAGGCAGATGGGGCGTCAAGGCTGAAGCTCTACAGATTCGTGGTAGGACCGATCAGAGATTTAACAACTATGGCAACCGAGATAAGAGCAAAGACGGCAGAAGTCGTTCGAAGTCCAAGGGAAAGGACAAGTTCTGCAGGTATTGTAAGAAATCTAATCATGTTATTGATGATTGTTGGAAGCTGCAGAATAAGGAGAAAAGGAACGATACTTACCAACCGAAAGATAAGGATCAAGGTAATGGTAAGGCTGCTGTTGTTTCTGGTGATAGTTCTGACGGTGAATGTTTAGCCGTTTTTGCTGCTTGTGCATCTCGTGATGATGAATGGATTCTTGATACTGCATGTTCGTTTCATATTTGCTGTAACAAAGATTGGTTCAGTTCATATGAGTCTGTGCAGACTGGAGATTTTGTACGTGTGGGGAATGACAACCCATGCCATATTGTTGGAGTTGGATCTCTTAAGATCAAGACACATGATGGCGTGACGCGTACGTTGAATGAGGTGAAGCACATACCAAGCATGGCCAGAAATCTGATCTCCCTGAGTACCATGGACGTTGATGGATACAAGTACGCCGGTGGGCGTAGGTTGTTAAAGGTATCGAAAGGCTCTCTTATTCACATGATAGGTGATATGAATTCTGCTAAGTTATATGTTCTTAGAGGTAGCACTTTGCCTGGTATTGCTGCTGCTGTTACTGTTAATGATTCTGATGATTGTGGTAAAACAAATCTGTGGCATATGCGTCTTGGGCATATGAGCGAACATGGCATGGCAGAATTGGTTAAGAGAGAGCTGATTGATGGTTGCAACTTGGGTAAGTTTCAGTTCTGTGAGCACTGTGTTTTTGGTAAGCATAAAAGAGTTAAATTCAATGCTTCCGTTCATACCACCAAAGGCATATTAGATTATGTGCATGCTGATGTATGGGGACCTTCCCGTAAGACTTCTATTGGTGGTGCTAATTACATGCTTACTATTATTGATGACTACTCAAGAAAAGTGTGGCCATATTTTCTGAAACACAAATCTGATGTTTTTGATGCTTTTAAGAAGTGGAAAGTTATGGTAGAAAAGCAAACTGAAAAGAAGGTAAAGGTACTACGTACTGATAATGGTATGGAATTCTGTTCTAATGAGTTTGAGGAGTTTTGCAGTAACGATGGTATGATCAGGCACCACACCATCCCTTACACTCCTCAGCAGAATGGCGTGGCTGAGCGCATGAACAGAACCATCATCTCGAGGGCTCGCTGTATGTTGTCCAATGCAGGTATGCATAGACGTTTCTGGGCTGAAGCAGCCAACACAGCGTGCTACCTCATCAACAGGTCACCTTCTATTCCACTTGAGAAGAAAACTCCCATTGAGGTATGGTCAGGTTCGCCTGCTGATTATTCACAGTTGAGAGTTTTTGGTTGCACAGCTTATGCTCACGTTGATAATGGAAAGTTAGAGCCTAGAGCTGTTAAGTGCATATTCCTTGGTTATGGTTCAGGAGTTAAGGCATATAAACTATGGAATCTTGAAACTAAAAGGATTTTGTTGAGTAGGAATGTTGTTTTCAATGAATGCGTTATGTATCATGACAGCTTGCCATCAGATCCCTCTCCTGTTGCTATTGGAGAGGAGGGAGTTCGTGTGCAGGTGGAGCACCTGCAGAAAACTGTTGATAATAATGTTGTTGTTGATGATACTCATGAGGAAAATATTGATGATGATGTTGTTCAGCACTCACCTACTGTTTTGCAGCAGCCACAGGAATCTATTGCTGCTGATAGACCGAGGCGTAACATAGTTCCACCTCGTCGTTTAATTGAAGAGTGTAATCTTGCTCATTATGCTTTGAGTTGTGCTGAACAGGTGGAGCATGATACTGAACCTGCTACATACAATGAGGCTATTGCATCCGTTGACCGCGAGAAGTGGGTTTCTGCTATGCAAGAAGAGATGCAATCGCTTGATAAGAATGGCACATGGGAAGTTGTGCGCTTGCCTAAACAGAAGAAGGTTGTCCGCTGTAAGTGGATATACAAGAGAAAGGAAGGTTTGTCTCCTAATGAGCCTCCAAGGTTTAAGGCAAGGTTAGTAGCAAAAGGTTTTAGCCAGATTCCAGGTATTGACTATAATGATGTTTTCTCTCCAGTTGTGAAACATAGCTCTATTCGTACTTTCTTTGGTATTGTTGCTATGCATGATCTTGAGCTTGAGCAGCTAGATGTAAAAACTGCTTTTCTGCATGGTGAACTGGAGGAGGAGATTTACATGGACCAACCTGAAGGGTTCATAGTTCCTGGAAAAGAGGATTTTGTGTGCAAATTGAAGAGATCACTTTATGGTTTGAAGCAATCTCCAAGACAATGGTATAAAAGGTTTGATTCATTTATGATCTCACAAGGTTTTAAGAGATCTCAGTTTGATAGCTGTGTTTATATAAAGTTTGTTAATGGGTCACCTATTTACTTGCTGTTATATGTTGATGATATGTTAATTGCTGCCAAGAGCATGAAAGAAATCACTACTTTGAAGGCACACCTAAGTAGTGAATTTGAGATGAAAGATCTTGGTGCTGCTAAGAAAATCCTAGGTATGGAAATTAAATGGGACAGAAAATCTAGGTTGTTGTTTCTTAGTCAGCAAAGTTACGTTGAGAAAGTTCTTCAACGTTTTAATATGCATGATGCAAAGTCAGTTAGTACTCCTGTTGCTCCTCACTTTAAATTGTCAGCATTGCAATGTCCTAGTTCTGATGAAGATATTGAGTACATGTCTCGAGTTCCTTATTCTAGTGTTGTTGGTTCCTTGATGTATGCCATGGTTTGTTCTCGCCCTGATTTATCATATGCTATGAGTTTGGTGAGTCGTTACATGGCTAATCCTGGTAAAGAACATTGGAAAGTTGTTCGGTGGATTTTCAGGTACCTTCGTGGCACATCTAACGCTTGCTTGAAATTTGGCAAGACTGGTGAGGGACTCGCAGGCTATGTGGATTCAGATTTTGCTGCCGATTTGGATAAGAGGAGGTCCCTCACAGGTTATGTGTTCACGGTAGGAGGATGTGCCTTGAGTTGGAAGGCAACGCTGCAACCAGTTGTTGCTTTATCTACAACCGAAGCAGAATATATGGCTGTTGCTGAAGCTTGCAAAGAGTCTGTTTGGTTAAAAGGTTTGTATGCTGAGCTTTGTCAGGATGATTCTTGCATTAACCTGTTCTGTGACAGTCAAAGTGCTATTTACCTTACTAAGGATCAGATGTTCCATGAGAGAACAAAGCACATTGATATCAAGTACCATTATGTTCGTGATGTTGTTGCACAAGGTACACTGAAGGTATGCAAGATAAGCACTCATGATAATCCTGCTGATATGATGACAAAGCCTGTTCCTGTTGCTAAGTTTGAGCTATGCTCAAGCTTAGTTGGTATAACTGCTTAGCCCAAGTGGCTATTGGCGCCGAAAGTGCTTTCTTTGTGTTGTTCAGGGAGATGATTACCGTTGATGCTACAAGAAGGAATTTGTCTCAAGGTGGAGTTTGTTATATGTTGATCCAAATTCTACAAAGTAGAGGCCAACTTCTGACGGAGCGGAGCGAGGCCCGTCGCCGGAGGCTTGGGCCGAACAGGGACGCCTGTGGGGGGTGCGGGGGGCGACAGCCTCCCGCGGTACGGATCGTTGATGACCTAGGTTACCACCGCTATATATACTTCTTGTAAGCCGCCGGCTGGGATAAGTTGCATCTGTGAAATCCCCGGCGTTGTGTAAACACTCTCCGTTATAGTGAAGTTTTGCTGGCTGGCGCCCGTGGTTTTTCTCCTCTCTTTGTTGGAGAGGGTTTTCCACGTTAAATCTGTGTCCCCTTGCTGTGATTTTATTTTCGTTCTTCGTTATTTACTTGTCGCAAATCTAACAATGGCCGTGCTGATGGCATGGCCGTGGATGCTGCTGGAGGGACAAAGCGCAACCTTGGTCGTGCTGATGGGCTCATGTGCGCCGCCTGGACTTCCTCCGGCGCGCCGCCGGCCGTACGCTGCGACGAAAGATCCATGCAGCTGTGGCCACATGCTGGTGGAGCCCACAGACAGCGACGCCGTCCAAAAAGGAACAAAAGAAGGCACCAGAAAAGGAAGCTACAGGCCAAAATTTGGCAGGTCAAAGCTGCGTGACCGCAGCAGTTGGTACCGTCAAAGGACCATGGACTGGACCCAGTTGGCACGGGATCAGTGGAGACCATCTCGTCCTCACCATCCAAAGCCACAGAGGATTCAAATTCCTTGTCATCTAGCAGCACCCCAGCTGGGCAGGAGAGGGAGATAGCCAGCGAACCATCTCGGGATTGCGATCAGGCTGGCCTGTCGCTGCAAAGCGAGGTCCCGGAATCAATCCCAGAACGGCATGATCCACCCAACCCCACTACCGAGGCAGACCCGATGTTGGGACGAGAAGATACTACAAATTCGACACAGCTAGGAGACGCTTTGTCACCTGACCACGCGACGGCGGAGGTTGATCACGTGCAGACAACCCCCACTCCTGACGGTGATGAGGCCAACGGTGAAGCCACGGGCTGCACCACCCCAGGCCCGCGGCCCACCCAGGAACGTGAGACATCCACACCCCACGTCCGCATCCTGCAGAGGCCCACGGAATCCCCGGGAAGCCGCCCAGCCGCCGCGACACCAACCAGACCAGCCAGTCGTTGCGACACGCCTCGAGTCTATGTGCGCCGCCGTCCCAGACAAGGTTCCTTGGGCAGCTTCCTGGCAGCAGCTACGAAGCAGCTGAACCCAATTCTGCCCACTCCAGGGAAGAAACAGCGACGGTTACCCTTGAACTTTGCCGCCAGAAGAAGAGGGAGATCTGCTACCTCCGGCACGGCGCCCCCAACTGCAGAACGGCGCGATGACGTGTTCGCCACTCCAATCCCCCGCACAGTCCTCGCCGCCATCGCGGCACTCATGAACCATGCCCTGCCCGACGACACCACGGCGGCTGCAGCTCAGCAGCCCGGCAGCCCTATCAGGGTCTAGCTGCGCATCCCCCTGCGCTTGACGAACTCGTGTCAATGGATTATGAAATAAAGATTATTGTCTGGAATGTTCGAGGCCTAAACGCTCGCGCTAGACGAATCGCTTCCGCTCGCTGATCGCCACCTCGGACGCATCCATTGTGTGCTTCCAAGAGACGAAGATGGAACTGATCTGTTCCTCGATTATCCTTGAGACGCTTGGCCCGGACTTTGACGATTACACATATCTCCCAGCTGATGGTACGAGAGGCGGCATCCTTCTGGCTTGGAAGAGCCACGAGGTGTCCATCACGGACCCGCTCTTTACCACATACACGCTGACAGCCAAGGTGGCCACACCGACCAACACCATCACGCCATGGTGGATTTCTGTGGTGTATGGGCCACAGGAGGATATGGATAAAATTGCCTTCCTACAGGAGATCAGAGACGTGCGTGCTCAATGCGACGACCCATGGATGATATGTGGAGATTTTAACATCATATACTGTGACGAGGATAAGAACAACAGCCACCTCAACCGACGCATGATGGGCAGATTTCGCCGCGTGATCAACGACTTGGCTCTGAAAGAAGTGTACCTAAACGGACGCCGCTACACCTGATCGAATGAACAGACACCACCTACCCTCGTGCACTTGGACCGCGTCCTCTGCACCGTAGATTGGGAGGAACAACACGGCGCATGCCATCTAAGGTGCCTCCCGTCGGTGGTTTCTGATCACAGTCCCCTACTACTTGACTGTTCTCCCTCGCCACATTTGCACAGTCGATTCCACTTCGAGGATTTTTGGATCCGACAAGATGGATTCCAAGAGACGGTTGCAGAGGCATGGACCTCGGTTCTGGACGCGGACCCATTCCGGCAGATGATGTTACGCCTACAGGCTACTGCACAAGCTCACTAGCTGGAGTTCACGGACTATCGACAATGTGCGACACAAGCTAGCACTATCTCGCGAGCTAATTCTGCGGTTCGATAAGGCACAGGAGGATAGGGTGCTTACTCCTGATGAGGAATGGCTGCGGAAACAAGTAAAGGTATCATACCTAGGGCTAGCATCCCTAGAACGCACCATCGCGCGTCAACGCGCCCGCATAGCCATGCTGAAAGATGGAGATGCAAACACTACTTTTTTCCATCGTCAGTGTTCTTATCGCCGTCAGAAGAACAAGATCCACAGCTTGGCGGTACATGACCGCATCCTCACGGACCACTGAGACATGGCTGAAGCGGCATTCTAGCACCCCGACAGCTTGTTGGAATCGAATGTGAACCGCGACTGCACTCTGAACTTGGAGCACCTCATCGAGCCAGCAAACACATTGGATGACCTAGATTTGCCTTTCGGTGCCGAGGAAATTTGGACCGTCATCAAGAGCCTACCGGCCCGCAAGGCACCGGGGCCCGATGGGTTCACAGCAGAATTTCTAAGGGTTTGCTGGAACACGGTCAAGGAGGATTTCATCACAGTGTTCCAACAGTTGTTCAAGCTAAGAGGCCATGGTTTCAATAAGCTGAACCAAGCCCTTCTCACCCTGATCCCCAAGAGAGAAGATGCCCACAACTTGGGAGACTACAGACCGATCAGTCTTATACACCTGGTCGCCAAGATCTTCGCCAAGCTCCTGTCGCTTCGTCTCGCGCCCAAGCTCGCAAGCCTCGTGAGTCCGATTCAGAGCGCATTCATTTCTGGACACAGCCTGCACGATAACTTCGTATTGGTACGTCAGTCTGCACGGCTCCTGCACAAGCTTGGCGCGCCTTGCGTCTTGCTCAAACTGGACCTGGCTCGAGCATTCGACTCGCTCTCTTGGCCATTCCTATTCGAGGTGCTGAGACGCTATGGATTCAGCGACAAATTCCTGAACTGGATAACAATCTTGCTGTCTTCGGCGAATACCAGAGTGTTGATCAACAGGGAGCCAGGCCCACCAATTGGCATCGACGAGGACTGTGTCAAGGCGACCCACTCTCGCCACAGCTATTTGTCTTGACAGTAGACACCCTTGGCAGACTCGTCAGGCGAGCCATTGACCTGGGCATCTTGCAGCAGCTACACCAGAGGCGTGTGATCCCATCCATCTCCCTATACGCTGATGACGTGATACTCTTCTGCCACCCTTCTGCTGAGGATGTCACGGCGGTGCAAGGAATTTTGACAGCCTTTGGAGAAGCATCAGGCCTACAGGTCAATTATACCAAGAGCTCCGCGACATTGATTAGATGCGAGGAAGATGAGGCCGCACCAATCATACAGCAGCTTGGATGCACAATCGTCCGACTACCAATCACTTACCTTGGGATCCCCCTTACCATCAGGAAGACGACCGCTACTCAGCTGCAACCGCTGGTGGAACGCATGGCAAATAAGCTCCCAACCTGGAAATCGAGGCTAATGCAGAAGCCAGGAAGGCTGGCCCTAGTGAAGTCAGTCCTTGGAGCGATCCCAATCCACCAACTTCTAGTCCTAGACCCAGGGAAGAAGGTAATCAAGAAAATGGAACGCATTGAGCGAGGATTCCTATGGGAGGGGCGCGCTGCAGCCAACGGCAGAAGCTGCCATGTCAACTGGCAGAAGGTTTGCAGGCCAAGCTCCTATGGCGGCCTCGTCGTGCAGGATCTCGAGCGCACGGGACTAGCCCTTCGCCTGAGATGGCAGTGGCTAAGCCGGACCAACAAGAGCAGAGTTTGGCATGGCCTCGACCTGCAATTCAGCGCAATAGAGAAGGAATTCTTTTTCGCTTCTACCACCATGGAGCTAGGAAACGGCCTAACTGCACAGTTTTGGGAAGACATATGGATTCATGGCCAATCCATCCACGAGATTGCACCTCTTCTATATGAATGCATCCCCAAAAACCGTCGCAACAAGAGGACGGTGGCAGAGGGCCTAATGGGAAACCGCTGGGCAAGAGACATCACCGGAACCATAGGCATACATGAGATCGGTCAGTACCTCACACTATGGCGCATGATCGAAGCAACACAACTGTCCAATGAGGCCGACAGAATGATTTGGAAGTGGACGGAGGATGGCATTTACACCGCAAAGTCAGCCTACCTCGCAACCTTCCAGGGCTCGACCAAATGCGCAACATGGAAACTAATATGGAAAAGCTGGGCACCCCCCAAAGTCAAGTTCTTTCACTGGCTTGCTGCGCTTGATCTATGTTGGACAGCAGACAGACTTGCGCGACAAGGGATGCAGCACCATCCACGATGCCTGCTTTGCGACCAGGAGCCAGAAACAATCCAGCATCTCCTCATCGGGTGCTCCTTCACGCCCAGATTTGGCATGTGCTGTTGTCTGCGATGCGCATGACATGCACACCCCTGGTGGCTGAAGCCTCGCTCTACGACTGGTGGTCTGTGGCTGGGCAGAGCACCCCCAAATAAATGAGGAAAGGGCTCGCCTCCATGACTCTACTGATCCCCTGGATGATCTGGAAGCACCGAAACGATTGTGTCTTCAACAGGGCGGCACCATCAGTTTATGACCTGATTGAGAAAATCAAAGATGAAGCAGCTTCATGGATCACAGCAGGAGCTAGAGGCCTAAGAGACGTTTGGCCAACTACCTGGGATGTACACTAGGAACTTAATAAAATTGTAATGGACCTGAAACCTCCTACGAGGCATGTACCGAACTCTATCTTTTCAATGAAATAAAACGCAAAGACTCCTTTGCGTTTTTCTCAAAAAAAAAAACATTGGCAGCATGCAGATTAACAAAGCTGGGGACATCGACCAACATCATGATAAATAAGACTACTAAAGTACGGATATCTGCTGCGCTTAAGCTTCTATTTCTATATGAAGAAATATGATTGAATGGAGCAGAAAACTGTTCAGCTCCATTAGTATTAGCACCATGATGGATTGTGTTCTGAGCCAATCTCATCATGCATGCCAACAAATATCGAATAATATGCCTCGTTCTTTTTAGCTACAAGTGAATGCTCCTACCTTCCCAAGTTTTACACACGCTTTACCACCCTGCACCGCATTCATCGTCCAAATGTATGCAACAGACAAACTCGTACATTGAATTATCTCCCTCAACTCCCAGGGATTCCTATCCAACTTCACCATAAGAGCTTCCCAGAATACAACTTGAAACTCACTCCTATTTGACCACTCCTGTTAATGTCAACCCATATGATATTTTTGTGTTCTTAACCAAGGAAACGTAAATTCTAGACCAAGAATCTTCATTGGGTCAAAAGCATAATAGATATAGTATGACTTACTGACTACCCATAGCAATTCCGCTACTAATACCGACTTAAAATAGCAAAGGAAGATTAGATAAAAAAACATCACCTGTTAGGTGGCTTCACTACACATCCCACCTACTAAGCCGCTTCCTTTAGAAAGGTCTCCTCCTGCACTTGGGACATGCACCTTTTGTTGTCGACTACTCTGACTTGCAAGATATTCTTCATAGTCCGAGTCACTCTCAGACTCACTGATCCAACCATAGCAGGGACGCCTTGTGCGGACACTTCCTGTAGCTGCCGGATGTGGCAATGCAGCTTTTGGAGCAGGTGGGTCGATGATCATGGGGACCACTTCCTCTGTTTGCTCAACTGCTAAAAGAGTCTCAGATGCCACCTCCTTGTGAACCTTCACAATTGGCAGGTCGTTTTCTGATGGTGCTCCAATCATTGCTGCTTCTTTTTGCTGCATTACAAACCAATCCCATGTAAGAATTGGACAATATGCTTGAGCTTTGTTGCTGGAGGGAATGAGTAACATAAACTAAACATTAATAACCCAAGGTCTTGGTGTAGAAAAATATCAAAATTGCCACAAGTAACAGAAGTCCTGATGGATACCATATTGCAGTGGTATTACAAAACCAATTGAGAAAATACTACATAGCCCAACACTAATAAGCAAAATGCTAATACATCAGTCAACTATTTCACCTTAAAGGAAACAGAGAAGACATCAGCGGATACACTTATTTCTGCTGGCATCATTGTCATTTTTATGAATAATCACACTTTTACGTGAAAAAGGCATATTTTTTTACACAAGACAAATCGAAGCAGATAAGCAGTGACATGGAATCTTCAAAAGATCGAGGAAACTAAGAGAGAATGGCTGCCCCAATCTAGTTGAAAAAAGGAACGAAACATCAATCATAAATCTGCAAGAACAAGTAACCATTTCTATAACTTAAACAGCCACTTAGCTTTCCATATACCATGTTACCGTAGCACCACAAAAGGTGCTTCATACATCACATAAAACTACAGCAAGGACGTTAAAATAGCATTCTACATCGAAGAACAAAAAACTTTGTTACATCTTACCCACTAACTTGTGCAAATACGCGATGACTTGTTAGATGTGGGGGGACATAATTTGAGGAAAATGTTGGAAAAGCGGACTGGCAAATTAGTAGCAAAGGCACACCCTGACACATTTCACATAAAAGCAGAGAGATTGGTACAGGAAAGTAAATTGCGAGGGAGCTTACCTGATCCTCATCGTCGTCCTCCCACTCCTCCTGCTGCAGCTCCTGCACATGCTTCATAAATAAGAAAAAGGAAATGTGCTACTTTATATCCACATCAACCTCTGCAGACGCAATCTAAAGCACGTCAAGAAAATGGGCATGCTTGATCTAAGGGAGAGCCTCAATCCTAGGATGGTTGGTCCATCATGATGTCATCGAATGATTAGAAGCATCCACTTACTCCTGATTTTCTATTGATATTTTAGTCATGTGAAATGGTATAATGATGGAGCAGTTTGCTATATTCATAGCCAAACAAGATAGGAATTATAAGATTTGAAATAACGTCGTCATATTATGATTGATGTACTAGGACAAAACTGTTCCTCAAACTAAATGCCTCTCCCCCCTACACTTAACAAGTATTATTGAGCAAGATTTTTTTATTTTATTTTGGCTTGGGATGGCAATAGAATTGTTGCCAACTAAAGTAACACCTAAAGAGTAACACAGGCCTGCATATATTCAATGGCACAGATTGCACAATTACATCGAGATAGATAAGCACAAGAAAGTAGTACATGGAGAGGGAGCTCACCTGAGCCTCCTCCTCTTCATCCTCCTGATGCTGCTCCTGCAGCAGCTGCAGCTGCAGCTTCTCCTCCTCCTCCTGCTTCTCAAAGAGGGCTTCCTGCACTACGAGGTAACAGTTTTCCTCCAGGAGCGGCCACCCGTCGTCCCCATACACATTCTAAACAGATGAGGCCAAATTATGAGAGCGACAACACCATATACTATAATAGTACGTACCAAAAAGAATTAGCACCATCCCCAAAATCGGCTGGTGAAACCGCGGGGAAAAGGCCAATCTTTTGAATAGAATCCCGCGGGTTCTTGGACCCAAAAGAAAAGAAAACCCTCGCACTCCGTCCTATCGGCGACGAAGCAGAAATAAAAGGGCGGAAGAGAAGGGTCGAACCTTGAGGAGGTTATTGATGATTTTGCGGACATCGGCCTTGTCGTAGCCCATCGGGGCGAAGTGGTCGATCGCCGCATCCATCCGCCTCTGCCCAGTCTTGCGCCGCCGCCCGGCCATTGCTGAACCTCAATTGAGGGGACGGAGGCCGCGTTGCTCGTGCGGGAGCGGAGAATGGATGGCGGATGTTGGAGCTGGAAGGGATTCGGCGTTCGCCGGTAGCGACTCCTGTACAGAAAGAAACGCCCTCAAAATAATTCGTCATAAATATACGTACTTGTACTACGAATGTCTCGAATCAAATCGAATCATCAAAGTCGCATCGGATCGAATCGTCTGCCCACTTACCTCCGCTGCCTTTATTGTTTGGATCTCGAATCTCTAATTAATTCCCCCATTTTATTTCCAGGCCACTCTGGCGCTATTTTTTTTTAAGAAGGTATATACGGTTTTAGCCCCACAAGTTGCAACAGGTGAGCAGTTTAGTCTCACAATTTGTGAACTGAGTTGAGCTGGGGTTCGAACCCTGCACGCAAAACTAGCTAGCTACAATCTTGCCATGACCAGCTAAGCTATAGTTCCTTCACACAGAAGCCAGAGACAATTGTTATTTGTACATACAGTGTACAGCAGTATTAACAAAAACTAACAGGCTTGTTGGCATGCAGCTAGTACTGCATTACGTTTGGGAAGGCAAATTGCAGCTCATTGTCTCAATTATTATGTTAAACAATCGTCAAAAAAATTATTATGTCAACTTGTGATTTTCACAAAAAAAAAACTTGTGATTTTGAATTTTTTTGTATAGCCAAGTATTTACTTATTACATCACTTATATGAAAAAAAATATAATATTTTATATCTAAAAAACCAAACCCGGTAAAAATGTATATCATTCACGCAAGGATGAACACATAATCGTATGCTTTGCCTCTTCAGGCTCAATCCCGCTGATAATGCACTACCTCAAGCATGACGAGAATCGTAGCCGTTCTACGGTCAACGTGCGTGTCAAGACAGATGGGGTTAGCCAGAGTGGAGGCGAGGGTTGTCGACCAGGTTTATGCGGGCTTTTTCTGCAAGTCACGCGTCTACAACATAGTTTAAAAATTGAACCGGTAGGCCATTGAGTCAGGTTTTTACTGGTTGGATCACAGTTCATTGTCTTGTCTTTTTAATTTATGAAGTATTATATTTTTACTTATAAATGATGCAATAAGTAAATAATTGGCTATGCAAAATATTTAGAAAATACAGTTTGACATAATAATTTTTTAGATAACGTGCCAGTGAAATTAATAACGCCATGAACGGTATAAGAGATGCAAGATGATATACCGAGCTTACGAAGTAGAACCACACACTCACACAGAACTAGAGGGCACAAGCTAGGTGCCGCACCTAGCACTACCATGGCCAGACGAGAGGAAACTCCAATTGTCAGATCGACCACCTGGAGCCCCTATGGATGCTGAGACCCTCAGATCTAGAGCAATAGAGGATGAGCTCGAACGGATCCCAAGTCCCTGCCCCAGCTTGAACTCACATCGGCTAGAATTGGAGCCGAGCGTCCATCAACACGTCAGGAACACTCCACATCGGGTTGCACGTGCGCACCGCCACCGCCTGCTGAGCCGCTAGTTGCGTCGGGCCACTGCAACCACCACCCGCGCACAAGGATCGAGCTCGCGCCGCCCGCCGCTGAAACCTCTCCAGGGAGCCACCGCCACCACATGCACGCTCAGAACACGTAGCCACCACACTGAGGCCGAAGCTCCGCGCCACCCAACGTGACGCCCTCACTAGCGGCGGGGGGCGCGCCGCCACCACCGCGCGAGGAGGGAAGAGAGGCCCCGCCGCCGCCACCGCTCCAGTTGGGTTGCTGGTTAGGGTACTGACATAGGTAAGATTACTCGCATGCTCATGATTGGCTACCCTACATTGGGTAAAAGGCTTACAGCCCAAGGAGATTTCAGATGACGGCCCAGAAGAAGCAACCGACAAAGGCTTTGACTGTATTAGGAAAAAGACTATGAACCAACATTATGTTGGTATTATAATTACGCGTGTATGAAACCTATCCGCATATAGTTTTGAGACCCGGCCTATTATATATAGGACGGGAGAAGCTTAGAGAGGACACAGAAATCTAGAGGACAACTTGTAATAGCGTGTTTTACTCAATATTTAGGCGACTTTGTCTTCATCGTTTTCCTAACATCCGATGAAATCTCCAACGTTCTCTTTTCCGCGAAACCCCAAGTCCATCATCATGGGCATTGCCGAGGTTACCCCTCGTCAATTGGCGCCGCCTGTGGGAAACCTGAACGCTGGAACCACGGATTCAGCAGAATGCTCTCCACCAAGCATCAACTCGACAAAGCAGATCCACGCCCGTCCACCCATAAAGCCGCGCCTATAGAGGTACCGGTATCTCCCGTCGGATCCTCAATGGAAGCTGCATCGCAGATCAAACAGGCGACGAAAGCGAGCAAATGGAGATGGATCTGGGGGATATTGATGGTCTTTATGACAATCTCTCCTTCGGATCAGACCCGCAGTTAACCTCACCACATGAAGCAAGCCCAACAAATTTGGAACCCGAAGAAAGCAGTGAAAGCATTGACTTCGGAATTCGGATGGCGGAAATCAATCCAGAACAAAAACTGATGGACTTCACTAGCTCATCCAACAGCGTCTCCATCAGTGCAAACGATGACGTTACCAGTCCATATTCCACTCAGCACCAAGTATGCTGATCATCGGAGACGCCACGACCCAGCAAGACTCCAACGGTAACCCAATTTTTAATCCCAACGATATACTTTCAAACCATAATGCAGGAAGTCACGATAATGAAGGAAGCCAAGGAAACGGGGGAGACCCAACAGTTAACCGTGCAAATCGAGAGGAAGAGCAACCATGTGGAGGCGAGAGGCAAACTCTCAGCTTACCACCAGTGCATGGGAGAAAGCAAGAGCAGTAATCGTGGGTGCGGTTCCAATGACAACGGACGCTACCCACAAAGACCTATTGGCATACCAATATCTGCTTCATCACAAAAAGAGAGATCTACTCAGGATGTAGAGGCAACTCGACGAAAGGAAAAGGATCGCCGACGAATCTAGCATATGTCTAGCGTAGTTAAGCTCCACCCGAGAATCCAGGAGCATAACAGGAGGAGCATCGCCAAGGAGAGGAACGCCCAGGTTGCGGGGTATCCCCGAAGAAGAGAGGAGCGGACTAATCCGAGACCTTGATCTATCATTCATGTCGATAGACCAAGATGGAAATATCAAAGCAAAAACAGCTCAGGCAGCCATTGTGGCTGCACAAACATACCTACTTACAACACAGCCCGCACCAGACGATCCTCGCGCAACCCTCCACCGCTCCGCCCTGATGAATCTCGGCCTAGTAGGAGCTCTCGCGCAAGCGGATAAAGGAACCATGAGGCAACCCGACAGATCCCCATGCTGTCGCAGTAGCCCTTAGCAAGGAGGTCATATCCGACGATCACGATCGCCACATCGAGTCCACTTTTCAGAATTAGAACCGCGAAACGACATGAGAAACAACATCACTCAGTGAAGGATCGATCGATCTAGATAAGAACACATTGAAGGGAATATGCCCGAGAGGCAATAATAAAGTGGTTGTTATCTTATTCCATGTTTATGATAAATGTTTATTTTGCATGCTATAATTGTATTGATCAGAAACGTCAATACATGTGTGTTTAATAAACAAAATACAAAGTTCCTAGTAATGCCTCTCATATAAACTAGCTCGTTGATTAACAAGATGATCAAGGTATCCTGATCATGGACATTGGATGTTGTTAATAACGAGGTCACAACATTGGTGGAATGATGTGATGAACATTCATCCGAAGTATAGCATTACGATCAGAGTCATTATGTTTATATTGCTATAACATCATACGAAGTAATCTTAGTCCTTAGACCATGAGATCATGTTAATTGCTAACACCGGAAGAGTATCTTGATAACGTCAAACGTCACACCGTAATAGAGTGATTATAAAGGTGAGTTCAGTACTATGAAGGTGTTATGTTGAGGCTCATGGATCAAGAGTGGAATTTGTCAATCCCGATGATGGATAGAACACTCTGGGCCCTCTCGGTGATATCACATTAAGATAGCTTGCAAGAAAGTGATGTGATCACTAGAATGTTATATCACGGGAACGAGAAAAGAGTGCATGTCAGTAACGAGATCAAACTAGGTATTTGGATACCGATGATCGTATCTCGGACATGTATTATATCATGAGACAAAGGGATTTAGTTACTAGCGTTAAAGGTTCTCACGATCACAGAAGTTATCGTTGAATGTGTAGGAGTCAGTATGGATCTCCAGGTCCTGCTTCTGATTATTGATCTGAGAGGGGTCTCGATCATGTCTGCATTATTCGCGAACCGTAGGGTGACACACTTAAGGAATACCGACACCATTTGGAGCAAATATGTTTTAGATAAAGATTTAAAAAAGCGCTGTAATTATTTCAATAGACACCAAAACTATTTCGGGTGAAATTGCTGAAATTGGTTCTGCATGTAATATTGAAATGTTGTAGGGGGTTTTATGTGAATGTTTGTTAATTAAAGTAATTAACAAAATTCTGAATAAAACTAATAAAAGAGTTTTATTAAATGAGAGAGCATTAAATTTGGAGAAATTTAATGCATTTAAAGTGGAGACTTTAATGGAGAATGTGAAGAGGCAAATTTATGTGGAGGGAGTTACCGCCACATGAATGGGGGAGGTGAAGGGTCACCTCCATGGGACACCGGCCATGGGAGGGGTACCCTCCCCTCCTCCTATAAAAGGCCCCCCTCTCCTCACTTCTCACTCACACCTCCTCATGAAGGATCTCTCTCCCCCTCTAGTATTATTCCCCCATGGTCTCGGATTAGCGAGATACATGTTCCCGGTGGCTTTATCTAGAAAAGAGTTGCTGCTTCCGCTGCTTTGCTGGAGCGAGGGACGGAGGTTGTCGGGGTACCGGACGTGTGTGCGATCACGGATGCACCGTTGCTTTGTGGTACTGGACTGGGTGGTGCTGGACATGCTGGAGCTAGATTTGATGGACGTGTTGGAGCCGGACCTGCTGGACTTCATCACGATCTTGAGATCGGCAAGTGTCCAACCACATCATCCACGAGTTCCAACTTGTTAACAAAGCTTTGTTGTCTTCGAGGGTAAGTTCTCTATGGATGTATATCCACCCGTTGCTTGTATCTAGTAGATAGATCTTGGCGTATAGTTCTCATCGTAGGAAATTTTTTGTTTTCTATGCTGCGAACGCAACAGTGGTATCAGAGCCTGATCTATGCGTAGGTGTTTTGCACGGGTAGTACACATATGTTTATATGTGGACGATGATGATCATGTTATTTGCTTCTTTCATGTAGTTTGGATATTGGGGCATAGTGGGATGAAGCGGCCCGGACCAACCTTACATGTCATCGTACATGAGACTGGTTCCACGACTGACATGCAACTAGTTTTGCATAAGTGGCTGGAGGGTGTCTGTCTCTCCTACTATAGTCAATATCTGATTTACAACGAGTTGCTAATAACTTGGTTATCCTCGTTGTGGTTCCATGTTTGTAGGTAAGAACGGTTCTATCTCCGAAAGCCCTAAGCCACGTAAAACTTGCAATGGATAAATTAGAGGCGTCTAGTTTAGATTGTTGCTGGGCTAGTGTCTTGATATGGTATTGTTGTAAGTAGATGTATGATAGATACTCTTACAACACACTTAATGTGTAAGTTCCATAGACCCTGGGTTTACACACAAAGGAATGATAGAGATCATACCATGATGCATATGATAGAGATCAAATGCATGGACCATATCATCTCACTTTACACATTAGATGTTTGCATCTTATATTGCTAGTTTGGCGTTTTAGTAGCATTATAAGATGATCCCTCATTTAGATATCAAGATAAAATGTGTTCTTCCTTAAGTATGCACCGTTTTGTGGATCATGTTTTGAGGCATCACGTGATGATCAGGTGTACTCGACTCTACGCTTTCATATAACGGGTGTAAGACAGTTTTACACACGTGAATACTAAGGTTCTTACTTGGCGAGCCTAGCATGTACAGACATGGCCTCGGAACACGGACCGAAAGGTTAAGCATGAGTCATATAGTTGATATGATGCCCATATTGATGCTCGCCTTTGAAGCTACACCGACTCACGTGATGCTCAGACTTGGTGTAGTGGATTTGGTTCATGTAATCACCAAAAGGCACGAGGGATGTCGTTTTTGAGTGGGAGTTCATTTCTAATTTGGATTAGTCGAACTCAATTTGTCATAAACTAAATCGAAGTGAATTTGCATAATTTGTTGTAGTCATTGGCATCTGTTCACTACCTTATGCTTAGTTTTAATTGAGATAATAGAACTATAGAATTCTAGATATTTACTTTACGAACTGGTATCGTATTGTTTTGAATGTCAATTTAAAGTTTAGAAGTCCTATTGCGAACTTTCAGCAAACCCTATTTACTCCATGAAGTTTAATAAGTAGTATTAAATCAAGAGTAAGAATTCCAATGTTGGTATCTAAAGTATCATGTTTGCCTCCATGATTTTTGATATTCAAAAGTTGTTTTAATATCAAGATTATCTAGGAGCTGAAAAATTGTTTCAGAAACCATCATGTGTGGAAGATATTGTGATATCTGAAACAATGTTTTTGGTTGCATTATGATAGAGTATAATTTAGCAAAATACATGTTCTCATATTATGAGAATTTGTGAAGGATGGAGATGCTAGGCATCCGGATCTCCCAAAAAGGTTTTTGGGAACTAATATTATACTCACGATTCTTCCTTACAGGCTATAGTAGCTTGATCATGAAAGTTGTCATGATAAGGATGAATAGAAGATGTAAGTAAAATGTTTACTACACTAATACATTACTAAAGAATGGATTTTTGAAAGAATACCAAACATTTGATGATGGTGATCCACCTCAACGTGCAAGTCTAGATGTATTAGTATTTGACTATATACGCTTTGTACTATGTGTCATGTGAATGACACCACTATTGATGTTGATAGATTCTTTTAAAAGGAAAAGGAATTGTTAAAAGAGAATCTATAAAATATTTGGCAGAAAAGAAAAAGTTGGAAATGTCTAGCTTAGGTATATAGAAGATATGCATGTTATTGTTGTATTCCTTTCTTGTTAAACAATGTGGTTCTGAGGTATTGGATACCGAATTGGTTGGTATGAAGCGTCATATAGGACAATGCAATTCATGAACTGCAATGGCCTAAGTAACTAGCAAGAGAATAAGTGATAATGTTCATCGAAAACAAATAAAGTGTTATTGTGTTTTTCATTGTCGTCAAACCTAGCCTTCAAGATTTGTTTTAATAATTGTTATTTTGTTCCGGTATTATGAGAACAATGGTTGTTCAAATAATTACCGTATTCCATAAAGGATGGATGAACTTTTACAAGTCTAATGGGAGAAATCACATCCATAAACACTATTGCTAAAATGTCGCAAGAAAAATGATTGAAAGATCACTTATGAAGTGACATCGCTATTTTAAATTATATTGGGAAGAAAACATGAAGAAACTCCATGTTGATGGAATTTTTGGAGTCTTTGATTTTGATAAATTGACGCTTGTGAAACTTTCCTCGAGATAATTGAAACTTCGTCCATAGGCCAAAGAGGAACGGATGACTAACTTATTGGATATTATGCATGTTGATGTATATAGTTCATTATGTGTAGCCATATGCGATGGATATTTTTGCTTCATATGCTTTCTCTAGAAATTTAAGTGAATATATCTATATATTTACTTAACAAGGAAGAAGTATGAAACATTTGAAAATTGTTCAAAGACTTTCAAGATGAAGTGAAAAATCATTGTAACAAGAAAATAAAGAGTTTATGATTCGATCATAAAGGAAGATATTTGAGTTACATGTTTAGCAAAAACACCTAAGATTTGAGAAATTGTTCCATGATTTGTGTTTCCCGATAAACCATAGGAGTATGGCATATTCGAGAGATGAAATAAAACCATGTTTGACATGGTAAGATCAAAGGTATCATTTATAAAACTACCATTATGTTTTAAGGATTGAAGCTTTAGAGACTACCGCTTTTACACTGAAAAGAGCACCATCGTGATCCGTTGAAATGACACCATATGAGTTATGGTTTGGGATAAAACCCGAATTGTCTTTTCTTAAATTTTGGTATGCCATGCATAAGTAAAATGTTTACAACCAACGTCGGATAAGCACGTCTTTGTAGGTTATCCCAAAGAATTTGTTGGGAATTTCTCCATAACACCGAGGACAAAAGAGTTTGTTACTTGGAATGTCAAGTTTCTTGAGAAGGAATTTTTCGCGAAAAGTTAAGTGGGAGGACAATAGAACTTTGATAAGGTTGTTGAACCTTAGCTATATGTGCTAAGTAGCGCAGCGCCGGAAAGTGTCCCGGTGGCGGCCACAATGCTCATGGCTCTTGTGATTGCAAAGGTTGTAATCTCGGAGATTAGAGTTTATATTGAACCGTGTGGGTCGGTAAGAATCAAATAGTGATATTTGATAAACAAGTCGTTATTGTTTTGACAATGATGAACCGACTGCATGCAAAGAAGCGATGATGGGCCCTGACTCCATAAAATGACTAGAAGTCATAGAATCCGTGATAGTATCCATACACGAGAATCAAGTTTCTGAACTTGGAAGACCCTCTGAAAAGGCGTAAAGCCTATCGGTCGTGTTTGGATCTATAAAGAAATAGACATGGATGTTTAACATCTATGAAATAGTCGACATGTCGTAAAGAAGTTTACAGCAATGTTCAAAGAGTTGACTATGACAAAATTTGATTTTTCATAGCGATATTTAGTCTTGACAGATTAATGTAGCAACCACTACATATAATTTGGTATATGGTAGTTGAATAAACAAAACAAGGTTCTTCTAATAGAATGGTTACCTAGGACGTGTACAAGACATGGTCCGAAGGGTTTTGTTAATTCAAAGGGTGCTAAAAGGGCATGCAAACTTCAATAGTTGAAGTAAGCATAGCGGAGTTGGAATCTTCACCATGATGAAACTGTTAAAAGAGTTTAAATTCATCGGAGATGATGAAGATGCTTGCATTTGCAAGAAATTAAGTGGGAGCGCTGAGACATATTTCTAATACATTATGTAGAGAACATATTTTTGATTGGAAATGATGTATCTTGTATTGACACAAGTTAAGAATTTCATTAAAATAAGATTTCAATGAAAGACTTGGGCAAAACCGGAATATTTGGCATCAATATCTATATGGATAGATTGAGGCGCTAATATGGTTGTGCCAGACATACATATATGAATATTGAAAGGGTTCAATATGGCAACAACAAGAAAGGTTCTTACTGCATGGAAAGGATTGTATCAAGATTCAAGTGTTTCAACACTTGGTGAGTAAAATCACATGAAGATTTTGATCGATTATACCATGATATGTATATATCCAGAATGTCTTATGCTCTAAATGTTATGAGCACATACCAGAATGATTCATAAGATGATCATTGGACAACAATAAAGATATTCTTATGAGTTTTGGAAGAACTAAGAATATATCATGTATAAGTGACAAATGGTTAAAGGTAGTTCATTGTAAAGTGTTACATTGATACTAGTTTTGTCACAAGATACAAATTAAATTTATCTCAAATTAGACTCTGGGTGGCACAATGTAATGGAAAGGATGTTCCATGATGGATTTGGATAAGTTCCAAAGTTGAGACATTGTGACAGATACTACAACAAAAGGCTAAGTATATGACTGCTATAGTAGCAGCAAAGGAGGGCATGTGTGTTATGTAGTATGTTATCAAACTAGGTGTGGTTCAAAGTGGGCTAATACTATGAAGATATATTGTATGACAATAATATCAACATATTTTAACCCAAACAAACTAAAGGTCTCACCAAAGGACCAAATTTATACAATGCCATCTCATTTGAGAATGAGTGATGCGTAGAGACGCAAAGACATGCAAATACACACGGACCTGAAACTGTCAGATCCGAAGATTATGTTAACCACTAGCAATCACGTATATGCAACACCAGAAAGCCATAGGTGTTCAATACGCAAAGTTTTTCAAACTATATTATTGACTCTAGTGCAAGTGGGAGACTGAAGGGAATATGCCCGAGAGGCAATAATAAAGTGGTTATTATCTTATTTCATGTTTATGATAAATGTTTATTTTGCATGCTATAATTGTATTGATCAGAAACGTCAATACATGTGTGTTTAATAAACAAAATACAAAGTTCCTAGTAATGCCTCTCATATAAACTAGCTCGGTTGATTAACAAGATGATCAAGGTTTCCTGATCATGGACATTGGATGTTGTTAATAACGAGGTCACAACATTGGTGGAATGATGTGATGAACATTCATCCGAAGTATAACATTACGATCAGAGTCATTATGTTTATATTGCTATAACATCATACAAAGTAATCTTAGTCCTTAGACCATGAGATCATGTTAATTGCTAACACCGGAAGAGTATCTTGATAATATCAAACGTCACACCGTAATAGGGTGACTATAAAGGTGGGTTCAGTACTACAAAGGTGTTATGTTGAGGCTCATGGATCAAGAGTGGAATTTGTCAATCCCGATGACGGATAGATATACTCTAGGCCCTCTCGGTGATATCACATTAAGATAGCTTGCAAGCAAGTGATGTGATCACTAGAATGTTATATCACGGGAACGACAGAAGAGTGCATCTCGGTAACGAGATCAAACTAGGTATTTGGATACCGATGATCGAATCTCGGACATGTATTATATCATGAGACAAAGGGATTTAGTTACTAGCGTTAAAGGTTCTCACGATCACAGAAGTCATCATTGAATGTGTAGGAGTCAGTATGGATCTCCAGGTCCTGCTTCTGATTATTGATCTGAGAGGGGTCTCGATCATGTCTGCATTATTCGCGAACTGTAGGGTGACACACTTAAGGGATACCGACACCATTTGGAGCAAATATGTTTCAGATAAAGATTTAAGAAAGCGCTGGAATTATTTCAATAGACACCGAAACTGTTTCGGGTGAAATTGCTGAAATTGGTTTTGCATGTAATATTGAAATGTTGCAGGGGGTTTTATGTGAATGTTGTTAATTAAAGTAATAACAAAATTCTGAATAAAACTAATAAAAGAGTTTTATTAAATGAGAGAGCATTAAATTTGGAGAAATTTAATGCATTTAAAGTGGAGACTTTAATGGAGAATGTGAAGAGGCAAATTTATGTGGAGGGAGTTACCACCACATGAATGGGGGAGGTGAAGGGTCACCTCCATGGGGCACCGGCCATGGGAGGGGTACCCTACCCTCCTCCTATAAAAGGCCCCCCTCTCCTCACTTCTCACTCACACCTCCTCGTGAAGGATCTCTCTCCCCCTCTAGTATTATTCCCCCATGGTCTCGGATTAGCGAGATACATGTTCCCGGTGGCTTTATCTGGAAAGGAGTTGCTACTTCTGATACATTGCAAATGTATCTATAATTTTTGATGCTCCATGCTTGGTTTTATCCACTTTCTTGTGTTTTGTCCACACTTTGGAGTACTTTTCATATGATTTCTTGGACTAACCTATTAACAAGAGCCACAGTGCCAGCTGCCTATTTTCTGCTGTTTTTGGTTTTAGGAAAGTCAGAAAATGAATATTCTCGGAATTGGACGAGACAAAAGCCAAAGTGCCTATTTTTCCAGAAGACTCCAGGAGCCAGAATACGAGATGGAGGAGGGCCAAGGGCTGCCCACACCCCCCCAGGCGCGGGCTGGACCTGGCCGCACCAGGGCATGGTGTGGTGGCCCTAGGCACCCCCTCGGTCTCCCTCTTCGCCTATAAGAAGCCTTCTGACCTAAAAACATCGGGGGGTTCGACGTTTTTCCACGAAAAGTTCCGCTGCGCCGCCACCATCGAATGGGAGATTCAGGGGACAGAAAGTCTCTGATCCGGCACCCTGCCGGGACGGGGAAGTGCCCCTGGAGCCATCTCCATCGACCATCCATGTTTCCCCCATCTATGAGTGAGTAATCCCCCGCTGTAGGCTATGGGGATGGTAGGGATTGGATGAGATCGTTCATGTAATGGCATCAGATTGTTAGGGCATGGTGCCTAGTATCTTTTATTAGTGCTTTATGACTTTGTTGCAACTTGTTGTGCTTAATGTTTGTCACTAGGGCCCGAGTGCCATGATTTCAGATCTGAACATGTTATTGATTCATTATGATAGTATTGTTCTTGGTCTTATCTACAAGTTGTATGCACACGTTGTTGTCCGGAACCTATGGCCCCGAAGTGACAGAAATCGGGATAACCGGAAGGGAATGGCTTTGATGTGAGGATCACATGTGTTCATGGAGTGTTAATGCTTTGCTCCGGTGCTCTATTAAAAGGAGCACCTTAATTGCCAGTAGTTCCCTAGAGGCCCCGCTGCAAACAGGCTGGTAGGACAAAAGATGTTGTGCAAGTTCTCATTGCGAGCACGTATGACTATATATGGACCACTTGCATAGGATTGTCTAGTACTTGGGTGCTTTATCTTATTTATCTGCAATTGTCCTATGTTCTGATTGCTATGTGAATTGTCTTGTCCATGCAACGCCCGTCCATCCATCCCTATGCCTACTGCACTCGAATCCCACTGTTTACTGCTTTCGTTACTACTGTCTTTGCTTTACTATTGCTGTTACTTTGCTATCTCTACTACAAAACTGTTGCTACTGATAAACTGCTGTGAGCAAGATTGTTTCCAGGTGCAGCTGAATTGACAACTCAGTTGTTAAGGCTTATAAATATTCTTTGGCTCCCCTTGTGTCGAATCAATAAATTGGGTATCTCTTCCCTTGAAAATACTGCGATACACCCCCTATACTTGTGGGCATCAGCTTCCGCTGCTTTGCTGGAGTGAGGGACAGAGGTTGTTGGGGTACCGGACGTGTGTGCGATCACGGATGCACCGCTGCTTTGCGGTGCTAGACTTGGTGCTGCTGGACATGCTGGAGCTGGATCTGATGGACGTGCTGGAGCCGGACCTGCTGGACTTCATCACGATCTTGAGATCGGCAAGTGTACGACCACATCATCCACGAGTTCCAACTCGTTAACAAAGCTTTGTTGTCTTCGAGGGTAAGTTCTCTATGGATGTATATCCACCTGTTGCTTGTATCTAGTAGATAGATCTTGGCGTATAGTTCTCATCGTAGGAAAATTTTTGTTTTCTATGCTCCGAACCCAACACACATCACCCGAGGATACCATGACGGTGAAAGCGAGGAAGAGCAAGAATTATGCGGAGCTAGCTGCTTCACCCGACGGGTTCGCAAGACCCCGGTGCCAAAAGATTTTAAGCTACCCTAGGATTGCAAAAAGTATGACGGCCTCTAAGAACCTGAAGCTTGGCTGACAGACTATTTGGCAACTGTCAGACTACAAGGCGGATCCACAGCTACAGCGATGCAAAGCTTGCAGCTGCACCTAACTGGTGCGGCATGCTCCTGGCTAAAACAACTACCCAAAGATTCTATCAGCAGCTAGAACAATCTCAAGGACAAATTTATCAGAAACTTCCAGTCTACATTCAAGCGACCTGTGTCTTTGGAGCAATTGCGGGCCTACAAACAAAAGCTAGGAGAATCAATACGGGCCTTCATCCAATGATGGAACATCACAAAAAATTCGGCTGAAGCAATATCTGACGAGAGAGCAATCGACGCCTTCAATGATAGACTTCGTCGACAGGAGTTTATTGAAGAACTAGGACGAACCAAGCCAAGGACAATTTCACAGCTGATGGAAATAACTAACCATTTGGCTGATGGAGAGGACACAGTACACAACAAAAGGGCCCGTTCACCCAAAGACGACAGAGACAGGCGCAACAACGACCGAAGACGACGAACCAATGATGGGTACCATACACCCAGTTACGTTGTAGTAAGTTTCTCTAGAGGGGACAGCCGACGAAGTGACGATTACAACAGTGGATATCGTGGCAATAGGGATATCATCAGTGGAAGCTAGTCGTAGCAATGACACCAGTCGATGAATCGAGACCCACCTATGTCAGCTGGACAAATGTTGGAAGGACCCTGCAATATGCACTACTACGTCGACTCAATAGGAAAAAGGCGATCAAATCATCTCCTAAAGGTCCGTCGAACATTCTTGAAAATGCAAGAACTATGCAACGCAAGGGCAGCTGATGCAGCAAACCGAAGCTACGCTACTGCACCTGGCGCTTTGGCCATCGATGCGCCACCTCCACCATAGGGACATCCGCCAGCAGGGCAGCCGCAAAGTACAATACACCAAGGCGACGAATATCACAGGTCAAAGGGAGCAATGTCAAGGATTCAGAAAGAGCGACCCTCTAACAGAACACATAAATTGATCACTAGACAAGTAAACTTGGCAGTAACAAAGCCACCTCTTACACCGGAGTACCTCCATTGGTCAGAACAAGAAATTACTTTCAGCAGAGCGGACCATCCATTACGGGTCCCTCAACCAGGCCAGTCAGCATTAATAGTGGAAGCGCAAATCGGCGGGTTCAACATGAGCAAAGTGTTCTTGGATGCAGGAAGTAGCATCAACCTGATTTACGCCAAAACTCTGCGGGCCATGAACTGGTCCATGATGAACCTAGCACCTACAGATACAACTTTCCACGGAATAGTTCCAGGGAAAGCCGAAATTCCATTGGGCAAAGTCCATCTCGATGTAGTCTTCGGGTCGACGACTAACTTCAGGCGAGAAACGCTAGAATTTGAAGTCATGGATTGGCCATCTCAGTACCACGCGATCCTGGGACAATCAGCTTTCGCTAGGTTCATGGCAGTACCTCACTACGCATATCTAGTACTAAAAATGCCACCCCCAATGGGGTCATAACAGTCAAAGGAAGCTTCAGTCGTGCAGACAGCTGCGATCGAGAATTCAACAAAATCTTAGAATCTTTCGGGATGGAGGCGGACTCGGACGACTAAAATTAGCGGATGAGGAGTCAACACATGAAGGGCACACCCGAAAAAAGAAAATATCAGAAGAGCAAGCACGCAACGGTCTCGCAAAAGCAGCATATGCGGCCTCCAATATAGGTCCCGCATAGGAAAATCCACTGATCAACAAGACGAGATCACCATGATGCAGAGCATGATGAAGAACCCCAACAACAGAAGCCGAAGTTCTTACAGAAAATCTTCACGTAGACGTACTTTATATTCAATAAAGGCCAACAGCCAGGCGATCACGCCCTTGCAATGTACTTCCATCCATAGTTATGAGTAAATAAATAAAGTATTCCACGAAGATACAAATTTCCATGGCCAATGAACATCAGTTCGTCAGGTCCTCAAACAAGAGAATACAACATACAATCAAAATCTCGTATAAAACATACAACATTTTTGACAAGTAAAGTAGATTTATACAAAGTACAAAGGCTCAGCAAGTAGATAATCAAATAGGAAAGGTTACAAAAAACTCTTCGTCTGCCTCCAAACACTTCCGGATAATTATAATGGCAGGTCTACAAGCAGCGGCGTAATGAGACGCCATATGAATAAGGTCACCATCAGAAGGAGGAGGTAGCCACGAAGATACATCATCCAAGTCCAGCGTCAGATGATGCACATGCACCCAAGAAAGCGCGAGCTTAGCACCCGCCACAAGTTGAAGCTTCACGAAGGGATGGATCTTTTCACCTTGTCGAAACTTCACAAGCAAATCCGCCAAGGTTTGAGGTTGAGGATCCAGAGGAAAAATGGCATTATAAATAATAGCCAGAGATCTGCGGCAATACTCGACGAATTGCTCCAACTCCAATAGGTGATCCTGAAGCAATGCCACAGTATAGGCGCGACGATGATTAGTCCAAAAATCTATTCCAGGACTTTGGGAGGAAGACACAAGACCTTGCATTCGGTTGTGCAAATGCTGGGTCTCATCCCTCTCGCACAATTGAATGTCTGTAAATCAGGGAAACAAGTGTCAATTTCCCACAAGACGGAAAGAGCAACCAAAGAAAAATAGGAAGAATACTTACACAACAGCTTTTTGTTAGCTCTGGAGATTTCTTCCAAGAAAAAAGCCTCACGGTTGAGGGCCTGGCATGTTTTCGATTAGGGAACATCCACCATCGATGGAACAACTCGAAGTTTTCCTTCAAGGTTTTGCACTTGTTCTATTTTTCAGCATACAACGGCTGGTCTACCGTACACACGATGGCAGAACTGGTCGCACCTACTACAACAGAGGATGGAACAACATCCGACAGTTGAGCGGGTATAGAAGCAGCCGAAGAATCATTCAAAATCTGACAAGGCAAAAAGATGTGAAATGTTCAGCATACAAAAGCAAGCTCACACACATATTCAAAAGTTGCACTCTTGTAAAAAGAAGCAGGGGAAAGCTGGATAAAGTCAAGGTCCATTATAATAACAGCAGGGGAGACATGATAAAGGTTACAAAACAAAGCCTATGAAGACGTGTCCTTCAAAGACATGGTGGCACTAGCGGAAGGAGCACTAGCTACAGGAGCAGCAGGGGTAGCCAAAGAAGGAGCGCCCATCGTAGCAGGGGCAACCGAAGAAGGGGCGGCAAGGTTCTCCGAACCCGAGCCCAGACCTAGGAGCAGCCGAGATATTTTCTGGCCCTCTTAATATAAGGCTTCAGATCAACTGCTTGGCCATTGGGGGTGACTGGGACAGAGGAGCTAACCTTCTCCCAATCGACCTTCTCGCCGTGCGCCATCGCCAGGGCCATCAAAGTTTCGGCACCACTCCTTGACTATGTCAAACTATAACCAACAAGGGGGCCGGGATCAGCACCGAAGACGACGACAAGATCATTCAGGTTATTCGACACATCCTTGGTTGGAAATATTTTGGCACGAAGATTCTTGAAGGCACGGCAGGAGCGAACAAGAAGATTGCGCCCACGAACGTTGTTGGCCTCCAAGGTGCTAACCGCATCCGATAAAGAATCAACCTTCTTATCTTCATGCAGCGTCAGGTCTTGGCCAGTCAATTTTGAAAATAAAAATAAAAAAGAAGGAAAGGATTGATGACCAAAGGGAAGAAATGAAATAAAGACGCGCAAGAGAACAAAACTTACGGGTCAGAGAAGCATTGAGGGCCTCCAAGTGCTTTCTAAGATTTTCACCTCGAATATCTGCTTTTTTGCCAACTCTTCGGCATCAGCCTTCGCCTCCTGCCTGACAACCTCCAAAGCCTCCTCAGCAACCTGTAGCTTGGCCTCCAGGTCATCGGCATGCTTAATCGCCTGGTCCTGAATAACTTCAGATTCTTTGGCGGTTGCTGCATAACAGGATCACGAAAACCAAGGAAGAAAACCTCACAAGTAAATCCTAAAAACGAGCAAGGACATACCTTTCATTTCTGCAGCTGCATCACAGATTTTTATAAATCGAGAGGCCATATCGACCATCTCGCGCATCAAAGGCTGAAGAGGAACATCACAACAAGGGATATCAGGGAAAATAATAAAAGAGGTTACAAGCAGAAGAAGTTACGAATTGCATAATGACTTACATCTTTCATATTCACGTCAATAGGATTTTCTGATATCACCACCCCTTTACCCGCCATTTTCTTCCTTTTCTATGGCGGCAGTTCGGATGAAGTGGCAGTATCTTTTTGGATGATCTTCTCCACAGAAGACAGGAGCTTTTCCTTCGGCTCCACCGACGGTGGAGGATATTTCTTTGCAGAGCAGACCACAGATGTGCGAAGAGGAGATGCGGGAGGATCGTCATCATCACTATAAAAGAACAACATAATTGGAACAAGCATCAGTGGTAAAACCAATCGGAAAAACAGAAAAAGAAAGAAGTCGAATACTTACGAAGACACATCCTGCGCAAGGCAGAACAAATTCACCTAGGCATGAGCAGCCGCGATCGGAGAAGCACCGAATGGCTTGGAAGAAGTCGAGTCATCTAAGTCCTCGACCCTTTCCAAAACATAATGGTGCTTCCTCTTTTCGCCAGCATGCTCCACGCGGAAATCCCTAGAGCCAGCCGAAGGAAGAGACTGCGTCTTCAAGGAAGAATCAGATGCAGAGAACTCCCCCTCCTCATCCGTGGCAGTCCTAGTCATAGGGAGATATTCGGATGCGGAAGAATGGACAGGGGGCTCACAACTTCCAGGAAGAGGAGGAAGCGAGCTCAGATGATCAAAATCCTACACAAGAAGAAGGCATGAAAAAAACGCTAGTCATTAAAATAGTAAAAATGCATTTACAAAAAGAAGAAAGGTGAAGGCGACGGAAATTTACCTCGGGAAGCCTGTTTTTCTTGCCAAATGGCTCCACAAGACAAGTTGAAGGAATCGGGCTTTTCACGGTCAAAGTGGTGAAGCTCTGGACTCTTTTCTCATACACCTTGAGGGCAAGGTCTTCCGAAGAAATTCTCATCGGGTCCTTCCTCCCGGTGTATGCCCACATGCCAGAAAGCCAGGCTTGAAGTGGTTGGACGCGAATCCGCGAAAAGTATGCCAGGACCTGGAGACCCGACAATTCCTTGCCAACCTCATGCCGCAGCTTTGAAATACGATCGACATATGGTTGGATTTCCGCCATTTCTTCGGTAGAAGGACACTGATCCCAGGAGTCAAGTTTACGGCAAGTTTTCTTAGGATCAAAGGAGGCTAACCCGAAAGATTGGCCTTCGAGTGGCTGATCCTTGACATAAAACCACTTGGTGTTTCAACCTTGGACATAATCAGTGATTTTGAAGTCCAAGTAATCAACATCGGATCGGACAGAAAAAATGGCGCCACCAACATCATGGACGATGGTGTCAGTGGCGTTATGACGAACATAGAAGAAATGCTTCCAAAGGCCCCAATGGGGATGAATTACAAGGAAACACCTAATAAGAGTGACGAAACAAGCGACGTGGAAAATAGAATTGGGCGTGAGCTGATATAGCTGCAGGCCATAAACAAACAAAAGGTCACAAAGAAATTCGTGGACAGGAAGAGAAAGACCGCAGAAGAGGAAGGAGAGGAATATTACCCTCCATCCAGGCTCAGGGATGGGAGGAGCCTCGTCTCTAGGGAGCTTGAAGGAGCCCTCTGTCAGATGGCCAGAGTTCCGCACCTCACGGAGTTCCCGCGTCATGCACTTGGTGGGAGCCCGTCCAACGGCCCTCTTCCTGGTGGCCTTCGCGGTAGCAGCAGAAGTTCCAGCAGCCTTGCTTTTACCCATGGTGGCAAAAGGGGAATACAAGCACAAGAACTGGAGTTTTGCAAGGGAGCAAGAGCAGGAGTTTGCAAGGGGGCAAGAGCGCAAGGAAGAAGATGGAGTAGGGGAAGGTGATGTAAAACAGTAAAACACACCTCCTTTACCTTATAAAGAGCAAAGACGTAAGGTCCAAACTGTTCGATGCAAAATCGAACTGACCAAAATGCACATGAAGGTGACACGTGTTCCAAGGATTCCGTAAAGGAAAACCTAAAGAAGTTATGGCTGCGGTAAAAACGTAGGGCAGCGCGTGACGCCTCGATTTTCGCGTGAAGAGGGGACGTGCAGTCAAGAATCTCCGCTGAATACACTATCACACGTCATCATTACTGCTGCATGGCCCCACATTCGTCACGTCCAGTCACGACGTGTCCTCTGAAAATCAACAGCATCAGATACGTCATCATTGACGTCACACCGGAAGTGTTGCAAGAAATTGTGGGTTGTTTTAAAAGATATGACCCGAAGAAATTCAGTTGGAGTCGAAGTAAATTCTTCCAGGAAAAGATTTGAGACTATACTCGAATATATAATATTACGACTGTAGCCTCAGGGGCTACTCCTATCGGGAGCACTGGTCGGGCACCCGACAAAAAATACAGAAGCACTGGCGCCATAAAATTAAGTTTTCGAGCCTATGTTTCGATACATATATCCAAACATAGCCTCGGGGGCTACTCCTATCAGGAGCGTTGGCGCGTACCCGATAAAGACAAAGGAAACATTCGATGACAGATACTCCTATCGGGAGCGGTTACAAAAAGCAAAAAGTTCTTCAGCCACTATAAAGCAAAGAACTCTCGGATCGCACCCGACGGGATAAAAATTCGAATACCATGTTCAGAAACATGAAGGTAAGAGCCCAGGATTCGTTATGTGTGGCCTAGTAATCGCACAAGAATGCGCTCTGCCAGAAAAATATCCGTATCAACAATACGATGAAAAATCCCAAAGGACGCGTTGGGTACCCGATAAAATAAGAAACTGGAATTCAGTATTTGGTAAGACCTCAGTGGCCCGAACTGAATTATGCCAGTTACAAATTCTGGATTCGAGCCTAGGGACTTGAGTTGGATGTAGGACAACCTTGTTTTTGCTCAGGAGCAATTAACTGATTCACATTCCATTGGAAACATCATGTACCAAATCCCTACAAAACACAAAAAAGTGATAAAGATAAAGGAAAATAAACTTTGAGACTCAATCTGAAACTACGATTCAAGTAGAGTCTCGAGGGCTACTGACATAGGTACGATTACTCGGATGCTCATGATTGGCTACCCTACATTGGGTAAAAGGCTTATGGCCCAAGGAGATTTTAGATGACAACCCAAAAGAAGCAACTAACAAAGGCTATGACTGTATTAGGAAAAATACTATGAACCGACATTATGTTGGTATTGTAATTACGCGTGTATGAAACCTATCCGCATACAGCTTTGAGACCCGGCCTATTATATATAGGACGGGAGAAGCTTAGAAAGGACACAGAAATCTAGAGGACAACTTGTAATAAGGTGTTTTACTCAATATTCAGGCGACTTTGTCTTCATTGTTTTCCTGACATTCGATGAAATCTCCAGCGTTCTCTTTTCCGCGAAACCCCAAGTCCATCATCATAGGGATTGCCGAGGTTAGCAAACCTGCTAGGTTTAGGTGTAGGGTTCGAACCCCGGCTCTTCCAAATAATTGTTTAACAATTGCCGAGCTGACTGAGACGGTCATGGTTGTTCGATGCCTAAAATCATGAATCGGTGAGGTCTACGTTTTTGGGTTTTTTGGTTGTACCAGTTTGGTTTTTTAAACTACTATATATGGTCTAGACAACGCCAACATGGATAAATTCGGTAAAACTTGTTGAAATTTGGTTAAATTGGACTAAACTGTTTTCGAGTTGCAAGTTGTGGGACTAGTTTTGCTCAGTTCGCAAATTGTGGGACTAAACTGCTCATAGGTTGCAAGTTGTGGGACTAAAATAGTATATACCTCATTTTTTTAAATAATACGATTTATTTAATAAATTCCACGAATAATACACGTATTTGACAATTACAGAACTAGTGCGGCCTCGGGGTTTAAATTCCGATAGGAACCCGTCGGTGGTTGAAGTACCGATTAGCCTGTCGGAGCGTCGCCTAGCGTGGCAGAAAGGTGGTCGGGGGTTGAACTGCCGATAGGACCAGTCAGGGGTTAAAGCCCCGATTATCATAGATGCCCCTCGACACTTGCATGGATCATGCAACGTGTTTCATTAGCCTAATAAAGTGATAAGTTTTCGGTTCTCGCCAGTTGATTCCCGTCAATGTTTCGCGCCGTTTATCTCTCACCACCGCTTCCTGCCGTTTTTCCCGCCTTTTTCTCCCGCCTATTCTTCCCAGTGCCTAAGTCCGGGCACTGAGATGTTATCTCTTCACCCATCTCATTTGTTCCTCCTCTTTCTCTCGCATTTCCTTCTCCTCTCCATCAGGAGTGTGCCTTGTTCGGACCTAGAGTATAGTCCTAAGAAGATGAAAGATGCCAGGTTGCCACAAGGGGTGACACACGAGCGTTGTTGGTGCGGCCATCTCGTCAAGGTCAAGGTGTCAATTGATTTCTCCACTTGCATGGGCATGAAGTTTTTCATGTGTCCCAACTACGACGCAAGCCCGCCCTGGCAAGCAAGTTTGTCATACGAGAGGCCTCCGGTATGTTCCCAGAGCATGGTGAATATGAATGATTCAAGTTATTATGTGTTCTTTTATTCATTCCATTGATGTGCTAGCAATCTCCTCCTCCTCTTTGCAAGTGGTACCATTGGATTGACACGGAGCAGCCAGCTTGGGCCATGCAAGAGATTCATGATAGGAGCTAAGCTGCGTGGACTGCCTTTCACGAAGAGGAACGTGCCGAAAGAAGGGTCGAGAATGAGAAGAAGGGGCGGGAGAGAGAGCTAAAAAAATTAAGAGAGGAGAGAGCTCAGAACTGGGAGATAAACATGAAGAGGAGGGCAGAACAGGAAGAGCGCAGATATGCAGAGGAACATGTGCACAAGGTGGCCCGGGATGCAGAGGAAGAGATTAAGAGAAATGTCTGCTAAGGTGCAGACAATAGAGGAACGTGGTGACAAGACCGGGAAGTACCTGCGCTGGACTCAGGGAAGGTAGACGTATGTCTCAATAGCGTGGTATCTTCATTTCAGTTGTAGTGTCGTGGTGTATCTTCATTTCAGTTGTAGTGTCATGATGTATCTTCATTTCAATTGTAGTGTTGTGATGTATCTTAATTGTAGCATTACTTTGTAGTTGTCAATTAATTTCGGAGACAATGTATCTTAGTTCTTCCCGCCAAAATGTTTCCCGCCAAAATGTTTCCTTCCATAATGTTTCCCGCCCATGAGTTCTCGCCATTTATTGTTCGTTTACCCTATAAAACCCCTCCTCACGGAGTTGTGTAAGCACATCATTCACGTTTATAGCCACTATGTTCGATTTTCCCAACGACCCCAGTTTTGAGACAAACATGTCTGTCGACCTTTTTCATTTCGCTAGGACCCGTAGGATAGACAATAATCCATCCCAATGGGAGGAACTCATTGCTAGTGATTATCTCCTCACTGAGCTGGGTGAGGCATTACATAGAAAAGGGTGGCCGAAGAGGACCCCAGAGGAGATACGACAAGAGCTTCTTAGGATCAGTGCAAGGTGGGGCAAGCTTAAATTCATCAATGAAGCTTCAAGGCAGAGGCAATCCTAGTACCCTTGGCTATGGATACAAGAGAGTGAAGATGAAGATGATATCTTCATGCCATTGGCCGTTGGTACCAAGGGAGAGCTGAGTGGGACAAGGCGCAGGCCATGAAGAAAGTGCGTGCCAAGAAGAGCAATGACAAGCAGAGGAAGGATGAGAACCTTTCATCTTGGCTACAAGAGAGTGAAGATGATCTCTTCATGCTGCCGGCCATTGGTACCAGTGCTAGAGCTGAGTGTGACAAGGCACATGACAAGAAGAGGAAGGGTGAGTCATCATCGAAGGGAAAAGGTGAGGCATCATCAAAGGGAAAGGGTGAGGCATAGTCGTAGGGATAGAGAGCGCTCTTATTTATGTACCGCAAGTTATATTGAATTGTGTTGCAAGATATGTTGAAGTGTTTGTCAAACAAAATTTAAAATAATAGAAAGGTGTCTCATACACAGATAGATACAAGTCTCATACATAGATAGATATAGATATGTCTCATACATAGATAGATGTCACTGCCAGCGGCCACGGGGTTGCTGCGGCCTAGGTGTACTCCATCCGTACCTTTTGGTGGCCCCACATTACGGGGAGGTAGAGTTGACCCGTCACCCTAGGTGTCAACACCCAGATTTTTAATCCCAGATGCCTGTTATGCCATACCTCGCAATCCTAGGATTACCATTTTTGTAAGACATAACAGAATTGGTACCACAGCACATCATCCATTACAAACCATAATAAAGGTCTTACAAATAAAGGATCTCATGATCCAGTCTTAATACAAATCAAGCAATGGAAATTAAACGTAGTAGGGGCTCCATCTTCAAAGTTACAGGCAATGCTGACGATGGGAGACGATCCTAGTTGTCGTAGACCTCCTGCTGTCCACCTTCCTAGTAGTCCTCCTCATAGTCTGGCCACGGGAATAGCCAGGGACAAAGCCATGGGTACTCTTTAAGTACTCGCAAACTATCACTAACAAGTAAGGTAGTTCTAGTAGGAATCTTAAGCTCTAGGTTTATTTGCAAAAAGCCAGGTTTATTTCATACTGAGTTTAGAAGTAAAGAAAACGAATTTAATGTTCTAAAGCACTTAAGTGGGAACCTAGTTTTCATGTCCACAAATCCTGTTGTGGTCAAGTCAAAGTCATAGTTAAAGTCACAAGTCATTTTTGAAAACATCTGACGACGGAACAGTATGGCCACTCCAACTGTCCATGACCGCGAATGCGGCTATTCGAATAGTTTAACACTCTGCATAGGTGGTACACTTTCACCACAAATTCGATACATCCGTCAGGGATAACCCTGAATCATCATACTTAGTATGCGTATAATCAATCATAACCTTTCAATTACACACACTAGTATAGGCACCTCCCCTATGAGCTTGCCCTCCCAGCCATGGCCATCTACCATCCTGGGCACTGCATAGGTGGACATTCATCACAACGTAGCCTCAGCTCAACCTCTTCTGCAAGGGAACCCATACTAAGGCATATAAACTTACGGCTAAGCCCTACCCAATTCAGGTATTGTGGTTGTACGGTAAAATTGGAATTGTATCGCATCCGAACCCAACCATCAATTTTTGTAAAGGGCTAAGGCTCATGCCTCAACATTTTCATCATCAAACCATTGTGTTTCCAACACATGTCAAAACATCTCAATAGAATGAAACATCATTCCAAGGTTTTCATAATCATTTTCACCAAGTTCTCCCATCTAAAGTGATCAACTTTTATGCTTAGCACTAGCCACTAAAGTTGAGGGTATTCACTAATGAAGGGTGCTAATCAAGTGTAGCTATCCAAATCTAGTTTTATGCTTTTGATGGCATCTAAGTATAACTAGCTAGGCCTAGTTTTATACTCTTTAGGGTATCTATACCATTTGTCCAAAATACTCACAAATCACTATTTCAAAGTAAAGAACTTTGGTAAAAGTAAAAGAATAAAGCTTGCAAGTTAACTTGGTATTGGTATAATCAAAGTTGTATAACCAAGCATGCCTAATGCATCTTGCATAGGTTATCTTGCACAATTCTAACTTTCAAGTGTTAGCTTGCTAAGTTTACTTAAAGTGCTAGGCTTGCTGAGTGATGGCTTGCATAGTTAACTTGTATAATTCTAGCTTGCCTTGAATAGTGCAGTGGTTGAAGTTTTCTTCTTCTTCTTGGTAGTACTCCTCCTCCTCGTATCCCGGGTCGGTACTATCGTCTATAAATGAATACAGGGTACACAATCACCAAACAATACTTAACTATTTCTATTTAGCAAACTAAGGCTCACACTTGATGATCTAGCATCATCACAATCATCACATGGAATAAAGACTTAGTCTTATTTATTTTATTTTAGAAAAGTAATTTCTACTCATTAAAAAATACTTAAGATTTAATATTCTCCAATTAAAATATGGGATCATGTTTACACATGTCATCACCACATATTCTAATACATGGGAATGTGATTTAAAGTGTTGGTCAGATTTTATAAAGTTTAAGATTATTATTTAATAAAATTAAAGTGACTAGAAATGCCTAAATAGCATCCTTTTGGTACTAGTCCAATTTCACTGCATGTAAACCTAAATATTTTTACATATTCAGATAGATCTTGTCAAATGTGATTTTTGAGAGTTGGAATCAGCTCAAAAGCATTTATGGTTGATATTTGAAAAATGTTTGAATTTGGAAAAGTCTTTGTCTTGTTATTTTTTACTATAGGTGATCTCTAACTCCAAATGGTTTGAATCCAGCGGTCTTGGATAGATATTTTGAATACCTTTCTAACAAAATTTGAATCATGCAATTTGGTTTAGTGAATCCCTTTGAATTGATTTTTGAATCTACTAACAGAATCTGGTTTCAACTAAAATGGAAAATAACTATTTGAATCTACAGGCCTGCACGGGAAAGTAAACGGGCCAGCCCAATCTGCACAATGCGGCGCAGAGGACTACTTACAGCAGGGTCCCACTAGTCAGCAACTCTATCTAACCGAAACGGTATCATTCAATCTAGGCCCTACGATTAGAACATGATATAACGGCTGTTGTTCATTATCTCCGGCGAACAGCTCTGGCGAGAAATTTAACCTAACGCGGTGGTGGGGTACGTGGGGGCTCACCAGGGCTCCAGCTAGGGTCGGCGATGGGGGCAAACGACGTTGTCGACGACGGCGGTTCGAATGGTGGTCGCGGCGGCTCCTGAGGCGGCTCCAATCGACGACTCCTCTTCTCCTCTACAACGGCGGACTCTAGCCAAATTTCGGCGATGCGGTGCTTGCCTTGCTCCGGGGAGAGGTGTGGGAGGTGTTGTGAGGAGTGGGGAGTGAGGTGGTGTGGAGAATGGAGGCGGAGGGGCCCTCTATTTATACATCGGCGAAGGGACCTTGCGGCATGGGTTCGGGCTTGTCGGTGACGATGATACATGCGGCTAGCGGCGTGGCTGAGGGTAGGGGCACCCTGGCGGTCATCACAGGTGTAATGGCATGGCACGGGGGGGGGGGTCTAGGTTGGTTGGGCGTAGGCAGTGCTCTGCGCGGAACTGGCGGTGTTCGAGACGGCGCACGGGGGCTACGAGTCGCACGGCGGTGAACGGGGGTGTCTGGGAGCTAGTTGGTGTTATGGCGAGTATGTGCACGCAAGGTGGGGGCGAGGCATGGCGCGTGTGAGCTGGTCGGCTGTGGCACTCTGGCGTGCTCTCGGCACGGTGCAGAGAAACTTGGCGTGGTGATGCTGGGGTGGTCCATGGCCTGGCTGCGGTCAAGGGCTGGACAGGGGGTGGCGGTGGACCGTGCCATGCCTCCTGGACATCATGGACGAGGGGGGCGTGGTCTATGGTGAGCTACCCATGGTCGGCCGACGTGGCAAGTCTCGGGCGGCGGCGCACTGGTGCAACCAGCAAAGAGGGGGCACGTGTTTGGTGCTGCTAGACAAAGGGGAAGACAGAGGAGTGCAATGAGGGCAAGTGGTCGAGTGATCACTGCTCAAACAGTAAAGTTAGGTAGTGGTTTAAATTGTGTCTGCAAGGTGTTCGACTAACTGGCCGCAAGAATTTAAATTTGAAATTTTTGAATGAAACTTGGTGAGTGTTTTGATCTTATGCTTGAGTGTCTATGGTTGCTTGGAAAAGTCAAGGTGAATTGATTTGAGTGGTTTTTGCAAAATGGTGATCTTACCATATGAACTTGACTCAGTTTTGAATTGTCCTTTAAATAGATTTGAAAATTGTTTCTGTGGGTTTTTAAAGTGGGCTTGGGTTCACTTTTACTCGGTCTAGCAAGGGGTGAAAATAAGTGGAAATGTTTCTGTTAGAAATTCTTTTCTAGGAACTCACAAACTGGCCTAGTGGTTAATTTTGGTCAAAATGACCATTTGCTTATTGGATTCATATTTGATTTCTTTTTCTTTTGATTTTTTGTGTAATTGGCCCAGGTGATGCAGTACTCATCTCTAAACCATTTCTTATCATTTATAGCAAACACACATGGCAATTGTACTGAATTCTACACTAATGCAAATCACACATACACTCATATTCAATTTAATAATAAAAGGTTTTGTTAACCCTAAACTTGGGTGATTAGAACTTGATAATCTTGCTTAATAGTTTTGGGGTGTTACAAATCTTCTCTCCTTAAATAAAATCCCGTCCTGAGATTTAAGAAAACTAGGAACTAAAGAGATCTGGAAATTCAGTCCTAATGTAATCTTCTCGCTCCCAAGTAGCTTCTTCTTCAGTATGGTTACTCCACTTGATCTTGAGAAACTTGATACTCCGGGTCCTGGTGGTTCTGAAGGCTTCTTCCAAAATACGAATGGGTACTTCACGATACGTTAGATCCTTGTTGATATCTATGGCTCGGTGATCAATGTTCTTGAACACTTCGGTCTTCTCCGGAACTTCTGGGCATTTGCGAAGTAACGAGATATGGAACACATCATGGATGGCTGACATCTCCTCCGGCAGTTCCACTTGATATGAGACTTCTCCTCGGTGATTCAAAATCTTGAAGGGTCCAATATATCTGGGGGCTAACTTCCCTTTCAGTTGAAAATGTTTGATACATTGCAAATGTATCTATAATTTCTGATGTTCCATGCTTGGTTTTATCTACTTTCTTATGTTTTGTCCACACTTTGGAGTACTTTTCATATGATTTCTTGGACTAACCTATTAACAAGAGCCACAGTGCCAGTTGCCTGTTTTTTGCTGTTTTTGGTTCTAGGAAAGTCAGAAAATCAATATTCTCGGAATTGGACGGGACAAAAGCCAAAGTTCCTATTTTACCGGAAGACTCATGGAGCCATAAGCAGAGACAGAGGAGGGCCAGGGCCTGGCCACACCATATGGTGGCGCGGCCTAACCCTGGCCGCGCCACCAGGTGGTGTGGGCCCCCTGGCACTCCACTGACCTTACCTCTTCGCCTATAAGAAGCCTCCCGAGGCATAAACCCTAGATCATCAAGCCTCCATCCACGGAAAGTTCTGTAGCGCCGCCGCCACTGAAGGGGAGATTCAGGGGACAGAAAGTCTCTGTTCTAGCACCCTGCCGGGACGGGGAAGTGCCCCCGGAGCCATCTCCATCGTTCTCCACCACCATCTCCATCACCATTGCTGATTCCCATGATGAGGAGGGAGTAGATCTCTCTCGAGGCTAAGGGTTCTACCGGTAGCTATGTGTTCATCTCTCTCTCTATGCATGATCATATTGTGATCATGAGCTTCTAATCTATAGATCTATTCTGCTACTCAAGGGCTTTAATGAATCTCTGCTCTCCCCATGTGTGTGAAAGTGACAGCGTGCTCACCATGGTGGCACTTAGGCTAGAGATTACAAATACTTGTTATGAGTTATATTTGGAGTTGGATGTCTTTATGAAATTGTGGTGTTTGTTGTACTCATCTAGTACTCAAGGTGACAGTGTGGGGTTATCTAGATGGGAAAGGCTTACTTTGAGGTGTGCTGTTATAGCCCTACCATCGATTAGAGTGTCCAACCAGAGAGTAGTTAAGAGTAGTATCATAAAGAGAATATATTTATATGAGAGTGTTCACTAGTGAAAGTATGATCCCTAGGCCTTGTTTCTAAGCATTGATACACCATTTGCTACTAGATCTGTTACATGTTTGCTTGCTTCCATCTTTATTTTAGTTTTACTTTAGTCTTTTCCACACCATCAAGCTATTTTCTAGCACCGTTACCACTTATCATTATCTATACCACGTGTATTTCACTATCTCTTCGCCAAACTAGTGCACCTATACACCTGACAAGTGTATTGGGTGTGTTGGGGACACAAGAGACTTCTTGTATCTTGATTGCAGGGTTGCTTGAGAGGGAATACCTTTGACCACTTCCTCCCTGAGTTCGATAAACCTTGGGTGATCCACTTAAGGGAAAACTTGCTGCTGTTCTACAAACCTCTGCACTTGGAGGCCCAACAACTGTCTACAAGAATAGAAGTGCGTAGACATCAAGCTATTTTCTGGCGCCGTTGCCGGGGAGGTAAGGTAAAAGGTATTCACACCGGAGGATTAAAGAAGAAGAACCTCCCATGGCAAACGCCTATTTTCTGGCGCTGTTGCCGGGGTGGAAAGGTAAAAGGTATTCACACCGGAGGATTAAAGAAGAAGAACCTCCCACGGCAAACGCCTATTTTCCGGTGTGAGTGCTCGAAGTTATTTCCTTTAGATTCTGCAATTTTGTATTTTTGTTTCTTGTTTTCACTAGTTAGGCTTAATGGAAAAAACAAAATTAGAGAGCTTTATAGTATTTATCTTGAGTTAGGACATGAAGTGTTTGAAGAGAAAATTAAAAAACCTATGGAACTTTATTTGCATGCTAATAGCAATGTTGTTAGTATGAACTCTTTGGACACCATTATTGCTAATGCTATGGAAAAGTCTAAGCTTGGGGAAGCTTGTTTTTATGAAGATGACCTTTTGAGTCCCCTAAGCATGGAGGAGAAAAATTACTTTGATGATACCAAACCTCCAATATATGATGATTACAATGATGAATATAATATTTTCAGTCCACCTACTATTGAGGAGGAAATTAATTATGATTACACTATGCCTCCTATATTTGATGATTATGGTGATGAAAATAATAATGATAGCTATTTTGTTGAATTTGCTCCCACTACAATTAATAAGAATGACTATGCTTATTTGGAGAGTAATAATTATTATATGCATGTCGCTCATGATAAGAATGTTTTATGTGATAGTTATATTGTTAATTTTATTCATGATGCTACTGAAAGTTATTATGAGAGAGGGAAGCATGGTTGTATGCATATCCATAATATTAAGTTTCCCCTCTTTATGTTGAAAGTGTTGAAGTTGCACTTGTTTTGCTTTACTATGCTTATTGCTTTGTGCATTCATGACTTGTTTCTTTACAAGATTCCTATGCATAGGAAGTGGGTTAGAATTAAATGTGCTTTGAGTTTGGTTCTTGATGCTCCCTTTTACTTCAATTCATATTTCTTTTGTGAGCATCTTTTCAAACTATCATGCCTAACTTAAAGACGTTAAAGAAAAGTACTTATTGGGAGATAACCCAAAAGTTTTAGATGAGTCTTGGAAGTTATTACCTCTATAATAAACTCTCCTTATCCTTTTTATTTGCTTTTTGTGCCAAGACTAACCTCTAATGAGAGAGAAGTAATGGTTGGGAAAGTTGCTGTCCCGAAACAGATTTATGTGCTTCAACGTAAACATTCGTGTAAAATCTCTGAACGTCTTTGTGAAGCGTGAATTTTTGTGCTTCTGCCCCAGGTTGTTATCTAACTTTCGTTAGTTCAACACTTTTTGATTTGAGCAACAGAAGGTCTTCGAAAAAATTCGTCTTTACCTGCTGGTCTGTTTTGACAGATTTCTGCCATTTTCTGCATTTGCTTCTTGTTGGTTCCTTCTTGAGTTCTCTTGGGGAATTGAGCTTTTTGAGGGAAGTGCTAAAGTAGCTAGTGTTCTAATGGAAGTTTATTTGGTGTTAGAACTGAACCTTAAGACTTATTTATCTTAAATGCACTAATGTTGCTAATAAAGATTGTGTGAAGTTTTGTATGAAGGAAAATTTTCAGGTGTATGGAAGGAATGAGTAATGAGATGAAGGATGGACTAAAGCTCAAGCTTGGGGATGCCACACATGTCACCCCAATAAATATACAAGAAGTACAAGCGTCAAAGCTTAGGGATGCCCAAGGCATTCTCCTTCTTCATCAATAAAAAACCTAGGTTTCTTCCAAACGCTTCATTTTTATTGTTTCATGCACAGTTATGTTGTTCTTGGAGCGTCTTATTTTTCGTTTTCGTTTTGGTTTTTAGTTTGCTTGGTTTTCTTAGTTTTCTAAATAAATTGGTTGGACCTCCTCTTTCATGCATTGGTTTTCAAATAGTATGGTTTGGATTGGAAAAGAGTAGGAAAGTTCATGCTTAAGTGGTAAAGAGAGCTTGTTTTTGACTGTGGCCTATGCTTTTTCATGCCATGCTTGATATTGTTTTGGCTTTATGCTTAGTATTATTTGTTGTAGCATGACATGTTATAAACAATTGAGATTGCTTAATGTGCTATGGATGAATCATGTGTTGTTTTAGCATATTAAAGCATAGTATAGTGGTATTCTCCTTTGATGCTATATTTGGGTTGACTTGGCGCATGCTCACACCATGTTATGACTATCTGAAGTCAACATAAGCCTTTATGATCCTTTAGTTTTCAACTTGTAGTATCACTTTATGCTTTGATCAATGATGTTTTGTCGCTCTGAATGATTATGGCCATTATTGCTCTCTTAGTTGGTCGCTCCCAGTCTTTTGCTAGCCTCCACAACCAAGTATGAGTTCCACTCATGCATCCAACTCCTTAAACCAAGTTATTCCAAAGAATCCACCATACCTACCTACTAGCATATGCTATTCCAAGTATATTCATGCTTTTGTTTACCTTCCAAATTAAACTTGTTATGAGAAAACTAGTGATTAAAGCTCTCACGAACTTGATGTCACACTTTACTTTTTGCATCTAATAAACTTGAACCATTGGGTCCTTCTTTGTTGCGTATATGCTTGCGCTTTATAAGTTGAAATTAGCAGAACCATGTTTCATGGGGAACGCTTTCAACATTGCACTTGTACTTTGTACCCCGTTGATATCATGTTCTTTTGCTTACGGATCCCGAGGGTGTGAAATAAAAGTGGAACTTGTAAGATCATGGAGTTTGTATGCGTGTTAGAGAAATGCCTGGGCCGCTAGCCTAAGCCATGCCTAATCATGGTGGAAACTTGCAGCATCACCATAATGAGCACTCTATGAAGCATCCTCAATAAAAACCTATGCAAATAGCAAATAAAAAGATCGCTGAGATGCTCATTGTCTGCTTGCCTTGTCATTTTGATTATGGGAAAGCTCCCGTATCATGTGCAAGGGGTACCCCGTTGGCGTTTCTTAATGATACACACATACTTACAATGACAAGAGCTTACTCGTGACTGGAGTTGAGTAGCATGAGGATCGGTCTTCGTAAGTAAGGGGCATGAGATTTCGGTTTATAACTTGTCAAGCATATCCTCTTAGTTGTGTCACTTTACCTTAATCACCTTAAAGATTCTTATGATAGGGGCAATGAGAGCTGAAAGCTATAAGTACCATAATTTTTGGAAGCTCTTTGTGAGACTTGAATCCCTGCTTCCTTTTACAAAGGCCTTTCTTCCACATTTACATTGAGTCTCCACCTTCTATCTTTATGCACCTACTTTGAGAGCATAGTGACCATTCTTAGTTCTATGTGCATTGTCCCAAGACTAGTTGATTGATGCATAACTTGTTATTGCTCGTTTTAAACTATTGTATCTAGTCACTCTTATGAACTTTGAAGGTGTCCTATGCATTTATATTTGCTACTCTATGAGGGACAAGCTGAATACTATTATGCTATGTTATCTTTATGTGAAACAAACAAACGTCTTGCAAAGCATTGTTATTCATGAATCTTTTGTTTGTGCCTTTTCATGTTGCAACTTAGTTGCTTTGTATTATTGCTAGAACATTGTCTTTCATGTTATGTTAAAGTACTTTGATCCCATCTTTCAATGTTTTACAAATACTTTGATCAAGTTTATGATGGTGCATGTCACCTCAAAAATTCTTCTTCTTTTTATCACTTACCTACTCGAGGACGAGCAGGAGTTAAGCTTGGGGATGTTGATACATTGCAAATGTATCTATAATTTCTGATGTTCCATGCTTGGTTTTATCTACTTTCTTGTGTTTTGTCCACACTTTGGAGTACTTTTCATATGATTTCTTGGACTAACCTATTAACAAGAGCCACAGTGCCAGTTGCCTGTTTTCTGCTGTTTTTGGTTCCAGGAAAGTCAGAAAATCAATATTCCCGGAATTGGACGGGACAAAAGCCAAAGTTCCTATTTTACCGCAAGACTGACGGAGCCAGAAGCAGAGACGGAGGAGGGCCAGGGCCTGGCCACACCATATGGTGGCGCGGGCTAGCCCTGGCCGTGCCACCAGGTGGTGTGGGCCCCCTGGCACTCCACCGACCTTGCCTCTTCGCCTATAAGAAGCCTCCCGAGGCATAAACCCTAGATCGTCAAGCCTCCATCCATGAAAAGTTCACAGCGCCGCCGCCACCGAAGGGGAGATTCGGGGGACAGAAAGTCTCTGTTCCGGCACCCTGCCGGGACAGGGAAGTTCCCCCGGAGCCATCTCCATCGATCTCCACCACCATCTCCATCACCATTGCTGATTCCCATGATGAGGAGGGAGTAGATCTCTCTCGAGGCTAAGGGTTCTACCGGTAGCTATGTGTTCATCTCTCTCTCTATGCATGATCATATTGTGATCATGAGCTTGTAATCTATAGATCTATTCTGCTACTCAAGTGCTTTAATGAATCTCAGCTCTCCCCATGTGTGTGAAAGTGACAGCGTGCTCACCATGGTGGCACTTAGGCTAGAGATTACAAATACTTGTTATGAGTTATATTTGGAGTTGGATGTCTTTATGAAATTGTGGTGTTTGTTGGACTCATCTAGTACTCAAGGTGACAGTGTGGGGTTATTTAGATGGGAAAGGCTTACTTTGAGGTGTGTTGTTATAGCCCTACCATCGATTAGAGTGTCCAAGCGGAGAGTAGTTAAGAGTAGTATCATAAAGAGAATATATTTATATGAGAGTGTTCACTAGTGAAAGTATGATCCCTAGGCCTTGTTTCTAAGCATTGATACACCGTTTGCTACTAGATCTGATACATGTTTGCTTGCTTCCATCTTTATTTCAGTTTTACTTTAGTCTTTTCCACACCATCAAGCTATTTTCTAGCACTGTTACCACTTATCATTATCTATACCACTTGTATTTCACTATCTCTTCGTCGAACTAGTGCACCTATACACCTGATAAGTGTATTGGTGTGTTGGGGACACAAGAGACTTCTAATATCTTGATTGCAGGGATGCTTGAGAGGGAATACCTTTGACCACTTCCTCCCTGAGTTCGATAAACCTTGGGTGATCCACTTAAGGGAAAACTTGCTGCTGTTCTACAAACCTCTGCACTTGGAGGCCCAACAACTGTCTACAAGAATAGAAGTGCGTAGACATCAACGTTGCATTCCTTTCAAGGGTGATACTTTGAGATACAGAAAATCTCCGACATTGAAGGTCAGGTCTCGACGTCTTTTGTTAGCATAACTCTTCTGTCTGGATTGAGCGGTCTTGAGGTGTTCATGCACTTTGTGAACCTTCTCTTCGGCTTCTCGTAGAATTTCGGGTCCGAAGATCTGACTCCCTCCTACTTGCGACCAATTTAAGGGGGTATGACACTTCCTTCCATACAGAAATTCAAAGGGGGCCATTTGCAAACTAGCTTGATAACTATTGTTGTATGAGAATTCTGCGAAAGGTAGACAATATTCCCATTTTGATCCATATTCTAGCACACAAGCTCTCAACATATCTTCTAAGATTTGGTTGAATCTTTCAGTTTGTCCATCGGTCTGCGGGTGATAAGCTGTGCTGAAGTTTAGCTTGGTTCCTAATCCTTCTTGGACTTTCTGCCAAAATCTTGAGGTAAACTGGGTTCCTCGATCCGACACTATGGTCTTAGGGGTTCCATGCAAACTGGCGATTCTAGCAATGTACAACTCTGCTAGCTTCGAACTCTGGTAGGTGGTCTTGACAGGTATATTAGGAAAGCAATCTCAAATAGCTCACTCTAAGTTGATTTATTATCCATGGCCACAAAACATGAAGGCAATTCATCCTAGCTCTTAATCTTCATCCATATTCATACTAGAGTATGAGTCTGTTAAACCTTCCTAAATCTCATGTCCATTACTTGGAAATGAACATTTTCATTTCCTCATTAATGATTGTTATTCATGCATAGTGACTTAAAAAAGATAGCTCTGTGGTAATTCTAAACACTACGAATTAAGTAGAAGTTGAACAGGAGAAATCACCAAATGTTGAGATATCATTTTGAATTATAAATTTAGGATCAATCTTTAAACCTTGATCCCTAGCAACATTCACTAATAAACTTGAGGGTAGTGTATCCTATAGGGTCCATAGTAAGTGTGGTATTAGAAACCCTAAGTAAATGTTGATGGGCATTGAGATCACTTGTCCCACATGAATGATAATGGTTGTTCACCATTATATAATAAACTTCTATCAAAACATTAACCACACTTAAGAAAGTAGTGAACAACTAGTTCAAGAAGTGATCCATGCCTACTTTAAAAATAAGTAGAATGTTTATGAAGAATTTTTTATGGAATTGGAATAAAAGAAATTCCAAACTTTAAAGAACCTTAAAATTTAAATCATTATATTATAAACCACAACATTAGTCCATTATAAATTGCTATATGATTACCTATTCATAAAAAGATTCTGTCACCATAAATAACCCTCCTAAGACTTTGAAATTACAGTTGTCAAAAGGTAAAATCATCTTTAAGAGATTTTTACATAAGAAGTAAATCTCGAAAACCCTAATTCATATTAATAGTTTTTCTTTGAAAGAACCCTTCATATAGTTATGGCTTTTGTATGCACAACAAGAAATGAAGAGGAGATGGTTAGAATTGCTTTATGCAATAATATTCATTACCTACTAGATTTCTAGATATCTAAATCCTTGAAAAAACCCATATTCAAAATGAATTATGAAAACATAACTAGAAAAGGAAGAGAGAAAAGGAAATAACCAGGTCGCAGCCTAATCCTATTCAACACCCGCGAGCAGTAGGCAGCATAACTCACTCACTCAGTCGCGGCCCAGCACAAGCCCATTAGCAGCCCGACTCCTCTCCCCTCTCTAACTGATAGGTGGGACCAGATGGAGGACCGCGAGTTGAGATAGAAGACTTGCCAGGGGGTTTTCTACAAAACTGTCGTCATTGCCACCCTCACGCACACTAGCAGCTCGATGGAGCACCGCGCCACCGCCCGATGCACTCGTCGACATCATTCGTGCATTGCGATGCCCGCCGCCATCATCTGCGAGGATAAGAAGGCCACAGAGGTGATCTCGTCCATCCTCATCCCCATTTCTCTCTCTCTCACACACTCTGTGGTGCTCGCACGCAGAGACGCCCGAACCCTAGCTCACCGGAGTTTCGGGAAGCCACCACTCCCAACCACCCCTTAGCCTGCTGAGCCCACCATTGAGCTTCCCTTGTTCTTCTTGTTCGATTGCCCCAAGTAGCACAAGCCGAAGAAGCTCCAATCGCCACCTCCATCTCTGACGTGCTCCACCGGCGTATCCATTGATTCCGGTCGAGCCTTGACCCAACAACCCCTTCACGAGCATCCTGGTAAGTTCTTGAGCCTTCTAGTGACCCTGGTAGGTTAGGCCTATGTGAAAAAGGTATTTCCCTATTTAGAAAATAGATAAAATATTAGAAATTCAAATATAAATATTTTCCAGAAATTTAATAAAATGATTAAATCTTGTAAATCCAATAACTTTAATTTTACAATTCATAAAAATATGTATCATATATCAACATGTTCATAAAAATAAACTCTATAATTTAATCCTATTATTATACTTTATTTTCCAAACTAAATGAAATAGTTATTATTATTAGCAAATATTCTATTAAGAATAAATCTTTTAAAAAGCATATTTTGTTATAGAAAAAACATAAAAATAAGTATAATATATCAAAATTCTTAGAAAAACAAAATATACATTTATAAACTTGTTTCATATATTTTTGTGACACTTAACTAAATATTATTATTTATTAAGTCTTTATAAATTGTTAAAACTTATAAAAATCATATCTTATTATTTAAAAATCATAAAATACTTATAATAAATCAAAATGATTACAAAAATAATATCTACATGTTAAAAATATAATAATAATCCAGTTTTGAAGTAAATAAAAGTTTAGTACTCCAATAAACTTGAATTAAAATATTTCCTTAATTGATAATTCATAAAAGGATATATAAAATTGCTAATACTTCTAATATTATCCATTAAAGGTCTAATAATAGTGTTAATCTTGAGTAATGCTACTATGAAGTCAAAATAGTATAAAACATCCTAAATGGAATATTTGTTAAATGTTTACTCACAAATAAGTGTATATTATTTTCCAAAAGGATTTTATCAAATATAAAATCCTCAAGAATAATATTTTGACTTATTAAAACCTTTTACTATTATTTCACTCACAAGTTAGTAAGTATATTAAAAATCCAAAGATAATTCATAAGTAGTTAAATAATGTGCTTCCTTTTTTATAAATTTATAACAATCCATTTGTAAGGATATAAATGGTTCCATTCAGTTATAATATTAAGAAAACCACCATTCAAATAAAATAAGTGCTATTTTATTTAGCTTTATAAAGCATTAAGAAGTGAACCGCATATAATATAATACTTTATTCAAACATATAAGTCTCCACTTTTTATAAATTTATTTAACTAGTAAGAAAACCTTAAAGTATTAGCTTTAAGTTTAAATGCTTTTACTTTGTAAAGTAACCTTTACCTCAAAGATTATTCTTTTATGAAATATTGAAAGTAATCCTTAAGCATTTATATAAAGGCCCTAATTGATTAATAATGTTTCTTAAGAAATCTTTTAGATACCATGTCCCATTTGAGTGCTTTAATATTGTATGCTACTTGTTGTATTTACATATTGTTTCACACACTCTCACAAGCTTAATAATAAGAACAAATGTGAAGCTGATATAAAAGTGAAACACATTCTAAAGAAACCATCCCCAATTTCTAAACCCTAGATCATAGACATAGACGATTATTCCAGGGATTTGCGATTATCAAATTGCAATATATTACTTATGTATAATTGCATCTTGCTTCTTTAAACATTAGTCCTTACCAGACTAATGATGCTATTTACAGAATTTGTATCTTATATTGTCTTGAAGACCGTGAGTGCATAATCTTACAATCACAAAAAGGCAAGTTCACACTTGCTCATGTCCTTTGATTATTTTCTATCAAATGCTTGTAACTCAAATGTTGTCATCACCTGCATTTCAAAAAGGTTAGAAAATACTATTTTCATAATAATATGATTATGGATTATTTACCAAGTGGTAATAATCTACTGATATAGTTCTAGCGGTAAAGGAACATAATATCTAGGACTTAACAACCAATATCGCCAGTGATTCTAGCGCCATATATTACGCGTTAACCATGAGATTTGAAATGGGACGGAGAATTTAGTTGGGTCTTCTTCCTTTCACATGGACGGATGACCTTATCGTGAAGCTGCAGATTTCTCGTGGAGAATCCAGCACATGGGTGGGACCCCTCAGTGCCCCGCGATATTGGTGTCTATATTATCTGTGCATAGCTGTCTTGGTGGAGGTTCACCATAGCTGATGGTGGCTGACAGGCAGAGCTGCTTATAGAGTCTTCGAGAGGCTACCCGGACTGTACTCGTGGTATACCTTCTTGGGGGATCGTGTCTTAATGCGGGGTCACGAAGAAGGGCAATTATTGACTTGGATCATCTACTGGGAAAAACATCACGGAATTGTGGATGGGAAAGATCGTCCGGTTGTGCAACAAGGATTTGGTCTCTCATGGGTAAAGCAACGCACCTCTGCAGAGTATAAGAACTGTGACATGTTACTCCCTATTTCGGGAAGGAGCTACGAACGCGGTAGGAAAGGAACTCCACGAAAGTTTTGGTAAACCTCTGAAGGTTGACAGTCATAGTTTTCAGAATAAATACAACCTTTAAACAAATGTTTACAAAAACCCGCATTGCCTACGACCTATGGTCTGTGGTTATAGTTAGTGCATCAAACACTCCTTTTTAGTGAACTTGCTGAGTACGCTCGTAAGCAACCGTACCTTCTTAACCCTTGCTAGGTTCTAAGCCGTTGAAGACGACGCCAACACCAACTTATGCTCAAGAAACCATCACCGACAACTCAAGTTCTTTAGTAAATTCAATGAAGTCAACATACACATCAACCGAAGTGAAGACGAAGTTTCTGATTAGATAGGAGTAGATACTCTAGCCATAAAACCTACTTCTATAGAGCATTGCATTAGTAGCAATTGCAAGCCAATTAGTTTGGATGCTAGTCTTAGTCTTCAGTTAGTTCTGAGTTATTATTTCTGGTTCGTCTTTGTAAGAAGTTTCTTCCTCTCTTTAATCTAGAGTGTTCTCTGGATCTTTTGTAAAAAGTCGAGTTGTAATCTATAGTCATGTCTTGGACCTGCTGTGTTTTTCTTGTACCACTCTAAGGGATGTAATACTAGTGAACGGTGGTTTATTGATGTTATGTCAACGACTATAGTGTACTACATCATGCAGTGGTATGCTGAGCTACCGCAGTAGATATGTGTTTTTATAAAGTACTTCTACTTTATGAGGGTATCTAGGAAAAAAGAGTGTGCATGCTGCCAAGTTCCACTTAGAACGAAACCGCCGAAAACGAGTGGACAACATATCAGCTGCACGCTGATTTCACTCAGCAAAATGCGGGTTCATAAAACTATTCGCATTTAGGCATTTCGACGATGGGGCGTGTCAGTCTACTATCGTTAGTATCTCATGTTTTTTAGCGCAAAATCTATTTCTTGCCTGGGCTCGATCCGGTCTTAGAAAGTGCTCACGTCTATCTCATGTCGGATCGCGCGATCGTGCGGCTTTCGAAGGCCACGCGACGACCACGTGCTTGCAAGGCTGCAATCCCCTCCTTGTTCTCCCACCCACCCACTAGAAACAGAGGAAAGGACGATCTCATGCAGGAGTGGCTGCCGACAGCCCTGACACGAGCTGACGCGCCCTGGATGAGGCCTGCGCTAGCCCCAGCAGTCGTGTCCTAGCCTGCTTCAGGCCTCACGCTACATCTTCTTCTCGGCCACCAACGCCGATGAGGACGCCATGATCCACTACGTGCTCTTCCTCTCCTCCCTCTCCCCTCCTACCTCGACTCCATGCTCTTCCGCATGGCCGCATCCAATGGCCTCCTCCTCTACGGGGCCCTCCTAAAGACCTTTCCCCTATTTCCCCAACTCTGCTCTCCCCTAGCACCTCCTCGACCGCTGCCTTGACGTCGCGCTCTTCGTCGGCTTCGTCCTTGCCGACCTCTCCACCGCCGCTGCCTCGGACATCGCTGACCTCCTTTTGCGCTCGCCGACGGCGTTCTAGTGATCATGCTCCACCCAACGTTCGGCGTCTGGGATGACCTCGGGAGCGCCTCCGGCAACAAGGACGGCGGGAAGGGCTAAGGGAACTACCAACTGCTGCTGGTCCTGCTGGGAAATCAGGTTCTTGGTCCAATGGCTGAGACGAGGATGACGTGTCGGGCCGACCTTGGTCAAAAGCTCAGTCCGATCTGAAGGTGAGCTTTTTTTTGTCCTTCTTTCAGTGAGGATCCTCTCCACAACTGTTGTTCTTGTTGATTAGGACCAGATCACTTGTTCACTGATGCTTTATATGTCCCAATTCAGATCGTGCGTGGTCTTTGATGCTGCTTGACTGCTTGTATTGTTCCAGTGAGAAAATATCTAGTGTGTTATGGTCGTGCTCTGTGCTACTGCTAGATTGATAGTCCGCTACGACTTGTGTTGTGGGTTGATGGCCTCCTTGAAGGCTGTTGAGTTTTTTTTGTGTAGGATTGTTCCGTAGTGGCGGTGCTTTGTGATGAATGTAACTATCATGCTCAAATCAGTACTAATTCATCTTACAATGTAATTATATGCATGGTTTAAACTGTTTTTGGACACTTTAGGTGCAGAGAGGTCAAACTGTACATGTAACACTATTTGGGTCATGGAGTATATTTGTCATGTTGAAATTAGTACTAATTTCTACCATGGATGATAACTAGATGCATTTTTTTAATTTCTAGATGTAACTTTTTACATCTAGCCTTAATTTTTTTTGTATATGACTGTAATTTTTTGAATCTAGAGCATAACTTATATAGGTTGTATCTAACCTGTAACTTCGTGTATATGAAATAGTATCTAGCCTGTAACTTTTTGTATATGGGCTGTATCTTCTTGTATTTAGCATGTAACTATTTGTATATGGACTGTATTTTCTTCTATATAGACTGTATCTAGCATGTAAATTTTTGATATAAGGACAGTATCTAGCCTGTAACTTTTTGTATATGGACTGTATCTTCTTCTATATAGGTTGTATCTAGCATGTAACTTTTCGGTATATGGAATATATCTAGGCTGTAACTTTTTGTATATGTATTGTGTCTTCTTGTATCTAGCCTGTAACTTTTTGTATATGAACTGTATCTTCTTGTATATAGATTGTATCTAGCATGTAACTTTTTGGTATATGGACTATAGATCTCTGTAACTAGATTTCAACTTTTGCCATGGTATTTCATCATAAAAATTGCATTTTTCTGCCATATGGATGTAACTTTCTGAATTGACTGCTTTTCTGCGAGGATCATTATACACGTCCTATTGTGTTGTATTTTTTTTGCTATATGCATGTAACTTTTTGGTTAATCTCCATATATATGCATGTAAGATTAATCATATGAATGCTAGGAAATCCTAGGAATATGTAACCGGAAATCCTAGGAATATGCATGTAAGAGGAAATCCTAGGAATATGCAAGCTACCGGTTTAGATGCACGTGAAGGAGATAATCGTTTTGATGCAATCAGCAGCTCTAGGTGATTAGGGTCTCCTTTTTGTTCTTCGGCTGCTGCAAGATGTAAGAAAGAGCTACCTAGCAGGTAATCGCCATGGGCGGTGGCTGCTGATGGGTGGGGCCGTGGTGGAGGAGGTAATAAGTATCAGGTTTTGGCACTTGGGTTCAGGAGATTTTCAGGTGGAGCCAAACTGTGGCGTGCACGGCGCTGCGCGTTTGATTCATTGCCTTCGTGTGCTCCAGATAAAAGGAGGACGTGGGCCCTAATGTTGTCGGTTTCCGACAAGGGGGCACCGCCGAGCGCAAAAAACGGCGCGCGCGCACTGTGTAGCAGCGTCTTTTTTTAGCGAGTTGCACATATTAGCTTGATCATTCGTGTCAAGAATAGACAAGTCAGACGACTTCCACTCTGAAGACCGAGGACTGCTACATTTTATTATTCTGAGTTGTTCTATACTGATGAACAATATGCTTGACATGCACCATACTACCAACAATGTATTCGCCAATTCACCAATTTAATTATGTGTGTCCAAGGACCCAGTTACATGCATTATTTATTGCCTCGATCATAGGTGCTCACGTTAGTCCTCGAAAAAGCACGTCATTCCATACTGTCTTTGTTTAGAAATATGCTTCTAGTTACCAATTATGAAGTACGGAGTAATACCTTTGACTCTGTAGCTTCTCACTTTATATACTTACAATAAAATAAATTAAAATAAAATGCAACAACAATACAATATTTATTTATGTGTTTATTTTTCACGTTATACCGTTCAGCCATTCATTTGAGAAATTGTATCACATATAATTTATATTGAGCCAAGAACTATTTAGTTGATTAGGAAATAATCAATAGTTTTAGTCAGAACAAGATTTGATTACTTATATTATTCATCAATTTTTTACTTTCTTTTATCTTCGACATAAATCTTTAACAACTATTTTATACTAACAGCCCGCAACAACGTACGGGTTATCATTTAGTTTTTCTAGTTTTTAAAACCCAAACCGTTTCAATGTATTGAAATCGTTAGATGTAGGTTTCTCTCGGACCGCCGGTCCGGGCAGTTTTCTAACTATTCCCTTTGGTCCATATTAATAGTCTTAATTTTATCTAGGTTTGTATATATCTAGTTAAGTATTTACACTAGATACATTCGTAGCTAGAAAAATTGAGCCAATAATATGGACCGGAGGAAGTATATGTTTCCTCTTAAAACTATTTTAGAACGATTTTACCATATGTTAATCTACAGGCTCTGGGATTAGTTCTTCTGTTTGCATGTCCATCTAAGGCATATATCTCCATCTCAAAATAAATGTCCAATATTTGTCTAAATTCACATGTGTCTATACATTAAAACACATTAGTTACATACAAATCTAGACAATCTCTGACACCGAGAGAGTATAATTATTCACTAGTTCTACTTTGTTGTAGATAAGGCGCGTGCCATTTTAGGGTAGCGCATAGGGCTCCAAATTTTATCAGCTCGGCCCTAGTCATCCATGAATCATCATATTCATCAGGAATTGGTATAATCACTTCAGTACCCAACCGGTAAAAAGGATTTCAAGGATATAGTTTCCTAAACTTAGCATCAAACTCACCAATTAAGAATATATGAAATAGTACATGTGTTAGTTCACCTATAGCTGGAATATGATTCAAATACAGTCCATTTGAATTTGTATTTAAAGTACTACAAATTGGTAGGTGAACAAAGCTATCAATCAGTCTTTTTTCAATAGTTGTGAAACCAATGGTAAGGATTGGTCACTCACATGAGTAATCCACAGTTGAAAAACGATCTCCTAGAAATCAAATAGAATGTATTGCTTTCTCTATGCCGAAGAAAGGGAAAATGAGCATATAGGTACGGCTTTTGACTACATAGCAATGCAAAGTCTTTAGTAGAAAGAGGAGCTGAAAGAACTCTTATTAGGCTTGCTTGTGATTCAGAACCAGCATGGAAAGAGTTTTCAAAATAGTAAGTAAGATGCCGGGATAAGAACAGTGTGATTTCAGCCTACTTCTACTTGAAAAGCTTCTTCGTCGACAAATTCTTATACCCCTGTTGTCCAGAACGAAGGTGTTGGGGTTTTTCAAATGAAACCCGCGATCAGAAAGTCACCAACGGAGCCATACAATCTATCTAGTAGTGTGCCATGGCACGGTACTCCGCTTCGGCAATGGAAGGAGCAACTGTCTATTGCTTTTATCTCATCCAAGATAGTGGAGAGTCTCCCCATAAAATAGATAAGCCTGTAGTTGAGCACCTATCTGAAGGCCCAATCGGCATCAGTAGTAGCACGGAACTCTAAAGAAGACGATGATGGAAAAAAGGACGGCTCGAGAAAAGGTACCTCGAATATATCTAAGAATCCGATAGGACTTGCCTGCACAACTACTCATTTATCTCGCGTGTCACCTTCACCGGCACCGAGTTCAGGACAACATTGACATCAATCTTCTCTGGTGCACTATAAAGCCCGGTATAGAAGTTCTGCACAATGCCGTTCATTTCTTCTTTTGTGTCGCAAACTTCTCCATCCAAGTTCAACAATGTCCCAATCCTGTTAACGCAAGTGGGACTCCCGCAGGTAATAAGAAGCTAAAAAAATGAAGCCCATGTCTTTGAAATCCAACAATCTTAATGCCTAAAATGGAAAATGAAAGAGCCAAAGCAATGAGAAAATGACTTGTCACATGCACTTGCTACTCAGGAAACCTCTTTTAAGAAAGACCAAGCTGAACCCGGACTAGGTATAAGAGATCCTTACACTCGCTCGCTAGCTTATCTACTAAGATAAGAAAGACCTGCTGAATATTGCTTGGATAGCTACACCGAGTTTATCAAGATCAATACTGGTGCTTCTTCTAATCCATCGTCTTTAAGAGCAGGCGAGGACTTTCTTTTAGCTACTGGCTCAAAGAAAAGAGATTAGCCGGCGTAAAGTGTGGTAATTCATTCATTTCAACCAGAAGGAAGGATCTGTCCCGATTCAAAATGACAAAACAAAGGAGGAGGAGAGGATGTAACATCCCAAAACTTCAATTCAAGGTTATTAAGATCCAAATCATCAAAATTAGGATCAACAAAAACTTTTCCAATTTAAATTATTAAATCATTCATATATGTGTGCATTTAAATTAGAAGTTGATTTGAATTGCCTTGTTTAAGTGATCCATTACTTGTAAAAGGATTCTTAGGTGAAATAAACATCATCTAGATTATTCTCAAACAAATCCCAAAGAAAAACAAATCAAAATGAATAAAAGAAGAGAATGATCATTTGTGCCATTTTAATCAACATGCCTACTTTGGCTATTCCTAGTACTCAAAACCTAACAGAAATAAATGTGGATCTTTACACCCCTTGCTAGTACATATAATGATGTACCAAGGCCCACTTTGTGATCTGCCAAACACTTTCAAACACTAAATTTAAATGGCACTTGAAAATTGAATCTAGTTCATATGGGAAGATCCCACTATTTCAAAAACCACTCAAATGAGCTCAATTTTCAAAACCCAAGCACCCACAGAGTGTCAAGCTTATGCCTAACACACCCACTAAAAATATTTTCAAAATTCAAAACTAAATTTCTTGTGACCATTTCCACAAACACTTGGCAGGCAAGAATCAAACTCTAATCCTAGCTCACTGTTTTCTACAGGGTTTTGCCCCATTTGATCTCCATTTACTCTCTATGTATCCACTTGATCCAACCAGGCCATAAACACCCCATCCCCTACCCCCTAGCAGCAATGCCATGCCACCCCGAGGACATGCTCGCCGGCCTAACTTGCCATCACCGCAGTAGACCGTCCCTCTTCTCTCTCTCTCTCGCCATGTCTAGGAGCTAGCCCAGACCGCATCACCACCCTCTGTCCCCTCCCCGAGCTAGGCCAAGCCGTGGACCACCCGAAGCGCGTAGCGCCCAGAGTGTCTGCGTCATGCCGAACACGCGCTAGAGCGCCGTGCCCGACACGCGTGCACACGTCGCCCCTCGACCGCAGCCCGTGCTCACCGCTCCGCCACGACCCAGGGAACACCCCAGACATGCCCGTTCGGAGCCGTTCGAACCACAGCCACCACACGCCGTGAAGACCGCCGCCTCTGCCGCTCAGAGCGTGAGCACTGCCTGACCAAACACCACCGCCCCTAAGCCCGCATTTAAGACCTAGAGCACCGCCAGAAGACCAGCCACCGTCCCCTACCTCGAGCCACGCCGCTAGCACGCTGTGTAGCCCTCGCCGGAGTCGCCCGCCCATCCCTCTCGGTCGCCTCATCGAGCTATAAATAGAGGCCACCCCAGCACAATCCACTCACACCATTCCACTCCCCTCACCTCACTGGTCCTTCCCCACCTCTAATCGGATCAGCGCGAGCACTTGTTTGCTGGAATTTGGTCAGAGGAGCCCGTGGTAGAGGAGGAGAAGGCGACGTCGACTTCGTCCACCCCTGGAGCTGCCTCGACCACCCCTAAGCTCGCCGTTGTCCACCAGTTCGTTTGCCCCCATCGCCGTCGTTGCTAGAGCCCTGTTACGCCCCCTGAGCACCCCCACCGAGACGCTAGTATTAGACCTCGCCGGCGATCTGTCCGTCGTCGACGACGAACCCCAGCCGTAGATCCTAGTTCTAATCTAACGGCCCACATCGCCCCGTACCGCTTCGCGTGTTAAGAGGTGCTGACCAGTGGACCCCCTGTCAGCTGTGCCTCGCGCCGCGGAGTGTCACTGGGTCAGCCCGTTAGCTTTCCCACGCGACCCATTTAATTCAAATTAGATTTTTATTTATTTTAGTTGAACCTAGTTCTGTCCCTTTGTTTGAAAATCAATTCAGAGAGATCTACAAATCCAAATGGAGTGATTCTAATTTTGTTAGAAAGCAATAAAAAGATCTACCCCAGCCCGTTGGATTTAATTCAATTGGAGTTAGAGATCTCTCCTAGTAAAAATAACAAGACAGAAGCTTTTGCACATTCAAACATTTTTATAAAATCAACCATGATAGCTTTTGAGTTGATTCCAACTCTCAAAAATCACATTTCACCATACCTATCTGAATATGTAATAATATTAAGGTTTACATGCAGTGACTTTAGACTAGTACCAAAATAGTGCTATATAGGCATTTCTAGTCACTTTAAATCATTAAATAATGAACTTAACCCAAAGTAATTGTGATCCAACCTTTAAATCACATTCCCACATGTTAGAATATGTGGTGATGACATGTGTCCACATGATCCCATATTTTAAGTGGTGAATATTAAATCTTAGTTGAATTTTCAATGAGTCGAAATTACTTTTCTTAAATAAAAAGAATGAAACTAGTTAATAAAAATTGTGATGCTTGTGATGGTAATAGATCATAAAATGTGTGCCTTAGAGTGCAAATTAGCCTAGTTAAGTATTGTTTGGTGATTGTGTACTCCGTGTGTATTTATTACCGACCAAGCTTTCAAGGAGGAGGAGTTCTATCAAGAGGAGGAAGAAAACTTCAATCACTGCACTGCCCAATGCAAGCCACCATTAACAATGCAAGCTAACACTTGCAAGTATAATGCTTAGCAAGCTATAATTAAGCTAGATGATGTGAGCAAAGATGCTTTAGGCATGCTTTGGTTATCCCACTTGACTATTACTTACCCCAAGTATTATTTTCCAAGCTTTACCTCCTTTACTTTACCAAGGCCCTTTAATTATTTTGAAGGTAGCATAAAGAGTATAAAACTTGACCTAGTTAGATAACTTTAGATGTCATTCTATGGCATGAGATTTGATCCCATCATTTCTACCTTAGTGAACACTCTTAACTTAGTAGTTTAGAGTAGATAAAAACTTGAGTCACTTTAGATGGGAATACTTGGTGAAAATGAATTATGAAAACCTTGGAATGATGAGTCATTCTATTGAGATGTTTTGACATGTGTTGAGAAACACAAATGGTTTATGATTGTGAAAATATTGAGGCATGAGTCTTAACCCTTTTACAAAACTGATGGTTGGATTCGGATGCGATACCATTCCAAATTTACCGTACAACCACAATACTTGAATTGGGTAAGGCTTAGCCGGAAGTTTATATGCATTAGTATTAGTTTCCTCGTGGGAGAGGGTTGAGCTGAGGCTACCTCTCAATGTTGTCCACCTATGCAGTACCCAAGATGACAGATGGTCATGGTTGGAAGGCCATGCTCATAGGAGAGGTGCTTATACTAGGGTGTGTAAAGGAAATGTTATGTTTGATTATCTGCATACTAAGTATGATGATTCAGGGTTATCTCTGACAGATGTATCGAATCTTGTGGTGAAAGTGTACCACCTCTGTAGAGTGTCAAACTATTCGAATAGCTGCGTCCGCGGTTATGGACAGTGGAATGGCCATACTATTTTGTTATCAGATGTTTTCAAAATAACTTATGAACTGGATGATGAATCTTGACTTGACCACAACAGGGTTGTGTTTATGACAATAGCTTCCCAACTTAAGTGATTCTAGAACTTTATTTTATCTTTCTTTGCTTCTGAACTCAGCTTAGGTTTCAAACTTAACTTGATAGTTAAACTTAGAGTTAGCACTTTAAGTTAGAACTATACTACTTGTTAGTGGTAGTTTGCGAGTACTTAAAGAGTACTCATGGCTTTTGTCCCTGGCTACTCATGGCCAGACTATGAAGGAGACTACCAAGATAATGGCCAACAGGACGGCTATGATAACTAGGACTATCTGCCTTCGTCAACATTGCATGTGCCTCTGAAGATGGACCCCACCGCTACGCTTATCTTTTATTCCGCTGCTTGTTGTATTAAGACTGGATCATGAGATCCTTATTTGTGTAAGACCTTATGTATGGTTTGTAATGGATGATGTATTGTGATATCTAATCTGTTATGTCTCGCAAAAATGATAATCCCTGGGATTGCGATGAATGACATAACAGGCATCTGGGATTAAAAATCCAGGTTTTGACAGAGGAGCAGGCCACGGGAAAGAGATGCAAGTCGTGGCTTGTGGAAGAGGAAGAGTGAATTAGTTAGGGACAATTTAGGAAGGTTTTTCTCCAATTGGACTTGTCTTAATCATGGAGGTGTGCTTCGGTGTCCCCCCTTCCCCTCAAATTTATTTTTGCTTGGGTCAATTTTCTTTTGACCTGTCGGAATCCTTATCCAGACCATGTATACCTCTGTATAGGTGTACTAGGTCGAGCTAGCTATACTTCACGTTTTCATCGGCCGATCCCACCTCCCCTTATCGTGATCTAAGTCTTTACATGCCATGTTTTGAAAATTTATTGATGCTTCTATATACCTCCTGATTTCTGCCTCCCGCAGACACATGACTATATGTGTGCGTATACGTGTGACCGGACAATAATGGCTCTGGGTAGGTTCGTACGGTTTTCGAAACGAATCGGTATCGCGAGATTCTGGCCATCTATGAGTTTATATTTGTCAAAGTTTGAAGAGGAGGGGACACCAAAGCAAAAGTGGGCATGGTATTTACGTCTCGGTTTTTAGTAACGGAGAGAATACATATGCGTGCTTCACTTAATAATTTCTTCTAAAAATCTCCTCATCAGTGGAGTACTTACTCTACCTCGTATTTTAAGCTAGTTAAAGTCGAATTTCATAACGTATGATCAAATATATATTTTAGGAAAACATCAACATTTATGGTATAAAATCTATGTGTTAGAATTATCAAAGAATATTTGGTGTGAAAATATTGTTATTATGTACTTTATATCATATTGTACAGAGTTTAAGTTTCTTTTGCGTAGAACACTAGCATTAAAAGAAACATTGAACAGTACAAAGCATCTCAACAAAAACAAAAATTACAATGAAATCCTTGAGACGCTCTTCATCTTCAACCTCCAGACCGTGTTGACGACGCGGCGCTGCTGTCGCTCCTCCCTGAGTCGGCTTAACGTTGTTGGTTGCGGATGGGAAGTCGCCGAATGGGTCAAGAAGACCACATCCATCCCGGGGACGAAGGAGAAGGAATAACTGCCGATGAAGCTCTTTGGTGATGCCCACAACCAGAAGAAGTCCTCGATAACCACACCACTCCCACAAGATTCTCGACGTCGTTGTCGAGATGGGGCTGAACCCGGAGAGACTTTATTGGAGAAGGCGCCGCCACCACCACCTGAGCGCTGCCCCACCACACCAAAACCCTAAAACAAGTGGAACGGAGTCCTCCCACCGATGAGGGCAGAGATCCACCCCACCTCCATGGCCCGAAGACCACACATGCGAGGCAGATCGCCGGTGGCGCCGACAGGACGAAGAAACCCTAGCCGCCTCATGTACGTATTCTCGGGCGAAGGGTACGTGGTTAACTATCCCTTCGTAAGTGTATAGAGTTTAAGTTTAACTAAACACATAAAACAACGACCACTTCATTGCGATAGCAACGTAGTGTTAATTAAACACGAGGAAATGATGATCATTAGCAATTTAATTAGCACGTCCGGACTTGTACAAGACAAAGAAGAATATGAAAGTGAAACGACGTCGGAGACGGGTCGGATCCGTGATAGAAGATGGAGTTGGAAATGTAACAGGAGTAACACTTTATGTACATTGTGATGGAAAACAATACTATTATTTGGGATGTGATGGCTCCTCCCCCGCCGCCCCGGCCCCCTCCGCCCCCACCAGTCGCCGGCGGCAGACCCACACCCTTCCACTCGTCACCACCGCTGCCCCACCCCAAGCCCCAGTCCCTCCCGCCTCTCTCCTCCTACTCCATCGAAGATGGCGCTCTGTCTCAGGAAGCTATCCGCTCTGTCCTTGGCCGCGGTAATGCTATGGGCCTGGCCTTTGCCTAGGAGGCTTGGGACACCGGAGTTCTTATTTTCCCAATCTGCGAATCCTTCACCGCCGTCCCCATGACTGCCTCTATCCACAACTCCTCCATCTCTTTTGACGAGCTACTGATGGCCGTCATTCTGCAGTCCTGCATTGGTGGTTCCGCCAATATGTTCCGTGTCAGGAAAATCAACTCATTCTGCTTCAAGTTCTTCGTCTCCTCCGTCAGAGCCATGGAACTCCTCCTCGCCCAAAGATCCGTCCAGGCGAGGCGGTTCACGCTTGTCTTCGACCACATCGTTGTCGGGCCATGCGCCGGCGGGCCCTCCGACGACATCTGCGACACCGCCGCAAGCTCAGTCGCGCCGCCCACCCCTGCACCAATGGCTCAAGGATGCGGTGCACGCCTGCCGCATGCTCCCTCGACGTCCAAGGGTCGGGGCCCATCTACCACGACATCTGCTCCGTGCAGCTCTAGGTCAGATAATCAAGCTTGCTCGAATGACAAGGTACATCGGTTCCGCTCTGGTCTCCTGTTTAGTGATTTCATTCTGCAGAATTATCATTCTGACGTCGTTCTACCCCTTTCCCAAAAACACACTCAGACACACTGTACCACCTTCTGGCTCACCTTAGTTTGAGCAAAAGTCAAACCTTCTGCGAGTTTAATCAAAAACACCCTAGACTCCCTATTCTCTTCGGGAAACAACTTCGATGTCCTGCATATCTCCGAGTCACTGTTCTCCTACTTCGTGGCGTCAAAGTTCGTCCTTACTGAGCTCCTCCTGCGATCCCCAATCTCCATACTAGGAGTCCACCTGCTTCTGTTCGCCACGCACGAGGAGGCGTGACCGTGCCAGAGTTTGAATTTTGAAAAGGGCCTCATCCTTTCCCCGCTCCTAGCCCAGCCTGCTCCAACGACAGGTCTGCGTGGATCAATCTTGGGCCATAAACTGACCTGCAACCCTACCCCACTTATTAAACCCACGCTCCAGCCCTACCGCGAGCTAGATGCCCCCTACAATCCCTTCGATAAAAAAGAAAATGTACTTACTGAAGCGATAAGTGACTCTCAGGCCTCCACCGCTCCCACTCTGCCCCTTGACCAACACGAAGTCTCAAATAAAAAGGCTTCATCACCACCAGAGCACGCAATTTCGGTCACGCTGCGGCCCAATCCTCCGCCTCATGTCATATCGGACAACCACGTAGACGTTTCCAGGCCCAGCCAGGCACAATATGCTGACTTAAATGCTGACCTGCCGCAATCTTTGCCTGAGGACATAGTCCATACCCCGAAGACCTGCCCCGCTCTCTCCAGGCCATAGCTGCATGTGAGACGTGCCCATGAACCGCATACCAACGCAACCCACCGCCTACCCAACGCACTCGAGTACCCTCCTCTCCCATCGTCGATAGCACCACTGCCATCGCCGCCTGACCTAGGTCTAATCTCATTCATGGAGGCTGCCCTCCGCCCTCCTTTCCCCTACCGCGACGCCCTCCTCTCGCCCCCAAAGGGCAACAAAGCAAAGCCCGTGGCATCGCCATCTACCGCTCCTCGCCCTTTATAGCCTCGCCCGACGTACCCGACCATCTCACCATCTCATATACCTCGCTGCTTCCGGTGCCTTGCAACTGATAACCTAGTAGACGACTGCCGCGACCCAGTGCGCTGCGCGCGCTGCGGCGTATCCAGCCACCGTAGCTTTGACTGTACAGTGCCCATCCCCCTCGCCTTCCACTGCCGCCTTTCAACCAACCTCCTCCCATGGCGCCCACCACTCCCACCACGGCGGCAGCCCCGCCCTCGCCTCCGTCGGAGATCTTGTTCGGCTCGCATAGAGTCCGCCTTCCCGCGCCGATCCTCCGCTCCTCCGTCGCTTCCGACGTGGGCTCTACCCCGGCCATGGTCGGCATGGGCGGGATCATCATTATCTTGTCCGACGACAACTCTGCGCTCCCATCGCTCCGCGCCTCTGCCTCCAACAACGACCCGTTCCTCGCCCGCGTTGACATCACCTAGGAGGACTTTGTCGTGTTCCAGCCCGCCGTCGCCGAGGATCCCACTCTGGACGACGCGGAGCGCGGTATCCTGCATGGGATCCCTGTAGTCTTCCCGCTGCATGGTGGGGCAACTCTAGGGGGCGCCCGTTGACGTGTTCATTCCAGACGACCTGGTACAACACACGGGCCGCTTCGCGTTCGCCGTCCTCGAGACGCCTCTCCTCCACCCGTTCAGCCACATCTGCATGGCAGTCGAGATGCGCATTTCCAATGTCGCCCTCACCTTCACTGCCTCCTCGCATGGGTCCACACTCATGGTGTTCGACTCCCACGAGTAGCGAGAGGAGGCCATCTACGCTTCCCCGATCGACTTCGCTGGCATCGACGTCGCCTTCGTCCGCCCGGAGGACACCGACGACCGGGCGCCCACCGACTACGACCTCCTCATCGAGATCAAGGCCTCAAACTTCCCTCTGGAACTCCAGAGCGTGCCTGGCACCAGGTCATCGTCGGCCATGTCGGTAGACTCTTCTGGCTGGACCCAACATGCTTTCGTGGCCATGAATACTCTAGCATGCGTGCCTTCGTGCAGATCGAGGCCATTGTCCCAGTCACCCACACCATCATGCTCAGGCTCCCAGATGGGGACATCATCAGCATTCGGCTCCGCATCATCGCAGGCTAGTGCGTTGCGCAAGGCCACCCCAGTGATGGCCTGCAAGTGCACAAGTTCGTCACAAAATGTTTTGGCGGAAGTATTAATTCCGGTTTTTATATCGATCCCAACAAGGAGCCTAAGAAAGTGTTTTTATGTGTTGTTTCTATCGCACCCAAGGTGTCACAGGTCTTTGAAAGAACATTTCATGTTTTCCTATGTTTTGCGTGTTAGATAACAATACTATGGAGACATTTCATGTGCGCTAAGTGTGCTGGAAGTTTTGAGGGGTGCCGGATAATCCGCCCCACCAAGGTCCGGATAATCCGGCCTACCTCATCTCTCAAAGGAAGCCAAGGCGCGTCGCTCGGTGTCTAGTCGGATTTCCCCCCGGAAAATCCGAACTGGGGCGGTTTTTTCCTCCCCAGGCCGGATAATCTGGGTGTCGCACTAGCCGGATAATCCGGCCCCCAGTTTTCGAGCAAAAGGGGCCAAGGCGCGCCGCACGGTATCCTGTCGGATTTTCTCCCAGAAAATCCGAACTGGGGCGGTTTTTCTTCCCCAGGCTGGATAATCTAGCCTTCACATAGGACCAGATAATCCGGCCCCCAGAAGTTGATCAAGGGCAAGCTCGGCGCATCTCTCTGATAGGGGTCGGACTTTCTACCGGATATTCCGAGTCTGGGGCGGTGTTTTCCCTAGGCCGGATAATCCGGCCCTCACTTGGGCCGGATAATCCGGTCCCAAAGTGTGCAATGGCTGGTTTCTGAAGGGGATATAAATACCCCTTCTTCCCCAACGTTCAGAACTCTTGATTCATTCGAAATTGACTAGACATTGTGCAAGAGCTCTCATTCTCGATCTCCCACTTCAACCACCCGAAGGTCTTGATCTTTGGTGGAATTGAAGGAGGAGAAGTTCATCATCATCATCAATAATCAAGCGCTTCAACTCCTCTCCATTCACTTGGAGAAATCCCTAATCTAGTATTCTTGTCAATACTTAGATCTTGTTTATTGTATTTGATAAGTTTGTTCTTGTGGCAGCTTGTTGTCATTTCGGGAGCCTCCAAGTTGTTGTGGAGTTGTTGCCCCGCTAGTTGTGTAAAGGCGCCGGTGCCCGCCTCGAAGGGTACCTATAGTGGAAGGTGGATCAGGCCTGTTGTGGCGAGATCCATCGGAGAACAGGGTGAGGCCTTTTGTGGCGTGGTGGTCTTAGTATCGCCCACCCCTCCAACGCAGACGTACTTCCTTAACAAGGAAGGAACTGCGGTCAAACAAATCCTGTGTCTCCGCGTGCTTCACTTAGGTTTACTCGTTCCTCTTCCACTCGCTCTTTACTTGCTAGTAGATAGGTTTGCATATAGGGAAATTCCACCTAATAGTTTATCTAGAGAATTTACCCTTTGTGCTAAGCCTAAAATTAAAAAAGAATTAAAAATTGGTGTAGCACCTATTCACCCCCCCTCTAGGTGCCCATACGATCCATTTCAATTGGTATCAGAGCCCCGACTCTTAATTCGGGCTTAACCGCCTAAGAGTAGTATGGGTACAAAGGGTGATGGAAATGAGGCTGTGGATAAGGTCACAATGGATGATCTCAAGTCGTTGGAAACAACCTTGTTGAAATCCTTTGAGGCCAAGATGGAGGAGATGAATCAAATGATTGCTCGCCTTACATCATCCATAGCCCCATCTCCATCCTCCTCTGAGGCTCCCACACCATCATCTAAGGAAAAGGGTAACACCAGATCCAAGGATGATGATGTGGAAGGTGAAAAACTTAATGGTTCCACCTCCAAAAAGGGAAGTGGTAAGGAGGAATATAGTGAGGTTCGCCACGTATATTCCCCTGACCCACCTATCCCTCATCCTCATATAAACGATAGGGGTGATCCACCCAAGCTCACTGCATCCTCTTTTAATCAATGGCAATTCCTAATGAAATCTCATGTTTGCAGCTCCTCTATTGAATTGTGGAGGATTATTGAAGAAGGTCTTCATATTGGAGATCAAACCAATCTAACGAGAAGGGAAGTTGTGGATAGCCAGTTGAATGCCACCGCTCTCCACATGATACAGCTGGGTGTGGGTCCCAAGGACATGACACACATTGAACATCTCAACACAACTAAAGAGGCGTGGGATGCTCTTACGAACCTTTTCGTTGGGAATGAAAGCATGAGAAGAAACAGGTATGATGCCCTTAGTAATGAAGCTGAGGGATTCTACATGTTGGATGGTGAAAACCATGAGGACATGTATATAAGACTCAAGGGCATCACAACAACATTTCGAAAGCATGGGGCCACTCACATTGATGATGCATGGATAAAAAGAAAATATGTGAGTGCCTTAATGCCTTCCGAGCCAACGGATTTGAAGAGCCTACAAGGTAGACACAACTATCATCAAATGACATCCAACGAAGTCATGCAAGAAATGGCGTCATTCAAAGTGGCGGCAAAGAATGTTGAAGATGACCGTGCTCGGGCCATTGGAATGCAAAAGGGTGTCAATGTGGCTCTCAAAGCCAATGTCGTTGAGCAAGAGGAAGATGAAGGAGCTTTTGAGGGGGTATCCATGGATTGCCCCGATGAGGTCAAACGTGCTCATGGTGAGTACATGGCATTCTATGCAAGGAACTTTTGGAAGGACCCTGCCAAAGCCAAGTCTGACCTTGAGCGCAAGAACGGGTCAAATGGAAGAAGAGAAAGTGGCCGAAGATTGAGAACTTGCTTCAACTGTGGAGATAGAATGCACTTTGTAGCCGAGTGTCCATATCAAAATAGAGAAGACAATGGTGGCAGGCTCATTCTTAAAGAGAAATCTAAAGCACCTAAGAAGAGCCATTTATTAAGAAGAATGGTCCTTTCAAGAAGCAACACAAGATTGTCTTGGTAGCTCAAGAGGAATACTCCTCCACAAGTGAAGATGAAGAGGATGATGATAGTTCCCGCGAGGTGGCTGCTATAGCCACCACATCGACTCCCTCATCTCTCTTCGACTCGCCGAACGAGAACGCGATCAACAACAACGCCACTTGCCTAATGGCAAGAGGGTCCGAGGTATCAACTTCTAGCTCTTCATTTCCTAAGACTAACATAATTTTTGATATGAATGATCATGACAGTCTTGAAATGAAAGAAGAAGTTATTTGCCTTGGATACTTTTTTCACTAACCTACAAGGTGAGCACAAACTCCATTTTGATGCTCTTATGAGTCAACTTGCTCAAGCCGAAGATCTCCTTGAAGAAAAGGGCAGAATTGAAAGAGAAGATGCCTTGGAGATAGCTTCGTTGAAGAATGCCTTGGAAGAGGAAGAGGAAGCTCGAGTATCTTTGGAAGAAAGACTTGAATCCCTTGAGGAGTCACAAGAAGAAGCTGTAGCTCAGCTCATTAAAGAACGTGACCATGCTCTTGCTAAGGTAAAGAAACTAAAGAAAGAAAAGATTGACTTTGGGGCTGTTCATGCTAGACTTTTGGAGAAGTTTGATAATCTTGAAAGTGGTCACAAGGCATTGAAGAGTGATCATTCTACTTTAAATGAGTCTCATGACCAGCTCCAAACTCAATTGAAGCGGTATGATGTGCCAAGTACCTCCACCTCATCCTCTAGAAAAGAAGATGTTGCAAGAAGTTCTCAACACAAAGGTAAAGGGGTTATTGATGAGATACTGAGCAGGAAAATGACAAACAATAGTAAAGAAGGTCTTGGTTACATACCCAAGATAAAGAGCAAGAAAAACAACAACAAGAAGAAGAGCAAGACTGCTCAATCGAAGACTAGCAACATTACCAATGACAAGACTAATTATGATGGTTTTGCAGGGATCAACAATAATAACTTTGAACTATATTGTGATTGTTATGGTGATGTCTATGCTAGTTATGTAGGGCCTTATGATTGTTACATTCCTTGGTCTATTTGGGTTCCCAAGACCCTTGTTACTAGCATGAGAGGACCCATTGAAAAATGGGTACCTAAAACCAAGAAGTAATTGTCTTGCAGGGCTATGCTTCCGATGGTTCTAAATGGGTACTCGATAGCGGTTGCACGAGTCATATGACCGGAAGCAAGGAGATCATCACAGAGATGCGGACAAACCTTGATCACATAACCGTCTCCTATGGTGACAAGTCAAAATCTGAGGTATTGGGTCTCGGCAAAGTTGTGGTGGCTCACGATATCTCTCTCGTGGACGTCATGCTTGTTGAGACCCTCGGGTACAACTTACTTTCAGTTCGTGCCCTTGGTAAGATGGGCTTTGCAGTTTACATTGATGCTGATTTGGTGGTACTCTTGTGGAGCAAGTCTCTAAAAGTCGCTTTCGTGGGATATGTCGAAAACGACCTGTACATGGTGGACTTTTCGGGGAAAACCACTACAGGCCCGATGTGTCTTTTCAGAAAGGCTGACGCGGGTTGGCTATGGCATCGCCGACTAGCCCACGCCAATATGAGAACTTTGCAAAGTCTCCACAAGGGTGGCCACATTCTTGGACTAAAAGAAAATGTCTCTTTTGCCAAAGATCGTGTTTGCAGGGCGTGTGTTGAAGGGAAAATGCATGACTCACCTCATCGAAGTAAAACCATTATCTCTTCAAAAAGGATTTTGGAGCTCCTTCATGTGGACCTCTTTGGACCTCCATCTCATGCAAGCCTCGGTGGGAAGAAGTATTGTCTAGTGATTGTTGATGATTACTCAAGATACACTTGGGTTTATTTCTTCAAGTTGAAGAGTGAAACTCAACAAACTGTCATCGACTTCGCCAACGAGGTTCAACGTCAACACAACGTCCCCATTCTGGCTATAAGGAGTGATAACGGCTCGGAGTTCAAGAACTACACCTTAAATGAGTTCCTAAGTGAAGAGGGGATAAGACATCAATATTCCGCTGCGTACACCCCTCAACAAAATGATGTAGCCGAGAGGAAGAATCGAACTCTAATGGATATGGCAAGATCAATGTTAGACGAATTCAAATCTCCATATAACTTCTGGGCTGAAGCAATCTCTACTGCTTGTCATTCATCCAACCGTTTATACCTCCGTAAGATCTTGGACAAGACTCCGTATGAAATTCTTACCAGTAACAAGCCAAACATCTCATACTTTCAGGTATTCGGGTGTAAGTGTTTCTTTCTTATTAAAGGAGTTCGTTTATCTAAGTTTGAATCTAAGGCTTTAGAAGGTATTTTTGTTGGTTATGGTGCCGAATCCCACACTTATAGAGTCTACAATAAGCTCTCCAGAACTGTTGTAGAATCTTGTAGTGTGGTGTTCGAAGAAAATGATGGTTCTCGTGCGGAGCAAGTTGGTGTTTGTGATGCAGATGTGGAAATACCCCAAGATGCCATAAGAAGAATGGGCGTGGGATTCTTTCGCCCCATTGAGGAACCCCTTGTGGCGGACCGGGAAGGACAATTCTCTACTCATATAGAGCCCTCATCTACACATACTCAACATGCTCCAATCATGGGGGCAACTTCTACACCATCTTCATCAACTGCTGAAGGTCGAGATGTTCCAGAAAGCTCCAGGCCGGATTTTCCAGTGGACACCGAATTATCCGGCCACCCCGCTACAGCTGACCATGTTGCTCCTGCTGGAGAAGATTTCAACGCAAGCTCCAGGCCGGATTTTCCGGCAAGCCCCGGATTATCCGGCCCCTCATCAGTTCAAGCAAGTCCCAGACCTCCTGATGAAGCTGCTGCAAGTACTCCCAAGCCGGATTATCCGGCCTCTCCATCGGCCGGATTATCCGGCCCTGACTCTCCAGTTCGGCAGCCTCCTGTTACAGCTACGGACGCACCTCAAGGGCACATGTCTCCACCACCTGCTACTGATGTTCCAGTTTCTGATCAAGGTCAAGAAAATGCTTCCAATGAAGACTCAAGTGATGAATTTCCTCCTCCAAGAGACAACAAGCTTATTGAACTTCGTCGCAAGGCTCGAGCTGACCGTAACCTTGAGTTGAGGGGTCACACGCTCGACAAGGTTGTTGGTGATCTTCGACGAAGGGTTTCTATAAGAAGAGAATTGGCCAGTTTTGGTGAGCATCAAGCTCATATCTCCATGGTAGAACCTAAGAAGGTCTTTGAAGCTCTTGAAGACCTAGACTGGGTTGTTGCTATGCATGAAGAATTGAATAATTTCGAGCGCAACAAAGTCTAGAAACTCATGGAGAGACCCAAAGAGTACCGCAATGTTATCGGCACCAAGTGGATTTTCAAGAACAAGCAAGATGAGAATGGCATTGTTGTGAGGAACAAGGCAAGACTTGTGGCACAAGGTTACTCCCAAGTTGAGGGCATCGACTTCGGCGAGACCTATGCTCCAGTGGCTCGCCTTGAGTCCATCCGTATCCTACTTGCTTATGCTGCACATAACAATTTTAAGTTGCAGCAAATGGACGTCAAGAGTGCCTTCCTTAACGGTCCTCTACATGAGTTGGTATACGTAAAGCAACCCCCGGGGTTTGAGGATCCTAACTTTCCGAACCATGTCTACAAACTCGATAAGGCACTCTATGGCCTTAAACAAGCCCCACGTGCGTGGTATGAGCACCTTAAAGAGATTTTGTTAGATCGTGGCTTCAAAGTTGGGCAAATCGACCCCACTCTTTTTACTAAGAAGGTTAAGGGGGAGCTCTTCGTATGCCAACTATATGTAGACGATATCATCTTTGGTTCTACTAACAAAGCTTTTAACGATGAATTTTCAAAGCTTATGACTGGCAGGTTTGAGATGTCTATGATGGGGGAATTACGATTCTTTCTTGGATTCGAGATCAAGCAACTTAGAGAAGGAACCTTTATTAATCAAGCAAAGTACATCCAAGACATGCTCAAGAGATTCAAGATGACGGATCTAAATGGTGTCGCCACTCCGATGCAAACAAAGTGTCATCTTGAACTTAACCCTCATGGTAAAGATGTGGACCAAAAGGTATACCGGTCCATGATCGACTCTCTTCTTTACCTCTGCGCATCTAGACCCGATATTGTGTTGAGTGTGGGAGTGTGTGCAAGGTATCAAGCAACTCCTAAAGAAAGCCACTTAGTGGCGGTCAAGAGGATCTTTCGATATTTGGTTCATTCCCCCAACTTTGGTCTCTGGTATCCCAAGGGCTCCAATTTCTCTTTATGTGGTGATACTGACTCAGATTGGGCTGGTGATAAGGATGATCAGAAATCCACTTCTAGAGCGTGTCAATTCTTGGGAAGATCTCTTGTATGTTGGTCCTCCAAAAAGCAGAATTGTATATCTCTCTCCACCGCCGAAGCTGAATATGTTGATGTAGCCAGTGCTTGCACACAATTATTGTGGATGAGGCGAACTTTAAAGGAATACGGTGTCAATTGTGACAAAGTGCCTCTTTTATGTGATAATGAAAGTGCAATCAAAATTGCGTACAATCTTGTTCAGCACACAAGGACGAAGCATATTGAGATTCAGAATCATTTTATTCGAGACCATGTTGCTCGCGGCGATATTGATCTATCCTTTGTGAGCACGAAGAACCAACTGGCGGATATTTTTACAAAGCCACTTGATGAAGCAAGATTCTGCTATTTGAGGAATGAGCTAAATATCATTGATTCTGGGAGCTTGTCTTGATTACCCATGCACTCACTCGTACATCTCAATCCTTCTTTGGTCTAGGTGTGGGCATGGATATAGGGGGAGTGTGGTCCTAACTCATTGGGCTAACCCTCCCCCCATAATGCCAATAGCAAGATAAATCATTTCTCTTAATATCATGTTGTGATATGTGAGCTTATTGATGAGTATTGGTCGTGAACCCAAGATATATCTTCGCGGTGTCACACCATACACTCCAACAAGGTGGCTTCGGCCACCGCCCTCTCCCTTGAGGAGAATTGGATGTTTTTGGATGTTATTTGCTCTCTCATGTTCTTATGGGAATCACACTCAATCTTGGCTTTTATTTGATTTGGATTTTGCAATTTTGAGTGTCTAGTACCATCTCAGTTTGGCTCTCTTAATCCTAAGCCTTCCCTACCCCTAAGCCATCTATTCTTGCACATATGTCCCTTGTACACCTTGTGGGGGTGTTGTTTGGGGACGCGTGGGCCTGGTTCTATGTATAACAGAATCCCAGATTTTAGGCCGGAGAATCCGGCCCAAGTATTGGCCGGATAATCCGGCCCTAGCGGATTTCATCTTAAAGGGCAGGGCTCGGGGGGAAGGGCTCATAACGAGCAACAATTCTCCCCCAGCCCTCTCCTCCTCCACAGCCGCTGCCTGCCGCCCCTCGCCCTCCCCGGAGCCTCTCTGGCCACCGGATTTTCCGGGCCTCCCTGGATCTTCTTCTCCGCGCCTCCGGGTACCTTCTCCTCCGCGTTCTTCCTCCAATGAGTGAGGGTAACTCCCTCTCTCCCCATCCTTGGCTAGATGTGTATTTTGTTGGGTGGAACATTGTCTAGAAGGATGTGTTTTCGCATAGAAATCGTAGTCTTGCAGTTTCTAGGCCCGATCTACTTTTTTTTGCATTCAATCTAGGTGAAATCGAAAATTTCTGCCAGGGCCGGATTATTCGCCCCTGGCCAGGCCGGATAATCTGGCCTGACAGATTCGATTCTGCTTCAGTTTCACTACGGTGTATGCATTGAGTAGTTTTGACCTATGAACTTTTTGACTACTTTTTCCATGCTCTCTCCTGGACTTGTGTGTATGCTTATCCCCTTCCTATCGCCCTTATTCTCCTCACAGGTGGTTCCGGTGTTCCCAAGACCTACAAGCGCCGTCCTCGCTCAAGATACTTTCGGGACGACGGACAAGGTAACCTAGTGGACAAAGTTGAATTGAGGAGAAGGAAGAACGAAGAGAGGCGCATGGCTGAACAATCAAAGAGGACTAGGAAGGGGGTGTCCAAGAGGAAGGGCAAGGAGCCCAATATCAACTACAAGCCTTTGGATGCGGTCTCCTTTTGTGCCATCCGTCACCGTGACTTGTTTGCTGAGCTGCCTCGTGATGATGAGCTGGGGGATACCCGTTTTTGGTGTGCAGAACAGAAGGGGATCTATGAAGACATCTATGCCAGGCTGAACATTAGGCCTATGCACCCACTGGTACTTGCTGATGCTTTGGAGAAGGCGCATCTTGTGGATGCAATGTTTGTGGCTGAGAGGATGGGGCTGCACCATCTCATGTCTCTCTAGTGCTCCTTTGAATCTGAGGTGGTGAAGCAGTTCTTCTCCACTTTGGTGATTTGTGGGGATGAGCGTCGCACTATGAAGTGGATGACTCATGACAGGCCCATGACTGCTGATTTTCACGTGTTTGCTGAGGTTCTGGGGTACCCCTTCCGCAGCAGGGATAGAGCCAGTGGCCACCACATCATCACTCAGCTGAAGCCCAACAAGGATGCTGCTCTCTCTCCTTGCACTGTGGACAATGGCATTGTGGGTACTGTGGCTGGTCTTGCTCCCATCTATGCTGCATTGGTGGGTCTCTTCCATGACTCTATTACACCGAGTGGGGGCAACAATGACAGCATCCGTGGTCACCTTGTTCAGCTACTTCAATTTTCTCATGAGGTTGCCTCCTGCGAGGACGAGTTAGTACAGTACAGGCTAGATGTCATGGACTTCATTTACCATGAGCTGTGTGATGCTATGTTCAACCGTCTGTCCATTCCCTATGCGCTCTACATTATGATGCTCATCCTTCACCTGCTTCCTGCTGAGGAGTTCCACATTGAATCGGTGCACAAGGCCAAGAAGATATACAACAAGGTTTAGAAGACCTCTCACCCCTCCTCTGCTCTTGAGGGCCTCATGAGGGATGCTCGCAGGCCCCCTATGCCTCCCGTGGCCCGTGAGTTCAAGCAGCTGAACTGGTTCCAGCGTCACATTCTCTGCATGGGCGTGGACACGCGCAAAGGTCAGTACGAGGCATATAGGCAGCGCCATGAGTTGGCTCACTCCCAGCAGCTCATTCTCCACCACGTGTCCGGCGCTTCGGGTGCTCCTCCGGCTCCTACACCTCCCACTCCATATGATTGGTGGAACTCTTCCTCCGGGCTAAACTATGGTGAGCTAGAGCGTCACTTGTTCCCTTCTGCGCCTGCTGCTGATGATGAAGATGAAGGTGACACTAAGGAGCTTGAATATGAGGATGAGAAAGAGAATGAAGAAGAGGACGAGGACGAGGACTACGAGTGATCCCATGGGGCGCTAGCGTCGCTCTTCTCCCTTTTTGGTGTCTCGATGCCAAAGGGGGAGAAGTAGTTCTATTAGGATGTCCATGGATTTGCATGGGTCGGGCATAAGCACTTGCACTTTTTTATTCGTTATTTATTGCTTATTCCCATTTAGTGTTGAACTTTAAATTCGTGATTTGTGGTTGTTTGAGACTTTTTGTGGTTGTCTGGATTATGCTATGCCTATGGACTTCATATCATGGATTATGCTTATGGATCTACCTATTCATATCCTATTGCTAGAAGTATATCATGGAAGGCATGCTCATAATGGTTATCCCGCAATAATTGTGACTTATGTCAAGGATGCCTACTCTCTACTTCGGTGGTATGTTTTATTGCTCATATGTCTATGGAATAGATTCACCTATTTGTGTGCATTTGTATTCCAATGCAAACCTCTATTATGCACACATTGAGGGGGAGTCTCTTTCATAAGTTATCACTGTCTGTCTTGTGTCTTTCTCCTGCAAATCCTAGTATTGTCATCTAACACCAAAAAGGGGGAGATTGAAAGAACATTTCATGTTTTCATATGTTTTGCGTGTTAGATAACAATACTGTGGAGACTTTTCATGTGCGCTAAGTGTGCAGGAAGTTTAGAGGGGGGCCGGATAATCCGCCCCACCAAGGGCCGGATAATCCGGCCTACCTCATCTCTCAAAGGAAGCCAAGGCGCGTCGCTCGGTGTCCAGTCGGATTTCCCCCCGGAAAATCCGAACTGGGGCGGTTTTTCCTCCCCAGGCTGGTAATCCGGGTGTCGCACTAGCCGGATAATCCGGCCCCTAGTTTTCGAGCAAAAGGGGCCAAGGCGCGTCGCACGGTATCCGGTCAGATTTTCTCCCAGAAAATCCGAACTGGGGCGGTTTTTCTTCCCCAGGCCGGATAATTCGGCCCTCACATAGGACTGGATAATCCGACCCCCAGAAGTTGATCAAGGGAAAGCTCGGCGCGTCTCTCTGATAGGGGTCGGACTTTCTGCCGGATATTTTGAGTCTAGGGCGGTGTTTTCCCCAGGCCGGATAATCCGGCCCCCAAAGTGTGCAACGGATGGTTTCTAAAGGGGATATAAATACCCCTTCTTCCCCAACGTTCAGAACTCTTGATTCATTCGAAATTGACCAGACATTGTGCAAGAGCTCTCATTCTCGATCTCCCATTTCAACCACCCGAAGGTCTTGATCTTTGGTGGAATTGAAGGCGGAGAAGTTCATCATCATCATAAGAATCAAGCGCTTCAACTCCTCTCCATTCACTTGGAGAAATCCCTGATCTAGTATTCTTGCCAATACCTAGATCTTGTTTATTGTATTTGATAAGTTTGTTCTTGTGGCAGCTTGTTGTCATTTCTGGAGCCTCCAAGTTGTTGTGGAGTTGTTGCCCCGCTAGTTGTGTAAAGGCGTCGGTGCCCGCCTCGAAGGGTACCTACAGTGGAAGGTGGACCAGGCCTCTTGTGGCGAGATCCATCGGAGAACAGGGTGAGGCCTTTTGTGGCGTGGTGGTCTTAGTACCGCCCACCCCTCCAACGCAGACGTACTTCCCTTAACAAGGAAGGAACTACGGTCAAACAAATCCTATGTCTCCGCGTGCTTCACTTCGGTTTACTCGTTCCTCTTCCACTCGCTCTTTACTTGCTAGTAGATAGGTTTGCATATAGGGAAATTCCACCTAATAGTTTATCTAGAGAATTTACCCTTTGTGCTAAGCCTAAAATTGAAAAAGAATTAAAAATTGGTGTAGCACCTATTCACCCCCCTCTAGGTGCATATACGATCCATTTCAGTCTTGAGTGAATGGATTGTAAAAGTTGGCGGTGGAAGTGGTGAGTAAAAGATAGAGGAATTTGCTTAGGAAATAAGTAAAATGCATAAAAGTAAAGATATGAAAGGTGTGTAAAGGTCATGTACATGAGAAGTTAGGCGCAGAGAGAAACAATTCATGCTGATAGTGAAAGTGCCAAATGGAATAAGCGGAATAAGTGATAGTGATATTTCTTATTTATAAGTGAGTAGGAAAGTAACCCATATACCGACAGGGAGTCCTCATGGCCAATTCTTCCCAATCCCAATTATCCATCTGCATGTTACCACAACCATGGTCAGCGCATTAATTAAGGTCTTGCGACCAGATCAAGGATTTAATCTTGATGGTTCCTTGTTATCCTTGAGTAGTGCTAGCTCTTCTTTGATATCGGCCGTGTCACTCGGGGGGTCGCCAAATTACTAGCATACAAGTTCATACCTATGAGATCTTTGGATCATGTTACCTGGGCCCTTAAATTAGATAACAAGCATTAGGCAAACATAAATATCCATTCTCACTATTTAAATAAAACATTACAACGATCACAAATGGTGGATTTAAAGGAGGCAAACACATCTCACCAATCCCAACATCTCCCATGCCTATGGAGATTTACTTAGACATGAGAGGAAGACAAATCAAAGGCATAATTGTATTGCAAATAAAAATCATCTCAAAGTTATTGTAGCAAACCACAATAGCGATTAATGATCAAATCAAATACAAATCGGAGGTGGATCAAAGTATAAAACCCTAATCTTACAAGTGCCAATCTCTCTCTCTAAGTAATGATGGAATGATGGTGGAGTGTGTGGTCTAGAGGTTGGAGATCGTCGAGGAACGAGGTGAAGATCTTATCCTCTTCCAGATCCGATCTTCCCCTGTAGATGGCTTGCGACGGCTATATCTTTTGTTCTGTGGTTCTTCTCGTCTCTTTCTCTTCACAAAAGTTGCTTGTATTGATATAAGGAAGGTGCTGGTGGGTGGTACGGGCATGCCCTGTTGGGGCGATACCCCTGGGTAGGGTCACGCAGGGGTATAAAGGCTGAGTTAGCCGAGGTTCGGCAAGGCCAAAGCGGACGCTAGCCGGGTCACCTCAAGGCAGGCCGAGTCTCGGAGTAACCCGGACCAGGGGATGTCCACCTAACTGAGCCTCGACCGACTTAAGCTGTAAGTCGGATAGGAGAATTTAACTTGTATGCAGGAACGGGTGTGGCCGGGTCAACTATGATCCGGGTCATATCTAGCTTCTAGGAGAAGGAAGGAATCTCGCTGGTCAAAAGTAACCCTGGTACGCACTGCATGAGCGAAGCGAACAGGGGCAGGACCACCGAGGCGTGGCCGACAAGAGGTGATGACGCTCGTGTCGGCTGATGCAGGCACCGCAAAGGCTCATGTAGCCTCTGCATGGGTGACGCGGGGGAAAAGCAACCCGGTCGGCTTACTATTTTGGGAGGAGGCATATTCCCTGGAATATGCCTCCACGTATGCCCTAAGTGGAGACCTAGCCACCCCTATATAAGGAGGGCTAGGGCCTCTGCAGAAGGGGTTCCATGATTCTGATTGGTTTTAGGTGCTAAGGGTTGATCTCTGGTAGGTCTTATATGGGCCTCTGTAGAGAGTTCCTTCTTCCACCTCTCGCCAATACAGCTCTAGGAGCACTTGTAACCTTGGAAGTGAATCATATATAAATCTTCTGTGTGAGGAATCACCTCATTATCCCTCCCTGGATTCCCCTAGTGCATTTAGTCCCCACCTTTAGCCTATCCATGGCATCTGCCGTGACACCACCACGATAGTTGGCGCCCACCGTGGGGCTAGCGGCGCTAGCAGGGGTGAAGATCCGGACGGGAAACCTCATCGGCACCGGAGAACGCATCGCCTCCGGGCTCGTCCAGCGCTTTGGAGCGCTGGATTTCGTCAGTGACAACTCTGGCTGCTTCGGCACACATCCTCTTCCGCGCAACAGCCTCTTTGTCAAGCTCGGCGCGCACAAGGTCTACGTCGCTATGGATGTATCCTACGTTCATCCACGGCACGTCGTCGAGGCGGGCGAGCCTCCCCTTAGCGTGGCTCACGGGGCGCGTATCACTCGCTCTCCGGACTGTGCTGAGGTGATGATGACTGCGCCTGGCGCTGGCACAAGCAAGGATCTGGCACCAGATCCAGAGGTAACACCCAAGGCACCAAGGAAAGGTAGAGGTCCTCCGCTAGAGAGGCCGGAGAATGTGTTGCGGGAAGCGATGGATAGCTTGGCAAACCCTGTAGCAGCAGTAGTAGATCTGGCTCAGGCACAGACCGAGCTAGAGGAGACTAGGCAAAAAATTCTAGAAGGTGCGAAAAAGATAGCTGCGCCTCAGCAGTCGTTGAACATGACGCTGCGTGAGTACGCAAAGGCAAACAAAGTTGATGATGTAAAAGTAAAGGGGTGAAATCTCATGAGTGAAATGAACAAAGAGGGTGATACCGGGAGTGAGGAGTCAGAAAACTGTTTGTCCGTGGGGCTGCCGAGGTACAATACCCCGGCTAAAAACCTCAGAGCAGCAGATGCAGCTGCATCCGAGCTAGAGGGCCTGACAGGTGAAGCCCGTCAGAGGCAGCAAGAAAGGGTCAATGAGTTGGTTCGGATCACGAACAGACAAAATGTGGAACTGCTCAGGGCAAACCCGAAGAGAGCTGGGGCCTCCAAGATCGTTCATTCGGCGGTGGGTAACCCGGAGAAATCCGCTGGAGCCGCATCGTCTCCTCATGGCGGCCCTAGGAGAGAAGAGGTAGTAACCTCGGCCAGAAGAAACAAACAGATCGTCCCGTATAACCCGATGAGGGCAGGGAAAGGAAAAGAAGTACAGAGAAATGATGATCGACAAAGTGTGAGCCGAGGTGAAGCTGGCCGAGGTAATCGCGACCAAGGCAATGCCGGTCAAGGAAATGCTTTAAATGGCAATGCCGGACAGCGTAACTCAGTAGGACAACCGCAACAGCGGAATATACCAAGGCAAGAGCAAAGTGCCGGCCGGGGTATGCAACAGAGAGGTGCTCCACGAGAGCAAGACCAGTACAATGATGGGGATTCGGAAATGGTGAACGCGGGATACCTAAGGCCGGACTATCATGTGATAGGGTCAAGATTGGGAAGCAGGGATTTGATGCCGGATGATGCCAGGGTAAAACTGGATCGACTGTATAGGTCAGAACATATTGAGTGTCAAGGTCCTCAGAGTCCTGCGTGTTTTGGGCCCCGGATCATGAAGGAGCCTCCGGTGCCTAACTTCCAGTTACCCAGAGGTACTAAGACGTATGGCGGTAGTACAAAGCAGGAGGATTGGTTGATAAACTATGCTACAGCTGTGAAAATTGCTACAGGCAACTTGAGATGTGCTATGAGATATGTACCCCAGATGTTGGAGGGGCCAGCGAGGGTGTGGTTAAACAATTTGCCACCCGGAAGTATTAACTGCTGGATAGATTTTGAGGAAATGTTTATCAGCAATTTCTCAATCACGTATCAGAGGCCAAATAGGCCACAGACCCTAGCTATGTGTAAGCAAAGACCGAATGAGACGGACCGAGAGTTCTTAACCCGGTGGTGCACCGTGAGAAACTCATGTGAGGGTGTGATAGAATCACATGCCATAGCGTGGTTTGCGCAAGGATGCAGATATGCAAGCGAGCTGTGGTAAAAGTTGCAAAGGAAAATGCCAACTACACTGGCAGAGATGATCCGGATCGCTGATTCGTATGCTCTGGGTGATCCGACTCAACCTAGGCTCGTGTCAAACGAGTCAAATGATGAATACTACCAGAGAGATGGAGCAGGATCATCCTGGAGGAATGATTATAGAGGTAAAAGAAGAGATGACAGACCGGATCATTGGTACAGTTCGCAACAAGTTGCAGCTGTGAATCAAGATCAGCCTGGAGCAGGGGGCAATCAACGTCAGAAAACTGGAGGGCAATGGACTCCGAGAAATGATGGCAAGAAAACTTGGACGCTAGAGCAAAAGAAACAGTGGCAAGAAAAGAAGGACCGTCTGAGGTATACTTATGAGCCAATGTTGGATCAGCTGTGTAAATTTCACACGCCAAATCCGAGTAACCCAGCGGGTCATACAACAAGGCAGTGTGAGTGGATGCGCAAAATAGAGCAAGGTGGTTCGGGGAATGCTCAGGCACCCTGGAATGATCAACCTCGGCAGGAGTTACCCCGGCAGCAGTTGCTCTCCGGAGCGAACACGCAACAGCTAATGTTGCCTCCTCCTCCGCCGAGGTATGATAACCATGAGAGAAGGGATGCAATGCATCAGGTGGAAAACCAGCATCAGCTGGATCAGAGGTACCCCGGAAATGAGGGGAGGAATGAGTACAGAGAGCATCATCAGAGTTACTGTGTGTTCACCACTGAGGAAACAGATAGAAAAAGTTTGCAGCGCCGACATATGGAGGTGACGAGGTATATGCCTTGGTCGGACCAAGAAATCACCTGGAGCATTAAAGATCATCCCAAGATTATGCCAAGTCCTGGTTCGTATGCGTTGGTGCTGGATCCGACATTCATTGGGACTAACATCAATGTAAGGTTCTCAACGGTACTGATTGACAATGGCAGTAGCATTAACATCATGTATGCGGACACAATGCGCAAATTGGGTATCTCGGAGAACATGCTCCAAGCTACAAGGACAACTTTCCATGGTATTGTGCCCGACATTTCTTGTGAGCCCATAGGCAAGGTCCGGGTTGACGTATTGTTCGGCACGAGAGATAACTGCCGAACTAAAAATTTGGAATTCGAAGTGGTGAACTTGGAAAGTGCGTGTCACGCGTTACTTGGAAGGCCAGCACTGAACAAGTTCATGGCAAGTTGTCACATCAGTTACTTGAAGATGAAGTTGCCGGGGCCAAACGGAGTGATTACCATTGCTGGGGATTTCCGACGTTCCATTGAGTGTGCGTCGGCCGGGTTTAACCTCGCCGAGTCACTCGTGTTTGCGCAAGAGAAAAGGAAAATTCAAGAGGTGGCGGCATTGGCTCAGTCTGCGCAGAAGTATATGCCGACGCTGAGTAACCCGCATGGAAGTGTCTCATTCCAAGCCACAAAATATACCAAGAAAGTTCCTGTTGATGATATGTTCCTAGAGCGCACCGTAACAATTGGTGCCGGGTTAGGTGACAAATAGGAAAGCGCGCTCGTCAACTCCGTGAGAATCGGGATATTTTTGCTTGGTCCACACAGGACTTGCAAGGTGTTCCGAGGGAGTTGGCCGAGCACTCTTTAAACGTGAGACCTGGAGCAAAGCCGATGAAGCAACCTCTCCGCCGCTTCGCCGAGGATAGGAGAAAGGTCATTGGAGATGAGATAGCTCGGTTACTAGCTGCAGGATTTATCATGGAAGTTCTTTACCCGGATTGGCTGTCTAATCCGGTGCTGGTCGAGAAGAAGAAAGACGATCCGAATGTGGCAGTGGTTTGGCGTATGTGTATCGATTACACGAACCTGAACAAGGCGTGTCCAAAAGATCCATTTCCACTGCCAAGGATAGATCAGGTCATAGACTCAACTGCTGGATGTGAATTGTTGTCGTTCATTGATGCATATTCTGGTTTCCACCAGATACCTCTGAATCCGGATGATCAAATAAAGACTGCATTTATCACCCCGTACGGGGCTTATTGCTATCGCACCATGCCGTTTGTCTTACGTAATGCAGGGGCAACGTACCAAAGATGTATATAAAAATGTTTGCATGACCAAATTGGTCAAAATGTACAAGTGTATGTGGATGATGTGGTTATCAAGACCAAGGAAAGCAAAACGCTCCTTGATGATATCAGGCAGACATTCGCGAACCTAAGAAGGTTCCGGATGAAGCTTAACCCGGAAAAATTTACCTTCGGTGCCCCGGCTGGAAAGTTACTCGGATTTCTTGTCTCTAGCCGAGGTATCGAAGTTAATCCAACTAAAATCCGAGCCATTGAACGAATGGAACTGCCGAAGTGTCTTAACGATGTCCAGAAGTTCACGGGCTGCCTGGCATCGTTAAGTCGGTTTGTATGTCGGTTGGGAGAAAAGGCATTGCCTCTTTACCAACTCATGAAAAAGTAGGATAAGTTTGTTTGGACGCCACAGGCCAATGAAGCCTTTGCCCACTTAAAGAAGATGTTAGCCACTACACCAGTGTTAGCCTCTCCACTATCAAAGGAGCCAATGTTGCTCTATATAGCCGCAACCAACCAAGTTGTAAGTGCAGTGATAGTGGTGGAGCGCGACGAGGAAGGTAAGTCAGTGCAAAGGCCAGTGTATTACCTGAGCGAGGTATTATCAGCCTCAAAGCAGAACTATCCGCACTATCCGAAGGTGGCATATGGCGTGTACATGGCAGCTAAGAAGCTGAAGCATTACTTTGAGGAGCATCCCATCAGGGTAATATGTGAGGATCCTATATCCGAGATAATGAGTAACAAGGATGCGAGTGGCAGAATTGCAAAATGGGCAATTGAACTAGCTCCTTATGCGCCACAATATGACAGAAGAGAACCAATCAAGTCTCAAGCTGTGGCAGACTTTTTTGTGGACTGGGCCGAGGTGCAATACGAACCACTGCTACCAGGTCCGAACTATTAGCGAATGCACTTTGACGGGTCAAAAACAAAAACTGGGCTAGGCGCCGGAGTCGTACTTACCTCGCCAAAGAAGGACCAGCTGAAATACATGCTGCAGATCCATTTCGCAGCATCAAACAATGTCGCTGAATATGAAGCACTTGTGCATGGGCTCAAAGTGGCAAAGGAGATTGGGATACGTCGGATCCTGTGCTTTGGCGACTCGGATTTGGTAGTACAGCAAGTGTCGGGACTGTTGGACGCCCTTGATCCAAACATGGCTCTGTACAGATTTCATGTGCAGAAGATATCTGGTTACTTTGAGGGATGCGAATTTCATCATGTACCCCGGGTGGAAAATGAGGCTGCCGACATGTTGTCGAAGCTCGGGTCAACCTGACAAGCAACTCCACCGGGTGTAGCATTAGAGCACCTCAGAAAACCATCTATTAGGCCGTCCCCAGAAACCGACTCAATTTACGTCCCGGAAGATACATAATCCGGAGCTGTGCCCATGGACATTGACATGGGAGGTGGTGCGCGAAACCCGGGGACTGCCTCAGCGAACCCGGGGACTGCTTCGCAAGACCCGGGGACTGCTCAGCGTGATGAAGTTATGCCGGTGGATCAGATGGAAATTGATGAGGATGTGTTCCCCGTGCGAGCAATACCAGCTTGGGTACTACCTATATTTCAATTCCTGAAAGATGGAACTTTGCCCACTAAGGAGGTACTATCCAGGCAAACACAGAAGAGAGCTAAGGCATACACGATCATCAATTCCGAGTTATAAAAAAGGAGTGTGACCAATGTCCTCCAGTGATGCGTTGACCCGGAAGAAGGGCTTGACATCCTCCGAGATATACATCAAGGGGAGTGCGGGCATCATGCCTCGTCCCGAGTCTTGGTGGCAAAAGCTTTCCGACATGGATTCTACTGGCCAAGTGCCTTAGAACAAGCAGAAGATCTAGTGAGAAAATGCAATGGTTGTCAGAGGTATGCTACCAAGACACATATGCCAATGTCGGAGCTGAAGACCATACCAATTACATGGCCATTTGCCGTATGGTGCTTGGATATGGTTGGCCCGTTTAAAGCAGCAAGGGGGAATATGACTCACATTTTGGTAATGGTGGACAAATTTACAAAGTGGATTGAAGTGAAGCCTATAAGAAAGTGTGATGGAGCTACGGCCGTAACATTTCTCAAAGACATCATCTTGAGATACGGTTATCCTCACAGTATCATCACTGTCAATGGCACAAATTTTGCTGAAGGAGCATTTGCGCATTTCTGCCGGGATAAGAAGATCCGGCTGGACATAGCCTCGGTAGCCCACCCCGCATCGAACGGACAAGTGGAAAGATCCAACGGATTAGTATTATCCGGGATAAAACCCCGGCTCATTGAGCCGCTGCAAAGATCAGCGGGGTGCTGGATACAAGAACTACCAGCGGTACTGTGGAGTTTAAGAACAACTCCGAATCGATAACAGGCTATACGCCATTTTTTCTGGTATATGGGGCAGAAGCTGTATTACCAGCCGACATAGAGCATGATTCGCCTAGGGTCACCCAATACACAGAAGACGAAGTGCAAGAAGCCCGGAAAAATGATGTTGATCTGCTGGAAGAAGCGAGAGAACTGGCATTGTCTAGATCCGCCATATATCAGCAAAATCTCCGACGCTATCATAGCCGGAAAGTAAGCCCCCCGAGTCTTTCAGGAAGGCGATCTGGTGCTCCGGTTGGTACAACGTACTGCTGGCATGCATAAATTATTCCCCCCATGGGAAGGGCCATTCATTGTGAGCAAAGCATTGCACAATGATTCTTATTATCTTATAGATGCAAAGCTACATGAAAAGAACAAGGCGGACAGGTCTGGCGAGGAATCTAAGCATCCATGGAATGTAGCTCTACTTTGTCCTTTCTACACTTAACTAAGAAGTGTATGTATCCGAGTCTTCTCAGATGTCGGTATGTATGCCGGCAATGAGCCTATCAATGAAATGTTGGCACCTCGAGCAGTAACTCGGGGACTTCCTTAATAATATTTGTTATCTTTTATTATTTATACGTCAGCTGGAGTAAGTTGTTCTACTTAACTCGGTTTAGTACTGTGTGGGCAACAAAAACCCAACTCTTCGACTTGCTGCTGTCCAACAAGAATTGGCTTCATGGCAAGCAAGAGAACAAGTTTGGAACTGCCTGGCACATGAAAAACGACTAAGGAAAAGAACTTAATCGAGCCGACGTTTGTTTTTCGGACTAACCTTGTATTTACATAAAAAATACTATGTTGAATTATTTTGAGCTAAGCCTAAAGTTTCCAAGTATTGTTAAAACAATTTTTGAAGCTCGGATTCGTAAGTTGTAAAACCGAATCAAGGTAGACACGAACCGAGCCAAAAGATTGGATGAACAAGAAAATGAAACTCGGGGACTACGCCCAAGCTAATCCGGCATAAGAAACTTAGTAGCAAAATATCACATGCGTACTGGATACAATTCCACCAGGCATACCGGGGATCTGATAAGTTTTCAAGTGTTTTCACTCAAGGAGCAGCAGGAGGAGGAAGTTCGGCATCATCTTCACCGTCTTCGATATCCGAGGCATCGTCCTCTCCATCCTCGTCCGAGCCATCTTCAACGTTCTCAACCTCTTCGTCACCAGCGGCTTCCAGGAAGCTCGGTCCCTCAGTCAATTCATGAATGGGAGCATATTCGATGAGGCTATGGGCGCAAGCCTGGAGCCGAGATACCCACTTCGGGTCATTGGTCCATTTGGACCCGGTGCGTAGGCGCGTCAGGAGGTTGAGATTGATCTTCTCGTACCACGTGAGTATGTGGTGAAGAACGGTATCGGCTGCAACACGTCCAGCGGACTCCCTCCAGAGGTCGAGTTGGGTCTCGATTTCCATCAATTTTTCAACAAGACTTATGGTAGTCTCCGGAGTGTCTTCTCCAGGCCAGAACATGTTGAAGATTCGAACTGCAACGTCGAGGATATCCTTGCCATAGTTCTTGATGAGTTCCACGCGAGATGACATGCTGACCAATAGGTCCTCCATGTCATAGGGAATCTCCTCACCACCAGGAGCAGCGGGAGTACCCCTCTCTCGGCGGAAATTAGCAACAGCGGCGCTCGCAATGGCAGTGCCGTCAGGAAATTTGCCTGAAAACGAGACAAGAGAAACAAGTAAGAGAAAAGACATGTGAAGTAACCCGGAGGATATGTCGGATAGGGGAAAGGAGCTTACGTGATATATGGCTGAGGACCCGAGTCAACTCCGTGGTGCAGTCATCGCGTCTTTTGCGAAGCTGCACAAGCTCAGCATTCGCCGACTTAAGCTTAGTGTCGGCCTCCTTGAGTAGATCCTGATCCTTGGTGATCCGGAGATTGAGGTGCTCCCGCTCTTCAGTGTAGTCCTGGCTAACCTTTTGGAGCTCGGACTGGTGTTGTGCTTTCATTTTCTCCATATCAGCCTTGAGCCTGGCGATCTCATCATCCTTGGTCCGGAGGAGGGCGAGCTCATCGTTTTTCTTTTTGAGCTCGGTTTGATGCTGCCTTGCTTGTTCGAGAAAATGCAGCATCATGTCAGGCACAGGCACACTATCTTCAAGAGATGCTAAAATAGTGTGTTGACCCGGCAGAGCCGAGGTATGAATGTTTGCCGAGCCAAGGAGAAAAGGAGATAGAAATCATAGCAGGGTCGGACAAAAATGACTTACCCTTGATCCGATCCAAGTTCTTCCTCATAAGCTTGTTCTCAGCCTCCACCCCAGCTGCGGAAACCGAATGATAGGTTAGTTCGGCAGAGGAAGATGAAGGAAAACGGAGAAGTGCCAAGGAAGAAACTTACCCCTTTTCTCGTGTTCAGCGAGAAGTGCATTACGCTTGGCGCGCAGCGTCTTATGGGTGTCAAGGAGACGCTGAAACTCAGTGCTACGGCGGTTGGTGGTCACCTGCAAAGAGTACAAAGATATAACTTAGCCTTGTGCAGATTCGAAGTGTACTAAATCTGGGCCAAGTGGAACTTAACCCGACTCTAGGTGTGTGCATATTCGAAGTGTACTAAATCCGGGCCAAGTGGAACTTAACCTGGCTCTAGGTGTGTGTGCATATTCGAAGTGTACTCAATCCGGGCCAAGTGGAACTTAACCCGGCTCTAGGTGTGTGCATATTTGAAGTTATCAAGGAGCTACATTAGTTTTCTAAGGAGCATCCGGCCGAGTAACAAGTTACTCCCCCGGAGGCTCGGGGACTAATGGTTATGTTACTAAATACCTACAACTGGCTAAGGAAAACGAGTAACGTACCTCCATCATCCGACCCGCGATGTTGAGTGCCTTAAAGGCGGTGTTCATTTGAGCGGAGAATTCGGCGGGACCGAACTTCTCCGGGAGATCAACGTCTTGGACTACCTCTGCCTTGTTCCAATTCATGACGAATTCAATCAGGCTCGGAGGGTATCGCTCACCGGTGGGCATATGGGGCGCCACCAAGCCCTTCGCATGCGCCTCTTTCCTCTCAACCAGGGCAAGGGTCGGGCTGGTGTGCAAAACAAGTTGCTGCGCATCAGCTGGCTCGGCAGGGACGTCCTTCGGGGCTGGAGACTTCTTGGGAAGCATGGCTGCGAGAGTGCGTTGTCCAGCCTCGACGGATACTGTCCTAGTGGCGTCAGGGGCCTTTTTTCCCTTGGGATGTTGGGAGGAAGAAGTGGTCACAGCAGATTTCCCCTTAGGAGCTGCCTGGGTACTTCCTCGCCGAGACTGAGAAAACTCGGACGAGGCGGAGGAGCTTGGAGCTGGTGCTCTTGATGCTGAACTTGGTGCTGCTGCTGATGTTCTTGCTGCTGGAGTTGGTGCTGGTGCCGGAGTTGGTGCTGGTACCGGAGTTGGTGCTGGTGCTGGAGTGGTTGATGGTGCTAGAGTTGGTGCTGAGGTAGCCTCGGCTGGGCCGGTCTCTCCCGCTCCAAGGTTACCCCCTCTTGACGAGGTGGAATAGAACTCGGAGCAGCCGCAGAACCCTCTGGAATAGGGCTTAGCGGGCGTGACTCGTCGTCACGAGGGGGAGAAGGGCTAAGTCGGAGCGGCGAAGAGATGCTAGTTCCACTCTAGGGGACCTCCACCGCAGCCCTGCCGAATCAAATAATGTCAAAAGAGAAACTGAAACAATGCAAGGAAGAGTAAGTTGCAGAGGGAAAAGAGGCTTACGCATCCGAGGTCAGGGGCTCCTTCGGTTTCCGAGCCCTTCGTGCTGGGGCCTTGCCTACTGGCTTGGAGGCAGTTTTGTCTCCGGACTTCTTTCGCCTTTTGGCGGGCTGAGAAGGTCCGGAGGAGGAACTTGATGCAGCTCCCCGCTTCTTCTTCGGCGCTACTGGAACAGGTTCACCCGTAGCAAGGGGAGGGTCCTCGTGGATCTGCCCACTGGGGTTAGCTGATGTCAGAAAAGCATAAGAAAGGGGGACAGCGTCAACAGCTTCCGTCACCTCCACATCTGAGTCATCTTCATCATCAGGCCAATCTCTAATAGAAGAGAGTTTACCGGTGGGTCGCTTCGTAGCGTCGGGCATCAGGAGGAACATCTCCTGATCCGGCTCTTCCTCGTCCGAGGTCTCCCGGTCAGGTGCCCACTTAAGGGTCGGATCGGTGCCATCCTCGAGGGTTTACTGAAGGAATAGCTGAGGAAAAGAACAGACAACAGAGTTAAAAATACAACAATGACCAACATATGATTTAATCCGGAGAAATTTTGCGCCATGAGGCTTACCACGGGAGGAAGCCTATCGCGGCAAAAGTGCTCAATTCCCCACGTCCATTCAGAGGAGAAGTCTTTGTGGGTGGTGAAGAGGGCCTTGACCCGACGATAGATCTCCGTGTTGCTCAACTCGAAGGACGAGGTCCGGTTGGGGTCGCGGCCCCAGCTCATATGGCACACCTTGTGAGTGCGCTTCTGGAGGGGGAGATCCGGTTGCAGACGAACGTGATCATGACATCCTCGTTGCGCAACCCAAGCTCCTTCAGCTCCGCGAACCTTTTGTTGACCAAGTTAGCCAAGGCCGTGGGTTTCTTGGGGACAACGTCCCACAACTCCGGTTAGGAGGACCCGAAGCATAGGGGAGCAGCCGGATCAAGTCTTCAGTGCCCTCGTTCCGGACATAAAAGAAAGTCTGGGCCCATCCTTTGCAGGAGTCTAGCCCGGTGACTCGGGGGAATACGGATAGCCTCTGGGGTGAGATGGACGCAACTCCGAATTATGTGAGCTGCTTGTCCTCCGGATCAAGTTGAATGTTCGGAATAACATTACGACGAAGACCCAAAAACTGGATCCATAGCTCCTTCGTGGGCCATAGTCCGGCATAGCCTTCGATCATGGAGGCAAAAGCGGAAAGAGAAGTAATTGCGTTGGCAGGAAGGTGGTGCGGCTGGAGTTCGTAGGTGCTTAACCAATCATGGAAGAAGTCGCTGACCGGCAAACCGAACCCCCGCTGGAAGTGGGACAATAACACGACGAACTCACCCGGATTGGGTGAGGGGGCGAGTTCGGCGGAGGCGAGGCGCGCGGTGACGCCGACGGGGATGCGCCTGGTGCGGTAGAGCCAGTCCAGGTCGTCTTGGCAGACCCAGGACCCGGCCCACACACCACGGTCCGCCGTGGCGATGTCTTCCTCCATATCTTGCTCGGCGACGGCGAGCTCCTCTTCTGTCATCATGTGTTCGATGCCCTTGCTAGCGCTAGCGGCGGTGGGGGGCAACGGCCTGGATTGACAACGACCCGTGGCGGAGGAGGCGCGTAGCAGTGGCGGCAATGCAGAGGCGTGGGGAAGCAATGTGGTGGCGGCGCTGCTACTTAGAAGCAGTGGCGGCGGCGCTGTCGCGGGGAAGACGACGAAGAAGGAGAGCTAGAGGCAGAGGGGCACAGAAGGAGGAAGACCTAAGGGGTGCGCCCCTCCCCTATTTAACCACTCCCTCGAGGGGGAAGTGGGATCGTGTCATGCGGGTACGCCACACGGTGTGGCCGTGTATGTCCCGCGTCAACCAATCAGCAGCGAGCCACACGGAAGGCCACATGATGTAGCTGATCCCATGACATGACGCATTGATGCGGTAAACGAGGAGGCAGGCGTGACGTGACCCGCACGCAGTGATAACTGACAATTACTGTGGCGGTTACTGTGGCTGGCCCTTAAAATGAGGCAACCTAATGATTAGCCTCCACGTGGGTTAGCGTACGAGAGAAGGAAAGAAAAACCGGATGAGACCGTGGTAACCCGGCCAGCAAGTGAAAACTTGGAATGTGCCAAGGGAAAGTAAAACCATGAGGTCCGAAATAAGGTGGTAACCCGGCCATCAAGTGAAAACTTGGAATGAGGCAAGGGAACGTAAATCCATACGATCCGAGATAAGGAGGTAACTCGGAGATAACGTCCAAAGCTCAGTGAAATTGAACCTGATGTGGCCTTAGCGGCCAAGGCAGCTAAGACCGCACCAGCTTCAGGGACTAATGTTGGGGGATACCCCCGGGTAGGGTCACGCCGGGGTATAAAGGCCGAGTTAGCCGAGGTTCGGCAAGGCCAAAGCGGACGCTGGCCAGGTCACCTCAAGGCAGGCCGAGTCTCAGAGTAACTCAGACCAGGGGATGTCCACCTAACTGAGCCTCGACCGACTTAAGCTGTAAGTCGGATAGGAGAATTTAACTTGTATGCAGGAACGGGTGTGGCCGGGTCAACTATGATCCGGGTCATATCTAGCTTCTAGGAGAAGGAAGGAATCTCGCTGGTCAAAAGTAACCTCGTTACGCACTTCATGAGCGAAGCGAACAGGGGCAGGACCACCAAGGCGTGGCCGACAAGAGGTGACGATGCTCGTGTCGGCTGACGCAGGCGCCATAGAGGCTCACGTAGCCTCTGCATGGGTGACGCGGGGGAAAAGCAACCCGGTCGGCTTACTATTTTGGGAGGAGGCATATTCCCTGGAATATGCCTCCACGTATGCCCTAAGTGGAGACCTAGCCACCCCTATATAAGGAGGGCTAGGGCCTCTACAGAAGGGGTTCCATGATTCTGATTGGTTTTAGGTGCTAAGGGTTGATCTCTGGTAGGTCTTGTATGGGTCTACTATGGGTGAGAGTAAGAGAGTTCCTTCTTCCACCTCTCGCCAATACAGCTCTAGGAGCACTTGTAACCTTGGAAGTGAATCATATATAAATCTTCTGTGTGAGGAATCACCTCATTATCCCTCCCTAGATTCCCCTAGTGCATTTAGTCCCCACCTTTAGCCTATCCATGGCATCTGCCGTGACACCACCATGACACGCCCCAACCGTACCAGTGGTCGTTAAGCATTCAGGACACCTCCAATGAAAGTTGCTCCAATTGGGGATTTGCTTATTCTGGTGTTATTAGCCCATAAATGCTATTAGATCTTGAATAAATGTTCATTGCCTGAAAACCACCACAAGAAACCAAGGATTTGCTAATTGCAACATTAACATTAGTGGAAAGGGGTAATCTTGAGTGAAATCCGGCAATAAACAAGAGGAAAACCAATGGTAAATAGTGATGAAATTTGGAGCTATCAACATCCCCAAGCTTAGCAGTTACTCGCCCTCGAGTGATAAAGCTATAATGAGTAACAACGAAGAATTCAAGATGAAAACTTACAAGTTCGAGGTTGTATCATATTCCATCGTCTCAAATCCTGGAACCTTGAACACGAGCATAATATATGTGAACCGTGGCACTTAAGTTTGATTCCTAAACGCAAGTAACTCGCTAGCTAATAGTTCTTATAAATCAAATGGGATTGTTAAAAATTTGGCGAGGCTTTGCAAATCAATTTCTATCAGTGCCTCTCTTGTTATGAGAGTGAAAATGTATTTAAGTGAGGTCGCTTGAGTCAAAATTAAGGGTGCACATGTAAATGTCAAAAGAAGGATAAACTTAGAGCTTTTTCATTAATCACCCACTTCGATAATCGCGGCTATTAAATACCTCTTCTTTACTTGCCTATCAAAAACTCTAATTGCATATTTTAAGTGGGGAGGTGATGCCAACAATCAAAAATATCGAAAGTTTCTAAGCTCATATTTTGATGATAAATCTTTCCTTTTTCCTTCTCAAGGATCAACGAATATTTATTTTGTAAACTCCTACACAATCTATTGGGAATACCAATAAATTTGCCCATATAGCGACACGTATGTCACTCATGTCATCAACTCATAGCCAAAATCTGGGGTTATTGATGGGTTCGTAGCATGGAAAACAAAAAATTTCTACCGCAAGAACAAACAAAACCCAGATCTAATCTAGATAAAAGCCAAGATCTAATCTATTAGACATGTGCAACGAGATAGATCTGTACTAACCCTTGTAGATCCGAAAGCGTTACGAGATTGGATCTCGTGGTTGATGTAGTCGATCACTTGCCGATCTGAAGATCGAGTGGACGATCCTTCCGGCGCCACGTTCCGGCAGCGCTTCCGCAGTCGGTCACACGTGTGGAGTCGAAGCAGACCTTCCTCTCCCCGTTCCAGCGAGCAGCGGAGGTAGTAGATCTTCTCCACGGAATCCCAGCAGCACGACGGCGTGGTGGTGGTGGTGGAGTAGAGAATTCTGCAGGGCTTCGCCTAAGCCTGAGCAGAAGAAAGGAGGAGGAGAGAGGCGGCTGAGGTTTGGAGTAGAGGGGGCCAGGGGGGTGGCGCCTCCACCCCTCTATTTAAAGGAGGGAGGCGCCATGGGGAGGTGGAGTCCTTGTAGGACTCCCCTCTCCCTTGGCCGGCGGATTGGGAGGGAGGGAGGAGTCCTCCTCCCCCACGACTCCTTGTCTTGCCCCACAAGGACTCCTTGATCCTTTCTTGGTTTTCAAGCAAACTCCAAGAAATCTTCCAGAACCTTCCGGAACATTCTGAAACCTTCAAGAAACCCTATACAAATACTCCGGAACTTAGAAAATGATCCCCAATATATGAATCTTATTCTCCGGACAATTCCGGATCTCCTCGTGATGTCCCGGATCCAATCCGAGACTCCGAACAACATTCGGTCTCCAACGCACATTCCATATCTACTTAAAACAACTTCAAACCTTAAGTGTGTCACCCTACGGTTCGTGAATATGCAGACATGATGAAGACACCTCTCCGATCAATAACCATCAGCGGGATCTGGAGATCCATAACGGCTCCCACATACTCAATGATGACTTCGTGATCGATATAACCATTAACATACGAAACCAATTCCCTTTGTCACGCGATACTATACTTATCCGAGGTTTGATCGTCGGTATCTCCATACCTAGTTCTACCTCGTTACTGATAAGTACTCTTTACTCGTTCCATGTTATGTCATCCCTTGTGACCCAGTCACATGCTTGCAAGCTAACTAGATGACATTCCACCGAGAGGGCCCAGAGCATATCTATCCGTCATATGGATGGACAAATCCCAATCTTGGTCCATGCGCTTCAACACATACTTTCAGAATACCCAATGACACCTTTATAACCACCTAGTTACGAAGCGGTGTTTGATGTCATCAAAGTACCCATTCGGTGATGGTGATTAACACAACCTCATGGTCGAAGGATTAGGTTACTATGCATTTAAAAGCTTATAGCAATACGAACTTAATGACTTGATCTTATGCTACGCTTACTATGGGTGTGTGTCCATCACATCATTCTCCTAATGATATAACCTTGTTATTAATCACATCCAATGTCCATGATCAGGAAACCATGATCATCAATTAATCAACAAGCTAGTTCAACAAGAGGCTTACTAGGGACTCTTTTATGTTTACAAAACACACATATATTAGTGTTTCCTAATAATACAATTATAGCATGGGATGTAAACATTCATCATAAAAACAAAGATATAATAATAACCACTTTTATTATTGCCTCTTGGGCATATCTCCAATAGTCTCCCACTTGCACTAGAGTCAATAATCTAGATTACATGGTAATATACCTAACACCCATGGCGTTCTAGTGTTGGTCATGCTTTGCCCTAGGGAGAGGTTTAGTCAATGGATCTGCCACATTCAGATCAGTGTGTTCTTTGCAAATCTTTATGTCGCCATCTTCGACACACTCGCGAATAGCATGGAAACGTAGCTTGATGTGCTTCAGCTTGCTATGTGACCTTGGCTCCTGTGCATTAGCTATGGCACATGTGTTGTCACAGTAGATGGCCATCGGGTCCAACGCACTGGGAACCACGCCAAGTTCAGTAATGAATTCCTTCATCCATATGGCTTCTTGTGCAGCCTCCGAAGCAGCTATGTATTCCGATTCAGTTGAAGATTTCGCCACAACGCTTTGCTTGGCACTCCTCCAGCTCACTGCAGCACCATTCAAAATAAATACGTATCCCGACTGTGACTTCGAGTCATCCGGATCGGTGTTCCAACTAGCATCGGTGTAACCGTTTACAACAAGCTGTTCATCACCTCCATAAGAAAGAACCATATCCTTAGTCCTATTTAGGTACTTCAGGATATTCTTGACCGCTGTCTAGTGTTCCATTCCAGGATCACTTTGATATCTGCTAGTCAAACTAACAGCATGTGCTATATCCGGTCTTGTACACAGCATGGCATACATGATAGAACCTATGGCCGAGGCATAGGGAATATTATTCATTTTCTCTCTATCTTCTGCCGTTGCTGGACTTTGAGTCTTACTCAAGGTCTTACCTGACAACATGGGCACGAACCCTTTCTTGCTATCTTCCATTCTAAACTTCTTTAGAACTTTGTCTAAGTATGTACTTTGTGAAAGCGTTATTAGGCGTCTTGATCTATCTCTATAAATCTTGATGCCTAGAATATATGCCGCTTCGCCAAGATCCTTCATTGAAAAACTATTATTCAAATAGGCTTTGACATTATTAAGAAGTTCCATATCATTCCCAATCAATAATATGTCATCAACATATAGTACTAGGAATGCTACAGAGCTCCCACTCAATTTCTTGTAAATACAAGCTTCTCCATAAGTTTGTATAAATCCAAAGTTTTTGATTACTTTATCAAAACATTGATTCCAACTCCGGGATGCTTGCTTCAGTCCATAAATGGAGCGCTGAAGTTTGCATACCTTGTCAACATCTTTAGGATCGACAAAACCCTTGGGTTGTACCATATACAACTCTTCCTCAATGTCACCATTAAGGAACGCCGTTTTGACATCCATCTGCCAAATCTCATAATTGAAATGTGCAGCAATTGCTAACAAAATCCTCATAGACTTTAGCTTCGCTACTGGTGAGAATGTCTCATCATAGTCAACTCCTTGAATTTGTCGGAACCCTTTCGCGACAAGTCGAGCTTTATAGACCGTAACATTACCATCAGCATCTGTTTTTCTCTTGAAAATCCATTTGTTCTCGACAGCCTTACGGCCATCCGGTAAGTCCACCAAAGTCCACACTTGGTTTTCGTACATGGATCCCATTTCGGATTTCATGGCTTCTAGCCATTTGTCGGAATCTGGGCTCACCATAGCTTCTTCATACGTCGCAGGGTCATCTGCATTGTCCACCAACATGATGTTCAAGGCAGAGTCATACCAATCAGGAGTGGTACGAACCCTCGTTGACCTGCGAGGTTCAGCAGTAACTTCGTTTGAAGTTTCATGATCATCATCATTAGCTTCCTCTCCAATTGGTGCAGGCGGCACAAAAACATCTTCCGGTGCTGCGCTACTCTCAAATCCGAGAGAAGGTTCGATAACCTCATCGAGTTCTACTTTCCTTCTAGTCACTTCCTTCGAGAGAAACTCCTTCTCAAGAAAGGATCCATTCTTGGCAACGAAAACTTTGCCTTCGGATCTATGATAGAAGGTATACCCAATTGTTTCTTTAGGGTATCCTATGAAGACGCATTTCTCTACTTTGGGTTCAAGCTTATCAGGTTGTAACTTCTTTACATATGCTTCGCAACCCCAAACTTTAAGGAACGACAACTTAGGTTTCTTACCAAACCACAATTCGTATGGTGTCGTTTCAACGGATTTAGATGGTGCCCTATTTAAAGTGAATGCGGCTGTCTCTAATGCATAGCCCCAAAACGATAGCGGTAAATCTGTAAGAGACATCATAGACCGAACCATATCTAAGAGAGTTCGATTACGATGTTCGGACACACCATTACGCTGTTGTGTTCCCGGCGGTGTCAACTGCGAAAGTATTCCACATTTCTTTAAATGCATGCCAAACTCATAACTTAGATATTCACCTCCGCGGTCAGAACGCAGAAACTTAATCTTCTTGTTACGATGATTTTCCACTTCACTTTGAAATTCCTTAAACTTCTCGAAAGTTTCAGACTTATGTTTCATAAAGTAGACATACCCATATCTACTTAAGTCATCCGTGAAAGTGAGAACATAACGATATCCACCACGCGATGCTACACTCATTGGACCGCACACATCGGTATGTATTATTTCCAATAAGTCTATAGCTCGCTCCATTATTCCAGAGAATGGAGTCTTAGTCATTTTTCGCATTAGACATGCTTCGCATATTTCAAGTGATTCAAAATCAAGTGATTCAAGAAGTCCATCAGAATGGAGTTTCTTCATACGCTTCAATGCAATGTGACCAAGACGACAGTGCCATATGTATGTAGAATTATCATTCAATTTTGTTCGTTTAGCATCTATGTTGTGAACATGTGTATCACTACTATCGAGATTCAGTAAGAATAAACCATTCATCTCAGGTGCATTACCATAAAATATATTACTCATATAAATCGAACAACCTTTATTCTCGGACTTAAAAGAGTAACCGTCTCACAATAAACAAGATCCAGATATAATGTTCATGCTTAACGCAGGCACCAAATAACAATTATTCAAATTTAAAACTAATCCCGAAGGTAGATGTAGAGGGAGCGTGCCGACGGCGATCACATCAACCTTGGAGCCATTTCCAACATGCATCGTCACCTCGTCTCTCGCCAGTCTTCGCTTATTCCGCAGCTCCTGTTTCGAGTTACAAATATGAGCAACCGAACTAGTATCAAATACCCTGGCACTACTACGATTACTAGTAAGATACACATCAATAACATATATATCAAATATACCTTTCTTCTTGATGTTGCCATTCTTCAGATCCGCCAGGTACTTGGGGCAGTTACGCTTCAAGTGACCAGCACCCTTGCAGTAGAAGCATTCAGTTTCAGGCATGGGACCAGCCTTGGGCTTTTTTGCAGGTGCGGCAGCTTTCTTGCCATCCTTCTTGAAGTTGCCCTTGTTCTTAGGCTTGCCATGTCTCTTGAAATTGGTGGTCTTATTGACCATCAACACTTGGTGCTCCTTCTTGATCTCCACTTCAGCAGTTTTCAGCATGGACGATAGTTCAGGCAACGTCTTGTTCATGCAGTGCACATTGTAGTTCATCACAAAGTTCTTATAACTCGGTGGAAGTGATTGGAGGAGACGGTGAATCCCTAACTCATTCGGAATCGATATCCCCAACTCTTGGAGCTTGTTTGCATACCCAGACATGGTGAGCACGTGCTTGCTAATGGAGCTACCCTCTTCCATCTTACAGTTAAAGAACTTTTTGGAGGCCTCATAGCTCTCCATGGCCGCGCGAGTCTGAAAAATCAGCCTGAGCTCCTTAATGATCTCGAACGGGTCGTGGTGATCAAAACGCTTCTGAAGCTCAGCTTCTAAACCGTACAGGATGGCACACTGAAGTGTGGAGTAATGATTTTTCCGAGTGGCGTAAACATTCTTTACGTCATCGGTGGCATCTTCTGCAGGTGGGTCACCTAGCGGTGCTTCGAGCACATAGGTCAACTGACCAGCCCTGAGGACGATCTTTAGTCCATGGAACCAGGCCGTGAAATTGCTTCCATTGTTCTTTAAGCTTTTCCTTCTCTAGGAACGCATTGAAATTGATGGAGGGGGTCGCCATAATCTACAACAAATTTGCAAGTAGTTTAGACTAAGTTTATGATGAACTGAGTTCAAATTTAATTCTTAAATTAACTAGGTGAACTCCCACTCAAAACAACATCCCTCACATTGTCTTAGTGATTACACGAACCAAGTCCACTACACCAAGACCGATCTTCACGAGAGAAGATGTAGTTTCATCGGCGAACAATCTTCATGTTCATCATATCATTTATATGACTCATGTTCTACCTTTCGGTATTCCGTGTTCCGAGACCATGTCTGTACATGCTAGGCTCATCAAGATAACCTTAGTTTCCGCATGTGCAAATCTGGCTTGCACCCGTTGTATGCACACGTAGAATCTATCACATCCGATCATCACGAGATGCTTCGAAACGACGAGTCTTAGCAACGGTGCCAACTAAGGGTGAACACTTTATTACTTGATATTTAGTGAGAGGGATCATCTTATAATGCTACCGTCGCGATCTAAGCAATACAAGATGCATAAAGGATTAACATCACAGGCAATTCATAATTAGTGTGATATGATATGGCCCTTTCTTCTTATGCCTTTGATCTCCATCTCCAAAGCACGGACATGATCTCCATCATCACCAGCATTGCGTCAAGGTCAGTGGCGCCGCTTCATGGTTGTCCATCATCACTAGCAACTATTACAACTACTTGGAATAAAGCTATTACAAGATGAATAGACACGCAGGTCTTAACAGAATTAAAGACAACCATTAGGCTCCTGCCGGTTGCCATATTACAACAAGGATCATTGCATACATCAAATACAATCATAATCACATGATGGCCATATCACATCACAAAACCCCTGCAAAAACAAGTTAGACGCCTCTAATTTTCTTTGCATGTTTTACGTGGTTTGGGGCTTTCGAATAAGAACGGATCTTACCTACGAAACTGAACCACAACGTTGATACAAGTGCTATCAAGTGCAAAGTGTAAATTAGATCTATACTATGGTGAGAGAGACAGACACCCGCAAAGCCACTTGTGCAAAGCAAGTTACACGTCAAGCGTGGAGCAAGTCTCATGTGCGATGACATGTAAGGTTAGCCCGAGCCGCTTCATCCCACCATACCGCAAGATGCAAAGTACACAAAGCAAAAGACGGCACGAGCACCAACGCCCACAAAAACATTGTGTTCTACTCGTGCAACAGATCTACGCATAGATACGGCTCTGATACGACTGATGGGTTCGTAGCATGGAAAACAAAAAATTTCTACCGCAAGAACGAACAAAACCTAGATCTAATCTAGATAAAAGCCAAGATCTAATCTATTAGACATGTGCAACGAGATAGATCTGTACTAACCCTTGTAGATCCGAAAGCGTTACGAGATTGGATCTCGTGGTTGATGTAGTCGATCACTTGCCGATCTCAAGATCGAGTGGACGATCCTTCCAGCGCCGCGTTCCGGCAGTGCTTCCGCAGTCGGTCACACGTGTGGAGTCGAAGCAGACCTTCCTCTCCCCGTTCCAGCGAGCAGCGGATGTAGTAGATCTTCTCCACGGAATCCCAGCAGCACGACGGCGTGGTGGTGGTGGTGGAGTCGAGAATTCTGCAGGGCTTCGCCTAAGCCTGAGCAGAAGAAAGGAGGAGGAGAGAGGCGGCTGAGGTTTGGAGTGGAGGGGGCCAGGGGGTGGCGCCTCCACCCCTCTATTTAAAGGAGGGAGGCGCCATGGGGAGGTGGAGTCCTTGTAGGACTCCCCTCTCCCTTGGCCGGCGGATTGGGAGGGGGGGAGGAGTCCTCCTCCCCCACGACTCCTTGTCTTGCCCCACAAGGACTCCTTGATCCTTTCTTGATTTTCAAGCAAACTCCAAGAAATCTTCCAGAACCTTCCGGAACATTCCGAAACCTTCTAGAAACCCCATACAAATACTCCGGAACATTTCCTAACTTAGAAAATGACCCCCAATATATGAATCTTATTCTCCGGACAATTCCGGAATTCCTCGTGATGTCCCGGATCCAATCCGAGACTCCGAACAACATTCGGTCTCCAACGCACATTCCATATCTACTTAAAACAACTTCAAACCTTAAGTGTGTCACCCTACGGTTCGTGAATATGCAGACATGATGAAGACACCTCTCCGATCAATAACCATCAGCGGGATCTGGAGATCCATAACGGCTCCCACATACTCAATGATGACTTCGTGATCGATAGAACCATTAACATACGAAACCAATTCCCTTTGTCACGCGATACTATACTTATCAGAGGTTTGATCGTCGGTATCTCCATACCTAGTTCTACCTCATTACTGATAAGTACTCTTTACTCGTTCCATGTTATGTCATCCCTTGTGACCCAGTCACATGCTTGCAAGCTAACTAGATGACATTCCACCGAGAGGGCCCAAAGCATATCTATCCGTCATATGGATGGACAAATCCCAATCTTGGTCCATGCGCTTCAACACATACTTTCAGAATACCCAATGACACCTTTATAACCACCCAGTTACGAAGCGGTGTTTGATGTCATCAAAGTACCCATCCGGTGATGGTGATTAACACAACCTCATGGTCGAAGGATTAGGTTACTGTGCATTTAAAAGCTTATAGCAATACGAACTTAATGACTTGATCTTATGCTACGCTTACTATGGGTGTGTGTCCATCACATCATTCTCCTAATGATATAACCTTGTTATTAATCACATCCAATGTCCATGATCAGGAAACCATGATCATCAATTAATCAACAAGCTAGTTCAACAAGAGGCTTACTAGGGACTCTTTTATGTTTACAAAAGACACATGTATTAGTGTTTCCTAATAATACAATTATAGCATGGGATGTAAACATTCATCATAAACACAAAGATATAATAATAACCACTTTTATTATTGCCTCTTGGGCATATCTCCAACAGTTATTCCATAGATCGTTCAGAAGCTAGCGGAGTTGTTGGCATCCCAAAGGTGTTTATTTGAAACAAAGTACTTTTCTTTTTATTTTTCTCTCTTAGCTCTTTTTTACACTAGGTCAATACAAGTTTTGGCGTCTCCCTCTCCCACTCTAAAAAGTTTGTTCTATCAAGCAATTCTTTTTCAGAAGGTATCATCAAGTCAACGATCAGTATGTAGGGTTGATCACTACTAAGATTAAGCCATTAATATAAAAACATGGCACCAAAGTTATCGATGGACACTTTCTCTTGTTCTAAAAAGTTTGGAATTGAATCCAAAGAGTGGGTTTTCAAACTGATATTATTTTTTGAAAGTCTTAACCAAAGAGGTGAAAAAAACCTTTGAGCTCAAGTCCTAAAAGATAATGAACTAAGCATGGAGTCAAACTCAAGTGCAACCGAATGGACATAAAATGTTCATGAATAAGCTTACAGGAAGAAGGAAAATAGGTATGTGGTACCTCCTCTTAGTTGTTCATCTTCTACTTGAGCCAACTCTTTGTGTTCGTCTCCATAGCTCGATAACTAGAAGTGAGCAACCTGCAGAAAGAATCAATAAGAGCCAAGAGAAATTTGCACAAATAAAACTAGAAACTAGTCTAATATTTTTGTGTTTTTCTTTATCAAATGCAAAACTGAAAGTAAACATGCATTAAAACAAAAGTAAATAAAAATAAGAAAGAAAAATATGAATGCAAAATGGTGGGAGGATTTTAACCTCCCCAAGCTTAGGCTTTTGCCTAAGTAGAATCAGTTGTCGCTAACGTCAGGTGGCGGCTGCTGATATGGGAAGTTCGGATAGCGATTTGGAAAGTCAGTCATGAAAGATGTGAAGTCTTGAGTGAGGTTGACTATATTGGCTTTCACATCATACAACGTGTTTTCTATGTTGTCAATGTGGTGCACCACTTGGTCAAAATCACTCTTCGGGACATAGTTGAATCCCGGCTGTGGTGGAGGTATACCTTGTTGTTGGAGTTGGTGGAAAGGCTGCTGGTGATGGTGTTGCTGGCCATATCCGTCCCATCCTGCACCATGCCAATCTTCTTCTCCTTGATGTTGCTGTTGTTGGCTAGCTGTTGTGTTTTCCCAGTTGGGGTGGCCTCCTGGTGGCGTAGTCCTTCCTGAGAGGATTAGTGCCTGCTGGAACTCCTCCTCAGTAAGGACCCAACTTTGTTTACCTGGCAAACCAAAAGCTTGGACAAAAGGAAGCACGATTTGGTGGAGATCACCGTTAGGTTCAAAATAAAACTGGTAAGCACGGAGGGCATGCTCTAGTCTATAGACCCCCATAAACTTGGTGCTAGCCATATGAATGTCATCCAGGGCATTACTGCCAGCCACAACTCTTTCCTGCGGTAGGACAAATTCGTTTGTGTAGGCGATCTGTGTGATCAACCCACCACAACGAATGTCCCCCACGGAAGCCGACGTTTGGCGACAAAAGTGCTGGATGAGCAAACCACCCAAGTTTACCTTGCGCACCATCTCTAGATGCAAGGCCATATGAATCACACTCATTTCAGGTCCTACCATTGCCCAACATCACCTTTCCCAAATAAAGAATTAACAAGGAAGGTATGAAAATAACGGACAGTAGGATTCTGGATAATGTCGCTCTTCTTGCGCAAGTAATCATTGTTCCCGTGGATAGAAATTTGACCCCAAGATTGCATTGCCTCTATGTGCACATTGTCATTAATATCGAGATCTCCCTCATGGGAGAATCCGAAACTATCACAAAATTCATAGAAGGTCAAGTTGTGGAGTTGCCCATTGAGCACAAAAAATTTACAGTGCAATTACGCTCCTGGGCTTCGAGATCATCGTGGAACAATGAAAGGAACTCGAACATGGAGAGCTTGTAGGTGTCGCTGGAGAGGTAGGAGAAATCGACCATGCCAGCTTGCATAGTCATCTGCTCAAAGTCCTCCAGAAGACCCTAGTGGGAGAGGAACTCATGGTCTACCCACTTGGTGGGCAAAAAATTGCGGTTGCTCACCCTCTAGTAGTCTCGGCTCATGGCAACCCTCAAGCTGTCCACCTCCGAGCATCGCTTCTTCGAGCCTGGAGGCTTGGCGGAGCCCGAGGCTCCCGCCATACTCGAGCCCTTGCCCGAGCAGAAAATCCTTCTAATGTTATGCATTGTGCTGCAATTTTTTTGAAGAAGACTATATGCATCAAGTTTCTATCATATAAACAAATGATTAGAGGTAGAAGTTACAAATCCTAACGTCAGGAACTAATAATAGTCTCAAAATATGGTGAACTCATCTAAATAGCCAATGTGATGAATTCAACCATGGATTTTAGAAAATAGAGTATGGATCGGACGAGAAACTTACCGATGTGAAGATTCCCCAACTCAAAAAAACGAAATCAATGAAGAATCTAAGGTTTTAGGAGGCTAGGGTTTGAGGTGGAGAGAGAAAGAACAAGGAAGAAAGAGGAAGAAGAAGAAGAAGGCTGCTGGGAGCCAGCCACCGTCGGCCTTTACCTGGCAACGCACGCGGTACGGGCGGGCGATACGGGCACAGCCCGCCCGTACCGGTGGTCGTAACTGTTCGATCAATATTAGGGTTGGAGATCAAACCTGGTCGATCTAGTATGGGCATGCGGTATAGGCGTACCCCAGCCGTACCACTGGTCATTATCTATACGGGAACTCTTGCCAATTTCTTCAAAGTTTGGTATGGGCGTACCCTGCCCGTACCACTGGTCATCGCCGGTACTGTTCCGTTTACTGGTTTCATCGAGACTCGGTCTGGGCGCGCGGTACGGGCGTATCGCAACCGTACCATAGCTCGTTATCTATACTAAACCCTTTTTTTCTTCATTTTCCCTTACTTCTCAACTTCGCTAAGGTAAATCCTCTGAATAAACTCAAAACTCAAAATAAATTTATTATTTCATACAAATAATAAAGTAGTAATCTTAATAAAATTTAAACTTAATTTATTCAGAATGGGTTAACTCCCATTAAGTATTTTATTCTAGAGTTTTGACTAATCAAACTCCATGTCATCGGTGTTCATCTCAAGCTGCTCTTTTTCTTTAGTTTTTGCTGCTTGATCACGCTTAGGTGGTGGAACATATTTTCTATTGTGCTCCTGTTTCTTAGAAAAGTATCGAACAATCTGATCATCATATATATTGAAGATAATCTTACTGCTAGAGCAATCTATGTTAGCTCCAGCTATACTAAGAAAAAGTCTTCTAAGGATGATAGACAGTTTGTCATCCTTAGGAACATCAATAATAATAAAATCAATGGGTATAACATGTTGATCTATTCTAAGTAAAACATCTTCAATCATTCCGACAAGTTCTTTAGTCATCTTATTCACCATTTGTAAAGGTATACATGTAGGAGAACATTCTCCAAGATTCAATTTCTCAAATAAGGAATAAGGCATAACACTAACACCTACTTCTAAATCGCAAAGAGCATTGAATATATTGGTTTTCCCTATTGCACAGGAAATGGTTGGTATCCATGGGTGCCCAAGCTTTGTAGGTAGTTTATCGCTAAAACTTGTCATTACTGCTATAGTCTTAGTTACCTTCATTTTTCTATTAAGAATGTCTCGCATAAACTTTTTATAAGTAGGAACTTGAATAGCATCAGTTAAAGGAAGTTCTAAACGCAAGCTGCCCAATGCCTCAGCAAAAGAGTCATAAATAGCTTTATCTGGTTCGTATTGAACTCGGTTAGGATAAGGAATTGTCCTTTTAGTAGGTATTACCTTCTCTTTTACCTTTATCACTGGTTCCGCATTCTTTTTTTTTTCCTTGCAGCTGATTTTTGCTTATCGGCGTGTTCTTCACGCGGGATAACAACTTGCTCTTCTTTCTTCCTTTTTGATATCGGCTTCTTCCCTTGAATCGATCATCTCAGCGTCTGAATCATATGGTTTATGCTTATCCCTTACTTCCTCTTCTTCTTGAGTTTTGGAAGCTTCATTTTACCTTTTCTAGGACTCATAATCAATGTCGTCCTGGGATAGACCAAATCCTCTTCTTCTTGACTTATCTCATGTGAGTCTCTCTTGCTTTTCGAGCTTGCTCTTCTTGATACCAAGGTGTCCCTTGTGGTTCCTGAGTTTCTGTACCACGCCTAGTAACAATGTTAGTAGAAACAGTATTGAAATTTCCTTGGTTCAAAATTAAAGTTTGGGTTTCATTTATTTGCACACACTGAGTTTTAACCATACTTAGATAACTATCTAAATGTTTTGTGGATTGACCCAAGTCATCAAATACTTCTGTTAGGTCTCTTATATGCTTTTCTTGTGTCATAAGACGTTTATAGTTTTTCTCACTGAATTGATTCTGTTGATATTTAAACTTTTGCATTACAAGATTTATATCATCTTCTATTACATAAGTTTGAAGAATGCGGAATTTGTTTTCTTTTACAAGTTTCGAAGCTATACCTTTTTCTTCCATGGACTTTTTGACTTCGGATATAAGATCTGATGGTATGTGGATAATTCCTTTTCGTGGTTCAATATATTCAACTGGATTGTATTGTTCTTCATTAAAGGATCTTACCTCGAAAAGCTTTAGACATTCTGGCAATGTCAAGTTGCATATTGCTCCTCCTACAAATAGATCAATCATCTCTTTTGTCTTGTCATTAAATCCATTATAAAAATATTGGATAACTAAACTATCGTGAAAAGCGTGATTTGGAATATGATAATCATTGCATAAAATCTATTCCATGCTTGATAAATTTTTTTCCAATTGTTTGAAGAAAATTTGTTATACTTTGTTTGATCTGCATGATTTTAGTAAATGAACAATATTTATGCATGAATTCTTGGATGCAATCTACCTAGCTTTTTATAGTATGATTAGGTAATGATTGTAACCAAGAAAAAGCATTATCTTTCAAAGACCAGCGAAAGATTTTAAGAAGTACAAACTCTATTGGTAAACTTGCTGGTTTAAGAGTAGCACAAAGGTCATAGACCCTCGTCAAGTGGTCACTAGGTTCTTCCTCTTCTTTTCCTGTGAAAGCAATTTCTTTCATCATATATATTAGCTCAGGATATATTTCAAATTCCTGGCCCTCAAGTTCAAGACAAAGAATAGGCATTTTTTTCAAGTGCCTAGATGGATTCCCATATTCTCCCAAAGGTAGCTCAAGTTTAGCCCCTCAGGCAATGGTCAAATCTGCCATCAATGGAATCAAGCTGTTCATGTCTACAATACACGAATTTGTATATCTTTCAATAAATTCTAATCGTGTCTCGATCGGAACACGACCAATATATGGAGGTAAATAGGTTTTTCCTAATCGAGTGGTACCTCTTTCTTCAACAGAGATCATGAATGGTGTCAATAGTTGCTGTTGTCAAGAAACAACACTTAGCGCTTAGCTCCCAGCAACAACACCAGAAAATATCTTGATGGCCTACAAGTGCACAAGTTCATCTGAGAATGTTTTCTAGGAAGTATTAATTCTAGTTTTTATATCAATCCCAACAAGGAGCCTAGGAAAGTGTTTTTATGCGGTGTTTTTGTCGCACCCAAGATGTCACAGGTCTTGAGTGAATTGACTGCAAAAGTTGATGGTGGAAGTGGTGAGTAAAAGATAGAGGAACTTTCTTAGGAAATAAGTAAATTGCATAAAATTAATGATATGGAAGGTGTGTTAAGGTCTTGCAGATGAGAAGTTAGGCGCGGGGAAAAACAGTTCATGGTGATAGTAAAAGTGCAAAATGGAATAAGCGGAATAAGTGATACTGATATTTCTTAATTATAAGTGAGTAGGCAAGCAACCCATATACCGACTAGGAATCCTCATGGCCAATTCTTCCCAATCCCAATGATCCATTTTCCTATTACCATGGTCATGGTCGGCGCATTAATTAAGGTCTTACGAACGGATCAAGGCTTTAATCTTGATGGTTCCTTGTTGTCCTCGAGTAATGCTAGCTCTTCTTTGATATCGCCTGTGTCACTCGGGGGTCAACGAATTACTACATACAAGTTCATACCCATGAGATCTTTGGATCATGTTACTTGGGCCCTTAAATTAGATAACAAGCATTAGGCAAACATATATATTCATTCTCAATATTTAAATAAAACATTACAACAATCACAAATGGATGGATTTAAAGGAGACACAACACATCTCACCAATCCCCTACATCTCCCACGCCTATGGGGATTTACTCACACATGAGAGGAAGACAAATCAAAGGAATAATTGTATTGCAAATAAAAATCATCTCAAAGTTATTGTAGCAAACCACAATAGCGATTAATGATCAAATCAAATACAAAACGGAAGTAGATCAAAGTATCAAACCCTAATCTTACAAGTGCCAAACTCTCTCTCTCTCTAAGTAATGATTGAATGATGGTGGAGTGTGTGGTTTAGAGGTTGGAGATCGTCGAGAAACGAGGTGAAGTTCTTCTTCTCTTCCATATCTAATCTTCCACTCCAGATGGCTTGCGGTGGTTGTATCTTTTGTTCTGTGGTTCTTCTCGTCTCTCCCTCTCTTCACAAAAGTTGCTTGTATTGATATAAGGAAGGCGTCGATGGGCAGTACGAGCGTGCCCCGACCGTACTAGTGGTTGTTAAGTATTCAGGATGCCTCCAATGAAAGTTGCACCAACTTTGGATTTGCTTATTCACGTGTAATTAGCCCATAAATGCTATTAGATCTTTAATAAATGTTCATTTCCTGAAAAACATCACAAGAAATCAAGTATTCGCTAATTGCGACATTAACATTAGTGGAAAGGGGTAATATTCAGTGAAATCCGGCAATAAACAAGAGGAAAACCAACGGTAAAAAGTGATGTAATTTGGAGCTATCACCTTGCGACTACTATGGTTTCGGCGGAGCTACACGCCGCACGCAGACTCGCATGGATGTCGTCGAGGACGTGGCACCCTAGGTGGTGCCGGACATAGGTTCCGCCTCCAACCACGGAGCTGCCTGTCGCGCGTGACGCCTGCAGGATCTCGCCATGCTGTCCGATGCTGCCCACGTCAAAGGCAGCTGCCGCGGCACAAGATGTCGCGAACGACGCTAAAGACCTGATGGCCTCCATGCGTGCCCTCAACCAGGATGCCGCCTTCGCGTTCTGCGCGTATGGCAGCTTGCTGCTGCCCGAGGACCACGTCAACGAGGTGCGCAAGCGCCGCGTCCGAACCAAGCGCGCCCCTGACTCTGCTTCAAAACTTCGCCACAGCCACTGTCTCGCTGCCAAAGAAGAGGCATGCTTCCTCTCCATCGTCGACAAGGCCATCCGTGCCATGGCCGCCAGCTTCGAACTTTCCGCCATGACTAACGGGCTAGCTGATGCCCTACGCGGTACCGGCCTCACGCTCAAGCCGGAGGTGCCTTGCCACAACACTACTGCCTTGGTGGATGTTGCTCGTGCTTGCGATGCTGAGGAGGGCGACTTTGTGGCCATCCTTGACAACATGGTGTAGCCACGACTCCCATGAGTGACATGCGCTCTCTCAGGCGTGTCTTGGATCCCCTCCACACTGTTTACCAGGACATGCGCTTCCTCCGCCATGCTCCAACGGCGGCAGATAGTGGCCTAGCTTCCCTATGGTGTTAGTTAAAGATCATGAGTAGCTTCAATCATCTCCCTTTAGTTAACCGCCGTAATCAGTCGCACCTTAAGTGCCAACTCTATGTCACCGGTTTATCCTCTATTAAAATGTTGGAGCTACTTTACTACTTGTGTGTTGTTCGCCCTGCCCCCTTGCTCACATTGGTGCCCTACCATTGCCCATGTTAAAAATCTCTTTATCTATATGCTCGTGGAACGGTAGGGGTCTTGGTGATGCAGACAAGTGCTTACACGTTCTAGCTGAGATAATCTTACTCAAACCCTCTATCGTACTGATCTAGGAAACCAAACTAAGTGACATTCCACCAGCTAAACTTCGAACGTTCCTACCTAGGTCACTCGACATCTCAGCCTTTAATACGGCCATCGGTTCTATTGGTGGGATCCCCTCGGCCTTCACCTCTAATCCCTTCAACCTAGTGTCATCTACATCTCATCGCTTCTTCCTATCACTTCTCCTGTCCTCCTTCTCGTCCACTAAAGAATTTACTATCACTGACGTCTACGCTCCTACAAACCACTCCCTCAAACAGGTCTTCCTCGAAGAATTAACTCAAAGGGATCCCTCTAATAACTCTCCCTAGATCATAATGGATGATTTTAACCTCATGCGTTTCGCCTCCGAAAAGAATAACTCCAATTTCAGACAATCTGATGCAGACGCCTTCAACAATCAATTAACTCCACTCTCCCTAATTGAGATACCGCTTATGGATCGGGCATTCACCTGGTCCAATAACAGAGCCAACCCAATGATGGAAAAAATCGATCGTGCCTCCATAAACCTGGCCTGGGACGAGAATTTTCCCAACTCATCAGTTCCGTCCATAAATCGCTTCATCTCTGACCACGCCGCGCTCGTTGCCGCCATCTCAACGTCCCTCTCGCGTCCCACGTTTTTTAATTTGAAAATAGCTGGGCCACCTTCCCCTCCTGTCGGCCCACGATCGCTCAGGCTTGGGCTGGCCCATGAGTGGATTTAAACGGCGCCAGAGGACTTGTTGCCGCGCTAAAAAATGCCGCTTCGCGCTGAAAACCTAGCGCCGACCGAGGCTTCCCCCACACCTTGCAGAATCCAACTCTAAACTCGTCATTAATTTCCTCGACATGCTTGAAGAGTCTAGTCTTTAAACTATCCCTCCAAGAGCTTGTCCTCCGGTGTGCCGTCATTACCGTCTAAAAAAGGGCAATTAGACACCGCATGGAGCACTGGAAGCAACGATACAAAATCAAGTACGCAATCGATGGCGACGAGAACACCAGATTCTTCCACGTCTCTACATCTCACCATATGCGCCGTAATAAAATCGGTGCTCTAGACCACCTTGGAGCCGAGCTCACAAACCACGCGCAAAAAATGGAGGTCCTAACCTCCTTCTATGAAAATCTGCTAGGAACACCTTTCACCCCTGCCTGGCACTTTGACCTCGAATCCATCTATCCATCACATATCCCACAGCTCTGGTACCTAGACAACCCATTCTCTGATCAAGAGATCTCCGATGCATTCCTCTACATGCCAAAAACTACTAGCTCAGGACCGGATGGCTTTGGACCTAGATTATATAGACTCTTTTGGGGAATCGTCAAACCTAGGATATTGCGTCTCTTCCAACATTTCTTCCACCACAACGCTAACCTCGATGCCCTAAACAGAGCCTACATAGTGCTCCTTCCTAAACATGAAGGAGCAAGAATGCTGGATGCCTTCAGGCCCATATCCCTTCAGAACTACCCCATGAAAGCCATCGCAAAGCTTCTGATGAATAGAACAAAACCCCTAATCTCGCTGCTTGTAACCTGTGACCAAACAAGATTCATCTATGGTAGGAGCATCTCCGACAACTTCGTTTATGCAGCAGACCTTCTAAATTGCTGCCATAAGAGAAAAACACCCACTATGGTAATAAAGCTGGACTTTCGGAAAGCCCTCAATTTTGTTTGTTGGACCTCCTTGCTAAAAATACTTCACCTTCGTGGCTTCCTGTCGTTGTATTGGGAACGACAACACCTAAGAAGGTTAGATAGAGGTGTGGGGACTAGCAGGGAAGCTGTCGATGGCGTCCGCAGGTGGGATTGGATACAAGCAAGCATGGCTGGATGCAGGAAGTACCCAGGTTCGGAGCCCTCGTGGTGAGGTAAAAATCCTACTCCTGCCGATCTGACTATGAGTGATATACGAGCTACAAGTGCTCCTCGAGCTGTACTCTCTTGCTACTGCCTTAAATGCACAATGTCCAACCCTTTCTACTGAGGCCTTGCCTCTCTTTTATAGGCAGAGTGGCAACGGTCTCACTGGCCAGTCTGACTGGCGCACCCTACGGGTGGGCCCCAGCCGGCTGGTCATCTACAATATCTAGTACAACCATGTCCCATCAGAGTACGAGCGGTATGGCTGTCGTGGGCACAATGAACGCCGTGCGAGCCTATCGTCAGCATCGGGCCACTGTTCCTGCGTCATCCCCGCAAAGTCTTTGGTATGGCCGAGTAGTTGCCAGTATTATCATCGTACAGGACGTACCGTGCACTGTGCTGCACGTCGCCTTGTCCTCTTGATTGGTTCCGGCTACACTGTTGTAGCCGGCTGCTTCCCGCCACTCCGGCTACCTCACAGTAGCCAGCTTGACTTGCCTTGTCCGGCTGCGCTTGGCCAGCCGGACACGATCCGACTGCTGTATTTCTTGTCCGGTTGGGGTATCCGGAGGTCATCCCCCCGACACTAGCCCCCGAGCGTGTGTAGATTTCGCCCTTAGGTGAAATGTGCATGCGCTCCCTCTTTGTTTTGAATTTTTGGCCGACTACGCCTAGCGGTTGCGCTACCCGTGATGTTAGTGCTGAAGCTGGCCACGCGTGCACGCGCCATGATTGCTCTGCGGCGAGCAGTGGAATGTCCCGTCGCATGTCGCCTCGGGAAACTTCCGCCTGACGCTTCGGTTCTCGCTCCGGGATCTTCTGCGCACCCCACATCTGCACATGATATCTGGGGCGGCGGTTGGGGTGGGAAGTGCCTCGATGGATGCCGCGTGGCGCCGCGGACGGTTGCCCTTCCGGGCCTTTAAAGGGGCGCCCGGAGGAGGGCAGTTCCTCCCTTCGCTTCCCCCCACTCCTAGTTGCCTTCCTCTCTTCTGCGCTCCTGCCTTCTGCGCTTCATCGCCGCTGCTGCTATAGCCCACCGCGCCGCTCGTTTGTCGTCGCCGGCGGTACGGGCCACCGCCACTCATCCGCCACCGCACCCCCCAGTGAACCGCAGATGGCCACTATGCGCGGAGTGTGCTGCGGCTCCTCCGATACGGAGGAGCACATCCAAAAGTATCATACCACCCGCGTCCTGCCATCGGAGGAGGAAGTGGAGGTGCGGCTCGCGCCGGCGGGGGAGGTGTCGCCGCATCCAGCGGAGGGGGAACAGGTGATCTTCCGCCCGCACCTGGCGCGCGGGTTCGCGCTGCCGATACACCCGTTCTTCCTCACCTTCCTCGCCTTCTTTGATCTCCGCCTCCACCATCTCGGCGCCAACGCGATCGGCACACTGGCACACTTCATAGCTTTCTGCGAGAGCTACCTCAGGATCCAACTAGATCTCGGGCTCTTCTGCCGGCTCTTCCGAGTCCGGCCGCAGGTCTAGTTCACGAAGGGGCCGCTGGTCGTCTCCGGCAGCGCCTCCATCTACTCCCGCGTGCAGACCGGCTACCCGAAGTTCCTGCTGCGCGACACGGTATGACAGTGGCAGCAGTCCTACTTCTACGTCCGGAACCTCGCCGCCGTCGACCGGATCAATCTTCCGGCGTTCCAAGACATGGAATCCAGCCGACAGCATTGGGACCTGAAGATCTACGATGAGAAGATGAAGTCGGATGCGATGCTGCAACGCATGCTCGCCCTCGTCACCGCCGGTCTAACCGGCCTGGACATCACCCTCAGTTGGATGTCCCGGTTGATGATGTCGCTGCAGCAGCGAGCGCACAAGATGTGCTTCTACTCCGGCCGGCTGGACCCAACCCGGTTGTCTTGCCGTGACCCCCACTACCATAATCTGAAGGAGTGGGTGTGGACCATCACCAAGGAGCGGTTGCCGGAAGGCTGGAAGTTCGGGGTGGCCCCTTACAGCCGTGACAACCGCGCGCCCCGGTTAGGTCCTTCTAGCCAGAATTTTCCTTTGTATTTCTTGCCCTTCTTATTTTTATCCGACTAATCTCTTATACTTGACAGATCTTCCTCTACATCCTTCGTGAGGAGGGAGATGCTCCTCTTCAAACATTCACGCCTGACTTGCCCGAGCCGCGCACTCGCCGGTCAGGCGAGGAGTCGGATAAGGACAAGGACGCCTTCCCCAGCCGGAACGACCAGCCGGCTGCCGATCCCCATGCAGAGGTCGATGAGGGGGAAGAGGCCGCGCCGGCCCCCAAGCAGACACGGTGCCTTGCGACGGACGGCGACTCCAGCCGGTCTAGCGGTGGCGGGAGTGGCTCCATCCGGTCCAGCGCCAGCCGTCCTGCCGCGGATGAGCCGGCCCCCAAGAGGATCCAGACTAGCACCCTTCCCCCGAGCCGCCTTGGCTGGAAGAAAGGGCCGCCCCCGATGGTATAGGGGTAAGTCCTTCTCCGGGCGCCTTTACTGTCTTCCGCTTCTTTTGCCTTTTCCTGTTTGCCTTTGGCTCATTTGCTTCTTTCACCTTTTTTTCTCCTTCTATCTTTTCAGCACGCTGGTCTCTTTTGGGGCCGCGAGCCTGGCGCGGGCGCCGACTGGGTCGCCACCCCGCGCACCGCCCACGTCTGCCTCCGCCCCTCCTTCCTCCGAGGCACCACCTCCGCCGCCGCCTCGAGCTGAACCGGTTGCCTCAGCCGGAGCGGGGGGTTCCCAACTGGCCACGGTGGTCCAGCCGGAAACGTTTGAGACCACCTCGCAGAGCGGGGACGGCCCCTCCGTAGGAACGCGGAGGGTGACCACTGGCAAAGAACTCATGGTTGTCGGCGACGACAACTCTGAGGACGAGCCGGGGAGGAATGGAGGACGACGGTGGTTGCGGCAAAGGAGTCTCTGGCTGCCAATGCCGTGGATGACGATGCCTCCTCTGCTGCCTCGCTGGCGGATCTTGCCGCCACCCTCAAACTGGCGGTGAAGGAGATCCGGCTGCTCGAAGCCGCAGCCGGCGGGAATCGGTCCTTGGAGCAGAAGCTTGCCGCTGCCAACGGGACCTCCTAGAGTAAGTTTGCTTCATCTAGAATCATCCTTTTTTTGACGATAGCCAGTTTTGTCGCAGCCATCCTTGTGTGCGCTCAGTGGGAGATCGATCGCTTGAAGAAGGCGAACGACTGGTTGAGCAAGTCCAACTCCATGCTGCGGCTGCAGAACAAGGATTGGCACGCCAAGGTGGATACTCTCGAGGCCACCATCAAGGAGCGCGAAGCCTCGTTCGCCAGCCGGATCGATGCCTTCAACCTTCTCGAGGCCCAGAACAAGGACCAAGAGAAGGAAATCAAGCGGCTAATGACGAAGGAGAAGGCCTTGGTGGAAGAGTTGATGCAAGTCGGACATACGGCTAAGGGTAAGCTCCCTTTTCTGTCTCCTTACGTCTTTTCCGGATTCGGTAGCCGGATCTGACTATCTTTTTCCTGACAGCTTTTTATCCCAGCATAGACCTGCTAGCCTACAACCGGCTGCAGGAGAACTGGCCGGGAGCGCAGCCGACCGCTCAGGAGCTCGTTGTCCTTCTCGGCGAGGAAGCTGCCAAGCTTCGCCAGGTGGTGCATGCCATCTTCTCCTTCCCGGAGACGATGGCGCAGCTAGCTGCGAAGGTGGGAGAAGTGCCGGCTGGCATGGACCGGCTGCGAGACTTCGCGGCACGAGCCAGAGCAGAGATGGCCCTGGTCCTCATGCTCTCGTGGTACAAGGGCGCCCGCGTCGATAAGATCGACGGGGGTTTCCGCGCCGGCGCTGACCTTGCCGCCATCCGCCAGGCCCATCCGGAGCTCCGGGCCTCCGCCATCAAGATTGCTGACTATGTGGATCCCGACGAGGTGCTCACCGACTCGGAGTCCGTCAGCATCCGGATGCGGAAGCCTCGACACAGCCGGCTGGCGATGCCAGAACCGGATCGGCCGCAGTGCCACCTTTGCCGCCTGAGACTGCTGCTAGCCAAGGTGCTCCGCACGGCAAGGGCCCCGTCGTTTAGTTATCTCCTCGGGATGCCGGGTGTATTTATTTATTCTGTCTTGTTTGAAACTTGTTTGTCTGTACCGACGAATTCTGGCGCCGGGTAAACTTATGGGAGCTTCGTCTCCCCTTTCCTTTTAATGTCAATCTGAACTTATTTGGTTTGCCTTCAACTTGTGTTTTTTGTATGTCCTTCCAATATTTCGCCGACTGACTTTATCCGGCTTGACTTCGCTCGGCTGAACGCCTTTAGGCAGAGGAACTGCAATTCTAGTGGGGGCGCGTCAGCGCACCCACTGGGTGTAGCCCCCGAGATTCGGAGTAGCTGGCGTAGCCAGGTACTTCGAATCTTCTTTCTTTTATTAAGTCCTCTAGCTTCATCCGACTAGACGCATCTTAGTCGGTTGCTTCCGGTGGCTGAACGCCTGCAGCCGGGGAACTAACATTCCAGTGGGGGCGCGCAAGCGCACCCACTAGGTGTAGCCCCTAAGATTCAGAGTAGCAGGCGTAGCCAGCTACTTCGAATCTTCTTCTTCTCTTGCTCCTGCCCTTGCCCTCACATGGGCTCCAAATATCCGGCTAAACGCCCTTAGTCGGTCGGGAAACTACAAGGTTCCACTAGGGGCACGCGAGCGCACCTAGTGGGTGTAGCCCTCGAGATTCGGAGTGCTTGATGAAGGCAAGTACTTCGAATCTTCTTCTTCTTTTCTTCCTGAATTCTGACTTGAAGTAGTCGTACAAAAATATATATATGTACACATACATTCTCACCTGTTAATAGGTTAGTCTGCTAAACTGTAGACGGAAGGCGGATTTGTTTTTTGAAAATTAGCTCGCGCCTTTCTGGACACTTAGTCATTTTCCCGTGTGCTCTTTTGTTTTCGCTGCATCCTTGCCGGGCAGCTGGGTTGCGGTCTGCAGCCGGAATCGAAGGGAGCTGATAATACATTGCGCATGGTACTAACGGCTTAGCAGCCAGATTGTCTTAAGCTAGTTGCGAGGCCAGGACGCCCGATATGTCGCATATCCTCCCCGTTTTTCATGTGGGATGCCTCGGGTTTTTGCTCTTGCTAGCCGGACAGCTGGGTTGCGATCTGTAGCTGAGGCGAAGAGGGGGCCTCCGACATCGTCGCACACTACTCAGCCGGTTTGTTGACTTAGCAGGTCGGGCCAGCCGGCAAGCCCCCCGTTAGGGGTTGCCGGAGCCGGAAAATCTGAACCGGAAAACATATGCATACACATTTCTAGCAAGGATCCCTGAAGCATCTCGTAGGGGTCTGCATTTTCATTCATAGGGTTTGTAGGATACATACATTGTCTGGTGACTAGGTGTAAAACAGGCACAGAAAGGCCGCGTTCCAGGGACGCTCGGTCTCCTCGTATGACTTGTCCATCTTGTTATTGCGCGGCTGCTGCGCGTCGATGAGGTAGTAGGAGTCATTGGGCAGCGCCCGACTGACGATGAAGGGACCCTCCCAGGGTGGTGACAACTTGTGCATGCCCTTCGTGTCCTACACCAGCCGGAGGACTAGGTCGCCCTCGCGGAACACGACAGGGCGGATCCGGCTGGAATGGTAGTGGCGTAGGCGTTGCTGGTACAAGGCCGATCTGGACAATGCCAGTTCACGGGCCTCCTCGAGGAGGTCCACACCATCTTCCTGTGCCTCTTGGTTGGCCTTTTCATCATAGAGGAGCTTGCGCGGAGAGTCGAACTCGATATCCGCGGAGAGGACAGCTTCCGATCCGTAGACCAGGAAGAACGGGGTGTAGCCGGTTGATCTATTCGGTGTGGTGCGGAGGCTCCACAGCACAACCAGAAGCTCCTCGATCCAGCATCCGGGCGACCGCTCCAACGGCTCGTTGAGTCGTGGGTTGATGCCGGCTAGAACTAAGCCATTTTCCCTTTCGACTTGCCCATTGGACTACGGGTGCGCGATAGAAGCGAGGTCCAGCCGGATGCTCTTGTTGCTGCAGAACCGGGCGAAGGCCCCCTTGGCGAAGTTCGTACCGTTGCCGGTGATGATGCTATTGGGGTAGCCGAACCGGTTGATGATGTCGGTGAAGAAGGTGATGACCGTCGCCCCGTCCAGCTTTCGGATGGGCTTGGTATCGATCCACTTTGTAAATTTGTCCACCACCACCAGCAGGTGGGTCATGCCCGCACACTCCCGCTTGAAGGGACTGACTATGTCAAGGCCCCAAACAACGAAGGGCCAAGTGATCGGTATGGTCTTGAGCACCGATGTCGGCATATGCCTGAGCTGCCTGAAGCGCTGGCACCCATTGCACGCGTGAACTAGCTGTTTGGCGTCCTCGAGGGATGTGGGCCAATAGAAACCATGGCGAAACGCCTTGGCGACTATTGTCCTTGATGAAGCATGGTACCCGCACTCGCCCTGGTGGATGTCCTTGAGTAGCCGGTAGCCTGTGTCTATGTCGACACACCTTTGGAAGATGCTGGATACGCTGCGCTTGTACAATTCTTTGTTGATGATGGTGTACGTGTGCGCGTGGCGCCGGATTTGCCTTGTGTCCACCTCGTCATCCGGAAGCTCCCCGTTGGCGATGTAGTTCATGAAGGGCTGTGCCCAGGATGGTATTTCCCGGATGACAAGGATGCTTCCGCTTTCCGGTTGATGGTTGTCGAGTGGTCGTCTGCGTGAGGTACCTGGGACGGCAGCCCCCGAGCCGCTTGATGAGTCGGCAGCCCCCGGGTCTTGCAAGCCGGAGGGTACGGACTTGCCGGAGTTGGCGTGGGACTTCTTCTTTGGAGGTTCTGCTAGCTCTGCATCTGCCGCCCCGTCAACCGGAGCGCTCCCTACCCATATGATGGAATCCGACTCGGGTGACGGGTTGATGGAGGGCTTGCGCAGGTGCTCCAAGGAGACCCCAGGCGGGATCGCCTGCCGGGTGGATCCGATTCATGCGAGCGAATCGGCTGCCTCGTTGTTGGCGCGAGGGATGTGATGGAATTCACACCCGTCGAAGCAAGCGCTGAGCTTCTGTATGTGGAACCGATAAGAGCCATATTTGCATCGCGGGCGTCCCACTCTCCGGATACCTGCTGCACCACTAGATCCGAATCACCGAAGCAGAGGATCTGGTTGACACCAATCTCTCTGGCTAGCCGGAGGCCGTGCGCCAGTGCCTCGTATTCGGCTATGTTGTTGGAGGCCTTGAAGTGGATCTGCAGGACATACTCTAGCCGGTCTCCTTTGGGCGAGGTGAGCACGATGCCGGCTCCCAAGCCCCTGAGCATCTTCGATTCGTCGAAGTGCATCCTCCAATGGTCCGAATCCGGAACCGGTGGGAGGTATTGGGTCTCGGCCCAGTCGACGAGGAAGTCTGCCAGTGCCTGCGACTTGATCATGAGCCAGGGCTCGTACTGGATGGAGTAGGCGCCGAGCTCGATAGCCCACTTGGCGACTCGGCCGATGGCGTCCTTGTTGCCGATGATTTCTGAAAGGGGTGCAGTGCACATGACCTTAATCGGATGCTCTTGGAAGTAGTGCTTGAGCTTCTTGCATGCTAGGTACACGCCGTAACACATCTTCTGGTAGTGGGGGTAGTTCTTCTTGGAGAGGGAGAGAACCTCGCTAAGGTAGTAGACGGGCCTCTGAACCGGCTGAGCCTTGCCTTCCTCGGGGCGCTCCACCACCAGGACGACGCTGACGACCCGACTGATGGCTGCTATATAGAGCAACATCGGCTCCTTGCTAGCCGACGTGGCTAGAACCGGCGCTCTGGACAGCATGCGCTTGAGGTCGTGAAAGGCGGCGTCGGCTTGCGAGGTCCAGGAGAACTTGTCCGTCTTCTTCATCAACTGGTACAACGGGAGTGCCTTCTCCCCCAACCGGCTGACGAAACGGCTGAGGGAGGCCAGGCATCCGGTGAACTTCTGCACTCCAAGCATGCTCCTGGCGGCTGCATCCTCTCGATGGCCGCGATCTTCTCTGGATTCGCCTCGATCCCTCATTGTGATATGAGGAAACCGAGTAACTGGCCGGATGGGACTCCAAAGATGCATTTCTCCGGGTTCAGCTTCATATGGTACTGCCGGAGGTTGCCAAATGTCTCTCCTAGATCTTTGAGAAGGGTGCGCTTCTCCTTGGTCTTGATGACCACATCGTCCACATAGGCGTGCATGTTTCGGCTGATCTATGAGTGCAAGAACTTCTGCATGCAGCGCTGATAGGTAGCGCCTGCATTCTTCAGACCGAAAGGCATGGTTACATAGCAGAAAGCCCCGTAGGGGGTGATAAATGATGTCTTAATCTGGTCAGCCGGGTTTAACTAGATCTGATTATAATCGGAATAGCAATCTAAAAAAGACAACAAATCACAGCCAGCCGTGGAATCGATGACTTGATCGATACGGGGTAATGCGAATGGGCCTTTCGGGCACGCCTTGTTCAGGCTGGTGTAGTCGATACACATGCGCCAGGTCTTGTTCTTCTTCAACACCAGGACTGGGTTCGCCAGCCAATCCGGGTGGTACACTTCCATGATGAACCCAGCAGCAAGGAGCCAGGTGATCTCGTCACCGATAATCTTCCTCTTCTCCTCTGCGAACCGGCGCAGAGGTTGCTTGACCGGCTTGGCATCCGGCCGCACATGAAGTGAGTGCTCGGCAAACTCCCTCGGTACACCTGGCATGTCCTTGGGTGACAATGCAAAGATGACCCGATTCTCACGGAGGAAGTCGACGAGCGCGCCTTCCTATTTGCTGTCCAAGTTGGCACCGATGGTGACGAACTTGGTCGGGTCGGAGGGATCGAGCAGGATCCTCTTCGTCTCCTTTGCCGGCTAGAAAGCTCCTTCTCCAGTCGGCTTGCTGCTAGCCGGCATGTCTTGCTGGGCCATGGCCACATTGCGCATGATCACACGCTTCTCCTCGGCTATGATGAGGGCCTCTGCCAGTATGGAACCGGCTGAGGCGCACTCCATTGACCGCCTGAAGCAGCCGGCGAAGGTGATCACGCTGTTGGATCACGGCATCTTCGTCTTGAGGTATGCGTAGTGGGGGACGGCCATGAATTTGGCGAGGGCAGGGCGCCTGAGGAGAGCATGGTAGGAGCTCGTCAGGTTTACCACCTTGAACCAGATCGGCTCGCGGCGAAAGTTCTCCTCAGTCACGAAGATGACGTCCAGCTGGCTTTTACCCAGCGGGGCACAAGCTGGTCCCGGCAGTACACCGTGGAACGTTGTGGTAGTCGGGCGTATGTCGCATTCGCGAATGCCCAGCTTCTCTAGCGAAGACCGGTAGAGGAGGTTGAGGCTGCTGCCTCCGTCGATGAGGACGCACGAGAAACGATAAGTGCGCTCATTGGAGACGATGAGGGGGTCGAGTACCATGGCGTAGCCCCTAGGAGTCTGCAGCTGCTCCGCCTGGTCCTCTCGGCTCCAGGTGATAGGGGTTTCCGACCAGTTCAGGTACTGGGGGACCAGAGAGATGATGGTGTTGACCTCCTTGGAGCGTCGCCTGCAGCTGTGCTTGTCGTCTAGCTCCGTCTCGAAGATGTGGTAGGCGGAGTGTGGCTGGGGTAGCCGTTGTTGTTGTTGCCGCCATTGCCGCCATTACCATCATTGTCGGCTCCCCTAGCCAGTGGTGGTGGTCCACCAGGAGGCGGCAGGGGGAGACGTTTCTGGTTGCCCTGGTCTTTTAGCTGGCAAGTCCAGCTGCAGTTCTGGGTGGTGTGCATAGCCGGTTTGAAGGTACCGCTATGCCACTTGCACAGGCCGATAAACATCTGGTCGAAGGTGAGCCGCGGCTTCTGCCTTCTTGCATCGTTAGCCGGTGCATCGGGCGCACCCTCCATAGCATTGACCTACCGTGCGTGGTAGTGGGGCTTCTGCTGTCCGGCTTGGCAGTCTCCATGGAACCGGTTGTCGTTGCCGTGGCGCCTAGAGGATCCGGCTTCTCCAGCCAGATTGCTCGGATGGTCGCGAGCCGGCTCCGTAGGAGTCGGACTCCTGTCAGCATTTACCCGGAGGGGCTTCTTCATGGCGGCATCCGCCGTGGCATACTGGTCCGCTACCATCATGAGCTCCGCCATGGTTTTCGGCTCGTCACACAGTAGCCGGTGGCGAAGCATGGTGCCTTCTCGGCATCCCTCGATGAAGAAACTGATTACCTTGCTCTCCAGGATGCCCTCGCAAGTGTTGCCTAGCTCCGTCCACTTGGCGAGGTACTCGCGGTCACTCTCGCGATCGCCCTGGACGCACAAGGCTAGGTCGCGTGGGCGTCCCGGACGTTTGTGCGTGCCATTGAAGTTGCGGACAAACACCTTCTCAAAGTCTGGCTAGGCATTGATGCTATTAGGCGCAAGGCTGTTGAGCCATGTCCTTGCTGACCCGGTTAGCATAAGGGGGACGTAGCGCACAACTGTGCGCTTGTTCCCATGGGCGATGCCGACTGCCGTGGCGTAGTCGGTCAGCCAATCTTCCGACTTCATACTGCTTTCATACTTAGGGGTGTCCCTGGGCAGGGTGAATTTATCCGGAAACGGCTCATTCCGGATGCGGGGTCCGAAAAAACCCGGTCCGGTGGAGTCTTCTTCCTCCATGACGCGCGCTTGAGCGAGGAGCTCGATGCGGTCACGGGCATCCGAACGATCCGGGTTGAGCACTCCCACCCGGCCCAAGAGACAGGAACCGGCGGGTCTTGGTGCTCCGGTTGGTGGAGGGGGAGGCGGTGGGTTGTTGTTCACCGTTTTCTCCTGGCGCGGCTGACCCTTGTTGCCAGAGCTGCGTCGCCTGCTGTAGGCCTTAGCCGGCTAAGGGGAGGACGCCTGTTGGGTGTCAAGAGGCGCGCCCTTGCTGTTGGCAGGTGGCCTGCTCCCCTTGGAGTAGCTGGGGTCCTCCTGCATCTGCCGGTTGGCATCAGCCTGCTCGTCCGCGATCCGGAGGAGCTCCTGCACCCGAGCGTGCTAGCGGGTTCGCTCCTCGCCCTCCAGGTTGGGCAGCTCTTCTGTTGCGGCTCGCGCAGCGCGTAGGTTCTTGATGGGTGTGTTGTAGGTGGGCCGGATGGGGGTGGGCACGGGATCTGGTTCCCTGTCCTTCTCCATCATTCTGCCTAGCTCGCCGCCCCGGCGTTGCACCTAGCCGCATTGGCTTGGCTCCGCGGTAGCCGGAGGGAAGCCATGCACGCGGTCGTACTCGCGCCGGGTGGTCTCGAGTTGCTTGCGGGTTGCCGCCAGCTCTATGGCCTCCTGGAGGAGAAGTTGTCTCTCTATGGCGAAGTTGGCTTCCGCCTCCTTCGGGTTATCCCCGAGGTTAACCGGCATCAGGAGCCGATCAATGGCCTCCTCCACCGGATTCCGAGGCTGTGGAGGCGGGGAGGTTCCGCCCTCGTCAGCGTCCCGCTCCCGCGGCTGGCGAGGGTGAGAAGTAGAACCGGCCATCATGACCTCGACGCCGCAGGAAGCGACGGAGGCGCTGCTGCCCGGATGCGGCAGCTCCGCGATAGAGATGATCTCGCTAGGGAAACGCTACGGAACGTGGCGACGTAGACGGGGAGGTCGCTGAAAAGCAGGATGGAGCCGTTCGCCGGGAAGGTGGTTCCGACGAAACAAGAAGTGTTGTCGATGACGCAGTCGAACTTGCCAAGCGTGAGCACCAGGCCAGAGGCCACACGCCCACCGGCTGAAGTGCGGGGTCTCATGCGGAACGTGACTCCGGTCGAAGCCATGCTGCCCCACGATGGGCGCCAACTGTCGTTGTATTGGGAACGATAGTACCTAAGAAGGTTAGATAGAGGTGTGGGGCCTAGTAGGGAAGCTATCGACGATGTCCGTAGGCAGGATTGGATACAAGCAAGCGTGGCTGGACGCAGGAAGTACCCAGGTTCAGAGCCCTCGTGGTGAGGTAAAACTCTTACTCCTGCCGATCTGAATATGAGTGATATACGAGCTACAAGTGCTCCTCGAGCTGTATTCTCTTGCTACTGCCTTAAATGCACAATGTACAACCTTTTCTACTAAGGCCTTGCCTCTCCTTATATAGGCAGAGTGGCAACAGTCTCACTGGCCAGTCCGACTAGCGGGCCCCACGGGTGGGCCCCAGCCGGCTGGTCATCTACAGTATCCGATACAACCATGTCCCATTAGAGTACGAGCGGTATGGCTGTCGTGGGCACAGTGAACGCCGTGCGAGCCTGTCGTCAGCATCGGGCCATTATTCCCGCGTCATCCCCACAAAGTCTTCGATATGGCCGAGTAGTTGCCAGTCTTGTCGTCGTACAGGGCGTACCGCGCACTGTGCTGCACGTCGCCTTGTCCTCTTGATTGGTTCCGGCTACACTGCTGTAGCCGGCTGCTTCCCGCCGCTACGGCTACCTCACGGTAGCTGGCTTGACTTGCCTTGTCCGGCTGCACTTGGCCAGCCGGACGTAATCCGACTGCTGTATTTCTTGTCCGGTTGGGGTATCCGGAGGTCATCCCCCCGACACTTCCCCACTCGCTTCTGTAAATGGATCTCACAAATCCTCTTGACCGGAAAAATAGTTTTCCTCCTAAACAGGGTACCGGGGCCCTGGATAAACTTCAAGACCGACCTCTGGTAGGGAGACCCGCTCTCCCCATACCTATTCATCATTGTCGCAGACATCCTTCAACAACTAATACATAAATAAATCACAAACGGTGTGCTCACGCACCCAATCGATAATGACCTATAGTGCCTGGTTCTCCAATACACCAACGACACACTAGTCCTAGTCAAGGCCTCCACAGACGCCGCATCTCGCCTCAAAGATATCCTTGGCCACTTCACCGACGCAAACGAGCTCCAAATCAACTTCCATAAAGCAACCTTTGTCCCAATGAACCTATCAAAAGACCTATCCCACTCCATCGTGAACATCCTACAAACACCAATCCAATCTTTCTCCTAGACCTATCTTGGACCACCCCTCTTCCCATTCAAACTCCCCGCATCAGCCTTTTCAACCCATAATTGACAAATGTGACAAATACCTAGCTGGGTGGCGACCCACCCTCCTCTCCAAAGGAGGTAGGTTCATCTTGCTATCCTCCGTGCTCGACTCCCTTCCTACATACTTCATGTCCTCCTTCATTCTTTCCAAATAAACTATCAAACTAATGGACAAACATAGAAGGGCTTTCTTCTGGGCGGCCGATGACACATGTATAGGCACGCGGTGCCTGGTTGCATGGGACAAAGTCTGTTCCCCAAAAATCTTAGGAGGTCTAGGGGTAAAAAACATTAACTCACAGAATGTTTGTCTTTTGCTAAAATTTTGTTACAAGTTCCTACACGTCGACCTCATCCCCTAGAGAGACTAGCTGCTCCACCACTCCCCTTCCACCCTCTCTACCATAACAAAAAAACCTACCTTGGCAAAATTATTGCTACCCACATTCCACTCCTCCCGCAAATCACACAGTGTGTCTTACATAATGGTTCCTCGGTGATGTTCTGCCTTGACCATTGGCTACTCTCTGAGCCCCTACAGATAGCCTTCCCGACTCTCTACTCGCACCACACACAACCTAATGCGTTCATGAATGATATTTTGGATAATGGCATCCATGAGGGCCTGCGTAATCGACTAACTGTTGCTGCTGCTGCATCTAAGCTTGCTTATTTGTCTACTTTGTTGCAGGGTGTCACGTTGTCCATAGAGTCGGACTCCCGCCTTCTACTCGGGGGGGGGGGGGCATGCTTCTCCTCAAGAGGCGTGTATCTGTTGTTCAGACGTAGCTTCAGGACCCTAGTGCAGTTATTATTTGGGCCTCGCAGTTTCCCAACAAGGTCAAGATATTTACTTGGCTGTTACACCTAAACATGATCAACACAAGGACCAGCCTACTGCGAAAGACCATCATTGACTCCGACACCTGCCCCCACGGTGGCCTACTTCCTGAGTATAGGGAACAACTGTTCTTCCTCTGCCCAGCTATCACTATCATCTGGAGCAAGATTGGCATCCACCCCACATACTCCCCTTTGTCACAGGTCTGGACGATACCGATGCCCCCCACCTGCCCGCGCATCCACCCCACATACTCCCCTTTCTCACAGGTCTGGACGATGCCGAGGCCCCCACCTGCCCGCATCTGCCTGGATGTGTATGCTCATGATCATTCTATGGAAGATATGGGATGCGCGCAACGTGCAAGTCTTTCGACACTATGACCAACCTTGTAATGAGACAATTAGAAACATACTCTTCGATCTCACATTGTGGACTCATTTTTTAGGAAAACGGAACTTAAGATGGCGACCACTTCCTGGCACAACCATATCTCCCTCTGTAATATGTAACTCTTTCAACTTTGAAGTAAAAATCCAGGTGCGGACTCTCTCCCCGCAGGTGATTGCCTCAAAAATGTACATTGTGACATACTCAACAAACCCAGTCAGCCACACCGGACCATGGTGAAGAGATATGCAATATATATGATGGGACGCTTATATATATAGACTACTACATCCCTAGCTAGCTGGTGATTTTGGTTGAACTATTTGTTGGAGATATGCCCAAGAGGCAATAATAAAATGGTTATTATTATATCTTTTGTGTTTATGATGAATGTTTACATCCCATGTTATAATTGTATTATTAGGAAACACTAATACTTGTGTGTTTTGTAAACATAAAAGAGTCCATAGTAAGCCTCTTGTTAAGACTAGCTTGTTGATTAATAGATGATCATGGTTTCCTGATCATGGACATTGGATGTTATTAATAACAAGATCATATCATTGGGAGAATGATGTGATGGACACACACCCATAGTAAGCATAGCATAAGATCAAGTCATTAAGTTCGTTTTGCTACAAGCTTCCAAATACATAGTAACCAAATCCTTCGACCATGAGATTGTGTTAATCACCATCACCTGATGAGTGCCGTGATGACATCAAAAGCCGCTTTGTAACTGGGTGGCTATAAAGGTGGCATTAGGTATTCTAAAAGTATGTGTTGAAGCGCATGGATCAAGACTGGAATTTGTCCATCCATATGATGGATAGATATGCTCTGGGCTCTCTCGATGGAATGTCATCTAATTAGCTTGCAAGCATGTGACTAGGTCACAAGGGATGACATACGGAAGGAGTAAAGAGTACTTATCGATAACGAGGTAGAACTAGGTATGGAGATACCGATGATCAAACCTCGTATAAGTAGAGTATCACGTGACAAAGGGAATTGGTTTTGTATGTTAATGGTTCTATCGATCACGAAGTCACCGTTGAGTATGTGGGAGCCATTATGGATCTCCAGATCCCGCTGATGGTTATTGATCGGAGATGTGTCTCGATCATGTCTACATATTCACGAACTGTAGTGTGACACACTTAAGGTTCGATGCTATTTTAGGTAGATATGGAATATGCATTGGAGACCGAATGTTGTTCGGAGTCTCGGATTGGATTTAGGACATCACGAGGAGATCCGGAATGGTCCGGAGAATGAGATTCATGTAAAGGAAATCTTTTTCTAGGTTTCGAAAAGTTCCAGAGTATTTAGGTGGAGTTTTTGGAATGTTTCAGAAGGTTCTGGAAGGTTCTGGAAGTTTCAAAGGAGTTTACTTGAAAACCAAGAAAGAGAAGGGAAATACTTGGGGGGAAGGAAACTCCCCCTCCCTCCTTGGCGCGCCGGCCCTAGGGGTGGGCCCCAAGGGGGAACCCTAGGGTGCCCCCTCTCCTCTATATAAGGAGGGGAGGCGACACCGCTCCCCCCTTGCCCCTTTACTCCCTGCCCTAGCCGCCACCCTCCCCCTCCTTCCTTCTGCTCCGGCTTAGGCGAAGCCCTACAGAAATCCTTCTCCACCACCACCACCATGCCATCGCGATGCTGGGATTCCGTGGAGATCGACTACCGCCACTGTTCGCTGGAACAGGGAGAGAAAGGTCTGCAGCACTCCACACGTGTCACCGACTACGGAAGCGCTGCCGGAATGCAGCACCGAAAGGATCATCTACTCGATCTTGAGATCGACAAGTGATCATCTGAATCAACCACAAGATCTGATCTCGAACAAGGCTTTGGATCTACAAGGGTTAGTACAGATCTATCTCATTGCACTTATCTCATAGATTAGATCTTGGCTTTTCCATAGATTAGATCTTGGTTTTGTTCGTTCTTGCGGTAGAATTTTTTTGTTTCCCCTGCTACGAACCCATTGATGACCCACAAGTATAGGGGGTGTATCGCAGTATTTTTGATAAGTAAGAGTGTCGAACCCAACGAGGAGCAGAAGGTGCTGGCTAGTGGTATGGATCATGAATTCTCTGCAAATACTTAACAAACGGATTGTTAGGGGTTTTTGATAATGCAAGTAAATAAAGTACGAGTAAATAAAAGACAATAAGAATAAATGCGCAAGTGGCCCAATCCTTTATTTAGCAAAGGACAAGCCGGTTGTATTACTTATATGACCAAACGTTCTCAAGGACACACGGGAATATCGTCAAGTGCTTTCGCTTAATATAGTTGATTAATCTTCTTTAGCTTGCTAAGTGTTGTGTGGGTGAACCTGTGCTAATGTACCGACCTTCCTAGGACTAATACATACTTATGATTAAACCCCTTGCAAGCATCCGCAAGTACAAGAAAGTAATTAAGGTGGAAACCTAACCACCACTTAAAATCTAAGACCCTGACGTCCCTTGTGCAAAGGTTTCCGACGGGGGTTCAGGTTTCTGTCACTCCGACAACCCCTATGATTAGTAGCCAAATACACAATGCATTCCCCTAGGCCCATATAGGTGAAGTTTCATGTAGTCGATGTTCACATGACACCACTAGAAGAAGTACACCACAACTTAATTAACAAACCATTGAATCTTTTTCAACACAATTCCACTACTAACAACATGACTTCTCCCATGTCCTCAAGAACAAAACGAACTACTCACAAGACATCATATGGATCATGATCAGAGATGAAATAATGATGTGCAACAATCTGAACATAAACAATAATTCAATGGTTCCACTCAATAGCATCAACTACAAGGAGTAATCACCACTGGGAAAGTTTCCCCTAAGAACTATGCAAGATTCAGCCCAATTGTTACAACGGTATGATGGTGGTGATGATGGTGCTGATGGACATGATGGTGGTGGTGATGATGATGATGATCCCGATGAAGTCCAGCTTGATGGTGGTTTTGATGGCGACGATCTCCCCTCTCCGGGAAGGAATTCCCCTGGCAGAATTCTGTCTACCGGAGAGATCTTTCTCTCTCGGTGTTTTCCACCCGTAGAGGCGGTGGAATCTTTATGTGGTTGCTCCCCCGAGTCTTAGTTTTTTGGGAGGATAATATACGCCAGAGGGGAGAGCTGGGGGTGGACCAGGGCGACCACACCACCTGGTGGCATGGCCTGGGGTGGCCCACGCCAGGGGGTGGTGTGGGCCCCCTATGGCCCATCTCCACTCCCCCTTCTGGCTATCTTCGTCTTCTGGAAAATTGGATTTTCCATGTATTTTCCCGGATTTTCTAATCTTTGCGAATTTCACCTCCAAACAGCCCCTTTTCCATCAGAATCGTGACTGCAGCGGTCCATGCTCCAAAAGTCATCAACCATGCGAAAACCGATGAAATTACATAAGTATCATCTCTTAATATGAAATATATCAGTGAATAACAGTAAATTATGATATAGAATAGTGATGCAAAATGGACGTATAAGAGTTGGATGCACGAGAAGAATTCCCTCTCAGTACAGGTTTTTGGCTAGCAAGGCTGGGTAGCAAGTATAAGAGTTGAAGGAAACAAACAAACATACAAGTGATAAAAACAAACATGCAATCTTCCTTGGAAGCACAAAAGATCTTAACTAGAGAATACTAAGCTTATGAGAAAATCAAGAAAGAAAGATGATGAAATTATATTTCTTTAAGAGTACTTTTATCTTTTTCATTCAACTCTAAAAAATAGTGATGCTACTGACCGAGCCAGGTTTGCCAAAACCAACTAAATTAACTCAATGATCCCAAAGTGATACCAATACTAACAACAAGATCAATCATATAATAGCAATTGAAAACTAATATAAGATATGCAAAAGAGTAAATGATAGAACTTCTCATTAATATTCCATAACGGCAAATCACACCAAGGGATACATATCTAACGAGAGAGGGGAAACTTCAACATTCCAAACCATCCTACATGATAACTTCTCTATTCATGATATGACTCTACTAAAAAGGTAAAAAGATCAAAGATAGTGATGTGATATCGCGGCACTCCCCCAAGCTTGGAACAAACCAAGGGGATGCCAAAACCTGATGACGAATTACTCCCTCGGTGGTGGTGGTCTTCTCTCGTCGTTGCCAGACTTCCAAGGTAAAGGCTCCCCATCAACAAAAGACATCCTGGTCTCCATCATCCTGAAACTAGCAGCATCACTTATGCGTTTAAACCTAACCTCATACTCACAGTTTTGATTTTGAGCGTTGTAGAGCTGTGCTTGCAGTTGGTTGGTTGTTTGGTGGAGTGAGAGGATTTCATCCTTGAGCTCAGCAGTCTCCCTTTGGTGCTCGGCGATGAGTTCAGAGCAAATCTTATGGATGATATCCACTTTGCGTTTCACCATCTTCTTGTACCTAAAGACTTCTTGCTCCAGTGCTCCCATCCTGTCCTCCAGACTTCCTTCACCTTTAGGGCCTTGAACCTCCTTCATCCGCACCTCCCCATCTTCAAGCAACAACTCCTTGGGATGGATCTTCAACTCACGCATGTATGGGTTGATGATATCCACCGAGGAATCTTCCTTGGCTGATCCAAAGGAGGACATTGTGGCGCTAAAGCTAGGTCTCTATGATACGTCCATTTTGCATCACTTTTCTATATCATAATTTGTTGTTATTCATTGATATATTTCATATTAAGAGGTGATACTTATGTAATTTCATCTGTTTTTGCATCACTTTTAGAGCATGGACCGCTGCAGTCAGGATTCTGATGGAAAAGGTGCTGTTTGGAGGCAAAATTCGCGAAGATCAGAAAATATGGGAAAATATACAGAAAATCCTATTTTTCCAGAAGACGAAGGAAGCGATAAGGAGTGGAGATGGGCCATAGGGGGCCCACACCACCCCCTGGCACGGGCCATCCTAGGCCGCGCCACCAGGTGGTATGGTCGCCCTGGCCCACCTCTGGCGTATATAATCCTCCCAAAAACCTAATACTCGGGGAGTGACCAAAGAAAGATTCCGCCACCTCTGCGGGGCGGAAACACCGAGAGAGAAAGATCTCTTTGGCAGACAGATTTCTGCCGTGGGAATTCCTTCCCGGAGAGGGAAGATCATCGCCATCAACACGACCATCAAGCTGGACTCCATCGGGATCATCATCATCATCACCACCATCATCACCATCAGCACCATCATCACCACCATCATCTCGATGTAACAATTTGGTTGAATCTTGCATAGTTCCTAGGGGAAACTTTCCCAGTGTTGATTACTCTTTTTAGTTGATGCTATTGAGTGGAACCATTGAATTATTGTTTATGTTCAGATTGTTATACATCATTATTCCATCTCTGATCATGATCCATATGATGTCTTGTGAGTAGTTCGTTTTGTTCTTGAGGACATGGGAGTAGTCATGTTGTTAGTAGTGGAGTTGTGTTGAGAAAGATTCAATAGTTGATATTTAAGTTGTGGTGTACTTCTTCTAGTGGTGTCATGTGAACGTCGACTACATGACACTTCACCTATATGGGCCTAGGGGAATGCATTGTGTATTTGGCTACTAATCGTAGGGGTTGTTGGAGTGACAGAAACCTGAACCCCCGTTAGGAAACCATTGCACTAGGGAGTAAGGGTCTTAGAGTTTAAAGTCATGGTTAGGTTTCTAGCTTAATTACTTTCTTGTACTTATGGATGTTTGCAAGGGGTATAATCACAAGTATGTATTAGTCCTAGGAAGGTCGGTGCATTAGCACAGGTTCACCCACACAACACTTAGCAAGCTAAAGAAGATTAATCAACTATATGAAGCGAAAGCACTTGACAGTCTTCCCATGTGTCCTCGAGAACGTTTGGTCATCTTAAGTAATACAACCGGCTTGTCCTTTGCTGAATAGAGGATTGGGCCACTTGTTGCATTTATTCTTATTGTCTTTTATTTACTCGTACTTTATTTACTTGCTTTATCAAAAAACCCTAAAAATCCGTTTGCTAAGTATTTGCAGAGAATTCCTGATCCATACCACTAGCCAGCACCTTCCGCTCCTCGTTGGGTTCGACACTCGTACTTATCGAAAATACTGCGATACACCCCCTATACTTGTGGGTCATCAAGACTATTTTCTGGCGACATTGCCGGGGAGTGAAGCGCTATTGGAGAGTGGAACTGGTAATGGAAACTTCTACTATGAGTATTGTTTACTTCTGTTAGTTGCTTTATTTTCATTATGGATAATTCGTTGAGTTTCTTATTTGGTAATGCTACTACCACTGCTAAGGTACTAGACGAACCACCACCTGCTGAGAATGATGCTTTTAAAATACCTACAAGAATTATTGATCGTGTTATGGATAACTACTATGTTGGGGATGGAACTGTCCATCCCGGTGATCATTTGCTCTTTATACACGAATTATGCGGGTTGTTCAAGTATGCAGGTATTACTACAGATCAAGTTAAGAAGAAGTTATTCTCATTATCGCAGAAAGGAAGAGTTGAGGATGGTATAAGCTGCTGAAGAATGGTCAAGCTCTGGAATGGGAGGAAATAGTACCTCTCTTTTATTCAAAGTTTTATCCTCCTAGTGAGATTCATAAAGATTGGAATCAAATATACAACTTTTGGCCTCTTGATGGAGAGAGTACAACTCAAGCTTGGGGGAGATTGAAGTTACTAATGCTCAAATGTCCCATTCATGAGCTCCCCAATAATATTATTATCAATAACTTTAATCCACGACTTTCTCTTCATGATAAGGATTTATTGGATGCTTCTTATGCTGGATCATTCACTCGCGTGGAAGAAGAAGCTAAATGGGATCTTCTGGACCATATTCAAGACAATGCTGAAGCTTGGGAGAATGACAAAGGAAGAAAGTCAGGTATAAATTATGATTATGAATGCATTGAATCTTTTATGAGAACTGATGACTTTCAAAATATTAAAAATGCTTATGGTCTAGACTCTCAAGCTATTGCAACTTATTTTAAGGCTTTTGCTTCCTACATTGAAGTGCCTAAAAAGAAGTGGAATAAGTATTATAAACCATATAAAGATATGGCTAAGAGTGTTCCTGCAAGAAATACTGAAGTTTATACCGCTAATCATGTTTTACCTAAACCTTACATTGAGAAAATGCCTTTCCCAGTTAAGATAAAGGAACAGTTGATGATAGCTAGTATGGTTAATGAAAGTACAAATAAATGTGTTGAACCTGACAAACAAATGGATGATGAACCTATAATAGCAAATGTGAAAGACTTTGTCACTAAATATGTAAAAGAGGGACACACTATCCTTTGTAAGGATACCTCTAATATTGTTTCACAAAGTAGTATCATAAGGACTAGTATTCATGAGTTTTCTGTTAGAATAAATGATCATTGTTACGATGGTCCTTGTGATAGTTATATTGTTAAGTTTATGCATGATACTGAAAGTTACTATGAGAGAGGGAAAAGTGTTCTTATGCATCTCAATAATATCAAGTTTCCTCGTTTTATGCTGAAAGTTTTTATGTTGCACTTCTTTTGCCTTCCTATGCTATTAGCCTCTAGTTTCAACAACTTGTTTGTTTACAAAATTCCCTTGCATAGGAAGTGGGTCAGACTTAAACATGTGTATTTTTGCTTCTTAATGCTCTCTTTCACTTCAATTCATACTCCGATGTGAGCATCTTGAAAATTATCATGCCCATCTTAATGGCTATAAAGAAAGAGCTTTTTATGAGACAACCCAATTTATTTTTGCTTTCAGTTTGTTCTTGTTTCTTTGAGTCTTGGAAGTTATTACTTTGATAATAACCTCTCCTTATCCTTTGATAATAACATCAATACATGTGTGTTTAATAAACAAAAAGGGTTCCTAGTTATGCCTCTCTTATAGACTAGCTTATTTATTAACAAGATGATCAAGGTTTCCTGATCATGGACATTGGATGTTGTTAATAACAAGGTCACAACATTGGTGGAATGATGTGATGAACATTCATCCGAAGTATAGCATTACGATCAAGTCATTATGTTTATATTGCTATAACATCATACGAAGTAATCTTTATCCTTAGACCATGAGATCATGTTAATTGCTAACACCGGAAGAGTATCTTGATAATATCAAACGTCACACCATAACAGGGTGACTATAAAGATAGGTTTAGTGCTACGAAGGTGTTATGTTGAGTGTCAACACCTGGATTTTTAATCCCAGATGCCTGTTATGCCATACCTCGCAATCCTAGGATTACCATTTTTGCGAGACATAACAGATTGGATATCACAGTACATCATCCATTACAAACCATACATAAGGTCTTACACAAATAAGGATCTCATGATCCAGTCTTAATACAACAAGCAGCGGAAAAAAATAAGTGTAGCGGTGGGGTCCATCTTCAGGGGCACAGGCAATGCTGACGAAGGCAGATAGTCCTAGTTATCATAGCCGTCCTGTTGGCCATCATCTTGATAGTCTCCTTCATAGTCTGGCCATGAGAATAGCCAGGGACAAAAGCCATGAGTTTTCTTTAAGTACTCGCAAACTACCTCTAACAAGTAATATAGTTCTAAGTTAAAGTGCTAAATCTAAGTTTAACTATAAAGTTAAGTTTGAAACCTAAGCTGAGTTCTGAAGCAAAGAAAGATAAGATAAAGTTCTAGAATCACTTAAGGTTGGAAGCATTGTCATAAACACAACCCTGTTGTGGTCAAGTCAAAATTCATCATTCATTTCATAAGTTGTTTGGAAAACATGTGACAACGAAACAATATGGCCATTCCAATTGTCCATAATCGCGGACGCGGCTATTGTAATAGTTTGACATTCTGCAGAGGTGGTACACTTTCACCACAAGATTCGATACATCTGTCAGGGATAACCCTGAATCATCATACTTAGTATGCACATAATCAAACATAACCTTCCCTTTACACACCCTAGTATAAGCACCTCTCCTATGAGCATGGCCTCCCAACCATGACCATCTGTCATCTTGGGCATTGCATAGGTGGAAAACATTGAGAGGTAGCCTCAGCTCAAACCTCTCCCGCGAGGATACTAATACTAATGCATATAAATTTCCAGCTAAGCCTTACCCAATTCAGGTAGTGTGGTTGTACGGTAAATTTGGAATGGTATCGCATCCGAATCCAACCATCAGTTTTATAAAAGGGTTAAGGCTCACGCCTCCACATTTTCATCATCATAAACCATTTGTGTTTCTCAACACATGTCAAAACATCTCAATAGAATGACTCGTCATTCCAAGGTTTTCATAATTCATTTTCACCAAGTGTCCCCATCTAAAGTGATTCAAGTTTTTGATCTACCCTAAACTACTAAGTTAAGTGTGTTCACTAAGGTGGAAAAGATGGGTTCAATCTCATGCCATAGAATGACATCTAAAGGGGTTCTAAATAGGTCAAGTTTTATACTCTTTATGCTACCCTCAAAACAAGTAAAGAACTTTGGGTAAAGTAAAGGAAGTAAAGCTTGTAAAATAAGACTTGGAATATCTAATAGTCAAAGTAGTGTGACCGAAGCATGCCTAAGGCATCTTGGCTACACCATCTAGTTTAATCCTAGCTTGCTAAGAATTATACTTGCAAGTGTTAGCTTGCATTGTTAATGGTGGCTTGCCTTGTGAAGTGCAGTGGTTGAAGTTTTCTTCTTCTTCTTCTTGGTAGAACTCCTCCTCCTCGAAAGCTTGGTCGGAACTATCGTATATAAATACATATGGAGTACACAATCACCAAACAATACTTAACTAGTCTAATTAGCATTCTAAGACACACATTTGATGATCTATTATCATCTCAAGCATCACAAGTTTTAATTTAATAGTTTCACTCTTTTTAATTAAGAAAAGTAATTTATACTCATTAAAAACAATTAACTAAGATTTAATATTCACCACTTAAAATATGGGATCATGTGGATACATGTCATCACCACATATTCTAACCTGTGAGAATGTGATGTAAGGGTTGGATCATAATTACTTTGGTTTAAGTTCAATATTTAATGATTTAAAGTGACTAGAAATGCCTATATAGCATTATTTTGGTACTAGTCCAAAGTCACCGCATGTAAACCTTAATATTATTACATATTTAGGTAGATATGGTGAAATTTGATTTTTGAGAGTTGGAATCAACTCAAAACCTATCTTGGTTGATTTTATAAAAATGTTGCAAGGTGCAAATGCTTCTGTTTTGTTATTTTTACTAGGAGAGATCTATAACTCTAATTGAATTAAATCCAACGGGCTTGGATATATCATTTCAAAACCTTTCAGGCAAAATTAGTTTCATGCAATTTGGATTTGTAAAACTCTCTGAATTGTTTTTCAAACTTAGCGACAGAACTAAGTTTAAACTAAAAAGGAAAATCCTAATTCAAACCAACTGGGTCGCGCGGGAAACTCTAATGGGCCAGCCCAGTGTCACTCCGCGGCGCGGGGCTCAACTGACAGGGGGGTCCACAAGTCATCGGCTCATAACGCGTGAAGCGGTACAGGGCGATGTGGGCCGTTAGATTAGAATAAGGATCAACGACTGTGGCTTGTCATCGACGACAGACCTGTCGCCGGTGAGCTCGAACCCTAGCGGCTCGGTGGGGGTGCATAGGGGGCGTACCAGGGCTCCAGCGACGACGGCGAGGCGGGCAAACGGACTGGTGGTCGACGGCGTACTCAGGGACGGTCGAGGCAGCTCCGGGGGTGGTCGCAATCAACGACGCCCCTTCCTCCTTTGTTGCGGGCTACTCCGGCCAAATTCCGATGAGCAAGTGCTCACGCTGCTCCGGATAGAGGTGGGGAATGGTCAGTGAGGTGAGGGGAGTGGAGTGGTGTGCTTCAAACAACTGGGGGTGCCCTCCTTTTATAGGCTCGATGGCAAGACCGAGAGGGATGGGCAGGCGACGGTGGCGACATGGCTACGGGCGGCTAGCAGCATGGATGAGGGTGGCGATTGATGACCCACAAGTATAGGGGGTGTATCGCAGTATTTTCGAGGAAAGTTAAACCCAATTTATTGATTCGACACAAGGGGAGCCAAAGAATATTTATAAGCCTTAACAACTGAGTTGTCAATTCAGCTGCACCTAGAAACAATCTTGCTCACAACACTTTATCAGTAGCAACAGTTTTGTAGTAGGAATAGCAAAGTAACAACATTAGTAAAGCAAAGACAGTAGTAACAAAAGCAGTAAACAATGGGATTCGAGTGCGGTAGGCATAGGGATGGATGGACGGGTGTTGCATGGATAAGACAATTCACATAGCAATCAGAACATAGGGCAATTGCAGATAAATAAGATAAAGCATCCAAGTACTAGACAATCCTAGGCATGTGTTCCATATATAGTCATATGTGCTTGCAATGAGAACTTGCACAACATCTTTTGTCTTGCCAGCCCGTTTGCAGCGGGGCCTCTAGGGAACTACTGGCAATTAAGGTGCTCCTTTTAATAGAGCACCGGAGCAAAGCATTAACACTCCATGAACACATGTGATCCTCACATCAAAGCCATTCCCTTCCCGTTATCCCGATTTCTGTCACTTCGGGGCCATAGGTTTCGAATAGCGACGTGTGTATACAACTTGTAGATAAGACCAAGAACAATACTATCATAATGAATCAATAACATGTTCAGATCTGAAATCATGGCACTCGGGCCCTAGTGACAAGCATTAAGCACAACAAGTCGCAACAAAGTCATAAAGCACTAATAAAAGATACTAGGCACCATGCCCTAACAATCTGATGCCATTACATGAACGATCTCATCCAATCCCTACCATCCCCATAGCCTACAGTGGGGGATTACTCACTCATAGATGGGGGAAACATGGATGGTCGATGGAGAAGCGATGGAGATGATGATGGCGATGATCTCCTCCAATTCCCCGTCTCGGCAGGGTGCCAGAACGGAGTTTCTTGTGCTGTTTCGTGGAATCTGGTGGTGGCGGCGGAGCGGAACTCCTTCTGGAAAAACGTCGAACCCCCTGAAGTTTTTAGGTCAGAAGGCTCCTTATAGGCGAAGAGAGAGGCCGAGGGGGTGCCTGGGGGGCCCACACCACATCCTGGCGTGGCCTGGCCTAGCCCGCGCCACCAGGTGGTGTGGCCACCCCCTAGCTCTTCTCCGTCTCGTATTCTGGCTCCTGGAGTCTTCGGGTGAAATAGGATTTTTGGCATATTTTCTGGGATTTTTCCTGATAGTTGGTTTTCTGCACAAAAAGTAGACACCAAGGCAATTCTGCTAAAAATAGCGTCAGTTCGCAGTAGTTGCATCCAAATCACACAAGTATAGAGGAGAAACAATAGCAAAAGTGTTCGGGAAAGTAGATACGTTTTGGACGTATCAAATCCCCCCAAGCTTAGCTTATTGCTTGTCCTCAAGGAATTCAGTTGAAAACTGAGTGCGATAAAAGAACTTTTACGAACACATTTGCTTCATATGATGTAAATATTATCAGCAATGTGATCAACTACTTGGACAATTCATAATAAAGAGTATGCAACCAAGTCTACTTAATAGTCTTTGCAATCTATGAAGAGAATCCAACTCAAGAATAATAAGTAGCATGAAGCACGAACATAAGCAACATTACAATGCTCATAAACAGGTATGCTAGAGTGGTATCTCGCTTTCCTTTGATTATGAATGCCAATGCACCTCTGAAGTTCAAGTGATGACTCGAAGTAAAGATATCAAGGGTATAAGCATCAAAGTCATAACACAAATAATCAAGTAATGGAACAAACATAAAGAATGACAACTATGCTCTCAAGAAGGTGCTCAAAGAATATGTGGAGAATCAACAAGTAGAAGAAAAAGGTTTTGAATAATTTTGAAAAGCTTCCAAATGCTGAAAGTATGGTACTCATTAGCTTTGAGCTCTCATTGCCCCTATAATAAGCATCTTTAATGTGATTAAGGTGAAAGTGAGGTCCAATCTGAGTTATATGCTTGACAGACTATAAACTGAAAATCCCAAGTCCCTTGAGTATGAGGGCCGCTCCTCATGCTACTCAACTTTAGTTACCGGTAAGTTCTTGTCATCGTAAGTATGTTCATATCATTGAGAACCTCCAACGGGGTACCCCTTGCCTGATGATACGGAAGAATCCCCATATCAAAATGACAAGGCAAGCAGACAATGAGTATCTCAGCATTCTTCTTATTTACCATGGGAAAATGGTGCTTTTTTCTCTCTTTCCTCTTTTCATAAAACTCCCTCTTTTTTTCTCTTTTTCTCAATAGCTATCTCTCTCTTTTTTATAAGAAGAATGCTTCATAGATATCATTATGGTTACGCTGCAGGTTTCCACCATGTCAGCATGGATTAGACCAGTGGCCCAGGCGTTTCTCTAACACACATACATAACTCCATGGACTTACAAGCTCCCCTTTTATTTCACACTGACGACATCCGCAAACAAAAGAGCAAGGTATCAACTGGGTATATATTTACAAGTGTTGAAAGCGTTCCCCATGACAGCACGGTTCTGCTAATCCCCAGCCTATAATTTGCAAGCATATAACTTTCATGGAGAGTTCACAATGGTTCAGGTTTATTAAGTGCAGGAAATAAAGTGTGCCATCAAGTTTGTGAGAGCTTTACTAACTAATTTTCCCATAACAAGCAAACATTTTATTCGGAAGAAAACAAGGCATATTGAATATGCACGGGAGCAACAAATGATGCTAATAGGTAGGTATGGTGGACACTTTGGAAATATTCGGTTTAGGGAGTTGGAAACATGAGTAAAACACTCAGGGGAAGTGAAGGCTAGCAATATCAAGGGAGCGACAAACGAGAGAGCAATAGCTGTTATTATCATGCTTGCAACAAAACATGACTACTCATGGCATGAAAGTGATTCAAGATCCTCAAGGCAATATAATTCATCGAGGCTTAATTGTCTATTACAGTCATGTGTATGCCTGAGCATGTGCCAAGTAAATCAAATGAAAACATTCAAAGGAGGATACCACAGTGTCATACCAATTTATGAATAGAGTAATGCAAGCAAACATTCATGAGACATGCTACAAACTATTAGCGAGCTGGAGCTAATCATAAGAAAGCAAGAACTACTAAGCATCCAAATATAACATATACCCTACTTGAACGGGCTAAGCAAGCTCACAATGATGAGTATATGTACAAAAATGAAAACAAATAGAGTTCGTTACCAGCCTCTTACCACGCCTCAAGTTGTCATTGATCCTCATTATTGCTCTTCACTTGTGTAACTTGAATAATAATATGAAACCAATATCCACTGAGGACTGCCGAACCCTGAAGCAAACTCGCAAAAACCAAAGAAGAACGACAAATATTTTTGGTGTTTTCGATTTTTAAACAAGAACCAAAAGGGAAAAACAAACAAAGCAAAATCTTTTTGGGTTTCTCGAATAGTTCAAACAAAGAAAAAAGGGAAAAGCAAACCAAGGCAAAAATAAGAAGCAAACCAAAGAGAAACAACAGAAATATTTTTGGCCTTTTTGTGTTTTTAGAAAGCAAAAGCAAAGAAGGACGAAAACTAAAATGAGAACGAAAACATGAATATACAAAGTACCGACGCTACATGATATGAAGATGAGTGCGGTGTCGACGTACCTCCCCCCAAGCTTAGGCTTTTGGCCTAAGTGGGTATCAATCCATGTACGAATAGGGGTTCCAAGCGGGCGGATCTTGATAAGAATGGTCATAGATGGGCCCATGAGAAGAAGAGGAAGCTCCCCAATCATAAGCGGGCTGCTGATATGAAGACTCTCCCTCATTCGAGGGCTGGACCGAATCATCCGTGTACTCCCTTCTAGTGTCCTGCTCCTGTTGGGAGAGCTCTCCCAAGTACGTTCAAGCTCCTCCTTAGTGAGGGACCATCCTTTCCTGTTATCAAGGTTAAACAAAACAGGTACAGGCAAAAGAACAACACGCTCGGACTTGCTCTTTCTCCAACCAGTTTGAGAAAGGTTATTTCATAAGATAACTCACTCATACTAGCCCACGAGGAAACAAATTTATGCTGTATCATGGAATTAAAATCAAGCCACTCTATGGGAAACTGTAGGTCTAGATGATGAGGCACTAAACCATGCAATGCTAGCAAACGAGAAGCAATGAGGCCTCCACAAATTCCACCTTTCTCACGGTTAGCAGCAAGACGGAAAGCTATCAAAGCACCCAAGTTGTAAGAGCTATCTCGTCTAAGAGCAGCAGAGATAAATGCTAAATCAAACAAAGATAACTTATTGGCAGTTTTCCTAGCAAGAACACACTTGGCAATAAAGTAGGCAAAGTAGCGAATGGAAGGAAGATGAATGTTATGGATTTTTCCACTCTCCTTCGAGAAGCTACTCCCTTGACAAATTTCTGCATATAAATCCATGAGTGGTTCCGGTCTCTCTTTAATCTTCCTACATGATCCCCATTGAGGTACCTTAATAGCTGCACAAAAATCATCAAGAGAAAGGTTGACAACAATATTGTAAATTTTGTAATGGACCATGGGGTTAGGAAAAGAGTGACTAAATTGGAAATCCTGCACCACAGACATGGTTAGATTCACAAATTGACAAGGTTCATCTTCCAAAAAGTGCTCTAACCCTGTATTGGAAACCAAAGTGTTGAAATCTTGTAGAATTCCTGCAGCTCTCATGAACTCAGGGCATGGATAAATGGAGGGAAAAAATTCCTCCTCCTGGTGGACCTTCATGACCTCAGGCACCCAAAGCTCATGTTGGTTTAGGTGGTGTTCACTCGTCTTCTATTCTGAAATTTAAACACCTATTAAACAAGTGATTGCAAAGTAAATATAATGAAGGATTCTACTCATAGGGACTTGCAAGAGGCCTAAACATGCATAAAAACTATATCTCAAAGCATCAAACAAGCTTACAAGCTCTCATAACCAGTCACCTACAGCAGCAAAATACTCAACATATAATCCACTAAACACAAATCTACTTGGACAAGGGGAGGAGTCACATAGCAGGGAACAAATGCTCCAAATTTCAGCAAGAAAGATGGGCTAAGCAAGGAGATCAAAAAAATCGAGAGCAAGCATAGCAAGAATGCGATTTTGAGATATGAACTGGAGCTTACTCGAGAGAGAGAAGAAAGTGGCAGGTGAGAGAGTTAGTGGGGGGCCAGGGGTGGCTCACACCAGGGTATGGCGCCACCCAAGGCTGGCCGTGACACCATGTGGTGTGCCTGCCTGGTGGGCCCCCCTGGTACCTACCAGGTACTCCTCTGCCCCTTTTTCACGTAAAAATTTAATATGAATTTTCTAGAATTTTTCGAGACACTTTATTTTTGGGCATTTTTCAGAAATAGAAGAATGATTTTTCTGGTAGACAGATTTTTTTCTTCTTTTGGAAACATGATGCAAGGACAAAACAAGGCTAGAACTACAGAAGTTCTAGCATGCAAGCAACTAACAACACAAAGAAAACTAAACGAAAGCAAAAACTAAAATGCAAAGGATAGAAATAAACGGAGATAATCATAATGAAAACATTGTTTTGTTCAATGGAATCCTTTTGTTAGCAAGGTTGATCAAGTCTTGCTACCAAAACAGTTGCATATGAGACAAAACTTTGTACTCCACTAATGATTATGTTACCTTAACCTTGATAGCAATGGTCCCAATCATAATAGTTTCAAATTTTTCTCTTGGTATGGGACAATATATTTCTCCAACTTGAATGCCTTCAACATGTTCAATTGAATTCAAACCATAAGTCCTTTCAATATTCTTGGGGAAATAGATAGGATGTTCCTTGTCATTAACATTGAAGGTCACCTTTCCTTGATTACAACTAATAACAGCTCCTGCAGTATTAAGAAAAGGTCTCCCAAGAATAATAGACATATTATCATCTTCAGGCATTTCAAGCACAACAAAATCAGTTAATATCAAGCAATTGTGAGCCACCTGAACAGGTACATCCTCACATATACCCACAGGAATGGTGGTAGATTTATTAGTCATTTGCAAAGATATATCAGTTGGTATTAATTTTTCAAGTTGAAGCCTCTTATAGAGAGAGAAAGGCATAACACTAACTCCAGCTCCCAAATCACACAAAGCAGTTCAAACATAACTGTTCTTAATAGATCAAGGGATAGTTGGAATCCCTGGGTCTCCAAGTTTCTTACGAACCTTACCATTGAAGGAATAATTAGCAAGCAAAGTAGAAATTTCTTCATTAGGGATCTTCCTTTTATTCGAGACAATGTCCTTCATATACTTTGAGTAAGGAGGCAATTTAATAGCATCAATCAAAGGAATTTGCAAGAATAAAGGCTTCATCCACTCACAAAACTTATTATAGCGTTCATCTTCCTTTGACTTGTGTTTCTTATCAGGGAAAGGCATAGGTTTTTGGACCCAAGGTTCTCTTTCACTACCATGTTTCTTAGCAATAAAATCTTCTTTGGTGTATTTAGTATTCTTAGTACGGTTTTCAGGTTCTTCTTCAACTTTTTCTTCATTAGGAACAACATTTTCTTCATTACCACTTTCAGTTTCAGCATCAGAGATAGATATACTATTAGGATCTATAGCAGGTTCAGAGGGTTCTACAACAGTTTTATGTTTCTTTTTCCTTTTCTTATGAGTAGAACCACCATTTTCAGCTTGTTGAGAATCCTGCTCAATTCTTTTGGGATGCCCCTCAGGATATAGAGGATCCTGGGTAGCAGCTCCACTTCTAGTTCTAATTTCATAAGCATGTTTTTCTTTAGCAGCATTAACTAGCAAGTCGTTTTGCACTTTAACGAGTTGATCTATTTGAGTTTGAACCATTTGAAAGTGTTTAACAATCATTTTAACATCATTAGAGGTTCTTTCTACAATCTCTTTCAACTCAACAATAGCTCTAGTGTTTTCCATTAGATGATTTTGAACCCTTTTATTAAAGTTATCTTGCTTAACAATAAAGATATCAAATTCTTCTAAGCATTGATCAGGAGGTTTCGAGTAAGGGATATCACCTTCATCATAGTGTTGGAGAGAGTGTACCTCAATAGTGGATGAGTAGGGAATAGGCTTACATAATTCTTCTATAGGAGGTAAATTCTTGACATCTGCAGCTTTAATTCCCTTCTCCTTAAGACATTTCTTAGCTTCCTTCATCACTTCATCATTTTATTCAATAACTCCCCTCTTCTTTGATGTTGGAATAGGCACAGGAATAGATGGTTCAGGTATAATTACTTCAGGTATAGCTTGCTTAGGAGGAGTCCAATCTTCATAATTCTTGCTTATTTTAGCCATTAATTCCTCAGCTTCCTTTGGAGTCCTATTCCTGAAAACATAATCAACACAACTATCTAGGTATGTCCTAGATTCCTCGGTTAGTCCATTATAAGATATATCAAGAAGCTCATTCTTAGGTAAAGGACTTCCAGCCTGTGCATGAATCAAAGCACAAAACCTTGCCCAAGATTCGGGCAATACCTCTTTTTCTCTCTATTTAAAATCAAAAAGTTCCTGCAAAATAGCATGTCTAGCACTGGGAGGAAAATATTTCTGCAGGAAAGTACTAATCAAGCACTCAGGGCTATCAATAGATCTAGGAGGTAAATTACTAAACCAAGTTTTAGCTTCCCCTTTCAGTGAGAAGGGAAAAATCTTAGCAACAAAGTAAGTACGCATCTTAATATCATCAGAAAACAAGCCACTCATGGTAGAAAGTTCATTCATATGTGCTACCGCACTTTCATTCTTAGTCCCACAAAAAGGTTCTTTCTCGACAATAGCTATATAAGATAGATCGAGAGAGAAATCATAATCTTCATCTATAATGTTTATGGGAGAAGCAGCAAACTTAGCAGCAGGATATAATTTTGGTCTAATAGTACGCCTCTCAAGGAGACTCTTAGCAGCGCTCCTATCATGGGTGTTCTTACATTCTTTAATAAACACATCGGTCATCTCAACATAACCATCTTCAATATCATAACTCTCACTAGACTCAGGTGAGCTAACAGGTGTGGTAGTGTCTTCATTAGGAGTTTCGGTATTTCCAGCTATAGTTCTAGCAATCGTAGCATCTAGGAAAGGACCTAATGAACCACTCTTATCGAGCACAGTAGAAGCAGCATCATAAGCATCAGAAGTTTCAGATTCAGCAGTAGTAGTAGTGTGTGTAGCATGTGTATGTGGTGGTGTAAGGAACTTACTCAAAACAGACGGCGAATCAAGAGCAGCAGAGGTGTTCAGAACCGTACCTCTTCTTGTAGTGGATGGTAAAATAGGAACCTTGCCATCATGAGACTTAGCCATGATGGATGGATAGCAGCGAACAATAGAGAATCCAAGTGAACTTGATAAATAAAGCTATGCTCCCCGGCAATGGCACCAGAAAATAGTCTTGATGACCCACAAGTATACGGGGTGTATCGCAGTATTTTCGAAGGAAGTTAAACCCAATTTATTGATTCGACACAAGGGGAGCCAAAGAATATTTATAAGCCTTAACAATTGAGTTGTCAATTCAGCTGCACCTGGAAACAATCTTGCTCACATTAGTTTATCAGTAGCAACAGTTTTGTAGTAGGAATAGCAAAGTAACAGCAGTAGTAAAGCAAAGACAGTAGTAACAAAAGCAGTAAACAGTGGGATTCGAGTGTGGTAGGCATAGGGATGGATGGACGGGTGCTGCATGGACAAGCCAATTCACATAGCAATCAGAACATAGGGTAATTGCAGATAAATAAGATAAAGCATCCAAGTACTAGACAATCCTAGGCATGTGTTCCATATATAGTCATACGTGCTCATAACGAGAACTTGCACAACATCTTTTGTCCTGCCAGCCCGTTTGTAGCGGGGCCTCTAGGGAACTACTGGCAATTAAGGTGCTCCTTTTAATAGAGCACCGGAGCAAAGCATTAACACTCCATGAACACATGTGATCCTCACATCAAAGCCATTCCCTTCCGGTTATCCCGATTTCTGTCACTTCGGGGCCATAGGTTCCGGACAACGACGTGTGTATACAACTTGTAGATAAGACCAAGAACAATACTATCATAATGAATCAATAACATGTTCAGATCTGAAATCATGGCACTCGGGCCCTAGTGACAAGCATTAAGCACAACAAGTCGCAACAAAGTCATAAAGCACTAATAAACGATACTAGGCACCATGCCCTAACAATCTGATGCCATTACATGAACGATCTCATCTAATCCCTACCATCCCCATAGCCTACAGCGGGGGATTACTCACTCATAGATGGGGGAAACATGGATGGTCGATGGAGAAGCGATGGTGATGATGATGGCGATGATCTCCTCCAATTCCCCGTCCCGGCAGGGTGCCAGAACGGAGTTTCTGGTGCTGTTTCGTGGAATCTGGTGGTGGCGGTGGAGCGAAACTCCTTTTGAAAAAACGTCGAACCCCCCGAAGTTTTTAGGTCAAAAGGCTCCTTATAGGCAAAGAGAGAGGCCGAGGGGGTGCCTGGGGGGCCCACACCACCCCCTGGCATGGCCTCGCCTGGCCCGCGCCACCAGGTGGTGTGGCCACCCCTGGCTCTTCCCGTCTCGTATTCTGGCTCCTGGAGTCTTCGGGTGAAATAGGATTTTTGGCATATTTTCCGGGATTTTTCTTGATAGTTGGTTTTCTGCACAAAAAGTAGACACCAAGGCAATTCTGTTGAAAACAACATCATTCTGCATTAGTTGCATCCAAATCACACAAGTATAGAGGAGAAACAATAGCAAAAGTGTTCGGGAAAGTAGATACGTTTTGGACGTATCAGCGATCGACAGGCGGTCTCCTGGTGGTGCTCTATGAACTCAATGCGGGCATAGGGGTGGTGGTATGCGGTCGGGGGAAACTGGCGCTCTGAGCAGCAGAGGCGACGGTGTCGACGGCGAGCGGTGGCTGTGGTGTGTGGGGCGGCGAACGGGCATGTCCGTCGTGTTCCATGGGTCGTGGCGGAGCGGTAGGCGCGGGCTGCGGTCGAGCGGTGGCTTGTGCACGCGTGCCGGGTGCGGCGCTGTGGCGCGTGCTCGGCATGGCGCGGTGGCACTGGGCACGTGGTTTCCTTGGTGGCTCGGCACTATGGCTCGAGGTGGCTCGGCACTATGGCTAGGGACAAGGGGGATGGGTGCTAATGGTATGGTTAGATCATGAGGGGACCAAAGGATTAAATGGAGATCAAATGGGGGCAAAACCCTGTTCAAAATAGTGAGCTATGGTTTAGAGTTTAACCCTGCCTGTAAAGTGTTTGATTAAATGGTCGCAAGAAATAAACTTTGGAATTTTGAAAAGATTTTTGGTGGGTTTGCTAGGCATAAGCTTGAGACTCCGTGGGTGCTTGGGTTTTGAAAATTGAGCTTGTTTGAGTGGTTTTTGAAATAGTGGGATCTTCCCATATGAATTAGATTCAATTTTAAACTGTCATTTAAAATTAGCATTTGAATGTTTTTAGCAGATCACAAAGTGGGCCTTGGTACCTCATTATGTGTACTATCAAGGGGTGTAAATATCCACACATGTTTCTTTTAAGTTTTGAGTACTAGGAATAGCCAAAGTAGGCATGATAGTTAATTTGGCCAAAATGACCATTCACTTCAATTATTCATTTTGAGTTGTTCTTCTTTGGGAAAAGTTTGGGAATGATTTAGATGATGTTTATTTCACCTAAGAAACATTTTACAAGCAAATAATCACAGAACCATGGCAATTCAAATCAATTCCTAAATTAAATGCACATACACATGAATGCTTTCATTTGTAATTTGGAAAAGCTTTTGTTAACCCTAAAATTGATGATTTGGATCTTGATAAGCTTGGATTAAAGTTTTTGGATGTTACAAACCTTCTCCCCCTTAAACAAAATCTCATCCCGAGATTTACAAAGAAAACTAGGAACTAAAGAGATCTGGGAACTCTGTCCTAATGTAATCTTCGCGCTCCCAAGTGGCTTCCTCCTCGGTATGGTTGCTCCATTGAATCTTGAGAAACTTGATGCTCCTGGTCCTGGTGGTTCCGTAGGCTTCTTCTAAGATACGGATGGGCACTTCCCGATAGGTCAGGTCATTGTTGATTTCTACAGCTCTGTGATCCATGTTCTTGAAAACTTCAGTCTTCTCCAGGCATTTGCGAAGTAACGAGATATGGAACACATTGTGGATGGCTGACATCTCTTTAGGCAGTTCTAGTTGATACAATACTTCTCCCCGATGGTTCAGAATTTTGAAGGGCCCGATATATCTGGGGGCTAACTTTCCTTTCAAACTAAAGCGTTGGGTTCCATTCAATGGCGAAACCTTGAGATATACAAAATCTCCGACATTGAAAGTCGGGTCTCTCCTTCTCTTGTCAGCATAACTCTTCTGTCTGGATTGGGCTGTCTTGAGGTGCTCACGGACTTTGTGAACCTTCTCTTCAGCTTCTCGGAGAATGTCAGGTCCAAAGATCTGACTCTCTCCTACTTGCGACCAATTCAAAGGGGTACGCCACTTTCTTCCGTATAGGAATTCAAATGGTGCCATCTCCAAACTAGCTTGATAACTTTTGTTATATGAGAACTCTGCGAAAGGCAGGCAGTCTTCCTATTTTGATTCGTATTCTAACACACAAGCTCTAAGCATATCCTCTAAGATCTGGTTGACTCTCTCAGTCTGTCCATCAGTTTGCGGTTGATAAGTGGTACTGAAGTTCAACTTGGTTCCCAATCCTTCTTGGACTTTTTGCCAAAATCTCGAGTTAAACTGGGTTCCTCAATCTGACACTATGGTCTTGGGGGTTCCATGCAGACTAACAATCCTAGCAATATACAGTTCTGCTAGCTTCGCACTCTGGTAGGTAGTCTTGACAGGTATAAAGTGGGCTACCTTGGACAATCTATCAACTATGACCCAGATTGAGTCATTTCCCCTACTAGAAGTAGGCAAACCGGTGATAAAGTCCATTCCGACGGAATCCCATTTCCATTCTGGAATCTGCAATGGTTGCAACAGTCCTGCATGTCTCTGATGTTCTACTTTGACTCTTTGACAGATGTCACATTTGGCGATGTAGCTTCCGATTTCTCTCTTCATCTTATGCCACCAAAATTGCTCTTTCAAATCCTGATACATCTTTGTTCCTCCGGGGTGGATAGAATAAAGAGTATCATGAGCTTCCTTCATGATAACTTGCTTCAGCTCTGAATCTGCTAGCACACAGATACGTCCTTTGTACCATAGTACTCCTTCTTCGTCTTCCGTGAATCCAGGTACCTTTCTTGTACTCAAGGTCATGTCTTCAGCTCCTGGAAACTGGCTTCACATTTGTCTGTCCATTCAAACTTCTTGTCCTTGTTCAACAATTGGGTCATTGGTCGGGCTATGCTCGAGAATCCTTCTACGAACTTGCGGTAATATCCCACTAATCCGAGAAATGCATGGACTTGGGTTTGAGTGGTTGGGGCTTCCCATTCTTCGACATCTTTGATCTTGGCGGGATCAACAGAGACTCCTCCGGCAGACACAATATGTCCTAGGAATCCTACTTCTTTCAGCCAGAACTCACACTTACTAAACTTGGCATATAACTGATGCTCCCTCAAGGTTTCTAGGATAATTCTCAGATGTTTCTCATGCTCTTCTTCTGACTTAGAGTAGATAAGGATGTCGTTGATAAACACAACTACAAACTTATCTAGGAAATTCATAAAGATCTTATTCATGAGATTCATGAAATAAGCAGGGGCATTGGTTAATCCAAAAGACATCATTCAACTTTCTGTAATCTGTGGGAAAGGGTACTTGTTCTTGATGGTGACATCATTCAACTTTCTGTAATCTGTGCACAGACGGTTGCCTCCATCTTTCTTGTCGACGAATAACACTGGTGATCTCCATGGCGATGCACTTGGTTGAATCAAGCCTTTCTCTAACATGGCATCCAACTGCTTCTTCAGTTCCACTAACTCTGAGGGGTTCATGCTATAGGGTCTCTGGGCTATAGGTCCGGTTCCGGGGATTAGTTCGATAATGAACTCAATATCCCTATCCAGGGGCATACCTGGCAATTCATCTGGGAATACGTCGGGGTATTCACTGACTACTCTGACTTGGTCTATGGTGGGTAGGGCTACACTCTTGTTGCACTTGAATTGACGGGGTAAGGTTTCAGAGATATGCTCTACTGTTACTCCAGAGCTACTGGTCATGGTGATGGCTTTCTTAGCACAGTCTATCATTCCTTTATGCCTTGACATCCAGTCCATACCTAGTACTACTTCCAATCCTTTGGTTCCAAGTACAATTAGGTTGGCATAAAAATTTATCCCATGTATTCTGATAGGCACAACTTTGCAAATTTTTCTAGCTTTGGTTGTTGAACCGAGGATTTGAACTATCATGACATGCATCAAGTTGGTTGGGTGGATCTTACTAATGCATGCAAATTCTTCGGTGAAAAATGATTGTGATGCTCCAGAATCAAACAACACTCTTGCTAAAACTGAGTTGATAGAAAACATACCCAACACTACATCTGGCACTTCCTGGGCTTCCTCTGTGTTCATGTGGAAGAGACGGCCGTTGCGGTTGTGAGGGTTCCCTGGGGCAAATCTTCTTCCTGGTTGAACACGACGCTGCTGCTGAGCTGGGGCATTCACATTGGTTTTGGCTGTAGTCTTCTTGGGACACTCATTGGAGTAGTGACCCTTCCTCCACACTCGAAAAAAGTGATCTGGGACTTGTCCTTGACTGCGAAGGTACATCATTGCTACCAGTTCTGGGTGCAGTGCTGTTGGTCTTGGGGGGTGCACAGTTGAAATTGTTGGCATTGCCAGAGTTGTGATTGTTTCCTCCGGGCTTCCCATTGCCTCCGCTACGGTTGGGGTAGCTTGGGCGATACGTTGGGGGTTGGTTGTTCCTTGGTGCATATCCCGATGAAGGGTTGGGACGGTACTTCTAGTGATTACTGGATCTAGACTGCTGCATCATACGACACTTGCGGTTGTTGTTTGCCTGGTTAATCTTCCCTTCCATCTGAATGGCAGAGTCGACTAGCTCTTCGAGATCCTTGAAACGGATGTTGACGAGGACTATCTACATCTCATCATGTAGTCCGTTCATGAATCTCTCCTTCTTCTTGGCCTCCGTGTTGATCTCATCAGGTGCATATCTGGGAAGTGATAGGAATTTGTCACGGTACTCCACCACAGTCATTCTCCCTTGCTTCAATTCGCGGAATTCATCTCTCATTCTGTTGACTAGACCTTGCGGTACGTGGGTGCGGCTGAACTTGACTTTGAATGCTCCCCATGTCATAACTTGACCATGGTTCATCAGGCGGATACTGTTCCACCAAGCTCTTGCATCTCCCGCCAGGTTGTGGGTGGCGAAGAGAACTTTCTCATTTTCATCAACTCTTGCAACTTCTAAGTTGTTTTCCATGGTCTGTAACCAGTCATCAGCATCTAATGGGTTTTCTGACGTGCTAAAGATTGGGGGATTGGTATTCTGGAAGTTCTTCAGCTTGGATCCTTGATGATCCTGATTTCCATGCCCTTGGTTGTTGAGAGCCATCTGGGCGATCCGATGCAGTGTTGCTAAGTTGGCTTGGCGCTCTGCCCTGCTTGCTTCACGGTCTGCGATGAGATTCTACAAGATTTGTAGCATTGGGTCTTGTGACGAGCTGCTCCCTCCTTGGTTTCCACGAGTCATTTGAAGATTGAGATGGATATAGGGGTAAGAGGGAAATTCTAAGGTTCATGGTTTTGGTTTTCAAAGCTAAAACTTTGAGTTAGACTTAGGTTTTTCAACTAACTTCATTTCCATTCATGCAAACCAGCACACGGTACAACACACACCACAACAAACAAAGGAAAACAGATGGTTTGAAGAACCATTCTGCAAACTACGATACATTGGGACTGGTACATCTCATGCTACGATAGTGCTCTAGTGCATTTACTCATCGTCGATGAAGTCGGAGTCCTCATCGTCAGTGTAGAAGTCCACGGCATCCTCCGCCAGAAAGTCATCATCATTGATGAGGTAAGAATCCATGTCTCCCTGGATGTCTTCACCCTCATCTTCTTCTTCTTTTGCTACAAGCTGGGCTGCCTGCTCCTTGACTGTATTCTCGAGGTCGGCCACCTTCTTGCGAAGACGGGCGATGGTGCGATCCTTCTTTGCACGCTGGCGGCGAAGAGACTGGCGATCCTGGACGAGCAGTGCGAAAGTCTGGGCCTTCTGGTCGGCAATGGCACGGTTCTGGTTGGCTAACTCTCTGGCATTGTCCAGCTCCTTCTGATGGTCATACAACAGGAAGTCAAGGTTCTCCACTTGGCGCTTCAGTGCTGGATGACTTGGCATCTCCATCGGCATTCCCATGAAGTCACGTCTTGCATAGTGGGCAAACCGGGTTCCTTGGATTTGGTTGACGTTGAGGGCACATAGACGTGTGAGAGCTTCATGCATTGCCCTGGCTAACCCATCTAGCCAGTTGTTCTCTCTCACGGAGAACTGAATTCTCCCAGAAGTTGGTGCTTCGATGCTTCCTCTAAGATCTACGGTGACTAGCCACTTTAGGTCTCCTCCTTGGGGTCTTGGAAGTTGAGCTCCAAGAAACTCCGGATGTGGGTGTCCCAGTAACTCCGATAGTGAATCCAGATCCCTCTCGAAGATCAGCTGACCTCCATTTCCCAACTGGTAGAATTTGCTGAACTGAGACTTCATCTACAAGAATTTAGGATGAGGAAGTTAGTGAAGTGATCAAGTGTGTCAAATTTTAAGTAGTAATGTAAGAATTTTGGGGAACATGAATTTTTGAGAAAGAATGAAGCCACAAGGATAAGAGAGGAGATAGTTTTTCATAAATACTCACTTTGGTTTTGAAACTAAGTTTTTGGTTTAGACGTCCATTCTAACTAGGGTCTCCTATGGTCAGGATGGCTCTGATACCAACTTGCCAACACCCGTATTTGTAATCCCAGATGCCCATTATGCCATACCTCGCAATCCCAGGATTACCATTTTTGCGAGACATAACGGATTGGATATCACAGTACATCATCCATTACAAACCATACATAAGGTCTTACACAAATAAGGATCTCATGATCCAGTCTTAATACAACAAGCAGCGGAAAAAACATAAGCGTAGCGGTGGGGTCCATCTTCAGGGGCACATGCAATGTTGACGAAGGCAGATAGTCCTAGTTATCATAGCCGTCCTATTGGCCATCATCTTGATAGTCTCCTTCATAGTATGGCCATGAGAATAGCCAGGGAAAAAAGCCATGAGTACTCGCAAACTACCTCTAACAAGTAATATAGTTCTAAGTTAAAGTGCTAAATCTAAGTTTAACTATAAAGTTAAGTTTGAAACCTAAGCTGAGTTCTGAAGCAAAGAAAGATAAGACAAAGTTCTAGAATCACTTAAGGTGGGAAGCTATTGTCATAAACACAACCCTGTTGTGGTCAAGTCAAAATTCATCATTCATTTCATAAGTTGTTTGGAAAACATCTGACAACGAAACAGTATGGCCATTCCAACTGTCCATAACCACGGACGCGGCTATTCGAATAGTTTGACACTCTGCAGAGGTGGTACACTTTCACCACAAGATTCGATACATTTGTCAGGGATAACCCTGAATCATCATACTTAGTATGCAGATAATCAAACATAACCTTCCCTTTACACACCCTATTATAAGCACCTCTCCTATGAGCATGGCCTCCCAACCATGACCATCTGTCATCTTGGGCACTACATAGGTGGACAACATTGAGAGGTAGCCTTAGCTCAAACCTCTCCCACGAGGGAACTAATACTAATGCATATAAATTTCCAGCTAAGCCTTACCCAATTCAGGTAGTGTGGTTGTACGGTAAATTTGGAATGGTATCGCATCCGAATCCAACCATCAGTTTTATAAAAGGGTTAAGGCTCATGCCTCCACATTTTCATCATCATAAACCATTTGTGTTTCTCAACACATGTCAAAACATCTCAATATAATGACTCATCATTCCAAGGTTTTCATAATTCATTTTCACCAAGTGTCCCCATCTAAAGTGACTCAAGTTTTTGATCTACTCTAAACTACTAAGTTAAGAGTGTTCACTAAGGTGGAAAAGATAGGTTCAATCGCATGCCAGAGAATGACATCTAAAGGGGTTCTAAATAGGTCAAGTTTTATACTCTTTATGCTACCCTCAAAACAAGTAAAGAACTTTGGGTAAAGTAAAGGAAGTAAAGCTTGTAAAATAAGACTTGGAATATCTAATAGTCAAAGTAGTGTGACCAAAGCATGCCCAAGGAATCTTGGCTACACCATCTAGTTTAATCCTAGCTTGCTAAGCATTATACTTGCAAGTGTTATCTTGCATTGTTAATGGTGGCTTGCCTTGTGAAGTGCAGTGGTTGAAGTTTTCTTCTTCTTCTTCTTGGTAGAACTCCTCCTCCTCAAAAGCTTGGTCGGTACTATCGTATATAAATACATACGGAGTACACAATCACCAAACAATACTTAACTAGTCTAATTAGCATTCTTAGACACACATTTGATGATCTATTATCATCTCAAGCATCACAAGTTTTAATTTAATAGTTTCACTCTTTTTAATTAAGAAAAGTAATTTATACTCATTAAAAACAATTAACTAAGATTTAATATTCACCACTTAAAATATGGGATCATGTGGATACATGTCATCACCACATATTCTAACCTGTGAGAATGTGATGTAAGGGTTGGATCATAATTACTTTGGTTTAAGTTCAATATTTAATGATTTAAAGTGACTAGAAATGCCTATATAGCATTATTTTGGTACTAGTCCAAAGTCACCGCATGTAAACCTTAATATTATTACATATTTAGATAGATATGGTGAAATGTGATTTTTGAGAGTTGGAATCAACTCAAAACCTATCTTGGTTGATTTTATAAAAATGTTGCAAGGTGCAAATGCTTCTGTTTTGTTATTTTTACTAGGAGAGATCGATAACTCTAATTGAATTAAATCCAACGGTCTTGGATAGATCATTTCAAAACCTTTCAGGCAAAATTAGTTTCATGCAATTTGGATTTGTGAAACTCTCTGAATTGATTTTCAAACTCAGAGACAGAACTAAGTTTAAACTAAAAAGGAAATCCTAATTCAAACTAACTAGGTCGCGCGGGAAACTCTAATGGGCCGGCCCAGTGTCACTCCGCGGCGTGGGGCTCAACTGACAGGGGGGGTCCACAAGTCAGCGGCTCATAACGCGCGAAGCGGTACGAGGTGATGTGGGCCGTTAGATTAGAATAAGGATCAACGACTGTGGCTTGTCATCGACGACGGACCTATCGCCGGCGAGCTCGAACCCTAGCAGCTCGGTGGGGGTGCATAGGGGGCGTATAAGGGCTCCAGCGACGACGACGAGGCGGGCAACCGGACTGGTGGTCGACGGCGAGCCCAGGGACTGTCGAGGCAGCTTCGGGGGTGGTCGCAATCAGCGGCGCCCCTCCTCCTCTGTTGCGGGCTACTCCGGCCAAATTCCGGCGAGCAAGTGCTCGCGCTGCTCCGACTAGAGGTGGGGAATGGTCAATGAGGTGAGGGGAGTGGAGTGGTGTGCTTCAAACAGCTGGGGGTGCCCTCCTTTTATAGGCTCGATGGCGAGACCGAGAGGGATGGGCAGACGACGGTGGCGACATGGCTACGGGCGGCTAGCGGCATGGCTGAGGCTGGCAATCGACGGGCGGTCTCCTGGCGGTGCTCTATGAACTCAATGCGGGCATAGGGGCGGTGGTATGCGGTCGGGGGCAGCTGGCGCTCTGAGCGGCAGAGGCGGTGGTGTCCACAGCGAGCGGTGGCTGTGGTGCGTTGGGCGGCGAACATGCGTGTCCGTCGTGTTCCCTGGGTCGTGGCGGAGCGGTAGGCGCGGGCTGCAGTCGAGCGGTGGCTTGTGCACGCGTGCCGGGTGCAGCGCTCTGGCGCGTGTGTGGCATGGCGTGGTGGCACTAGGCACGTGGTTTCCTCGGTAGTCCACTGCTGTGCTTGGCTCGGGGAGGGGACAGAGGGTGGTGGTGAGGTCCTGGCTACCTCCTAGACAATGCGAGAGAGAGGGAGGTGGTCTGCTGGGGCGAGTGCATGGTCAGCCGGCGAGCTAGTGCTCGGGGTGGCTCGGCATTGTGGCTAGGGACAATGGGATGGGTGCTAATGGTATGGTTATATCATGAGGGGACCAAAGGATTAAATGGAGATCAAATGGGGGCAAAACCTAGTTCAAAACAGTGAGCTATGGTTTAGAGTTTAACCCTGCCTACCAAGTGTTTGATTAAATGGCCGCAAGAAATAAACTTTTGAATTTTGAAAAGATTTTTGGTGGGTTTGCTAGGCATAAGCGTGAGACTCTGTGGGTGCTTGGGTTTTGAAAATTGAGCTTGTTTGAGTGGTTTTTGAAATAGTGGGATCTTCCCATATGAATTAGATTCAATTTTAAACTGTCATTTAAAATTAGCATTTGAATGTTTTTAGTAGATCACAAAGTGGGTCTTGGTACCTCATTATGTGTACTATCAAGGGGTGTAAAGATCCACACATGTTTCTGTTAAGTTTTGAGTACTAGGAATAGCCAAAGTAGGCATGATAGTTAATTTGGCCAAAATGACCATTCACTTCAATTATTCATTTTGAGTTCTTCTTCTTTGGGATAAGTTTGGGAATGATTTAGATGATGTTTATTTCACCTAAGAAACATTTTACAAGCGAAGAATCACAGAACCATGGCAATTGAAATCAATTCCTAAATTAAATGCACATACACATGAATGCTTTCATTTTAATTTGGAAAAGTTTTTGTTAACCCTAAATTTGATGATTTGGATCTTGATAAGCTTGGATTAAAGTTTTGGGATGTTACATTGAGGCTCATGGATCAAGAGTTGAATTTGTCAATCCTGATGACGGACAGATATACTCTAGGCCCTCTCGGTGATATCACATTGAGATAGTTTGCAAGCAAGTGATGTGATCACTAGAATGTTATATCACAGGAACGAGAAAAGAGTGCATGTTGGTAACGAGATCAAACTAGGTATTTGGATACCGATGATCGAATCCCGGACATGTATTATATCATGAGACAAAGGGATTAAATTACAAGCGTTAAAGGTCCTCACGATCACAGAAGTCATCGTTGAATATGCAGGAGTCAATATGGATCTCCAGGTCCCGCTTCTGACTATTGATCTGAGAGGAGTCTCAATCATGTCTGCATTATTCGCGAAACATAGGGTGACACACTTAAGAGTTAGCGGACACCATTTTGGAGCACATATGTTTCATACGAAAGAATTGTAAAGCGCAGGAATTGTTTCGATAGAAACCGGAAATTGTTTCGGGTGAAATTGCAGAAAGTGGTTCTGCATGTGATATTGAAATATGGCAAGGGGTTATATGTGAATGTTTGTTAATTAAAGTAATTAACAAAATTCTGAATAAATTTAATAAAAGAGTTTTATTAAATGAGAGAGCATTAAACTTGGAGAATTTTAATGCATTTAAAGTGGGGACTTTAAAAGGGAATGTGAAGAGGCATTTTAATGTGGAGGCGTTACCACCACATGAATGGGGGAGGTGAGGGGTCACCCCCCCATGCGCCGGCCATGGAGAGGAGGGGCACCCCCCTCCTCCTATAAAAGGCCACCCTCTCCCTCCTTCTTCCTCACACCTCCTTCTGAAGGATCTCTCTCCCCTCTAGAATTATTCCCCCATGGTCTCGGATTAGAGAGATACATGTTCCCGGTGGCATTTCGTCTGGAAGGAGTTGCTGCTTCCGCTGGATCGCTGGAGCGAGGAGGTGGAGGTTGTCCGGTGGCTTGAACGTGTGTGCGAGTACGGATGCGCTGCTGAGTTGCGGCGCTCGGACTTCCTCACGATCTTGAGATTGGCAAGTGTACGACTACATCAACCATGAGTTCCTACTCATTAACAAAACTCGTTGTATTTGAGAGTAAGTTCTCGTTGGATGTATGTCCACCCGTTGCTTTTACGTAGTAGATAGATCTTGGCGTGTAGTTCTCATCTTAGGAATATTTTTGTTTTCTATGCTGCAGACCCAACAGTGGTATCAGAGCCTGATCTATGCGTAGGTTCTTTGCATGGGTAGTACACATATGTTTATATGTGGGCGATGATGATCATGTTATTGCATCTTCTATGTATTTTGGATATTGGTGGGATAGTGGGATGAAGCGGCCCGGACCAACCTTACATGTCATCGTACATGAGACTGGTTCCACGACTGACATGCAACTAGTTTTGCATAAGTGGCTGAAGGGTGTTTGTCTCTCCTACTATAGTCAATATCTGATTTACAACGAGTTGCTAATAACTTGGTTATCCTCGTTGTGGTTCCATGTTTTTAGGTAAGAACAGTTCTATCTCCGAAAGCCCTAAGCCACGTAAAACTTGCAATGGATAAATTAGAGGCGTCTAGTTTAGATTGTTGCTGGGCTAGTGTCTTGATATGGTATTGTTGTAAGTAGATGTATGATAGATACTCTTACAACACACTTAATGTGTAAGTTCCATAGACCCTGGGCTTACACACAAAGGAATGATAGAGATCATACCATGATGCATATGATAGAGATCAAATGCATGGACCATATCATCTCACTTTACACATTAGATGTTTGCATCTTATATTGCTAGTTTGGCGTTTTTGTAGCATTATAAGATGATCCCTCATTTAGATATCAAGATAAAATGTGTTCTTCCTTAAGTATGCACCGTTTTGTGGATCATGTTTTGAGGCATCACGTGATGATCGGGTGTACTCGACTCTACGCTTTCATACAACGAGTGTAAGACAGTTTTACACACGCGAGTACTAAGGTTTTTACTTGGCGAGCCTAACATGTACATACATGGCCTCGGAACATGGAACGCAAGGTTAAGCAGGAGTCATATAGTTGATATGATGCCCATATAGATGCTCGCCTTTGAAGCTACACCGACTCACGTGATGATCGGACTTGGTGTAGTGGATTTGGTTCATGTAATCACCAAAAAGGCACGAGGGATGTCGTTTTTGAGTGGGAGTTCATTAGTAATTTGGATTAGTTGAACTCACTCTATCATATACTTAGTCTAAATAAACTTTACAAATTTGGTTGTAGATGGCATCACCTGCTTTTAATTTCAATGTATTCATGGAGAAAGAGAAACTTGCTGCGAATGGTAGCAACTTCACCAACTGGGCTATGAATTTGAGGATTATCCTCACTGCTGCACAAAAGAAATATGTGCTAGATGCGCCACTAGGCCCCCCATCAGCTCCTGATGCCCCTGACGAGGAAAATAATGTCTATGTGACTCGTCAGGAGGACCACAACTTAGTTCATTGTGGCATACTGTATGGGCTAGAGCCAGAACTTCAAAAGCGTTTCAAAAATGGAAATGCCTTTGATACCATGGGAAAATTGAAATTGATTTTCGATACCCATGCTGCCATAGAGAGTTATAATGCTTCTAAAAAGTTCTTCAGCTGCAAAATGGAGGAAAACAGCTCCGTTAGTGAGCACGTACTCAAAATGTCTGGGTACGCCGATAAGCTTATGTCCTTGGGAATAATGATTCCTAATGACTTAGGCATACATCATGTTCTCCAATCTCTGCCACCTAGCTACAAGAGCTTCGTGATGAACTATAATGTGCAGGGCATGAAGAAGACTCTTCCCGAGCTTCTGTCAATGCTTAAGACTGCAGAAGTGGAGATTAGGAAAGAACATCAAGTGTTGATGATCAATAGGACCACCGGTTTCAAGAAGTACAAGAAAGGGAAGCACAAGGGAAAGAAGGGTGGCAAATCTGTTGCCACGCCTGAAAAGAAACCCCGAGCTGGCCCTAAGTCCGATACCGAGTGCTACTATTGCAAGGGGACTGTCCATTGCAAGCGCAACTGCCCCAAGTATTTGGCGGACAAGAAGTCCGGCAAGGCAAACAAAGGTATATATGATATACATGTTATTGATGTGTACTTGACTAGTACTCGCAGTAGCACCTAGGTATGTGATACGGGAGCAGTTGCTAATATATGTAACTCGATTCAGGGGCTGTGGAACAAGCAACAACTAGCAAGGGATGAGGTCACAAGGTGGGTCGACAATGGATCAAGAGTTGATGTGATCGCCGTCGGATCGCTGCCTCTCCATATGCCATCAGGATTAGTTATAAACCTGAATAATTGTTATTTGGTGCCTGCACTTAGCATGAACATTGTATCCGGATCGTGTTTGATGCAAAGTGGTTATTCGTTTAAATCTGAAAACAATGGTTGTTTGATTTATATGGATAATATCTTTTATGGCCATGCACCTGTGTTGAATGGTTTATTTCTGATGGATCTCGATAGTAATATTACGCACATTCATAATGTTAATGCTAAAAATATTAAACTTGATAATGATATATCTGCATATATGTGGCACTGCCGTCTAGGTCATATTGGCGTTGAACGCATGAAGAAACTCCATTCTGATGGACTTTTGGAATCACTTAATTTTGAATCATTTGATACATGTGAGCCATGCCTTATGGGCAAGATGACTAGAACGCCGTTTTCCGGTTCACTGGAACGGGGCGATAGATTTATTGGAAATCATACATACTGATGTATGTGGACCAATGAGTATGTCGGCGCGAGGTGGATATCGTTATTTTTTTACTTTCATGGATGATTTGAGTAGATACGGGTGTATCTATTTGATGAAACACAAATCTGAATCTTTCGAAAAGTTCAAGGAATTTTAGAATGAAGTGGAAAATCATTGTAATAGAAAGATCAAATTTCTACGGTCTGACCATGGAGGAGAGTATCTAAGTTACGAGTTTAGCACACACATGAAAGAGTGTGGAATAGTTTCACAACTCACGCCTGCCGGAACACCACAACGTAATGGTGTGTCGGAACGTCGTAATCGTACCTTACTGGATATGGTTCGATCTGTGATGTCTCTGACTGACTTGCCACTGTCATTTTGGGGTTATGCACTGGAAATAGCTGCATTCACTTTAAATCGGGCACCATCTAAATCCGTTGAAACGACACCGTATGAATTATGGTTTGGAAACAAACCTAAGCTGTCATTTCTTAAAGTTTGGGGATGCGATGTTTATGTGAAGAAACTTCAGCCAGATAAACTCGAACCCAAAGCAGAAAAATGTATCTTCATAGGATACCCTAAGGAAAAGATTGGGTATACCTTCTATCACAGATCCGAGGGCAAGGTTTTGGTTGCCAAGAATGGATCCTTTCTTGAGAAGGAGTTTCTCGCGAAAGGTGTGAGTAGTCGGAAGGTAGAACTCAAAGAGGTTATTGAACCTTCTCTTCATGAAATGGCGAGTAGCGCAGTACCAGAAGTTGTTTCGGAGTTGACTTCACCTAATGAAGAGAGAGCTAATGATATTGATCATGAAACTCCGAAAGAGGACACTACCAAACGTCGCAGGTCAAGCAGGACACGTGCAGCTCCTAAACTGTACGGCAATCCTATTGTGAATTTCATGGTTGATGAAATGGATGACCCTACGACGTATGAAGAAGCGATGATGAGCCCGGATTCCAACAAATGGCTAGAAGCCATGAAATCCGAGATGGAATCCATGTACGAGAACCAAGTTTGGACCTTGGTGGACTTACCTCACGATCGAAAGGCCGTTGAGAATAAATGGATTTTCAAAAGAAAAACTGATGCTGATGGTAATGTGACCATCTATAAGGCTCGACTTGTCGCAAAGGGGTTTCGAAAAATTCAAGGAGTTAACTACGATGAGACATTCTCTCCCGTAGCGATGCTTAAGTCGGTTAGGATTATGTTAGAAATTGCTACGTATTTCGATTATGAAATATGGTAGATGGATGTCAAAACTGCGTTCCTCAATGGTAATATTGAAGAAGAGTTGTATATGATACAACCTAAGGGTTTTGTTGATCCTAAGGATGCTAATAAGGTATGCAAACTTCAGTGATCCATCTATGGACTGAAGCAAGCATCCCGGAGTTGGAATCTCCGCTTTGATGAGCTGATCAAAGAGTTTGGATTTGTCCAAACTTATGGAGAGGCTTGTATTTACAAGAAAGTGAGTGGGAGCAATGTGGCATTTCTGATATTATATGTGGATGACATATTATTGATTGGAAATGATATAGATCTTTTAAACAATGTTAAAAGTTATCTAAACAGCAAATTTTCGATGAAAGACCTTGGTGAAGCATCATATATATTAGGCATTAAAATCTATAGAGATAGATCAAGGCGCCTAATTGGGCTATCGCAGAGTACATACCTTGATAAGATATTAAAGAAGTTTAATATGGATGGAAGTAAGAAGGGGTTCTTACCTATGTTGCAAGGCAAGACATTGAGTAAGACTCAAAGAACGGCTATGGCGGAAGAAAGAGAGATGATGGATAAGATCCCCTATGCCTCGGCCATAGGCTCTATTATGTATGCCATGCTATGTACAAGACCGGATGTGGCACATGCTATTAGTTTGACTAGTAGGTACCAATCTGATCCAGGTTCGGAACACTGGATAGCGGTCAAGAACATCCTCAAGTACTTGAGAAGAACTAGGGATATGTTTCTTATATACGGAGGTGAAGAAGAGGTAGTCGCTAAGTGTTATGTCGATGCTAGTTTTGACACCGATCCAGATGACTCTAAGTCTCAATCCAGATACGTATTTCTCTTGAACGGAGCAGCAGTTAGTTGGAGGAATTCCAAACAACCTGTGGTGGCTGGATCAACGACGGAGGCGGAATATGTTGCTGCTTCAGAAGCTCCGCAGGAAGTGGTTTGGATGAAAGAGTTCGTTACGGAACTAGGTGTGGTTCCTAGTGCATTGGACCCGATGGTGATCTATTTTGACAACAATGGATCCATAGCCAACGCAAAGGAACCAAGGTCTCACAAGAATTCCAAGCATATTAAGCGCCGGTTTCACTCCATCCCAAGCATGTCAAGGATGGAGATATAAAGATTTGTAAAGTACACACGGACCTAAATGTAGCAGATCAGTTGACTAAAGCTCTCCTTAGGGCAAAACATGATCAACACCAGAACTCCATGGGTGTTAGATTTATCACTATGTGAACTAGATTATTGTCTCTAGTGCAAGTGGGAGACTAAAGGAAATATGCCCTGAGAGGCAATAATAAAGTTGTTATTATGTATTCCTTATATATGATTGATGTTTATTTTGCATGCTAGAATTGTATTGATCGGAAACATCAATACATGTGTGTTTAATAAACAAAAAGGGTTCCTAGTTATGCCTCTCTTATAGACTAGCTTGTTGATTAACAAGATGATCAAGGTTTCCTGATCATGGACATTGGATGTTGTTAATAACAAGGTCACGACATTGGTGGAATGATGTGATGAACATTCATCCGAAGTATAGCATTATGATCAAGTCATTATGTTTATATTTCTATAACATCATATAAAGTAATCTTTATCCTTAGACCATGAGATCTTGTTAATTGCTAACACCGGAAGAGTATCTTGATAACATCAAACATCACACCATAACGGGGTGACTATAAAGATGGGTTCAGTGCTATGAAGGTGTTATGTTGAGGCTCATGGATCAAGAGTGGAATTTGTCAAACCTGATGATGGATAGATACTCTATGGGCCCTCTCGGTGATCTCACATTGAGATAGCTTGCAAGCAAGTGATGTGATCACTAGAATGTTATATCACGGGAACGAGAAAAGAGTGCATGTCGGTAACGAGATCAAACTAAGTATTCAGATACTGATGATGAAATCTCGGACATGTATTATATCATGAGACAAAGGGATTACATTACAAGCGTTAAAGGTTCTTACGATCACAGAAGTCATCGTTGAATATGCAGGAGTCAGTATGGATCTCTAGGTCCCGCTTCTGACTATTGATTTGAGAGGAGTCTCAATCATGTCTGCATTATTCGCGAACCGTAGGGTGACACATAAGAGTTACCGGACACCATTTTGGAGCACATATGTTTCAGACGAAAGAATTGCAAAGTGCAAGAATTGTTTCGATAGAAACCAGAAATTGTTTCGGGTGAAATTGCAGAAAGTGGTTCTGCATGTGATATTGAAATATTGCAAGGGGTTATATGTGAATGTTTGTTAATTAAAGTAATTAACAAAATTCTGAATAAATTTAATAAAAGAGTTTTATTAAATGAGAGAGCATTAAACTTGGAGAATTTTAATGCATTTAAAGTGGGAACTTTAAAAGGGACAGTGAAGAGGCCTTTTAATGTGGAGGGGTTACCACTAGATGAATGGGGGAGGTGAGGGGTCACCCCCCATGCGCCGGCCATGGTGAGGAGGGGCACCCCCTCCTCCTAGAAAAGGCCACCCTCTCCCTCCTTTTTCCTCACACCTCCTTCTGAAGGATCTCTCTCCCCCTCTAGAATTATTCCCCCATGGTCTCGGTTAGCGAGATACATGTTCCTGGTGGCATTTCATCTGGAAGAAGTTGCTACTTCTGCTGGATCGCTGCAGCGAGGAGGTGGAGGTTGTCCGGTGGCTTGAACGTGTGTGCGAGTACGGATGCGCTGCTGAGTTGCGGCGCTCGGACTTCCTCACGATCTTGAGATCGACAAGTGTACGACTACATCAACCGCGAGTTCCTACTGATTAACAAAACTCGTTGTCTTCGAGGGTAAGTTCTCGTTGGATGTATGTGCACCCGTTGCTTTGTACCTAGTAGATAGATCTTGGCATGTAGTTCTCATCATAGGAAATTTTTTGTTTTCTATGCTACGGACCCAACAAATAATAGAAGATTTTCGAAAAAAATTGATCTTTACCTGCTGGTCTGTTTTGACAGATTTTGCCACTCTTGCATTTGCTTCTTTAATCGATTTCCTTTTGAATTCTTTTTGGGTTTTCGGAAGGAGTTGCTATAGTAGCTTATGTTTTGATGGTTTTCAGTTGAAGTTGAACTCAAAAGGTTTTATCATTTCACTTATACTAATGTTGCTGATGAGAGCTGTGTGAAGTTTTGTGTGAAAGAAATTTCTAGGTAGTGGAGATGATGGTGTATAAGGAAGTGAAAGGTTTCATGACTCGAGCAATATGTGTCTGAAGATGAAGATATTGATGTTATTCAAGTGATGACTCCGGAAGAATCTACTAAATACCAAATTCAGAGACCTGCAGAGTCCGTATTCAAATAGGTAACAGTTATGGTAAGAAAAGTTCCGTGAGAATACTATCCAATTATATTTTTGCAGTTTTTAGCCAATAAGGAAAGCCATGAAGCGAAAGAGGGACGGAAACGGAGCCAGGGTGGCTCACACCACCTTGTGGAGCGGCCCACCCCTAGCCGCGCCACCAGGTGGTGTGGCCACTCCGGACTCCGTCTCCGACCCGTTTTCTCCCAGTACCTTCCTTTTGATGTGAAACTTCGTAATATATAATCCCCTGGAGCCCCCGAGGTTCGTATATCGTGTTTTCATCGTGTTTTCGTTTTGATCTGTTTCTGCCAGGAACTATCTTTGAAAGCTTTGAAGCATAGTGGTGTCTGCCAAGGATAAAGGAATGGAGCCTATGGAGGAAGATCTCCAAGACCCCGGGCAGGAGAAGGAGATCAACAATGAAGGTGAAGAGGAGGCAAGGCACATCGGCACTACCATTGCAAGCATTGGAGTGGTGGCAAACCCTGCCAAGACTATGCCAATTGGAGCGAAGCCTCCTCATCACCGTTCAGATCCCTGGTCACTTCCTCCACGCACTAAGAATCCTTTCCATACTCTTATCCATGAGCATCAATACCAGAATATGCCCAAGGGGAAATTACCCTCCAATTGGGATTTGCCTCGTTCAAGCCATGCAAGGAAAGAACACTCCAAGAAGGAAGAGTGGAAAAAGAATCACAAGAGATGGGATCCATAATCTGACATGATCATGCACCGCATCGAGCATAACTCAGAGTTGATTCGTACTCTCACCTTCGAGTTTGGGGACTCGGGGAAATTGATCAAAGAGATCATCAAGAGGATACCACCACCACCGAAGGAGTAATTCGTCATCAGGTTTGGCATCCCCTTGATTTGTTCCAAGCCTGGGGAGTGTCGCGGTATCACATCACTATCTTCTATCTTTTTACCTTTTTAGTAGTCTTATCATGAATAAAGAAGTTATCATGTAGGATGGTTTGCATTACGGAAGTGTCCCCTCTCTCGTTAGATATGTATCCCTTGGTGTGAGTAGCCATTATGGAATATTATTTAGAAGTTCTATTGTTTACTCTTTTGCATATCTTATATTAGTTTTCAATTCATGGTTATTCGATTGATCGTGTTGTTAGTATTGGTAGCAATCTGGGATCATTGAGTTAATCTAGTTGGTTTTGGCAAACCTGGCTCGGTCAGTAGCATCACTATTTTTGAGAGTTGAATGAAAAAGATAAAAGTACTCTAAAGAAAAATAATTTCATCATCTTTCTTTCTTGATTTGCTCATAAGTTTAGTATTCTCTAGTTAAGATCTTTTGTGCTTCCAAGGAAGATTGCATGTTTGATTTTTATCACTTGTATGTTTGCTTGTTTCCTTCAATTCTTATACTTGCTACCCAGCCTTGCTAGCCAAAAAACGATACTGAGAGGGAATTCTTCTCGTGCATCCAATCCTTAAACCAAAACCTATGCCATTTGTGTCCACCATACCTACATATTAGCACTATTGCTATTCCAAATAAATTCTTGCTTTTATCTACCTTCCAAATTAGACTTGTTATGTGAAAATTAGTGATTAAAGCTCTCATGAACTTGATGGCACACTTTACTTTCTTGCATTTAATAAACTTGAACCATTGTGCCCATCTATGTTTCGTATATGCTTGCGCTTTGTAAGTTGAGAATTAGCAGAACCATGCTATCATGGGGAACGCTTTCAACATTGCACTGGTACTTTGTACCTAGTTGATATCATGTTCTTTTGTCTATGGATGTCGCCGGTGTGAAATGAAAGGGGAGCTTGTAAGTCCATGGAGTTATGCATGTGTGTTAGATAAACGCCTAGGCCGCCGGTCTAATCCATGTTGTCATGGTGGAAACCTGCAGCGTAACCATAATGAGCATCTATGAAGCATTCTTCTTATAAAAAAGAGATAGAGATTGAGAAAAAGAGAAAAGAAAAAAAGAGATATTATGAAAAGAGGAAAGAGAGAAAAATCACCATATTCCCATGGTAAATAAGAAGATTGTTGAGATGCTTGTTGTCTTCTTGCCTTGTCATTTTGATATGGGGATTCTTCCGTATCATCGGGCAAGGGGTACCCTGTTGGCGGTTCTCTATGATACACATGTGCTTATGATGACAAGAACTTACCGGTGACTAAACTTGAGTAGCATGAGGAGCGGCCCTCGTATTCAAGGGACATGAGATTCTCAATTTACAACTTGTCAAGCATATCCTCATATTTGATCACTTTAACCTTAATCACCTAAAGATGCCTATGATAGGGGCAATGAGAGCTGAAAGCTGATAAGTATCATAATTTCTGGGAGCTCTTTATGAAACTTGAAATCCCTGCTTCCCTCTACGAAGGGCCCTTCTTTTACTTTTTAGTTGAGTCAGTAAACCTATTCCCTTCTATATCAGCAAGTATTTTGAGTTGTTGTGTTTCACTCATCCATATGATGATTTATTCAATCATGTTTCATATGTTCCTTGTTTTGCACATTGCTCTTATCTTGGTGACTACTACTTTGAAAGCTATCATTGAAAACCAGTTATTTGTGAACTCCAGCAAATTGTCAACTATTCTTCGACCAAGAGCTAAGTTTGCCATTACCAATTATGATTCACTTTATGTATCTTTATTTTGTTTCCTTTACTTATTGCAAGTTAAGTTATATAATAGTGAGTTGTCTTCTATTACGATCTATGTATTGATGAACGTGTTGCTTCTTGTCTGTATTCTTTTATCGACTCTTCACTCAATAAACCTGAGGTCATGTTTATTGAGCTCAGTTTCGCTTGGGGACAAGCGAAGTCTAAGCTTGGGGGGAGTTGATACGTCCATTTTGCATCACTATTCTATATCATAATTCGTTGTTATTCATTGATATATTTCATATTAAGAGGTGACAATTATGTAATTTCATCTGTTTTTGCATGGTTGATGACTTTTGGAGCATGGACCGATGCAGTCACTGATGGAAAAGGTGCTGTTTGGAGGCAAATTCGCAAAGATCAGAAAATCCGGGAAAATATACGAAAAATCCTATTTTTCCAGAAGACGAAGGAAGCCAGAAGGAGGAGTGGAGATGGGCCACAAGGGGCCCACACCACCCCCTGGCGCGGGCCATCCTAGGACGCGCCACCAGGTGGTGTGGCCGCCCTCGCCCACCTCTGGCTCTCCCCTATGGCGTATATAATCCTCTCGAAACCCTAATATTCCGGGAGCGACCACAGAAATATTTCGCCGCCTCTGCGGGGCGGAAAATACCGAGAGAGAAAGATCTCTCTAGCAGATAGATTTCTGCCGAGGGAATTCCTTCCCAGAGAGGGAAGATCGTCGCCATCAACACCACCATCAAGATGGACTTCATCGAGATAATCATCATCACCACCATCATCACCACCATCATCTCGCTCTAACAATTGGGTTGAATCTTGCATAGTTCTTAGGGGAAACTTTCCTGGTGTTGATTACTCTTTGTAGTTGATGCTATTGAGTGGAACCATTGAATTATTGTTTATGTTCAGATTGTTATACATTGTTATTCCATCTCTGATCATGATCCATATGATGTCTTGTGAATTGTTCGTTTTGTTCTTGAGGACATGGGAGTAGTCATGTTGTTAGTAGTGGAGTTGTGTTGAGAAAGATTCAATAGATTGATATTTAAGCTGTGGTGTACTTCTTCTAGTGTTGTCATGTGAATGTCGACTACATGACACTTCACCTTTATGGGCCTAGGGGAATGCATTCTGTATTTGGCTACTAATCGTAGGGGTTGCCAGAGTGACAGAAACCTAAACCCCCGATAGGAAACCATTACACAAGGGACGTAAGGGTCTTAGAGTTTAAAGTTGTGGTTAGGTTTCTACCTTAATTACTTTCTTGTACTTACAGATGTTTGCAAGGGGTATAATCACAAGTATGTATTAGTCCTAGGAAGGTCGGTACATTAGCACAGGTTCACCCAGACAACACTTAGCAAGCTAAAGAAGATTAATCAACTATATGAAGCGAAAGCACTTGACAGTCTTCCCATGTGTCCCCGAGAACGTTTGGTCATCTTAAGTAATACAACCGGCTTGTCCTTTGCTGAACAAAGGATTGGGCCACTTGCTGCATTTATTCTTATTGTATTTTATTTAATCGTACTTTATTTACTTGCTTTATCAAAAAACCCTAAAAATCCGTTTGTTAAGTATTTGCAGAGAATTCCTGATCCATACCACTAGCTAGCACCTTCTGCTCCTCGTTGGGTTCGACACTCTTACTTATCGAAAATAGTGCGATACACCCCTGTACTTGTGGGTCATCACTCTACCTGTCAGAAACAGATCAAAACGAAAACACGACGAGAACACGATATACGAACCTCGGGGGATCTGGGGGATTATATATTACGAAGATTTACAACAAAAGGAAGGAACTAGGAGAAAAAGGGTCGGAGAAGGAGTCCGGGGCGGCCACACCACCTGCTGGCGCGGCCAGGAGGGCCGCGCCAGGGGTGGTGTGAGCCACCCTGGCTCCGCTTGCGTCCCTCTTTCGCTTCGTAGCTTTCCTTGTTGGATAAAAACTGCAAAAATATAACTGGACAGATTTTTCGCGGAACTTTTCTTACCTGAACTGTTACCTATTCAAAAATGGACTCTGCAAGTCTCTGAACTTGGTATTTGACGAATTTTTCTAGAGTTATCACTTGAATAGCATCAATATCTTCATTGTAAGAATCTCCAACGATTTAGTGTTTGAGTCGCTGACCATTCAGCACTTGTGTAGTGTTATATTTTAAAGAGGAATTTTTTATTGCACCTGAACGATACACTTCTTCAATAACGAAAGGTTGTTCCCATTTTGAAAGTAGCTTCCCTGCAAAAAATCTGAGACGAGACCTATACAATAGAACCTTTTCACCAACATGGAATTATCTTTTAAGAACTCTCCTGTCATGCCACCTTTTAACTTTTTCCTTAAAGAGTTTAGCATTCTCATACGCTTCACTCCTCCATTCATCTAATGAGCTTAAGTCAAATAATCTTTTTTTCACTAGCAAGTGTGTAGTCTCTATTAAGTTCCTTAACTGCCCAATAAGCTTTGTGTTCTAATTCTAAAGGTAGGTGGCAAGCCTTTCCATAAACCATTTTGTAAGGAGACATACCCATAGGATTTTTATAGGCAGTCCTATAAGCCCATATAGCATCGTTCCGCTTTTTAGCCCAATTTTTTCTAGATCTGTTAACAGTCTTTTGCAATATGGACTTAATTTATCTATTTGAAAGCTCTACTTGTCCACTAGTTTGGGGATGATAGTCTGAAGCAATTCTATGATTAACATCATATTTAGCAAGGGTCTTTCTAAAACCACCATGAATGAAATGAGAGCCTCCATCAGGCATAAGATACCTAGGCACTCCAAACCTAGGAAAGATAACATCCTTAAGCATTTTTAGAGAGGTCTCCCCATCAGCACTCTTCATAGGTATGGCTTCTACCCACTTAGTAACATAATCAACAACAACAAGAATATGAGTATAACCTTTTGAGGGAGGAAAGGGACCCATAAAGTCAAATCCCCAATAGTCAAAGGGTTCAATAACTAGAGAGTAATTCATAGGCATTTCATTGCGTCTAGAAATATTACCAACACGCTGACACTCATCATAGGATAAGACAAAATTTTCTTGCATCTTTAAAAATGGTAGGCTAGTAAAAACCTGATTGTAGTACCTTCTGTGCGGTTCTATCCCCTGCGTGATGTCCTCCATAGGAACTACCATGACATTTCCGCAATATCTCCTTTTGTTCATATTCTGGAACACATCTTCGCATAATACCATCCACTCCTTCTTTAGATAAGTGTGGGTCATCCCAAAAATAATGCCTCAAATTGTAAAAGAACTTTCTTCTTTGCTGAGCTGTAAAAGTTGGAGGCAAATACTTGGAGACAATAAAGTTAGCATAATCAGCCTACCAAGGGATCCCTCGCGAGCTTACCCCTACTGCGGCCAACTTTTCATTCAGGAAACTATCATTAACAGGCATAGGATCAAAAGAGATATTTTCCAACCGAGGTAAATTATCAGCAACAGGATTTTCAGCACCTTTCCTATCTACAATATGTAGATCAAACTCTTGTAAGAGCACCACCCATCTAATAAGCCTAGGCTTAGCATCTTTTTTCATCATAAGGTACTTAATTACAGCATGATCAGTATGAATGGTAACTTTCGAGTCCACAATATAAGGTCTAAACTTATCACAAGCAAAGACAACAACTAAGAATTCTTTTTCAGTAGTAGCATAATTATTTTGAGCCGCATCAAGAGTTTTACTAGCATAATGGATAACATTTAACTTTTTGTCTATTCGTTTCCCAAGGGCAGCACCTACAGTAAAATCACTAGCATCACACATGATTTCAAAGGATAAACTCCAATCAGGTGGTTGAACAATAGGAGCAGTAGTTAAAGCCTTCTTTAGAGTTTCAAAAGCTTCCTTACAATCATCGTCAAAAACAAAGGGTACATCCTGTTGAAGAAGATTGGTGAGGGGTTTCGATATCTTGGAGAAATCTTTAATAAATCTTCTATAGAAACCAGCATGACCAAGGATACTACGAATACCTTTGAAGTCTCTTGGAAAGGGCATTTCTCAATGGCTTCAACTTTAGCCCTGTCAACTTCAATGCCTCTCTTAGAAATTTTATGTCCAAGGACAATCCCTTCATTGACCATGAAGTGGCATTTCTCCCAATTAAGAACAAGATTAGTTTCTTCACATCTCTGTAGAACTTTATCAAGGTTATGTAGACAATTATCAAAAGAAGTTCCATAGACGGAGAAGTCATCCATGAAAACTTCCACAATTTCCTCACAAAAACCATGAAAGATAGCAGACATGCATCTTTGAAAAGTAGAAGGAGCATTACACAAACCAAAAGGCATACGTCTATAAGCATAGGTTCCATAAGGGCATGTAAAAGTAGTTTTTTCTTGATCTTGTTGTTTAACAGCAATTTGAGAAAACCCAGAGTATCCATCAAGAAAACAGAAATGAGTCTTTTTAGACAACCTTTCTAACATTTGATCAATAAAAGGAAGTGGGTAATTATCTTTCTTAGTAACTTTTTAACCTTTCTGAAATCAATGCACATTCTATAACCTACTACTATTCTTTGGGGAATAAGCTCATCATTATCATTAGGCACAACGGTAATTCCCCCTTTTTTTAGGGACACAATGAACAAGACTAACCCATTCACTATCAGCAACAGGATAAATAATACCAGCATCGAGGAGTTTTAATACCTCGTTTCTTACCACCTCCTTCATCTTTGGATTCAAACGACGCTGATGCTCTACCACCGGCTTTGCATCTGGTTCTATATTGATAGCATGCTGACATATAGTTGGAGAAATCCCCTTTAAATTGTCCAGAGTATAGCCCATGCCCCTTGGTTCTTCTTCAATACCTCCAATAATCTTTCCTCTTCCTTCCCTGAAAGTTTAGAACTAATAACAACAGGATATATTTTATTATCATCAATGTAAGCATACTTAAGATCGCCAGGTAAAGGTTTTAGATCGAAGACCGGATCCTTTTTAGGTGGCAACGTGGTGCCCAAATCTTCCATGGGCAAGTTATGCTTAAGCATCTTAGGTTGACGACGGAGAATCTCATCAATCTCATTTCTTTCTTCCATGAAGATTTCACTTTTGTGGTCTTCCATATGTTGCTACAGAGCATTGTTAGGAGCGAGAGAAATAAAAGCAAGGTGTTCAACTCTAAAATCCTCATTGTGGGTTTCATTTTCACAAGGTTCTTTAGCAAATTTACAAAAATTAAACTCATAAGATTCCCCATCAAATTTAGTTAAAATTTTCTCCCTTTTGTAGTCAATAATGGCTCCGCAGGTGCTCAAGAAAGGTCTACCAAAAATGATAGGATAGGTTTTACTAGCAGCTGAACCAAGCACTAGAAAATCAGTACGATATTTAATCTTACCACAAAGAACTTCTACATCCCGTACAATATCAGTTGGAGAGATGGTCTCTCTATTAGCAAGGTGAATAACCACATCAATTTATTCTAGTTCACAGGGGCTGATTTCATGCATAATTTCTTTGTAAAGCTCATAAGGAATAGCACTTGAACTTGCACCAATATCACATAAACCATAATAGCAATGATCACCTATTCTAACAGAAAGCACAGGGACACTAGCCTTTTTAGTTCTATTAGGGTGTGAAAAATATTAGAAGCATCGTCACAGAAGACTATGTGTCCATCTTCCACACTTTTAGTAACAAGGTCTTTCACAATTGCTACAGTAGGTTTAATGTTTATTTTTTCATCAGGTTTTACCATTCTCTTTGCACTTTTATTGATTACACTAGTTATCATAGGATGCTCCTTCACCTTATCTGGGAAGGGTATTTTCTCAATATAAGGTTTAGGCAGGATATGATCAATAGTGCAGAATTCAGTACTCCTAACGGGAACACAATCAACAATATATTTATATGTTGCATGATGCTTGTTCCATCCCATTTTCGTAATTTCAATATAGGAAGCAAAAGCCTAAAAACAATTTGTAATAAATTGAGGATCAAGACCATATACTAATATTTTGAAAGTCATCAGTTCCCATAAAATATTCAATGCATTCATAATCGTAATTTATACCTGACTTTCTTCCTTTTCATTCTCCCATGATTCAACATTGTCTTGAATATGGTCTAGGAGATCCCATTTAGCTTCTTCTTCCATCCGAGTGAATGATCCAGGAGAGGAAGCATCCATGATCCTTATCATGAAGAGAAAGCCTTGCATAGAAGTTATTGATAATAATATTGTTGGGGAGCTCATGAATGCAGCATTTGAGCATTAGTAACTTCAATCTCCCCCAAGCTTGAGTTGTACTCTCTCCATCAAGAGGCCAAAAGTTGTATATTTGATTCCGATCTTTATGAATCTCACTAGGAGGATAAAATTTAGAATAGAAGAGAGGCACTATTTCCTCCCATTCAAGAGATTGACCATTCTTCAACAGCTTATACCATTCCTCAACTCTTCCTTTCAGTGATAATGAGAATAACTTCTTCTTAACTTGATCTATACTAATACCTGCACACTAGAACAACCCGCATAATTTGTGTATAAAGAGCAAATGATCACCGGGATGGACAGTTCCATCCCCAACATAGTAGTTATCCATAACACGATCAATAATTCTTGTAGGTATTTTAAAAGTATCATTCTTAGCAGGTGGTGGTTCATCTACTACCTTAGAAGTGGTAGTAGCATTACGAAATAAGAAAATCAGTGAATTATCCATAATGAAAATAAAGCAACTAACAGAAATAAACAATACTCACAGTACAAGTTTCCTTTACTAGTTCCACTCTCCAATAGCGCTTCACTCCCCGGCAACGGCGCCAGAAAATAGTCTTGATTACCCACAAGTATTGGGGGTGTATCGCAGTATTTTTGATAAGTAAGAGTGTCGAACCCAACGAGGAGCAGAAGGTGCTGGCTAGTGGTATGGATCAGGAATTCTCTGCAAATACTTAACAAACGGATTTTGAGGGTTTTTTGATAATGCAAGTAAATAAAGTACGAGTAAATAAAACACAAATAAGAATAAATGCAGCAAGTGGCCCAATCCTTTCTTTAGCAAAGGACAAGCCGGTTGTATTACTTATATGACCAAATGTTCTCGAGGACACACGGGAATATCGTCAAGTGCTTTCGCTTCATATAGTTGATTAATATTATTTAGCTTGCTAAGTGTTGTGTGGGTGAACCTGTGCTAATGTACCGACCTTCCTAGGACTAATACATACTTGTAATTAAACCTCTTGCAAGCATCCGCAAGTACAAGAAAGTAATTAAGGTGGAAACATAACCATAGCTTTAAACTCTAAGACCTTGACGTCCCTTGTGCAAAGGTTTCCTAACGGGGGTTCAGGTTTCTGTCACTCCGGCAACCCCTACGATTAGTAGCCAAATACACAATGCATTCCCCTAGGACCATATAGGTGAAGTGTCATCTAGTCGACGTTCACATGACACCAATAGAAGAAGTACACCACAACTTAATAAACAAACCATTAAATGTTTCTCAACACAATTCCACTACTAACAACATGACTTTTCCCATGTCCTCAAGAACAAAACGAACTACTCACAAGACATCATATGGATCATGATCAAAGATGAAATAATGGTGTGCAACAATCTGAACATAAACAATAATTCAATGGTTCCACTCAATAGCATCAACTACAAGGAGTAATCAACACTGGGAAAGTTTCCCCTAAGAACTATGCAAGATTCAGCCCAATTGTTACAACGGTATGATGGTGGTGATGATGGTGCTGATGGACATGATGGTGGTGGTGATGATGATGATGATCCCGATGAAGTCCAGCTTGATGGTGGTTTTGATGGCGACGATCTCCCCTCTCCGGGAAGGAATTCCCCTGGCAGAATTCTGTCTACCGGAGAGATCTTTCTCTCTCGGTGTTTTCCACCCGTAGAGGCGGTGGAATCTTTATGTGGTTGCTCCCCCGAGTCTTAGTTTTTTGGGAGGATAATATACGCCAGAGGGGAGAGCTGGGGGTGGACCAGGGCGACCACACCACCTGGTGGCATGGCCTGGGGTGGCCCACGCCAGGGGGTGGTGTGGGCCCCCTATGGCCCATCTCCACTCCCCCTTCTGGCTATCTTCGTCTTCTGGAAAATTGGATTTTCCATGTATTTTCCCGGATTTTCTAATCTTTGCGAATTTCACCTCCAAACAGCCCCTTTTCCATCAGAATCGTGACTGCAGCGGTCCATGCTCCAAAAGTCATCTCATTGCACTTATCTCATAGATTAGATCTTGGCTTTTCCATAGATTAGATCTTGGTTTTGTTCGTTCTTGCGGTAGAATTTTTTTGTTTCCCCTGCTACGAACCCATTGATGACCCACAAGTATAGGGGGTGTATCGCAGTATTTTCGATAAGTAAGAGTGTCGAACCCAACGAGGAGCAGAAGGTGCTGGCTAGTGGTATGGATCATGAATTCTCTGCAAATACTTAACAAACGGATTGTTAAGGGTTTTTGATAATGCAAGTAAATAAAGTACAAGTAAATAAAAGACAATAAGAATAAATGCGCAAGTGGCCCAATCCTTTATTTAGCAAAGGACAAGCCGGTTGTATTACTTATATGACCAAACGTTCTCAAGGACACACGGGAATATCGTCAAGTGCTTTCGCTTAATATAGTTGATTAATCTTCTTTAGCTTGCTAAGTGTTGTGTGGGTGAACCTGTGCTAATGTACCGACCTTCCTAGGACTAATACATACTTATGATTAAACCCCTTGCAAGCATCCGCAAGTACAAGAAAGTAATTAAGGTGGAAACCTAACCACCACTTTAAACTCTAAGACCCTGACGTCCCTTGTGCAAAGGTTTCCGACGGGGGTTCAGGTTTCTGTCACTCCGACAACCCCTATGATTAGTAGCCAAATACACAATGCATTCCCCTAGGCCCATATAGGTGAAGTTTCATGTAGTCGATGTTCACATGACACCACTACAAGAAGTACACCACAACTTAATTAACAAACCATTGAATCTTTTTCAACACAATTCCACTACTAACAACATGACTTCTCCCATGTCCTCAAGAACAAAACGAACTACTCACAAGACATCATATGGATCATGATCAGAGATGAAATAATGGTGTGCAACAATCTGAACATAAACAATAATTCAATGGTTCCACTCAATAGCATCAACTACAAGGAGTAATCAACACTGGGAAAGTTTCCCCTAAGAACTATGCAAGATTCAACCCAATTGTTACAGCGGTATGATGGTGGTGATGATGGTGCTGATGGAGATGATGGTGGTGGTGATGATGATGATGATCTCGATGAATTCCAGCTTGATGGTGGTGTTGATGGCGACGATCTCCCCTCTCCGAGAAGGAATTCCCCCGGCAGAATTCTATCTGTCGGAGAGATCTTTCTCTCGGTGTTTTCCGCCCCGCAGAGGCAGCAAAATCTTTCTGTGGTTGCTCCCTCGAGTCTTAGGGTTTCTGGAGGATAATATACGCCAGAGGGGAGAGCTAGGGTGGACCAGGGCAGCCACACCACCTGGTGGTGCGGCCTGGGGTGGCCCGCGCCAGGGGGTGGTGTGGGCCCCCTGTGGCGCATCTCCACTCCCCCTTCTGGCTATCTTCGTCTTGTGGAAAAATAGTATTTTCCATGTATTTTCCCGGATTTTCTGATCTTCGCGAATTTCGCGTCCAAATAGCCCCTTTTTCCATCAGAATCCTGACTGCAATGGTCCATGCTCCAAAAGTCATCAACCATGCAAAAACAAATGAAATTACATAAGTATCATCTCTTAATATGAAATATATCAATGAATATAGTAAATTATGATATAGAATAGTGATGCAAAATGGACGTATCACCCATCAGTGGTATCAGAGCCGTGTCTATGCGTAGATCTGTTGCATGAGTAGAACACAATGGTTATTGTGGGCGTTGATGCTTTTGTTGTCGTTGTCTTCATGTGTACTTTGCATCTTGCGGGATGGTGGGATGAAGCGGCTCGGGCTAACCTTACATGTCCTCGTACATGAGACTTGCTCCATGCTTGATGTGCAACTTGCATTGCACAAGTGGCTTTGCGGGTGTCTGTCTCTACCACCATAGTTAAGATTCAATTTACAATTAGCATCTGACAACACTAGTATCAGCGTTGTGGTTCTTGTTCGTAGGGAAGATCGGTTCTTATATGAAAGCCCCAAACCACGTAAAACATGCAAAGAAAATTAGAGGCGTCTAACTTGTTTTTGCAGGGGCATGTGATGTGATATGGCCACGATCTTGATTGTGAATATATTTGACGTATGCAATGATCTTTATTGTAATATGGCAATCGGAAGGAGCCTAATGGTTGTCTTTAAATTCTGTTAAGACATGCGTGTATATTCATCATGTAATAGCTTTATTCCAAGTAGTTGTTATAGTTGCTATTAGTGATGGACAACCATGAAGCAGCTCCACTGACCTTGACGCTATGTTGGTGATGATGGAGATCATGCCCGTGCTTTGGAGATGGAGATCAAAGGCACAAGAAGAAAGGCCATATCATGTCACATATTATGAATTGCATGTGATGTTAATCCTTTTTGCATCTTGTATTACTTATATCGCGACCGTAGCATTATAAGATGATCCCTCTCACTAAATATCAAGTAATAAAGTGTTCATCCTTAGTAGGCACCGTTGCTATGACTATCGTTTCGAAGCATCTTGTGATGATCGGGTGTTATATATTCTAGTGTGCATACAACGGGTGCAAGCCAGATTTGCACATGTGGATACTAAGGTTAATCTTGATGAGCCTGGCATGTACATACATGGTATCGAAACACAGAATACCAAAAGGTAAAGCATGAGTCATATGAATGATATGATGAACATGTTGATTGTTCTCCTTTGAAGCTACATCTTCTCTCGTGAAGATCGGACTTGGTGTAGTGGATTTGGTTCGTGTAATCACTACGGCAACATGAGGGATGTTGTTTTTGAGTGGGAGTTCACCTAGTTAATTTAAGAATTAAATTTGAACTCAATTTGTCATAAACTTACTCTAAACTCTTTGCAAATATGTTGTAGATCATGGCGACCCCCTCCATCAACTTTAATGCGTTCCTAGAGAAAGAAAAGCTGAAAAACAATGGAAGCAACTTCACGGACTGGTTCCGTGGATTGAGGATTGTCCTCAGCGCTAGTCAGTTGACCTATGTGCTCGATGCATCGCTAGGTGACCCACCTGCAGAGGATGCCTCCGATGATGTTAAGAATGTTTTCACTCAGAAAAATCACTACTCCACAGTTCAGTGTGCCATCTTGTACGGTTTAGAATTGGAGCTTCAGAAGCGCTTTGAGCACAGTGACCATTTTGAGATTATCAATGAGCTCAAGCTGATCTTTGAGACTCATGCGGCCGTGGAGAGCTATGAGGCCTCCGAGAAGTTCTTTAACTGTAAAATGGAAGAGGGTAGCTCCATTAGCGAACACGTGCTCAAAATGTCTGGGCATGCAAAAAGGCTCTAAGAATTGGGAATAACGATTCCTAATGCGTTGGGGATTCATCGTGTCCTCCAATCACTGCCACCTAGTTACAAGAAATTTGTGATGAACTACAATATGCATTGCATGAACAAGATGTTGCATGAACTCTTCTCCATGTTGAAAACTGCTGAAGTGGAGATTAAGAAGGAGCACCAAGTGTTGATGGTCAATAATACCAGCAATTTCAAGAAAAAGGGCGAGCCTACGAACAAGGGAAACTTCAAGAAGGACGACAAGAAAGCTGGTGTACCTGCTAAGAAGCCCAAGGTTGGTACTAAGCCTGATACTGAGTGCTTCTACTACAAGGGTGAAGGTCACTGGAAGTGCAACTGCCCCAAGTACCTAGCTGATCTGAAGAACGACAACATCAAGAAGAAAGGTATATTTGATATACATGTTATTGATGTGTATCTTACTAGTGATCATAGTAGTGCCTGGGTATTTTATACTGGTCCGGTTGCTCATATTCGTAACTCGAAATATGAGCTGCGAAATAAATAAAGACTGGCGAGAGACGAGGTGACTATGCGTGTTGGAAATGGCTCCAAGGTTGATGTGATCACTGTCGGCACGCTCCCACTTCATCTACCTTCGGGATTAGTTTTGAACTTGAATAATTGTTATTTGGTGCCTGTGTTAAGCATGAACATTATTTCTAGATCTTGTTTATTGCAAGACAGTTACTTCTTTAAGTCTGATAATAATGGTTATTCGATTTATATGAGCGATATTTTTTATCGTAATGCACCTGAGATGAATGGTTTATTCTTATTGAATCTCCATAGTAGTGATACACATGTTCACAACATAGACGCTAAACGAATAAAAAAGAATGATAATTCTACATACATGTGGCACTGTCATCTTGGTCACATTAGAGTGAAGCGCATAAGGAAACTCCATTCCGATGGACTTCTTAAATCACTTGATTTCGAATCACTTGAAAGATGTGAAGCATGTCTAATGGGAAAAATGACTAAGACTCCATTCTCTGGGATAATGGAGCGAGCTAAGGACTTATTGGAAATAATATATAACAATGTGTGCGGCCCAATGAGCATAGCATCGTGCGGTGGATATTGTTATGTTCTTACTTTCACGGATGACTTGAGTAGATATGGGTATGTCTACTTTATGAAACATAAGTACGAAACTTTCGAGAAGTTTAAGGAATTTCAAAGTGAAGTAGAAAATCATCGTAACAAGAAGATTAAGTTTCTGCGTTCTGACCATGGAGGTGAATATCTAAGTTAGGAGTTTGGCATGCATTTAAAGAAATGTGGAATACTTTCGCAGTTGACACCGCCGAGAACACCACAGCATAATGGTGTGTTCAAACATCGTAATCAAACTCTCTTAGATATGGTTCGGTGTATGATGTCTCTTACAGATTTATCATTATCATTTTGGGGTTATGCATTAGAGACAACCGCATTCACTTTGAATAGGGCACCATCTAAATCCGTTCAAACGACACCGTATGAATTGTGGTTTGGCAAGAAACCTAAGTTGTCGTTCCTTAAAGTTTGGGGATGCGAAGCGTATGTAAAGAAGTTACAACCCGACAAGCTTGAACCCAGAGTAGGAAAATGCGTCTTCATAGGATACCCTAAAGAAAAAATTGGGTATACCTTCTATCATAGATCCAAAGGCAAAGTTTTCGTTGCTAAGAATGGATCCTTTCCTGAGAAGGAGTTTCTCTCGAAAGAAGTGACTGGAAGGAAAGTAGAACTCGACGAGGTTGTTGAACCTTCTATTGGATTTGAGAGTAGCGCAGCACCGGAAGATGTTACTATGCCGCCTGCACCAATAAGAGAGGAAGCTAATGATGATGATCATGAAACTTTGAACGAAGTTACTACTGAACCTCGCAGGTTGACGAGGGTTCGTGCCACTCCTGATTGGTATGACCCTGCGTTGAATGTCATGTTGGTGGACAACATCGATGACCCTGCGATGTATGAGGAAGCTATGATGAGCCCAGATTCCAACAAATGGCAAGAACCCATGAAATCCGAAATGGGATCCATGTATGAAAACCAAGTATGGACTTTGGTGGACTTACCAGATGGCCGCAAGGCTGTCAAGAACAAATGGATCTTTAAAAGAAAAATAGATGCTAATGGTAATGTTATTGTCTATAAAGCTCGACTTGTCGCGAAAGGGTTCTGATAGATTTGCTAACTGTAGGGTGACACACTTAAGGTTCGGTGTTGTTTTAGGTAGATATGGAATATGTGTTGGAGACCAAATGTTGTTCGGAGTCTCGGATTGGATTCGGGACATCACGAGGAGATCCGGAATGGTCCGGAGAATGAGATTCATGTAAAGGAATTTTTTTCTGGGTTTCGGAAACGTTCTGGAGTATTTAGTTGGAGTTTCTAGAATGTTTCGGGAGGTTCTAGAAGGTTCTAGAAGTTTGAAAGGAGTTTACGTGAAAACCAAGAAAGAGAAGGGGAAGAGTTGGGGGGAAGGAAACTCCCCCTCCCTCCTTGGCACGCCGGCCCTAGGGGTGGGCCCCAAGGGGGAACCCTAGGGTGCCCCCTCCCCTCTATATAAGGAAGGGAGGCGCCACCCCTCCCCCTTGCCCCTTTACTCCCTGCCCTAGCTGCCACCCTCCTCCTCCTTCCTTCTGCTCCGACTTAGGCGAAGCCCTGTAGAAATCCTTCTCCACCACCACCACCATGCCATCGTGCTGCTGGGATTCCGTGGAGATCTACTACCTCCAATGCTCGCTGGAACAGGGAGAGAAAGGTCTGCATCGACTCTGCATGTGTGACCGACTGCGGAAGCGCTGTCGGAACGCGGTGCTAGAAGGATCGTCTACTTGATCTTGAGATCAGCAAGTGATCGTCTACATCAACCACATGATCTGATCTCAAACAAGGCTTTGGATCTACAAGGGTTAGTACAGATCTATCTCGTTGCACTTATCTCATAGGTTAGATCTTGGTTTTGTTCGTTCTTGCGGTAGATTTTTTTGTTTTCCTGCTACGAACCCATCACTATTTATTTTTGAGGAACACAGTATAAACCCGATCAGGATGCCTATTGACCCAACTCTACCAAAACACCCATGCAGGCTCCTACGAGCACATCCAAGAGACCGAGTCAATTAATATAGTATTAAGATTGACGAAATTACCATGTGCACCTTGCTATCGACAAGCGCATCAACTCCAACTGAGAAAATATTACGTCATTATGTGAGACCCATTTGTCAAACCCAACTCTTGTGGGTTGGGTACAAGCATCCTCCTAGCTATCCAACCACAAGTTGAGCTATTTATAATATCCGATGCACTACATATTTTTTAGAGCATCTCCACTCATTCGGTGTTCCCATGTCGAAATCCAATGCTATTTAGCGCCGGATGGATGTGACTTTCGGCCTGGGAACGGCCATTTTCCCACTCGTGTTCCCAGGAGTGGTTCCTAGACAAGACAAGATCGGCGACAATTTTTGCTGAGCCGGCGAAATCACGCCCAAAGGTGTTGATGTATCCAAGTGCACAGATCGTTTGTAGCTAGTTTTGAAGTATAGATATCGATCCCACAGGGAGCCCAAAGGTAAGTGTTTATGATGAGGTCTCTGTCAAACCCAAAGTTGTCACAGGTCTTCGAATGAATTGACTGCAAGTGTAAAAATGAGAATGAGATTTGGATTAAACTAGATGTATTTAAATAAAACTAAAATGTAAACTTCGGAAATAAAAAGCATAAAAGTAAATAATGATTCGGTTCTTTGTTGTTTTCTACAGATGACGAAGAAGGCGCAGGGAGATACAATTCATGGTGATAGTGACTGTGCTAGATGGAGGAGTGATAAATGTAACAATTGTAATCTTATAAATATAAGTGTACGCGAGCAACCCATAATTAGCCGGAACTCCTCTTGGTAGATTTCATCCCAACTTTAATAATCCTACTAGTCTGTTACCAAAACCATGGTCAGACACTAGACAATTAAGACCCTTCAGGTCACTTAGCGATTAAGCTCCTTGGATTGGACTAATGCAATAAGCATGGTGGTTCCTTGTTATCCTCGAGCTAGTTTTCCATTGATATCCTCGTGTCACTCGGGGGTCGCCGATCTTCTAGAGAACAAGATCCTATCCATGTAGAACAAAGTATCATGTTGTCTGGGCCCTTAATTGGATAACAGGCATTAGGCATCTCACAAATAGTCAAGCACACATAGTATAATAATTAAAATCAATCACAAACTAATGGAAAATATATGAAGGCACATCACATCTCACCAATCCCTTACATCTCCCACGCCCAAGGAACTTACTCACACATGAGAGAAGAAAGCATCATCAATATAATTAAATAAAGGGAGTTCTTCTTGATATTACCGTGCAGATCCACAATAAGAATAGAAAAGTAATCCAATACAATTCAAGATGGGAAGAAACAATCTCAAACCCTAGTCTTGCAAGGTGAAGATCTCTCTCTCTCTCTCTCTCAAGTATAAGTCATGGCTATGGGTGTGTGTGTTGGGGTTCCGCGTATGAAAGCAATAAATTTTACCCTACGCCCCTGAACCCCTGAAGCTGCCAGGACCTATATATTAGTAATATAGTAACGGTAGGGGCTTTTGGCGAACTTACCCTTGAAGACCGAAAAGCATTGTCAACGCTCAGAAGAGCGTGGTTGATGTAGACGAGCCGAAGCTGACCTCAAGGTCGTGAAGTCCTTGTGCTCCTTTGGCTCCAACGACTTGAGTGCCTCAAGTGCGACACCTCGCGGGGAGTTATACACGTATGGTGCCTGACAATAACTCCTGCTTCCCCGATCCAGCAGCAGTTACGGAAGTAGAGCTCCCGGATTCGAATCCCCCTGCGTGACAACGCTCCACGGTGAAGATGTCTCCTGTTCGTGCAATCTAGACTTGGGACCACGGTCACGAGAGAGAGAAGGGGAGAAAGAAAATATCAATTAGAGGTCCTCCCAAAAGTGAGAAGACCTCTATTGATTACTGGTGTATTTAATTTGGCCAAATACCCCCACTATATATAGGGGAGGGGAGGTACTACCTCCCTCAAAGTCTCGGGGTGGGACTAACGGATAGGAGGGGGGAGAGGTGGCACCGCCGGCCACCCCCATGGGACCCGCGCGCGGGGGGGGGGGGGGGGGCTGGCCCACTAGGGCGCCGGCCACCCCCTTGGCCCCTTCTCCCTCTCTCCTTTCCCTAATAGGCCCTCTCCCCTCCTGGAATTGGCCCATTAAGCCTTTGACCATTTAAATTGATTTTTCTCTTTATTAAATAATTATGAATAAATGATTAAATCAATATTTAACATTCATTCACATAATATTCAACCTCCATGGTTGTGGAACACTTCTACCTCCACTCCGGACATCCTCCGGACTTATCGAAACCCTTCCGGTTTTCTATCTACTATTCTTCGGTGATTCTACCAATCCTATAAATACTCTCTAAGCATCATCAAGCCCTTAAGCGTGATACCGCACGGTTCGGGAACACTCCAGACATGGTCAGGACAATCCCGCACCAATGATCGATAGAGGGACCTGGATGGCCATGTGACCCCTGTGCGTTCCACGAAGATCTTTCGTCGTTTGAACCGGGACAGTCGTGTCTTATTCCCTTTGTCTCTCGATACTTGCATTTCCCAAGATCTAATCAATGACATCACCATGTCGTGTTCAATCTCGTTACTGAAAAATGCTACTTGACTCGTTGCGACAAGCGATATCCCCGTGATCAAACCACACGTTGCGTACCTATTGGATATAACTTCTCCGAGTGGGCCCTTGAGTATCTTCCCGTCACATGGACAGACAAATCCTGCTCTTGACATATATTGCCTCTACGGTTTCCTTCGAGTACCTGAACACACCTTTATAACCACTTTATTAACAAGTGGCGCTTGATGCTATCTAAGCACTCTCGGGAGACATTGATTGATATAGCCTCACGGTCTAAGGAATAGTCTAGGAGGATCCATTTCTAATCATCGTAACTTGAACTTCACGACATGATTGGGTCACGATGTTTAGGTTGGGTATTGGTTCATCATCTCATTCTCGGAATGAGATGACTCCATTTCCAACTGGCATAAATGCCACATGATCATGAAACATGATCATCTGTTGACCAATGAACCAATTACTAGAGTTTCACTAGGAACCCCTGGTTGTTTGTATATCACACGTATATTGATGTTTCCACTCAATACAGTTATAGAATGATATAAAACTTAATCATAAACTATATGAAATATCATAATAGTCCTTACTACTATTTGTCTCTAGGGCATATTTCCAATAGTCTCCCACTTGCACTAGAGTACACATACACTAGCTCCATTTGTTCTTAATCATTGGCACCATATATCCGGTACCCTAAACATGCTTGCTCATGGAAGAGGTTGAGTCTTGGGTCTGTACTTTACAGTCCCAAATCCTTTGCAACTTACTAATGCCACCTTGATTGACATTAATACTTTATCATCACATGATAACATCTGTGTGTATGCATCGTTGCTATGGCAGCAGAGCGAGGCCTGATTCCAGGAGCCTATAGTGACTTTAGATCAACCTCGAGGGCTTTCTCATGGGCATTGTGCCCTAGGACACATCATTCTATGTTAAAAGTGAACTCGCCCCGCCATAACATTATACAACACTTTAGATGGTACCCTTATCTATTATTATAAATGTATTCATCGAAACACTAGTGCACTCTATGCAACTTTCGATGTTTTGTTCACCTCGCTTCCTACATGACTTTAATTGGTATTTACAGGAGTTTCCAACATATTCCCTTATAACATAACTCTTTATGTTTTAATATATGTCATCCTTTATGGATTTGGAAAACATGTCTATAGTTCTCTATTAGACACTACGGACAAACTCAGCTCAATGTTCTGCGATTCAAACTTAATCACTTTTAAATGTTCCTTATTTGGATCACATATTATGCTAAGTTATCATCATGGTTTACTAACATAGAACCTATGTCTCAACATAGTGGATGATGATCATCCTTTTCTTTCTTTCAACCATTGATGTTCAACTTAATACTATTCCTAATTTGAGTTTTTAAGGACCAGTTCCTTAATTAACTTCTATTCTGAAACCCCTTTCAGAATCCCTTAAGGAATACTACATAATATCATAATACACCTATTATCAAGTTCTACATCTTATAAATCATTATTTATAATTATTTGCGCTTTCATTCTTAATACACTTAAGAATTACTCCTATAAGCTCCCACTCAAAAATATGTCATTCTCATATTGTTTTAGGAAGACTTTCATAGCTCCCACTCAATTTCATGCAAATTGCACATCCACTCACTATTTTGAATAACTTCAAAATCCTCTGATCAAATATCAAACTTGGAGATTTACTTTGAGATACTAGTACTTTTCCTTGTTTTAAATCCACTAGACATTAAGCACACTTGAATCAAATTTATTTGAATTCATCTGATACTTGACAAATTGTGCTTTTGTCATTCACCCCCTTTTCCAATATGGCTTTGCAATCATTTGGGAAAATTCAAGCAACTCCTTTTACTGGTGAGATTCAGCAATGAATTGCTTTCTAATCTCATGGGAATTTTTGCTATGGGATTTCTCATAACTTTTAGCTTACCATTATTTCCTTACTAGTTCGTAGGTGTGTCATATTCCAAGAACCATGACAAATGATTCACAAATGTCTCCATACAAGATATGGGTTACATTTTGAATCCTACTTCATGTAGTGAAAACACTAATGGGGAAAACACAATGATCAATATCATTGATTCTTTCCTTCTGTGAAGAGAATCGTTCAGGAACGTTGTCCGTTGCGCTTCTCAACACTCTGATGCAGGGATATGAATCCTCATCGTGTTTTTCACTATCTTCCATTTGCTCCATAATCGAGAAATATCACTGAATGCGAATTTTCTAAAAAATGTACCAAAATCCAAGCAATACAAGTTTTGCTTCTCTTTTGGTTTTAGCTATGGACTTCGTATTAAAAGTTTCCAATGAATACTCTACAAGGACTTATTCGCTATTGTTTTGGTTATATCGAATAACCCCAAAACTTTTACAACAATCCATACTAGATATGGAGCCGCTTTCACAAATTCAAATGGTTCACTACATTCTAATTGAGTGCTAACTATTTCTAACTAATGGTCTCTACATCTATACTACAACGATTTATTTGGTGCCATGTATTTACCCATTTTGATATCTAATATCACATTGTGATGCTTTGCATTTTGACATTTCAGAATGCTTTGCATTTCACAATTTCTCTTATGCCATTCTTATAAAGTCGAATTTCATTACTATTGATCAAATCATAGTAATTAGATTCTTATTTATATTTATACCCTTTTGTTGATGAAACACTTTGATCAAATCAAATAGTTTCATATTCATGTTTCCTTTGGTAAACTACTTTACACTTTTAAACAGTCGTATATTGATAATTACCATTTTTGTTAAAACACAATACATCGAATATGTATTTACTTTCAACAATTCATTAAACACTTTGTATTCAAGTAATACATGGTGTTCAAGTTAATTTGCAGAACTTAGGCATGATTTATATGTGATAAGAAATCGAATGACTTTCACATATTATCATTATAACTTTGAATTCAAATAATGGTTTTCATTCATTAACAATGGTTATCATTAAGTTGGGTATTTTAAGGCATTTCGATATTTTGCAAATGTTCATGCATTATCAATTAGTTTCAAACAACAAGGATAATTCACACATAATCAAACAAGATATGAACACGAATAGAAATCATTCATAAAAGTAGAACAAACGTTTGTTACAAACTCATATGAATAACCGTCTCGACACACTAAAGAAGTTCACAATCTTTTGATTACAATAACTATCCAAAACATAAACTAAATGATAAATGTCGAGGGAGAGTCTCGTTGGCCATCATGGTCATGCTCGCCATCAACATGCAACGTCACCTCCTCTCCAGCAAGCACCTCTCATGAAGAAGGACCTGTTTTCAGTAAAACAGAACAAGTATCAAATATACTTAACACTGCAAATGTGTTTGCAGGATTATAACATTTATAAAATTGTATATCAGATATATACCTTTGTCATTGATGACCCCAGCGATATCAGGTTCAACCACCACATCTCTGAAATGTGATATGAACTCGTGGAAATCTAGTGTTTCTGCGTCGCCTCTCATAATGCAAATCCTGACTTGTGCTTGGTAGCTTGGTGGCAGCGACCGCATCACAACGCCATTTGCAAAAGAGCCTATCATCCAGCTATCTAGGAAGTATGCATGCCTCATGTACACATCATGCATGCGCTCCAAGTGGTCGTCCAGTGATGAGTTCTCCTCCATCTTAATGGAAAGGAAGTCTCCCATCAGCTCATGCTCCCATATGCGTGCTTGTTCCATGAAATGTGTCCTAAGCTGTAACATCACCAAACGAGGGTTGACATCACCCACGAAAGGCCACAGCTCATCCACCATTCTGAAGCGCATAGTAACTGAAATGAAGGAGGCCATCTCTCGACGGAAATAGCGGTCTTTCCGCTGCTCTGGGGTCTCTAGGTCAATGGGCTGATCCAAATCCATCTCGTCGAGTATGTAGTCGACCACATCATTCTCGCTAAGGAGAATGCGGAGACGCGCAACCCATATGGAGAAGTTTGATCCATCTAATCTGAGCTTCTCTCCTTCTAACCAATCAATCGTCAACAGGAAAGGTGGCATCAGGGAGAACTTTTCTACATTTACAATTGCAAGAAGGAATTTAGACTAAGTTTTTAATTAAATGAGTTAATAATAACTCCACTCAGAAACACCTATCCCCATAAGGGTTCCTAGTGATAACACGACCCCTATGAGCCACATCTCCCCCGATCATCACAGCCATCAATGTGGGTTCAAGGATGGATGCAAAACGTCGGTCACATCATTCATGTGACTCGTGCTTGATATTTCGACCATCCGTGTTCCGAGGCCATGTCTGTACATGCTAGGATCGCCAACTCAACCTTAGTATATTCAGTGTGCAACATGGCTTACACCCACTGTATGCGAACGTAGATATGTCTGACACCCGCTCATCGCGGCCTGCCTCATACCGAAGAACTTTCTTGGTGGTGCACACTAAGGGGGAACACAATCGTTGGTAATTTTAACAGGGATCATCTTATTAGGCTACCGTCAAGTATCTAATACTAGCATACAATAAGATATACAAACAATAACATTTAATGTAAATGCGATGTGATCTGGTCCTTCACGTTGTGATCTCCATCCGTCGTCATCGGATTCCGGCGCTAGGGTTCCGGCGCCATAGACACCAGGGTACCGGCGTCATTCCGGCGTGGTAGTCTGTCACCTCCGTGACTATCTACTACTACGTAACATAAGGTAATCACTTTACCTTTGCCACAACCATATCACAAAGCAATTCCCCCTGCAAAACAAAGTTAGAACCCTCTACTTTATCTTTGCATGTTTTACGTGGCTGAATGGGCTTTCACACAAGAACTGGTCTTACCTACAAAATTTTAGCACAACGCTGACCAAGTAGTTGTCTCTACTACACCCCTTTCGTGGCCCTCCGTTGCAAATGGTATACCAACTAATACGAGAGAGACAGACACCCCCCTAAGCCACTTTATATGGTACAAGCCATATGTCAAGCGTGGACCAGTCTCACGAATGAACGCATAAAGTCGGTTGGGGCCGCTTCATCAAGCATTACTGCGGTATACACAAGTACATGTGAGAGGGTAACAACTAAAAGATTAACGCCCATACGCTACATCTCGTGTGTTCTACCCGTACTAGCATTACTACGCATAGACCTGGCTCTGATACCACTGTTGGGGTTCCGCGTATGAAAACAATAAATTTTACCCTACGCCCCTGAACCCCTGAAGCTGCCAGGATCTATCTATTAGTAATACAGTAACGGGAGGGGCTTTTCGTGAACTTACCCTTGAAGACCAAAAAGTGTTGTCAACGCTCAGGAGAGCGTGGTTGATGTAGACGAGCCGAAGCCGACCTTAAGGTCGTGATGAAGTGCTTGTACTCCTTTGGCTCCAACGACTTGAGTGCCTCAAGTGCGACAACTCGCGGGGATTAACACACGTCCGGTGCCTGACGATGGCTCCCGCTTCCCCGATCCAGCAGCAGTTGCGGAAGTAGAGCTCCCGGATCCGAATCCCGCAGCGCGACGGCGCTTCGCGGTGAAGATGTCTCCCGTTCGTGCAATCCATACTTGGGACCACGGTCACAAGAGAGAGAAGGGGAGAAAGAAAATATCAATTAGAGGTCCTCCCAAAAGTGAGAAGACCTCTATTGAATATTGGTGTATTTTATTTGGCAAAATACCCCCACTATATATAGGGGGAGGGGAGGTACTACCTCCCTCAAAGTCCTGAGGTGGGACTAAAGGAGAGGAGGGGGAGCGGTGGCCGACGGGCCAGCCACCCCCATGGGCCCAGCGCGGGGGGCTGGCCCACTAGGGCGCCAGCCACCCCCTTCGCCCCTTCTCCCTCTCTCCTTTCCCTAATAGGCCCTCTCCCCTCCTGGAATTGGCCCATTAAGCCTTTGACCATTTAAATTGATTTTTCTCTTTATTAAATAATTATGAATAAATTATTAAATCAATATTTAACATTCATTCACATATTATTCAACCTCCATGGTTGTGGAACACTTCTACCTCCACTCCGGACATCCTCCGGACTTACCGAAACCCTTCCGGTTTTATCTCTACTATTCTTCGGTGATTCTACCAATCCTATAAACACTATCTAAGCATCATCAAGCCCTTAAGCGTGATACCCCATGGTTCGGGAACACTCCAGACATGGTCGGGACAATCCCGCACCAATGATCGATAGAGGGACCTGGATGGGCATGTGACCCATATGCGTTCCACGAAGATCTTTCGTCGTTTGAACCGAGACAGTCGTGTCTTATTCCCTTTGTCTCTCGATACTTGCATTGCCCGAGATCTAATCAATGACATCACCATGTCGTGTTCAATCTTGTTACCGAACAATGCTACTTGACTCGTTGCGACAAGCGATATCCCCATGATCAAACCACATGTTGCGTATCTATTGGATATAACTTCTCCGAGTAGGCCCTTGAGTATCTTCCCGTCACATGGACAGACAAATCCCGCTCTTGACATATATTGCCTCTACGGTTTCCTCCAAGTACCTGAACACACCTTTATAACCACTTTATTAACAAGTGGCGCTTGATGCTATCTAAGCACTCTCGGGAGACATTGATTGATATAGCCTCACGGTCTAAGGAATAGTCTACGAGGATCCATTTCTAATCATCGTAACTTGAACTTCACGACATGATTGGGTCACGATGTTTAGGTTGGGTATTGGTTCATCATCTCATTCTCGGAATGAGATGACTCCATTTCCAACTGGCATAAATGCCACACGATCATGAAACATGATCATCTGTTGACCAATGAACCAATTACTAGAGTTTCACTAGGAACCCCTAGTTGTTTGTATATCACACGTGTATTGATGTTTCCACTCAATACAATTATAGCATGATATAAAACTTAATCATGAACTATATGAAATATGATAATAGTCCTTACTACTATTTGTCTCTAGGGCATATTTCCAATAGTGTGTTGGCTAGGAGGTCATAGATCGTGGAGCGAGATGAAGAACATCTCATCCTTCTTCTCTGGATCTCTTCTTTCTCCCTTCTGGATGGTGTGGCAGCTGTTGTGTTGTGTATTCGTCCCCCCTCCCTTCACAGAAGTTGTTTCTTTTGACAATACAGAGGCGGCGGCAACTATACGGCGGCAACTATATGGCCAAAAAAATATCCCCGCTATATAGTTGCTCGTTAAAGCCTCTGTATGCTTCCCTCGATTTCTTCCAAAGAGAGACTTGCTTGTTTCCACCTGAATATTGTGTTTCTCTAGTTAAAACCCTTTGTTGACGTTCAAAACTTGAAACACACATTAAAACCCAAGTTTTCTTCCCTACCGAAGTATTAGCGTTAGGTAAAGCTAGAAAACAATCAAATCTAGGAAAAACCATCAATAAAAACCATAAAAAATGTGTCGAATCTCACAACTATCAACTCCCCCAAGCTTAGATGTTTCTCGCCCTCGAGTGACAAGCGGAGATTCGAGACTGAAATAAAAGAACTTACAAGCTTGGATTGGTGTCAAATTATTTTCTTCACGATCCCTGCAATCTTAAACATGATCATACAAGTATACACAAGATTACACTGAGTCAACTTCCTAACCACGTATATCTTGCTAGCAAATAAATCATATGTCTGAGCAAGTGTCAAAAGTTTAGCTAGGAAAATGAGACAAATACTTTTGGTATCTCTCTTTGTTGAGAGATGAAAACTTTTTGCTCTTGTTTCTTTAGTCAATTAAGAGTTCTTGAGTTGGCACCGAAATATTCAATTTAAGAACAACTCATCTATTCCCATGTCAAAATTTCAAGACTCTCAAAGCACCTTTTTCCTTCTTTGCCTTTCAAAAACTTTAGCTCTTTCATAGAGAAATCATGTCACTGCTCTTAACATGTTAATTGGGACTGTGTTGTGCACTTGTGACCATGCCAATCAATATGTTGAGCAATAATGGGTCAGAGGAGTACTACAACTTTACTTGGAACGTGAAACCACGAGGAGACTAAAAAATTACCCGTCATAGCAATGCCGCTACAGACGTTTACATAACTCAATAGCCAAAATCAAGTGGTTTCCAACATTTAGATCGTTCATTGGCCAGCGGAGTTAATAGTTCCCCATGGAGCACGATAGTGTTGTAATGACATGCGTAAAGCAATATATTACAGTAATTATTAGAAAAGGTAGTGGCATAATCTCTACTACTTTGAAGCATCCATTTTATCAAAACAATTTCACTCAAGGGTACTATCGAGTCTATTTATATTAAGCTCAAACGCGATGGAGTAGTTCTAAAAATAAATTCTTTGGGCTAAACATGGACTCAAGTCATCTTTTGGATGCTTTTTCTTGTTTTAAAAATATAGGAAATATTTTAACCAAGTTCATTGCTCATTGTTTCAAAGCTAAAAATGAGACACTAACAAAGGAATATAATTTATAGGATAACAAGCTAAGTGGGGAGTGACTCCAGTGCAAGCAAGTAAATAATTGTAGGATCAATTTAAGGTTGCAGAAAATATGATGAAAGGAATGTGATACCTCTTCTTGATTGCTTCATTCTCGTATTTAGTCGAACCCTCTCTGTATTTCCATATTGCCAAGTCATCTGAAATTGAGCAATCTCCAAGAGAAACAAAGAAATGAACTTGCAATAAAAGTTACAACTTTTTTTTGTATTTTTGTCTTAGGAATGCAAATTGAAAGTAAACATGCAATTTTGAAGAAATAAAATAAATCAAAAGAAGAAATAAAAATATGAATGCAAGGTTTGGAGGTTTTCAAACCTCCCCCAAGCTTAGGCTATTGCCAGGCTCAGTTGTTGCCGTCATTCGGCGGCTGGTTCAGATACTACTGGTAGTAACCGGGGAAGTGGGTCATGAAGTGACTGAAGTTGTGAGTCAAGGCACTCACATATTCATTCACTCCATGAAGAGTGTTGTCAATCTCCCCAACGCACTGGTTGAGCTGCTAGAATTCCTGATAGGGGACGTAGTTGTACCCTTGCTACGGCTGGTTGGGCCACGGGTCCTAGGCTCCCCCTTGATGTTGTTGTTGTCCCTCCCAAGTAGGGTTGTGCCCCTGCTCGTCCTCATGCTCCTGCTCATCCTCATCCTGCTGCTCTCCTTATTCATCTTCCTCTTCATCGGGTTGAAGTTCGGCCATTATCTCCGTCACTTGGTCCTTGGTGAGGATCCAAGTGTCCTTCTCCACAATCGAGAAGGCTTGGAGATAGGGCAACGGAACCTTCTCGCCCTGTGCAATATCAAGATAACTAAACTGATAGTCTCAGAGCCTCCGGTTAGCTTGGAAAACACCAAGGAAGCCACAAGCAGTTAAATACTTGATGTGCATAAGCTTGGAACCGTCAACAGATTGCATAACAGGTAATATAATATTTAATGCATGGGCAAGGTGGGTTACCAATCCACCAATGCAAATATCACCTTTAGTCTTGTTGCTTTGGTGGCTAAAGTGTTGGATGAGTAGAGCTGCAGGATTGGGGCTTTGCGGCATAGTGGGAAAGAGAGCCTTGGTGATCATTGCCATGTCCGCATTGGCCATGGAACCGGTGTCACCTCTTCCTAGTTGTGTGTTGGCGAGGAACAAGGCATAGTAGTGGATTGTCGGGTTCTGAATGGTGGAAATCTTCTTCTGGTAGAAGTTGGTGCCACCATTAACAGAAATAGCCTCCCAAGTTTCTCCCCTTGTGATGCTGTAGAGGTTAGTAACAGTTGGCTCCCCAACGTGGGGGAAGGCGAAAGCATCGCAAAATTGTTCAAAAGTTATTTCATAGGGCTATCGGTTCATGGTGAAGCTTACCATGCACGCATTACCTTTCTCCTTGTGGTCGTCGTACAAGGAGGCGAGGAACTCATGGGTAAGCTCGATGTAGGTGCCGTGGCTTGCGAAGCCAAGCACTATCAGCCCCGCCTTGTTACACATGAGGTCGAAGTCCACCTTCAACCCCGCTGTGGTGAGAAAGTTGTAGTCGGCCCAATGTGTGGGCAGCACCCTCCTCGATGAGACCACGGCTAACTTGGAGTTGCGCTCGGCTCGGGACCCCGAGCTCGAGCCCTCACCACGTTGGTGCTTGCTCATGCGAAAGATGTTACCGATTTTGTTCATCGTGATGCACTGAAAAATTTCACCATGAAACCTTAGGCATATAGTTTCTACATGATATATGAACGATCCTATGTGGAAAAATTCAATCCTAACATGAGGAATCAATAGGAAAAACAAAATAATCTTGAGTTCATCCACTAGATCAATGTGAGAGTTTCAACCATGGAAATCTGAAAATAAAGCATGGATAGGGAGAGAAACATACCGATCTGTTGATTCCCATACTCAAACGGACGAAATCCACGAAGAATCAAAAGTTTTAGGTGGGTTTTGAGAGGTTTGGAGAGAGAATATGAGAGAAATAATGAGGAAGAAGAGACCTAGCCGCCCCGGTGCGATTTTGTGGTTGCACCGAACTATGATGTAACATCCCGACATTAGAGCTTAGAAATAAGCTGAGCTCAGGTGTGTGCATTGCATTCATGCATAGAAAATCCGAATAATTTTCGTGCTTTTAAATAAAACTTGTCAAAGAGATTGAAGCTTCTCTTAACTTGGTGGAACTGAAGTAGATCATAAAGTTGATTGCGATAAGTTTCGATATGACCTTTGCTAAAACCTTACTTTGGGTAATATAATTTGGTCTAAGGGTAGATCAAATGTAATAAAACTAAGTCACAACACACTGCTTAATAGGGAGTACTATTTCTTCTAGAGATCATTACATGGTACTCCAAACAACAACTCAAGGATGAATACTTAATATTCTAAAGATGATATCAAGGTATTATCTACCACAAACCCTGAATACCAATTTAAGTATACAACTTAAGTAAAGAAACCCCATAACTAAATCTTGAAACACTTGTTTGTCATAGTTATTCCTACCATGGGTATCATGGTAGTTCTTAAACATTAAATATTATCACAAATACAGTAGAAAGGGAAGTCAAGCCAAGACCATTCATCTCATATCTTTGTTGCCATATTAATAGGTAACATTTCTACTTAACCAAGTCCTAGTGTCTATTGATCTTCAATCTAGAGGGATCAATCCTTGACCTAGAACTTAGTGACCTATTATATTGACCTTCCAAAGACCTTAAGTAAATTAATCAGAATGAGGAATTAGATAGGGTAGAGTGTGTCATCATCAATGGAATGTGATCCTTAGTGGAGATCAAATCATCTGATGTTGGAGGAGTTAACTCACTCCTGAGTTAACTAGAGAAAGTATCTAAACCCAAGAGTTAAGTTAGTGATCATGAAGCTATGGGGAAGCAAGTAGTATTAGAGTGTCTAATAATAATTTTGTTAAGCCTAGTAGATATAAATATGAAGTAAGTTCTTTAACAAGATAAGCCTATAGTGAGACTAGTGCAAGTCTACTGCTTAGTGTTAATGGATGTTGATCAGACAATTAGAAGTCTAAGCTAAGCATGATTAAGGGTTGGTGATCATTATTCTCAAGTCAATTGAGGGTAGATGATTAGGTGTTGAAGTAGGGTTGTGAGTATACTAAATTAGGCAAGCCCTAGTAAACTAAATCATCTAGCTTGATCATGAGAAGTCAAGCTAGAGTATGAGGAAGTATATACCATGAGTATATGGAGTATTTGGAGGCATAGTAGTTTAACCAAGCTTATACAAGAACAAACTTGTATTATGGGAGTAGTACCATACTTATTCTAGAGGATTGATATCCCTTGTTGTATATAGTGAGGATTGTAGTCTTGCAACCCTTGGTAGCAGTTGCAAGATGGAATTGAAGGAATTAATGAATGGAGTTAGAAGTAGCGGCATTTAGGAATTCATCAGGGGTAGTTAAGAAGTGCAAGTTATGCAGTAAATGAAGAATGTTAGAAGAGTGGATTAATGAAGTTAGAACTAACCAGATGAATGACTTCCTCAAGGGTAGTTTATAAATGGAAGTTGTATATATATACTAGGAGAAGAATGAAGGAGTAATGTTGAAGTGGCATGACCATGTCATCATATGATGATGGATATGGTGGAGTCAGATGATTGTCTTATTTAGGAAGATGAGATCTTTGTGAATAAGATAAGAGATATTTAAATAGAGTATATTTAGGAAAGGAATTCCTTATCTAAAGGTAACCTTGGTGAGGTATTAAGATAAGAATTCTTTAGAAGCCTAACCACGATCATATCAACCAGGACAAGACCCATGTCTACCTCTTTGTCCACAACCCCATAATTAAGTTAGTAGTTAAACCAATTCCTATTTTTAGGAAACCAATGGATAGTATATCTTAGTCAAATGAAATGTCTAAAAGATTAGTAGAAAACCAGTTGAGAGAGTATTGATGGAAGCTTGTCCACCTGGTTGTCTTAAACCCTAATAAAGACCTAGTCTCATATACCATCAAGATCACATTAGGAAAGTAATCGCCATAGCTCACTCTAAGTGGAGACGTCACCTTGGTCACAAAACTTGATGGCAATATACCTTAGCCTTAATAATCATCCATATCTCTAATTGAATATGATTTAATAAATACTCTCAAAACTCATATACCTATATTTGAATAAACCTTAGTATTTCTCCACCAATGATTATTATTAATTCATAATGACCTAACCAATATTGTTGCTGTGGTAATTCTAGATACTACAAATCAAGTAGAATTGGATTTGGTGAAATCATCAAATAGGGAGAACCATGAAATTTAAACCACCATATTATTAACCATAAAGATTAAGGACATTATACTGGATATATATCAATTTTTAAATGAAGTTAAATATGAATAGAATGTTATATATCATTCACCATTTTAAAACCTTACCATTATAATTATCAAGTTAAAATAGAATCAATTCTAAGTAATAAAATAAGCACCCTAAAACCATAATTCTTAATAAAACTATTTAATCAAAAGAACCTCTTATCTAAATAGAAAATATGAACATAAAAAATATAATAGTTGAATAGTTGCAATAAACGCTGCAGTATTTTAATGTCTTACAAAAGTTTAGGACAATTTAAATACTGATAAAACATATTTGAAAAGGCTTTAATAAGAATCGAAAAAAAGGAAAGAAGAAGCCAGTCGCTCGGCCCACAGCCCAAAAAGCTCTTGCGTTACTTACCGCTCGCGAGTAGCAGAAGAAATGTTTCGCTCACTCAGCAACGGCCCAAAAGCAGCCCAGATCGCCTCCCCTCTCTGACTGACAAGTGGGACCAGAGGACGACCGCGAATTGAGACAGAGAGTTTGCCAAAGGGTTATCTGTAAAAACTTCCATCATCGTCAGCGTCACGCACACAGACAGCTCGCTAAAGCCTTGTGTCGCCGCTCAATGCGCCTGTCGATGTCAGCTGCGCACCGCGATACTCGTCGTCGATGCCCGGAGGGGATAAGAATGCCACCACGATATCTTGACTCATCCCCATTTTCCCTTTCTCTCTCGCTCTCTGTCGTCCGCATGTAGAAGCCACCTGAAGCCTCACCGGTAGTCACCGCCATCCCTGCCACTCCCGGCCACCCTAGCTCCATCTGAAGCCACCGCCGAGCTCACCTTGTTGTACTGGTTCACCCTCGCTAGGTCACGCAGCCCCACGACCCTGCATACTCCTGAATCGAAGCATCGTGTGTGATGCCGGCCGTTGCGCTCGTCGTTGACCTCGACCTCGCCTCGTCCCACCATCAAGCCCGCAGCATTCCTGGTGAGCTCCTGGTCCATATGGAACCCTTTGTTTTGTTGATTGCTTGTAGTAGCATCGCCCCCGCGAGCACCCGATGCCGCTGCCGCTATTTGTCGTCGGCGGCCATCTTCCGACGACCTTTAGGTAGCAGCGCCGCTAATTTAGGGCTCGCCACGCCACGCTCATTCTCTCTGGTCTAATTGTGCCTGCTGATTCGCACTAGATCGCCGCCACTACTCGCCGTCTGACTTCACCGGCGAGGTGATGTCAGCGTGACGTCACGCTTGCGTCACACCTCACCCAGTCAACAGTTTGACCAAGTCTTACACACGTGCCTGCCGACGTGGCCACTGGCCCATGAGTCAATCTCTTTGGTTGGGGTTATGTGCGGTGTAAAAACGATCAGTATAAAGGATGACGTCATCAATAATGCAATCAATCATTTAGCTATTTATTTAAATAAATCCAGAAAATGAATAAATCTTGTTAAATCAATATCTTTTGTTTTATAATCCATAAAATATATTTTTTTGAGGGGAGAAAAATATATATAATATATCAAAATGTTCAGAAAAATAAACTCTATAATATAAACCTATTATTAATTTTTATTTTCCAACTTAGATAAAATAATAAGTATTAGTAGTAAATAACCTATTAGGGATAAATCTTAAATAAATATAATCTATTATCTAAAATTCATAAAAATAAGTATAATATATCAAAATTCTTAGAAAAACAAAATATACATTAATAAACTTATTTTGTACATTTTTGAGACACTTAACTAAGTATTTACCATTTATTTAGTGTTTATAAAGTAATAAAACATATAAATATCATATCTTATTATTCAAAAATCACAAAACTACTTATAATATACCAAAATGATCACAAAAATAGAATCTACACATTAAAAATGTCAACTCTCACTTTTGAAGTAAAATAAAGGGTAAAGGTTTAATAAAACTAGTTTAAACCCTTTTCTTTTCCTTTAATGCATACAAATTATATAAAACTTTGCTTATGCCTTTAATATAAGTTATTTAAAATCTAAAAGTATAATAACAAGTTAAATTAATATTAAGTGAAGTCAAGATAGGTCTAACCATTTGAAGTTGTACTTAGTAAAACTACCATTTAGAATTAAGTAAATCTTATTCTCCAAAAATACTTTATCAATTATAAAATCATCAAGATTTGTGTACTAATTCTTTTACAAGTTTGAGAATCCACTTTAAAAGCTAAACAAAAATTTTAAGAATTTAACATGATGCCATTACCATGTTTAAATAAATAAGTATTCATTCCATAATAAGTAAGTGATTCTATTCAATTATAAATCAAGAGAACACCACTTCCATAAAGGCATAATACTTTTATTTCACCTTCATGAATTGTTAAAAAGTCTCCACTTGCTAGTAGAATAGCTATTCAAAAATACTCATTGTTTTCTACTTCAATACTTGTAACTAGTAAGAACACCTTAAAGTGTTAGCTTTAAGATTAAATGCTTTTACTTTGTAAAGAAATCTTTTCCTCAAAAGTTATTCTTTTAAGAAACATTAAAAATAATCCTTAAGCATTTGTATAAAGGCTCTAATCGATTAATAATCTTGCTTAATGAATCTTTTAGTTACGATGCCCATTTAAGTGTTTTAAATGTTGTATACTACTTATTGTTTCACACACTCTGACAAGCCGTAACAAGAAGCACAAGTGAGAAACTGGTATAAAAGTGCAACACATTCCTAAGAACTCATCACCAGTTTCCAAACCCTAGATCAGATACGATTATCCTGGGATTTCGCGTTTATCAAATTGCATTACATTACTTATGCATCGTTGCATCTTGCTTCTTTAAACATTAGTCCTTACCGGACCAATGATGCTATTTACAGAATTTGGATCTTCTATTGTCTTGAACATCGTGAGTGCATAATCTTGCAATCACAAAAGGCAAGTTCACACTTGCTCATGTCCTTTGATTATTTTCTATCAAATGCGTGTAACTCAAATGTTGTCATCACCTGCATTTCAAAAAGGTCAGAAAACACTATTTTCATAATAATATGATTATGGATTATTTACTAGATGATAATAATCTACTGATACAGTTCCAATGGTAAAGAAACATAATATCTAGGACTTAACAACCCATGTTGTTAGTGATTCTAGCGATGTATATTACGCGTTAACCATGAGATTTGTAATGGGGTGGAGAAGTCAGTTGTATCTTCTTCCTCTCGCATGCATCTAGATGGCCAGGTCGTGGTTGTTATCCTCATAGCATCTGTAAAGTGATAGTAGTAGGGGAATACTCCCCTAATCATAACCTTTTATAGAGGGAGTATGGAATTACACTAACTCTAGCACCTAAATCACACAAGGCATTATGAATATTAGTCTTGCCTATTGAGCATGAAATAGTTGGTATTCTAGGATCTCCTGATTTAGACAATAGCTTCCCATTAGCAGGATAACTAGTCACCATGACAATGGTTTCAGTTATTTCTTTCTTTCTACTAAGAATATCACAGAGAAATTTAGAATAGGTAGGAACTTTAATTGCATCCATGATCGGAATCTCTAGACGAAGGTCACCAAGTGCTTTTGTAAAAGAATCATAGATTACCTGATCTGGTGCCTTGTTTTTTCGATCTGGAAAGGGAAGCTTTTTCTCACCTTTCTTATTCTTGTCTTTTACCTTTTGTGGGGGGCCAGGCTCTTTCGTTGCGTTCTTTTGTTGTTGCTTATCGCTTTTCTTCTTTTCTACTACAACAACTTCATCTTCATTGCTCAATTCCTTTTCTTCTCTTCGATCAACCGTCTCTGCATCAGAGTCATAACGGTCATCCCGTGCATCATCTTGGCCCTCCTTAGTTTGATCTTATGTTTCTTGAGAAGTTTCAACTTGAGGATCCACCAATGTATCATCTTCTTGGCTTGCTTCGAGCAAGGCTTTTTCCTTTCGCTCTTTTTCAGCTTCATCTTCTGGTGGTCCTAACGGTCATGTAACAACTACACCTCTTCTTGGAACAACATTAATAGAAACAGGAATATCTTTATCATCTCGAAGAAAAATTTGATAATCGGATGCTATTTGTTCACACTGGGTTTCAATCATGCTAAGATAATTGTGAAATAATTTTATTTCTTGGGTGATCTCTTCATAATTTTATGTGAGTTCCGCCAAAATATTTTTATTGTTTTGAAAGTGCTTATGCAGGTTATTATGTCATTTTGCTTGTCGATGTTTTAATTCTTGAAAAACTTTCCTAGTTTCATCTTCTTCAGTTAAAACTTGTAACAAGTCTATTTTGTTTTCCTTAACAAGTTCAGAAGGTATACCTTTTTCTTTCATTGTTTTGTGTACTTCAGGCATAAGATCAAGAGTTATCCAAAGTATCCTTTTTCTAGCTTAGTGCCAAAATCAGGATTATATAAAGAACCATTCTTAGCCCTAGTGGACATCAATTCTAAACATTCCTTAATAGCTAAAGTATTTATCGATCCTCCCACTAAGAAGTCAAGCAACTCTCTACATTGAGTATTAAGACCGTGGTAAAATAAATGGCGAACAGTTGATTCAGAATAGCCGTGATTAGGAATACTATTGATCATTCCAAAAAAAATTCCTAGGCTTATGGGTAGTTTTCTCCCACATTCTTACTAAAGTTGCCTATACCCCTTCTTAGTTTAGTTACCTTTGTAAAAGGATTAAATCTGTTTATGAATTTGACAATGCAGTTTTCCCAACATTTAATGTAATGGCCAGGGAGAGATATAACCAGTCTAGATCCTTACCTTTAAGATACCAACGAAATAATTTTAGACAAGAGAAATCCCTTGGCAAACCTTTTGGTCCAAGTGATGTTACCACATCGTCAAACTCTCTAAGATGTCTTCCTAGGTCTTCATCTTCCCTTCCACTAACAGCTTTTTCCTGCAAAATTTTAATAATTTCACCACCAAATCGATATTCTCTAACTCCAGGGTTAGGGAATTATATTGGTTTCTTAAGAAATTCCGAACTTGGAGCATAGTCTTCTCTGAGAGTTTTCTCAGGTTTCTTAGGACTTGTACTATAAATAGACATGATTTCCATTATATCACTCAAGTTTTCAACTTCAACTTTATTCAATCTTGAAAGTTTTTCCATAATTTCCTCGCGTCTCTGAGCAGGCACGTGATGGCCCAAAATATATAGAGCTCGTTGGGGAACCCCAAGAGGAAGGTATGATGAGCACAGCAGCAAGTTTTCCCTCAGTTATGAAACCAAGGTTATCAATCCAGTAGGAGCAAGGGAACACCCCAAAGGTGTAGCTAGCTGAACTTTGGCAGGGCGTACTACCGGTGCCAGCAGCAACGTGGAGACCTACACAACACAACCACAGAACTCTGCCCCCAACTTACGATGAGGTTGTCAATCTCACCGGTTTTGCTGAAAACAAAGGATTAAACGTATCGAGTGGAAGAAAGTAATAGTTTGCAGAAAGTAAACACAAAGCAGTAAACAGTTGATTGTACATTGATGGTAAAAGAAAGGACCGGGGTCCATAGTTCACTAGAGGTGGCTCTCCTTAAGATAGATAACATATTGGGTGAACAAATTACAGCGGGGCAATTGACAAACATCGAGAAAGCATAGAAGCATATACTACTCATCTTGACTCCTTTGAGATTCGATTGGGCATTACAACATTATACATAGACCACCATCCAACTGCATCTATGACTAATAATCCACCTTCAGGTTATCATCCGAACCCCCTCTAGTATTAAGTTGCAATCAACAGATAATTGCATTATGAATTGCGTCTAAAGTAAACAATACGATTGTTCTATGAACGAAGGATTGTTGTTTTCTCCCTAGTAGCAACATCACATCTAGTACCTTAGAGATTTCTGTCACTTCCCCATATTACTAGATGCATGAACCCACTATCGAGCATAAATACTAACTCATGGAGTTGGTAGCATCAACTTGGCCAAGATAGCTACTAACAATGGAAAGCATGCAAGATCACAAATAACAAAGACATGATAGAATCAATAATCAATTTGAAATAGCATCTCAATATCCATCGGATCCCCGCAAACACAACATGTATGAATTACAAATAGATGATCTTGATCACGAACGGAGCTCACAAGATCTAAACATGAAAGCACTGTGGCTCTTGTTAATAGGTTAGTCCAAGAAATCATATGAAAAGTACTCCAAAGTGTGGACAAAACACAAGAAAGTAGATAAAACCAAGCATGGAACATCAAAAATTATGGATACGTTTGCAACGTATCAACATCCCCAAGCTTAACTCCTGCTCGTCCTCGAGTAGGTAAGTGATAAAAAGAAAGAATAATTTTTGAGGTGACATGCACCCATCATAAACTTGATCAAAGTATTTGTGAAACATTCAAAGATGGGATCATAGTACTTCAATCATAACATGAAAGACAAAGTTCTAGCAATAAGGCAAAGAAACTATGTTGCAACATGAAAAGGCACAAACAAAAGATTAATGAATAACAATGCTTTGCAAGACTGATGACCCACAAGTATAGGGGGTTATCGCAGTATTTTCGATAAGTAAGAGTGTCAAACCCAACGAGGAGCAGAAGGTACTGGCTAGTGGTATGGATCAGGAATTCTCTACAAATACTTAGCAAACGGATTTTTAGGGTTTTTTGATAATGCAGGTAAATAAAGTATGAGTAAATGAAAGACAATAAGAATAAATGCATCAAGTGGCCCAATCCTTTATTCAGCAAAGGACAAGCCGGTTGTATTACTTAAGATGACCAAACGTTCTTGAGGACACACGGGAATATCGTGAAGTGCTTTCGCTTCATATAGTTGATCAATATTCTTTAGCTTGCTAAGTGTTTTGTGGGTGAACCTATGCTAATGTACCGACGTTCCTAGTACTAATACATACTTGTGATTATACCCCTTGCAAGCATCCACAAGTACAAGAAAGTAATTAAGGTAGAAACCTAACCACAGCTTTAAACTCTAAGACCATGACGTCCCTTGTGCAATGGTTTCCTAACGGGGGTTCAGGTTTCTGTCACTCAGGCAACACCTACGATTAGTAGCCAAATACACAATGCATTCCCCTAGGCCCATATAGGTGAAGTGTCATGTAGTCGACATTCACATGACACCACTAGAAGAAGTACACCACAACTTAAATATCAAACTATTGAATCTTTCTCAACACAATTCCACTACTAACAACATGACTTCTCCCATGTCCTCAAGAACAAAACGAACCACTCACAAGACATCGTATGGATCATGATCAGAGATGGAATAATGATGTATAACAATCTGAACATAAATAATAATTCAATGGTTCACTCAATAGCATCAACTACAAAGAGTAATCAACACCGGCAAAGTTTCCCCTAAGAACTATGCAAGATTCTACCCAATTGTTACAGCGGTATGGAGATGGTGATGATGGTGCTGATGGTGATGATGTTGATGATGATCCTGATGAAGTCCAGCTTGATGGTGATGTTGATGGCGACGATCTCCCCTCTCCGGGAAGGAATTCCCCCGGCAGAATTCTGTCTACCAGAGAGATCTTTCTCTCTCGGTGTTTTCCGTCCCACAGAGGTGGCGTAATCTTTTTGTGGTTGCTCCCCGAGTCTTAGGGTTTCGGGAGGATAATATACGCCAGAGGGGAGAGCCAGGGGTGGACCAGGGCGGCCACACCACCTGGTGGCGCGGCCTAGGTTGGCCCGCGCCAAGGGGTTGTGTGGGCCCCCTGTGGCCCATCTCCGCTTCCCCTTTTGGCTTTCTTCGTCTTCTGGAAAAATAGGATTTTCCACGTATTTTCCCGGATTTTTTGATCTTCGCGAATTTCGCCTCCAAAAAGCACCTTTTCCATCAGAATCCTGACTGCAGCGGTCCATGCTCCAAAAGTCATCAACCATGCAAAAATAGATGAAATAACATAAGTATCATCTCTTAATATGAAATATATCGATGAATAACGGTAAATTATGATATAGAATAGTGATGCAAAATGGACGTATCAACTCCCCCCAAGCGAAACTGAACTCAATAAACATGACCTCAAGTTTATGGAGTGAAGAGTCGATAAAAGAATACGGACAAGAAGCATCACATTCATCAATACATAAGTCATAATAGAAGACAACTCACTATTATATAACTTAACTTGCAATAAGTAAAGGAAACACAATAAAGATATATAAAGTGAATCATAATTGGTAATGGCAAACTTAGCTCTTGGTCAAAGAATAGTTGACAATTTGCTGGAGTTCACAAATAACTGATTTTCAATGATAGCTTTCAAAGTAGTAAACACTAAGATAAGAGCAAAGTGCAAAACAAGGAACATAAGAAACATGATTGAATAAATCATCATATGAATGAATGAAACACAACAACTCAAAATACTTACTGAGGTAGAAGGGAATAGGTTTACTGACTCAACTAAAAAGTAAAAGAAAGGCCCTTCGCAGAGGGAAGCAGTGATTTCAAGTTTCATAAAGAGCTTCCAAAAAGTATGGTACTTACTAGCTTTCAGCTCTCATTGCCCCTATCATAGGCATCTTTAGGTGATTAAGGTTAAAGTGACACAACTAAGAGGATATGCTTGACAAGTTATAAATTGAAGTCTCATGCCCCTTACTTACGAAGACCGAACCTCATGCTACTCAACTTCAGTCACAAGTAAGCTCTTGTCATTGTAAATACATATGTATCATAGAGAACCGCCAACGGGGTACCCCTTGCACATGATACAGGAGCTATCCCATAATCAAAATGACAAGGCAAGCAGACAAAGAGCATCTTAGTGATCTTTTTATTTGCTATTTGCATAGGTTTTTATTGAGGATGCTTCATAGAATGCTCATTATGGTTATGCTGCAAGTTTCCACCATGATTAGGCATGGCTTAGGCTAGCGGCCTAGGTGTTTCTCTAGCACACATATAAACTCCATGATCTTACAAGTTCCCCTTTTATTTCACACCGCCGGGATCCATGAGCAAAAGAGTCATGATATCAATGAGGTACAAAGTACCTGTGCAATGTTGAAAGTGTTCCCCATGATACATGGTTCTGCTAACTTCAACTCATAAAGCGCAAGCATATACACAACAAAAATGGACGCAATGGTTCAAGATTATTAAGTGCAAGAAAATAGAGTGTGCCATCAAGTTTGTGAGAGCTTTAATCACTAATTTTCACATAACAAGTTTAATTTGGAAGGTAGATAAAAACATGAATATACTTGGAATAGCAATAGTGCTAGTAGGTAGGTATGGTGGACACAAATGGAATGGGTTTTGGTTTAAGGATTGGATGCACGAGAAGAATTCCCTCTCAGTATAGGTTTTTGGCTAGCAAGGCTGGGTAGCAAGTATAAGAGTTGAAGGAAACAAACAAACATACAAGTGATAAAAACAAACATGCAATCTTCCTTGGAATCACAAATGATCTTAACAAGAGAATACTAAACTTATGAGCAAATCAAGAAAGAAAGATGATAAAATTATATTTCTTTAAGAGTACTTCTATATTTTTCATTCAATTCTCAAAAATAGTATTGCTACTGACCGAGCCAGGTTTGCCAAAACCAACTAAATTAACTCAATGATCCCAAAGTGATATCAATACTAACGACAAGATCAATCATATAACCACGAATTGAAAACTAATATAATATATGCAAAAGAGTAAATGATAGAACTTCTCATTAATATTCCATAACGGCTACTCACACCAAGGGATACATATCTAACGAGAGAGGGGACAATTCCATAATGCAAACCATCCTAAATGATAACTTCTCTATTCATGATATGACTCTACTAAAAAGGTAAAAATATAGAATATAGTGATGTGATACCGCGGCACTCCCCCAAGCTTGGAACAAACCAAGGGGATGCCAAAACCTGATGACGAATTACTCCTTCGATGGTGGTGGTGTTCTTTCAATGAGCTCTTTGATCAGTTTCCCCAAGTCCTCAATCTCGAAGGTGAGAGTACGAATCAACTCCGAGTTGTGCTCGATGCGGTGCATGATCATGTCAGGTTGTGGATCCCAGCTCTTGCAATTCTTTTCCCACTCTTCCTCCTTGAAGTCTTCTTTTCATGCATGGCTAGAGCGAGGCAAATCCCAATTGGAGGGTAATTTCTCCTTGGGCATATTCTGGTGTTGATGCTTATGGATAGGGGTGTGGAAAGGATTCGTGGCGCGTGGAGGAAGTGATCTTGGAGCCAAATAGTGAAGCGGAGGTTTCCCTCCAGTTGACATCCGTGCAATCCTCCTGACCCTGACAGATCTTGCCAACACTCCAATGCTTGCAATGGTAGTGTCGGTGTGAGGATGTTGGCATTGCTTTGTCTCCTCTTCATCTTCACTCTTCATCTCCTTCTCCTGCCCGGGGTCTTGGAGAACTTCCTCCATAGGTTCATTTCCCTTATCCTTGGTGGACACCATTGTGCTTCTAAACTTTCAAGAATAGTTCCTAGCAGAAACAGATCGAAACAAAAACATGACGAGAACACGATATACGAACCTCGGGGGATCCGGGGGATTATATATTACGAAGTTTTACGACAAAAGGAGGGTACTGGGAGAAAACGGGTCAGAGACGGAGTCCGAGGTGGCCACACCACCTGGTGGCACGGCCAGGGGTGGGCCCGCGCCAAAGGGTAGTGTGAGCCACCCTGGCTCCGTTTTCGTCCCTCTTTCATTTTGTACCTTCCCTTGTTGGATAAAAGCTACAAAAATATAATTGGACAGAATTTTCGCGGAACTTTTCTTACCATAATTGTTACATGTTTGAAAACAGACTCTACAGGTCTCTGAATTTGGCATTTAGTAGATTCTTCCGAAGTGACCACTTGAATAACATCAATATCTTCATCTTCATACACTTATTGCGTGAGTCATGAAACCTTTCACTTCCTTATTACACCATTATTTCCACTAACCTGGAAATTTCTTTCACACAAAACTTCACACAATTCTCATTAGCAACATTAGTATAAGCGAGGTAATAAACCTTTTAAGTCCGATTTCAACTAAAAACCATCAAAACATAAGCTACTGTAGCAACTCCTTCCGAAAACCCAAAAAGGATTCAAAAAAAGGGAATCGAATAAAGAAGAAAATGCAAGAGTGGCAAAATCTATCAAAACAGACCAACAGGTAAAGATCAATTATTTCGAAAATCTTCTGTTGCTCGAATCAAAAAGTTCAAAACTAACGAAAGTTAAATAACAACCTGGGGTAGAAGCAAAAAAATTACAGCTCAATCCGACATACAGAGATCTCTCACGAATTTTTATGGTGAATCACAAAAATCTGTTTTGAGACAGCAACTTCCCCAACTCTTAATTCTCTCTCATTAGAGGTTGATCTTGACACAAAAACCAAACAAAAAGGAATAGGAGAGGTCATTACCTAAGTAATAACTTCCAAGACTCAAATAAACAAAAACAAACTGAAAGCAAGAATAAACTGGGTTGTCTCCCAAAAGGCTCTTTCTTTATAGCCTTTAAGATGGGCCTGATGATTTCAATGATGCTCACATAAGATATGAATTGAAGTGAAAGAGAGCATTAAGAAGCAAAAATACACATGTTTAAGTCTAACCCACTTCCTATGCAAAGGAATTTTGTAAACAAACAAGTTGTTAAAACTAGAGGCTACTAGCATAGGAAGGCAAAAGAAATGCAACATAAAAACTTTCAGCATAAAACGAGGAAACTTGGTATTATTGAGATGCATAAGAACACTTTTCCCTCTCTCATAATAACTTTCAGTATCATGCATAAACTTAACAATATAACTATCACAAGGACTACCATAGCAATGATCACTTATTCTAATAGAAAACACACAAACACTAGCTCTCATAACACCTTGTGAAACAATATTAGAGGTATCCTTACAAAGGATAGTATGTCCCTCTTCTACATATTTACTAACAAAGTCTTTCACATTTGCTATTATAGGTTCATCATCCATTTGTTTATCAGGCTCAATAGCTTTATTTGTACTTTCATTAACCATACTAGCTATCATAGAATGTTCCTTTATCTTAACTGGGAAAGGCATTTTCTCAATGTAAGATTCAGGTAAAACATGATTAGCAGTATAAACTTCAGTATTTCTTGCAGGAACACTCTTAGCAACATCTTAATAAGGTTCATGATACTTATTCCACTTCTTTTTAGGCAATTCAATATAGGAAGCAAAAGCCTTAAAATAAGCTGCAATAGCTTGAGAGTCTAAACCATAAGCATTTTTAATATTTTGAAAGTCATCAGTTCCCATAAAAGATTCAATGCATTCATAATCATAATTTATACCTGACTTTCTTCCTTTTTCATTTTCCCATTCTTTAGCATTGTCTTGAATACGGTCTAGGAGATCCCATTTAACTTCTTCTTCCATGCGAGTGAATGATCCAGCACAAGAAGCATGCAATAAATCCTTATCATGAAGAGAAAGCCTTGCATAAAAGTTATTGATAATAATATTGTTGGGAAGCTCATGAATGGGACATTTGAGCATTAGTAACTTCAATCTACCCCAAGCTTGAGATGTACTCTCTCCATCGAGAGGCCAAAAGTTGTATATTTGATTCCGATCTTTATGAATCTAACTAGGAGGATAAAACTTTGAATAAAAGAGAGGTACTATTTCCTCCCATTCAAGAGCTTGACCATTCTTCAGCAGCTTATACCATTCCTCAGCTCTTCCTTTCAGTGATAATGAGAATAACTTCTTCTTAACTTGATCTGTAGTAATACCTACACACTTGAACAACCCGCATAATTCGTGTATAAAGAGCAAATGATCACTGGAATGGACAGTTCCATCTCCAACATAGTAGTTATCCATAACACGATCAATAATTCTTGTAGGTATTTTAAAAGTATCATTCTCAGCAGGTGGTGGTTCATCTACTACCTTAGCAGTGGTAGTAGCATTACGAAATAAGAAACTCAGCGAATTATCCATAATGAAAATAAAGCAACTAACAGAAATAAACAATACTCATAGTAGAAGTTTCTTTTACCAGTTCCACTCTCCAATAGCGCTTCACTCCCCGGCAACGGTGCCAGAAAATAGTCTTGATGACCCACAAGTATAGGGATTGTATCGCAGTATTTTCGATAAGTAAGAGTGTCGAACCCAACGAGGAGCAGAAGGTGCTGGCTAGTGGTATGGATCAGGAATTCTCCGCAAATACTTAGCAAACGGATTTTTAGGGGTTTTTGATAATGCAGGTAAATAAAGTACGAGTGAATGAAAGACAATAAGAATAAATGCAGGAAGTGGCCCAATCCTTTATTCAGCAAAGGACAAACCAGTTGTATTACTTAAGATGACCAAACGTTCTTGAGGACACATGGGAATATCGTCAAGTGCTTTCGCTTCATATAGTTGATTAATCTTCTTTAGCTTGCGAAGTGTTGTGTGGGTGAACCTGTGCTAATGTACCGACCTTCCTAGGACTAATACATACTTGTGATTATACCCCTTGCAAGCATCCACAAGTATAAGAAAGTAATTAAGGTAGAAACCTAACCACACTTTAAACTCTAAGACCCTGACGTCCCTTGTGCAATGGTTTCCTAATGGGGGTTCAGGTTTCTGTCACTCCGGCAACCCCTTCGATAAGTATCCAAATACAGAATGCATTCCCCTAGGCACATATAGGTGAAGTGTCATGTAGTCGACGTTCACATGACACCACTAGAAGAAGTACACCACAACTTAAATATCAAACTATTGAATCTTTCTCAACACAATTCCACTACTAACAACATGACTTCTCCCATGTCCTCAAGAACAAAACGAACTACTCACAAGACATCATATGGATCATGATCAGAGATGGAATAATGATGTATAACAATCTGAACATAAACAATAATTCAATGGTTCACTCAATAGCATCAACTACAACGAGTAATCAACACCGAGAAAGTTTCCCCTAAGAACTATGCAAGATTCAACCCAATTGTTACAGCGGTATGGAGATGGTGATGATGGTGATGATGGTGATGATGATGATGATCCCGATGAAGTCCAGCTTGATGGTGGTGTTGATGGCGACAATCTCCCCTCTCCGGGAAGGAATTCCCCGGCAGAATTCTATCTGTCGGAGAGATCTTTCTCTCTCTGTGTTTTCCGCCCCGCAGAGGCGGTGGTATCTTTCTGTGGTAGCTCCCCGAGTCTTAGGGTTTCGGGAGGATAATATACGCCAGAGGGGAGAGCCAGGGGTGGACCAGGGCGGCCACACCACCTGGTGGCACGACCTAAGCTGGCCCGCGCCAGGGGGTGGTGTGGGCCCCCTGTGGCCCATCTCCGCTTCCCCTTCTGGCTTTCTTCGTCTGGAAAAATAGGATTTTCCATGTATTTTCCCGGATTTTCTGATCTTCGCGAATTTCACCTCCAAAAAGCACCTTTTCCATCAGAATCCTGACTGCAGTGGTCCATGCTCCAAAAGTGATCAACCATGCAAAAATAGAGGAAATAACATAAGTATCATCTCTTAATATGAAATATATCGATGAATAACAGTAAATTATGATATAGAATAGTGATGCAAAATGGACGTATCAAAGATGTTTGTTTGTTTCACATAAAGAAAACATAGCATAGTGGCATTCAGCTTGTCCCTCATAGAGTAGCAAACATAAATGCATAGGACACCTTCAAAGTTCATAAGAGTGACTAGATACAAATAGTTTAAAACAAGCAATATCAAGGTTATGCATCAATCAACAAGTCTTGGGACAATGCACATAGAACTAAGAATGGCCACTATGCTCTCAAAGTAGGTGCATAAAGGTAGAAGGTGGAGACTCAACAAAAAGGTAAAAGAAAGGCCTTCATAGAAGGAAGCAGAGATTCAAGTTTCATAAAGAGCTTCCAAAAATTATGGTACTTGATAGCTTTCAGCTCTCATTGCCCCTCTCATAAGCATCTTGATGTGATTAAGGTTAAAGTGAACAAACTATGGAGTATATGCTTCATGAAGTATAAGTTGGAAATCTCATGTCCCTTGAATATGAAGGCCGCTCGTGATGCTACTCAAGTTTAGTCACCGGTAAGTTCTTGTCATCGTAAGCACATGTGTATCATAGAGAACCGCCAACGGGGTACCCCTTGCCCGATGATACGGAACAATCCCCATATCAAAATGACAAGGCAAGCAGACAACTAGCATCTTAGCAATCTTCTTATTTATCATGGGAATATGGTGCTTTTTTCTCTCTTTCCTCTTTTCATAATCTCTTTTTTTATTTTCTCTTTTTTCTCAATATTTGACTCTTTTTATAAGAAGAATGCTTCATAGACAACTCATTATCGTTACGCTGCAGGTTTCCACCATGATAGCATGGATTAGACCAGCGGCCCAGGCGTTTCTCTAACACATATACATAACTCCATGGACTTACAAGCTCCCCTTTCATTTCACACCGACGACATCCATAAACAAAAGAGCATGATATCAACTAGGTACAAAGTACCTGTGCAATGTTGAAAGCGTTCCCCATGACAGCATGGTTCTGCTAATCTCCAACAAATAAGTGCAAGCATATACAACATAGACGACACAATGGTTCAAGTTTATTAAGGGAAAGAAAGGTAAAGGGTGCCATCAAGTTCATGAGAGCTTTAATCACTAGTTTTCTCATAACAAGTTTCATTCGGAAGGTAGACAAAAACATGAATATACTTGGAATAGCATATGCTAGTAGGTAGGTATGGTGGACTCTTTGGAATAACTTGGTGTAAGGAGTTGGATGCATGAGTGGAACTCATACTTGGTTGTGGAGGCTATCAAAAGACTGGGAGCGACCAACTAAGAGAGCAATAATGGCCATAATCATGCAGAGTGACAAAACATCATTGATTAAAGCATAAAGTGATACTACAAGTTGAAAACTAAAGGATCATCAAGGCTATGGTGACTTGGGATAGTCATAACATGGTGTGAGCATGTTGAAGTCGACCCAAATAAAGCATCAAAGGAGAATACCACGATACTATGCTTTAATATGCTAAAACAACGCATGATCCTTCCATGGCACATTAAGCAATCTCAATTGTTTATAACAAGTCATGCTACATCAAAGAATACTAAGCATAAAGCCAAAACAATATCAAGCATGGCATGACAAAGCATAGGCCATAGTCAAAAACAAGCTCTCTTTACCACTTAAGCATGAGCTTTCCTACACTTTTCCAATCCAAACCAAACTATTTGAAAACCAATGCATGAAAGAGGGGGTCCAACCAATTTATTCAGCAAACTAAGAAAAGGACATCTTCACAAGGGAAGTCCCACATAACCAATCTCTTTACTTTGTTATTTTTGTTTTGCTTTGTTTGCTTGTTTCCTTATCAAAAACACAAAAAATTTAGTTTTATGAGTTTGCTTTCTTATTTAAAAACACACACAAAATTAAGTCTTCTATAGTTGTTACCTCTTCCTTAGCTCACCATGTTGATCCCTAAATTGGTTTTCTTAGTTTGCTGAATAAATTGGTTGGACCCCCTTTTTCATACATTGGTTTTCAAATAGTTTGGTTTGGATTGGAAAAGAGTAGGAAAGTTCATGCTTAAGTGGTAAAGAGAGCTTGTTTTTGACTTTGGCTTATGCTTTGTCATGCCATGCTTGATATTGTTTTGGCTTTATGCTTAGTGATCTTTGTTGTAGCATGACATGTTATAAACAATTGAGATTTCTTAATGTGCCTTATAAGAATCATGCGTTGTTTTAGCATACTAAAGCATAGTATTATGGTATTCTCCTTTGATGCTTTATTTGGGTTGACTTGGCGCATGATCACACCATGATATGACTATCCCAAGTCACCATAGACTTTATGATCATTTAGTTTTCGACTTGTAATATCACTTTATGCTTTAATTAATGATGTTTTGTCTCTTTGCATGATTATGTCCATTATTGCTCTCTTAGTTGGTCGCTCCCAGTCTTTTGCTAGCCTCCATAACTAAGTATGAGTTCCACTCATGCATCCAACTCCTAAAACCAAGTTATTCCAAAGAGTCCACCATACCTACCTATTAGCATTTGCTATTCCAAGTATATTCCTGTTTTTATCTACCTTCTGAATTAAACTTGTTATGTGAAAATTAGTGATTAAATCTCTCACGAACTTGATGTCACATACTTTCTTGCATTTAATAAACTTGAACCATTGTCTCCATCTTTGCGTATATGCTTGCACTTTATAAGTTGAAGTTAGCAGAACCATGTATCATGGGGAACGCTTTCAACATTGCACTTGTACATTGTACCCCATTGATATCATGTTCTTTTGCTTATGGATCCTGGCGGTGTGAAATAAAAGGGGAACTTGTAAGATCATGGAATTTGTATGTGTGTTAGAGAAATGCCTAGGCCGCTAGCCTAAGCCATGCCTAATCATGGTGGAAACATGCAGCATAACCATAATGAGCACTCTATGAAGCATCCTCAATAAAAACCTATGCAAATAGCAAATAAAAAGATTGCTGAGATGCTCATTGTCTGCTTGCCTTGTCATTTTTATTATGGGATAGCTCCTGTATCATGTGCAAGGGGTACCCCGTTGGCGGTTCTCTATGATACATATGTACTTACAATGACAAGAGCTTACTTGTGACTAAAGTTGAGTAGCATGAGGTTCGGTCTTCGTAAGTAAGGGGCATGAGATTTCGGCTTATAACTTGTCAAGCATATCCTCTTAGTTGTGTCACTTTAACCTTAATCACCTAAAGATGCTTATGATAGGGGCAATGAGAGCTAAAAGCTAATAAGTACCATAATTTTTGGAAGCTCTTTATGAAACTTGAATCTCTACTTCCTTCTATGAAGGCCTTTCTTTTACTTTTATGTTGAGTCCCCACCTTCTATCTTTATGCACCTACTTTGGAGCATAGTGGCCATTATTAGTTCTACGTGCATTGTCCCAAGACTTGTTGATTGATGCATAACTTGATATTTCTTGTCCTTAAACTACTTGTATCTAGTCACTCTTATGAACTTTGAAGGTGTCCTATGCATTTATGTTTTTCTACTCTATGAGGGACAAGCTGAATGCCATTATGCTATGTTTTCTTTATGTGAAACAAACAAACGTCTTGCAAAGCATTGTTATGTATGAATCTTTTGTTTGTGCCTTTTCATGTTGCAACATAGTTGTTATGTCTTATTGTTAGAACTTTATCGTTCATGCTATGTTGAAGTATTATGATCCCAGCTTTCAATGTTTTACAAATACTTTGATCAAGTTTATGATGGTGCATGTCACCTCAAAAATTATTCTTTCTTTTTATCACTTACCTACTCAAAGACGAGCAGGAGTTAAGCTTGGGGATGTTGATATGTTGCTAACGTATCCATAATTTTTGATGTTCCATGCTTGGTTTTTATCTACTTTCTTATGTTTTGTCCACACTTTGGAGTACTTTTATACACTTTCTTGGACTAAACTATTAACAAGATGCCACAGTGCCAGCTGCCTGTTTTCTGCTATTTTTGATTCCAGGAAAGTCAAAAATGAATATTCTCGGAATTGGACGGGACAAAAGCCAACGTCATTTTTTCACCGAGGGGGACACGGAGCCAGAATACGACACGGAGAGGGGCCATATGGCCGCTACACCACTTGGCCACGCGGCCAGGCCTGGCCAGCGCCAGGGGTGGTGTGGCCGCCTAGGGCACCCCCTCGGCCTCCCCTTTCGTCTATAAGATGCCTATAAGATGCGTCCGATACAAAAACCCTAAATACCCGATCAAAATTCCATGAAAGAGTCCGTAGACACCATCATATCCATCCCTAGACCGGGAGGGATCTGAAGCTCTTCCCGGCACCCTGCCGGAGAGGGGAATTCACCCTGGAGGCCTTCTTCATCATCATGCAAGCCTCCGGTGTGATGCGTGAGTAGTTCATCTCTAGACTACGGGTCCATGTAGTAGCTTGATGGCTGGTTCTCCTCCTTTGTGATATCATGTTTAGATCTTGTGAGCTCCGTTCATGATCAAGATCATCTATTTGTAATTCATACATGTTGTGTTTACGGGGATCCGATGGATATTGAGATGCTATTTTAGATTGATTATTGATTCTATCATGTCTTTGTTATTTGTGATCTTGCATGCTTTCCGTTGTTAGTAGCTATCTTGGCCAAGTAGATGCTAGCAACTCCAAGAGTTAGTATTTATGCTCAATAGTGGGTTCATGCCTCTAGTAATCTGGGGAAGTGACAGAAATCTCTAAGGTACTAGATGTGATGTTGCTGCTAGGGAGAAAACATCAATCCTTTGTTCATAGAACAATCGTATTGTTTACTTTACACGCAATGCATAATGCAATTATCTATTGCTTGCAACTTAATACTTGAGGGGGTTCGGATGGTAACCTGAAGGTTGATTATTAGTTAAAGATGCAGTTGAATTACAGTCTATGTATATTGTTGTAATGCCCAATGAAATCTCAAAGGAGTCAAGATGATTAGTATATGCATGTATGCTTTCTCGATGTTTGTCAATTGCCCCGATGTAATTTGTTCACCCAACATGTCATCTATCTTAAGGAGAGCCACCACTAGTGAACTATGGACCCCGGTCCTTTCTTTTATCATCAATCTACAACTGTTTACTGCTTTCTGTTTACTTTCTGCAAGCTTTTACTTTCTTCCACACAATACGTTTAATCCTTTGTTTTCAGCAAAACCAGTGAGATTGACAACCTCACTGTAAGTTGGGGGCAAAGTTCTGTGGTTGTCTTGTGCAGGATTCCAAGTTGGCAACAACACCTTGGAGGTGTTTCCTTGCTCCTACTGGTTCGATAACCTTGGTTTCATAACTAAGGGAAAACGTGTTGCTGTGCTCATCATACCTTCCTCTTGGGGTTCCCCAACGAGCTCGATATATTTTGGACCATCAGCATCCCACAGATAGTCAAGCACACATAGTATAATAATTAAAATCAATCACAAACTAATGGAAAATATATGAAAGCACACCACATCTCACCAATCCCTTACATCTCCCACGCCCAAGGAATTTACTCACACATGAGAGAAGAAAGCATCGTCAATATAATTAAATAAAGGGGGTTCTTATTGATATTACCGTGGAGATCCACAATAAGAATAGAAAAGTAATCCAACACAATTCAAGATGGGAAGAAACAATCTCAAACCCTAGTCTTGCAAGGTGAAGATCTCTCTCTCTCTCTCAAGTACAAGTAATGGCTATGGGAGTGTGTTGGCTAGGAGGTCGAAGATTGTGGAGCGAGATGAAGAACGTTTCCTCCTTCTTCTCCGGATCTCTTCTTTCTCCCTTCTAGATGGTGTGGCAGCTGTTGTGTTGTGTTTTCGTCCTCCGTCCCTTCACGGAAGTTGTTCCTTTTGATAAGACAGAGGCGGTGGCAGCTATACAGCGGGAACTATATGGCTGGAAAAATATTTCCATTGTATAGTTGCTCGTTAAAGCCTCTGTACGCTTCCCTCGATTTCTTCCAAAGAGAGACTTGCTTGTTTTCTGCTGAATATTGTGTTTCTCTAGTTAAAACCCTATGTTGACATTCAGAACCTGGAACACACATTAAAAATCAAGTTTTCTTTGCTACCAAAGTATTAGCGTTAGGTAAAGCTAGAAAACAATTAAATCCAGGAGAAAACCATCAATAAAAACCATCAAAATGTGTCAAATATCATAGCTATCAGGTGTTCGATAGAAAACCATCCAAAAAAGTTCAACATAAATTCGCCCAAATGAGGTTCAGCGATCGAAATTATTACAAAATAGGATGAAATACGGCGATCATTTTTCAACGGGGATGGGCTCCTCCGCCGTTTCTAGTGCGACGGGGATGGGCTCCTCTAGCAGAAAACGGCACGTCGATGAATTGGAAGAGGTGGAGGCCGAGATCGGCAAAGGAGTGGTGGCTGAGACAGTCACCGTAGTGCTCGGCATGCTAACGGCGACGTCCTCATCGAGGATGGTGTTGCGGCGCTATGTACCAGGCCTTGACCTGGGGTTCATTGCCATGGTGTCTTCGCCGCCCATGAGGAACTGGAGGTCTGTGTTTCTCTTCTTGGCGGCGAAGTTTGCCTTGAGGAGGTTGAGTTTCTTGTCTTGGTTCTGCAGCAGCTGCGTCCACCTCTCCTCGGCCTTCTCCTCCATCTTCTCGGCATAGACCTTGGAGTCCGCGATGCACTTCTCGACGGACGCGTGGAGACGTTCGGTGGGAGGTCATGTAGCTTTCAGCATCTTCGCCTTCTTCTTCTCGATCTTCGGCCTTCCTTCGTTGGCAGATAGGGGTGGAGCGTCGGGGTTGTACACGCCGTCCTTATTCTTGGAGAGGCTCATGCGAGTGTCCAACCATTTTTGGCAATTCTCGATCTTGTCGAACACATGGTGGAACTTGAACTTCGTCTTGGTGTTGTCACGGTCCATGCCGAGTGCACGCATGAGCTGCGAAGACAATGCGAAGTGCAAGTCAGGAAAGGCATGAAATTGTCATAGTTTCGGCTTGAGGTCGGCGAACTACCTTGCTATCTAGGCTTGTGCCGCTGACTGGCGTGCGCTCGATTTCTTTGAGAATGTCGTGCCATTTGCAACACGCCTACTGCATGACTACCCAGTTATTGGTCATGGTCTTCTCGCCGTGCTCCATGTTGACTTTTTGTACACCAGGTCCAATAGTTTGCGCTCATCGAACGCCAACTTCACACGCCTCCGGTAATTCTCCGAGTTTTGGTCGGTGTTGGTGATGGGATCCATGATCACCGACTTCCATGCTTACGCGAGGCACATGTCCTCAAGGGCCATCCACTTGACACAGGCTCCGGTGGCGCCTTCCTCATCTTCTTCCCCTTGCCCTTTGCCGCCGCTAAGGCGTCCCCTTTGGCCTCCTCACCATCATCAGCTTGCTCTAGTCGTCGGCCTGGCCTTCGACAAAATCCCGGGATTCCAGTCCATGTTCAGCATCGGCACATGACTGCTCTTGAGTGAAGAATGAGCTCCCGAACACCGCGGAACCGGAGGCGATCATGTCCTCCATGTACGCATCGCTCGCACATCCTCTGAACAAGTTGCAGGCATCCATGTCTCTGAACAGGACGGACGTGGAGCTACTGCCAGTGAACTGAAGAGGACCGCGGCGCATGGCCAGCGAAGAACCAGCATATGCTAGAGAGCTGGCATAGCGGACGTTGATGTCGATGTTGAAGGCCGGAGGGCGAGGTGCGGATCAGGAGAAGAGCACATTCGGGTTAAACCCACTGTCTAGCATGGATTCGAGAGAGAACGAGAACCTCTAGAGTGGATTCGACTGGCTCTCCTGGTACATGGCTAGCGAGATTGGTGAGAACCCGGTCGGAGATCCGACGCTTGGTTGGCTTCCCCACGGCATGTCGTACTATGAGCCGACAAGAGGCGTCGGACGGGAAATGGATGTACGTGCGGCACGCTCGGAGGCCTCCCTCACCCTGCTAGGACACCATGATCACATGCGCCTCCTCTGACCTTGTTGTCCTATCCTTGCGGCTCTATGTTTTGATCTTCCTCCGCCAGCAATCACTCAACCACTCAGCGTCCGGCAAGCCCTCCAGCATCGGCGTCGGTTTTCTCGGCTTCTTCTCCTTTGGTACACTAACGGTGGATCGGGACTTGAGGAAACCTTTGGGTAGCATGGCGGGCGGGAGCTCGGGTAATTGGCGGGAGATGTTGTGGGGAATAGAGAAGAAAGGCGGGAGAAGGGAGAAGAAAGACAGGAGCTCGGCCTTGTGTCGCTGACAGGGTTGGCCCACCTGTTTTTTGTTTCATCCGGTGATCCCAGGCGGTTCCCAATGCCTCGGGTTCGTCCTAGGAACCCCGGATGAAAACTGAGCCAAATCTGGTGAAAAGTGGGCGCCTGGGAATGCGACTGGGCGATTTTTTGCCATACAGATGAAAAAAACGTTATGGAGAGGCCCTTCTAGGAGTTCTAGTGGAGATGCTCGTATATCAGTAATTAGATAATCGATGTTGGTAGTCATCCTAAGTTGTGTAAGTACCTAGTTTTAACTTGAACCCTGCTATACACACGATGGTTCGTGTACGGTCTGCGTACAGACGCAACCGCTGCACCACCGTTGAGGCATGTGCTCACTTAGGGCATCTCCACCGGGTCGACCCAACCAGCCCAGGCGTGTCCAAATTTGTCCTCGTGGACGCGCACGACGTGCGCGGCGCCGCCGCGGCATGACCCATCCATCCCGATACGCCCGACTCGACCCACCCGTGCACCTAATTTGCGTGACCACTGGGTCGGCCCGGACAAGGGCTGGCCGAGGGCGTGCCCCCCTTCCCCCCCGTGCGTGCTAGTGGCCCACCCTCCAGTGAGAGATGCAACAGCGACACCGAGTTAGAGGCAACCGGCAGCACCGATTCAGACGCAAACGCGGCAGCCTTCGCCATCAATGCCGACGGGCGCGTCAGCCTGTGACTGATGGGACGCCACTTCAGTTCCCGCGTCGGCATTGATGGGCGAAGGCGCGAGAAGCTGCGCACGCGCGCTCTACTTAAATAGGCCCTAGCCCTCGTCGGTGTCGTACTCCCCTCCCATCACTCTCTCCCTCCTCGGCGCAGCCATGGCGAGACCCACCCTGAACTACTACGAGGCATCGATGTTCGGTCACCATGGCATCCTCGCTCCGCCACACGCGATGATCCTGGAAGGCTTCAAGCTCAGCCACTACGGGGTCCCGGTGGCACCGGTTCCGCGTGGTGCCGAGATGGGACGCCAAATCAAGGAGCGCCACCTCGAACTTCCGGAGTGGAAGAGGGCCATGCCCCGATACACGCCTTCGAGCTCCTATTGGCCGAGGTTATTCAAACTGGAGCGCTGGGCGGCGCTTGCCATCTGCCACGAACACCTTCGCGAGGTCCACCCGACGACCGCAACCATAAAGAGAGGGTGCAATTCTGGGCGGTTCTGAGATGCGCCATCTCCTCCACCATCAACGATGCGCTCCGCGAAGACTTCTTGATGTAGGCTAACCGTGCCATAATCATCGAGATTTCCGACAGCGGCAGCGAGGACGCAGCTGAAAAAGACGGGACGGAGGAGGACGATGCAGCCATGGCCGAGGAAGACGATGCCACCGCGGCCGAGGAAGACGGTGTGTACGCGGTCGGTGGCACCAGTGCCGAGGAAGATGGCGACAAAGAGGATAGCGGAAGCGTGATAGTCGATTGGGGTTTCACTTAGTCTACCGCTATGTTTAATTTCTTCGATTGAAAACCTTGTCGTTGAATGTCGTCTCAAATTTGTCTACCGATGTTGTTCTTATTCATATACTGAATTGTGTGCTTTGCGGTGGACATTTGGGTCGCGCTGCTAGGAGCGGTTGGTCGGACAGGCCGGACTGCGGCCCCAAAGTGACCGCGGACCGATCCAAACGGACAGAACGGACCGTTTCGGTAGCGCGTTTGGATCGGCCTGGTGGATATGCCCTTATTCCGCCACCACCAATGATGTGTCATTGAGGCATGTGCTCACTTAGTCCGCTGCCGCCAATGATGTGTCGTACGTAAGTCGGATGCCTCCACGTCGTACGCAACGGAGTTCTGTTTCAACTTTTAACTATGGGCTTGCCTAGGTCTCAGGCGACTAAGTCTCAGTCGCGCGATGTCATTGTCAAATTAACCCCAGCTGTTCTCCTTTGAACGCAGCGCTTACCTGATTGTTGCTGGGCTTTGTCTATTTTGTGTCCGCTCATTGGGCTTTGTCTGTTTTGTTTTTGCTCATTTTGGCCTTGCTAGGTGAGATCTGGTTAGAAATTTGGGAGATTTAAATGAACATCTTTAATTTCTGAATGAATTACAGACACAAAAACTTCAATTACTTACCAAGGTTAGTAAAATCCATCTCCTTTTCTGTCTTAAACGCTTCACGTGGGAATTTGTTTTCTCTATAGAAAGCTGATTTCAGGTTAGCAAAACAGCAAAACATGAAACCCGTAGTTATTTTCTATGCAGAAATAATGTAGAAGTATGGTGATTATCTAATTGGAACACAACCCCAAACAACAGAGGTACAGAATTTACATGAACACTCCGCCTTTGCTGGCTTCATAGAGGTCACTGATCGTCGCTCATGTGGCATATATATGTCGGGCAGCTGCGGGTCAAGCATGCCTTACTTAATTAGTAAACTCCTCCGCCTGCTACTTTTTTTTGTGGCTACACAGCTACCCAATGTTGCTGCTATGTCTATGCTCGTGGTTATTCTCCATGCGCACCGCAGCTGTGTGGGAGAGAGGAAATGTGTGGATTGAAATCGCAGGCGGCGCCGGCGAGGGGAAGCCGCGCGCATAATCACCGACAAGATGGGAAATGGAAGGTGCCTGCTCGAGGAACTGACGAGATGGGTATGCCATTATTTGCTTAACGCCTCACAGGCCGTTTGAGCCACTAACAAAGCTGCCGCTATGATATGCTATCATGTATGGCTATCTCACGCTTGCCCTGATAGGCAGAAGCTGAACAACCCTGCCAGAGGATGCCATGCCATGCCATCTTTACTAAGATCGTTACTGATACACTTGCGGGTATCAGTTACTAAGATCATTATACTATAAGACCTATGTGAATTTGAATACAATATGGATGCCATGCCACACCACTACTATGTTTCTACTAGGCACTAGCAGCGTGTAGCAAGGCACCGCCACCACTACATGTAGACTAGGTTCGTGCTTCTCTCGACGGGTGCTGAGTTACAAGAAAGTTGCAAATGCCCCCCCCCCCCCCCTGACGAGGTCCCCAGCTGCAATAAAGTTGCAAATTGCCCCTAACGAATGCTCAGTTACAATCAAGTTGCAACTAGCCCCCGACAGAGCTCAGTTACAAGCAAGTTGCAACTGGCCCACCGACGGGATCCCCTGGTTGCAATCAAGTTGCAACTGGCCCAAGGCGGGGGCTCATTTACAAGAGAGTTGCAACTGGCCTCTCGATAGGGCCCTAGTTGCAATCAAGTTGCAAATGCCCCCCACCCCCGACGAGGTCCTCTAGTTGCAATCAAGTTGCAACTGGCCCCTGACGGAGCTCAGTTACATGCAAGTTGCAACTGGCCCGCCGACAAGGTCCCCTGGTTGCAATCAAGTTGCAACTGACCGTCGACATGGGCTCAATTACAAGCAAGTTGCAAATGCCCCCTCCTGATGGGTGCTCAGTTACAAGCAAGTTGCAAACTGGCCCGTCGATGGGGTCCCCTGGTTGCAATCAAGTTGTAGCTGGCCCTCTGCAGGGTCCCAGTTACAAGCAAGTTGCACCTGGTCTCTGACGAAGCTCAGTTACAAGCAAGTTGCTACTGGCCCTCCGACGGGGTCCCCCGGTTGCAATCAAGTTGCAACTGGTCCTTGGTGGGGGCTCAATTACAAGCATGTTGCAACTGCCCCCACCCCCACCCCTGATGGTTGCTCAGTTACAAGCAAGTTGCAAACTGTCCTACCGACAGGGTCCCCCATTGCAATCAATTTGCAACTAGCCCCTCGGCGGGGCCCCAGTTACAAGCAAGTTGCAACTGGCCCCTGACGGAGCTCAGTTACAAGCAAGTTGCAATTGGCCCACCGACGGGGTCACCCGGTTGCAATCAAGTTGCAACTGGCACTCGGCGGGGGCTCAATTATAAGCAAGTTGCAACTGCCCACCGATGGGTGCTCAGTTACAAGCAAGTTGCAAACTAGCCCGCCGACGGGGTCCCCCGGTTGTAATCAAGTTGCAACTAGCCCCCGACGGAGCTCGGTTACAAGTAAGTTGCAACTAGCCCGCCGACAGGGTCCCCCGGTTGCAATCAAGTTGCAACTGGCCCTCTATGGGGGCTCAATTACAAGAACGTTGCAACTGCCCCCCTCCCCGACGGGTGCTCGGTTACAAGCAAGTTGCAACTGGCCTGCCATAGGGTCCTCCCAGTTGCAATCAAGTTGCAACTGGCCCTTGGTGGGGGCTCAATTACAAGAAAGTTGCAACTACCCCCTCCCCAACGGGTGCTCAATTACAAGCATGTTGGAAACTGGCCCGCCGATAGGGTCCCTCGGTTGCAATCAAGTTTCAACTGGCCCCTCGGCGGGGCCCCAGTTACAAGCAAGTTGTAATTGGCCCACCGACGGGTCCCCCTATTGCAATCAAGTTGTAACTGGCCCTCGGCGGGGGCTCAATTACAAGCAAGTTGCAACTACCCCCTCCCCCCCCCCCCCCCCGACGGGTGCTCAGTTACAAGCAAGTTGGAACTGGCCCACCAACGGGGTCCTCCCAGTTGCAATCAAGTTGCAACTGGCTCTCGGTGGGGGATCAATTACAAGCAAGTTGCAACTACCCCTCCCCGATGGGTGCTCAGTTACAAGCATGTTGCAAACTGGCCCGCCAACGAGGTCCCGTGGTTGCCATCAAGTTGTGCTCTCGGTAGGTTCCTAGTTATAAGCAAGTTGTAACTTGCCCCCGGCGGAGCTTAGTTACAAGCAAGTTGCAACTGGCCCCCGGCGGGGGTTCCTAGTTGCAATCAAGTTGCAACTGGCCCGCCGACGGGTCCCCTAGTTGCAATCAAGTTGCAACTAGCCCTCGGCGGGGCCCCAGTGACAACTCTCTTTCAGCCATGTTGCATCTGCCTTAAAAAGTAACAACCAAGATATAGCTGGCTCGACAAAGAAAAAAAGCCCAACAAAAGTTTAGAAAAAGGCCCAGCTACAATGAAGTGGTAATTCGCTTCTAAAAAGTGTGTCTAGACCCCTTGTTGTGTGTAGGTTCACTTCGAATCCGCTCCCTCCGTTTCAAAATATAAGATGTTTTATATTTGTGAAGAAAATGTATCTAGACTTCTTTTAGTGTGTAGGTTCACTCCAAACGAATCTGTATACTAAAATAAGTCTAGATACATTTGCTTCACAAAGCTAAACATCTTATATTTTGAAATAGAGGGAGTATACATAAAAAAAGCTAAAAACATCTTATAGAAAGAAAGCGGGAGTACATGTTACTAATATAAGTTAGATCAATCTAGTAAATAATGTGCAGTCTTATGTCATCCTAGCGGTAAAACAACGACAACTATAAAATCTGGAGAGGAAACAATAAAAAAAGAAAAATACAACCAGCAAAGAAAAAAATGAAAATTGAAACTCGATTGAACACTTAAGCTAATCTCAATCTCACCAAAAGAAAAAAACCAAAATAACTACCATCAAAAAGAAAACAACCATAAACAAGAAACAAAATGCCCTAGCAGTCTAGCTTCACATATTTATGTTGCAGGTGAAAAATGATAAGAATTATAATAGTCGCCGCCCATAATAAACAACCACAAAAAACAAGTACTCCCTCCGTCTATGGCTTTATCTAGATTCAAATGTATCTATACACTAAAACAAGTCTAGATACATATGAATCTTGACAATCCAAGTCACTTATTTCTGGAGGGAGATTGTACAAAACACAATACATGTTAAAAAAACAGATAAAAACTGGTTCAAAGCGCACAAAACAACGTACAGAAACAACCAACAAAAAAAAGCCTGCAGAAACAGCTCACAGAAGACAAAACCCACAAACAGCACGCGAAGGGGACAGCCCACGAAAACACAGACACGGGGTACACACGCGCGATGGGAACACGGACAGCTCGCAGAACAGCCAGGCATTCCGATTTGCACAAATCGTAAAGCATATGATCCAACAGTTAAATAGGCGACCGAGACTTAACTAATTCTAACACCCGAGAACTAGCAAATCCGTTTAACTATAGTATAGTAATAGTTTTTTTTATCACGTCGATGATTATTAATAGATCGATTTAACTCTTCGCAAAGAGACATATAGTAACTACTACGTGCGAGAAGTGACCGGAGTATCATCAATTTGTACTCTTGCTAGTACGACATCTAGGTTAATTGTCCTTGAGTTTTCTTTTCCAGTACTCTACTAGTAGCTAGTTATGACTAGAGAGAGAGTGTGTGCGCGTGTGTTGTAAGTTAAGGGACATGGTGGATTAAAAAGGAAGATGGTCGAGAAGTACAGGGGATGATGAAATGGTGAGGTGTGGTCTAGTTTTTTGGGCCATGTAAGATTGATGACATGATGAAACGATGGATGACAGTACAAGCTGGAGAGATGGATGTCACCGTCGTTATCACTGTCACTGTCATAAGAGAGGTGTTGTACTTGTAAAGTCACAGACAGCCAGCCTAGTTGAAGGACGTGATTGAGAGAAACTATAGACAAAGTGGCAGCCATCCTCCTTCCTTGCCTTGACTTGTTCCGAACTTGTCTCTCTCCATTCGCAGCTACGCAGAGCAGTAGGGGGCAGGCAGGAAGAAGAAGAAGAGAACCACCATTGTGAGTGAGATGGGTCGAGCTCCGTGCTGTGACAAGGGGAGCGTGAAGAAAGGGCCATGGTCGCCCGAGGAGGACAGGAAGCTCAAGGAGTACATCCACAGCCACGGCACGGGCGGCAACTGGATCGCGCTCCCCAACAAAGCCGGTAAGCTAGAATGCCTCGTCGCCGGCCGTATCCGTCATGCGTCTCTGTACAAACTGAAACTGAGATGTGCATGCATGCAGGGCTGAGGAGGTGCGGGAAGAGCTGCCGCCTGCGCTGGCTCAACTATCTGCGGCCCAACATCAAGCACGGCGGCTTCTCCGACGAGGAGGACCGGCTCATCTGCGGCCTGTTCGCCACCATCGGGAGCCGGTGGTCCGTCATCGCCATGCAGCTCCCCGGGAGGACGGACAACGACATCAAGAACCACTGGAACACAAAGCTCAAGAAGAAGCTCATCGCCGCAGCCGGCCTAGCGGCCCCGTCTGCTTCCCACCACGCCCCTGCTCCTTTACCAGCAGCAGCACAACGTCCCTGCTTCTCCCTTGAGCAGCCCCACCACAACGGTACATCTTTATCAGGCCTTCTCACGTTTGGCTCGTCGTCCTTGCGCTCAGTCGACAATGGCGGACTCTACTTCGACCTCTCCAGCAACATCAGAAACAACGGTACTACAGTTGGCCTGGAGAGCTTCATGTTTGGTGGCCACCACCAGCAGCAGCAATGTGACCACCACCACCTGTTTCCAGCAGCGGCAGTTGATACCATTACCGACCACAACGTGCTGACCAGCGACGCCGGCCTGCTGCTGGATCATCATCTGCGACAGTACTACGGGGAAAGCAGCTATGAGCACGAACATGAGCCATTGATGATTTCGCGTAGTGGTGGTGGTAATGGTACGGGCAGCAGCTTCTTCTACGGAGACGGTACGGTGCCGGCCGGTGCAACGGCAACCCAGGGGACTAGGTCCATGTATTAGTTACGTCCATCAGCTAGGCATGCAGAGCAATGTAGACATTGATCAAATTTGTTTGCTTGCTTCTGTACATGCATGCCATCAGATGATGGGTGTTGATTAGTTAGTAGTACTTCTCTGATCTAAATTAATTGACTCGGATTTGTCTAGATTCGGATGTATCTAGATATGTTTTAGTGCTAGATTTAGGCAAATTCAAGTCAATTAATCTGGGTCGGAGGGAGTATATTTTTTTCATGACCGAAATAGCCTTGCTAGTTTAGTAATGTGGTAAGTGTGAGTTTGTAATATAAGCAAATTAGGAAAATTCATGCCTACTCCGCATTTTAGACTTATGAAAATGCTTGAAAGGATACAAAATCGCATGGGTTCGCGTTGTTGTGCGCTATACGTGGTGGCCAGCTGTATCTAACCGATAGTACTAAAGTACTACTCCCTCCGTTCTAGTTTTGTGAAACGAATGTATCTAGACATTTTTTAGTGTATAGGTTCATTTCAAATCTCTACGAACCGATATACTAAAAAGCGTATAAGCTAAAATGTCTTATATTTCCGAACTGAGGGAGTAGTAGAGTAGTATAGTATGGATTCGGCTCCTCTGTAGTTGAGTTGCTACCGTATACGTGTTGTAGATCTTAGATCTGTCGTCCATTTAAATCCAATGGTTCTCATCCCTCCACTTTAATTCCGTGATGGACAACTATTAACGGGGAACATGTAATCCTCGTTTTATTTATCTTTCTTTTTGCTAGAAGCCGACTCCAAATTCTATCAAAAGACAGGATGTATTCCGACAAATTCCTTAGATTCTAGGAGGACTATAATGAGGAGGACGACAGATCACGATCTACTAAAAGAAGAAATGGTGGTTCGAGTCCACGTCATGAGATTTCGAAGAATAGGAATTTCATGGCCATAATGTGCTTGTTTTCCTCGGATTCATTGGTCGCTGTGATTTTGATGTTCGATGAATGAGCCTGTGGTAATTCTTTCTCTTGGCCAGTCTTTGGCCATTGGCAACTATATCAAGGAATGTTGAGAAGAAGGCAAAGATACCGGCGACTAGATCCTTGGGGCAGATTGGAAGATACCGATATCTCTATTGAAATTTGCTGTTTCTATCTACACCGACAGCATGGGTTGTACCGATAGTCGGTTTTCATCATTAATTGAGTTGGAGGGTTTGAAACTGCCTTCTTTATTAAAGATTAACGAACCGTGGTCCTTAGCAGCTGTGAGAAACACTCTTCCCACTCAACATGTGGCAAACACTCTTCCCACTCCCGCAGATTCTTTTTAATCATGGTCCTTAGCAGCTGTGACAATGTTCGATTCACCACCTCCGTTTGACCATCTGTTTGGGGATGACATGTACTACTGAACAACAGCTTCGTTCCTAGCTTTCCCCATAAGGTCTTCCAAAAGTAGCTCATGAACTTCACATCACGGTCAGAAACAATCGTCTTTGGTACTCCATGTAATCTCACGATGTCCCTAAAAAACAGGTTAGCAACATGCGACGCATTGTCGCTTTTGTGGCAGGCAATAAAATGAGCCATCTTAGAGAACCTATCCACTACCACAAATATAGAATCATGACCTCTCTGAGTTTTAGGTAGACCTAGCACAAAATCCATACTAATGTCTTCCCATGGAGTAGTCGGTGCAGAGAGAGGTGTATACAAACCGTGAGGCTTCAGCTTAGATTTCGACTTGTGGCATGTAATACATCGGCTCACAAATCTGTACACAGCACGCCTCATCTTGGGCCAATAAAAGTGATCAGCAAGCATGAGCAACGTCTTCTCACGCCCAAAGTGACCCATCAAACAACCAGCATGTGATTCCTGCACTAAGAACAAACGCAACGACGATTCTAGAATACATAGTTTGTTAGCTCGAAACAAATATCCATCATGTATATGATACTTATCCCATGCATTTTTAAGAGCACACAAACGATATGGTTCAGCAAAATCAAGGTCAGTTGCATAAAGTGCACAAATAGCTTCTAATCTAGGAATTTTAACATCAAGATTGGTTAATAGCATGTTCTTCCTAGATAGAGCATCAGCAACAACGTTCTATTTTTCCTTCTTATAGTTAATGATGTAAGGAAAGGACTCAATGAACTCAACCCATTTAGCTAATCTTCTATGCAAGTTTGATTGAGCTTTCAAGTATTTCAATGCTTCATGATCAGAATGTATGATGAATTCCTTTGGCCACAAATAATGTTGTCAAACCTCGAGTACTCTAACAAGTGCATACAATTCTTTATCATAGATAGAATAATTCAAACGAGCACCAGTCAATTTCTCAGAAAAATAAGCTATAGGCCGACCCTCTTGCATCAAAACGCCACCTATGCCTATACCACTAGCATCACATTCAACTTCAAATTGCTTCGAAAAATCAGGTAATGCAAGTAATGGTGCAGAAGTAAGCAAACGTTTTAATGTATCAAATGCAATGTCTTGGGCCGCGCCCCATACAAAAGGAACACCCTTCTTTGTCAAATCATTTAATGGTGCAGCAATGGTGCTAAAATCTTTCACAAAGCGCCTATAGAAACCAGCGAGACCGTGGAAACTACGCACTTGACTAACATTCATTGGAGTGGGACAATTCTGAATTGATTCAATTTTAGATTGATCTACCTCTACTCCATGCTTAAAAACAACAAATCCTAGGAATATGACCTTATCTTTTGCAAATGTACACTTCTCAAGATTAGCATACAGTTTATTATCACGTAACACTTGCAAAACTTGTCTAATATGAGTGCAATGTTCAGATTCGTTGTGGCTGTATATGAGTATATCATCAAAGTAAACAACCACGAAACGACCAATAAACTCTTTCAAAACATGATTCATCAAACGCATGAAAGTACTAGGTGCATTAGTAAGACCAAACGGCATAACTAACCACTCATACAAACCAAATTTAGTTTTGAAACCAGTTTTCCATTCATCCCCTTCTTTCATCCTAATTTGATGATAACCACTACGCAAGTCAATTTTAGAGAAAATAGCAGCACCACTCAATTCATCTAGCATATCCTCTAAGCGTGGAATATGATGACGATATCGAATAGTGATGTTATTAATCGCTCTAAAATCAACACACATGCGCCAAGTACCATCTTTCTTAGGAACTAAAATAACAGGAACAACACAAGGTCTAAGAGAAACACGAATGTACCCTTTATCCAGCAACGCTTGTACTTGCTTCTGAATTTCCTTAGTTTCTTCGGGATTAGTCCTGTAAGGTGCACGGTTGGGAAGTGTGGCACCAGGAATCAGGTCCACTTGATGTTCTATACCACGCAATGGAGGCAAACCTGCGGGTACGTCTTCTGGAAACACATCCCCAAAGTCCTGCAAAACAGAAGAGACACCAAGAGAAATAGGGGTCATGTCGTTAGAAACCAACACCTCGCCCTTATACATGAGCACAAGTGGCATGGCTGTAGGATCCTCACGAAACTCTCTCATATCCTCCTTGGTGGCTAGGATCAATAATCCAGGCACTCTCTCACTTTTCATTATATCACTCAATTTAGGCTCAATTACATCAGGAACAGCTGTTACACAGTCTCGCCGAGTGGTAGTATCTTCCTTCAAGTTCACCTCTATCTTCTGGCGAGAATCATTCACAATTTCTTATGGTGTCATTGGCTGCATAGTAATCTTCTTTCTTTTGAATTCGAAGTGATATGTGTTGGCTCGGCCATTGTGTTGCACATGGTGATTATAGAGCCAAGGCCGACCCAAAAGTAGGTGACAAACAGTCACAGGAACCACATCAAAATCAATAAAATCTTTGTATGGCCCTATTTGAAAATTCACACGTACCATATGATTTACCTTCATCTCACCATTGTTGCTCAACCATTGTATGTAGTATGGCTTGGGATGAGGTAAGTATGTCAAATTCAGTTTGGCACATAGTTCCTTACTTGCAAGATTTCTGCAGCTACCTCCATCAATAATTACCTTGCAAGCTTTGTTTGGTCCAACTAGAGATTTTGTTTGGAACAAGTTGCAACGCTGGGATTCCTCAACCGGTTGCACACTAAGTACACGTGAAGATACGACAATAGTGGGTGCACGCTCAGCATAGGCATCAGCACCAACCTCGCCATCATCAATATCATCATCAGAAGCTTCATCTCCACTTTCTACTTCACCTTGTTCATTAACAAACATAACCTTGCTGTTTGGACAATATTTCTTGTAGTAACCTCTACCTCCACAAGTATGGCACACCACATCATGAGTACGTGTCGTAGACATATTGGAACCCGAGCTAGCAGCAGGAGAAGCGGGTTTCCGAGCATTAGAACCAAACGAAGGTGTACTTGCTGGCTTGGCCGATGGTGTAAAGGGAGCAGCAGCTGGTGGTGCGACTGTAGAAGGTGTAGACCTGGCCGAAAATCTGATGGAGGGCGGAAAACGAGCACGTGACTTCGCCTCTTCTGCCAACTGGGATTCGGCCTCTCTAGCATGATGCAACAACGCATTCATGGTCTCATACTTGTGATGACGAACAAAGCTCTTGATCGGTAACTTTAGATTGTTTAGGAATCGTTGCATGGTCATCTCAATGGACTCACAAATTCTAGCACGCTGCATAAGCATCTCCATCTCCATGTAGTACTCATCAACTGTCATGGTGCCTTGCTTCAGTTGCGTCAATTTATCAAAAACTGATCGCAAGTAGTTGGTTGGTACAAAACGAGCTTTCATGATTTGCTTCATCTCGCGCCAATCCATCACAGGATTTCATTGTCCTCCCTCCTATGTTGCACAAGAGCATCCCACCACCGTAAAGCATAACCATCAAATTCAGATGCTGCAAGCTTGACCTTCTTATCTTCTGGATAGTCAAATAAGCGCCAGAGTTTCTCAATCTTCAACTCCCATGTGAGGTAGTCTTCAGGATCAATGGGACCATCAAACTTAGGAATTAAGAATTTTGGCTTGCCCAAACCATCATCGGCAGCTTGGTTGGGCACACGTTGACCACGCCCAAGATGGGCAAACCCACGACCATGAGCAGGTGCATGGACAGGGGGGAATAGCACGTCCCCTGCCAACTCGTGGAGCAGCATCAACAGTGCTACCCTCATCAAAGTCATCAAAGGCATCATCATGTTGAGGATCTTCCCTTCTATGTAAGGTGGCTGTCAAACCCTCAATGGACTGCTGCAAAGCGGTGACATTGACATTGAGCGTAGCCACTTGTGTTTGGATAGTATCAACCGTCCCAACATGCTGATCCAATCTCATATTCATATCTTGGAGATTCTTGTCAATGGCATCTGTCGTGTTAGTAAACACACGTGTCAAGTGGGATTTCAAAGCCTCATATTCACGCCAATTGACGAGCTCCTCATCCTTTTTTTTCTGCAACACAACATCATCATCACTAGTAGACATGATTAGTAGGTTAGTGCAAAAATCAGAATCTGTATGGTGGAAACTCTCACAACTCACTCACAACTAATAAGAAAGGAGATCTTATCTTCCAAAGTGAATAGAGATGCTCTACCAAACCAAATCAAAGACTGATGCACTTGATGTGATGAAGTGAATATCAAAGGTAGAGAGAATGATCGCAGGACACACAGGTTATGTAAGGTGGAGCTATAGGTATGGTACCCTATCTACACCGCAAACAAGTCCTAGTGCTGATCGTACAAATACCCAAGAAACACACACAATGGAGATAAATGTGGCAAAGCAACTTATGAAAAGGAATATTGCAATGCACAAGAGAGATGCTAGTAATAGCTCAAATAGAACAGGCACAAGATTGCTCAATCTACTAGTGCTATACACAACAAGGCCTCCAAAATTGCACACTTCTATATCTCTCTTTTTTTTGTCAGACTTGTAGCTATTTATTTTTATACTGATTCTCTTTTTTTTCAACTATATTACTCAATGCAAACGAGTACAGCAACGTATAACAGAACTGGGCCGGATAGTCCGGTTGATATGCGCCGGAGACTCCGGTTGGGTCTGATAGTCCGGTGTGATTCGGCCGGATAGTCCGGTTTTGTCTGTCGAAATTTTTTGCACTTCAAAACCCTAATGAGCAGCCTCTTGGAGCAAAGCAACTAGTCTCGTGGGTACGTTCCTAGGCACAGATGCTATAGATAGGCTGTGTCTATGGTATGCAAACTAAAGTACGCTATGTGGACTCGGAAAAAACGAGGAAAACTTGCGGAACACGGTGATGGTTGACACGGCGGAAAACAAGATCAAACCCTAAACCTAGACACAAATGGAAACTAGACTCCTACGAGGAAAAACCTGCAGATCGGATCTACGAGAAGATACAATCAGCAACTAAAACTCAAAAACGATGCAATCTAGTCTATGGCAAATCTTTTGGTAAGGCTTTTTCTGTATAGGACGAAAAACACTCTCTAATCTATGGATGGATTTGTGGATGCTTACCGAGGCAACACTAGAAATCTGATACCAAGATGATATGGGGTGGCCCGATCTTCTCAGTAAGCGAATGGCGGTCATGATGGTGGATGATAGATAACTAGCTTGTAGATATGAACTCTCCCGCTCGATCCCTGATGCCAATGCAACAGCTCTCGAACCTTGTAGGATATTCACAACACCACGCTCTTGCGCATGCAGCCGTGACCACGAACGGTAGTATACAATCTACTAATTCCCAATGGAACAACAGATCACACTCAATTATAGTTGGTAGATTCGAACACAGGGTAATTCCAGAGGTTCTATGAAAGAAACAACTCCAAAATAGTTTTAACGTGGTCTGAAACCTAACTAGAGGTCGTCCCAGGGCTTATAAGGGCGGCTGGGGCGGCCAGAAACCGAAACTAAACGCAAACGACTCAAACTGATACAAACCGACTCGGACCAGATTCGGTCGGCGGGCGGACACTCCGGTTGAAATCGGTCGGACAGTCCGGTCTAGCCGGACACTCCGGGTGAAGTGTATCGGACAGTCTGGTCTAGCCGGAAACTTTGAAGTTTCCGGGTGGTATCCGGGTAGTGTCCGAACTGGCAGACAGAATGTCCATGCCAGTTTGCCTCTCGACCAGGCCGGACACTTCGGGTGGAACTAGCCGGACACTCCGGTCGTGGCAGATCTTTTTGCCTCTGTCTTGATGATCTTCTCTTGCGCCTTCCTCCCGCTCCTCCCTCGCGCATCCTTGGGTGATCATCATGTTGGGCTTCTCTTGTAGCCCTTCTCCTCCTCGCGCCATGCTTGTTTCTCCAACGAACCTGATCATACATAAATGCATAGACTTAGGCAGTATAAAGTTCTCATCAATCAAAGTACTAGATTCGTTTAGGAGTAAATTTACCTATTGTTCCAGTAGCTTAGCACGAGCTCTTGTAATAGGTCCAATTCTAATCTCATTGGACTAATCCTTTCTTGCAACAGTTGTAGCATCTTCAGTAGTCATTGGGGTAGGTGTAATTGTAGGGATGTCCTCATCACCCATGATGAGTCCAAAATTGAAGCATTTTTACACTTTGTTTTTGCATAAGTAGAGTAGGGTTTTTAGTATTTTACTATGCTCATGCGCACCTTCTGTCTTTGTTTCAACAGGATCCCAAATTACTAAGTCTTTGTAAATATATCAATTGGTAATGTCATATTATGCAGTAATATGATATTTCTAAGTGATAAATGTCATTTAATTGATTTTTTCTCGCACCTGGGAGAGTAGAAAACATGGAGGAAGCCTACAAAGGGTTTCACGAGCATTGGTACGGGTGGAGCTTGACAGTACCATCTGCCTGTACCATGTGTCAAAGCATCCACATTGTCAAATACGTTCACCTCATGAAGACGGATCTGAGATCCGACATTCACAGAAACCACCAGCCTCGAAACACCACACTAGAGAAGGATCTGGAGGAGGAACTAAGAGAATGGCAAATCCTTTCTGCTCTGTGGATCATCGGACGACATCACATCATCCCCTTCATCAACAACCACTGCATCTCCATCACCATTACCATTCTCCTCTTCCATACTTTAGATCTTGTTGTAATTCCAAATACAATTCTGGTTTGCACTAGATTTATCTTCATACTTTTATCCATCCATTTGAATATGATTATGTTGTTGATTGCTTCCATGTGTGAGTAGTTCTCTTTGTTCTTGGGGAGATGGAGAAACCCTAGCATTATTATGAAATGAAATAAAGCTGATCTATTACTTTGGTCCATGATCCATTGATCTGTGATGTTGTGTTTGATATCTCTTTTTAGATGGTATGTGTAGTCGGCCACATATCAATTGCCTCTGGGTCTAAAGAAAGGGTGATACCCTTAGTACGTGTATGGGAGTATGTGTAGTGCCAAGTGGTGACAGTAAACATTCGCTTATAACCTGCACAGTTAAAGGGGGAATTAAGAGAGACTTACTAAGCTTATTACGATATCCATGGGGAAACCCCTTAATTGTGGTGGTCTGTACGAGTGATTGCTCTCAGGCATCACAGTGGTAATTTAGAGATGACTTCATTACCTCACTCAAGAAAGCGATTGCTCACGAGTCTTGTAGTGAACATCTTATTACTGAGCTCTCTCCACACATATCATGACGAAAGACATAGTTTATCCTAATTATGATTAATTACTCCATGCTAGCGGTGTATCCTAAATCCCCGAGAATATTTTAGCCTTATTGAGTTCCAACACCATTCTCCAATGCTTTATTTACTTGTTTTATTACTTTCTTGCACCCAAACACAAAACCTTTTAAACACCCTTTACTTCAGATCAAAGGCAGCTTACAAGTATCCTTTGATAGATTGTGACAAGGGGCATAAAGACCTAAACCAAATAGCTCTCTGTGGGTTTGATACTCTTATTTAAAAAACTAGCTACAATCTATTTGTGCACTTGCAGTCATCAAGATATTTTTTGGTGTTGTTCCCAGGGAGCTAAGCGCTTTTGGTCTTTGATCTTAGTTGCTAATTCAATTAATTGTTTTACTAAAGTTTTTACTAGTTTCAGGTAAGTGCCATGACTGCACTTGGGCTGATGAACCATCTTGATGCAACAAAATACCTTGGGAAGTTCAATAGAGGGCTTGTTAAGGATTTACCGAGTGGGGGTGAACCAGATTTCAAGGTTAATCCTTGCTTTATTGCGTTGCTTAAAGAAAAATCATTTGTAGGGGATGATCTAGATGAGGATCCCTACACTCATTTAATGCATTTTACCGAGTTATGTTGGACACTTAAACCAAGAGGCTATTCTGATGATGAACTGAAACTTAAACTATTTAGCCCAACTCTAACCAACACTGCTTTAGCTTGGTATAGAATTTTCCCTGTAGAGAAAATTGATACTTAGGAAAAGCTAAAAGGAGAATTTGTATTTCGATTCTTTCCCAAAGTAAAAACAGCTAAAGTAAGGCGGGCATTCACAAATGTCAAAAACCACCTAGGTGAAGGTTTGGTAAGAGCTTTCAAGAGGTATAAATCCATCCTTCATAGATGTCCCCATCATGATTTACCTGAATGGTATGTTTTGCATATTTTCTATGGGGGACTTAATCAAGAGATCAAACTTGAAATTGACACTGATTCCAGGGGTTCCTTTATAGAATTAACGATAATTAAATCTTGATAATTTCTAGAACTAATTCGCTGCAATAGAGAAACTTGGGGATTTGATTTAGGCGGTGAAGGAGGGATGGAAGTTAAATATGATTATGTCAATGCTTATAAAGAATCAGGAAAGGTCAAGGAAACTACTAATGAACTTCAACTTGATATTATTCTGCAAATCCTCTAGTCTTTTACAAGAACACATTGAAGTCCCCAAGAAAGGTTGACTCCAATACACTCCACCACCCAAGCAAGTTGAAGAAGCTGGAATAAAAATTGTGGCTCCAATAGAGCCATTGCAAAGGGAGGCCCCTTATGTTGAACCCCTTCCTTTCCCAAGGACAACGAGAAAACATATGATGGCTCAACAACTGGAAGACAAGTTGGGGGAAGAAAGAATGCTCCTTACGAAGCTAGAGGAAGAGGCGAAAGATGGAGAGGTCAACCAAGTAAGATCTCACGAGATAGCTGAACCAACTAAAGAAGATATATTAACCATGTTTGCACATTGCAACATGATCGAATTACACACCAAAGCTTCACAATTCGTTGAAGGAAAGGTAAAATCCAAGGATGTTGGTAAGCCTATTCTCCCTTGTACTTTTGGTGGGTCTTCCTACTATGGCATATATGACATAGGAACATCTGTTAATGTAATACCTTATATTGTTTTCTTAAAAACTCAAAATGAACTTCTCCTAGCCGAACTAGAGGACACTGATATTGACAGTAATGTTAGTTGATAAGACGCTAAGAATTCCTAACGGGGTAGTGAGAGATGTTCCAATGTGTATTGGACCTTACAAGTACCCTATTGATTTTGTGCTTGTTGATATGCCTACTGATGTATATTGTCCAATTAGTTTTGGGAGAGATTTTGTGAACACTATAGGAGCAAACATTGACTGCAAGGAAGAAACTGTATCTCTCAAGTTTGGTGAAGATAAAATGAATTTCCATTTCTCCAAGTTTGATCATAGGCCAACTATTGAAGAGTTTGATGAACGTGAGTATGAGCAAGAATAAGAGGATAACATCACTAGTCGTGCCACTGTATTTATTGAAACTCCTGATGATAGTTTAATAAGAAGCTTAATTGATAGTGATAATCTTACAGAAGATATAGATAAAATGGAAACTGATAATTATCTTGATTCAACCCCTACGGTTGATCCTGAAATGAACCAAATATATGAGATACCTATAAGAAAAGGGGATGAGGCAGTTCCACCTCCTACACTCAAATCCCTTCCCAAAGAATTAAAATATAGGTTCCTTGAAAAAACTAACAAATATCCTATTATTGTAAGTTCTAATCTTGTAGAAAAAGATGAGGAGAATTTAATGGTGGTCTTGAGGATGCATAGGAAGGCATTTGGATATTCAATGGATGACTTGAAAGGGATTTGCCCCTCGATAGCTACTCATAGTTTATTTATGGAAGAAGGAGCTCAACCAATTGCAGACTTTCAAAGGCGACTTAAGCCTCATATGAAGGAGGAGGTAATATTTTACTTGATGCAGGAATAAACTTTGACGTGGAAGAAAGTGAATGGGCGAGTCAGGGACATTGTGTTCCAAAGAAACGTGGGTTCACTGTGGTCCCAAACAAACATGATGAATTGGTTCCAACTCGTATAGTGATTGGTCATAGGATGTGCATTAACTATAGGAAACTCAATAAAGAGACTAGAAAGGATCATTACCCTCTACCATTTATAGATCAAACTTTAGAAAGGCTTGCTCTGTATTCTCATTTTTGTTATTTAGATGGTTACTCTGGTTTTTCTCAAATAGTCGTACATCCCGGTGACCAACTTAAGACAACTTTCAGTTGTCCTTTTGGTTTATATCCTTATCTTCGTATGCCTTTTAGCCTTTGTAACGCTCCTGCCACTTTCCAAAGATATATGATTGTCATATTTGCTGATTATGTTGAAAATATTACGGAAGTATTCATGGACGATTTTTCAGTCTATGGAACTTCGTTCAACCATTGTCTTCATAATCTTCATAAAGTTTTGCATAGATGCAAGGATACTAAGCTAGTCTTGAATTGGGAGAAGTGTCACTTCATGGTTCAAGAAGGTATAATACTTGGCCATAAAATTTCGAGCAAAGGCATTGAAGTCGACAAAACAAAGGTAGAAGCAATAGAAAGACTTCCCCTTCTCATGATGTAAAAGGTATCATGAGTTTTTTAGGTCATGCTAGATTCTATAGAAGGTTTATTAAGAACTTCTCTAAAACTGCTAGACCTTTAAACAATCTCTTACAGAAGGGAGTTGTTTTTAATTTTGATGAAAACGGTCTAATTGCATTCACAATATTAAAGCAAGCTCTTCTAGATGCCCTGTCATTAAACCACCTAATTGGAAGAAACCTTTTGACTTGTTTTGTGAGGCTAGTCATGAAGCAGTGGGGGCCATTCTTTGCCCACATGATGGTGGTGAACTCAATATCATTCATGATGCTAGTCACACCTTAAAATGGCGCCCAAAATTTTTATCCCATGGCGGAAAAGGAACTATTTGTTATTGTTTTCTCCTATGATAAGTTTATATCTTACATAAGTGATTCAAAAGTAAGAGTGCATACTGATCACGCTGGCTTGAAAGAGATCCTTGAAAGAACTGACGTTAAGCCTAGAATTATCTATTGGACTTTGCTTTTGCAAGAATTTGATTTGCAGATCCTTCAAAGAAGAGAAGAACAAGTTAACACCCCGATGGGTATTGGAGAGACCCAAACACCCGAGAAGGTGTCATCTATTTGTATACCATCAGGGACAATCCATCTGAAAACGAACTTTTTTGTCTCTCTCTATAATGGTTTTAGCAATTTCTTGCGACCAACGTTGTTCAGAGAGAAGAAAAACAAATTAATTCAAGATATCAAGGGAGAGAAAATGTCGAGGTGAAACTCATTACCACCGGATGAGTGAGGTAATCAAAACCTTGATTTTCTATGTTCTAATTGTTATTTGACATTTTCTGGTTGCATTTTTTAACTCCTTGTGTTTTTCTAAAGCTGTTGCCAATTTCGCAGGCTTGGTATGGCCAGGCGGTATGGCCGCACCCGCTCGTACCACTGGTCGTTAAATGCGTAGTACCTTTTCCTTTCTTTCGTTTGATTTTCAGTAGTACGGTACAGCTAGATCATACGGTCGGGCGCGCCCGTACCATAGGTCATCATCAGCTATGTCCCTCTCGTTCGTTTTCTTCGCTTTTGATTTTCTTAAATATATATATATATTTACCTACATTCAAAAGTTAAAGGTTCGTATGGGAACCTAGAGGGGGTGCATAGGTGCTACTTCAAATTTTACTCGTTTTCAATTTAGGGTTCGACACAAAAGGTAAATTCTCTAGATATGCAACTAGGCTGAATTTGCATATATGTCACAATTAGCACACCTAACTAAGCAAGAGCAAGCAATAATTAAAGTGCGGTAATGGATAAAGGTAACCGAGATAGAGCACGCAGAGACACAAGGATGATTTCCCGTAGTTCCTTCCTTTTGAGGGGAAGTACGTCTGTGTTTGGAGAGGGGGTGGTATCAAACCACCAACACCACAAAAGGCTTCCCTTGCTCTGTGGTGAACCTCACCCCAAAGGGATCGATTCACCCTTCCACTATATTGGTAACCTTCTAGGTGGAAACCGGCAGCTTTACAGCAAGTTCGAGGCACACATCCACATTTGAATTGGAGGCTCCCGAATGCAAGCAAGTTGTCACTACAATCAAAAGACAAGCTCGTAAGAACCAAATCAAGTCTTAGGTTTTCCAATGAAACCCTAGAGCAAGGGGCCCTCAAGTGAATGAAGGGGAAATGAAGATCTCTCTTAGTGAAGATGTAGATCAAGGCCTCCTCCTTCGATTCTCCAAAGATCAAGGACTTTGGGTGGTTGGAGAGGGAGATCTTGTTGATTTGGTTGGTCAAAGGTGGGTGTTCTTCTTTTCTAGGATGAGCAAATTGAGGTGGGGGATGAAGTCCCCTATTTATAGGCCCACCCTTTTAGACCATTTTCTGCCCATTGGGGAAGTTTCACACGGGATACTCTGGTCTTCAATCATCTCACACCAGAGAATCCAAACCATCTCACACCGAAGACTCCGGACCATCTCCGGTCAGTCTCTGGACCCCCATTCAGAATGACCCAGACATATCTTCGGATGTCACACCGGAGACTCGGGCCGAAACTCCGGATGGGGACACCGGAGACTCTAGTCTTCACACACCGGAGATTCCGGCCTGTGGCTTCACACCCGGAGATTCCGGTCTGCCTTCGGACCCATATACTGTCTAGCCCAGACTTCATCTTTATGTTCACCCCGGAGACTTGGGGAAAAACTTCGGTCTTGAGCACACCAGAGACTCCGGTCTATCCAGACCGGAGATTCTGGTCTGAGTTAATCATGAACTATTTTCTTTAGCCAGGGACACTTCCAATTGCCATAGACTTTTCTCTTTTCAGTAGATTAACCTGATATCATTAGCACACGGTAAAAAGGATCCTCAAGTTATTAACAAACACCAAAACTGATTAAGACAATAAATGTCCTTTCAATCTCCTCCTTTTTGGTGTTCGATGACAACAAGCGATTTTGCATGAAATTCTTAAATGAATAACATAACTATGCTCCCCCTGACGATATGCAACAAGATATACATGTAATACAGAGTATATCATGGAACAGAAAGTAAAGGCTCGCATAGAGTATAGAGATTACCAACTGAGTCTTTACCATTACAATAATAAACCAGGCATAGCATGTCCATACGCAACGGAGATAGTTTCACATAAGAAGCAACTAAGAAGCAAATGTTCGAAATTTAAGATAAACGGTCATTTAGCAAACAAGAAGCAACCTAATGCCCAACCCATGCAAATCCTGGATGATCCTAATAGACATATTCTCCCCCATTGGCATCAAAACACCAAAAAAGGGAAAAGACCAAGCTAGCGCCTCGGATGAGTCACTCGTCATCCTCCTCATAGTCAGCATCACCACCTGGAGCCTTGGGACCTTTGCCGTGAGGGAGGGAGGAGGATGCATCCTGAGAAACAAAAGCAGACGTGACCTCGGAGAAGGTCCTCCAATCAATCAGGATGTTGTTCTATGCGTTCCATGCAGCAAAGAAGAGAGTGTGATCCGATTCCTTAGACGGTTCAGCACCATGCCCATCATTTTACTCCTCATCTTCTTCCTCTTCACCTTGAGCCTTGATCTCCTTAAGGAGCTTCTCAATTCTGCGGCTGCTTTTGTAAGATGCATGCTATTCTTTGCGAATATACGCATTCATGCAACACGGCATCTTCTCCCAAAAGGATGCCTTCTTGACCTTTTCCTAGACATAGTAATGAGTGATAGGTGGCATAGGCACATTGAAAGAAGTCTTCCTTCTAGAGCCCCTTGGAGGAGTGGGAGCCCGCTTAGCCTCAGAAATCTCATCATCCTCACTAGTATAGTGTTGTTGTAACATCCCAGCATTAGAGCTTAGAAATATGCTGAGTTCAGGTGTGTGCATTGCATTCATGCATAGAAAATCTGGGGAATTTTCGCGCAAAACTAAAGAAGCCGGTGAGGGATCGGAGTCTCTCTTGTCCTGATGGAAACATCTAGGCAACTGCGAAAGACTTCGACATGACCTCTATTGTATCCTTGTGTTTTGGGGGGAATCATTTTAAGTTCATTGATTCAAATGAATTATTTGGATTCAAAAGAAATTTCAAATTAGTTTAAAATAAACAAATAAATATAGGAGTTATTGAATTCATTAATGATTATATAAATATTACAATAAAGAAACAATGTGCATAATAGACAAGACTTAATAATGGAAAAGGATAATCTTTATTATTATATTATACATATAGTATCATTGTTCTTTTACAATAAAAGAATAAAAGTAAATTACAGGAAACAAGTAAATAGAAAAAGGAATGACATAAATGAAATAACTAAAAGAATTCTTTATTACCAAACGAAATGTATATTACAATGTCTTTCACAAATGATAAAGTAAATTACAAAAGAGTAAAGTAAAACCTAAACTTATTTCTAAACTGTCTCTTTTCTTCATTAGTCTTGTTCCCTGCAAGAAAAAATCACAAATAAAGGAAATAGAAAACAAGGGGTTATGGGGGATATTATACTCTCGGGTGGGCAATGAAATGCATTGCTTGGTCATCATTGAGTAGTATTAAATAGGAGGCCGATATAGAATCTGTTCTTATCACGATTTTTGCCTCAGACAATTGCATCATTGGCCTAAGAGAGGGGCAAGTTTCACCAAGTCAGATAAACAGGAAAAAGGTAAAACGGTAGGAAATAACAAGTTTCCACTTGAGCTTATCCCCAAGAGAAAGATCTCAGTCAAGCTGATCCATATGGGACAAGTTCCATTTGTGGAAACTTGAAGCAAAAGGGGGGCCACTGGATAGCAGCTCACACAGCAGCATGCAGCTGTGTGTTGTCAACATAGTAGCAACCGTAGGAAGCATATAAGAAGGGAGTCCCAACTATAGCCAAAGTTGCTAGCTACTATTTACACCCTTTTCATCTCCACACAAAAGCTCATTGGAAGGTAGTTCCACCACCACCAAAAGCCATAATTATCATTTAGAACACCAGATCTCATGTCAAGAGGAGGAGAAGGTCATTAGGTGAGGAGCAGGAATAACACAAGTTAAATCACCTAGAGGAGTATGAGAAAGGAAACAACGGTGACCACGAGCAACAGTAGCTGATCAAGATTAACAATAGGACCACAAGTACAACTCCATAATAGTAGCAGCTACACCATAGTCGACAAGTTGGACACTAAGATCAGCTTTAGCTTTTGTTCATATTACTTCAAATAATAGAGCTTTTGTGGGAGAAGATTACTCTCAGTCTTGCATACAGTTGGTATGCAAGACTCATCATTGAGTATTTGGAACAATAAACACAGTAGTTCTTATCCAACTAGCTTAATTAATAGCAGATCATACCATTATGGAATATACTACTGTGCACACTCTAGTGAGGCACCACAATAGTAGAAGCCATTAAAGAGTACAGTAATCACAATTATTCTTATCAAGGTTTGATGCCTCAGCCTATGCATCATTGGTTGGGTCATAGTAGCAGGACATGCTTATTAGGTCCAGTGTTGTGCACTCACCTCAAGGGGGCACCACAGCAGTAGATCTAATGACAGCAGAAACCACTAAATTTTTTATCACAGCAGCAAGATCATCTATGAAGGAACCCCTGGAGAAATCACTTGGGCACACCTTAAAATCACCAATAAGTATCCATATATGATCATGCAAAGGCATGATCAATCATGAGTAGTTAGGCAACAAGTAAAAACAAGTGGTTTTTACTTTAAGAAAGATCTCAGACCATCATCATAGACCAAAGAGGATCTAGTCTTAACTAGATATCAATAACTCACAGCTGCTAGCATACAGGGTACATTCCCAGAAGGGTAGCACCTCTATACCTAGCAGATTCATTTTTGCTTGAGCACAAGCTCAAGTACACCTTCTTAAACACACAGAATCATCTTCCTAAAAGATTTTAGGAATCATTTATTCACTTTAATTAGAAAGAATAGCAAGGGCAACACTGTCTAACACCAGGCTACAATATTGAGAACCTCAGCAATCAAGGGAATTAAATCATCTTCCTATAATCATATACGAATCATTCTTCTACAAGATCAATTCAATAATCATGACAGAGAATAGAATAAATAGTATTCACCATGGTTCTACACAGCATCAGGATTGAATCCTAAGACTGATTACATAGGGTGCTTCCCAGTCAAGCATCAATAAGTTAACCAAGCAATACCAATTCAGCAGAGGAGCATCCCAATTCAAACCATAGCAGTGAACCACAATAATCATGGATCCACACAATATCAACTAGGCAAGTACAGAATGTTCTCTGATAAAGAACATGGTAATAGAATATGATCAAACAGAGTTTAGCAATACACATCAGTAAGGTCATCTGCAAGAGTATTGCCCAGGAAACTGACCGAGAGGCCAAGTTAAACACCACTACAGGGGATGTACCCTAGAATTAGGGATAAACCCTAAATAGGGAAATCCATCGCAAGTAACCGCATGGCATGGAGTAGAGATAAGATAGATCACACAGAGGAGATGAGAGCACTTACTCGAGTTCCTCGTAAGATTATCAGCCGTACTCAACCTCCGGACATGTGCTTAAAAGAAACAAAGGGGATGAACCCTAGGTTCAAGGTGAGAGCAAACTGTGCTAGATTTGTCCATGGAGTGAATCCACCCATGGGAATGGCCCAGGGATGGAGAGGGTGGAGGTGGCCAGTTGCAAGGCGGATCCAGGCAGCACTAGGGCCATGGGGCGGCGGTTTTGGAGGAAGAGGCGACGGGGGGAGATGGGGAGGTCGAGGGTGAAAGAAAGAAAACTGTGTGTCTCTTTCACCCTAGCCTCCCTTAACTCAGTGCCAGAAACCGTCTCAGACCGAAGACTCCGGTCTGTGGGACTGGAAACTCCGGACTGACCGGAGACTCCGGTGTGAAAACACCAGAACTCTGGCCCTTCTTCGACCAACACTAACAGGTGAAGTATATGAGGACATATATGATAGAAAGCATGTCTTTAGGGGAGGGAACAGGGCTTGGGCTAAGATATCATTATGTGAATACCATAAGATGCAAGAAGGTTTGAAAAACAAATCCATGAAAGAACTAAGATTTTATGCAAGCAAATCCAATAAAGACCCAAAAAGAGATTTTCACTGAGATGCAACCTCTCTATGAGAGGGTTGGTGGCTGTAGCCACCATGTCTCAGTGTATGTGTCATGACACCGCGAGGATATATCTCTGAGTTCATAGACACTACTCGTCATTGAAGCCCACTTATCATCAAAACGATATAACAAGTATGCCAGTTGTTACTTTTGGCATTACGCGGGGAGTGATAGCCCAATGGATTAGGACCGCACTCCCCTATCTCCATGCCCACACCTAAACCAAATAAGGATCAAGAGATAGGTGAGTATGCAAGATGATCTAGGCAAACTCCTTGAATCTATGATATTTAGTTCATTCCTCAAAAAGAAAAACCTTGCTTCATCAAGAGGCTTCGTGAAAATATCGGCAAGTTGGTCTTTGGTTGAAACATAAGATAGCTCAATATCTCCACGGGCAACATGATTTCTAATGAAATGATGATGAATCTCAATATGCTTCGTCTTTGTATGATCCACCGGGTTGTAGGAAACCTTGATAGCACTTTCATTCTCACATAAAAGAGGCACTTTTTCACATGGGACACCATATTCCTTTAAAGTTTGCCTCATCCATAACAATTGAGTGCATGCACTAGCGGCTGCCACATATTCGGCTTCGGTGGTGGAGAGAGATATACAATTTTGCTTCTTGGAGGACCAACACACCAAGTACCTACCCAGAAATTGACATGCCCCGGAGTTTGATTTCCTATCATCCTTATCATGAGCCCAATATGAATCCGTGTACCCACAAAGAGAGAATGTTGAGCCCCTAGGATACCACACACCATAGTTTGGGGTATCAACCAAATATTGAAAGATTCTTTTGAACGCCATCAAGTGGCTTTCTTTAGGAGCCGCTCGATATCTTGCACACACTCCTACACTTAACACTATATCGGGTCTAGATGCACAAAGGTAAAGCAAGGAACCAATCATAGACCGGTATACCTTTTGATCCACATCTTCACCATTTGGATTTAGTTCAAGATGAGTCTTGGTTGCCATGGGAGTAGGAGCTCCATTTAGTTCTTTCATGTTGAACCTCTTGAGCATATCTTGAGTATACTTGGCTTGATTGATAAAACTTCCTCCTCTTACTTGCTTGATCTCAAAGCCAAGGAATAACCTCAACTCTCCCATCATAGACATCCTGAACCTGTCAGTCATAAGCTTCGAGAATTCATCATTAATGCTTTGTTAGCTGAACCAAAGATGATATCATCAACATATATTTGGCAAATGAAAAGCTCCCTGTTCACTTTCTTAGTAAAAAGAGTGGGATCAATTTTCCCAACTTCAAACCCACAGTCAAGTAACAACTCTCTAAGGTGCTCATACCATGTGCGTGGAGCTTGTTTAATCCCATAGAGCGCCTTATCGAGCTTGTAGACATGGTTTGGGAAGTTGGGATCCTCTAACCCTAGGGGTTGCTTAACATAAACCAACTCTTGCAATGGACCATTTAGAAAATCACTTTCCACATCCATTTGTTGCAATTTAAAGTTATGATGTGAAACATATGCAAGAAGGATACAGATGGACTCAAGGCGAGCCACGGGAGCATAGGTCTCTCCATAATCAATGCCTTCAATTTGAGAGAACCCTTGAGCTACCAACCATGCCTTGTTCCTCACAACAATTCCATGTTCATCTTGCTTGTTCTTGAATATCCATTTAGTGCCAACAACATTGCGACACTCTTTGGGATTTTCAACTAACTTCCAAACTTTGTTTTTGACATGGGTATGCCCAATAGGTAGTCAACTACAGCCTACCTGGTGCGGCTCGACGGAAGGCGCACTCGACAAATTGCCAAGGTCCATGACGCCTATGACGGTTCGACTGGTATGAAGCCCATATGGACACGGACTCCCAAATGCACAAGACAAGGAAAGCTCAAGACTAGAGTTCTAATCCAACTTGTAACCAACTCGTATTGGTACTTGAGACCTAGCCTCCCCATATATAAAGGCTAGGAGGGTCCAACGAGAAGGTATCCTCTCCCCCAACACGCTACACCACAATAGATCTAGACATCGCGACTCCCACAATAGACAATAGATAGATCTACGATCTCTCATACGCCAGATCCAATCTGCGCGACACCGCCATCGGCGACATTGTAATCCTTCGGATCATCCTCAATCAAGAGCAGACAAGCAGGAGTAGGGTCCTCTACGAGGCCTAAACCTGGGTAAACCTTGTGTCCCTGTGTGCTTGTTTGCTAGCCGATCGAGACTTCCAGCGCTCCTCAATTCCTGAACCTAAGTCCATAACAATGGACATTGATGAGTTAAACCCTCGTCAATTGGCGTCGTCTGTGGGAACTGGGAGTGCTGATGTTGCAATCTCGACGGCCCCATCACCCGCGATCTACGATTCATCGTTTATTGGAGGTCTGATCTAATTCGTCTCCCTCATCATCAACGATGACCAGATCCCATCCGAGCGATTTGTCTACGTTGGCTCGCTATGGATGACGAGTTCGAAAATATCAAAGACGTGAGATTGATGATTCGTCCTGGAGGTTGCGGCAGCCACAATGCTATTCGTGATGCTGTGACGATGGACAAAGAGCAAGTCCGGATGGAACAAGTCCCGGTGCAGCAAGACGTATACCAGACAATCTCATTGGATCGAGTCAACTCACGTACAAAGGGTAAGAAATAATAAAGGGGCAAGGGCTGATCAAGTATTGCAATCCACCAGCAAGCAAACAAGATACAGCAAATCAGATTACCAAGTCCAAACGCGAAGGGAGATGGATCAACAACAAGAAAACTAAATTAAAATAAAAGTCAGACGAATTAATGAAGTGCTTCTTCACGATGATTCAATCAAGGGACACAAAGAAAAAGCGCGTGATTTTCTTGATCCTGATCAACATCGGGAAACATCTCTACAGCATACACTGTTCAAACCGGTGAGTTCAAGGAATCAGTTTCCAAAAAGTGACAAGGAGGACTGCAACTACATCACGACGATGACGTTAAAAAAGGAGGGCCTTATCAATCGGTCAAGCATCAAAGCCAAAAGAAAAAAAAGACAAGAAGACTTTGATGGATTGTTCAAGTTACCACAACAGCTCTAGAGTTCACGACCTGGATGTACGGAGACTCAGTGACACAATGCCTCCCAGCTGGCTACATGCAACGCATCGGATTCACCTAATAGTGTCCACACGACTGGGTACCACGCGGCACAACTCCGTGTCTACCACGCCACTCGCCGCCACCTTGACTCCTTAAAAAACTGGTAACCCCACCGCACTGACTCCGGTCCATCGACTTTGACTACACAATCGCGTTTACTCTACGCCCCGGGGCTACGCGACTCCACCATGTGACTCGGGGGCTCCGCCAACTCCGTCGCGAGACCTGCTGCCGCCTTCGACTGCGACGACTATTACGGTCTTCAGCTGCGCCGGCTCTGCCGTGTGACCCGCCGCGTTCTTCGACTCCGGAGACCCGCTGTGATCTCCAGCTCCAACGACTCGGGGGATCCCTCCTCTACGGCGACCCACCGCGTCCTTCGACTCCGGCGACCTTTCTGCGGTCTTCGAGTGCGGTGACCCGAGGCGGCATTCGACTGCTGTGACCTGATACAGTTTCCGAATGCGGCAACTCATCATCACCACGTGACTCCGATCCGCCACGTTGACTACGTCCGCCGTGTGACCCGCTTCTACTTCAACTACATGTTCGATGCACAACTCTCCACCACCACTGGTCTGGCATCGATCTCGCGACCTGCTGTAGTCTTCGACTCCGGCGATCCGCTATGATCTTCGGCTCCAACGACTCGGGGGCTCCCTCGACCACAAGCCGCTACAATCTTCGGTTGCGACAACATGCTACCGGCATCGGCTTTGGCAACTCACTACCACGTTGACTCCTGTCCACCGCATCGGCTCATGAACGTCGTTTCGACTCCATCAACCACCTCGACGCTACACTCGGGGGCTCCGTCGGCTCTAGCGACCTGCTGCAGTCTTCAGATCGAGTGACCCATTGCGGTCTTTGGATCAAATGACTCGGGGGCTCCCTCGGCTCCGGTGAACCGCTTCAATCTTCGATTCCGCCGACCTACTGAGTCTTCGACTCCATCACGCGACTTGTTGCGGTCTTCGGCTGCGGCGACGCGCTGCGGTCTTCGATTTCGACGACCTATTGTGTTTTCGACTCCGTCGTACGACCCGCTTCGGTCCTCGACTCCAACGACTCGGGGGCTCCCTCGGTACCGGAGACCCGATACGGTCTTCGACTGCTATGACACGTTGTGGTCTTCGGATCCAGCGACTCGGGGGCTCCCTCGGCATCGGCGACCCCCTATGATCTACGATTGCGCTGACTCGCTTGGGTCTTCGATTGTGGCTACTCAATGCAATCTTCGATTGCGGAAATCCACTGTGGTGACCCACCACCATCTTCAACTTCAACGACTCGCCGTGGTCTTTAGATTGGGTGACTCGGGGGCTCCCTCGACTCCCGTGACCATGAGCTGCTACCATCTTCGACTCCCGCGACCCGCCGATCGCATCGGATCTTGCGACTCATTCACCACGATAACTACCAATAAAGCTAAGTTTTCCCTCTACTTAGAGCTGATTCTTTGTAACTCGCACTCGAAACACTCGGGGGTTGCGCCCTCTTCGAATAACCTAATGTGCCATTCACTCCACGCTCTCGAGCACCTCATACGCGACAGCCCGAGTAGCTGATTCTGCCCGATCGTCGAATCCTTGAACTCCGAGTGCCTCGGCAAGGTACTGAGACTAAGGGTAATCAGGCTAACGAAAAGGCCTAGCATACAGTGCAAAAGTGTCGACTCGATTGGCACCAGAATTTTACTTTGCAAACCGACATGCAAATATATTTACAAGATACAAGTACTTCACAATTCGTAATGTTTTATGCACCTTATAAGGATGTCGACTGCGTCGAGCTATTCTATTGGGTTCTCCAAAAGGAGTCGACAAAACAACTAGCTACGACATACACTCAAGACCCGAGTCGAGTCCCTCCTCGGATGGTTGCATCGCTTGATGCTACACACACGCGACGTTGGCCGCGCACCCGATAGAAGTGACTGCGTCGAATCCATCCGCATCATCGACTCACCTGGCTAGAACTCCTGGATTCTCCTTGCATTATTTTCAACTGCATCTACAAGATACAAGTCTCGAGTCTCTGCCCGAGTATGTGACTCCGCCAGACACTCGGAGGCTACTCTAAGCTGGAGCGCTGCTCGCGCATATACAAGATCCTCGAGTGACATGCTTTGAATCCTCACTCGAATCCATGATTCGACTAAGGACTCGGGGGCTACTCCCATAGGGAGCGCTGTCCGTGGACCCGAAGAAATTTGTGAAGATATCCAAGCATCATGAGAACCCTTCACTCGAATCAACGATTCGATTGTAGACTTCGGGTTACTCCCATAGGGAGCGCTGAAAGCATATTCGACTGAAACAAGTAACAAAAGATGACAGCAGTCGCAAAAGTTATTTAATCCCTGCCTGAATCTTCGACTGAAACAAGCAACAAAAGATGACAGCAGTCGCAAAAGTTATTTAGTCCCTGCTTGAGTCTTCGACTCAACCAGGCACTCGGGGGCTACTCCCATAGGGAGCACTGGCCGCGCACCCTATGATTATTTTTGCTTCTACATCGTACTGTGTGTTGATAACATCCACACTCGAATGCTATGGCGACTCCGCCTCATATTTTCCCTACAAAGAGATTACGTCTCCTGGGCCACCTAAATCATCTCCGCGATGACAAAAATTCGGATGCCGCGCTTACAGCGTGAAGATAAGACCTGAATAAGGCCTGGCAACGCATCTACTGTGCACTACCAGAGATATATCCGTGCCTGCAGGTACGATGAATATGCCTTGACGGACGCGTCGAGTGCTCACACCCATACACTGGAATTCGACTCCTGTAAGACCTCCGCGGCCTGAGTCGAATTACGCCAGCAATTTCCGGATTCGAGTCCAGGGACTCGAGTTTGAGTAGGTGGCGTTGTTTTTGCCCTAGAGCAATTAACTGGTCTCGATCCATCGAGCGCACCAGGCACGTTTACCATCATCCCTATGAACTACTATAATTTCGACTGACCCGATGAACTTCCGGGAGAAGTGCTTCGCACTCGACACAATTGTCGACTCCGACATCCTAATGCAAAGATCAAGACTTCTGAGTCTCCATCCGAATCTACGATTCACATGGACACTCGGGGGCTACTGACATGGGTATGCCCAATAGGCAGTCAACTACAGTCTACCTGGTGCGGCTCGATGGAAGGCGCACTCGACAAATTGCCAAGGTCCATGACGCCTATGACGGTTCGACTAGTATGAAGCCCATATGGACACGGACTCCCAAATGCACAAGACAAGGAAAGCTCAAGACTAGAGTTCTAATCCAACTTGTAACCAACTCGTATTGGTACCTGAGACCTAGCCTCCTCATCATTTTGGTCCTCGTCTTGACCTTCAACTTGACCTTGATCATCAGAGAGTTCATCCTCATCAACATGAGGCACATGTTGATCTTGGTCTTGATCAGGCATACACCTTCAGAGTCGTCGAGAGGATCTTGTGGATGACTCAATAAATCTGCCTTGTGCAATTGACTGTGCAGGGCTGGATAATCCGGTCAATGGAGGATAATCCGTCCTGGAGCTTCCATCCTGATCAACATGGTGAGGGTTCTCGGCTTCTCTTTGGATTGCATCATCATTGGCTTCAACATTAGGAGCTTGTTGATGCGGTGAAGATGAGGGCTCCACTTGAGTAGAGCACAGTTCTTTTAGATCCACCACAAGGGGATCCTCAACAGGGCGGATGAATCTAGCACCCATTCTGCTTATGGCATCTTGAGGCATTTCATCATCCACATCACAAACATCAATACGCCCTGCTTGGGAGCCATCATATTCTTCGAAAACCACACTACACGACTCTATGACAATCCTAGAGAGTTTATCATAGATTCTATAAGTGTGGGAATCAAGACCATAGCCAACAAAAATACCCTCTAAAGTTTTGGAATCAAATTTGGACAAACGAACACCTTTTATGAGGTAGAAACACTTACAACCAAACACCCGAAAGTATAAATGTTGGGCTTGTTACCGGTAAGTATCTCATATGGAGTCTTGATCAACTTCTTGCGGAGATAGAGCCGGTTTGAGGCATGGCATGTGGTGGAGATTGCCTCAGCCCAAAAGTTGTATGGAGACTTAAACTCCGCCAACATGGACCTTGCCATATACATTAATGTCCAGTTCTTCCTCTCAGCTACACCATTTTGTTGAGGGGTATATGAAGAGGAATATTGATGTTTTATTCCCTCATCACTAAGAAATCCATTCAAGGTGTAGTTCTTGAACTCAGTGCTGTTGTCGCTTCTTATCATCAACATGGGAATATTGTATTGACGTTGAACCATGTTGACAAAGTCGATGAAGTTTTGTTGGGTCTCACTCTTCAACTTGAAGAAGTATACCCATGTATATCTTGAATAGTGATCAACAATCACCAAACAATATTTCTTCCCACCAAGACTTGAATGAGATGGAGGACCAAATAGATCTACGTGAAGAAGCTCCAAGATCCTCTTGGATTTTATGATGTTATTGGGTTTGTGGGGAGAGTCATGCATTTTTCCTTCAACACAAGCCCTGCACACACGATCTTTGGAAAAACAAACATTTTCTTTTAGTCCAACAATATGGCCACCCTTGTGGAGGCCTTGCAAAGTTCTCATATTGACATGGGCTAGTCGGCGATGCCATAGCCAACCCACATCAGCCTTTCCAAATAGGCACATCGCACCTTGTAGTGGTTTTCCCCAGAAAGTCCACCACATATAAGTCATTTTCGATGTACCCAATGAAAGCAACCTTTAGAGTCTTGCTCCACAAGAGGACCACAATATCATTATCAATAAAGATGACAAATCCCATCTTTTCAACATCACATACTCAAAGTAAATTATATCCAAGGGTCTCAACAAGCATGACGTCCACGAGAGTAGTATCGTGTGCAACCACAACCTTGCCAAGACCCATTACCTGAGATCTTGATTTATCGGCATATGTGACGATTATTTGATCATGATTTGGCCTTACCTCCATCATTATCGCCTTGCTTCCGTTCATATGACTTGTGCATCCACTATCAAGCACCCACTTTGATCTGCTGGAAGCATAGTTCTACAAGAGATCAAACTAGTTTTTTGGTACCCATTGTTCAATGGGTCCTGTTTTGTTAGTGACAAGGTCTTGGGTACCTAAATAGACCAAGCAACATAGCCATCAAGTGGGCCAACATAATGTGCATAAACATGACCATAATAATCATGCATTAAAACATAGTGAGGGTTAGCAACTCCCGCAAAGTCATCTTTTGACATAGTTTTGCCACTTGTGGTATTACTACCCATAATGGTCTTGTCTGTTGCTTGTGTGGGCTTGGACTTATTCTTGTTGTTGTTCTTCTTCTTAGCCTTGGACACATAGCCAATGCCTCCTTTCTCATTGTTTGACCTTTGCTTACTCAAAAGATTATCAAGAGACTCGTTTCCTTAGGGGAAAGTGGCCTTTGGAAGCTCCCCTTCAACCTAGAATTTTCCTCAAAGATGTTTGTACTACTAGAAGGAATGAAAATACTAGGTGCAACATTAGTCAATTGAGTTTGAAGTTGTTCACGAGACTTTGTGAGAGTTAAGAGTTCACTTTCCAAAGCCTTGTGAGCCTTGTCAAGCTTCTCAAAGTCCTCGGAAGGTTTGTCATGAACAACACCAAAATCAATATTATCCTTTTTATACTTAGCAATGGCATGATCACGTTCCTTAATGAGTTCAGCTACAATTTGATCATTTTCCTCATCGAGGCCTTCAAGTTTTTCTTCAAGAGACTCCCTAGTATCTTGCTATTCTTCTAGAGCATTAGTTAGAGCATCCATCTAAAGTATGTGCTCTCTCCCAAGTTTGCATCTCTCATAAAGAAGATCTTATGCGTGAGAAAGTTGATTCAAGAGATTCAAAAAATGCTTCTTGTGCTCCCCTTGCAAGTTAGTCATATAAGCATCGAAAGCAACTAATTGCTCCTTTACTTCAAGAGTTATATCATCATTTAGTTCATTATTGATAATAGAGGTGGAGAGAGGAGATGATGATACCTCCGATGCTCTTGCCATAAGGCAAGTCACGTTCTTGTTGGATATATTCTCATTTGGGGAATCGAAGAGAGAGAAAGTGGATGTATATGTGGTGGCGATGGCTGCCACACCATTTTTCATTTCTTCCTCTTCTTCCTCATCTTCATCATCGGAAGATTACTCTTCATGTGCTATCAATGCAATGTCACCGGACTTCTTGTTGGTGGCATTCTTCTTGATGAAAGGCTTCTTGAAAGAGGCCTTTGGATTTTTCTTCAATATAAGTGCACCACCATGAGCTTATCTCTTCTCATATGGACATGAGCGCACTCACATGAGCGCACCACCATTCTTTCTTCCTTGGATACTCTTCAAGTTCGTGGGCTCAAAATGCATGAGCGCACTCACATACTTCCTCTTTATCCAAGCATCATTAGTATGAGCGGCACCAACATTTCTAAAGGTGGTGGCAGTGGATTTGAGTCTTCGATACATGTCTTCATGGTCCTCACCATCCTTCAAATATAAGCCTTCGGCTTCATTGCTCAAGGCATCATATTGGTTTCTGAAGGAGTTATGCCCTAGAGGCAAATAATAAAGTGTATTATTTGATATATCTCCTATATGTTCATAATACGTTTCATAATGTGCTATAACCGTGTTAATGTGAAACGTTAATACACGTGTGGTATGTAAAAAATCGTGTCTCTAGTTACCTCTAGCAAACTAGTTCATTGGTCATGAGGATGATCTGGGTTTCAAGATCATGGGCATTTATGCCAATTGACAATGAGGTCATGTCATTAGTTGAATGACATGATAGACATACATCCGACCGTTATATCTTAATGAGATCCAGTTACAAAGTTCACCATTGATGATAAAACATAGAGAACCTCGCAACTTGATCCTTTGACTGTGAGGTAATGTAAATCACCATTCTGGAGGAAGCTTAGATGGTTATCAAGGATCATGTCGTAATAGGGTGATCAAAAAGGTGCCACTCAGGTTTTCCAAAGGGATGCGTATAGGAGTACATATCAATACCAGTATTTGTCTAATCCATGTAACGGAGAGATACATGTGGCCATCTCGGTGACGTTGCATTAATGAAGCTTGCAAGCATGTGACTTGGTCACGGAATGCAACGACATGAGAACGAGTAAACAAGTTCATCAGTAACAATACCGAACTAAGGTATGGAGATACCAAAGATCAAGTCTCGAATGAATTAGGTATCATATGACAAAGGGAACGGGAAACGACTATCTCACGGTTCGAGCGATTATATTCGTTAAACACACGGGGGGTCACATGGCCATCCAGGTCCCTCTTTTTATCGTTGATGTGAGAGTAGTCTCGATCATGTCCGGAGTGTTTCCGAACTGAAGGATGTCACGCTCAAGGGTAGGGACGCTTAGGGTAGATGAGGTATCGTAGGAGAAATAGAGAAAGAGAAACCAGAATAGTTTCGGGTAACATCCGATGAAGATCGGAAGGGGTTCGGAAGGTGTTCCGGAGTGAAGGAATAATATAATATATGTATTTGAATGTTAATTGGAGAATCAATATTAAATGTGTATTTTATTTTATTAAAGGCATCATAATGCTAATGGGCCTCACCCGAAGGGAGGCCCAATAGGGCATGGCGCCTAGGGAGAGGGGGCCAGCCGGCCTAGGCTTGGTGGGCCACCCTAGTGGGGCCCACCTAGGGCCGGAGGTTGCCCCTAGGTGGCCGGCGGGTATGGGGATTAGTCCCACACCGCCTGGCCCCTGGGTGGTGCGCCCCCCTTCCCACTATATATAGGGGTCTCCCTCCCCCTTTGGAATCATCCCATTCCCTCTCATTCTCTCTCTCATCCATTAAGGACTTCTCCATAATATTGGAGAGGACCTCGTGGGTGAGTTATCCACCTTCACACCACCATCGTGTGATCAGCGATCCGGCGTCTACTTCTTCCGCTGATTGGCTGGATCGGAGTCCGGTTGACGTCTCCTACACCGGATGTGTGACAAACTTCGGAGGCACCGCACTTGGGGGGCTGTTCGTCTTCATCAATATACGCCTTCCTGCATAAGGCGTGCCTCGGTCTTCAAAGGTATGAATATCGCCTCGCTCCTCCATTACTTATGTCTACATAGTATAGATCCTGGTATTAGTGTTCGAGTAGATAGTTTTTTTTTGTTTTCTGCTACGGAACCCTTTAGTGGTATCAGAGCGGGTCTATGGGTAGACATGTCGTACGGATAGAACACATAGCAATATGTGGGCATTGATTCTCTAGTTGCTACCCTCTTTTATTGTTCTTGTTCATATCGCAACACTGTTTGATGAAGTGGCCCCCAACCGACCTCACGTGGTGATTCACGACACTGGGCCACGAATAAAAGTGGCTTAGGGGGGTGTTTGTCTCTCTGAAGTAGTTGATATGGCATCGACATTGGAGGGCCCTGAAAAGGGAAGAAGAACGGCAATCACTAAATCCATGTTGTGGCTCCACATTCGCAGGTGGGCAGGGTTTCTACCACGAAAGCCCTAAAGCCGCATAAAACTTGCAATAGATAATATGGAAGCATCTATTTTTATTATTGCACAAGGGCATGTGTTGAGACATGGTAGTGACAAGTTTATAAAACTTTCATTGAAGCTATTGATGATGATCGAGATGCTTTGACCACGTCACAACACTTTACTTTATGAAATATTACTTATTATGCTTGTGTAATAATATATACATTCAACGGTAGCATAATAAGATAATCCCTCACAGTATTCCAGTTATCGTATTCCCCTTGTGTGTGCACCACCAAGAAATTTCTTCTTTATGAGACCGGCCATGATGATCGGGGGTCAGACATATCTGCATTCGCATACAATGGGTGTAAGCCATGTTGCACTTCGAATACACACAAGTTAGAACTGGCAAGCCTAGCATGTGAGAGACATGGCCTCGGAATACAGGAGACCGAAATGTTGAGCATGAATCACATGGTTGATGTGATCGACATTAGGGAATGTCCACCTTTGATACTGCACTGTTGGCCGTGATGATTGGGGGAGGTGCAGGGGATTGGGATCATGTGATCACTAAACGAGTGGAGGGATGTTCGTTTGACTGGGAGTTCTTTTGTTTTAATGTTCAATAAAATAATTAAAACTTGAACTCATTATTATGAACATTGTCTAAACACTTTGCAAATCCATTGTAGATGTCTCGCCCACCCACCTTCAATCTTAGCACTTTCCTTGAGAAGGACGAGCTGAAAACTGATGGAACCAACTTCACCGCATGGTTCCGCAATTTTAGGATCCTCGTAGTCCCCTACAAGTTGACTTATGTCATCGAGGCTGAGCTTCCGGCTAAGCCTATAGATTCCGCCTCCCAGGATGGAAAGAATGTCTGGAAGTCCAAGGCAGATGATTTCTCCCTCATCCAGAGTGGAATGCTCTATGCCATGGAGCCAGATCTTCAAAAGTGTTTTGAGAAGATGAATGCTTTTGAGATCATTGAGGATCTCAAGGCTGTCTTTGCTCCACAAGCCCGTGCAGAGAGGTATGATACTTCCGAGCTCTTCTTCTCTACTAAAATGGAAGAGCACAGCAGTATTAGTGAGCATGTAGTCAAAATGTCTGGCTACGTTAAGCGTTTGAATGCCCTGGATTGCAAAATCCCGGAGGAACTCGCAATTGATAGGGTGCTGCACTTGCTGCCCCTAGCTATAAGAGCTTTATGATGAACTACAACATGCAAGGGATGACTAAGACCCTTGTTGTGGCACCCCGGTAAAACCATTACTAAAAAATCGCTTGTCTTTATCTCTATGCACCATCATGTCATCATCATGCATATTATGTTTGTATGTTTTGAGCGCAAACTATTTTGCTAAAAACATATTTTTGTTCTACTAAAACATCTCCATGGTTTTATTAAAACCGTCCCTATTTTTCTTATTTTGAAATTAAAACAACATAATATTTTTAGTCCGTACGTGACCACAAAGGTTTTCTTATTTTATTAAAATAATAAAGTGACAAAAAGGCTGCCTAAAGTTTGGCCCAAAACTAGTCTTATGTAGTCTACTTTGGACTATATAAATACTCCAATCCCTTTCTTTCTTCTCAAACCCTAGCTTCTAAATCTGTCTAGATCTGGATCTAAAATTCCTTCCTCCGTTCCTCTCTAAAATGTTCAGCCGCCGGCAAGCTCTAATTCTTTGTACCGTACCGTGTCGGTTGCCCGCTTATTTCTTCCGTGTGCGCATGATCGTGCAGGCTTGCATCAACCCAAAAATTCAGCAACGCATGAGACAGCTAGTCACTTCACCAGATCCAATCGTCAGTGGCGCCACTTGTCTTGGTTAATTTCTGGCCGCCAGCACCTCATCTCCCGTGCAGCTCGCACTACCAAAATCCTCCACCGATCCTTAATTCCACATGCGCCAACACCAACAGATCCTCACGTCTCCACTCTCTCTACACGCCACCATCTACCTGATCCTTTGTTTAAACCAAGAGCTACAAGCATCAGCAATTTTAGCCTCAGATCGTCAATGCTCGCTCTACCTCTTGTGTCCCGAGTGGCAGAGGGAAGATTCCCTTCAATCCCTGCATGAAGAGCAACAGCGACCGTGCAGGTCAAGGCCACTTTGGCCCCTTCAGCTATAGCGGCACCATGCTCACCCGTCTTGCCTTTTAATTTGTGCGCATGCACACTTTCCAACCGGCCGTCGCTCGCATGCGCCAGTTTTTGACTGATATTGTTTTTTGTCATCCACGGCGCCGCAGTTTGTCCTCGGTTCGGCGCCTTTCTTTTTTGTCGTGAGTCAATTCTGTCCATCAGCATTTTTTAGCCATTCGTCCGTTTGCCCATTACATGTTTGATGAATTGCCTACAGGAATTTTGGTTTGGGATACTTCTACTTCGACATGTTTGATCACTGATGTTCCATCGGCCTCCCCTTTTGGCAAGACCAGCGCCACTTCAACACGTCGGTCGATGACTCCACCCCTTAGTCGCTTCGGCTATTCCTGTGACATTGGCTACTTCTGCCACTTCAACGACAATCCAAAGTCGTCTCTCCACCTCTCCGAATTGAACCGTGAGACCTCGAGCCAACCTCTATTTTTTTTGTAAATACCATATATCTTGTCGCATTAAATCATTCATGTTGCATACATATTTTGTGGTTTGGGGCATTAGGTCAACTCACCTCATATTTAAATATGGAGACCATATGCGAACTTATTCTAGTCTTATTCCGGACTCCATTTAAATTTGTGTAGCGAACCGATGCCATGTTTCACCCTGTTAATACAACATTTAAATTACAGGGTAGCAAAACAACTTGAACCCTCTAATTAATTGTCGGGACCCCGATTCCGCTTAATATTGCCTAATTGCACCGCATCTGCATCATATCATGATCATGTCGGATATTCTGCCGTGGTATTAAATATTGCATCCGGTGTTTCTTCTAGTGTTTGCTTCTTCGCGGATTAGGCCGATGAGTTGATGCGAGTATCGACAAGTTCTCCGGATATGATCCATCGGCAGTGTTTCCCAGGCAAGCATCTCTCCCCCTTCTACCTATTTTGCATTTATAGTCTTTATTTCCTCCTGTTAATCTATTGCTATCCGTGTCGCGATGCTTTAGTTTCCGAACACCATTTATATCCCGTGCAGCCTCTATATTGCCTTGGACACCTCCTATTACCTGTGTTTGGTAGATAGCTGGCCTTGCGAGTCGTAGTTTCTTGCTCAGGTGCGATCTTGTGTTGTCGAGTACCACAGTTGATGTATTGATGGCAGATGTTTATTGGCGGAGATGCTTAATGGTGGAGTTGCTCATGACTTTAAATACAACTATTAAAATGCTAGCTATAACTAATGCAGAGGCATCGGTGGGCAATAAATGTTATTTGGTTCTTCCATGCTCACTTGTGTCTAGTAGGACCCCGAGTACTTGATACATCTTCCTTGATTTTTTGCACTATCCACATCCGGGAGGCCTTATGGACCCCCCTGAGCCAGAGCTTGATTCATTTCTATTTCTTGGAGCCACAAACTAGTTTGAGATTTTATTACTATCATGTACTTATTCCATGCTTTACTGCTTTATTTAAGATTGTGCGTGGAGCACCTGTACTGTTTAGGATCGTGACACGTTTTCGCTGTATCGACAAGCCCAGTCACACTTTCGGGTTCCTAGTCGTTTACAGCCGTCCACACAAACCCTAGGTCCGTTTCGGAGCCGGCCAACTTTGTTGCGGGTAGCTTAGTGGGGTGGTCCCCTGAAATATTTTATGAATCCTGTGATCGCTTTGTCGTGAATGCCTCGTTGGGTTTTGAGTTGGTTTTTCCGAGGTTGATCGAGTGTGTGTTGCTATTTGTGCACCCCTGCAGGGTAAAACTTTTTGAAAGCCGTGTCCGCGGTTATGGACGACTTGGAGCACAGTATCTCGATCATAGACAAGCATAACTAATGTAGTGCTATAAATTTGACTTAATATGTGACTAGTAATGAGATGCAACTATAATTGAATGGATAATAAAAATGCCAACAACTAATGGACCTGCGGTGATATGTGTCAAACTATACCTGCCTAGTAAGTATTACAACTCCAATGGAATGTGATAAAAGTGCCAACAACTGCTGAGTTTTGGGATTCCTCAGGACAATTATATCTGACTAGTAAATGTTCCAACTACAACGGAATGCTAACTAAAACTGTCCACTACTTATGCTTCAGGATGACTCAGGCTATCTATATCTGATTAGTAAGTGCTACAACTATAACGGAATGAATAAAACTGCCAACTGTGTGAGTTCCTCGGTTTGACTTCCTCGTTTGGTCTCGAGGGGGAATACCAGGATGGGTTTGTTTGGTGTTAGCTTCAGGTTGGATCCGAATAGGTCTTTCTTATCTCTCTCTGATAACCGCCAGTTGTACCGAGTCTCCATAGGTTGTTTAGTGCCGCTGCGCTGCCGCTTCATCCCACCATACCTATGTAGGCGAGAGCCGCCGAATTCTAGCCTCGCCGTGTACTGGCCTCAGTACTGACGCTCCTATTTTTCCTTGGCCCTTTGTCGGCACCCCTTTTGTTTTTGCAGGTTTGAGATCGCCGTCGTTAGCAGGGTTATCCTTCCGGCTTGGTCTGGGCAGGGTTATGGACGCCATTGGTGATTCTTCAGGGCTCTTAGCCCCATTTGCATCTTGTCCGTAGTCGAACACTCTATCGTTTCGAGGTGATTTGAATCTTTGTATAGTATATATGTATTCTTGACTCATGGAGTCGTTGTTGTATATATCTGTTCTATGGGTCCCATCGAGGACTATTGTGTAATGTTATTACTTTGTTTTCCACCCGCACGGAAGTGCCTGGTGGGCGTCCTTGAATCGTTTCTATGCGGGTTTGGCGGAAAGGGCTAAAACTTGCATAGGGCCGATTTGAGGGTGTTACAGAGTGGTATCAGAGCTCAGCAGTTGCGATACCCCACAAGTCCAGCCTGTAGGATAACCTAGCTAACGGCCGAAGTAGAGTGTCAAAACTATTTTGCAAAATCGGTTGGATAGATCTGATTAGGTCTGCTTTTACTCCTTACCCCTCTGTTGTTCTCCTCTTACCTCTGCGTGTTTTAAATCTGCTCTCTTACCTTTCTTCAAGTCCAGGATTTCTCGTGGTTGGTTTTCCGTCGTACCTTCAGGGTTTCGCTTCCTCTTTTGGTAACGGAGCTTCTACATCCGGTCTTCATGCTATCTGAGGAATCCGTCTTTTGTGGTACCATTCTTTGTTCCTTGTTTGTGCCTTTCAGTGTTTTTCGACGTGAAGACATCATCTACGCCAGATCCGATGCAGAGTGTGCCTCACTCCTTGTGTCCGAATCTCGTTTGTCGAGATCTTCAGTCTAATTCCGAGAGTTGGTTGCATAATTCACCTATTCGTGTGCAGAGTAATGGTTTGGGTGCGCGATGGACTGATCACCATCCGACTACTCTTATCATTCGCTTTGGTATATTGAATCGATGGATCCAGCAATTTTACTCCGTCCACGGAAGCTAGAGGTGGCTTTATTTGTTGATACCTCTACCTTCGCCCTTTGTTCCCGCAGTGTTCTCTCGACGATTAGGGACAACGACCTCTTGTTAGTGGTGTCACGAGGATCTACATGAAGCGAGAAGATTCAGATCGCTGGCCTTCTTCCCGGTACCATGAGGCGGATCTCGAGGGCGAGATCCTTTGTTAGTGGTGTCGAATTGTGGCATCCCGGTAAAACCATTACTAGAAAATCGCTTGTCTTTATCTCTATGCACCATCATGTCATCATCATGCATATTATGTTTGTATGTTTTGAGCGCAAACTATTTTTCTAAAAACATATTTTTGTTCTACTAAAACATCTCCATGGTTTTATTAAAACCGTCCCTATTTTTCTTATTTTGAAATTAAAACAACATAATATTTTTAGTCCGTACGTGACCACAAAGGTTTTCTTATTTTATTAAAATAATAAAGTGACAAAAAGGCTGCCTAAAGTTTGGCCCAAAACTAGTCTTATGTAGTCTATTTTGGACTATATAAATACTCCAATCCCTTTCTTCCTTCTCAAACCCTAGCTTCTAAATCTGTCTAGATCTGGATCTAAAATTCCTTCCTCCATTCCTCTCCAAAATGTTCCGCCGCCGGCAAGCTCTAATTCTTTGTACCGCACCGCGTCGGTTGCCCGCTTATTTCTTCCGTGTGCGCATGATCGTGCAGGCTTGCATCAACCCAAAAATTCAGCAACGCATGAGACAGCTAGTCACTTCACCAGATCCAATCGTTAGTGGCGCCGCTTGTCTTGGTTAATTTCTGGCCGGCAGCACCTCATCTCCCGTGCAGCTCGCACTAGCATAATCCTCCACCGATCCTTAATTCCACATGCGCCAACACCAACAGATCCTCACGTCTCCACTCTCTCTACACGCCACCATCTACCTGATCCTTTGTTTAAACCAAGAGCTACAAGCATCAGCAATTTTAGGCTCAGATCGTCAACGCTCGCTCTACCTCTTGTGTCCCGAGTGGCAGAGTGAAGATTCCCTTCAATCCCTGCATGAAGAGCAGCAGCGACCGTGCAGGTCAAGGCCACTTTGGCCCCTTCAGCTATAGCGGCACCATGCTCACCCGTCTTGCCTTTTTATTCGTGCGCATGCACACTTTCCAACCGGCCGTCGCTCGCATGCGCCAGTTTTTGACTGATATTGTTGTTTGTCATCCACGGCGCCGCAGTTTGTCCTCGGTTCGGCACCTTTATTTTTTGTCGTGAGTCAATTCTGTCCATCAGCATTTTTTAGCCGTTCGTCCGTTTGCCCGTTACATGTTTGATGAATTTCCTACAGGAATTTTGGTTTGGGATGCTTCTACTTCGACATGTTTGATCACTGATGTTCCATCGGCCTCCCCTTTTGGCAAGACCAGCGCCACTTCAACACGTCGGTCGATGACTCCACCCCTTAGTCGCTTCGGCTATTCCTGTGACATTGGCTACTTCTGCCACTTCAACGACAATCCAAAGTCGTCTCTCCACCTCTCCGAATCGAACCGTGAGACCTCGAGCCAACCTCTATTTTTTTTGTAAATACCATATATCTTGTCGCATTAAATCATTCATGTTGCATACATATTTTGTGGCTTGGGGCATTAGGCCAACTCACCTCATATTTAAATATGGAGACCATATGCGGACTTATTCTAGTCTTATTCCGGACTCCATTTAAATTTTTGTAGCGAATCGATGCCATGTTTCACACTGTTAATACAACATTTAAATTACAGGGTAGCTAAACAACTTGAACACTCTAATTAATTGTCGAGACCCCCATTCCGCTTAATATTGCCTAATTGCACCGCATCTGCATCATATCATGATCATGCCGGATCTTCTGCCGTGGTATTAAATATTGCATCCGGTGTTTTTTCTATTGTTTGCTTCTTCGCGGATTAGGCCGATGAGTTGATGCGAGTATCGACAAGTTCTTCGGATATGATCCGTCGGCAGTGTTTCCCAGGCGAGCATCTCTCCCCCTTCTACCTATTTTGCATTTATAGTCTTTATTTCCTCCTGTTGATCTATTGCTATCCGTGTCGCGATGCTTTAGTTTCCGAACACCATTTATATCCCGTGCAGCCTTTATATTGCCTTGGACACCTCCTATTACCCGTGTTTGGTAGATAGCTGGCCTTGTGAGTCGTAGTTGCTTGCTCAGGTGCGATCTTGTGTTGTCGAGTACCACAGTTGATGTATTGATGGCAGATGTTTATTGGTGGAGATGCTTAATGGTGGAGTTGCTCATGACTTTAAATACAACTATTAAAATGCTAGCTATAACTAATGCATAGGCATCGGTGGGCAATAGATGTTATTTGGTTCTTCCATGCTCACTTGTGTCCCGTAGGGCCCCGAGTACTTGATACTTGTTCCTTGATTTTTCGCACTATCTACATCCGAGAGGCCTTATGGACCCCCCTGAGCCAGAGCTTGATTCATTTCTATTTCTTGGGGCCACAAACTAGTTTGGGATTTTATTACTATCATATACTTATGCCATGCTTTACTGCTTTATTTAAGATTGTGCGTGGAGCACCTGTACTGTTTAGGATCGTGACACGTTTTCGCTGTATCGACAAGCCCAGTCACACTTTCGGGTTCCCAGTCGTTTACAGCCGTCCACACAAACCCTGGGTCCGTTCCGGAGCCGGCCAACTTCATTGCGGGTAGCTTAGTGGGGTGGCCCCCTGAAATATTTTATGAATCATGTGATCGCTTTGTCGTGAATGCTTCGTTGGGTTTTGAGTTGGTTTTTCCGAGGTTGATCGAGTGTGTGTTTCTATTTGTGCACCCCTGCAGGGTAAAACTTTCTGAAAGCCGTGTTCACGGTTATGGACGACTTGGAGCATAGTATCTCGATCATAGACAAGCATAACTAATGTAGTGCTATAAATTTGACTTAATATGTGACTAGTAATGAGATGCAACTATAATGGAATGGATAATAAAAATGCCAACAACTGATGGACCTGTGGTGATCTGTGTCAAACTATACCTGCCTAGTAAGTATTACAACTCCAATGGAATGTGATAAAAGTGCCAACAACTACTGGGTTTTGGGATTCCTCCGGACAATTATATCTGACTAGTAAATGTTCCAACTACAACGGAATGCTAACTAAAACTGTCCACTACTTATGCTTCAGGATGACTCAGGCTATCTATATCTGATTAGTAAGTGCTACAACTATAACGGAATGAATAAAACTGTCAACTGTGTGAGTTCCTCGGTTTGACTTCCTCGTTTGGTCTCGAGGGGGAATACCAGGATGGGTTTGTTTGGTGTTAGCTTCAGGTTGGATCCGAATAGGTCTTTCTTATCTCTCTCTGATATCCGCCAGTTGTACCGAGTCTCCATAGGTTGTTTAGTGCCGCTGCGCTGCCGCTTCAGCCCACCATACCTATGTAGGCGAGAGCCACCGAATTCTAGCCTCGCCGTGTACTGGCCTTAGTACTGACGCTCCTATTTTTCCTTGGCCCTTTGTCGGCACCCCTTTTGTTTTAGCAGGTTTGAGATCGCCGTCGTTAGCAGGGTTACCCTTCCGGCTTGGTCTGGGCAGGGTTATGGACGCCATTGGTGATTCTTCAGGGCTCTTAGCCCCATTTGCATCTTGTCCGTAGTCGGACGCTCTATCGTTTCGAGGTGATTTGAATCTTTGTATAGTATATCTGTATTCTTGACTCATGGAGTCGTTGTTGTATATATCTGTTCTGTGGGTCCCATCGAGGACTACTGTGTAATATTATTACTTCGTTTTCCACCCGCACAAAAGTGCCTGGTGGGCGTCCTTGAATCGTTTCTATGCGGGTTTGGAGGAAAGGGCTAAAACTTGCATAGGGCCGATTTGAGGGTGTTACACTTGCTGAGGTGTTCGCCATGCTCAAAACTGCTGAGATTGAAATCAAGAAGGAGCACACAGTGTTGATGGTCAATAAGACCACCAATTTTAAGAAGCCAGGGCAAAAAGCGAAAAGGCAAGGGCAAGAGCTCCAAGAAGGATGGCAAGTCCGTTGCCAGTACCTCAAAGACTGCCAAGCCTGGCCCTAAGCCCGGCACTACGTGCTACTACTACAAAGGGGATGGGCACTAGAAATGCAACTTCCCCAAGTACCTTGAAGACAAGCGAGCCGGCAAGATAGCCGCCAAGGACAAAGGTATATGTGATATACATGTTATTGATGTGTTCCTTACAAGCGCTAGGAGTAACACCTGGGTATTTGATACCGGTTTTGTTGCTCACATTCGTAACTCTCAGCAGGATCTGCAGAGTAGGAGGCGCCTGAGGAAGGACGAGGTGACGATGCGCATCGACAATGGTTCGAGAGTCGAAGTGATGGCCTTCGGCACCCTGCATCTCCGTATACCGTCAGGATTATTTTTGGTTTTGAATAAATGCTACTATGTACCCGCATTGAGTATGAATATTGTGAGTGGGTCTTTCTTGTTGCAAGACCGTTATTGTTTAAATCAGGAACAAATGGTTGTTCAATTTATATGAATGATATTTTCTATGTTCATGCTCTAGTGTGTGATGGTTTATTCTTACTCGATCTTGATTGTGATACACACATCCATAGTGTTGACGCTAAACATTGTCAGCATAATGATGATAATTCCATGTTTATGTGGCATTGCCGTCTTGGTCACATTGGCATAAAACGCATGAAGAAGCTTCATTTAGAAGGGCTTCTTGTATCATTGGATTTCGAATCCCTTGATACATGTGAGCCATGCCTCATGGGCAAGATGACTAGGACACCATTCTCCGGGACAATGGAGAGAGCTATAGACCTACTAGGAATCATACATACGGATGTATGTGGACCAATGAGCGTCTCAACACACAATGGTTATCGTTACTTTGTTACCTTTACTAACGACTTAAGCAGATATGGATATATCTACTTAATGAAGCACAAGTCTAAAACCTTTGAAAAGTTCAAGGAATTTCAAAAAGAAGTAGTGAATCAACTTAACAAGAGAATCAAGCATCCTCGATCGGATCGGGGAGGCGAGTATTTGAGTTATGAGTTTAACATTCACTTGAAGGACTGTGGGATTATCCCACAGCTTACGCCAGCCGGAACACCACAGCGTAATGGTGTGTCGGAACGATGTAACCGAACCATATTAGATAGTGTGTGGTCCATGATGTCTTTAACTGATTTGTCTATGTCCTTTGGGGGATACGTGTTGGAAACCTCTGCTTTTATTTTAAACCAAGCACCATCCAAATCCGTGGAGACAACTCCATATGAGATATGGTATGGCCAGAAGCCAAAGTTGTCATTTCTAAAAGTTTGGGGCTGTGAGGCTTACGTCAAGAAGCTACAGCCTGACAAACTCGAACCCAAGTCGGAAAAATGTATCTTTGTGGGATACCCAAGGGAAACGGTTGGGTATACTTTCTACAACCAGGCCAAAGGCAAAACGTTTGTTGCAAAAGCCGCCACCTTTCTTGAGAAAGAGTTTCTTGATAAAGGATTTAGTGGAAGGAAAATTGAGTTAGATGAAGTTGTTGACCCTTCTCTCCAAATTCCGAGTAGCACAACGGAATTTGTTCCAAAACCGCTCTCCAACATGGAGGAAGAGCCCAATGATGATGATCAAAACAACAACATCGAGACTCCTGAGGTTCATAGGTTTACAAGAGTTTGTGCCACTCATGATTGGTACAGTAGCCTTGTGATGTCTGTCATCCTAGATGAACAGGAAGAACCTAGAAACTACAAAGAAGCTATGGATAGTGCTGACTCCAAGAAATGGCTAGAAGCCATGAAATCTGAAATAGGATCCATGTATGAAAACCAAGTTTGGACCTTGGTAGATCTTCCGGAAGGGCGCAAGGCCGTGGAAAATAAATGGATATTTAAGAAAAAGATAGATGCGGATGGTAATGTGACCATTCACAAAGCTCGACTTGTCGCAAAGGGGGTTCGACAAATTCAAGGAGTTGATTACGATGAGACTTATTCTCCCGTAGGGATGCTTAAGGTTGTTCGGATTTTACTAGCAATTGCTGCTCATTTCGACTATGAAACTTGGCAGATGGATGTCAAGACCGCATTCCTCAATGGTCACATTGATGAAGAGTTGCATATGATGCAACCCGAAGGTCTTGTTGATCCTAAGGATGCTGGAAAGGTGTGCAAGCTTCAGCGGTCCATTTATGGATTGAAGCAGGCATCTCGGAGCTGGAACCAACGTTTTGATCAAGTGATCAAGAGTTTTGGATTTGTCCAAAATCAACAAGAGTTTTGTGTTTACAAGAAAGCGAGTGGGAGCTCAGTTGTTTTCTTAGTAGTATATGTGGATGACATATTACTCATGGGAAACAATGTAGATCTTATGAGAAGCGTGAAAGCATATTTGAGTAGTCAATTTTCCATGAAGGATCTAGGTGAAGCTGCATACATATTAGGAATCAAGATCTTTAGAGATAGATCAAGGCGCCTAATTGCATTAAGTCAGAGTACTTACATCGAAAAGATTTTGAAGAGGTTCAAAATGGACAATACCAAAAGGGGCTTTGTACCAATGATGAAGAATTGCAAAATGAGTATGACTCAATGTCCGGTAACGGATGATGATAGAGAAAAGATGTCTTACATCCCCTATGCCTCAGCCATAGGATCTATCATGTGTGAAATGTTAAGTACGCGACCTGATGTGGTATTGGCTCTTAGTTTGACGAGCCGATACCAAATTAATCCAGGACCAGATCACTGGACAGCTGTGAAGAATATCCTAAAGTATCTAAAAAGAACAAAGGATATGTTCCTAATCTATGCAGGAAGTGATGAAGCTCTAAACGTAACGGGTTACGTGGATGCGAGCTGGAACTCAGATCATGATGACTCGAAGTCTCAAACAGGATTTGTGTTCCTAGTGAATGGTGGGGGGGTAAGCTGGAAGAGTAAGAAGCAGCCGGTGGTAGCGCAGTCTTCAATGGAGTCTGAATATATTGTTGTGGCTAATGCAGCGAATGAAGCTGTTTGGCTAAGGAATTTCGTCATCGAACTAGGAGTGACGATCTAATGTGATAACACGGGAGTATTGCAAACGCAAAGGAATCAAGGACTCATTTCGTAGCCAAACACATCCAGCTTAGATTTCACATCATCCGACAGAATGTTGACAAAGGTGAAGTCAAGATTTGCAAAGTAGATATGGAACTGAATATGGCAGATCCTTTGACCAAAGCTCTCCACCGGGAAAAGCACGAACAACACCGAGATTCCATTGGTGTTAGGTTCCTGCCTATTGTAAACTAGTTTTATTTGTACTCTAGTGCAAGTGGGAGACTGAAGGAGTTATGCCCTAGAGGCAAATAATAAAGCGTATTATTTGATATATCTCCTATATGTTCACAATACGTTTCATATTGTGCTATAACTGTGTTAATGCGAAACGTTAATACACGTGTGGTATGTACACAAATCGTGTCTCTAGTTACCTCTAGCAAACTAGTTCATTGGTCATGAGGATGATCTGGGTTTCAAGATCATGGGCATTTATGCCAATTGACAATGAGGTCATTTCATTAGTTGAATGACATGATAGACATACATCTGACCGTTATATCTTAATAAGCTCTAGTTACAAAGTCCACCATTGATGATAAAACATAGAGAACCTCGCAACTTGATCCTTTGACTATGAGGTAATGCAAATCACCATTCTGGATGAAGCTTAGATGGTTATCAAGAATCATCTCGTAATAGGGTGATCAAAAAGGTGCCACTCAGGTTTTCCAAAGGGATGCGTAGAGGAGTACATATCAAGACCAGGATTTGTCTAATCCATGTAATGGAGAGATACATGTGGCCATCTCGACGATGTTGCATTAATGAAGCTTGCAAGCATGTGACTTGGTCACAGAATGCAACGACATGAGAACGAGTAAACAAGTTCATTGGTAACGAGACCAAACTAAGGTATGGAGATACCGAAGATCAAGTCTCGAATGAATTAGGTATCATATGACAAAGGGAACGGGAAATGACTATCTCACGGTTCGAGCGATTATATTCGTGAAACACATGGGGGTCACATGGCCATCCAGGTCCCTCTATTGATCATTGATGTGGGAGTAGTCTCGATCATGTCAAGAGTGTTTCTGAACCAATGGATGTCACGCTTAAGGGTAGGGACGCTTAGGGTAGATGAGGTATCGTAGGAGAAAGAGAAACCGGAATAGTTCTGAGTAACATCCGATGAAGATCAGAAGGGGTCCGGAAGGTGTCCCAGAGTGAAGGAATAATATAATATGTGTGTTTGAATGTTAATTGGAGAATTAATATTAAATATTTATTTTATCTTATTATTAAAGGCATCATAATGCTAATGGGCCTCACCCGAAGGGAGGCCCAATAGGGCATGGCGCCAAGGGAGAGGGGGCCAGTCGGCCTGGGCTTGGTGGTCCGCCCCAGTGGGGCCCACCTAGGGCCGGCGTCTGCCCCAAGGTGGCCGGCGGGTGTGGGGATTAGTCCCACACCGCCTGGCCCCTGGGTGGTGCACCCCCCTCCCACTATATATATGGGTCTCCCTCCTTCTTTGGAATCATCCCATTCCCTCTCATTCTCTCTCTCATCCATTGAGGACTCCTCCGTAATATTGGAGAGGACCTGGTGGGTGAGTTCTCTAACTTCACACCACCGTCGTGTGATCAGCAATCCGACGCCTACTTCTTCCGTTGCTCGGCTAGATCGGAGTCTGGTTGATGTCTCCTACACCAGACGTGTGACGAACTTCGGAGGCACTGCACTTGGGGTGCTGCTCGTCTTCATCAATATACGCTTTCCTGCGTAAGGGGTGCCTCGGTTTTCAACGGTATGAATGCCGCCTCTCTCCTCTATTACTTATGTCTACATAGTATAGATCCCGGTATTGATGTTCAAGTAGATAGAATTTTTTTGTTTTCTACTACGGAAACCTTCAGTTTCTTCTCATCGTCTCATTTCCAACTAACAAATCAATGAGAGCATCCCAAGCTTCCTTGGCGATGTTGAAGTGTTCAATGTGAGAGAAATCTTTTGGCCCCACACCAAGTTGAATCATGTGCAACACGGTGGCATTGAGTTGACTATTGACCACTTATCTTCTTGTCAAATTGGTTAGATCCTCAATTTTGAGTCCTTCCTAAATAATGTTCCATAAGTCAATGCAAGAGTTACGCACATGATATTTCATCAAAACTTGCCATTGAGTAAAAGAATGTGCAACTAGCATAGGTGGGTCACCTCTATTATTTATATGGGGATGAGGGATCAGAGGGTCAGGAGAGTACCAACCGAGAACTGAATGGTGCTCTTCCTTCCCATCACCCTTTTTGGTGGAGGAGTTAGTGGTGTTATGTTCATACCCCACTACTTCAACCGTAGGTTTGGCCGAAGCATTTACCTTTGGAATTGGAGGTGGTTCCTCTTGAGAAGAAGGTGGTGAGGCTACTTTTTCCTTAACAAGTTGCACAACGAGTTGACGCAACTGTTGGATTTCGTTGCCCAAGGAGGAGCTCAAGCTTCTTTCCAAATTATTGAGATCCCCCATGGTCATCGAGGTACTAGCCTCACCCCCTCCATCTTCCTCAGGGTTACCCATACACACTTAGGTGGTTAAGCCCGAAAAAAGAGTCGAGGCTCTGATACCAATTGAAAGGATCGTATGGGCACCTAGAGGGGGGGGTGAATATGTGACTTCAAATTTTACTCCTTTTCAATTTTGGGTTTGACACGAAAGATAAATTCTCTAGATATGCAACTAGGGTGAATTTTCCTATATGTAACACTTAGCACACCTAACTAAGCAAGAGCAAGCAATAAAGTGCAGTAAAGGATAGAGGTAAACGAGATGGAGCACGCGGAGGCACAAGGATGATTTCTTGCAGTTCCTTCCTTTTGAGGGGAAGTACGTCTTTGTTTAGAGAGGGGTGGTATCTAACCAACAACGCCAAAAAAGGCCTCCCTTGTTATCCAGTGAACCTCACCCCAAAGGGATCAATTCACCCTTACACTATATTGGTAACCTTCAAGGTGGAAACTAACATCTTTACAACAAGTTTGAGGCACACATCCACAACTGAATTGGAGGCTCCCGAATGCAAGCAAGTTGTCACAACAATCAAAAGACAAGCTTGTAAGAACCAAATCAAGGCTTAGGGTTTCCAATGAAACCCTAGAGGAAGGGGCCCTCAAGTGAATGAGGGGGAAATGAAGATCTCTCTTGGTGAAGATGTAGATCAAGGCTTCCTCCTTCGATTCTCCAAATATCAGGGACTTTGGTGGTTGGAGAGGGATATCTTGTTGATTTGGTGGCTCAAATGTGGGTGTTCTTATTTTCTGGTACTAGCAGCTTGAGGTAGGGGATGAAGTCCCCTATTTATAGGCCCACCCTTTCAGACTGTTTTCTGCATGTTGGGAAAGTTTCACACCGGAGACTCTGGTCTAGGGATCAGAGATTCTAGTCTGCAACCATCTCACACCGGAGACTACAGACCATCTCCAGTCAATCTCCGGACCCCCATTCAGAATGACCCAGACGTATCTTCGGATGTCGCACCGGAGACTTGGGCCAAAACTCCAGATTGGGACACCGGAGACTCCGGTCTTCACACAACAGAGATTCCGGCCTATGGCTTCACACTGGAGATTCCGGTCTATCTCTGGAGAATCTTCGGACCCATATACTGTCTGGCCCAGATTTCATATTTACGTTCACCCCAGAGACTTGGGCAAAACTCCAGTCTTGAGCACACCGGAGACTCTGGTCTGTCTAGACCAGAGATTCCAGCCTGAGTTAATCATGAACAATTTGCTTCAGCCAGGGACACTTCCAATTGCCATAGACTTTTCTCTTTTTAGTAGAATAACCTGATATCATTAGCACATGGTAAAAAGGATCCTCATGTTGTTAACGAATACCAAAACTGATTAAGACAATAAATGTCCTTTCAAAAAGGACGGTAGTTGTCAGTATGGGCGGACCGAATGGGCAGCACCTTCCCGTACCGACTAGTTGGTAAATTTCGTACCGACGTCGGGAGGGTGGATTTTTGGAAGTACATCGGGTATGGGCGCGCTGTACGGGTGCCGCCCGTACCACTGGTAGTTACCTCCTCTAATTCTTCTTTTTTGTTTTATTCCTTTCCTAATTTGTTGGGATTTTCTGGCCCTTTTCCTTCCTGCACGAGTTTTTCCCTGTTTCTACCCCTTCATAAGCCTTCCCAATGGTCTTCTTCCCTCTTATATCAACATATCCAATCTCTTTGATGTGTTACCCAGTTCTAGGCAAAGGCAAACCTCTTGGCCTCATGGCTCCTTCGTGGGATAATTTTCAGACCTCCTCCACTGAAGCTGGTGACTGTGAAGCACAAGGTTTAACCCCAAAGAATAAGAGGTACGCCTACAACTCCAATGATGATGATGAGGAGTTTGAGACTTTCATGGAGCAGACGGCGAGAGGATGGAGGCAACTAGATCACCTTACTATGGTGAAGCCGGAAGACAAGAAGGAAGCAAGGAAGCCCCATGGGAAAGGATGCACAGAGTCGCTCAAGTTGATCGCCACCAACTATTCTTCACCCAAGTGTAAGAAGGCTAACTGAGTTGATGCATGAACTTATCAAGAGACTACAACGCACACTTCTATATCAAAGAAGATGACTATGAACGTACCCATGAGTGTGAAGCCACAAGAAGATTGGGAGTTTAGCCTTTTGGACGTGCCGGTTGTCATGCAAGTCCTAGAGACTGAGCAACGTCTTCGCAAGATAGAGAAGGAACATAAAGAAGAACTCCTCCATCGGGAGATTGTGTGCAAATGCCTCCTAGATCTGCAAAGAAAGAAGGAACTCAATGAGGTGTTGAGAAAGTCGTCGAGGGAATGTTCTCCTTGCGTTCTGACCTGTAGAAGTGCCTTCATCGTATATCCGCTCTAGAGGAGACAAACAAAAGGCTTCGTGCAGCTATCTCCAACACTCGGTCTTTGCCTTGAAGAACGTGATGGTATTGAATAATCATGAGGGATTATTTGATCTCACCGGCTTGATTCCAAGCTTGGGGGATCTATGACACCTTGTAATCTATCTTATAGTTTTAGCATGTTTACTTTCCTACATGCATATTAGTTCGTGATTTTAGTTTCTGCATTAGTTGCATCATCTTCACCTCCCTTGGTCCAAGGAAAGATTTATATTTGTGGACTTTTGAGACTTTATAATATTTGAATTTGTCTTTGATTCATGATTATTGCATTAGATGTATGAATTAGGTTGAGTGCTATGATACTTGTATCACTGTTATGATTTCAGGGTCTTCCACACCAATTAAGTATTGATAAGTTATGAGAAGAAAATCCTGATAGCATGTTATAATCATAAGTTTGAACAGACATGAGCCGTAAAGACTATTAACATGATCTACTATTGTTAAACAAAAATATAAAGGCTTTGTTATCGAAGAGTTCCAAACTAAAAAAATTATAATAAAGAAAAAGAGGTACAAGATTGAAAATAAAGTTACTTAACCAATTATCATGAATTATTTATTACTGAAAACAAGTGCTCAACTAATTGAACTTGATGATTCTATAATATGCCAAACTATAAAAACTTCTTATAACATACTGATACGAAAGGTGTGGAAGCCTCTAAGTCATGTAATGTGTAAAGGTGTGATATAACTCATGATGAAATTCTATATCCGATATTATAATTCTGTTTCAATTTTTGCCTCATTTATTGTAACGACTCGTGCCTCATGAACATGATGACCTTGTCCATAAGCTACCATCTTGCTCGGGGACAAGTAAGAGTCTAGCTTGGGGGAGTTGATGAGTCCAAAATTGAATCATTTTTACCCTTTGTTTTTGCATAAGTAGAGTAGGGTTTTTAGTATTTTACTGTGCTCGCGCGCACCTTTTGTCTTTGTTTCAACGTGATGCCGAATTACTATGTATTCTATGAACATATCAATTGGGACTGTCATATTATGCACTAATATGATATTTCTAAGTGATAAATGTCATTTAGTTGATTTTTCCCCGCACCCGGGAGAATAGCAAACATGGAGGAAGCCTATAGAGGGTTTACCGAGCACTGGTACGGGCTAGTCTTGCCCGTACCATCCACCCATACCATGTGTTAGAGAGTCCGCCTCATCAAATACTTTCACCTCCCGATGACGGACCTAAGATCCGACATTCACAGAAACCACCAGCCTTGAAACACCACGCTGGAGAGGGATCTGGAGGAGGAACTAAGAGAAGGAAAAATCCTTGCTGCCATGTGGATCATCGGAGGACATCACATCATCCTCTTCATCATCAACCGCTGCATCTCCATCACCATTACCAATCTCCTCTTCCATACTTTAGATCTTGTTGTAATTCTAAATACAATTGTGGTTTGCACTAGATTTATCTTCATACATTTATCCATCCATGTGAATATGATAATGTTGTTGATTGCTTCCATGTGTGAGTAGTTCCCTTTGTTCTTAGGGAGATGGAAAAACCCTAGCATTATTATGAAATGAAATAAAGCTGATCTATTACTTTGGTCCATGATCCATTGATCTATGATGTTCTGTTTGATCTCTTTTTTTGATGGTATGTGTAGTCAGCCACATATCATTTGCCTCCGGGTCTAAAGACAGGGTGATACCTTTGGTACGTGTATGGGAGTATGTACATTAGCAAGTGTTGATAGTAAACATTGGCTTATAACCTGCATGGTCAAAGGGGGAATTAAGAGAGACTCACTAAGCTTATTACGATATCCATGAGGAAACCTCTTAATTGTGGTGCTATGTATGAGTGATTGCTATTAGGAACCACAGTGGTTATTTAGAGGTGACCTCATTACCTGACTCAAGAAAACTATTTCCCACGAGTCTTGTAGTGAATATCTTATTATTGAGCTCTCTCCACACATATCACGACGAAAGAAATAGGTTATCCTAATTATGATTAATTGCTCCATGCTAGTGGTCCTCGAGAACGTTCTAGCCTTATTGAGTTCCAACACCATTCTCCAATGCTTTATTTACTTGGGTTTATTACTTTTTTGCACCCAAACACAAAACCTTTCAAACACCCTTTACTTGAGATCAAAGGCAGCTTACAAGTATCCTTCGATAGATAGTGACAAGGGGCATAAAGACCTAAACCAAATATCTCTCTATGGGTTTGATACTCTTATTTCAAAACTAGCTACAATCGATCTCTGCACTTGCAGTCATCACCCCACGACTAACTTCTCCATGTCACCCATACCCATGACAATAGTATTTGGAAAGCAAATAATGTCTCACACATGATAGTATACTTTGGTATATAGCTTGAGATATTTGGGTAGGTGTTTCCTATATAAATACTAAGTTTGTTTTGCTAAAGGAGGTTGTTTCAATATTGTGGGGCTAGCAATGGTAACCATTTGACCTTCTACGAGAATGCAAAGTGCCCATAGTACTAAGTCATTTCTAGAAGACAATATAGCATTGCGCATCATTTATGTTGAATATAAGAACTAACACAAGATGATACCCTTATAAGACATCACTCCTTAAAGCATATGAACAATCCAACTTAAAGCAGTAACATGCTAAGTTTGGTTTCCACCTTTTTCTACTTCAAGCAAGGTATTCATTCAAACATGGCATTCATTCACGAGATAATTTATTTCAGTAGCTCTTTCCTTTTTTTGAATGGAAAAGGCCCCGAAGGGCCTAGAAGCTCTGAAATTACCAAGATAGGTACAAAATTACAGCAAGGCCCAATACATCTATTGCACAGGAAGACCACATAATCGAAGATAAGGCCTGGAAAATTGCAAAAGGAACCCTGTCACTAAAAATAAATAAGCAATCAAGTGCCTGGCATCCTCCTTCGTCTTCCGCCGATGACCTCAAGGTGTCAGCGGTGCCACCGATGCCATCAACAGAACCAGGTGAAGCAGAGGCACATCCAACACCGAGATCCAGAACACACCGACAAGATGCTCTCATCGGTGTCTTCCCTAGCTCAGAACCACCGCCGCTTGCCATCTCCATGATCCCGGGACAAACCACTTGGGGTCATGGAGAGGTCGAGCTCCAGAAGTAGGATTCAACAAGGCCTCCCCACAAGAGGTTTCGAATGGGCCACACTTTCGGCCAAAGAGCACGGTGCCAACCATGGCCGCCGTGGAATCCGCTCGAAGAATATGAAGCTTCCACCACCGCCATCGAGAAAACACCAAAAACCTGCAACAACAGCTCTCCTCGCCACCACAGTCGGTCAAAGCACGTCACATGGTCCAGATATTCAGCAGATGGAGACGACACCAGGAACGGCGTCTCGAAGGAGCGGTTGAGCATGACGCGCAACACCCCTTCCCCTCGCCTCCACGATAGGCTAGAAGGAGAGCAACAACACCACTCGCCCAACTCCACGAAGGGGCCACCCGCCGAGATGCCGCTTCACCTCGCCACCACGGCCAGCCCGAAGCAATACGCCAGTTGCATCCCACTCCACCTCGAGAATGCCAGGATACAAGGCAACTTTATTTGAGACTGCCACACTCGCCCTCTTCGTCGCTAGCTCCGTCCATCGGAGCAGAGGGACATCAAGGCGAGACCCTAATCCCCAGATGTAGCTGCCAAGATCTAGGGGGAAGCAGCCATCGGGCAAAAAGCCCACAACTAGCAAACAAGCTAAAAACCTAGCCCTACCTACTCCGGCGTCGACTCCCGGCCACCACTCACCGGCTAGTCCGGCGAGGGCGCCATGGGAGGGACCTGGCTACGAGGAGAAGATGGGCAATAGCTGCCTCAAGGTTCGTGTGAAGCGGTAGGGAGAGGAGTTGGACCTTAGTAGCTCTTTCCTAAGCATGCAAAATATCTATCATGGTGGTCCCATTTATTCTCAAGGCAACATGCAAAACTAAACATAAAACTAGACAAAGACACTCCAAGTTTTTACGATCATTCTATGTTGCTCAAAAAACAAAGTTTACAGGTCTGAGAGTTTGATAGGTCCAGTGGGTGCCATAGCCACCATAACGTTGATGGCAGTTGACCAAACTCTAACTTTAGACACCCTTCAACAACGCGGAGCGCAGTTCCGAGGTCCCCACCCCTCCCACCGTCGGGACGACAATCAGAGGTGGTGGGGACCCATCGATTCCGGTCATAGACGGCGAGGATCAGACAGATGACGGCGGCTAGGGTGGAACCCTAGACCGCCGCCTCTATTTCTTGTGCATGAGTAGAGAGTTTAAGTCCGGATGAGTTTATGATGTATATTGCGAGCGTGTAGAATCTTACTGCAAAATACCCTCTGTCTAGAAATAACTAACTTTGGCTTTTTCTAGATTCAAATGGCACACGAAAACATGTCTAGATACATGTGAATCTAGACAAATTCAAGTCACTTATTTCTAGACGGAGGGAGTACTTTATATTCTAGGTTATAAAAAGTGATCAAAAAGTGGATTTGAGTATAAGAATTAAGACGGGTACACATTTTTGAACTTTCAAAAATTGTAAGTAGTTGCAATTTTTGTGTAGACCAGAATACAAAGTATTTCATATTTACACGCGTGTAGTACACACCCTTAATTAATTCTAGAATTTGTTTTCAGATTTTGCGAACCTTTGAAATACCGCTTTCAAAATTTTCAAGAAAGGAATAGATGTAGCCCAAGCACCGAAACGAATTTCTGCGTGTCCACCCGCCTCACTCGCCTGGTACATGTCACCGCTGCCAGAGGGCGGGCTGAGGGGATAATCATATTTTAGGAGGGAGAGATAGATGGCCATGGCCATGGCAGCTGCAGCAGCACCAGCCGCCGCCTGTTGCTCGCCTCCTCGCCCTTCTTCCTCCTCCACACGCAGCAGCTGCTGCTGCTTCCTCCTCTATACAAACTCCAACATCACTCGGCGTCATCCTGCAAACGTGCGCTATCGTCGCCTCCCAGCCCCTGGTGCGCTGCCGGACACCGCGGTGCTGGTGGCCGGAGTAGCAGCTGTAGGGGTCGCGGCCACCGTCCTCCTGCGGGGCGACCCGAAGCAGCAGCAGACAGCAGATACAGAGAAAGAGCAAGGACAGCAGCTCAAGGAAGAGGCTTGTGGTGCCTGCGGGGGCACTGGCCTGTGCCCCCGGTGCAAAGGGGAGGGGTTCGTGTTCAAGGAGGTGGCGGAGGAGACGGCGAGCAAGGCGAGGAGGGCAGCCAAGAACATGGCCACCAGGTACACCGCGGGACTCCCCACCAAGTGGACCTACTGCAACCGCTGCTCCTCCACCCGCTCCTGCACCGCCTGCGACGGCACCGGCACCACCACGAAATAGTACAGTACACTGACTCCGTAGCCAGCCACCATGACTTCGCTTGTTATGTGCGTACACACACACACTGGAATTTTCTATCTGATAATGTATTCTTGTTATTATTATGCCATACATACAAGGAGAATCCATTGACTTATTTCAGTGCTAGCTACTGTCTGTCATTCTACATTCCTCTCTCTCCAGGCCAATACACGCAGGGTCTCCTCCCCCCTTGTCTGGCTGTCTCCACAGACACACACAACATGACATCTTACAACACTTCTAGCCACCTACATACAGTACCTATATCTCAGCCATTTCAGAATACCCACATGTTTGTTACTGACATGGCAAGGCTAGGCCACCGGCAGGGGCGGCTATAGCCCTCCTTGCCTTGGCTTCGCTGCTATGACTCACCGCCATTCATCATGAGAGAGTAGGTGCACAGCGTCATCTCTACACCGCCACATTCATTTCTCATTGCCAGCATCAGGCCCACGTTGCCATCATCCTGGTCGCGTCCTCCTGCTACAACCACTGCTGGGGGCTTCTTCGTCAGGGTCTGCTGCTCGTCGTCGGACCAGTAGCCACTTTCTCTCATGGCTAGGTCCTCGTACTCCTCGTCCGACTTTGTCGAGTGCTCGTCCACAGACCCTGCTTCATCCATCTGTGGTTTTTTTTTCACATACAGTCATCGGAGCAAAGAATGGATATCAGTTAAGTACAATGACTTTCCTATTCGACTAAATGTTGTGTCTCCGGTTATTCATTCTACAGTATGGAGAACTGAATTGACTTCACTTTTTTGCACTACTAGCACTTGGGCACATCCGAAAACAACTAGAAAACTCATTCCGCGTTCCACTCTATATAATCGAGGATAAGATGAAGAAAAAGATGTTGTTCTTACACTACCTCTTGGATGTCCTTTTCTTCGTCGGTTAGATCCTCATTCGTCTCTGCATCACCAGCATCACCACCTTCTTCCTCCTCTTCATCTTCACTGTCAAACACTGAGTACTCCTCCACAAGCTGTATGAGATGAGATTAAACCGTCAGCCTAAACACAGCACCAATTTACTTTAACTTCCATAGGATGATACGAGGCTACATATGCATGTTGTGTAATCACATGAAGGTTTAAGAGCCGAACCTCTTTGGAATTGTCGTCTGACATCTTTGGTGAGCTGCAACATGAGGATAAATATCTACTCCCTGTATCTGTGCCATCAGCTTTAGAGTCATCAGCACTTCCAGTATGACTGGTGCATCCGGTATCACTTGGCCATGCACTAATCCCAAAAGAGCCAAACTGAAGATTGACAGGCTCTGCCTTCCCAATTTGCAACGGGCCATACATAGGATTTCCGACAGATTTCTCACTGCCTGTGCCATCATTTATGTTACCATTGCTGTCACCGGCGACCACAGGCCACGCCTTAGCAACTGAACCATCGGTATTCAGTAGAGCCATCAGATTCCTAGAAGACCCTTTCCTTTGAATCAACTGAAACATGCCCTTGGAACTCAATGAGTTTGCAGCGCACTGGTTCCTGTACTCTTCATCTACTATAGCTGCAGTATTTGTATGGGGGTCATAGAACTGCTCCCCGGCCTCTCGCCGACGAAGGCAGCTAAAAACCGTGGCGTGTATGGCTGCCACACTCTGATCTACATTGGTATTATTAATTCTCGGCACTAGATGTTTGTCAGCTCGGTTACACAGGTACTCCTGGATAGCTCTAATATTCTGGATGTATTTAATATATCTGTTCTTTGCTGGATCAAGCGTCATGTACTTTGCACGGACTGCAAACCGTTCCATGTGCTTCTCCTCATTCGTGATATATACCATAAACGGTATTATGGAGGGATGTTTCTTCATTAGCCCCATCTGTTAGACAAGAGGAATCGAAAGAATTTCACTGCATACTCTAGAAGGAAGAAGAGAATGTAACTGTGGAAAGATATACTACAATGCAAATAAACACCATGGTTCTTTTTTTGTGTGAGGAAAACACCATGGTTCTCGACCATACGTACCACAAAATTCAGGCTCAAATGAACTCCTTCTACAATCAAAGATTCTTTACGCTCCTCCCAGGTTGTAATTAATCTATCAAGGCTGCCAATGATCATCTCACTCTGCGCTTTGTATCCTTCTATAGCCGTTTGCTTTTTGCTGGTGATTTCAGTTCTAGGAGGCAAGTCTGGAGATTTCTCATTACATTTCTCATCTGAAGTGCCACCATCTTCGTCTCCATTAGCATTTGAATGAGAAATAATGGAGAGTTTCTTTGACTTGCGTTTCTCCTTAGCTTGGGCAACTGCAACAGGGTCTAGATAATCTCCTGCATGGTAGGTTGATGCATAGAGAAGAGGGTTTTGTTTTTCGTCCACAAAACTCCTCATCATGTGCCGAATAGAGTCAGTAGAAACTACAGTGGTGATGCCCAACCTGTTACCCTGGGGAAAATATAAAGTCAGGGTAGGGAATTAAAGAAGTATCAAGGTTATTAACTTGTACAAAGCAATCCCAGTTTTGCATGGATATATGGAATATTACTGTATACTAATACGAGCAGATGTGTTCATCAATTTGTATCTACCGATGAAGAGTTTTCGTCACAAAAGAATAAAGATAGACACTTACCAACAAGGATGATAGAGTAGATTTGCCACAGCCACTTGTGCCACACAACAGCACTGTCACTGATTCTTTCCTCTCCTTGATCCTGATGAAGAACATGGGGAAACACACAGAAAAAGCATCGTTGATAAAACAAATTCCTCTAAAAATACTAACACATGGCTATTATGATAAGCAGTATATTTGTTCTGTTTGCCATAACACTTGCACTTGAATCCATTCGATTTTTCGAAGACTGGTGAAAGATTTTAGTTGCATATATGTACGATGTGAACTCAGGAAACAGTAAGATCGTGTTGTGGTATTACCTGCAGGCAAGAAGCAAGTCAGCCCTCTGATTGGGCCCGACATACTTGTACAAAGTGAGGGCATCACATACAACATTTAGGAACTCCTCTCTCGAAACAGAAGCAGTTGTCTGGGTCTTGTACAACTCAAACGGTATGTTCGTCATGTTTTCTATGTTCAAGAGCTTGGCAGTTTCCTTGTCATCCTGAGCAGTGGATCCATCCAGTTTTGACGCGTCTAAGAATTCGTTTCTCGTCACATCGAATACTCTCTTGCTGACCTGGTGGCACAAACAAGCTGTGAATGAGACATCATTGGCATTTGTTTGCTTTACCTAGTTTAGAAAAATCTAAGGATGACAACAAAAACTATGAGACAAATAAGAAACTAGAGTGTAAGAATATAGGAATTTAGACAAGGCAGATTATACAAGGGAACACAAAACAACTTGATGAGCTTTTCTTTCGATTTCTCTTGGGTCTTCTGAACTTCGTTTTTGACCTCTTTTTTTGGGCACTTGCCCGATGCACCAGTAATACGATCGATGGAGCAATTTTGTAGATGACTCATCTACCTTTTCCCCTTAAAAAATACAACTTGATGCAGACTTAAAGAATTAATGTGGTTGCAGGTAGCCATTCATCAATTTCAGTGTCAATGCAAAATGGGCACATACAACCAATCTAACTGATTCTTCCATAGTTCCATTATCCTAAAAGCAATATAACTAGTAAATGACTCAAGATTGCAGAGTATGGCTTGGGCATGCTGCTGGTTGGATATTCCATAACTGAACCATGATGACAACGGTGCCGATACTGCTCCATGATTTCTGAGTCTAAAGCATCCGGTATGGTACCATTCGTTCGGGGATTAGTTGAACTAAGGGAACCAAATTACAAAAGGAGAGCAACTGAGATCGGGCAGATTGGAAGCCATCAAGGATAGAAGGGGTACACAGAAGAGGGGACCTTGAAGGCGTGGCGTGGCTTGCATCCCATGAGCTGGAGCGCGCTCTGCAGGACGGGGCGGGTGTAGCGGAAGGTGCTCCTCCGGCCATGGCCATGGTCGTCGGCGACGGCAATGTAGAGCAGCCTGGAGGCCGCCATGTCCCCCTGGCCCTGCAACCAGGCAGCGAGCAAGAGAAGGAATCAAGGGACCGGCGAATCGAGGAGGCGGGTGGGGAAGAAGAGGGAGGGAGGAGCAGTCGTGGACCTCGAGAGGAGTGGGTCTTGAGTCTGGGCATTGTCGCCGCATGGGGAGGAGAGGTGGCGGAGGGCGGTGCGGCGGGCGATGTCACGGCGGACACGCAGCAGCCGCCCATGCCCTCCACATGGCCGCGACCGTGAGCCACCACGCGCTCTCTCCTCCTTCCTCCCTCTAAAAGCATCGCAACGGCGCGCCCCAAATCAGACACCAAATGTTTTCGATTTTATCCGTCCGGAGGTACGTGTGCTCGAAAACGGAGGAGCAAATTTTTTATTTCAAACTGAGGGATACTCTCTCTTGCTTTTACATCGTTTCTGAGTATATCGACGAAAGGCTTGAAATGAGCTCGGTTTCGAATTAACGAAGCCAACAATAACCGGCTAAGAGTTACAACACAAGTTACAACACACACGTGCCCAGAGCGCTCACCACAAACATAACAAAAGACAACACAAAAAAGTCAAGCCAGAGCGCCAGCTTGATCTAAGATTACGGGGCCTTGTCTTCTGATGCACCGGAGAAATCTCGACCAAGTCCACACCAATAGGCCTCGGCCACACCAAGACTGTAGCCCACGGGAACTCGACGACGGATCAGCAACCTAGCAGAACTTGAGGAGCCAAAGGCGGGGGGGGGGGGGGGGGGGGGGGGGGTCTTGCGGCGACACCTCCAAGAAGATGAATGGTGCAAGAATGTGTCATCATCGTCTGCAGGGACCGAGGTGCTGCAAAGCTTTCACCCAGACCTGAAACCACCACCCCTGGAGCTCGGGCTAGGGCCAGACCTAAACACATAGCATCTTCCCCTGGCATTGGGAATAGCCCACCGATAACAGCTACGACCAGACGTCGCCCTAGCAGAGCCTCCCAAGGCAATAGAGGAGACATCAGCTACCCTAACCATACCATGTAAATGCAGCCAGGCCAATGGTATGGGAGGGACGGGACACCAGCGGGAGGTCACAGGGTGATCCACAGGACACTGCTAGAGAGGCTAGTCCGAAGCGAGGCCACCCAAAGGAACAACTTGGGGCGGAGGGTCGGAATCCAGCAAGCTGGCCTAGGGGATCATCATCGGGACACCTTCAACAAGGGAACGACACTTGGAGGTGACGCTGTCACCGACATTAGCCAAAGCCAAGCATAGCTTTCGCCGAGATCCAGCCCAAACCCAAAACCGGACGCCGACACGAGGCCGCAGAGTGGACCTAGAAGAGATCACTACCGCAGCACCGACCCACCCGAGGGTCGAAGGGAAAACATGTTGCCTACCCCGGCAAGCATGGGCCTGCCCCGGGAACTACTCCCGGCGAACCGGCAGGAAACGACGCCCGGCCGTTGCCAAACAGCAGCAGCTGGCCCAGAACAGGGGGACGAGAACAGGGACAACGCTCAGGCCCAACTAGACCCAGACCTAGGCTCGCAGGCCAAGATCTGGCCGCCGCCGGCCACCAACCCTGCAGGGCGGCACACAGAGAGCCACCCGGCGACCTCCGCGAGGCAACCAGGCCCGACTAAAGCCCAAGGGAGCCCGTACGCCCACGTCGATGCAGGGCCAGTTTGCCCTTGGCCGTCAGATCCACCGACGCCCTGCCTCACCAACCACCGCGCTGCCGCGAAGCTCTGCCAAGGGCCGATGCTGGTGAGCCTCCCCGTGGCCAGGACAGGATCCGCCCCGTCGGGCTCTCCATGCGTAGGGGAAGGGGAGAAATCGCCGCTGCCAGCGCCGCCCGGGCTTTGCCCGGCAGCTCCCGCCACAGGCGGCCGCGGGGGGAGGCGAAGGGGCGGGGCCTGAGGCGAGAGAGGTGGAGGCGCCCCGGTCGCTCGTGGGGAGGCGACGGGGGCGGGGTCTATGAGCGCTTCTTCCGGGCTAGAAAGAAGGTTGAGCCAAGAGTCCTAAAGACCGCATCTTCGTCTAGCCTAGTCGTTGGAGTGGAAGTGGTGACGACACAAGGTATGGTCGAAGACGCTAATGGTGAGCATGGCGTCGCCATCGTACTTGAAGACGAGAAAGTGCCCGATTTCAAATGGCGTGCGCACGGGCGAACACCTTCTAGACGTTCGCAAGGTACATCTGTCAAACACGGTCAAACATTACCTCGAAGGTCCACATGCCGGTCGCGTCGCCATGCACCTGCAACATGACCTCGCGGGGCTCTTGCCCGTTGACCACTGACGTGAACTTCGTAGACTATCCTAGTTAATGCCGTTGTGGATGGTGACGGCGAACTCGAACCCTGGAGAGGTTGATGTCGTTGTATTCCAGCGACGAGGGCGGCACCGATGGTGGCGATGGGGATGGTGGGGAAGAAACGGCCTAGCCTAGACCCCCACGTTTCCATCTCCGACCTCGACCACACCCCTGGCTAGGGGGCTATCCTAGCGGTCCTCCCCTCACTTTTATGCCATAGGCCATGGCTGTGGTGGGGAGTGGCTGCGGAGGTGGATGATGGAAATGTGGGAAATGGCTGCTAGTGGCCTATTTAAGAAGGCCAAGGCATTGGATGCCTGGCGCGGAGGCCTAGATGCCTGCATTGATGAAGGCCGGTGCAGGCGTCGGACGGCGCGGGCAGCATAAGCGTCAGGCGGCGCGGGGTTAGCTTTGGCTTTAGAGAGAGTGGTGCAGGCAGTTCAGCGGCCGCCATCAATGACGCAGGTCTAGGTCACTAGCATGTGGGCCAGGGGGAGGACATTTGTGCTGTCCTCGTGGATAGGCGTGAGCGTAAACACCGGCCCTATATGGGCCGCGAATGCGCCGGTCTAGTGCCAGTAGACAGTTTACTCCCTCCTGTTGGGTGTTTTTTTTGCATCGCTATTCGCGAATAGCTAAACGGACAGGGAAGGGTGGGTCGCGCCATTGGGTATGCTCTGAGGCAGACCAAAACAGTCTAAGCATGTATGTTCTGGTCCAACCGAAACATGGAGTAACCACACGACCTAAACGGATCAACTTACGATCCATTATTGGCATAAAATTAGGTTGTAATACGTTTAGTCGGAGTGGACCACACAAGTGTGTCTTCTGCATCCATCCACGTACCCTCCTAGTAGTGACTCCGCTTGCTGGTCTTTTACCCTAGCTAGCAATGTCATAGTTTAACCACTGTGACAACAGCCACTTCGACCTGTGTCGGCAATTAATGATGGCTCGTAGGCTCTTGCACTACCATCAATGTCACGCCCGCTGCCGACATTGAGGGCAAGGGCTTTTCAAGAAGCAGTGTGGGAGCCTAATCGCCTCCCACCACCCCTGCCATTAACATTCGAGTCACGTTTGCCCTCCTTCCCAGTCTCGCAGCCATGCCTTCATTGTGGAAGAAGCCAGCGAAGAACGACCATGAGGTCGGTTGTCTTCGACATGCATCGTAGCTGATTACCGTAGTCGCCACCGCCTTTGTCGCCACTCTTATTTCATGTGTCTCTTCCATCATTGCCATTCTGCCATGTGTGCATGATTTTGTCGCACCTGCGTGGTGCGCTACGACTTTGCCACACGTTTGTCCTCAGAGCTAGGGCATCCTGGACCACTAGTACATGCATGTGGAGGAGGTGCTTTGGCGGTGGTGAAAGTGCATGTGTTCTCCCTTGTGTGGTTTTGGTAATTAATGACAATCTTTATGGACTTATGTTTGCATTAAGTTTTACTTGTAGGATTTGTCCATAGGCAATGCTTGATTCATATGGTGGCTTCAAGGTGTAAAGACCCAAACCTGGCTTGGTTTGAATCCCTGTGATTACAGTGCTAGTCCCTGGATCGAATAGCTAGTACTCACAGTTTAAGATGTAATATCAAGATACAAAGGTCATATTACATCGCATGATCCAGAATATGAATACTTTATTACATACTCATAGCCATAGGCTATCTTAATACAAAGCAGCAGAATACAAGTAAAGCATGGAGTCCTTCATCTTCATGTGCCACAGGCAAACATGTTGGGTGTAGACTCATAACCTCTATCATCAATCCACACTCATCAATAGAATAACCTGCAACATGATATGTTGCAGCCACAAAAGGGTCAATACTTTGAATGTATCGGCAAGTGTCACTAGTTTGTGAATATAAGTTGGACTATCACTACATGCATATTTGGCTAAGTAGAGCTTAGGCTTATTTGCAGAAAGCAACATGGTTTTATCCTATCTTTGCAAATTACTTTTCATCTTTCAATAACTTTCTGAACTCCTTGGCAAACTCCAAGTTCTAGTAATCCCTTGTTGACACCATCAAGTTTTTACTTTGAGAAATTAGAATGTCGAGATCTTCCATAGCTTCAGGCCTTAGTTGCTCAGAGTTGTCCATAACCGGGGACACGGCTAAGTACTTAGAATTTAATCTTCTGCAGAAGTTGTACACTTTACCCACAAGACACAATCTCGTCTTGACGCCACCAGTGGCCGCTGGATTAGTACTCATCAAGATGGACTACCGGCAGATCGAGAATGTGACAAAGTCTTTCCATAGAAGTCCTCCCAATACATAATGCCAGCACATCTACCAGGCACCAATGCAAGGATAACCTTCCAATGCATAATTCTAGTTAACCTGAAGAGGTACCAATGCATGGGTCTCTCACTATGTAATTGACTAGGCCAGAGCCCATTTGGCATGTGGCTGTACACGAAAGCCACAGTACGAGAAACATGTTCAATCTCTAAGTTCCTGGGTGGTGTTCTCCTAGTGCACACACGAAAGAGATAGACATGGTTCCCTTCGTTGCCACCTTATTCACAACTGAGTATCCACTTTCCACCCAGGTGATTCATTGAGTACTTGTTTTATTATACAAAACATATATTTTCCAGCTCTTCATATAATCACAATATGCTATATTCCACCATGAATCTATAGCAAGGCTAAGCATACTACAACTACAGTATTTCCACTAAGGAAGATATAAAGGATATCCTAAATAGGACATAGCATAGCATAGTATCATAGTAGTCCTATCATGCATACTACAAAAATCCACTAAGTGTAATGAAAATAGTAGGACATGGATGATAGTACCACTTGCCTTAGTAGTTGATGGTGTTGGTACACTCTTTGCAGTAACACACTTGGCAATCCACACAATCTATCAAACAAAACAATCAAGACAAAACATGCACCAGATCAACACTAATGGCAATACAAAAATCATGCAAAATATGCAAGCATGCAAGATGGCAACTTTTATTGTACAAATTGTTATAACAAGGTTTTGAACAATACTAAGTGTTTTCTGAACAATTTACAATTGCAAGATGACAAATGCAACCATTTGTGCAATTGTAATAGTTAGCAATAATTTCTAGCATTTAGAAAGGCTATACTCACTAAATAATTCCCATGCTATTAGGTATAGTCAACAAAATTTATATTTTGGTCTTACTAGACAGAGGGTTCAATTTGCAATCCATAGCAAAAAGATTCACCCAAAAATAATTTACAAAACAATTTTTATGGGTAAAATACTCCTAAAATGGTTCTGCCTAAAACTTCTATTTTACAGAAGCTAAAGGGTGAAATAAGGCCTCAGCAGTGAAGCTCTCATTTTTCTGAATCCATAGACACGGAATTTGCATTTTTCTGATTTGTGGATCAAAAGTTATTGAATTTCTAAGTTTAATACAAATTCTGCCTATTTTCTAATTTAAACAGACGCTCAGGCCTACGTGGCATGTTCTTATTGGCTCGTACCGGTTCGGGCGGATCGATCAACGTGGGCTATTGGATTATAAGTGGCAACTGGCGATCCAGATTAGCCCGTACCGCTTCGGCTAAGGATCTAATCCCGGCCGGTGGCGACAGATCGGACGTCGCTCAGCGTGTCGACCACAGACTGGCGGCGCTGGCGACTGCGCGCGGCGGCGGCGTGTCGGGAGGGTGGTGCTCCGGTGGTCCTAGCGGGGTAGGGGGTGCGTGGACTATTACCAGCGATCGCCGCGGTCGAGGTGGTCTCGGGGATGGTCACGGTCGATGAAGGGGCACTCAGATTCACCGGGGATTCCTCGCCGGAGTTCTGCCTACGGCGGAGCTCGTGTCTCTGAGACGGTGTCGTCGACCTGGGGCTCAAGCAAACAAACAGAAGGTCAGAGGAGTGCGCCTGGTCGTGTAGAAGCTGGCTGTGGCCAAAAGAGGGCGGCGGGAACCTGTGTCTCGCCAGAAATCGCCGGTGAACGGCGGCGGCAGAGGGTGACGCCGGTGGTGACCGTGGCGACGACCTAGGCACAGAAAAAGCACGGGAAAGTGTCAGTAGGTGCGCCAGAGCATGGAGAGGCTAACAAGACAGAGGGGAGGGCGCGGGGCAGTGAGTTCTTGCCAGAATCCTCACCGGAGCTCGTCGGTGGCCGCGGTGGTTTGAGCTTGATTCCGAGCAGCCTAGTGGCTCCGGGGTGGTGGGGTTTGAGGGAAAACGGAGAGGAGGGGGTGGCGGTTAAGAGGCAGGGTTCAGAGTGGAGAATTAAACGCAGAAACGCTCGAATTCGAGTCGATTTGGAAACGGCAGAGGGAGGGAGTGGGCTGTTCGTCGCGGTGGAAGAAGGTGAGGTGGAGGGTGACGTGGAGGTGGGGTCGAGCCGTCAGCGAGGGGGTGTGAGGAGGGGTCGGTGAGAAAAAAAGAGAGGGGGAGAAAGGGAGTGTCGGGTGGGCTGTTGTTGGGCTAGGGTGTGGGCCGAGCAGGCCGGCTGTGCTGCGATTTTTTTTATTCCCTCAGCTTTTCTTTTTGTTTTTCTTTTTTCTTAAATAACTTTTGATTTAATGATCCAATTTGAATCAAACAAATTTCTAAAAATTTGTAAAACTCAAATTAGGTTTTTAGGGCATTACAGAACACATTTACTTTCCAACTCAAATTTTTCTCACCAAATTTATTCACTTTGGCTTTAATAGCTAATATTGCCTTTCTTAATTCTATTCTCAAAATAATTTATATCTTTTATCCATGGATCCAAATTGGATGAAACCAATCTCTATTGTTTTATTATTTTTTCCTTTATCTTTTTATCCCTCATAGGAGTTTTTTTGTTTAATATAAATATGGAGTATATCCATAGTATTGTGTTGTTATTAGTGTTAACCAATAATTAGAGTTTTAGGGTTTGAGATATTTTTCACTTCTCTTAGGTTTTTAAAATGCAACCAAGTCAAGATGCTCATGCATGCTTCATGATTTGGGATTTTAAAACATGCACACCACTTCACAAAGAAAAATCATTTTGTTTGGCTTGGGTTTTGGAGGCGTTATATTAAAATTCCAAAAGTTTTTGTTCCTTCTGAAATAATGAAGAACTTGGTTCTTCATTTTGTTTAAAATTTTCACATTTCAAAATTTGGAAAATTTTGGGATGTGACAGACTACCACCCTTAAAAGGAATCTCGTCCCGAAATTCGAGAAGGCTAGAAAGAATAGGTTGGATTTGAGGATAACTTGGGTGCTACCACCCTTAAAAGGAAAATTTGTGGGGTTTCATTCGATGATCCACTTGGCTAAGGGTTCAAAGATTGACATCCAAAGGTTGTTACCATTTCTTCATCTTGAGATTCTTATACCACTGAATTGAGTTAGCTAAAGCTTACCATCCACATCATCTAGTTCTTCAAGGGTTCCATACATGTTGATGTGGTTCACATGTCCTTTCTGGGTCATATTGGAATTGCTCCCATTAGAGTCTCCAATATTCTTATTATTATTCTTCTCAAGACAGTCTGCTGCATAGTGTCCAAGTTGCTTACAATTGTAACACTGCACCTGGCTAATGTCTTTCTTGGGATCATTATGTTGGTTCTGACCAAGGTTATCTCCATTGTTAGTACCATTCACATTGTTACTACCACTTCCATTGTTGATGTGGTGATTCTTGTGATGATGGTGATTATGTCCATTTCCTTCATGCTGATGTGATTTAGAATTTCCATTGTCCTTTCTGAAAGAACGCATCTTCTGTGATGATCCTGAGTGATATTTGTCAAAGCTATGCTTCCTCTTCCTGTCCTCAACCTTGTCCTTCTTACTCTCTAAAATTCTAGCTTTGTCACACAGTGATTGATAAGTTGGAACATAAGCAACTGATAATTGCATGGAAAGTTCATCATTCAGTCCATCTAGGAACTTTTCCTTCCTCTTAGCATCAGTATCAGTATCGTCTGGAGCATAACGTGATAGATTGTTGAATTCCTCAATATATTCAGCAATGTTGCGGTGACGCTGTTTAAGGTTGTGAAACTCCTTCTTCTTTAGGCTCATCACGCCTGAAGAGATATGATTAGTGCGAAAGCCATCTTCAAATATTTCCCAAGACACTTCTTCAATGGGGTGAGTGACTAGAAAGTTGTCCCACCATGTAGCTGCAGGGCCTTCAAGCAAGTGCGCTGCAAATCTCACTTTCTCAGCATCAGAGCATCCAATAGTCACTAGGTCCCTGTTTACTGAACGTAACCAGTCATCAGCTACCATTGGATCAGAAGTACCAGAGAACTTTGCAGGTCTCAACCTCAGAAATCTAGTGAGCATATCCAGAGGTGGTGGATTGTTGTTGTTGTTATTGTTGTTGTTCTGATTCTGATTGTTGATGGTCGCCATGAATTGTGTCATCATCTGCATTAGCTAAGTCTGTGCAGTCATCATCTGTTGCATCTCATTTTCATTGTTGTTGTTGTCTCCATTGTTATCATGGTCGTTGGCACGTCTTGGAGGCATCTGTTAGTTTAATAGGGATAAGTAATGATAGATAGATAGATAGGTCTAAGGGAGTTCTAACACACTCAAACCAAAACAAACCTGTTCAATCAAACATTCATCACGCAACCAATCACTTAGCAACTTCTGACTTTAACTCATTATAGAAGAAAACAACAAGTTTTCTTGAAACAAGCAACCTAGTATAGTCATACCACATAGGTCGGCATGATCCATACGCTAACACGATATCGATAACTCGAACATGATAATTGGTAGGCAATCTAATGTCTCATGGGTCGCACTATGATAACATCAGTGGGAGCTCTCTTTCGAGTTGGGCAATCATCGGTGAAGTGTCCTATCTTCCGGCAGCGATGGCAAAACACTTTTGTCATGTCTCGAGTACTTTTTCTTGAAGTGTTGTTGTGGTTTTCTTGAACTTCCTTCTCTGGGCATTCATTGATATTGTGTCCTTCTTTCTTGCATTTGGAGCAGATGATATGGCTAAGGTTTTCTTCTGTCTTCCTAAGAGCTTGATACATTCCATCCTTGACTTGTTCTTTCACTTGTTGCACTATGAAGTCGAGATGGCACTTGGCAGGAATGTGGTTGGTTCCTTCACATAGGTAACAAGTAACTTGAGATGTGGGGCATTCTCCAACTGGATGGTTGTGATCACAAAAGGGACATTGATCTTGATGTTCCTTAGAGGTGTGGCATACTTCTCCACATATTTTGCAAGCTCGAGGACTTGTCACAACTTGTATCTTGATCTCCTTGTTAGCATGATCCATCCACAAGGTCCTTGGAGAAATCAAAGGCTGGTCCTCTACAAGTTTGAAGGAGAAGAGATTCAGTAAAGAATGATCAAGGTATACAAGAAAATCTAATAAGTATAAAAATATAAATTCATTCCTAACAAGGGGTTTGTCCAATTCCTAGGGTTACGAACCTACAAGCAACACCGTGCTCTGATACCATCTGTAAAGACCCAAACCTGGCTTGGTTTGAATCCCTGTGATTACAGTGCTAGTCCCTGGATCGAATAGCTAGTACTCACAGTTTAAGATGTAATATCAAGATACAAAGGTCATATTACATCGCATGATCCAGAATATGAATACTTTATTACATACTCATAGCCATAGGCTATCTTAATACAAAGCAGCAGAATACAAGTAAAGCATGGAGTCCTTCATCTTCATGTGCCACAGGCAAACATGTTGGGTGTAGACTCATAACCTCTATCATCAATCCACACTCATCAATAGAATAACCTGCAACATGATATGTTGCAGCCACAAAAGGGTCAATACTTTGAATGTATCGGCAAGTGTCACTAGTTTGTGAATATAAGTTGGACTATCACTACATGCATATTTGGCTAAGTAGAGCTTAGGCTTATTTGCAGAAAGCAACATGGTTTTATCCTATCTTTGCAAATTACTTTTCATCTTTCAATAACTTTCTGAACTCCTTGGCAAACTCCAAGTTCTAGTAATCCCTTGTTGACACCATCAAGTTTTTACTTTGAGAAATTAGAATGTCGAGATCTTCCATAGCTTCAGGCCTTAGTTGCTCAGAGTTGTCCATAACCGGGGACACGGCTAAGTACTTAGAATTTAATCTTCTGCAGAAGTTGTACACTTTACCCACAAGACACAATCTCGTCTTGACGCCACCAGTGGCCGCTGGATTAGTACTCATCAAGATGGACTACCGGCAGATCGAGAATGTGACAAAGTCTTTCCATAGAAGTCCTCCCAATACATAATGCCAGCACATCTACCAGGCACCAATGCAAGGATAACCTTCCAATGCATAATTCTAGTTAACCTGAAGAGGTACCAATGCATGGGTCTCTCACTATGTAATTGACTAGGCCAGAGCCCATTTGGCATGTGGCTGTACACGAAAGCCACAGTACGAGAAACATGTTCAATCTCTAAGTTCCTGGGTGGTGTTCTCCTAGTGCACACACGAAAGAGATAGACATGGTTCCCTTCGTTGCCACCTTATTCACAACTGAGTATCCACTTTCCACCCAGGTGATTCATTGAGTACTTGTTTTATTATACAAAACATATATTTTCCAGCTCTTCATATAATCACAATATGCTATATTCCACCATGAATCTATAGCAAGGCTAAGCATACTACAACTACAGTATTTCCACTAAGGAAGATATAAAGGATATCCTAAATAGGACATAGCATAGCATAGTATCATAGTAGTCCTATCATGCATACTACAAAAATCCACTAAGTGTAATGAAAATAGTAGGACATGGATGATAGTACCACTTGCCTTAGTAGTTGATGGTGTTGGTACACTCTTTGCAGTAACACACTTGGCAATCCACACAATCTATCAAACAAAACAACCAAGACAAAACATGCACCACATCAACACTAATGGCAATACAAAAATCATGCAAAATATGCAAGCATGCAAGATGGCAAATTTTATTGTACAAATTGTTATAACAAGGTTTTGAACAATACTAAGTGTTTTCTGAACAATTTACAATTGCAAGATGACAAATGCAACCATTTGTGCAATTGTAATAGTTAGCAATAATTTCTAGCATTTAGAAAGGCTATACTCACTAAATAATTCCCATGCTATTAGGTATAGTCAACAAAATTTATATTTTGGTCTTACTAGACAGAGGGTTCAATTTGCAATCCATAGCAAAAAGATTCACCCAAAAATAATTTACAAAACAATTTTTATGGGTAAAATACTCCTAAAATGGTTCTGCCTAAAACTTCTATTTTACAGAAGCTAAAGGGTGAAATAAGGCCTCAGCAGTGAAGCTCTCATTTTTCTGAATCCATAGACACGGAATTTGCATTTTTCTGATTTGTGGATCAAAAGTTATTGAATTTCTAAGTTTAATACAAATTCTGCCTATTTTCTAATTTAAACAGACGCTCAGGCCTACGTGGCATGTTCTTATTGGCTCGTACCGGTTCGGGCGGATCGATCAACGTGGGCTATTGGATTATAAGTGGCAACTGGCGATCCAGATTAGCCCGTACCGCTTCGGCTAAGGATCTAATCCCGGCCGGTGGCGACAGATCGGACGTCGCTCAGCGTGTCGACCACAGACTGGCGGCGCTGGCGACTGCGCGCGGCGGCGGCGTGTTGGGAGGGTGGTGCTCCGGTGGTCCTAGCGGGGTAGGGGGTGCGTGGACTATTACCAGCGATCGCCGCGGTCGAGGTGGTCTCGGGATGGTCGCGGTCGATGAAGGGGTGCTCAGATTCACCGGGGATTCCTCGCCGGAGTTCTGCCGACGGCGGAGCTCGTGTCTCCGAGACGGTGTCGTCGACCTAGGGCTCGATCAGACAAACAGAAGGTCAAAGGAGTGCGCCTGGTCGTGTAGAAGCTAGCTGTGGCCAAAAGAGGGCGGCGGGAACCTGTGTCTTGCCGGAAATCGCCGGTGAATGGCGGTGGCAGAGGGTGACGCCGGTGGTGACCGTGGCGATGACCTAGGCACAGAAAAAGCACGGGAAAGTGTCAGTAGGTGCGCCAGAGCATGGCGAGGCTAACATGACAGAGGGGAGGGTTCGGGGCAGTGAGTTCTTGCCGGAATCCTCGCCGGAGCTCGTCGGTGGTCGCGGTGGTTCGAGCTTGATTCCGAGAAGCCTAGTGGCTCCGGGGTGGTGGGGTTTGAGGGAAAACGGAGAGGAGGGGATGGCGGTTAAGAGGCAGGGTTCGGAGTGGAGAATTAAACACGGAAACGCTTGAATTCGAGCCGATTTGGAAACGGCAGAGGGAGGGAGTGGGCTGTTCCTCGCGGTGGAAGAAGGTGAGGTCGAGGGTGACGTGGAGGTGGGGTCGAGCCGTCAGCGAGGGGGTGTGAGGAGGGGTCGGTGAGAAAAAAAGAGAGGGGAGAAAGGGAGTGTCGGGTGGGCTGTTGTTGGGCTAGGGTGTGGGCCGAGCAGGCCGGCTGTGCTGCTGCTGCGATTTTTTTTATTCCCTCAGTTTTTCTTTTTCTGTTTTCTTAAATAACTTTTGATTTAATGATCCAATTTGAATCAAACAAATTTCTAAAATTTTGTAAAACTCAAATTAGGTTTTTAGGGCATTACAGAACACATTTACTTTCCAACTCAAATTTTTCTAACCAAATTTATTCACTTTGGCTTTAATAGCTAATATTGCCTTTCTTAATTCTATTCTCAAAATAATTTATATCTTTTATCCATGGATCCAAATTGGATGAAACCAATCTCTATTGTTTTATTATTTTTTCCTTTATCTTTTTAGCCCTCATAGGAGTTCTTTTGTTTAATATAAATATGGAGTATATCTATAGTATTTTTGGTCTTAGTGTTAACCAATAATTAGAGTTTTAGGGTTTGAGATATTTTTCACTTCTCTTAGGTTTTTAAAATGCAACCAAGTCAATATGCTCATGCATGCTTCATGATTTGGGATTTTAAAACATGCACACCACTTCACAAAGAAAAATCATTTTGTTTGGCTTGGGTTTTGGAGGCATTACATTAAATGTTCCAAAAGTTTTTGTTCCTTCTGAAATAATGAAGAACTTGGTTCTTCATTTTGTTTATAATTTTCACATTTCAAAATTTGGAAAATTTTGGGATGTGACACAAGGTTGGGAGAACAAGAAAGTGAAGAAAATCAAGTGATGACCAAGGTGTTCAAGGGGTGATCCAAAGATTGGTCATGTGAGAGTTGAGCCTTTGGCAAGTGTGTCTTGAAGCATAAGGTGGAGTGATATTTCTTGTGTACCTTCAAGACACCAACATGATGAAGAAAGAAAAAATGAAGTGCAAGTTCAAGATGAGCCATCTCAAAGAGATCATTTGCTTGAAGCTTGTCATCCTATGGTGTTCATGGATATATGAAGATATGCCCAAAAGAGAAGCTCTACCATAGTGGCGTATGAGGGAGCAGTTTGCAAGTCTTCACCAAGTTAGCGCAATCAAGAAAGGTGTTCCATCTTGAGGTAGACAAGATCTTCATCATCAATCTCAAGAGAAACATGCGCAAGGAAAATGTATGTTCTTGATAGGGTTTCCTTCTTACCGGTCTCGTGGTGTTAGTTGTAGAGACCAGTTTATAGGATAGATATATATTCTATCAAAAGGGGCTCTCGAGTGAGTAACTTGATCATATCCTTCGGAGAAAGCTCAAACCTTTGCATACTTGTCATCATATTTCTTGGTTATTATTTGGTTCTTATCCATTGAAGGATTTAGAGCTTGTGCTAATATTCATGACAAGCTCAAGTTCATTGAAAACAGGTTTCATATGCATTCTCTATTGCGTTTTCAATATTGGAGGTTTTATAGATTGTCGTTTATAGACAAGTTAAACCTTTCATCATTTGGTTCTATCCTCCCTTGCTTGACTATGATGGTTCCCTACATGATCTTGTAGAGATTTTCCCCTCTTTAAAATGAGCCCAAGGTCATATAAATGGGAGTCCAGATGTAAAAGTTATGGTTGTTTTCGTATTGTTGTTTCGTCAGTTTTGCCTTGGCTGGATTGTCCGGGGGTGAAAATGTCAGACACTCTGGTATCGCGCAGAAATCTCAGATTTCAGTTGTGTGGTTGCCATTCAGATGTCCAAATCGGATACCACCCGGAAACTAGCCCAAACATCCGGCCCGCGCGCTCTAGAGCTGTAACGGTTGGATTTTGGAGGACCTATATAAGGGGCCCTTCTTCCCCAGCGGTTACCAACCATTCTTGCAAGTTTTCCCCTCCATTGTTGACCTGTTGAGCTTGATATCCCTCAATCCCTCCTATGATTCTTTCATATTCTTTAGGGATTTGAAAGAGGAGATCTAGATCTACAATTCCACCAATCAATCTCTCCTCTAAGTGAGGGGAACATTTTGGGATCTAGTTCTTGGAGTCTTTTGTGAATTTCCTCCATTGTTCTTCCTCTCTTATTCCCCCATAAGCTTTTGTAGCTTTGGTGGAATTTGGGAGTGAAGGACTTGATCACTTCTTGTGTTCTTGTCATTGCATTTGGTGCATCGGTTTGAGTTTTCAGTGAGGATTCAGTTGGGTGAAGGGTGAGAAGCTTTTTACTCTTGGGTTCTTGGAACCCTAGACGGTTTAGTTGTATTACAGGTTTGTGGATTAATTGGGGCCTCCAATTAAGTTGTGGAGCTTTCCCCAATCTTGTTAGTTGGGAGCCTCCAATTTAGTTGTGGAGAAGTGCCCCAATCTTGTGAGAGGTTCTGGATTGCCACCGACTAGTGCACCAATAGTGTAAGTGTGGATCAATCCCATTGGGGTGAGATTCACAGGAGAACAAGGGAGGCCTTAGTGGCGTTGGTGGTTTGAAACCACCCCCTCTCCAAACGAGACGTACTCCATTATTGGGAGGAACTCGGTAAAACATCGCCGTCTCCGCGTTTCTCGGTTATCTCTATACCCAAGCTATTACTTATGCACCTTACTTTGTGATATCCTTCGTGCTTGAAGTCTATATCTTGCTATCACATAGTTGCTTGTCTTGCTTAGCATAAGTTGTTGGTGCACATAGGTGAACCCTAGTTCTAGGTTTTGTTCTTGACAAAGTAAACACTAGTTTAATTCCACCTTTGTTGAGCCCCTTTCGTAAAAGTTTTAAACTTCCTAATCACCCCCCTCTAGGCGACATCCTTGTCCTTTCAATTTGTATTAGAGCCTGATCTCTAATTTTAGGCTTCACCGCCTTGAGAGCAAAGATGTCGAGTAGGGGATTAGTGCATGATGACATTTTCATATTCGATGGCACAAATTATGATGTTTGGAAATCTCATATGCTTATTTATTTTCGGGCCATGGACTCAATTTTGGAGAGGATTGTAGATATAGGTTTTTCTCCTCCAATGGATTTCTGGATTCTATCTTGTAAGGATGAGAAAAACTTATATCTCGATGCTCAAGCTTCTAATGTGCTTGTTAATGCTTTGAGCTATGTAGTTACTTCTTCAATCATACCTTTTTGGAGCGCTCATGAGTTATGGACAAAACTTCAAGATAAATATGATGTGTCCAAAATTATTGAGGATGGTTGTATTGCTTCCACTTTCGGCCGTGATGAGTTCTCATCTTCTTCCACTTCACCAAAGTGTGGCAACACACAAGGTAATGATATGGTGAGTGGTGGTGAAAATTGCAATGTTGATAGTAAGCTTACTCTTGATGATCCTTCATCTCTATATCATTGCAATGCTTCATCTTTGGACTTAAACACTTATAGCACTATATATGATTTACATGCTCGTGTTGATAGTCCTTGCATATCATGCGTAAGGTGTTAGAATAAATCTCATGATGATATGCTTTCTATGCCTTGTTGCCATGATAGAAATGCTTCTATTTCCTCTAGTTATTGTGTGTCTAACAATATAGAGGAAACCAAAAATTCTATGGGCCAAGACAAGATCTTGAATGGAGCTTCAAGTAATTCTTCATCATCATCTCATGGTTCCCACCTATGTCTTATGGCTCAGGATTCAAAGGTATCTCCTACTTTGGATCCCAATACCTCTTGTGACGATGATGATTGATACATTGCAAATGTATCTATAATTTTTGATGTTCCATGCTTGGTTTTATCTACTTTCTTGTGTTTTGTCCACACTTTGGAGTACTTTTCATATGATTTCTTGGACTAACCTATTAACTAGAGCCACAGTGCCAGCTGCCTGTTTTCTGCTGTTTTTGGTTCCAGGAAAGTCAGAAAATGAAAATTCTCGGAATTGGACGGGACAAAAGCCAAAGTGCCTATTTTTTCGGAAGACATCTCATGCCAGAATACGAGACAGAGAAGGGCTGGGGGCCGGCCACACCACCTGGCCACGCGGCCAGGCCTGGCCCGTGCTAGGGGGTGGTCTAGCCGACCCCATCACCCCCTCGGCCTCTCCCTCCGCCTATATATTGCCCTTGGGACCAAAACCCTAAGTACCTGATCAAAAATCCACGAAAGAGTCTGTAGCCGCCATCATCTCCATCCCTAGATTAGGAGGGATCTGAAGCTCTTCCGGGCACCCTGCCGGAGAGGGGAATTCACCCTGGAGGCCTTCTTCATCATCATGCAAGCCTCCGGTGTGATGCGTGAGTAGTTCATCTCTGGACTACGTGTCCATGTAGTAGCTAGATGGCTGGTTCTCCTCCTTTGTGCTTTCATGTCTAGATCTTGTGAGCTCCGTTCATGATCAAGATCATCTATTTGTAATTCTGCATGTTGTGTTTGTGGGGATCTGATGGATATTGAGATGCTATTTCAGATTGATTATTGATTCTATCATGTCTTTGTTATTTGTTATCTTGCATGCTTTCCATTGTTAGTAGCTATCTTGGCCAAGTAGATGCTAGCAACTCCAAGAGTTAGTATTTATGCTCGATAGTTGGTTCATGCCTCTGGTAATCTAGGGAAGTGACAGAAATCTCTAAGGTACTAGATGTTTTGTTGCTAATAGGGAGAAAACAACAATCCTTTGTTCATAGAACAATCGTATTGTTTACATTACACGCAATTCATAAAGCAATAATCTGTTGCTTGCAACTTAATACTAGAGGGGGTTCGGATGATAACCTGAAGGTGGATTATTAGTCATAGATGCAGTTGGATGGCGGTCTATGTATAATGTTATAATGCCCAATCAAGTTCCAAAGGAGTCAAGTTGATTAGTATATGCATGTATTGCTTTCTCGATGTTTGTCAATTGCCTGTAATTTGTTCACCCAGCATGTTATCTATCTTAAGGAGAGCCACCTCTAGTGAACTATGGATCCCGGTCCTTTCTTTTACATACAATCTACAAACTGTTTACTGCTTTGTGTTTAGTTTCTGCAAACTATTACTTCCTTCCATTCGATACGTTTAATCCTTTGTTTTCAGCAAAACCGGTGAGATTGACAACCTCATCGCAAGTTGGGGGCAAAGTTCTGTGGTTGTGTTATGCAGGTCTCCACGTTGCTACTAGCACCGGTAGTGTGCCCTGCCAAAGCTCAGCTAGCAACACCTTTGGGGTGTTTCCTTGCTCCTACTGGTTCGATTAAACCTTGGTTTCATAACTGAGGGAAACTTACTGCTGTGCTTATCATACCTTCCTTCTTGGGGTTCCCCAACGAGCTTCAAACACTTCATGTCCTAACTCAAGATAAATACTATAAAGCTCTCTAATTTTGTTATTGTTTTCCATTAAGCCTAACTAGTGAAAACAATAAACAAAAAGACAAAATTTGGGGTTAACAAAAACTTTTCTATTTAAAATTATTAAAGCATTCATATGTGTGTGCATTTAAAATAGGAGTTGATTTGAATTGCCATGATTAAGTGATCCATTGCTTGTAAAATGATTCTTAGGTGAAATAAACATCATCTAGATCATTCCCAAACAAATCCCAAAGAAAAACAAATCACAAAGAATAAAAGAAGCAAATGGTCATTTATGCCATTTTAATCACCATGCCTACTTTGTCTATCCTAGAACTCAAAACCTAACATAAACAATTGTGGATATTTGCACCCCTTGCTAGTACACATAATTATGTACCAAGGCCCACTTTGTGATCTGCCAAAAACATTCAAACACTAAATTTAAATGACATTTGAAAATTGAATCTAGTGTAGGTATCAAGATCACCCTATTTCAAAAACCAATCAAATGAGCTCAAATTTCAAAACCCAAGCACCCACAGAGTCTCAAGCTTATACCTAGCACACCCACCAAAAATCTTTTCAAAATTCAAAAGTACTTTTCTTGCGGCCATTTCCACAAACACATGGCAGGCAGAGTTTACACCTAGTATCTAGCTCACTGTTTTCAACAGGGTTTTGCCCCCATTTGGTCTCCATTTAATCCCTTTGTCTCCCTTTGATCAAACCAGGCCATTTACACCCCATCCCCTACCCCCTAGTGGCATTGCAATGCCAACCCGAGCACCATGTCGCCGGCCAAACTTGCAACCGCCGTAGCAGACAATCCCTCTCCCTCTCACCATGTCTAGTAGCTAGCCTATACCTCACCACCACTCTCTGTCCCCTCCCCGAGCCAAGCCAGAGCATGGACCACCGCCAATGCGCCGCGTCCAGTGCGTCTGCACCATGCCGAGCCCGCGCCAGAGCGCCGCGCCCGACACGCGTGTACACACCGCCCCTCGACCGTAGCCCGCAGACCCCAAGAACACCGCGGACATGCCCGTTCGCCGCCCCTTTCACCATAGCCACCACTCGCCGTAGAGACCGCCGCCTCTACCGCTCAGAGCGTGCGCACCGCCCGACCGCATACCACCGTCCCTAGGCCCGTATTTAATCCGTAGAGCACCGCCAGGAGACCAGCCACTGTCCCCTACCTTGAGCCACGCCGCTAGCATGTTGTGCAACCCTCACCGGAGCCGCCTACCCATTCCTCTCGGTCGTGTCGTCGATCTATAAATAGAGGCCACCCCTAGCCATTTTCTGCACACCACTCACCTTCCCTCTTGCCACTGATCAGTCCCCACTTCTCCCCAGAGTCGCTCGAGCTCGTAGTCGCCGGAATTGCACCGGAGCTGGCCGCCTCTGGAAGAGAAGGGCCCCGCTGATTGCGACCACCCCCGGAACTGCCTCGACCATCCCTGAGTTCGCTGTCGACCACCAGTTTGTTTGCCCCCATCGCCATCGTCGCTGGAGCCCTGGTATGCCCCCTAAGCACCCCCATAGAGCCGCTAGGGTTAGAGTTCGCCGGCGACAGGTCTGTCGTTGACGACGAGCCCCAGCCGTTGGTCCCCGTTCTAATCTAACGGCCCACATCACCCCATACCGCTTCGTGTGTTATGAGCCTCTGACCGGTGGACCCTCCTGTCAGCTGTGCCCCGTGCCGCGTAGTGTTACTGGGCCGGCCCGTTAGCTTTCCAGCGCGACCCATTTAGTTTGAATTAGGATTTTTCTTTTTAGTTTGAACCTAGTTCTGTCCCTTAGTTTGAAAATCAATTCAGAGAGATTTACAAATCCAATTGGAGTGATTCCTATTTTGTTAGAAAGCTACGAAAAAGATCTATCCAAGCCCGTTGGATTTAATTCAATTAAAGTTAGAGATCTCTCCTAGTAAAAATAACAAACAGAAGCATTTGCACCTTGCAACATTTTTATAAAATCAAGCATCATAGCTTTTGAGTTGATTCCAACTCTCAAAAATCACATTTAACCATATCTATCTGAATATGTAATAATATTAAGGTTTACATGTAGTGACTTTGTACTAGTACCAAAATAATGCTATATAGGCATTTCTAATCACTTTAAATCATAAAATAGTGAACTTAAACCAAAGTAATTATGATCCAACCCTTAAATCACATTCCCACATGTTAGAATATGTGGTGATGACATGTGTCCACATGATCCCATATTTTAAGTGGTGAATATTAAATCTTAGTTAAATTTCAATGAGTAGAAATTACTTTTCTAAAATAAAAAGAATGAAACTAGTTAATAAAACTTGTGATGCTGTGATGATAATAGATCATAAAATGTGTGTCTTAGAGTGCTAACTAGATTAGTTAAGTATTGTTTGGTGATTGTGTACTTCGTATGTATTTATAGACGATGGTACCGACCAAGCTTTCAAGGAGGAGGAGTTCTACTAGGAAGAAGAAGAAGAACACTTCAACCACTGCACCAACCAAGGCAAGCTAGCACTATCCAAGTTAACCCTTGCAAGTTGTACTTGCAAGCCACCATTAGCAATGCAAGCTAACCCTTGCAATCTAGATAACCCAAGCAAAGATGCTTTAGGCATGCCTTGATTATACCACTTTGACTAGTATTTACCCCAAGTATTATTTTCAAGCTTTACTTCCTTTACTTTACCCAAAGTTCTTTACTTGTTTTGAAGGTAGCATAAAGAGTATAAAACTTGGCCTATTTAGATAAACTTTAGATGTCATTCTATGGCATGAGATTGATCCCATCTTTCCACCTTAGTGAACACTCTTAACTTAGTAGTTTAGAGTAGATAAAAACTTGAGTCACTATAGATGGGAGCACTTGGTGAAAATGAATTATGAAAACCTTGGAATGATGAGTCATTCTATTGAGATGTTTTGACATGTGTTGAGAAACACAAATGGTTTATGATGGTGAAAATGTTGAGGCATGAGCCTTAACCCTTTTATAAAATTGATAGTTGGATTCGGGTTAGATACCATTCCAAATTTACCGTACAACCATATTACCTGAATTGGGTAAGGCTTAGCCGGAAGTTTATATGCATTAGTATTAGTTCCCTCGCGGGAGAGGTCTGAGCTGAGGCTACCTCTCGATGTTGTCCACCTATGCAGTGCCCAAGATGACAGATGGTCATTGTTGGGAGACCATGCTCATAGGAGAGGTGCTTATACTAGGGTGTGCAAAGGAAAGGTTATGTTTGATTATCTGCATACTAAGTATGATGATTCAGGGTTATCCCTGACAGATGTATCGAATCTTGTGGTGAAAGTGTACCACCTCTGCAGAGTGTCAAACTATTCGAATAGCCGCGTCCGCGGTTATGGATAGTTGGAATGGCCATACTATTTCGTTGTCAGATGTTTTCAAAATAACTCATGAAATGAATGATGAACTTTGACTTGACCATAATAGGGTTGTGTTTATGAAACTAGCTTCCCAACTTAAGTGATTCTAGAACTTTATTTTATCTTTCTTTGCTTCTGAACTCAGCTTAGGTTTCAAATTTAACCTTATAGTTAAATTTAGAGTTAGTACTTTAACTTAGAACTATACTACTTGTTAGTGGTAGTTTGCGAGTACTTAAAGAGTACTCATGGCTTTTGTCCCTGGCTATTCTCATGGCCAGACTATGAAGGAGACTACCAAGATGATGGCCAGCAGGATGGCCAGCAGGACAACTATGATAACTAGGACTATCTGCCTTTGTCAGCATTGCCTGTGCCCCTGAAGATGGACCCTACCACTACACTTATCTTTTATTCCGCGGCTTGTTGTATTAAGACTAGATCATGAGATCCTTATTTGTGTAAGACCTTCTGTATGGTTTGTAATGGATGATGTACTGTGATATCCAATCTGTTATGTCTCGCAAAAATGGTAATCCTGGGATTGCGATGAATGACATAACATGCATCTGGGATTAAAAATCCGTGTGTTGACACTATGATTAATAAGAATGACTATGTTTATGTGGGGAGTATTAATTCTTTTATACATATGGCTCATGATAAGAATGTTCCTTGTGATAGATATATTGTTAGTTTTATTCATGATTCTACTGAAAGTTATTATGAGAGAGAGAAACATGGTTTTATGCATCTCAATAATATTAAGTTTCCCCTCTTTATGTTGAAAGTCTTGAAGTTGCACTTGTTTTGCTTTACTATGCTTGGTGCTTTGTGCTTTCATGACTTGTTTATTTACAAGATTTCTATGCATAGGAAGTGGTTTAGACTTAAATATGCTTTGAATTTGCTTTTTGATGCTCTCTTTTACTTCAATTCATATTTCTTATGTGAGCATCTTTTCAAACTATCATGTCTAACTTAAAGGCGTTAAAGAAAAGTACTTATTGGGAGATAACCCAAAAGTTTTAGATGAGTCTTGAAAGTTATTACTTAAGTAATAACCGCTCCTTATCCTTTTTATTTGCTTTTTGTGCCAAGAGTAACCTCTAATGAGAGAGAAGTAATGATTGGGAAAGTTGCTATCCCGAAACAGATTTCTGTGCTTCACCGTACAAACTCGTGTAAAATCTCTAGACGTCCTTTTGAGGCATGAATTTTTGTGCTTCTGCGCCAGGCTGTTATCTAACTTTTGTTAGTTCAACACTTTTTGATTTGAGCAACAGAAGGTCTTCGAAAAAATCCGTCTTTACCTGCTGGTCTGTTTTGACAGATTTCTGCCATTTTCTGCATTTGCTTCTTGTTGGTTCCTTTTTGAGTTCTTTTGGAGAATTGAGCTTTTTGAGGGAAGTGCTAATGTAGCTAGTTTTATAATTGAAGTTTATTGGTGTTAGAACTGAACCTTAAGACTTATTATCTTGAGTGCACTAATGTTGCTAATAAAGATTGTGTGAAGTTTTGTATGAAGGAAAAATTTCAGGTGTATGGAAGGAATGAGTAATGAGATGAAGGATGGACTAAAGCTGAAGCTTGGGGATGCCACGCGTGTCACCCCAAGAAATATCCAAGAATTAGAAGCGTCAAAGCTTGGGGATGCCCAAGGCATCCCCCTCTTTATCAATAAAAATCCCAGATTTCTTCCAAACGCTTCATCTTTATTGTTTCATGCATAGTTGTGTTGTTCTTGGAGCGTCTTCTTTTTCGTTTTCGTTTTCGTTTTTCGTTTGCTTGGTTTGCTTAGTTTGCTGAATAAATTGGTTGGACCCCCTCTTTCATACATTAGTTTTCAAATAATTTGGTTTGGTTTGGAAAAGAGTAGGAAAGTTCATGCTTGAGTGTTAAAGAGAGCTTGTTTTTGACTGTGGCCTATGCTTTGTCATGCCATGCTTGATATTGTTTTGGCTTTATGCTTAGTATTCTTTGCTGTAGCATGACTTGTTATAAACAATTGAGATTACTTAATGTGCCTTGGATGAATCATGCGTTGTTTTAGCATATTAAAGCATAGTATAGTGGTATTCTCCTTTGATGCTTTATTTGGGTTGACTTGGCGCATGCTCACACCATGTTATGACTATCTCAAGTCACCATAGCCTTTATTATCTTTTAGTTTTAAACTAGTAGTATCACTTTATGCTTTGATCAATGATGTTTTGTCGCTCTGCATGATTATGACCATTATTGCTCTCTTCGCTTGTCGCTCCTAGTCTTTTGCTAGCTTCCACAACCAAGTATGAGTTCCACTCATGCATCCAACTCCCTAAACCAAGTTATTCCAAAGAGTCCACCATACCTACCTACTAGCTTATGCTATTCCAAGTATATTCATGTTTTTGTTTACCTTCCAAATTAAACTTGTTATGAGAAAACTAGTGATTAAAGCTCTCACGGACTTGATGGCACACTTTACTTTTCTTGCCCTTAATAAACTTGAACCATTGTGTCGTCTATGTTGTATATGCTTGCACTTATCTATTGGGAATTAGCAGAACAATGCTGTCATAGGGAACAATGCACTTGGTACTTTGTACCTAGTTGATATCATGCTCTTTTGTCTATGGATGTTGTCGGTGTGAAATGAAAGGGGAGCTTGTAAGTCCATGGGGTTATGTATATGTGTTAGATAAACGCCTGGGCCACTGGTCTAATCCATGCTGACATGGTGGAAACCTGCATCGTAACCATAATGAGCTGTCTATGAAGCATTCTTCTTATAAAAAAGAGTCCTATATTGAGAAAAAGAGAAAAAAAGAGATTATGAAAAGAGGACAGAGAGAAAAAAGCACCATATTCCCATGGTAAATAAGAAGATTGCTGAGATGCTCGTTGTCTGCTTGCCTTGTCATTTTGATATGGGGATTCTTCCGTATCATCGGGCAAGGGGTAACCCATTGACGGTTCTCTATGATACACATGTACTTACAATGACAAGAACTTACCGGTAACTAAACTTGAGTAGCATGAGGAGTGACCCTCGTATTCAAGGGACATGAGATTTCTAACTTATACTTCGTCAAGCATGTACACCATAGTTTGTTCACTTTAACCTTAATCACTTCAAGATGCTTATGATAGTGGCAATGAGAGCTGAAAGCTATTAAGTACCATAATTTTTGGAAGCTCTTTATGATACTTGAATCCCTACTTCCTTCTATGAAAGCCTTTCTTCCACCATTATATTGAGTCTCCACCTTCTAGCTTTATGCACCTACTTTGAGAGCATAGTGGCCATTCTTAGTTCTATGTGCATTGTCCCACGACTAGTTGATTGATGCATAACTTGATATTTCTTGTTCTAAACTATTTGTATCTAGTCACTCTTATGAACTTTGAAGGTGTCCTATGCATTTATATTTGCTACTCTATGAGGGACAAGCTGAATGCTATTATGCTATGTTTTCTTTATGTGAAACAAACAAACATCTGGCAAAGCATTGTTATTCATGAATCTTTTGTTTGTGCCTTTTCATGTTGCATCATAGTTTCTTTGTCTTATTGATAGAACCTTGTCTTTCATGTTATGATTGAAGTACTATGATCCCAGCTTTGAATGTTTTACAAATACTTTGATCAAGTCTTTGATGGTGCATGTCACCTCAAAAATTATTCTTTCTTTTTATCACTTGCCTACTCGAGGACAAGCAGGAGTTAAGCTTGGGGATGTTGATACATTGCAAATGTATCTATAATTTGTGATGTTCCATGCTATCTACTTTCTTGTGTTTTGTCCACACTTTGGAGTACTTTTCATATGATTTCTTGGACTAACCTATTAACAAGAGCCACAGTGCCAGCTGCCTATTTTCTGCTCTTTTTGGTTCGAGGAAAGTCAGAAAATGAATATTCTCGGAATTGAACGGGACAAAAGCCAAAGTGCCTATTTTCCGGAAGACATCTGATGCCAAAATACGAGACAGAGAAGGGCTGGGGGCCGGCCACACCACCTGGCCGCGTGGCCAGGCCTGGCCCGCACCAGGGGGTGGTCTGGCCGACCCCAGCACCCCCCTGGGCCTCTCCTTCCGCCTATATATTGCCCTTAGGACCAAAACTCTAAGTACCCGATCAAAAATCCATGAAAGAGTCTGTAGCCGCCGTCATCTCCATCCCTAGATCGGGAGGGATCTGAAGCTCTTCCGGGCACCCTGCCGGAGAGGGGAATTCACCCTGGAGGCCTTCTTCATCATCATGCAATCCTCCGGTGTGATGCGTGAGTAGTTCATCTGTGGACTACGGGTCCATGTAGTAGCTAGATGGCTGGTTCTCCTCCTTTGTGCTTTCATGTCTAGATCTTGTGAGCTCCGTTCATCATCAAGATCATCTATTTGTAATTCTGCATGTTGTGTTTGCGGGGATCCGATGGATATTGAGATGCTATTTCAGATTGATTATTGATTCTATCATGTCTTTGTTGTTTTTGATCTTGCATGCTTTTCGTCGTTAGTAGCTATTTTGGCCAACTAGATGCTAGCAACTCCAAGAGTTAGTATTTATGCTCGATAGTGGGTTCATGCCTCTGGTAATGTGGGGAAGTGACAGAAATCTCTAAGGTACTAGACGTGTTGTTGCTACTAGGGAGAAAACAATAATCCTTTGTTCATAGAACAATTGTATTTTTTTACATTACACGCAATTCGTAAAGCAATAATCTGTTGCTTGCAACTTAATACTAGAGGGGGTTCAGATGATAACCTGAAGGTGGATTATTAGTCATAGATGCAGTTGGATGGCGGTCTATGTATAATGTTGTAATGGAGAATCAAGTTCCAAAGGAGTCAAGATGATTAGTATATGCATGTATTGCTTTCTCGATGTTTGTCAATTTCCCTGCTGTAATTTGTTCACCCAGCATGTTATCTATCTTAAGGAGAGCCACCTCTAGTGAACTATGGATCCCGGTCCTTTCTTTTACATACAATCTACAAAATTTTTACTGCTTTGTGTTTACTTTCTACAAACTATTACTTCCTTCCATTCGATACGTTTAATCCGTTGTTTTCAGCAAAACCGGTGAGATTGACAACCTCATCGCAAGTTGGGGGCAAAGTTCTGTGGTTGTGTTGTGCAGGTCTCCACGTTGCTACTAGCACCGGTAGTGCGCCCTGCCAAGGCTCAGCTAGCAACACCTTTGGGGTGTTTCCTTACTCCTACTGGTTCGATTAAACATTGGTTTCATAACTAAGGGAAACTTACTGCTGTGCCCATCATACCTTCCTCTTGGGGTTCCCCAACGAGCTCCACATCAAGACCGAGCCATCAATGATGCGTATAATGAGGAAGAAGAGATTGATGTTGATTTTTTACATGAAAAGGGTGATGTTGTTTATCATGCTCTTGTTAAGAATAACATTGCTTTCTTTAACTTCATTAAAACCTTGGGTTTTGCTATTGAGAGCAAAGAGCGTATTGATAAGTTAGAAGCTCAAGTTGAGGAACATGAAAGCACCATTGACAAAAGGAGTAGCCTTGAGCATGAGTATGCTAATGATATTGCAAATCTAAATGAAGCTCTTGAAGAAGCAAAATAAACCAAAGAATCTCTTGACGAGACATTTACTCTAGAAGTTTCTAAAGTAAAGGAAACCCGTGATAAAGCTCTTGAGGTGACAATTTATCTCGAAAGAAAGTATAATGAGCTAGCCAAGTTGTCTTCTTCTATTGCTAATTATGATGATGCTTGTGCTAGTAACTCTATTTCTTATGAAGCATCTATTTTGAAGGAGAATGTTGAGTTAAGGGCTCAACTTGAGTTGCTAACTAACAAGTATGGGAAATTGGAAGAAATTCATGAAAAGCTCTTTAGCTCTAGTGAGGATCTTATAGCATCCCATGCTAGGCTAAAGTTAGCTCATAAGGCTAGTTGTATAAAGGTAACATCTTGTGAGCCTCATGTGGTCACTAGCACAATCTCTACTAATAATGCTATATTGCCATGTGCTAGTCCTTGTAATTCGTCTACTCATATTATTGCTAAATCTTGTGATGAATTACATTCCTTGTCTTGTTGCTCTATCAATGAAATTTCTACTTCCTCTAGTATATGTGTTGTCACTAACCATGTAGAGTAAATCAAAGATGTCAAGGCTCAAGTCACTTCTTTGAAGAATGACTTGAAAATGGGTCATGAAGGGAAGACCACACTCAACAAGATCTTGAGTGTGCAAAAATCTCCCAATGACAAGAGTGGTCTTGGATTTAAATCCAATGTAAAGAACAAGTCCACTATCAAGAAGAAGTCCAAGAGCAACAATAAGAAGGTCCAAGAACAAGTCAAGAACTCGGCCAAGATTGTTTTCTTCAAGTGCAAAATTGAAGGGCACCATGTTAGATCTTGCCCTTTGAAGGAGAAGCATGTTGGTGAGAAGCAAAAAGGGAAGCGGCCTCTAGTTAAAGGCCATGACCAATATCAAGTGGGAGAAAGGCCACTTTTCAAGAATATTCAAGCAAATTCTCCCATTGTGGAGAAATCAAGTTAAAAGAATGGGAGGAAAAGAAGTTGCTGCTTATGTCATGAGAAGGGTCACATCTCTTCCTCTTGCACTATTGGTAACTCCTCATCCAACCCAATCAATATTGATGATGTTTATTCTCTTAGGAAGGATGAAGTTGGCAATGTGTTTGCCAAATATGTTGGTGCTCAAAGTGGTGTCAAGAATTTGGGTTTCCAAGCCTATCGTGACTACCTTCTTAGAACTCAACTTGGTTGGGGACCATCAAGTTAAAAATTGATCAATATGTGTTTACTGGAGGGCATTGGAGACTTGGCTACATCATGAAGAATTAAGGGGACTTCAATTATATTCTCTGAAGCCAAGTCATTTAGATTATTATATCTCTATCCTATATCCGTTGCTCCTCCTTGCGGTAACATATTCTTAACTCATTTACATTAAAAGTTACTTGCCCCTTGTGCATGTGTTAGTTTTGTACCTTGCATGTGTTTTGTATATGTTGTGCATCCTAATTGCTTAACTTGAGAAATCAAGTTTGTGTATGTTGACTTGCACACCCTGCATGTGTTTTGTGTTTGAGCCTATTGCATCTTGTTCATATCTTAGTTGGGTCTTGCGTGAGATTAATGGACTATCCCATTTTGGGGGAGTGTGATGTCCTTTGGGGCACCTCACCATCCTAAATGTGTGTACATGAGGAATACCACCTAGAATCGATATTTCAAGATTATCTAGTCTCTACTTGGTATGTCATGCTCATGATAAATTCAAATTCTCTAATATCCATTAAATGTTCTCTAGTTGTAGTTTATTTGCCTCTTGTGATAAGAAATGGTTTATCACATTATGGGGAAGTAATATACTTTGTGCATATTACAAACCGAGAAAATGTGAATAGTTGAGGTTGTGTCATATAGAATTGATATTAAAATTATCTAGCTCCTATGTGGCACGTGAGCTCAAGCGAGTTCTTTTTGGTATAATGCTTTTATTCCTTATCGTTTGGATCTTGTTTGCAAGAGATTTCCTTGGTATGGGTTTCATCATATATGAATTCTTATATCAAAGTTGGCAAGAATTTTTCCTCTAGTTATTCTAATCATTGCTTTGTGTGATTGGTTAACTAGTTGAAACCCTCAAGGATCTCTTTCATTTCTTTGTTTTTTTATTCCTATCTTTTGACATTTGCTTTCTCTTTGTGAATATGATCTTGGATACATTTTCTATCTACCACCGGGAAATATTTGTAAGTCCCTTGTCCTTGGACAATTAGTACTATAATATGTGGTAGATCTTCTTGATCATTTTCACATTGGCTTTTGCTTTAGTTGCCTTATCTCTTGCCAAGAATTTGTTGTGTTTTGTCTCCCATGTCTTCCTCGATTCTTATGGATCTTTCTTTGTCTTGAAATCGTTTAGTGCTCTAGTTGATGTAGGTAGGGATGATGGTCCATGTGTGTGCATTTTGTATTCAAATAAAAAATCTTAAATAATGCACTAATCATGGGGGAGTTCTCCTATATTATTTAGAGCATTGCTTTTATGCTTCTTCATGACATGTTTTTATCCCTACCATGGTTTACGTCTTAGAAGATAAATCTTTTCTTTGGTACTTTGTGCCATCTTGAAAAGTGTTGAGAGTTTGGCTCTTTTGTTGGAACCATTTTTTCCAATTGGTATATTTTTGGAGTTGATTTTCTTATTCCATGTTTTCTATTTAACCATTTGAATGAGATAAATCATTTAGCATTTGTATTTGTTAATCTTTTTTGCTCTTTAGCTTTTGCCTTATTCATTTGCTGAACTTGGGGTCTATTATGTGTTTATTTGTTCTTTGATATATTTTGGACAACCGTTAGTCATGTCACACTTAGGTGTTCCTTCTTGGCTTTGTTGGTGTTTTTTGTTCAAACTATATATCCTTTTGGTTTTTTAAGGTCTTGTGCATGCATATTTACTAAATGTATATATTATGGTATGACTGTTTTCTTTGATCCAATATATAGGGGAAACTCCGCCAAATCCTATTTTGGCTAATATTTGTATGAAATTCAATTCCATATCAATATGCACATGTTTTTGTGGAGTTTGTCCTACGTATTGTAGTGTATCTAACTACTTTGGACCCTATGAGTTTTGGGATCATTGTGTACTTGAATGTGTTTTAGGTACATTGGAGACACATATGATGCTTGTTTCAATAATAAGAATATGTGGTGACTAAATAATAATTGGAGGCAATCTAGGATGATCAACAAACTCATATCTACTAAATCCTACCAATGGTATCTCGGTAACAAGTATCCCTCTCATGCATACTTTTCTAGCATCCAACCTTTGTGGTTGCATGATGGCATGATTTCCTTTAGTTGCTTTTATTGTGGTTCTTGCAAGAATTTATTGTAGAATCCTGATTGTTATATGAGTAAGTTGAGATGAATTCATATTTTGGGTAGTATATAAAAGTCATGTTTATGATTCACCAATCCCACATATGCTAATCTAGAAATTCTATTGCCAATCATTTCTTCAATTTCTATCATGTGCTATATGGATGAATTTGCACGGTTTATTTGTTCTTTATGATACTTGTTGCCTTTCCCAATGCATTCCAACTATCTCTTGTTCCCTTGTGACAATTTTGATGTATTTGTTGGTGTTTGAAGGTCGTTGATGTTCGATAAGACAAATTTGAGCCTTTGGCCATGCTTTCTAGCAAAGATCTTACTAGTATTATTTATGACTTTCGTTTGGATATCTTGTTCATTCTTGAATATCCATTTTGTGTGTACATGTTTCTTTGTGGATGTATATCTTGGTGATTGTTGTCTACCTAGAAACTTATACACATGCTTATGGCTAAATCTCCAGTTGATATCCTTTTGCTTTGGAGTCCACCTTGTGCTCCTTTTTATTCTTTGGTTGCTCCAAATGTTTTGCTTTGAGTGCTTGACCTTTTCATTTGCATCTTTTGGCACTCGTTGGTGTTAATAAAGTTGATCTCTCATGACTTTGTGTTGTTATGTAAGTTTGGGGGAGCAAGGATACCATGTTAATGCACTTTGCATTCAAAGCAATTATTATATTTGATGCATAAACCTTGGGGAGCTTTCCTAATTTACCTAAGAACACGCATTTGCTTTCTTGTTCTTTTTTGGTGTTTTGTATGATTATGGGGAGTTAGGATTCCATAATTGTGCACTTTGTTGTGCATGAACCTTGGGGAGGTTCCTATTTTCATCTGAACACTCATTTTCTCTCATCATAATATCTTCTCTCTTGCTCATGCATGTGGTCGAAATGATATAGGGGGAAGGAGGATTCCATGTTATGCATATTGTATTCAAATGCAAATTATAATTTGTGCACAAACTTTGGAGAGTATCCTCATATTATCTAAATCACTCTCCTTTCGATCTTATCATAATATCTTCATTTTGTGAAGTGGTTCTTTGGATCGTTTGATTGCTTGCTTCATTCGTTGAAGCATCTTCACCATTTTATTTCTTTGCAATTGTTGCATACTCAATTTAGTTTGATTCCCTCTGGGTATTCATCATTGGATACGTGTATTTGATTCCACTTATATTATGAGAAATGCTCACCATATGGAAGAACTCTGACTAAATTGGCCTTCTAAATTTTTCACCCATTTCAGCAATCGATTTCAATGGGGGAGAATTTTTAGAGGGTTTAAGGAAATTTGGTTGTGTGATTTGAGTTTTGTACTTAAACATTTGCCTCTTGTTCTTTGCATCTTAACATGTTGCTTTGCATGTTGAATATATCGAGGAAACTCCACCACCGGTAATGGTTGGCAACATATGCAATAAAATTCAAGTTCATCCACACGTGCATAGATTGTGGGGGAGTTTTCTCTATATTGTGGTTGTACTAACATCAAATACTTGTGTAGTATTTGACGTTAGCAAAATGATTTGTTCATTTAATTCCTAATATAAACCCTCTCAAACGTATTGTGATCAATTACCAAAATGGGGGAGATTAAAAGTGCATGTGTGCCACCATGTGTCGTTTTGGTAATTAATGAAAATATTTATGGACTTATGTTTACATTGAGTTTTACTTGTACGATTTATCCATAGGCAATGCTTGAACCATATGTTGGCTTCAAGGTTGGGAGAACAAGAAAATGAAGAAGATCAAGTGATGATCAAAGGTGTTCAAGGAGTGATCCAAATATTGGTCATGTGAGAGTTGAGCCTATGGCAAGTGTGTCTTGAAGAATAAGGTGGAGGGATATCTCTTGTGTACCTTCAAGACACCAACATGATGAAGAAAGAAGAAATGAAGTGCAAGTTCAAGATGAGCCGTCTCGAAGAGATCATTTGCTTGAAGCTTGTCATCATATGGTGTTCATGGATATGTGAAGATATGCCCGAAAGAGAAGCTCTACCATAGTGGCGTATGAGGGAGCAGTTTGTAAGTATTCACCAAGTTAGAGCATTCAAGAAGGGTGTTCCATCTTAAGGTAGACAAGATTGTCATCATGAATCTCACGTGAAATATGCGCAAGGCAAATGTATGTTCTTGATAGGGTTTCCTTCTTACCGGTCTCGTGGTGTTAGTTGTAGAGACCGGTTTATAGGATAGATAGTTGTTCTATCAAGAGGGGCTCTCGAGTGAGTAACTTGATCATATCCTTCGGAGAAAGCTCAAACCTTTGCATACTTGGCATCATCTTTCTTGGTTCTTATTTGGTTCTTATCCATGAGAGGATTTAGAGCTTGTGTTAATCTTCATGACAAGATCAAGTTCATCGAAAATAGATTTCATATGCATTCTCTATTGTGTTTTCAATATTGGAGGTTTTACCGATTGTCTTTTATAGACTGGTTAAACCTTTCATCATTTGGTTCTATCCTCCCTACTTTACTATGATGGTTCCCTACATTATCTTTTAGAGATTTTTTCCATCTTTACAATGAGCCCAAGATCATCAAAATCGGAGTCCGGATGCAAAAGTTATGGTTGTTTTCGTATTGCTGTTTCTGTCAATTTTTCCTTGGCCAGAATGTCTGGGGTGAAAACACCGGACACTCGGTACCGCGCAGAAATCTCAGATTTCAGTCGTGTGGTTGCCATTCAGGTGTCCAAATCGGATACCACCCGGAAACCGGCCGGAATATCTGGCTCGCATGCTCCAGAGCTGTAACAGCTGGATTTTGGAAGACCTATATAAGGGGACCTTCTTCCCCAGCGGTTACCATCTATTCTTGCAAGTTTTACCCTCCATTGTTGACCTTCTTGAGCTTGCCATCCCTTCATCCCTCCTATGATTCTTGCATATTCTTGAGGGATTTGAAAGAGGAGATCTAGATCTACAATTGCACCAATCAATCTCTCCTCTAAGTGAGGGGAACATCTTGGGATCTAGATCTTGGAGTCTTTTGTGGATTTCCTCCATTTTTATTCCTCTCCTATTCCCCATAAGCTTTTGTAGCTTTGGTGGAATTTGGGAGTGAAGGACTTGAGCACTTCTTGTGTTCTTTCCATTGCATTTGGTGCATCGGTTTGAGTTCTCGGTGAGGATTTGATTGGGTGAAAGGTGAGAAGATTTTTACTCTTGGGTTCTTGGAACCCTAGACGGTTTAGTTGTATTGCAGGTTTTTGGATTAATTGGGGCCTCCAATTAAGTTGTGGAGCTTTCCCCAAGCTTGTTAGTTGGTAGCCTCCAATTGAGTTGTGGAGAAGTTTCCCAATATTGTGAGAAGTTCCGGATTGCCACCGACAAGTGCAACGATAGGGGAAGTGTGGATCGATCCCATTGGGGTGAGATTCACAGGAGAACAAGGGAGGCCTTAGTGGCGTTGGTGGTTTGAAACCACTCCCTCTCCAAACAAGACGTACTCCATCGTTGGGAGGAACTCGGTAAAACATCGTCGTCTCCGTGTGCCTCGGTTATCTCTATACCCGAGCTATTACTTATGCACCTTACTTTGTGATAGCCTCTATGCTTGAAGTATATATCTTGCTATCACATAGTTGCTTTTCTTGCTTAGCATAAGTTGTTGGTGCACATAGGTGAACCCTAGTTGTTCTAGGTTTTGTTCTTGACAAAGTAAACGCTAGTTTAATCATGCCTTTGTTGAGCCCCTCTCGTAAAAGTTTTAAACCGCTTATTCACCCTCTCTAGGTGACATCCTTGTACTTTCAGGTGGGAACACGGAGAGCCCTGTGAGTACCATGACGTCAACCTCCCGGGTGGATGGCACCTCAACTGGACCAGGCTGCCGTATGTGCCGTCCGTGCTACCGGAAGGGCCGTTTCTTGACTCTGAGATCGATCGCCGCCACCAGATCCCGACTCATCTACATGATGGCCGTGTGTACCGCCTACACACGCCATTCTTGGTGGCGTTCCTAGAGTAGAAGCAGGAGGCGGCGATCATTGATCCTTGGAAATTTTTGGCCATATGTGGAGCAGGATAGTTACCGACATTCCATGATCACAATGGCCATGACAACATGGACGAGGAGACCCACAATGACACGACGGATTATGAGTGCCATTGTGCCTACATGGAGGCCTTCAAGACGGAGGAGGAGGCCCCGATCATGTCGATGGACCTTGACCCATAGGAGGCCTTCTGCCTCATTGTGGAGGCCTCCTAGCTCAAAAATTAGATGTGCTAGGACAGGATGGCCATGGTGTTGCACGACTCGGAGATGGATGCACGACATCTACCTCCGCTCCTGCCTCTGGCTCCGGCTCCATTGGCGCTTGCATGGTCAGGAAAGTGGCATGTGTGTCTAGACCAGGTTTCCCCGACCCACCAGCTGATGAGTGCATATTTGCATCATGTTTTATGTTATTATTTTGCATTGTGGATGTAGGATCTTTGTATTTTACAGCGCTCACACGCATATTTTATGTCTGTTTTCACCAGGATCAGGACAAATGATGGATCCAATGGATACAATTCTTGGAACAGTTGTACTGTGGAGAAAAGGAGTCAAAAACAACGTAAATCGCTTATTTGGGAAATATTAATAATACTAGAAGAAAACCAGAAGCGAACAAAGGAGGCAGAGAGTTCAACGACCAACTATACGGGCGGAGCAATTTTTCCGACCGTATAGCTCCGGCCGTATAGCTGGCGCCGCCTCTGCCTCGTCAAATAGTTTCACCCCGTGCAATTGGTTCGAGGAGATGACATACAGAACACCCAGAAATCATAGAAACCTCACCTCCGGAAGGCATCTGGAGGGGGAACTCATCCACAAGGGATCCATCTTCACCCAGCATAGATCCAGGAGGCTAAGGCATCGATCTTCATCATCCACCGCTGCATCACCACCATTTCCATCCATCCCATCTACATCTTGTCGAGATCTTGGTGTAATTCCTATACTCGTTGTGGATTTATACAAGTACTATTCGTTTATGATTGTTTCCATTACCATTGCTATGATGTTGATTGCCTCTATGTCTAAGTAGATCTCTAGTTCTTAGGGAAATGGAGAAACCCTAGCATATGACTGAGATGAGATAGAGATTATTATATTATACATCATTATGTGTACATGTTAATTGTCTTCATCTTGATATTGGGAGTTGTGCACCTCCTTAATATTTGCCTCCTATGGGACTCAATGAAGGGGATTACTTGTTGGTAGACGGAGGGATGATATCACTTACTGTGACTATAAAGTCGTTGTCATTCCTTACGTACTAACTTGGGGAATCGAGGAGAACTCAAAAAGCTATGTCCATGCCATGGGAGAAATCCCTTAATAGCGCAGTAACGTGATGGTTGTCGGTTATTGTCTGCTGTTGTTATGAGGATGATGTGTGCAGCGGTTGCTTTCTATTCGTCCATATATGGAGCTCCTCCCACATACATACACATTATGAGAATATTCGTTATAATACTCTTGATTACTTAGTCTAAATTGCTAGCGGTGGATCCACTAATCCCTGAGAACGCCTTTTTCCCTATTGTAGTTCCAAAGTTCTATTACACATGCGATTCTTACTTTCTGCATTAAGTTTTGCTTTACTTTAATCACCTTGTTCAACCAAAAACCCAAAAACAACTCTACTTTTCTTGCATCTTAAAGTTATTCCTTAAGTAATCCGTTTAGTTATAGTTAAAAGCATTTTAGTCTTTTGCCAACTGCTCTATGTGGGATCGATATCTTTATTTTGAAACTAGCTACAAACGATCTGTGCACTTGCAGTCATCAAGCTATTTTCTGGCGCCGTTGCCTAGGAGCTTAGCGCTATAAGTCACTTTACTTTTAGTTATTTACTTTCATTGTACTAATTTTTACTTGAGTTGTAGGACCCCAACAATGGACAACACTCAACATTTAAACTAGCTTGAAGCAGTAAGGAAAATGGGTTCGCCCATGGACGCTTTTATAACTGTCAACAAAAGCATAAATCCGGATGGAGTCGAGATCCATCCTTTATTATTTGAGTTATTACATTCTAAGAAATTTGCAGGAACCAACGAAGAAACTCCATATGGACACTTACAATTCTTTGAAGACATTCTTAGTTCCTTTATTTTTGATGACTGTAATCTTGATATGGTTAAACCCAGTTGTTTAGACAAACTCTCCCTAATAATGTTTGCGACTGGTACAAATCTTTTTGTGCAGAAGCACCAAGGACTTGGGAGGAATTAACAACCAAGTTCCTATCAAAATATTATTCTGAAAGCAAAGCTCACAGGATGAGAGGTATTATTATCAGTTTCAAAAATAATCCTAGTGAGGGCTTATATGAAGGATATCTAAGGTATAAAAGCTACCTAGATAATTGCCCCATCATTGTTTACCTGATTGGTTAATCACCCATACCTTTTATGGAGGGCTAAGTATTGAAAATAGAACGAATCTAGATACTGCTTCTAATGGCAGTTTTCTATCTTATACCTATGATGAGGCTTGGAATCTAATAATCAAAATGAGAGCAGAAACTGAAAATTTTAAAGATAAGGAAAATATTACAAATAGTTTTTCTGAATATGCTTGCATTAACGATTTCCTTGTAGATGAGAGGACAGATACAATGATTAAAACCCTCGTATTGATTCTTACTTAGTAAAGAAAATTATTGAGAATTATGCAGGGCATTTGCAGGTACCTACAGAATGAGAACCTTGTAAACCCCTTGAAGAAAAGAAGCGTGCAAGAGCACTAATGGAAGAGTTCTCCTCGATACCTATACAGGGGATCTTTGAAAAAAGACAAAGAGAGGAAGAACAAACAAAGAAGAGACCCAAGAAACCAGAAAGGAATTCCGAAGCTACAAATATAAATAATATAATAATGAAGGATCTTCTGGAAGCACGAATAGTGGAAGATGAAGTGGTTATGTTAGATCTTGAGACCTCAGAATTCATCAAAGGTAAGGTTCGAGGTAACAAAACTTCCAAACCTATGACCCCTATATATTGTGGAGAAACTTTCTTATACAGAATTTGTGAACCAATATCCACTATAAATATTATGCCTTCATTGCTTTATGAGGAACTCCGCTACAATTTAAATAATCCAGATGTGGAACCGGTGGGCATTATAATCAAATTGTCTAATAGAACCAATATAAAACCGGAAGGAGTAATCAGAAATATCTATGTCTTTATTGGCTCACTCATGTACCCCCTTGATTTTCATATAGTTGATATGCCTCGAGATTCTTTTTGTCCTATTCTTTTGGGAAGGCCTTTTGTTTCCATCACCAAAGCTTGAATAGATAATCAGAAGGAAACTATTTCACTGAAGTTTGGAGAAGAGGAAATGACATTTCACTTTGCCAAACTAAAAAAGAGGTCATATGAAGTGGAGGATATCAAGGAAGAAAAGACGATTGCCGAATTAGCAGCAATTCATTTCAGTACCCCACATGATGAATTAGAAATAAGCTTGATTAATTGGGAAGGGGCACCATATGATGAGAAGAAAGAAGACATGGATGATTACCTTGATTCAATTCCGGAAGCACAGAATCCACATGACTATGAAGAATTGGTAAGAACGGGAGATGAAGAACCTCCACCAATAGATTGAAAAAACTTCCAGACAATATGAGTTATGAGTTTTTAGATAATGAAAATAAATGTCCTGTTATTATTAGCAAGAATCTATCAATAAATGAAACAAATAAACTCATTTCAGTTTTGGTTAAGCATCGTGAAGCCATTGGATATACATTAAGTGATATTAAAGGAATAGATCCATCTATTGTAACGCATAAGATTACCATGCTTAATGATGCTGAACCCATAGTAGATACGCAAAGAAGGCTTAATCCTAAGATGAAGGAAGTAGTAAGAAAAGAAGTTATACGCTTACTTGATGCTGGCATAATATATCCTATTTCTGACAGTAAGTGGGTTAGCCCACCTCATTGCATACCAAGACAAGGTGGTCTTGATGCTGCTATGAATGAGGATGGTGATCTAGTTCCTGTTAGACCAATTGTAGGATATCGTATGTGCATTGATTTTAGGAAGCTAAACCTTGAGACACAGAAAAATCATGAACCTATACCATTCATGGATAAAATTTTAGAAAGACTTAGTAATAATTCCTACTTTTGTTTTCTTGACGGTTATTCTGGATACTCTCAAATTGCCATACAACCGAAAGATCAAGAGAAAACAACTTTCACTTGTCCTTATGGCACATATGCTTATAGATTACTTCCATTTGGCTTATGTAATGCAGCAACAACTTTTCAGGAATGTGTTCTAAAGATTTTTGATGATTTTGTTGAGAAGACTATGGAAGTCCTAACAAATGATTTTGTCGTTTGTGGAACAACTTTTGATAATTGCCTCTACAATATGACCAAAGTTTTACAGAGATGCAGGCAATCAAACTTGGTTTTGAATTGGGAGCAATGCCATTTCATGGAAAGAGAAGGTAAAGTTTTCAGGCACAAAGTTTCTAAGAAGGGAATAGAAATAGATAAAACTAATATAAATTCTATAGAAAATCTCCCCATACCCCGGGACATTAAAAACTTAAAAAACATTCTAGGACATGCAGGTTTTTATAAGCGGTTTATAAAATATTATGCCAAGCTAGCTATGCCCCTCACCAATCTTCTTGATAAAGAAACTCCATTCTACTTAGATCATGACTGCATTGCAGCTTTTGAGAACCTTAAGGATAAACTAGTTTCAGCTCCTATCATGCAATCTCCAAAGTGGGATGAACCTTTTGAAATTATGTGTGATGCTAGTGATTATGCTTTAGGGGCTATTTTAGGTCAGCAAGATGGAAATAATTTGAATGTTATTTATTACGCTAGTAGACCTCTTAATAAGATTCAGAAACATTATGCTACTACAGAAAAAGAGTATCTATCTATAATTTTTGCTTGCGACAAATTTATATCTTACATAATAAATTCTACGGTAATAATTCATACGGATCACCAAGCTTTGTGTCACCTCCTTGTATAAAAGGATGCTAAGCCCAGGTTGATTAGGTGGGTTTTATTACTACAAGAATACGATTTTCAAATAGTAGATATGAGGGGTAAGGATAATCCTATAGCAGACCATCTCTCTAGGATGGAGAGGATAATTAATGACCCAGTACCTATTAATGAATCATTTCCACGAGAATATTTAGCAAAAGTAGAAATTGCTGATCCATGGTATGTAGATTATGCTAACTATCTAGCGACAAAATTTATACCTCCCGGGATGTTAAGAAATCAAAGAATGAAATTCTTTAATGATCTTAAATATTACTTTTGGGATGATCCGTATCTATATCGTCATGGACTTGACAGAATGATTCGGAAGTGTGTGCCTAATCACGAAATGAATGCAATATTGAAGGCTTGTCATGACAATCCATATGGAGGGCATCATGCAGGTAAAAGAACTACTGCGAAGGTACTTCAATCTGGATTCTACTGTCCCACCTTACTCAAGGATGCACACATGTATGTGGAATACTGTGATGCTTGCCAAAGAATAGGTAATATAGGCAGGAGACAGGAAATGGCAATGAATTATAGTCTCATAATTGAACCCTTTGATGTGTGGAGAATGGATTACATGGGACCATTTATAGAGTCAAACGGTTATAATCATATTCTTGTTGCTATTGACTATGTTACTAAGTGGGTTGAAGCTATCCCAACAAATCATGCATATGTAGCTACCTCAGTGAAGATGATCAAGGATGTCATATTCCCCATGTTTGGAGTGCCTAGATTTTTAATTACTGACGGTGGTTCTCATTTGATGAAAGGGACTTTCAGAAAAATTCCCAGCAAGTATGGAGTAACTCATCGTGTTGCTTCACCATATCATCCCCAAACAAGTGGTCAAGTGGAACTCTCTAATAGAGAACTGAAGACCATGCTTGATAAGACAGTGGACAAATCGAGAAAAGATTGGTCATACAAGTTAAATGACACTCTATGGGCATACTGTACTGCGTTCAAAAAACCAATGGGTATGACACCTTATAAAATGGTGTACGGTAAGGCATGCTATTTACCTTTAGAACTAGAACACCAAGCTTTTTGGGCAATCAAGAATCTAAATTATGATCTTAAAGCAGTAGGGGAAAATCGTTTATTAGATATGCATGCTTTAGATGAGTTTAGAAGTGAAGCCTATGAGAATGCTAGGTTGTTTAAGGAAAAAATTAAGAGATGGCATGATAGAAAAATAGAGAATAAAACTTTTAAAAGTGGAGACAAAGTGTTACTCTATAATTCTCGCCTTAAGTTGTTTCCAGGAAAACTCAGATCGAAATGGGAAGGTCCATATGTAGTTGTAGAAGCCTATTCGTCAGGAGCAGTGAAGCTCCAAGGAAAAACACCCTATCTTGCATGGAGGGTATATGGACAACGCTTGAAGCATTATCGGGTGAAAGAAGATATAAGTGCAATCACCATAGAATTGAGCACCCCCGAAGAAGTGATAAAGCAAAAATATACGAAGAATATCAATTATAAGAAGAATGGACTCAAGACGGAATGAGAGGTACTACGGTAAAGCTATTGACCATAAAAGAGCGCTTCATAGGAGGCAACCCATGGGAAATAAAGGTTTGAGTAAGTTTTTAAATTTTCAGCTAAAGTCTAGTTTTAGTATTGTGTTAAAAAACAAACAATTCATGCTCTAGCAAAGAAGAAGGAAGATTGATGATGCCAAAATTGGTAGAAAATTTAAGCTGACATTTCTCTGTCAAAACTCGATATTTCGTTAAGTTTCAGATTAATAAAGAATTCTTGGAGAGACAGGAAATTTTTGGTGGACACAGAAGGTTTACCGACCAACTATACGGCTGGAAAAAAATTCCGGCCGTATAGTTCTGGTCGTATAGTTGTTGCAACGTCAACACTTCCATCCACGAAAGGTACTGAGAGTTTTACGACCAACTATACGTCCATAACGAAAAATTCCGCCCGTATAGTTTCCATCGTATAGTTGTCAATGCCTTTGACAAAATAATTTCTAGGTTACTGAGAGTTTAACGACCAACTATATGGCCAGAATTAAAAATTCCTCCTGTATAGTCGCGGTCGTATAGTTGTCGACCCCCCTCCGAAAATTTATGTAGAATGCAGAGAGTTTAGCGACCAACTATACGTCCGGAAATAAAAAATTCCGCCCGTATAGGTCCGGCTGTATAGTTAAGTTCCATCGTAGATCCAATCTATAGTCGGTTCATAACTATACGACGGGAACTATACGGGCTGCACCCGTATAGTTTCTCGTTACGCAAGGCGGCTAGGGTTTTTGACCCCTCCTTTTAAAGCTGATCGCATCTAACCTTTTTCATTAAGTTTTTGCAGAGCTACAGCCTCTAGCCTCGAAAGATCTTCGTCATCCCTATATAGGTCCCTTTAACAACACCCGTACAACGAAGCCATGCAACCCTTCCATGTCAACAAGGTCTGGAAGAAGAAAGAAGAGAAGCCCGTGAAGAGGATCGAAGAAGCAGAACCAAAGGGATCGTTTTCATCATCCGGCTCGGAGATCAAGCCTCTCCCAAATTGGGAGCACATGTTCCTGCAAAGGATGGAGATGATGAGACAAGCTGAGAGGGGAAGGAACAAGGATGACTACCTCCCTAATCCTTATCGTTACAACATAGGATCCTATTATAAACCTCCTCTTAGTCCATCACCTCTTAAACCTAAGAAGGTGCAGCAAGATGAGATTCATGATAAGATCTATGAACTAGAAAAGGCTTCTAAGGTATGTGTTGAAACAATTGGAGAAGGGATCGACTCCTACTAGATGATGAGCAAAAACCTTGAGAAAAAGGTCGATGCCATCGATGGTAGAGTTGGTTTCTCAATTAAAACTATCTTTGAGTTGACAGATGAGAAGAAATTCCTCAAGAGAAAAATGTTGAATCTCCAATACGATATGGCCGAGGTCAGCATTCACTTTGCAAGCATGGCTAAAGAGGGCAACGTGAAAGAAGAAGGCGACGCTCTTTCTACCCAGGAGAAAGAATAGGTACCAGCAAGGAGTTAATTGATCCCACCTTCCTTGATTCCAAGCTTGGGGAGATCTTTAAAAACCTTGTAATCTTTCTTACAAGTTTTATACTATCATTTTTTCATTAGTTCAAACTACAAATAAAGTTTGCATCATTAGGATTCCCTTTAGGAATAGTCTATCCCTTTTATGAAATTCCGAGTTTATTATATATGGAGCAATTTTGAGTTTGTGTTTGTTTTTATTGATATGCGAATGGCTTGAGTATGATTTTACTTGCACTTGATGATAGCAATAGGAGTCTTCCACACCATTGGTATTAATAGAACACTTAAGAGATAATTCAGTCAATAAGTTGTAAGTCTACGGTTTGATTTACAAAGAAAGTTATCTACACAGTTAAGTTGAAGAAGAAACCTTGAACAAAGGAAAATAAAAGTGCTATCAAAATAGAGTGGGAACAAGTCAAGGTAGAATCTTCAAGTCATAAGAATGCTTCATATGCGATTGGAATTTGGTAATTGAGATCGTTAAATGAAGTGGAATGTATGTCTAGCTCCTTTGCACAACACTTAAACAAAAGTGTGAGCATATATATATATACAGAAGAAAAGAAAAATAAGAATGAAAAGAGCGAGTGTGCAAAGAGCAAGTAGGCATATACCACTGAGTTGTAGTATGACAAAGAGATACTTTTGAGATTCTAAATTCCAAGTGAATACGTTGATCCTAAAACACTTGGGACTACCTCGTTAACTCATTCGGTTGAACTAGACTTTTTTACATTATGTTGAGATTCATCTTTTATGAACTATTGATCACTAAGGTGTGGAAGCCTCCTAATACTATTCTAATGGTTCGAGTAAGGTACTATTCATGAACTTATTCCTATGTATCGTACATTATAAACACATGCTGCAATTGCCTCATTTATTTATCGACTCAGCTTCATGAATATGAGGATCACATCCATTAAGCTAGAGCTTGCTCGGGACGAGCAGGAGTCTAAGCTTGGGGATGTTGATGATTGCATATTTGCATCATGTTTTATGTTATTATTTTGCATTGTAGATGTAGGATCTTTGTATTTTACGGCACTCACGCGCACATTTTATGTCTGTTTTCACCAGGATCAGGACAAATGATGGATCCAATGGATACAATTCTTAGAACAGTTGTACTGTGGAGAAAAAGAGTAAAAAACAACATAAATCACTTATTTGGGAAATATTAATAATACCATAAGAAAACCAGAAGCGAACAAAGGAGGGAGAGAGTTCAACGACCAACTATACGGGCGGAGCAGTTTTTCCAGTCATATAGCTCCAGCCGTAAGGCTGGTGCCACCTCCGCCTCGTCAAATAGTTTCACCCCGTGCAATTGGTTCGAGGAGACGACATACATAACAGCCAGAAATCGCAGAAACCTCATATCTGGAAGGCATTTGTAGGGGGAACTCATCCACAAGGGATCCATCTTCGCCCTGCGCAGATCCGGGAGGCTAAGGCATCGATCTTCATCATCCACCACTTCATCACCACCATCTCCATCCATCCCATCTACATCTTGTCTAGATCTTGGTGTAATTCCTATACTCGCTGTGGATTTATACAAGTACTATTCGTTTATGATTGTTTCCATTACCATTGCTATGATGTTGATTGCCTCCATGTCTGAGTAGATCTCTAGTTCTTGGGGAGATAGAGAAACCCTAGCATATGACTGAGATGAGATAGAGATTATTATATTATACATCATTATGAGTACATGTTAATTGTCTTCATCTTGATATTGGGAGTTGTGCACCTCGTTAATATTTTCCTCCTATGGGGACTCGATGAAGGGGACTACTTGTTGGTAGACAGAGGGATGGTAGCACTTACTGTGACTATAAAGTCATTGTAATACCTTATGTACTAACTTGGGGAATCAAGGAGAACTCACAAAGCCATGTCCATGCCATGGTAGAAATCCCTTAATAGCGCCGTAACGCGATGGTTGTCTGTTATTGTCTGCTGTGGTTATGAGGATGATGTGTGCAGCGGTTGCTGGCTATTCGTCCATATATGTAGCTCCTCCCACATACATACACATTATTAGAATATTCATTATAATACTCTCAATTACTTAGTCTACATTGTCTGTGGTGGATCCACTAATCCCCGAGAATGCCGTTTCCCTATTGTATTTCCAAAGTTCTATTACACACGCGATTCTTACTTTCTGCATTAAGTTTTGCTTTACTTTAATCACCTTGTCCAACCAAAAACCCAAAAACAACTCTACTTTTCTTGCATCTTAAAGTTATTCCTTAAGTACTCCGTTTAGTTATAGTTAAAAGCATTTTAGTCTTTTGCCTACTGCTTCCTATGAGATTGATATCTTTATTTCGAAACTAGCTACAAACGATCTGTGCACTTGCAGTCATCACCAGCCACCACCAATGTATTGGTCATGGACATCTCCGCCACTCATCGACCTCTCCCAAGACGAGGATGAGTAGGCACCTCCAACACCGACGCATACCATAGGACAAGTTAGGGTTTTATAGGATTTTAACATGTTTTTTATTTTACCCTTTTTATATCTAGTTGTTTAAATGAAAATTTTAGAAGAAAAAAGTATTGGTCAGGTAGCTAGGAGAACCACCTGAACCAAATGGAGACGATCAAAAAATCTGTCCGCTGGTCAACCCATAGGAACCAAAACATACAAATTTTGTTTCCAAAATAGGTTAGCCTGTTGGATATGCCATAAAGTTGTCTTCAAAGGATCTAGACCATCCGTTTTATTCTGACTAGACAGGAAGACATTCGAAACATGACCAACAACACGACCTAATAGAGTGACCTAGCACACCAATGCATGTTGTAATGCGCAATTCATTGACATAACACTCACGGAACACCGTTTGATGAACATATTACACCTGATAGAGTAGTACAATGCAAACATCACAGGTCGAAGGTATGACTATATTTTTTCACAATATATCCTCACAACACATCTATGGAACTTTCTTGACACAATGAGGTTCAACGGGTAAACTCTTTCTATTGAAAACCTAGAAAGAACAATCTGTAGACTATTCTCTATTGCTAGTTATGTCTTTAATACTACTTGGCTTTCCATAACTATTAAAGCAATGATCTATAGCTATAGATTCTATTATCTATTGATCCATCCCCTTCTATGCTTCGTATTGGTTTCCACCACCCTTGATATTATTGTTGACTATTTTTCTCCTATCGACTGGTCTTGGCTCCTTGTAGTGGTTCTCCTTTGTCTTCTTATTAGGTTGGGATGACTTCTATGACTTATCACACTCTACCAAGTGATAAGAAGATAATTTGAGTACATCGTACTTAGCAAGTTCTAAATATGTGGATGTTTATGCACTATCTACAACCATGGATCATAAATCCTAGGAATATGCAAGTTTTCAAAATCGTTGTTTTAGAAAAGGTAAGTTTTATTTAAAAAACTATGCCAGTCAGCCTTCATGAGTTGTTAGGACTTTAGATAGTCATTTTCCCGCTGCGTTCGCAGTTCTTTCCTAGAATAGGGAGTAACATGTTACATTTATACACTCTATAGAGGTGTGATACTTTACCCACAAATGTATTTAGCTTTGTTGCACATCAAATGATCTTTTTTGTTTAAAATTCCATGATTTGAGGCTCAGACTAAAGACAAGTCCATTACGAGACTTATCCATGACCCTCACAGTCCACCTGTTGCACAAGGTTCAGTCAAAAACCTACACTCAATTGTCCTCCCTTCAAATACACTCAACTCGTTATCCCTCTACACAAGATGGGGATGTTATGGGCTCCAACCCGCTGCTCTCCACTATGGATCATAGCCCTACCTAGAATACGAAGACATACGATAGGAAAAAGGTCTAGTTGATTTTACTGTTTCATTCATAAATCTGTGGTTAGCGCGGTCTATACGACACTTTGAATGACAGATTACATTTGTTGTTAATCCTAGGTGTATTTTCTCGATATGATGGAAACCTCTACCACATGGCTTACCTCTCATATATTCCATTCACGGTTCCATCATCCATCACCATAGATTATCCAACCACCCTAGGCCAGTAATCCATACTCCATATTTATTCTGAAAAAAGTATTTTGATTTTGAATGCAAGTGATAATATAATACTTTTGAAAAATATTTTTTATAAAGTAATCCAAAGGACACGCAAGAATAAATCTGCCCACTGAGTGAAATATTATGAAATCAATGTGCCTTATGTCATCATAATATCCAAATTCCAAGTGTTGGGAATATACTTTCGGGGTATACCCACTATGACTCGCTGACGAGGGTGGCCTACTTCGGGTTAGAGCTTTGCTCCACGGGAGGCCCAGTCAAGGAGAGAAGACGGAGGTCCATTTGGATATGGAAAGGCCCAGAAGACTTACCGACTTAGGCCTGCTTAGTTACTTGTAGTCCAAGATGTACTGTGTAACCGACTCTTAGTCATAGCCGGATATGTCTCACCTATAACCCTAGGCCGGATACCTATATAAGCTGTCCTAGGGACCAACCTTTAGGGAACCCACAATCTACAACTTCAACTCGCATAGATGAACCTCTCTTGTAATCTTTACTTCTGGCTCTGCCGTATTACTAGATTGCTAGTAGGAGTAGGATCTGTCTAAAGCCGGCCGATTCGAACCTGGGTAAAGCTTGTGTGCTCACCGTCCCGGAATACTGTCGCCTCACACCCCCTTTCTCCACATGCCTCGAGTACCCCCCTCTCAGTGTACATGTCTTCAATCTGACGACACCAAGAATAGCATCATTGATTCAGTAAGGACTAATGTTTAAAGAATTGTCAATATGCTGCTATGCATAAGGTACAATATGCAATCATTCTAACCCCGAAACAATCCCTAGTCGATTTAGGTGTTTGGTTTAGTATTTGATTTTTTGGTTTGGTTTCATATGGATAAGTGAATTATGTTCATAAAGAAATAACTTGGAGTTTGAACAGGGTTGGACACATTTTGAGTTATCATAGAACATTCACTAAAAGTTATTTTAATGTTGCAAGGAACTCTTGTTGGTATATCTTATGCTCTTTAAGTGGTGCTGCTTTAATAGTTTAATTAATAAAGGAAATAAATGATACTTTAATGTTAAATGGAAATAATAATGTTATCTCAACAAATAAATAATGGTCATAATTCTTATCATGGAAAATTAGCACTAACTTTATTTTAGAATTTTATTTCATTTCCATATTTCAAAGTTGAAAAAGAATTATAAAGTTTATTCTTATATAAGAACAATCCTTTTAAGGTTTTAAATTTCCTTTTGAGTGTGGCACTTATTTTTTCTATGTTACTTACAACATCAATTAGGGTTTATATTACTTAAAAGAATGAAATGTTGTTTGATTTCATTGTTGAAGAAAATATTCTGTTTGATCCATACATAAAACATGGATTTGCTATTTTGTAATTCTTTTGAATCAGAATAGAAGAAATGTTATGACTGGATTTTATTTTATTGTAGATTTTAAATAGCTTTGATGTTGGATGAATCAAAAAAATTGTCAATGCATAGTTTTCACGATCCCACAGTAGTCTCGCTTCTGAAGGTCGAAGGAGAGTTTATTTGTATGGCAATGAGTCTGGGTTAGTAGGTTTGGATCTAAAAGACAAATATACTGAAAAAATAGGGAGAATTCTCTTGTACTTTATTCATAAACAGATCAAGAGATTGTACAAAATATCTACAAGATGAATCTCGATGGGTTTATAAGAGTACCCGACGAGAGTAGATGAATCTAGTGCTAATGGCTATGTCTTGGATGATTATAGTGTGCCCCCTTCAGGTGAATGTCTTCCAGTATATATAGCCATTGGTGGTGTAGGAATGTCCCTTAGTACGACATGTCTTTATCTTGTCTTGCACATTAAGTTGATCATTGATCTCTCTTGGATGTACGTCTAGTCTTCCAGATCCTCCATAGTCATCTTGCATCTCGACAGGTCAGGTTAGTTGAGAGCTTTAGGATGTGGGACTCCAAGTTGCGAACATTGAGGTCTCCGTGAATAGGAACGTGGGATAAGGCCTATATAGGATACATGAGTTAATCCATTTTTCACCGATAATTTCTGACTTGCTGATCTTGGTTTGGTTAAGAATGATATACGGAATATTTATTTTCTTGAGTGCTGATTTATTGTTTTGATTGTGGACTTCTTCTGTTTTATGGTTTATTTATTAGGAAGTTTGTCTTAGGGTTAATTTGGTGTTTCATAAAGTATTGAATACTTTCTTTATGAATCCAAAAGAATCTATTTTGGATTTTTTCCTATGAATTTCAAATTAGAATGTTCATATCCTTTATATGAATTTTAATTTAGAATTTTCATATATTTTCTTTATGAGTTTCACTTAATAATTATTTTATATTTAGTTATTGATAAATGAATTGTTTCATTTTGGTTTTATTTGTTTAAGTGGGTTTTACTTTAATTGTTCTTTTAATGATTCAAGGATATTATTTTAAATATTATTTAGATAATATTTATAATATTTTGTTATATTTGAGATTTATGTTGGATTATTAATTACCAGCCTTCTCTCTATGCCCCTCGGGGCGTGGCTATGAGACCAACCGTTATATGTCATCTATGGTTAGGCATATTGTCTGGTCACAGAGGCAATGACCATTAGTTATCAGATTTAATTTGTAGACAAAATCGTGGATAGAGAGCAAAGTAGACACCTCATGTCTATGAGTCAAGTGTTGCGTCGAGGCAAACACATAGACATAGAGTAAACACATTTTTTTAAAGACATTGTAGCACGCTATCGAGCTTGAGCAAATTACTTAATCTGCATGTGCGTGCTCTGTAGTATTGTGTCGTAAATCTAACAACCATACCAACTTGACCAAGAACTATGTCATGGTTGTGGGAAAAGGAGAAGGTGCCGAGAAGATGAAGTTGCCATTCTAACACACTGTCAAGACATAGAATATTACTTGCTTTGCATGAGGCATGCTCTGTGATATTGACTTGTAAAACTAACTATAGTACCAAGATGGCAAAAATTACGTCATGTTCTTGGGAAACGGCGAACAAATCAATGAGCTTAAGCTACCATTGATGCGTTCTGCGACCATTGCATATGTAGGATTAGAAATGATTGAAACTTCTTTCATGAAAGACCATCTCTCTGCCTTGTTTTTCCCAAATCCTTCCAAAAGCTAACATTTCAGATGACATAACAGTATTTAAGGCAACTTGAGTTGTAGCATGGAATAGAGAAAGTCAGAACTCAATTCAGATTTTGACATACAGAGTACTAAAGCTTTACTGCAACTTCTTAACAAAATATTTTCACATTGTTCACAAACAAATAAGCAACCTAATAAAAATACTACTAAGTTACTTCTATAGTACTATTGGGACCCTACATCGTCTTCTTCTTCCTCTTAGAGGGCCCAGGTACGCCATCATCTCTGCGATGCTTCGATGTGCTCTAGGAAGCACCTCCAGCGTCGTTCATCGGTGTAGAACCTAGAGTCCACTACAAGAAAAAATGGATTTTACAACAGACAGATTTCATGGTTGAAGGACCTTTTTCGTTGTTGAAATGTCTTCTACGAAGGATGCCCGTCGTGGTAAAAGCCCCGTCGCAAATGAGTCTACCACGGTTTTTTTTACCGTGACAGATCCCACCCTTCATCCACGAAAACTTGTTCCATCGTAGATCGGTTCGCCAGCCATGTTGACTGCTAACGTCATGCAAATTGCCATGTGGCAAACGTCGTTAACGGTCATGCAAACCGTGGTTCAAACCAGGCCCAGCCAAGGCCTGCTAATTATTAAGTGGGCCGACCCATTTTCAGATCCCAACAAGAACATGACAAATTACTATGTCGTCCTACACTATTTGAAATGGCCCCGTTAGTGCAGCCTGCTGCGGCCTGTATGCTTTTATGCCTGTTACTGTTTCAGTCTACAAAAGGCCCACCTTGGTCCAATACTATGCGGCCCATTAGCGACCTGCTCCAAGTCGGTCTAGTATTGTTAAGGCCTACGGTTCGACCCATTAATGTTCTTATAGCCCGTCATACGCCACCTGCAGATGGCCCTTCTTTGAGAAGGTTCGGTACTATTCTGGCCTTCTACTATTCAGGCCCATAAGCGGCCTGCTAAGGTTCTAGCCTGTTAATTTTCCGGATTGTTATAGTTCTATCCCTTTACTGTTCTAACCTCTTACTATTTTGGCCCTTGCTGGTCTAGCTAGTTATTGGGCCTATTACTGTTCTGGCCTTTTACTATTTTAGCCTTTTACTATTCTGGCCTTTTACATTTCTGGCCTTTTATTGTTATGGTCTTTTACTATTCGTGTCTTTCACGGATCTGGTCTTTTACTGTTCTGGTCTTTTACTGTTCAATAAGTACCGCTAAAAGCCCACTATTTAATGACGTCACAGTAGGCCCATCACTATTGATTGGCGACCCTATTGGGTCCGCAGCATAGAAAACAAAAATTTTCCTACGATGTGAACTACACGCCAAGATCTATCTACTAGGTACAAAGCAACGGGTGGACATACATCCAAAGAGAACTTACCCTCGAAGACAACGAGTTTTGTCAACGAGTAGGAACTCGTGGTTGATGTAGTCGTACACTTGTCGATCTCAAGATCGTGAGGAAGTCCGAGCGCCGCAACTCAGCAGCGTATCCGTACTCGCACACACATTCAAGCCACCGGACAACCTCCACCTCCTCGCTCCAGCGATCCAGTAGAAGCAGCAACTCCTTCCAGACGAAATGCCATCGGGAACATGTATCTCGCTAATCCGAGACCATGGGGGAATAATTCTAGAGGGGGAGAGAGATCCTTCACAAGGAGGTGTGAGGATGAAGGAGGAAGAGGGGGGCCTTTTATAGGAGGAGGGGGGTGACCCTCCTTCATGGCCGGCGCATGGAGGAGGTGTCTCTTCACCTCCTCCATTCATGTGGTGGTAACCCCTCCACATTAAAATGCCTCTTCACATTTCCTTTTAAAGTCTCCACTTTAAATGCATTAAATTTCTCCAAATTTAATGCTCTCTCATTTAATAAAACTCTTTTATTAATTTTATTCAGAATTTTGTTAATTACTTTAATTAACAAACATTCACATAAAACCCCTTGCAATATTTCAATATCACATGCAGAACCACTTTCCGCAATTTCACCCGAAACAATTTCTGATTTCTATCGAAACAATTCCTGCGCTTTGCAATTCTTCCGTCTGAAATATATGTGCTCTAAAATGGTGTCCGGTAACTCTTAAGTGTGTCACCCTACAGTTCGCGAATAATGCAGACATGATCGAGACCCCTCTCCGATCAATAATCAGCGGCGGGACCTGGAGATCCGTACTGACTCCTACACATTCAACGATGACTTCTGTGATCGTGAGAACCTTTAACGCTAGTAACTAAATCCCTTTGTCTCACGATATATTACATGTCCGAGATTTGATCATCGGTATCTCCATACCTAGTTTGATCTCGTTACCGACATGCACTCTTTTCTTGTTCCCGTGATATAACATTCTAGTGATCACATCACTTGCTTGCAAGCTATTTCAATGTGCTTTCACCGAGAGGGCCTAGAGTATATCTATCTGTCATCGGGATTGACAAATTCCATCTTGATCCATGGGCCTCAACATAACACCTTCGTAGCACTGAACCCATCTTTATAGTCACCCTGTTACGGTGTGACGTTTGATGTTATCAAGATACTCTTCCAGTGTTAGCAATTAACATGATCTCATGGTCTAAGGATAAAGATTACTTCGTATGATGTTATAGCAATATAAACATAATGACTTTGATCGTAATGCTATACTTCGGATGAATGTTTATCACATCATTTCACCAATGTTGTGACCTCGTTATTAACAACATCCAATGTACATAATCAGGAAACCTTGATCATCTTGTTAATCAACGAGCTAGTCTATAAGAGAGGCATAACTAGGAACCTTTTATTTGTTTATTAAACACACATGTATTGACATTTTCGATCAATACAATTATAGCATGCAAAATAAACATTTATCATAAACATGGAATAAGATAATAACCACTTTATTATTGCCTCTCGGGCATATTCCCTTTAGACCCATCAAGGACCGGTGCAATCCTTTATGGGCATTCTACTGTTTAAGCCTATCTAACTTAGGTCCATTACTAGGACATAAAACTAGATAAACAAAGAACACAAGATTCTCTAGAATGCTAAATAAATTCTGGAACTGTGAAAAAAAAACTTATAAATTGGAAAATAGTAAATTATTACAGTCCTCAAAAATTTCGTAGCTCGTAAAGCATCATAGGAGTACAACATAGCTGATAAACAACATAATCTAGGTTTCAAAAATGTTCCTTTTAGGAAGCACGCATCGCCTCACATGTAACGACGGGCTTACCACAAGACCTGTTTATGATATTATTAAGTAGATTCTCCGTCAAAGCTTGTATGTTCTTCAACTCAGATAACTCCTTCCGTGCTATGGAGACTACTACATCAGTTCCATTAACTTCCTGTCCAACTACATAAAGTGCATCTTTGGAGTGCAGCACCAAAAATTATTTTTGCTAGAATGTATAAAACAGTCGACATCGTGTACCTACATGAGCAATACGCACTGTCACTGCTGCTCTGTGCAAAGATATCTACACTTGAGGTAGTTGTTTTCTGTTTTTCCTTCATATTTATATTTGCAATCTGAAACAAAAAGAAATGTCTTATAACATCATTACCAAGGAAAACAAAAACCAAAAAATTTCAAATCAGTCCTTTTGCTAAAAGGAAGAAATCAATTAGTAGCAGCAGGGCCTCATACATCTCTTTCTTCTGGAATAACTAGAACAGTCGATTTCATAGAGAGATGAGATCGTGTGCAACTATCAGTTCTGCTCTGTGAAATGACTTCTCTAGTTGATGAAGGCTGAAACTAAGATAAAAGAAGTTACAACATCATACGAAGGAACACAACTACCATGTTCATTCTCAAGAATTTCAAAAGATTATTTGGTCTGATATATAAGGAGCTCATGCAGATTATTCAAAGTAGAATGCGCGAATTATAAATGTAATGAATCCGGCGACTGAGAGCTTAACTAGGCAGGCACAAGACAACCGAAATCTAGTAAATACAGTAAAAAAATAAGTGCATGCCCTACATAAAGCTTCTTAATCTGATAGACAAGCATTTACCAAAAAATAAAATAAGAATTTAAATAGTGTGGCTAATATTAACTAGCCTACTCAATGTGCAGTTGGTTCTGAAACTTAGGTAGGTGGAATTGTTGTAATAATTTACAAACTATTATAGTGCCTCAGTCAAATTAGAAATAGAACAATATTGTGCCTCTAATAGACTAGCCAGATCATTTTAGAGAAATGGTGAAACAATCTATCAAACAGTTTGATTCATAAACAGTTTGATTGTTCAAGTTTTTGATTGTCTGCCCAAAGACCAAGTGTACTATCATGTGCATCGTATTAAAATAGCCATACATGTGGCAGATACCAGAGTGAGATTTGAAGTGCATGGTTGCTTATGATCCTTCTGTTTCTATTATATTGGATTCTGTTGCAAGTCTGTCCTTGTTTTAATCATCCTAGTGCCTCCGACAAAAAACAATCACTGAACTAGAGTAAATGTCATGAACTAGGGGACTTAAACCTTAAAAAGGGAGGGTGCTTACAGCACCTCTATGTAGAGTCTCCGGCTGCTGATCTGGTTATAGGTACATTCGTTGATGATGTTCGATGCATCAAGTAAGTGGACTAGTGGTCTCCATACTTTATTGTTGGGCCTCTGCATAAAGGTGCAACGAATAGTAAACACAAAAAGGTTCAAGTCTGACATATGTTAGCATGAAGTGATACAAAAGCAATAGATACTTATGAGATTATAGAGGCCATTCATTCTACGATTTCTAGGCTACACTGCACCTGTTCATTGCGTAACAACAACAAACTGTTAGGAATCATGGGGTAAGCAGAAGCAAATAAACCGGACATATTAGTGGAAGTAGTATACCGAATGTAAATGTATACTGCATTGATAAGAGAACATCATCAAGCATGAAATGAAATAACAGTTAGTGCCATAGCCTACGCCAAACTAGAGAGAAATTATAACCGTATCACTTATGGCACATTGATAAAGCAGATAATGCAAACAAATGTGTTCACTATTTACTAACTCATATTTCGCCATGACATACAAAATTGCAGTTCAGTGCCTAACGGTTAAACCTAACTACAAAGAATTTATTGAGGAAGATACAGGTACAAGTATAACAATTGTAAGTTATTAGAAAATTAGCACCAATACAAAACATAGTTAACTGCTACATATTTATCATACCAAAGTCCAAGGAGATCTGGTTACCTGGGTCGGGACGGTGTTTAGACATCCTGCAAATCCTGGGTGGTGAGTCGAGGTTGCCAAGGGGTGCTGCGGTTGCGGTGCTTGTGGGCGAAGGTGAAGTAGAATAATGGTTGCTCCGATCCCTGGATGACGACTACGAAGAAGCAGATTCCTGATACATTGCAAATGTATCTATAATTTTTGATGTTCCATGCTTGGTTTTATCCACTTTCTTGTGTTTTGTCCACACTTTGGAGTACTTTTCATATGATTTCTTGGACTAACCTATTAACAAGAGCCACAATGCCAGCTGCCTGTTTTCTGCTGTTTTTGGTTCCAGGAAAGTCAGAAAATAAATATTCTCAGAATTGGACGGCACAAAAGCCAAAGTGCCTATTTTTCCAGAAGTCATCAGATGCCAGAAAACGAGACGGAGAAGGTCCAGAGGGCGGCCACACCACCTGACTGCTTGGCCAGGCTTGGCCCGCACCAGGGGTGGTGTGGCCAGCCCAGGCACCCCATCGGCCTATCCTTCCGCCAATAAGATGCCCTCGGGACGAAAACCCTAAGGGCCTGATCAAAAATCCACGAAAGAGTCTGTAGCCGCCGTCATCTCCATCCCTAGATAGGGAGGGATCTGAAGCTCTTCCCGGCACCCTGCCGAAGAGGGGAATTTATCCTGGAGGCCTTCTTCATCATCATGCAAGCCTCCGGTGCGATGCGTGAGTAGTTCATCCTTGGACTACGGATCCATGTCGTAGATGGATGGCTGGTTCTCCTCCTTTGTGCTTTCATGTTTAGATCTTGTGAGCTCCGTTCATGATCAAGATCATCTATTTGTAATTCTGCATGTTGTGTTTGCGGGGATCCGATGGATATTGAGATGCTATTTCAGATTGATTATTGATTCTATCATGTATTTGATATTTGTGATCTTGCATGCTTTCCGTTGTTAGTAGCTATCTTGGCCAAGTAGATGCTAGCAACTCCAAGAGTTAGTATTTATGCTCGATAGTGGGTTCATGCCTCTAGTAATCTAGGGAAGTGACAAAAATCTCTAAGGTACTAGATGGGTTGTTGCTACTAGGGAGAAAACAACAATCCTTTGTTCATAGAAAAATCGTATTGTTTACTTTACACGCAGTTCGTAAAGCAATAATCTGTTGCTTGCAACTTAATACTGGAGGGGGTTCGGATGATAACCTGAAGGTGGATTATTAGTCATATATGCAGTTGGATGGCGGTCTGTGTATAATGTTGTAATGCCCAATCAAGTTCCAAAGGAGTCAAGATGATTAGTATATGCATGTATTGCTTTCTCGATGTTTGTCAATTGCCCCGCTGTAATTTGTTCACCCAACATGTTATCTATCTTAAGGAGAGCCACCTCTAGTTAACTTTGGATCCCGGTCCTTTTTCTTTACATAGAATCTACAATCTTTTACTGCTTTGTGTTTACTTTCTGCAAACTATTACTTCTTTTCCATTCGATACGTTTAATCCTTTGTTTTCCGCAAAACACGATGAGATCGACAACCTCATCGCAAGTTGGGGACAAAGTTCTGTGGTTGTGTTGTGCAGGTCTCCATGTTGCTACTAGCACCGGTAGTGCACCCTGCCAATGCTCAGCTAGCAACACCTTTGGGGTGGTTCCTTGCTCCTACTGGTTCGATTAAACCTTGGTTTCATAACTGAGGGAAACTTGCTGTTCTGCTCATCATACCTTCCTCTTGGGGTTCCCAACGATCTCTACATTAACATCGCACCAGCATTTTCCTGGCGCCGACATTGAGCCATCAAGCATTTTTCTGGCGCCGTTGCCGGGGAGTCAAGGACATCTTCACAAAGGGAGTCCCTCATAACCAATCTCTTTACTTTGTTATTTTTGTTTTGATTAGTTTCTTTTTGCTTTGTTTGCCTGTTTTGTTATCAAAAACACAAAAAATTAGTTTTACTAGTTTGCTTTCTTATTTGAAAACACAAAAAAATTAGTTCCTATCTTGAGTTGCTATTATGTCTAGCCTTGCTCCAATCACTATGTCACCCGAGGAAATGATTTTCACTTTTAAACAAGGAATTGAGGAATGTTTTAAAGAAGCTTGGCCTAAAATCTCTGATCTACATGAAAAAACCGAGCCTAAAATGACTCAAAGCTTGTTCCTTAGCAGTTTTTACCTTGGGATTGCTCTTTGCTATAAATATGCTTTAGATGCTGTTGTGGGAGGAGATTTCCTCCAATGTAATGAGGATGATGCTATTAATGCTATAAAGAAATTGATCCTTACTTACAACTCGCCTAGCCAAACTGATATTTCTTTCGCAAGAATATTTGCTAGATTGAACACTCTTGAGACTAGCACTACTAGTTTAAAAGATTGCTATAATACGCTTAGGGAGCATCACAATTATGTTCCAATAAATTCTGAACCATCAAAGTGGCTCCCTATAGTAAAGATTGAGATAAACACTGAAACTTTTCAAGCCCGCTGTGATATCATGTCTGAATTTTGTCTTATGCCCAAGGATATTTATGAATCTCTGAATACTTGGGGGCTTACTGAAGGAGGAAAAGAAATATCTCTTGATAATAATGCTACCATATTACCTCTTGAAATAGCTGAAGGAGTGTTTACAAAGATCCTTGGGAAAATGATTTCTACTGATTATCTTGTTATTGAATGTGTAGGAAAAGGACAAATTACACTTGGAAGATCCCTATTAGAACTTCTTGGAGAAATAATAGATGTGGGAAAGGGGACCATGCACCTTTCTTATCCACCAAACAATCATATTTTCCCCAAGGTTAAGAACAAAAATAAGAGAGGTAAGGGCAAGAAATTTGGTCTTAATGCTTCTTAATTTGAGAACACTTGATTCTTTTTCTTGCTTCTTATGCCTAACTTAAAGGCGTTAAAGAAAATTACTTATTGGGAGATAACCCAATAGTTTTATATGAGTCTTGGAAGTTATTACTTCATTAATAACCGCTCCTTATCCTTTTTATTTGCTTTTTGTGCCAAGAGTAACCTCTAATGAGAGAGAAGTAATGATTAGGAAAGTTGCTGTCCCGAAACAGATTTCTGTGCTTCACCGTAAAAATTTGTGTAAAAATGTCTGAACGTATTTTTGAGGCGTGAATATTTGTCCTTCTGCCCCAGGTTGTTATCTAACTTTCGTTAGTTCAACACTTTTTGATTTGAGCAATAGAAGGTCTTCGAAAAAATTCGTCTTTACCTGCTGGTCTAGTTTGACAGATTTCTGCCATTTTCTGCATTTGTTTCTTGTTGGTTCCTTTTTGAGTTGTTTTGGGCAATTGAGCTTTTTGAGGGAAGTGCTACAGTAGCTAGTGTTCTAATGGAAGTTTATTTGGTGTTAGAACTGAATCTTAAGATCTTTTATCTTGAGTACACTAATGTTGCTAATAAAGATTGTGTGAAGTTTTGTATGAAGGAAAAATTCTAGGTGTATGGAAGGAATGAGTAATGAGATGAAGGATGAACTAAAGCTCAAGCTTTGGGATGCCACGCATGTCACCCCAAGAAATATCCAAGAAGTACAAGCATCAAAGCTTCGGGATGCCCAAGGCATCCCCTTCTTCATCAATAAAAATCCCAGGTTTCTTCCAAACGCTTCATTTTTATTGTTTCATGCATAGTTGTGTTGTTCTTGGAGCGTCTTATTTTTCGTTTTTGTTTTGGCTTTTCGTTTTCTTTTGTTTGTTTTGTTTTCTAAATATATTGGTTGGACCCCCTCTTTCATACATTGGTTTGGTTTGGAAAAGAGTAGGAAAGTTCATACTTATATGGTAAAAACAGCTCGTTTTTGACTGTGGCCTATGCTTTGTCATGCCATGCTTGATATTGTTTTGGATTTATGCTTAGTATTCTTTGCTGTAGCATGACTTGGTATAAACAATTGAGATTGCTTAATGTGCCTTGGATGAATCATGCGTTGTTTTAGCATATTAAAGCATAGTATAGTGGTATTCTCCTTTGATGCTTTATTTGGGTTGACTTGGCACATGCTCACACCATGTTATGACTATCTCAAGTCACCATAGCCTTTATGATCCTTTAGTTTTCAACTTGTAGTATCACTTTATGCTTTGATCAATGATGTTTTGTCGCTCTGCATGATTATGGCCATTATTGCTCTCTTAGTTTGTCGCTCCCAATCTTTTGCTAGCCTCCACAACCAAGTATGAGTTCCACTCATGCATCCAACTCCCTAAACCAAGTTATTCCAAAGAGTCCACCATACCTACCTACTAGCTTACGCTATTCCAAGTATATTCATACCTTCCAAATTAAACTTGTTATGTGAAAACTAGTGATTAAAGCTCTCACGAACTTGATGGCACACTTTACTTTTTTGCATCTAATAAACTTGAACCATTGGGTCCTTGTTTGTTGCATATATGCTTGCGCTTTATAAGTTGAAATTAGCAGAACCATGTTTCATGGGGAACGCTTTCAACATTTCACTCGTACTTTGTACCCCGTTGATATCATGTTCTTTTGCTTACGGATCCCGGCGGTGTGAAATAAAAGTGGAACTTGTAAGATCATGGAGTTTATATGTGTGTTAGAGAAATGCCTGGGCCGCTAGCCTAAGCCATGCCTAATCATGGTGGAAACTTGCAGCATCACCATAATGAGCACTCTATGAAGCATCCTCAATAAAAACCTATGCAAATAGCAAATAAAAAGATCGCTGAGATGCTCATTGTCTGCTTACCTTGTTATTTTGATTATGGGAAAGCTCCTGTATCATGTGCAAGGGGTACCCCATTGGAGGTTCTTAATGATACACATGTACTTACAATGACAAGAGCTTACTCGTGACTAAAGTTGAGTAGCATGAGGTTCGGTCTTCGTAAGTAAGGGGCATGAGATTTCGGTTTATAACTTGTCAAGCATATCCTCTTAGTTGTGTCTTTTTGACCTTAATCACCTTAAAGATGCTTATGATTGGGGCAATGAGAGCTGAAAGCTATAACTACCATAATTTTTGGAAGCTCTTTATGAGACTTGAATCCCTACTTCCTTCTAAAAAGGCCTTTCTTCCACCATTATATTGAGTCTCCACCTTCTACCTTTATGCACCTACTTTGAGAGCATAGTGGCCATTCTTAGTTCTATGTGCATTGTCCCAAGACTAGTTGATTGATGCATATCTTGATATTGCTTGTTTTAAACTATTTGTATCTAGTCACTCTTATGAACTTTGAAGGTGTCCTATGCATTTATATTTGCTACTCTATTGAGGGACAAGCTGAATGCTATTATGCTATGTTTTCTTTATGTGAAACAAACAAACGTCTTGCAAAGCATGGTTATTCATGAATCTTTTGTTTGTGCCTTTTCATGTTGCATCATAGTTTCTTTGTCTTATTGCTAGAATTTCGTCTTTCATGTTATGATTGTAGTACTATGATCCCAGCTTTGAATGTTTTACAAATACTTTGATCAAGTCTTTGATGGTGCATGTCACCTCAAAAATTATTCTATCTTTTTATCACTTACCTACTCGAGGACGAGCAGGAGTTAAGCTTGGGGATGTTGATACATTGCAAATGTATCTATAATTTTTGATGTTCCATGCTTGGTTTTATCCACTTTCTTGTGTTTTGTCCACACTTTGGAGTACTTTTCATATGATTTCTTGGACTAACCTATTAACAAGAGCCACAGTGCCAGCTGCCTGTTTTCTGCTGTTTTTGGTTCCAGGAAAGTCAGAAAATGAATATTCTCGGAATTGGACAGGACAAAAGCCAAAGTGCCTATTTTTCCGGAAGTCATCAGATGCTAGAATACGAGACGGAGAAGGGCTGGGGGCCGGCCACACCACCTGGCCGTGCAGCCAGGCCTGACCCGCGCCAGGGGGTGGTCTAGCCGACCCAGCACCCCCTTGGCCTCTCCTTCCGCCTATAAGATGCCCTCGGGACAAAAACCCTAAGGGCCCGATCAAAAATCCACGAAAGAGTTTGTAGCCGCCGTCATCTCAAGCTCTTCCTGATCAAAAATCCACGAAAGAGGGGAATTCATCCTGGAGGCCTTCTTCATCATCATGCAAGCCTCCGGTGTGATGCGTGAGTAGTTCATCCTTGGACTACGGATCCATGTAGTAGCTAGATGGCTGGTTCTCCTCCTTTGTGCTTTCATGTTTAGATCTTGTGAGCTCCATTCATGATCAAGATCATCTATTTGTAATTCTGCATGTTGTGTTTGCGGGGATCCGATGGATATTGAGATGCTATTTCAGATTGATTATTGATTCTATTATGTCTTTGTTATTTGTGATCTTGCATGCTTTCTGTCGTTAGTAGCTATCTTGGCCAAGTAGATGCTAGCAACTCCAAGAGTTAGTATTTATGCTCGATAGTGGGTTCATGCCTCTAGTAATCTGGGGAAGTGACAAAAATCTCTAAGGTACTAGATGTGTTGTTGCTACTAGGGAGAAAACAACAATCCTTTGTTCATAGAAAAATCGTATTGTTTACTTTACATGCAGTTCGTAAAGCAATAATCTGTTGCTTGCAACTTAATACTGGAGGGGGTTCGGATGATAACCTGAAGGTGGATTATGAGTCATATATGCAGTTGGATGGCGGTCTGTGTATAATGTTGTAATGCCCAATCAAGTTCCAAAGGAGTCAAGATGATTAGTATATGCATGTATTGCTTTCTCGATGTTTGTCAATTGCCCCGCTGTAATTTGTTCACCCAGCATGTTATCTATCTTAAGGAGAGCCACCTCTAGTGAACTATGGATCCCAGTCCTTTTTCGTTACATACAATCTACAATCTTTTACTGCTTTGTGTTTACTTCCTGCAAACTATTACTTCTTTCCATTCGATACATTTAATCCTTTGTTTTCCGCAAAACACGGTGAGATTGACAACCTCATCGCAAGTTGGGGACAAAGTTCTGTGGTTGTGTTGTGCAGGTCTCCACGTTGCTACTAGCACCGGTAGTGCGCCCTGCCAAGGCTCAGCTAGCAACACCTTTGGGGTGTTTCCTTGCTCCTACTGGTTCGATTAAACCTTGGTTTCATAACTGAGGGAAACTTGCTGCTGTGCTCATCATACCTTCCTCTTGGGGTTCCCAACGAGCTCTACATTAACATCGCACCACCATTTTCCTGGCGCCGATACTGAGCCATCAATTCCTAGTGGTGGGAATGTGTTTGGCACGCCAGGAAAGTGGGTCGATAAAGCTGATCTAGTGTAGTGCATGGCGATGACGGTGAATCAGATCTAAGGTGGTGAAGGTAGATCTAGGGTTTTGCACAGGGCTTGCATAGTTGGAGGCGAGGATTGTCCGGGGGGCGGGGGCAGGGGGAGTATAGAGGTAGTGAACTGGGAAATTACGATTTAAATATGTCATGGTATTGCCGACAAGTACGCCATGGAGGGGTCCTCATAGTGCGTGTTTAGAGAAGTGGGGTAAGGCGGAGAGTTGGCAGGTACGAGGTAACACAGTTTACCCAGTTTCAAGTCCCACAATGGTGGCGGAACTCTACTCCTACTATAAATCACTATAATGTCAATACGCCGAGTTATAGTGATCGATTCGCTGTGCGAGGTGTTATGAATCGTGCCCTAAAGGCTCCCACGGGTCCATTTTTTAAAGGCACCAGAACCTAGGGTTACAGTGAAAGGACCTTGCCGGACAAGTCACAGAGTCCTACACTAATACTAAGTAGTCTTCGTGTCTTGTAATCCAAGGCTCCGGGCATGTCAGTGACTCCCACATAGCCTTCCTTTATCTACCATGGACTTCCCTTCTGGATCCGTCTAACTAGGCTGCCCAACATTCAATAGGCCTTGCTACCAACTATGGGCCACATGGGTTAGATGGATTAGAGACATGCTATGAGGATACCCATTTAGCATATCCCCAATAGTAGCCCCCGAGGCCTTTGAGATCTTGCGCCGTCTTGCCTTGTAGTCTTGAATGCTCTATCTATGTGTTATTGGTAATCCGTCAAGCAATATCTCGAAGGTCTCCCAAAGAACCCTGTAATCCTCTTCGGCTTGTAGCCGGAGATTCCTTGAGTCTTCATTTCTAGAGCCGGATACCATCCGTCTTTGATGGAATCTTCAGACGTGACCTCTCCACTGCAACTGTTAGGAGGATGACGTAGGGTACATCCTACGCTACCTCGAAACTCACAGAAGGCAAGGAATTAATCATTAGTAGTTTTTACACGCGCGAAATATGAAATGGTAAAGCGGCAAAGACGGAGGACATGGTGAAATTACCACGCATGCTCATCTCCATGTCAGCAACACTTCACCCGTTGGATCTTTCCTCATGAATCTTGACACCAGGACTATATATTTTGATTGCGGCCAGATTATTTTCTTTTACCCGCATTCTCCCCTGTGTCTTCATCTTCCTCTAGCCGCATGACCGTTCGAGCTCCTCAACGGAAAACCCTAGCTAGAGCTTCCCCCTTTCTCCATCGTCTCCCATCTACACAATGGCCTCCAGCAGCTCTGCTCCTTCAACAGCGGCGACTCCCGAGGCTACAACGGAGCCATCCCAGGGAGTGACACACCGGAGGGGGTCGTCGTCCCTGTCGCTGCCATGGTGGAAACCACCGGTGACGACCAAGGACGGTCGACGCCATAGAAAGGAGTGTGGAGGGGTTCTGATCTCTCCACCGGAGATCTGCTAGAACTCATCACCGAGGGGTACCTCCCTGCGACGGAGGGTTTGGTCTGGGGGCCAGCGCTAGCCGACGAGGTGACTCCTTCTCCCCAAGCCAAAGAGAAGGTGTATCTTAAAGCTCAGCTGGTACGTGGCGTAAGCTTGTCAGTCTCTGACTTCTTTTTGGATGTCCTTCGCTACTTCCGGGTACTTCCCCACAATCTCTCTCCTAACAACATCCTCGTACTTAGCAATTTCATAGCTTTGTGCGAAGGGTACCTAGGAATCAAACCTTGGTTAGATATGTCTGTCTACTTTTTTACTGTCAAGAGAGGGTTTGTAGAATCTAAGGATGAGCTGTGGATATGCGGAACCATTACCTTTAAGATCCGGCCTATCTGGCACTTCCCCGACATTGTGGGTCATGAATCCAGCAAGAACTGGCAGCACACATATTTCTATGGCCCACACATTCCTCTGCCTGACCGTCTTGAGACGTATCCCGACTTTGTCGACGGAGCTGCTGCTAAAGCACCCACCTGGAGGTCCCCAGCCCCTTCCATCCGACGAAGAAGCCAATCGCACCGTAAGGAGGAAAGAATGGCTCATAGACGAAGGTCTGATGGGCTTGGACCTTGCCATGTGTTGGTTCACTAGGTAGATCCATCCTCTACAGCACTGTGCTGAGCTGATGTGCATGTACTCCAAGGATAGAAAGGATCCCATGCGAATTTCGTGGGATAACTTCTCCAACCACACGAGCAAGCTCTAGCTTAAGGACATGGTCAAGGTGAAGGACATGAAGAGCGGATTCAAGATCACCTATGACATGTTCGAATGCAGAAAGTGCCCATAGGTAGGTTCTGTTTCCTTTGTTGCTCATTACATATATAATATAAGGTTTTTTGTCTTGAAGTTATCAGTCTAACACACCTTTGTTTCCCAGCTGGTGACTTATGCGGAGGATCAGATGGCCTCCCAGGTCTATGATCCCAAACTGAAGGATATCTAGGTGGTGTTCGATGATGACACCCCCAAGGACCACCCAGCTACGGCAGCATGAAAGCGGAAGAGCTCCACCTCTGACGCTGCTGTCGAGGCCAAGAAGAAGAATAAATCGGAGAGTGGATTCTCTAGACGGTCCACCGCCGCCTTAGAGGCGGAAAAGAAGAAATCCACCGGCATCCCCTTGACTAAGGCTCCTCCCGTGGAGTAAGTGCAATCATTCTCTCGATTTTATAGTAGCTCATACCTTATTCAACTCCTATACTTATACGTCGTACATTTTAGAAGGAAAGCTGGTGTTAGCCTGAAGCGATCCTCCAAAGATTCTGGAGGGTCAAAAAACATTCACGATATGTTCCAACCCTGCTACTGGCCCCACTGGGCCTTCGTCCCCTGTCATTCCTGAGACCTCCGCCACGGAGACATATATCAATCCAATCTTTGATGTCTTAGATTCTGCCAGCACGGACGTCGCTCCTAGTGGACAGGTGACACAGGAGAGTACTTCCTCCAAAGCGGCTGAAGCTCCGGCTAAGGATGCCACCGAGAAAGGGAAAGAGCTGACGAGGGGGCAGATGCAGCAGCAATAGCGGCAACTGACAAGGTGGGAGCTTCTGCACCTTCAACTGTCAAAGCAACACAGTAGTCGGCTAGAGCTTCATCCATGCCTCTGGCTTCTACTACGCCACTTCTTCCGGTGCCTCCAACTTTGAGCCTAGATTATCTTATCTAGCAGGCGGATGCCGTGTATAACAATGCCGACATCTTCCACACTGCATATGCTAATATGTCCAACAATCTTAAAGTTATTACCATTGTAAGTCTTTAATGTTTTGCGTTTATCGTATAACATATCCCTCTGTAGCCCCGAGCTCTAAGGAGGATACACAATAGTTATTGGCCTGAGTTCTCCAAAGAACTAATAGTAGAACTTGATAGTGTAGCCCCTGAGCGTCTAGGTTAAACAAAAAAAGTTCTGGCTAGATGCTCTAAGAGTAGCATACTTTTCTTAGAATTTTAATCCTGTAGCCCTCGAACTTCTAGATGAAACTAAAATAGTTTCAGCTAGAAGCTTCTAAGAGAGACTAAACATTTTTACTTACACAGAATGAGAATGCCCGGAGGAAGAAGGCCAATGAGAAATATGACAAGTTGCAGGCGGACCTGGATGCTAAAAAGGGTAAAATAGCTTTTCTGAAGGAACAGATCATGAATAATAAGAGTCTATTTTCCTCCGACTTTTTCCTGGCTATTGCTCGTAGTCAATTTCGTCTATGTTCTCATACTGTTCTTGTTTTGCCGTCTTATAGAACTTATTGCCAAGGCCAAGGGCATTGTCGAGCAATCGAAGCATATTCAAGAGCTTGATGAAAACAAGATCATGAAGAAAGACCTAGCCAAGGCATTTAAGGGACACAAGGAGGCGAGGAAGGTCCTTCAAGAGTCTACGGACGCCGAGATGCAACGTTTGAAGGAAGAAATTGAACGCCTCAAGGAGAAAAACTAAGCTGCCACAGAGCAAAACTCCCGGATCCTTGAGGCGTACAAGAAACATCGGTTTGAGCATGGCATCTTGGCGGAGACATGCAAGCAAGCCGAATCCAGCATCTTCGGTATATTTCCTCCATCTTGATCAATTCTGTACCTTCGACAAATGTTTGATGTACTGATACTCATGATCCTTGTATCCTATGCAAACCACAACTCCCATTGGCTTGACCAACTTGGGTTAAGGTGCTCCGGATCCCAAGGAATGCATGATTCTTGCCGGCAACTTCGTCCGCACCACCATCGCTCATGCCAAGGAGATAACCTAGCCTTTGGGATAAACATCAAGGTGGAAGACTCAGTGGCCAAATATTCGGAAATCCAGCACCGAGCCCCCGAGAAAGTCAAGGACTAGAAAGCCTCTTGTGTTGGGCTGGTGCAAGGATGACCCTGTCCTTGGTCAAAGCACATTACGACAACACCGACATCGACCTGGTGACTGATACGTCCATTTTTCATCACTATTCTATATCATAATTCATTGTTATTCATTGATATATTTCATATTAAGGAATGATACTTATGTTATTTCATCTTTTGTTGCATGATTGATGAATTTTGGAGCATGGACAGCTGCAGTCAGGATTCTGACGGAAAATGTGCTGTTTGGAGGCAAAATTCATGAAGATCAGAAAATCCGGGAAAATACATGGAAAATCTTATTTTTCCAGAAGACGAAGGAAGCCAGAAGGGGAGGCTAAGATGGGCCACAGGGGGCCCACACCACCCCCTGGCGCGGGCCAGCCTAGGCCGCGCCACCAGGTGGTGTGGCTGCCCTGGTCCACCCCTGGCTCTCCCCTCTAGCGTATATTATCCTCCCGAAACCCTAAGACTCGGGGAGCGACCACAGAAAGATTCCGCCGCCTCTACGGGGCGGAAAACACTGAGAGAGAAAGATCTCTCCGGCAGATAGAATTCTGCCGGGGGAATTCCTTCCCGGAGAGGGGAGATCGTCACCATCAACACCACCATCATGCTGGACTTCATCGGGATCATCATCACCACCATCATCGCCATCATCACCATCTCCATATCGCTGTAACAATTGGGTTGAATCTTGCATAGTTCTTAGGGGAAACTTTCCCGGTGTTGATTACTCTTTGTAGTTGATGCTATTGAGTGGAACCATTGAATTATTATTTATGTTCAGATTGTTATACATCATTTTTTCATCTCTGATCATGATCCATATGATGTCTTGTGAGTAGTTCGTTTTGTTCTTGAGGACATGGGAGAAGTCATGTTGTTAGTAGTGGAATTGTGTTGAGAAAGATTCAATGGTGTGATATTTAAGTTGTGGTGTACTTCTTCTAGTGGTGTCATGTGAACGTCAACTACATGACACTTCACCTATATGGGCCTAGGGGAATGCATTGTGTATTTGGCTACTAATCGTAGGGGTTGCCGAAGTGACAGAAACCTTAACCCCCGTTAGGAAACCGTTGCACAAGGGACATCAGGGTCTTAGAGTTTAAAGCTATGGTTAGGTTTCTACCTTAATTACTTTCTTATACTTACGGATGCTTGCAAAAGGTATAATAACAAGTATGTATTAGTCCTAGGAAGGTTGGTACATTAGCACAGGTTCACCCACACAACACTTAGCAAACTAAAGAAGATTAATCAACTATATGAAGCGAAAGCACTTGACGATAATCCCGTGTGTCCTCGAGAACATTTAGTCATCTTAAGTAATAGAACCGGCTTGTCCTTTGCTGAATAAAGGATTGGGCCACTTGCTGCATTTGTTCTTATTGTCTTTTATTTACTCGTACTTTATTTACTTGCATTATCAAAAACCCCTAAAAATCCGTTTGCTAAGTATTTGCAGAGAATTCCTGATCCATACCACTAGCCAGCACCTTCTGCTCCTCGTTGGGTTCGACACTCTTACTTATCGAAAATATAGCGATACACCCCCTATACTTGTGGGTCATCAAGACTATTTTCTGGTGCCATTGCCGGGGAGTGAAGCGCTATTGGAGAGTGGAACTGGTAAAGGAAACTTCTACTGTGAGTATTCTTTACTTCTGTTAGTTGCTTTATTTTCAATATGGATAATTTGCTAAGTTTCTTATTTCGTAATGCTACTACCACTGCTAAGGTAGTAGATGAACCACCACCTGCTGAGAATGATACTTTTAAAATACCTACAAGAATTATTGATCGTGTTATGGATAACTACTATGTTGGGGATGGAACTGTCCATCCCGGTGATCATTTGCTCTTTATACACGAATTATGCGGGTTGTTCAACTGTGCAGGTACTACTACAGATCAAGTTAAGAAGAAGTCATTCTCATTAGCACTGAAAGGAAGAGCTGAGGAATGGTATAAGCTGCTGAAGAATGGTCAAGCTCTTGAATGGGAGGAAATAGTGCCTCTCTTTTATTCAAAGTTTTATCCCCCTAGTGAGATTCATAAAGATCGGAATCAAATATACAACTTTTGGCCTCTTGATGGAAAGAGTACAACTCAAGCTTGGGGGAGACTGAAGTTACTAATGCTCAAATGTCCCATTCATGAGCTCCCCAACAATATTATTATCAATAACTTTTATGCAAGGTTTTCTCTTCATGATAAGGATTTATTGGATGCTTCTTGTGCTGGATCATTCACTCACATGGAAGAAGAAGCTAAATGAGATCTCCTAGACCGTATTCAAAATAATGCTGAAGCATGGGAGAATGACAAAGGAAGAAAGTCAGGTATACATTATGATTATGAATGCATTGAATCTTTTATGGGAACTGATCGCTTTCAAAATATTAATAATGCTTATGGTCTTGATTTACAAGTTATTACAAATTGTTTAAGGATTTTGCCTCTTAATTGAAATCCCCGAAAGGAGATGGAACAAGTACCATCCACCTTATAAAGATGTAGTTGATTTTGTTCCTGTTGGGAGTACTGAGTATTGCACTATTGATCACATCTTACCTAGACCTTATATCGAGAAAATACCCTTCTCGGATAAGGTAAATGATCATCCTATGATAACTAGTGTAATCACTAAAAGTGCAAAGAGAACTGTAAAACCTGATGAACAAATAAACATTGAACCTGTTGTAGCAATTGTGAAAGACCTTGTCACTAAAAGTATAGAAGATGGACACATAGTCTTTTTTGAGGATGCTTCTAATATGGTCTCACATCCTAATAAAGCTAAAAAGGCTAGTGTCCGTATGCTTTCTATTAGAATTGGTGATCATTGCTATTATGGTTTATGTGATATTGGTGCAAGTTCAAGTGCTATTCCTTATGAGCTTTATAAAGAAATTATGCATGAAATTAGTCCCTGCAAATTGGAAGAGATTGATGTGGTTATTCACCTTGCTAATAGAGAGACCATCTCTCCAATTGGTATTGTGCGGTATGTAGAAGTTCTTTGTGGTAAGATTAAATATCCTGCAGATTTTCTAGTACTTGGTTGAGCTGCTAGTAAAACTTATCCCATAATTTTTGGTAGACCTTTCCTGAGTACTTGTGGAGCTGTTATAGATTGCAAAAGGGAGAAAATCTTGACTAAGTTTGATGGGGAATCTTATGAGTTTATTTTTTCGAAATTTACTAAAGAACCTTGTGAAAATGAAACCCATAATGAGGATTTTAGAGTTGAACAACTTGCTTCTATCTCCCTTGCTCCTAACAATGCTTTGCAGCAATTTATGGAGGATCATGAAAGTGAAATCTTCATGGAAGAAAGAAATGAGATTGACGAGATTCTCTGTCATCAACCTAAGATGCTTAAGCACAACTTGCCTGTAGAAGACTTGGGTACCACATTGCCACCTAAAAAGGATCCGGTCTTTGATCTAAAACCTCTCCCTGGCAATCTTAAATATGCTTACATTGATGATAATAAGATATATCGTATTATTATTAGCTCTAAACGTTCAGGGAAGGAAGAAGAAAGGTTATTGGAGGTACTAAAGAAACACCGAGGGGCGATGGGCTATACTCTGGATGATTTAAAAGGGATTTCTCCTATTATATGTCAGCATGCTATCAATATAGAGCCACATGCAAAGCCAGTGGTCGAGCACTAACGGCGGTTAAATCCTAAGATGAAGGAAGTGGTAAGAAATGAGGTATTGAAACTCCTTGATGCTGGTATTATTTACCCTATTGCTGATAGTGAATGGGTTAGTCCTGTTCATTGTGTCCCTAAAAAGGGGGAATTACCGTCGTCCCTCATGATAATGATGAGCTTATTCCCAAATAATAGTAGTAGGCTATAGAATGTGCATTGATTTCAGGAAAGTTAACAAAGTTACTAAGAAAGATCATTACCCACTTCCTTTTATCGATCAAATGTTAGAAAGGTTGTCTAAAAAGACCCATTTTTGTTTTCTTGACGGATATTCCGGTTTCTCTCAAATTGTTGTTAAACAACAAGATCAAGAAAAAACTAATTTTACGTGCCCTTACGGAACCTATGCTTATAGACGTATGCCTTTTGGTTTATGTAATGCTCCTGCTACTTTTCAAAGATGCATGTCTACTATCTTTCATGGTTTTTGTGAGGAAATTGTGGAAGTGTTCATGGATGACTTCTCCGTCTATGGAACTTCTTTTGATAATTGTCTGCACAACCTTCATAAATTTTTGCAGAGGTGTGAAGAAACTAATCTTGTTCTTAATTGGGAGAAATTCCACTTCATGGTTAATGAAGGGATTGTCCTTGGGCATAAGGTTTCTGAAAGAGGCATAGAAGTGGATAGAGCTAAAGTTGAGGCAATTGTGAAAATGCCCTGCCCAAGAGACATCAAAGGTATTCGTAGTATCCTTGGTCATGCCGGTTTCTATAGAAGGTTTATTAAAGATTTCTCTAACATATCAAAACCCCTCACTAATCTTCTTCAAAAAGATGTACCCTTTGTTTTTGATGATGATTGTAAGGAAGCTTTTGAAACTCTTAACAAGGCTTTAACTATAGCTCCTATTGTTCAACCACCTGATTGGAGTTTACCCTTTGAAATAATGTGTGATGCTAGTGATTTTGCTGTAGGTGCTGTCCTTGGGGAATGAATTGATAAAAAGTTAAACGTTATTCATTATGCTAGTAAGACTCTTGACGCTGCTCAAAGGAATTATGCTACTACTGAAAAAGAATTCCTAGCTGTCATTTTTTCTTGTGATAAGTTTAGACCTTTTATTGTAGACTCAAAAGTCACCATTCATACTGATCATGCTGCTATTAAGTACCTTATGATGGAGAAGGATGCTAAGCCTAGGCTTATTAGATGGGTGCTGCTTTTACAAGAGTTTGATCTACATATTGTAGATAGGAAAGGTGCTGAAAATCCTATTGCCGATAATTTATCTCGGTTGGAAAATATCTCTTTTGATCCTATGCCTGTTAATGATAGTTTCCCGAATGAACATCTGGCCGCAATAGGGATAAGCTCACGAGGGAGCCCTTGGTATGCTGATTATGCTAACTTTATTGTCTCCAAGTATTTGCCTCCGACTTTCACGGCTCAGCAAAGAAGGAAGTTCTTTTACGATTTGAGGCATTATTTTTGCGGTGGCCCATATCTATATAAAGAAGGAGTGGATGGTATTATGCGAAGATGTGTTCCAGAATACGGACAAAAGTATATATTGCGGAAATATCATGGTAGTGCCTATGGAGGACATCATGCGGGAGATAGAACTGTGCAAAAGGTGCTACAATCAGGTTTCTACTGGCCTACCCTTTTTAAAGATGCAAGAAAATTTGTTTTATCTTGTGATGAGTGTCAGCGTGTTGGTAATATTTCTAGACGCAATGAAATGCCTATGAACTACTCTCTAGTTATTGAACCCTTTGATTGCTGGGGATTTGACTTTATGGGTCCTTTTCCTCTCTCGAAAGGTTATACTCATATTCTTGTTGCCGTTGATTATGTTACTAAGTGGGTAGAAGTCATACCTATGAAGAGTGCTGATGGGGAGACCTCTCTAAAAACGCTTAAGGATGTTATCTTTCCTAGGTTTGGAGTGCCTAGGTATCTCATGACTGATGGAGGTTCTCATTTCATTCATAGTGTTTTTAGAAAGACCCTTGCTAAATATGATGTTAATCATAGAATCACTTCAGCTTATCACCCCCAAACTAGTGGGCAAGTAGAGTTATCAAATAGAGAAATTAAATCCATCTTGCAAAAGACTGTTAATAGATCTAGAAAAAACTGGGCTAAAAAGTTGAATGATGCTTTATGGGCTTATAGGACTTCCTATAAAAACCCTATGGGGATGTCTCCTTATAAAATGGTTTATAGGAAAGCTTGTCACCTACCTTTCGAATTAGAACACAAAGCTTATTGGGCAGTTAAAGAACTTAATAGAGATTGTAAGCCTGCTGGGGAAAAAAGATTATTTGACTTAAGTTCTTTGGATGAATGGAGGAGTGAAGCTTATGAGAATGCTAGACTCTTTAAGGAAAAAGTTAAAAGATGGCATGACAAGCGAATACTTAAGAGAAAATTCCATGTTGGTGAGAAAGTTCTATTGTATAGGTCTCGTCTTAGATTTTTTGCAGGAAAACTACTGTCAAAATGGGAAGGACCTTTCGTTACTGAAGAAGTGTACCGTTCAGGAGCAATACAAATTTCTTCTTTAAAAGATAACACTACACAAGTGGTGAATGGGAAGCGACTTAAGCACTACATTGCTAGAGATTCTTATAATGAAGATGTTGATGCTTTTCAAGTTATAACTCCAGAAAGATTTATCAAAAACCAAATTTAGTGACCTGTAGAGTCCGTTTTCGAATAGGTAACAGTTCTGGTAAGAAAAGTTCCACAAAAGATCTGTCCAGTTATATTTTTGTAGTTTTTAGCCAACAAGGAAAGCTACAAAGCGAAAGAGGGACGGAAATGGAGCCAGGGTGGCTCACACCACCCTGTGGCATGGGCCCACCCCTGGCCGCGCCACTAGGTGGTGTGGCCACCTCGGACTCCATCTCCGACCCGTTTTCTCCCAGTACCTTCCTTTTGTTGTGAAACTTCGTAATATATAATCCCTCGGATCCCCCGAGGTTCGTATATCGTGTTCTCGCCATGTTTTTGTTTTGATCTGTTTCTGACAGATAGAGTCCTAGATTTGGAGCCACAATGGCTTCCTCTGGATCAGCCAAGGAAGATTCCTCTGCGGATATCATCAACCCATACATGAGAGAGTTGGAGATTCATCCCAAGGAGTTGTTGCTTGAAGATGGAGAGGTACGGATAAAGGAGGTTCAAGGCCCTAAAGGTGAAGGAAGTCTGGAAGACAGGATGGAAGCACTGGAGCAAGAAGTCTTTAGGTACAAGAAGATGGCGGAGCGTGAAGTGGATATCATCCATAAGATTTGTTCCGAACTCATCGCCGAGCACCAAAAGGATACTACTGAGCTCAAGGATGAAGTTCTCTCACTCCACCAAACAACCTACCAACTGCAAGCATAGCTCTACAACATTCAAAGTCAAAACTATGAGTACGAGGTTAGGTTTAAACGCAAGTGATGCTACAAGTTTCAGGATGCTGGAGACCATGATGTCCTTTGTTGATGGGGAGCCCTTACCCTGGAAGTCGGACGATGACGAGAGGATACCACCACCACCGAAGGAGTAATTCGTCATCAGGTTTGGCATCCCCTTGGTTTGTTCCAAGCTTGGGGGAGTGCCGCGGTATCACATCACTATCTTCTATGTTTTTACCTTTTTAGTAGAGTCATATCATGAATAGAGAAGTTATCATGTAGGATGGTTTGCATTATGGAAGTGTCCCCTCTCTCGTTAGATATGTATCCCTTGGTGTGAGTAGCCGTTATGGAATATTAATGAGAAGTTCTATCATTTACTCTTTTGCATATCTTATATAAGTTTTCAATTCATGGTTATATGATTGATCTTGTTGTTAGTATTGGTATCACTTTGGGATCATTGAGTTAATTTAGTTGGTTTTGGCAAACCTGGCTCGGTTAGTAGCAACACTATTTTTGAGAATTGAATGAAAAAGATAGAAGTACTCTTAAAGAAATATAATTTCATCATCTTTCTTTCTTGATTTGCTCATAAGTTTAGTATTCTCTGGTTAAGATCTTTTGTGCTTCCAAGGAAGATTACATGTTTGTTTTTATTGCTTGTAGTTTTGTTTGTTTCCTTCAACTCTTATACTTGCTACCCAGCCTTTCTAGCCAAAAACCCGTACTGAGAGGGAATTCTTCTCGTGCATCCAATCCTTAAACCAAAACCTATGCCATTTGTGTCCACCATACCTACCTATTAGCATTATTGCTATTCCAAGTAAATTCATGTTTTTATCTACCTTCCAAATTCAACTTGTTATGTGAAATTTAGTGATTAAAGCTCTCACGAACTTAATGGCACACTTTACTTTCTTGCACTTAATAATCTTGAACCATTGTGCCCACCTATGTTGCGTATATTCTTGCGCTTTGTAAGTTGTGAATTAGCAGAACCATCCTGTCATGGGGAACGCTTTCAACATTGCACTTGTACTTTGTACCTAGTTGATATCATGTTATTTTGTCTATGGATGTCATCGGTGTGAAATGAAAGGGGAGCTTGTAAGTCCATGGAGTTATGCATGTGTGTTAGAGAAACGCCTGGGCCACCGGTCTAATCCATGTTGTCATGGTGGAAACCTGTAGCGTAACCATAATGAGCATCTATGAAGCATTCTTCTTATAAAAAAAGATAGAGATTGAGAAAAAGAGGAAAAGAAAAAAAGAGATGAGAAAAGAGGAAAGCGAGAAAACAACACCATATTCCCATGGTAAATAAGAAGATTGCTGAGATGCTTGTTGTCTACTTGCCTTGTCATTTTGATATGGGGGATTCTTTCGTATCATCAGGCAAGGGGTTCCCCATTGGCGCTTCTCCATGATACACATGTGCTTACTATGACAAGAACTTACCGGTGACTAAACTTGAGTAGCATGAGGAGTGGCCCTCATTTCAAGGGACATGAGATTTTCAACTTACAACTTGTCAAGCATATCCTTGTATTTGATCACCTTCACCTTAATCACCTAAGGATGCCTATGATAGGGGCAATGAGAGCTGAAAACTAATAAGTACCATTATTTTTGGGAGCTCTTTATGAAACTTGAAATCCCTGCTTCCCTCTGTGAAGGGCCTTTCTTTTACTTTTTAGTTGAGTTAGTAAACCTATTCCTTTCTATCTCAACAAGTATTTTGAGTTGTTGTGTTTCATTCATTCATATGATGATTTATTCAATCATGTTTCTTATGTTCCTTGTTTTGCACTTTTCTCTTATCTTGGTGTTTACTACTTTGAAAGCTATCATTGAAAATCAGTTATTTGTGAACTCTAGCAAATTGTCAACTATTCTTCGACCAAGAGCTAAGTTTTCCATTACCAATTATGATTCACTTTATATATCTTTATTGTGTTTCCTTTACTTATTGCAAGTTAAGTTATATAATAGTGAGTTGTCTTCTATTATGATCTATGTATTGATGAATGTGATGCTTCCTGTCCGTATTCTTTTATCGACTCTTCACTCCATAAACCTGAGGCCATGTTTATTGACCTCAGTTTCGCTTGGAGACAAGCGAAGTCTAAGCTTGGGGGAGTTGATATGTCCATTTTGCATCACTATTCTATATTATAATTCACTATCATTAATTGATATATTTCATATTAAGGGATGATACTTATGTTATTTCATCTGTTTTTGCATGGTTGATGACTTTTGGAGCATGGACTGCTGCAGTCTGGATTCTGATGGAAATGGTGCTATTTGGAGGCAAAATTCGTGAAGATCAGAAAATCCGGGAAAATAAATGGAAAATTCTATTTTTCCAGAAGACGAAGGAAGCCAGAAGGGGAGGCTGAGATGGGCCACAGGGGGCCCACACCACCCCCTGGTGCGGGCCTGCCTAGGCCGCGCCACTAGGTGGTGTGGCCGCCCTGGTCCACCCCTAGCCCTCCCCTCTGCCGTATATTATCCTCCCGAAACCCTAACACTCGGGGAGCGACCACAGAAAGATTCCGCCACCTCTGCGGAGCAGAAAACACCGAGATAGAAAGATCTCTCCAGCAGACAGAATTCTGATGGGGGAATTCCTTCCCGGAGAGGGGAGATCATCGACATCAACACCACCATCAAGCTGGACTTCATCGGGATCATCATCATCATCACCATCAGCACCATCATCACCATCTCCATATCGCTGTAACAATTGGGTTGAATCTTGCATAGTTCTTAGGGGAAACTTTCCCGGTGTTGATTACTCTTTGTAGTTGATGCTATTGAGTGCAACCATTGAATTATTGTTTATGTTTAGATTGTTATACATCATTATTTCATCTCTGATCATGATCCATATGATGTCTTGTGAGTAGTTCATTTTGTTCTTTAGGACATGGGAGAAGTCATGTTGTTAGTAGTGGAATTGTGTTGAGAAAGATTCAATGGTTTGATATTTAAGTTGTGGTGTACTTCTTCTAGTGGTGTCATGTGAACGTCGACTACATGACACTTCACCTATATAGGCCTAGGGGAATGCATTGTGTATTTGGCTACTAATCGTAGGGGCTGCCAGAGTGATAGAAACCTGAACCCCCATTAGGAAACCATTGCACAAGGGACGTCAGGGTCTTAGAGTTTAAAGTCGTGGTTAGGTTTCTACCTTAATTACTTTCTTGTAGTTGCGGATGCTTGCAAGAGGTATAATCACAAGTATGTATTAGTCCTAGGAAGGTCGGTACATTAGCACAGGTTCACCCACACAACACTTAGCAAACTAAAGAAGATTAATCAACTATATGAAGCGAAAGCACTTGATTCTATTCCCGTGTGTCCTCGAGAATGTTTGGTCATCTTAAGTAATACAACCGGCTTGTCCTTTGCTGAATAAAGGATTGGGACACTTGCTGCATTTATTCTTATTGTCTTTTATTTACTCGTACTTTATTTACTTGCATTATCAAAACCCCCTAAAAATCTGTTTGCTATGTATTTGCAGAGAATTCCTGATCCATACCACTAGCTAGGACCTTCTGCTCCTCGTTGGGTTCAACACTCTTACTTATCGAAAATACTGCGATACACCCCCCATACTTGTGGGTCATTAGTGACCTCCGGCATGCCCAAGATGGACGAGGAAGGAAAAGAAATCAATAACGATGCTATTTGGAACTCCCTCGCCGGCTACGACACTAGAGTTGCCAAGATGGCCAAGGCGGACATATTCGTTCCTACCAATTTACTAGATGAGGACATGGCGTCCTCTGAGTCTAGCCTAGTATCTCCTTCCGAGTTTGATGAGCTTTCCTGGCCTCGCTCTCCTGTTGCTAATGATGCCGCCACAAAGTCCCCTATAGTAGTGTCGTAAAAACAATGTTAGTATTACATGTGTCTTTGCAATGTGTATGCGGAAAAACTGATGAATTTGTAAGGCAGAAAAAACTTGTACTCAAGTTTCCTACTACTTATCTGTTTCCAACATGTATATATTTTTTAAGCAAGTGCTGGCTTATCCATTATTCTGGTTCGTATGCTTGACCTTTCGTGGGACGGAAGACTCGCAACACAAAACTATGCTCTCGGGTGATGATACTTAATAGCACCGTCAAGAACCTAAGAGCAAAATCACCGGCTTTGAGTGCCGAGAAGTCAGTACTCCAGAATCCACATAAAAACTTTAGAAAACGTGTAGACCAGAAAACTTAAGCTAACGCCCGTAGGCGGAATTTTCACAAGTGCAAATGCAAACTTGCGCATAAAGGGTTTATTTGATCCAAAAATGAACAACTAAAGGCGGTAAAAGACCCAGAGAATATGAGCAAACCAAATGCTTTATTTCATTGATCAAATAAGAAACTTATTACATAATATAAAGTATGCTAAGTGTAAAAGTGATGTAGCTGTGCTATGTTCTATGGCCGATCTGTCTTCGGGTAATCATCGTCTAAGTTACGTTGCTTGCGCTTGCGATTTTTAGGCCTATCTTTCAACTCACGAATATCAACGAGGTAATAGGAACCATGGAGCAATGCTTTGCTTATGACGAATGATCCTTCCCAAGGCGGGGATAGTTTGTGTGATTTCTCCTTCTTGAGTCTAAGCACCAAATACCCCTCTTTGAACAAGCGATGCTTAACACGATGACTATGGTAGCCACATAGCTTCTGCTGGTAGATGGCAGATCTCTGTCATGCCAGCACGTGCTCTTCCTCGAGTAGGTCCATGGATAAGCGTCTAGATTCTTCAGCATCATCTTCCTTGTAGGCGGCGACTCTTGGTGCATCGTGGAGGATGTCGGATGGTAGGACGGCTTCTGCTCCATAAACCATGAGGAAGGAGTCAAGCCGGTGGATCTGTTGGGTGTTGTTCTTAAAATCCATAATACAGATGGTAATTCCTCCGCCTAGGCCCCAGTTGCTCTATGTAGCGGTGCCTCTAAGCATGGCTTGATTCCGCAGAATTAGTCCATTGTCTCGTTCAACCTGTCTATTAGACTGTGGGTGTGCCACATATGCTAGGTCAAGGCATATGCCTTTTTCATGACAGTACTCCTCAACTTCTCCAAGAGACAAATTTCTACCATTGTTGGTGATGATGGTGTGTGGGAGACCAAATCTCACCACTAGATCTTGGACGAATTTTAGGGTTGTTTGCCCCATCGAGCTTTCTAATGGGTTTAGCTTCAATCCATATTGTGAACTTAGCCACTGCTACTAGCAAGTGTGTATATCCACAAGGTGCTGCCTGCAAAGGTCCCACCATGTCCAGCCCCCAGATTCCAAACCGCCAAGTTATTGGTATGGTCCGCAATTCTTCAGCTCGAACATTTGGTTGTCTTACATAGAACTGACACCCAAGACATGTTTGTACCAACTAGTCGGCGTCCGCCTTGGTAGTTATCCAGTAGAATCCTTGTCGGAAGGCCTTAGCCACCAACGATCGGGGAGCGGCTTGATGCCCGCAATCTCTGAGATGTATTTCTCTAAGGATATCAATACCTTGCTGCTGGGAGACGCATCAAAGGAAAACTCCTATGGTACTTCTTTTGTGTAGTTGGCCGTCAATGATGACGTAGCATTTTGCTCTTTGTACTATTTACCGGCTTTCAACTTCGTCGGCAGGCAAAGTTCCATCTTATCGATAGTTCATGATCAGTTTCATCCAAGACGGAGAGGTCACCGTTACCGCGTTAGTGAATGAGTCCACTCTATCTGGGTTGTCGGGGTCTGCTCCCTTCATTAATGGGGTCCGTAAATGCTCCAGGAAAACGCCTAGAGGAATTGGTCGGCGAGCTGATCCAAGCTTTGATAGCAAATCTGCTGCCTCATTCTCCTCCCTTTTGACATACTTGACTTCGTAGACGTCGAGGCACTTGGCAATCTCGTCTAATTCTTCTCGATATGCTGCCATCATAGGGTTTCACATGTTCTAGGTGCCAGCTATTTGCTTGGCAAACAAGTCAGAATCTCCACAACAAACTATGCGCTTGATGCCAATATCCTTGGCTACTCGAAGTCCGTGAATGAGGGGCTCGTACTCCACCATGTTGTTGGTAGCGTTGAAGTGGATCTGCAGGACGTATTGCAACTTCTCCCCTATCGGTGATTATAGTAATACACCAACCCCCGAGGCATTGAGTAGCTTTGATCCATCAAAGTGCATGACCCAATATTCTGGCTCTGGCACAAGAGTGTCTTCTGGCAGGTCTGTCCAATCTGCAATAAAATCCCCCAATGCTTATGACTTGATTACGTCGCATCTCTTGCAGGTGATTTCAAAGGCGGCAAGTTCAATCCCACTTTGCCACTCTTCCTGTAGCGTCGCTGTTATTGATGATGTCGGACAGTGGAGCTTTGCTCACTTGTATGATGGGGTGCTCCTGTAAGTAATGCCTCAGCTTGCGTGAAGCAAGGAAAACTCCATAAGCTATCTTCTGGTAGTGCGGGTAATGCTGCTTGGATTCCGTCAAGACCTCTCTTATGTAGTAAACTGGTTGCTGACCTTCGTATTCATGCGTTGGCTCCTTGTGCTTGATACCTTCGATCCGGATTATGGATGTAGTATAGCTTATTTTTCCCTAGTAGACCTAGGTTATCGAATCCTTGGGAAGCGAATATATAGTGAAGTTACTTTAACGGACCTTCGAGAGTTTTAGAATTATTTTTGTGTTTTCACTGGACCAGTAGTTTGCGTCTTTTTGTTGTTGTCAATGATGGAGAGAGAGGGCCTAGGGCGTTCGGCTTCACCTGTAGCTATGCAAAACATCTGATGGAAATAAAAGATAGAAATAAAGCATGCATGTACTTGTTAGAGCAAGATAAATTATATGTGGGTAGTGCATCCATAATTGCTATTGCCTCCGTAGCCTCTTATAGCAATAACCTACTAGTCTCATCCATAGAAGAAAGAGAACTAATGATATGCATAGTGATGTCACCATTAATCCCAAGCAAATCCCTCACATACAGCCGTACTACCCCTTCTGTCACTAGGGTTCCCAACCTACAGATCAGTCATCACTCATACTCCCTATACCTGGCTCAACCCTCGGGGTCTTGGGTACATGACAAGTTCTTGGATTGAGGAAAGAGAGGATACACTAATCATCATGTCATACAAACTAATACACGATCTCATCTATGATAATTCACATGCACAATTTCTACATGGCTAGGCCGAAGCCCTTAGCCTAAGGAGAATTACTCACACATAGAGATGAGATCAAAAATTGCAAACGTTGTAATAAAAATCATGAGATTGATAGCAATAGCATTTCAATGTTGCGAATCGGAGAAGAGATATACTATTACAAGTGGTGGAATATGGCTATGGAGATGGAGAAGGGTTTGGAGATCTGTAGGCGGCTGGTGATCTGTGGCAGAGACTTCCGGATGGTGCGAACTACTCTCGAACTCTGTTTTCTCGTCGCCCGAGGCTTCTGTATATAGGGGACCCTTCACGAAAGTTGTTTTGTTTGACCTAATGGTGGCGGCGCCAACTATACGACCGGAGCTATACGGTTGAAATTGTTGCTCTGGCCGTATAGTTGGTCGTTATGGCGTCTGCCTCGGATGTAAAGCTCCTGGTTTCTTCTGGTAGTTGGAAATCTCGTATCTTTGATTTTAATGTAGTGATCCCCTCCTTTAAATGACACTATCTGCGTAGAAAAAATACAAAAAGAAAGGATTGCATACCCCTGTAAATATTAGCATTAGTGGTAGGGTTTAGAGAGATATTTCATCAATAATATGACTAATATCCAATTTAAATGTGGACATTAGATGACTATATTTCAGAGCTATCAACCTCCCGAAGCTTAAACTTGATCGTCCCGAGCAATAAAACCAAAATCAAAAAGGAACTCAACATTTAAACTGAAATAACAAGATGGTGATCTTACTCATGATTAGTAGTCTCATGTTTCCTCCACTTTATAAATATGAAAAACTTCAGCATAAATAGAGTAATGGCAAGCATATCATAGGGGTTTCATGCATCCTTATAGTGCAGCAAAATTATTGTAAGCATGGATGATTCAAATGAGTAAACTTTATTCCATGTCAAGTAATCAACTCATAGGCTTGCCTTTGAACAGTAAAGTATAATCATGTAAATTAAGAGTGTGAGAGTTGTCATGAAAAGCATATATACTAGAGTGTCTCAAATATCCCACATCAATAAATCAATACTTTTCAAGCACTACTTTTCTATTCATTGTCCTTCAAGAATTTCAGTTTTTAAGTAATTGAGAGCATGCCAAAAAAAATATTTAGTTTATCGGGCTATGATGGACACTCGTGGAATCACTAAGGTTTTTGTTCCTTTTGCATAATGATTTCTCTTAATAACCAGAGGAGTGATTCCATCATGATTACAGCTACCCAGGAGTACCAAGAATATTACCCACTATAGAATTGCTACTACAAGTGTTTAATCAACTCATAGCCGAAATATAGGAGTTTCCTCCATGAACATCGTTCGTAGGCCAGCGGAGTTGTTAGCATCCCATGAAGTTTGACACGCATAAAGCTATATCATTCTTATGATTAACAAGTCAAACTTTGGCATGCTCACAAAAACCGCTAAACATTAATTCAGTCAAACAAATCCTTTCAAAGAGAGCTATCAAGTCAATTAATATTTTTAGTGGTGTTGAGTATCTCTAGAAATAAGCCTTCAAGACTAAGCACTACAACACCCAATCCTTCAATTGTGAGACTTTTCTTATTAGAATTTTTTTAGCATTTTTAGGCAAGACTTTGTTAATTACGAGAGCTGGAACAAAACATGCCCAATTAAATACCTATGCAAACAAAAATCTTACTACAATACAAAGACTCACTCCACCAATATAATATCTCAACATTTACTACTAACTAGCATGGATTTCTCAAACTTCAAAAGTGGGGAGTCATAAGGCATACCTCTCATGTTTGGTTCCACTTATCTCTTCCTTTTTTATTTGTTTCTTGGAAACTTGAAGTTGACCACTCTCCTGCAAACATATGAAGACCTCGAGGCGGAAACAAAAAGAAAGAGGGAAAATAAGGAAAAATGGAGAAATCTTTTTGTGATTTTTAAGAGAGGAAAATTAAAGAATAGAAAATTGGCGGCAAAGCTCGGCTAGAAAATTTCAAAAGAAAATAAGAAGAACTAAAGATAAAATGTTGGGGAAACCAACACGAGTGCTTATAAACTCAAATAAAAACACAACCTCTAAAATAAATAAAAGGAAATGAATGCCACGTAAAGATACATGAGGAAACTTCCCCAAGCTTAGGCTTTTGCAAGCCCTGCAAATCATTGTGGTGGCGGGAAAATGTCGTTACTCCAATTCACGAATTGAGTTGAGAGCTTACTTGTTGATTCTTGGAGGTTCAAAGAGAGGTTGTGCATCCTCTCCACAGTTCTCCAAGTCCTTGGAAATATTGGTATGTGGCAAACCGGGTTTGTGGCTGCTCCTTTTGATGAGGAACTTCTTGCTCCTCTTCTTGGTCCTCGTCCTCTTCAAGAATCTCTTCCTCGGGTTGGTGCTGCTCAACCTGCACATCATATAGCAAACGTCCTTCCTCGATAGAGAAAAGACCATTAGGCATAGGAGCAGGGTAGACACACCCAGCTCCAACAATATGCAGGTAATAAGAACCACCTCTCCTAGTGAGCATTCCACAGGCTCTCAAGATGGAGAAACCACCACGTGTCTCACCTAGTACGGACTACAACTCACCTAGGTCGAGGACTAGGGCAGTGGCAAGTACGGTAATGACGCCTCCTCCTGTGATTGGCCCTTGGCTTTGGGAGGCTTGGTTCTCCAGGTAGCGCACAAGGATGGCGCCCAAGTTGAGTGACAAGCTGCAGTTGATATAAGCAACCTTTGAAAGGACTAGGATGTCCTCCTCGTCAAGTCTCGTGAACTCATTACGTGCCTGCAAGGTGTTAGCAATAACATAGAACAAATAGCGAATTGCAGGATGTTGAATATTCTTCCCCTTGTTCACTCTACTAGTGAAACTCATTCCATTATAGTATTGACCGGGGGAAGGATTTAAGCCAGTAAAGGATGCGCGTAAAGCATGAATATCATTGTTTGACAAATTAAAACATGTGCACCATTCATCTAATGTTAAAGTGTAGTTGTTCTTCATCAGACGGAAAGAAATAGTATCCTCTCCTTGCCATTGTTCAATGGTGCTTTGCAATGAACTAAGGAATTCAATGGTTAAGCAGCGATAGGTAGGTACATCATTGTACACAAAGTTTTGCAGGCCAGCTCTATTGCAAAGTAAATTGAAGTCATCAGCAAAATCGAGTTGGTTCAATATGATGGGGCAAGCTAACTTGATGGCCTTCACTTCGCGGTTCTTGATCCCGTTGAAGCGATCACGATGGGCCTTATTCTTGAACCGTATCGCCATGTGTTCTTGAGCAGCAGCCCGAGAAGCGCTAGCGGTGGCACGAGCACGAGTTTGGCTCCTTGTGTTCATCATCTAAAACATTGAAGAAAGGCAAAAATAAAACTTTTTGATCCAACAACAATAAGTGCATCATATTCCTCATCATAGCGCACTAAAGAATTCCCCTCAAAATAATAATCTATGCAAGAAAATCATGGCAATTGGTTCATAGTAGGTCTCACCCCAGATTGATAATGACAATAGATCAAAGATGAATTTGCAAAAATTAATGGGAGGATCGGAGGAGAAACATACCATAGATCACTTGTGTACGAGGAAATCGAACAAAATTGAATAGGGATGAAGATTCCTTGAGGTTTTTGAGAGAGTTTGGAGGTAGAAGAAAGAAAAAGAATTGAAGTTTTGAAGTTGGGAGTACCTTCCCATCCAATTTTGTGGTCGGACGCAACTATATGGACGTAGCTATACAGTCGGAGCAATGTGTTCCGGCCGTATAGTTGGGCTTTTGTCAAAAAATTAGGTTTTCTTCCTGGCGCCGCAACTATACAGACGCAGCTATACGGGCAGAACAAAATGTTCCGGCTATATAGTTGGTCATTAAACTGTGTGTCCTTGTGAAAGAAATTTTGCAAAGGCATCGATATCTATACGACCAGAATTTTTATTCCTGCTGTATATTTGGTCGTTAAACTCTCAGAACATATGAAAATAAATTGTACGGAGGCATTGCTATCTATACGATCGGAGCTATACGGCCAGAATTTTTCATTCCCGCTGTATAGTTGGTCGTTAAAATCTCAGTACATATTGCAGAATAATTTTCGGTGGCAAAGATATCTATACGACTGGAGCTATATGGCCGGAATTTTTATTCCCGCCGTATAGTTGGTCGTTAAACTCTCTGTGTGCGTCAAAATTTTTATGTTTCTTCGTAGACTATTTCTTTTCCTGTAACTTAGTGATATACCTTGTTTTTGACAGAAAATTGACAGTAAATATTGTTGACCAACAATAGCATGAATAAAGCAGAATTTCAAGTACTACCGAACTTCTTCTCCTCGAGTGGAGTTTTCTAGCACTCTTTATTAAACAAAAGTTTAAACTAAAACTAAAAACTTAACTCAAACCTTTTATTTCACATGGGTTGCCTCCCATCAAGTGCTCTTTTATGGTTAATAGCTTGACCTTGATGATACTCACTTGGGCCAGATGAGTGGAACACCCACTCCAAAGTAACTGGCCTTCAAAGTGATGGCCTCCTTTTTGCCATGCTTGGCTTTCTTCTTCTTGTGGAAATGAATAACAAAAAGATCCCGTGAAGGCAATTGCAGCTTCATATTCCCTTCATGCAGATTAATCAAAGCCTTAATAGTTCCTAGGAAAGGATGGCCTAATATAATAGGAGAAGTAGCATCTTCAGGCATGTCAACTATAACAAAACCAATAAGAGTAGGACAGCCTTTAATGTATACTAAACTGTTCTCCTTAATTCCTACAGTTTTTGTAGGTAGAATCTGCTAGATGCAATTTTAACTCAGTAATTTCAAAGGAGCCAAGATTTAACTTGTTAAAAAGACTCTTTGGAATTGTTGATATGCTTGCACCTAGATCACAAAGTGCAGCTATCTCATTGGTTCCAATTTTAATCTTAATAGTAGGCTCAAATATGTCATCTAGTTTAACATGTAATTTTCTAGTAATTTGCTTGTATTCTTCTTCTAGATCATGTACCTTTATTGCTACTTGATTGACAAAATGTTGATACATAGCTTCATCACTACCTTCACTTACCAGAATCTTGTCGTTGATCCTTTTTACGAGATCTTCAATGGTGTAGCTTGGTGAAGGAGGATTTCTATAATCAAGTTCTTTAGGCTCCTCCCTTTGGATCCTCATCATTTTGAGTTCTTCGACTAGATTGGGCTCAGCTTTACCTGCAAACTTAGCTCGAATGAGAGTTTGACTCTCGGTTATCCTTCCTAGTTGTGCCTCAACGATCCTTGTTCTTTCTTGAAGGGCCTATAAATCATTTCTCAAACTAACAGCTTGGTTAGATAGTTTACCAAGCATAGCATCATGGTTCTCCATATTTTACCTAGAATATTATTTTGTTCATTTTGTGAGTCTATGAAAGACTTCAGTGTTTCTTGGAGACTACAATTATTGTTTCTCATATTATTATTAGAATTTCCTGCAGGACTAGCATAGTGTTTCTGAAAATTTGGATTGTAACTCTTCTTCCAAGCAGGATTTTAATCATTACGAGCTACAAAGTCTATTTCTTCAATATTTGTTTCGGGGGCGACTCTTACCCGAGTTTCCTTACCTTATACGGCTAGTATGAGATCATCCAACTTAGCATTGAGATCTTCGTTCTCTTGTGGTGAAACAGAGTTCACCTTCTTCGTGTTTGACCTTTCCACATGCCATTGGGCATGGTTGTCTTGCATATTGTCTAGCAGCTGCTTTGCTTTGGTAATATGTTTACCCATAAATGTTCCTCCAGCTACAGTGTCAAGCATAGACTTAGACACATGATTAAGAGAATTGTAAAATAAAGGGAGGATTAACCAATCTTCCATCCCATGACTAGGACAGTTTCTTAGGCATTCTTTCATCCTCTGCCATGCAAGCGCTAGTGGCTCACGCTCTTCCTGTCTAAATCCAGTAATATTATATCAAAGTTGCATAGTCTTTGCAGGTGGAAAAAATTTAGTCATAAATAAAGAATTACATCCCACCCACGATGTAATAGTATTTTTAGGCAAAGATAGCAACCATTCTTTAGATCTTCCTCTTAGAGGGAAAGGAAATAGACGCAATTTGATTGCATCAGGGTCAACGTCTTTTATACGCATCATATCACATATTTCAATGAAAGTATTTAAGTGCATACCTACGTCTTCAACATCAGAGCCTCCAAATTGATTCTGCTGAACCAAACTTAAGTAATGGGGCTTAATTTCATAGTCATCATCAACGATTACTGGCTGAGTTATAGGAGTACGCAAATAATCATTATTGGGAGTAGCAAACTCCCCAAGCTTCTTTTCAGCCATACTTCCTATGTTTTTGGGTTTTCTTAGATAAAGAATTATAATGGTAAAAGCAAGAAACTAATTTTTTTGGTTTATCAAATAAAGACTAAAAGCAAACTAACAAAATTAAAAACAAGAATTAAAACTAGCAAGGTTCCTAATAACCTCACCAGGGTAGCCATTGCTTCCCCGGCAACGGCGCCAGAAAAAGGGTTGATACCTTCGATCCGGATTACGGATGTAGTATAGCTTCTTTTTCCCTAGTAGACCTAGGTTATCGAATCCTCGGGAGAGAATGTGTAGTGAAGTTACTTTAATGGACCTTCAGGAGTTTTAGAATTCCTTTTGTGTTTTCACCGGACCAGTAGTTTGCGTATTTTTGTTGTTTTCGATGATGGTGAGAGAGGGCCTAGGGCGTTCGGTTTCACCTATAGGTATGCAAAACATCTGATGGAAATAAAATATAGAAATAAAGCATGCGTGTACTTATTAGAGCAAGATAAATTATATGTGGGCAGTGCATCCATAATTGCTATTGCCTCCGCAACCGCTTATAGCAATAACCTACTAGTCTCATCCATAGAAGAAAGAGAACTAATGATATGAATAGTGATGTCACTGTTAATCCCAAGAAAATCCCTCACATATAGTCGTACTACCCCTTCTGTCACTGGGATTCCCAACCTGCATATCAGTCATCACTCTTACTCCCTATACCTGGCTGAACCCTCGGGGTCTTGGGTACCTAACAAGTCCTTGGATTGAGGCACGAGAGGATACAATAATCATCATGTCATACAAACTAATACACGATCCCATCTATGATAATTCACATGCACAATTGCTACATGGCTAGGCCAAATCCCTTAGCCCAAGGAGAATTACTCACACATAGAGATGAGATCAACAATTGCAAACATTGTAATAAAAATCATGAGATTGATAGCAATAGTCTTACAATGTCGCCAATTGGAGAAGAGATCTACTATGACAAGTGGTGGAATATGGCTATGGAGATGGAGAAGGGTTTGGAGATCTGGAGGCAGCTGGTGATCTGTGGCAGAGACTTCTGGATGTGGCAAACTCCTCTCCAACTCTGTTTTCTTGTCGCCCGAGGCTTCTTTATATAGGGGCCCCTTCACAAAAGTTGTTCTGTTTGACCTAACGGCGGCGGCGCTAACTATACGACCAGAGTTATACAGTCGGAATTTTTGCTCTGGCCGTATAGTTGGTCGTTATGGCGTCTGCCTCCGATGTAAGGCTCCTGGTTTCTTCTGGTAGTTGGAAATATCGTATCTTTGACTTTAATGTAGTGGTTCCCTCCTTTAAACGACATTATCTGCGCAGGAAAATACAAAAGAAAGGATTGCATACCCCTCTGAATATTAGCATTAGTGGAAGAGTTTAGAGAGATATTTCATCAATAGTATGACTAATATCCAGTTTAAATGTGGATGTTAGATGGCTATATTTCGGAGCCATCATCACTACACCATGATGACGATGCTAATTACTCAGTTGGTTGCCGCCATGTAGACTAACATAGGCTCCCTTGATACCGGTGCTACTAGTATTGGCGTGGAGGAGAGTATTCTCTTCAACTCCTGAAGTGTTGTGTTAGCCTCGTTCGTCCATACGAATTTGTCCACCTTCTTGAGCAACTTGTAGAGCGGCATAGCCTTCTCTCCAAGTCGGCTGATGAACCGACTTACTGCTGCTATGCAGCTCGTGAGCCTCTATATTTCCTTCAAGCACGTTGGGTGTTTTATGTCAAGGATGGCCTTTGTTTTCTCTGGGTTCATGATGAAGCCCAACCTCTAGCTGGATGGCACCCCTAAGACACATTTCTTGGGGTTAAGCATCATGTTGTATTTCCGGAGATTGTCAAAGGTTTCCTGCAAGTCGGCGATAAGGTCGTTTGATTTCTTTGACATTACCGCGATGTTGTCCATGTAAGCATGTATGTTGTGGCCTATTTGGGTGTGTAGGCAGTGCTGCATCGTCCGCTGGTAAGTAGCACTAGCGTTTTCATCCCAAAGAGCATCTTGACATATTAGTTTGTGCCATAAGGTGTGGTGAACGAAGTGGCTAATTGGCCCGACTTTTGCATCCGGATTTGGTGGTAACCTGAGTAGGCATCGAGAAAACACAGAAGTTCCGAGCCAGCCGTCGAGTCAATGACTTGGTGAATGTGAGGCAAACCAAACGGATCCTTCGGACACGCTTTGTTCAAGCCAGTGTAATCAACACACATTCTTAATTCATTGGATCCCTTTTTGGGGACAAGTACAGGATTTGCCACCCATCGGGTGTGAATAACTTCTGGATAAAGCCAACCTTAAGTGACCTAGCTATTTCTTTGCCTATAGCCCTTTGTCTTTTGTCACCAAAGCATCGTAGAGGTTGTTTCACCGGTTTATAATTAGGATCAATATTCAAGATGTGCTCAGCAAGTTCCCTAGGTACACCTTATTCTCACGGTGGAAGTTGATGAGCGCGCTTTCCTATTTGGGATCCAGGTCCGTGCGAATGGCGGTGGTCTTGGAGGAATCTCCTTCAACAAGCTCCACCTGCTTGGTCTTGATGGCGGCCTTGCATGCGGGTTCGGCATCAGTAATTTGCTTCTTCAAAGCCAGCATCTCCGAGGCATTGACTGGCTCTGGATCTCCTTGAACTCCTCATCGTAGAGGACCTCTTCGGCGAAAGCGGCTTCCCTGAGCTCTTACTCCCATGCCTTAGTGAAGCTTCCATCAATGGTGATGATGTCGTTTGGTCTGGGTATCTTGAGTTTGTTGTAGACAAAGCTTGGCCTTGCGAGGAAAGAGTGGAAGATATCGCACCCAAAGATGACATGGTACACACTCTTGATAGGCGCCACTTCAAAGGTCACGCGTTCTTGGCGGTAATTGTTGAAATCACCAAAAGCGACCGGAAAGGTGATGTAGCCCAGGGAATTAGCTTGTCGGCCAGGGACAATGCCATGGAACACAGTGTTGCTCTTCCTTAGCTGGATCTCTGTCAAGTTCATTTTTTGCAGTGTATCTAGGTACATGATGTTGATGCTGCTTCCACTGTCCACGAGGAACTTGGTCAACTCTGTGCTGTCAATCAAAGGGTTGATGACCATGGCATACTGGTTCTCTATTGGGATAAGATCTGGATGATCCTTCCTATCCCAAGTGATTGGATTCTCCGACCACCTGACGTACTGGGAACCGGAGGACGGGTGGCCATCAGTATCCTCAGAGATGTTTTCTAGGCCCCGATAGTGGGGGTTCCAAGGAAAGTGTGGTAGACTGGAGCCCTTCTTCTCGATGTTTTTTCCCTTTTCCCTCACCCTTGTCGGTGGACTTGGGTTCCACGTCTTCATCCATATCACTTGAATCCTTGGACTCCTCCTCCTTCTTTTTCCCTTTGCCCTTTCCACGGGGTATGTTCTTCCGACTTCGCTTGTAGCCGAACTCAAGGTCTTCCTTTATGTCATTGACAAACTTGCATTGGCGATTGGTGTGGGTGGCTTTGCCGTTTGCATCGAGGTGGACGAAACATGGCATATCGTTGTACTCTTCATACGTTTGGGGAACGCAGGGTGCTGAGCGTGTAGAATCACTCATCTACTGACCGTGGCTAGCCCCCCATCCACGACCGTGTTGCCCACCTCCGCCTCTGCCAATGAACATTGTGGCGACCATGTCGGCTGTTTGCTTCTCTTCGGGTGGAGTCTTCCGCTTGTTATTGTTGTCTTTTCTGGTCTAGGTAGGGATTACTATTTCCGGCAACGATCCGCGCGCGTCATAATCAGCAGCGGCAAATTCGCTAGCCACGGTGATCATTGCATTGAGGTTGAGCTCATTGTTATCTTATTTGTGCTTCAACTTATGCCAGAGCAAAGTTCCCTTCTCCAGACCGTCGATGAAGGCGGCCATAGCGGTTTGTTCGTGCACCCCTACGTAGGAATTTTTCATATCCAGCTAGCGAGAGAGGTAAGCACGAGTGGTTTCATCTTTTTATTGTACGCACCGCTGTAGGTCTCCGACAGTGCAGGGATGTTTGTACATACCCTCGAAGTTCTTGGTGAATGCTTCATGCATGTCCAACCAATTACATATTGATTTCTCCGGTAAGTCGTCAATCCACTGTCGGGCGGTACCGGTAAGCATAAGTGGGAGGTACTTGACGATGACATTGGGGTTTCCCTCTGCGATGTAAATCGCTTCGCTGTAGTCCTGCAACCATGTGGCTGGCCTAGCGGTGTAGTCATAGGGCTTGATAGTCTTGTCTATCCGAAGGCCTTGGGGGTAGGTTGTGGCCCGTATTACTAGTCCAAAACAACGTGGCCCAAGGTATGGGAGCTCCCGTGCTTCTTGGATCTTGTCCAGCCGTGAATGTGCATCATACGGCTCTGGTTGATTCCCTTTTCCGTCATGGGGAGGGGAATTTTGGTGCGAGTTATGAGATCCACCGTTCCCTCCGCCATGATGGCTGCTAGGTGATGACGGTGGTGGTGGAGGCAACGGGTTAGCCTTCTTGTTGCTCCCTCCTTGTGACTCCTCACGCCTGTTGTGGTTGCTTGTCGGACGTGGTGCTTCCTTGTAGGATTTGCTCCTGTGTCCTTCAACGCCGCTGCACTCTCCAGCATGCTAGGGCTGCTCGCCCTAGTCGCGTATAACGATGCTGACTTGGGGACGCCTAGGCGGTGACATGCTTTTATGGTGGCGCGGCTGTGGTTCCTCATGACGCCGAGATGGCAGGGGGTGGCGCCGATCGACAAGGGTGAGCCTTTTCTCCGTGAATGGAGGATATGGGTATGGCATCAACCCTATTGTGCGCATCCCTCCATCTTCGCTCCATGGAGTGATGAGTGCATATTTGCATCATGTTTTATGTTATTATTTTGCATTGTAGATGTAGGATCTTGGTATTTTACGGCGCTCGCATGCACATTTTATGTCTGTTTTCACCAGAATCAGGACAGATGGTGGATCCAATGGATCCAATTCTTGGAACAGTTGTGCTGTGGAGAAAAGGACTAAAAACAACGTAAATCTCTTATTTGGGAAATATTAATAATACCAGAAGAAAACCAGTAGCGAACAAAGGAGGCAAAGAGTTCAACGACCAACTATACGGGCAGAGCAATTTTCCGGCCATATAGCTCCGGCCGTATAGCTGGCGCCGCCTCCGCCTCATCAACTAGTTTCACCCCGTGCAATTGGTTCAAGAGGACGACATACAAAATACCCAGAAATCGCAGAAACATCACCTTCGGAAGGCATCTGGAGGGGGAACTCATCCACAAGGGATCCATCTTCGCCCTACAAAGATCCAGGAGGCTAAGGCATCGATCTTCATCATCCACTGCTGCATCACCACCATCTCCATCCATCCCATCTACATCTTGTCTAGATCTTGTTTTAATTCCTATACTCATTGTGGATTTATACAAGTACTATTCATTTATGATTTTTTCCATTACCATTTCTATGATGTTGATTGTCTCCATGTCTGAGTAGATCTCTAGTTCTTGGGGAGATGGAGAAACCCTAGCATATGATTGAGATGAGATACGGATTATTATATTATACATCATTATGTATACGTGTTAATTGGCTTCATCTTGATATTGGGAGTTGTGCACCTCCTTAATATTTGTCTCCTATGGGGACTCAATGAAGGGGATTACTTGTTGGTAGATGGAGGGATGATAGCACTTACTGTGACTATAAATTCATTGTCATTCCTTACGTACTAACTTGGGGATTCAAGGAGAACTCACAAATCCATGTCCATGCCATGGGAGAAATCCCTTAATATCGCAGTAACGTGATGGTTGTCGGTTATTTTCTAATGTGGTTATGAGGATGATGTGTGCAGCGGTTGCTGGCTATTCGTCCATATATGGAGCTCCTCCCACATACATACACTATTCGTTATAATACTCTTGATTACTTAGTCTAAATTGCTTGTGGTGGATCCACTAATCCCTGAGAACGCCTTTTCCCTATTGTAGTTCCAAAGTTCTATTACACACACGATTCTTACTTTCTGCATTAATTTTTGCTTTACTTTAAATCACCTTGTTCAACCAAAACCCCAAAAACAACTCTAATTTTCTTGCATCTTAAAGTTATTCCTTAAGTACTCTGTTTAGTTATAGTTAAAAGCATTTTAGTCTTTTGCCTACTGCTCCCTATGGGATCGATATCTTTATTTCGAAACTAGCTACCAATGATCTGTGCACTTGCAGTCATCATGGAGCCTATGTGGGATCCCTCGTCACGGGGAGATCTTGGCCTTCTGCGGCTGTTCGTGGTTGACTGGCAAAGCTCCGGGTTGGACTCAAGCCTCTGCGAGGTAGTCTTTTCTTGTTGCTTGCATGCCTTGGCGACGAGGTCGTATACCTGAGCAACTGCTTCTCCCGACCTGTCCTGCTCTAGGAAGGTCTTGGTGACGGTGATGTTGAGGGCGGGAGTTGGCATTACTTGACTCCCCTTTGAATCAATGTATGGGGTGGCTTTTAACGGTTTGGTTCCACTATATCCCAACTTGCGCTGAACACTGGGGTCTTCGACGATGTGAGCTGGTGCTTTCTTTTCTTTGTGCTGCAGTACTAACTGCTTGTACTCCACTGTTGGGTTCGCAGCATAGAAAACGAAAATTTCCTATGATGGGAACTATACGCCAAGATCTATCTACAAGATACACGCAACGGGTGGATATACATCCATAGAGAACTTACCCTCAAAGACAACAAAGCTTTGTTAACGAGATGGAAGTCGTGGATGATGTAGTCGTACACTTTCCGATCTCAAGATCGTGATGAAGTCTAGCAGGTCCGGCTCCAGCACATCCATCAGATCCAGCTCCATCAAGTCCAGCGCAACCAAGTCCAGCACCGCAAAGCAGCGATGCATCCGTGATCACACACACGTCCGGTACCCTGACAACCTCCGTCCCTCGCTCCACTAAAGCAGCGAAAGAAGCAACTCCTTTCTAGATAAAGCCACCGGGAACATGTATCTCGCTAATCCGAGACCATGGGGAATAACTAGAGGGGGAGAGAGATCCTTCACGAGGAGGTGTGTGTTGTGAGGAGCAGAGGGGGGGCCTTTTATAGGTAAGAGGGGGCAGCCAAGGGCCATGGCATGGGAGCCATAGTGGTGCCCCCACCTCTTCCATCATTCATGTGGTGGATTCTCCACTCACATAAATATGCCTCCACTCACACCTCCACTCACATGCATTAAATTTCCACCAAATTTAATGCAAGATCTCATTAAATAAAACTATTTTATTTATTTTATTCAGAATTTTGTCAATTACTTTAATTAACAAACATTCACATAAAACCCCCTGCAACATTTCAATATCACATGCATAACCAGTTTCTGCAATTTCACCCGAAATAATTCTGGTTTCCATCAAAATGATTCCAACGCTTTCTTAAAATATTTATTTGAAATATATTTGCTCCAAATGGTGTCGGTATCCCTTAAGTGTGTCACCCTACGGTTCCCGAATAATGCAGACATGATCAAGACACCTCTCCGATCAATAATCAGCAGCGGGACCTGGAGATCCGTACTGACTCCCACACATTCAACGATGACTCTTGTGTTCGTGTGAACCTTTAACGTTGTAACTAAATCCCTTTGTCTCGCGATATAATACATGTCCGAGATTCGATCATTGATATCCAAATACCTAGTTTGATCTCGTTACCGACATGCACTCTTTTCTCGTTCCCGTGATATAACATTTTACTGATCACATCACTTGCTTGCAAGCTATCTTAATGTGATATCACCGAGAGGGCCCAGAGTATATCTATCCGTCATCGGGATTGACAAATCCCACTCTTGATCCATGAGCCTCAACATAACACCTTTGGAGTATCTGAACCCACCTTTAATGTCACCCTTTTGCGGCGTGACGTTTGATGTTATCAAGTCACTCTTTCGATGTTAGCAATTAACATGATCTCATGGTCTAAGGACTAAGATTACTTCGTATGATGTTATAGCAATATAAACACAATGACTTTGATTGTAATGCTATACTGCGGATGAATGTTCATCACTTCATTTCATAAATGTTGTGACCTCGTTATTAACAACATCCGATGTCCATGATCAGGAAACCTTGATCATCTTGTTAATCAACGAGCTAGTTTATATGAGAGGCATTACTAGGAACTTTGTATTTTGTTTATTAAACACACATGTATTAACGTTTCCAATTAATACAATTATAGCATGCAAAATAAACATTTATCATAAACATGGAATAAGATAATAACCACTTTATTATTGCCTATCGGGCATATTCCCTTCATCAGTCTCCATAGCTCTTGCCACCTTGATAGATTGTTATGCCTTGGCTATGTCTTCGTCCATCTTAGCGCCCTGTTCTGCGATGCTCTTGGCCTCCGCTAGGATTGTTGCACGCTTCTCATCAAGCTCCATAACGCTCCGGATATGGGTGACGGTGATGGGCTCAACAAGGAGTGCACCGTAGATCACCTTGTCAACGGGAGTAACCAAAGGGCTGCCAGCTGCAGACATTGATGGTGGCGGCTGATTTGACTGCTTGGCAGTACTGGGGGCTATGGTGAGTTCCTGCGCCTACTGCGGGCGGATAACCGGAGGGGCATGGCCTTGGCCAGAGCCGGAGGCTCGGTGGCTTTCTTGGCTGCTGCTGCTCTGGTAACCACAGGTGTGGGCGGAGCTCTCTCATGTTCTGGTTCCTGTCCATCTTTTTCCATCACGCTCCCAATGGCGACTAGCACCTGGTGAGACGTGTTGGCCTTCTCGAAGCGCTCCTCCTTCTCGATCTCCTGCTTGATCTCCCTCATAATAGCATCGTATTCCTTGGAGTTAGCATCTGAGCTGCCGCCATCCATATTGATGTCGGTGTATAGCATGTCAAGGATGGAGTCGGAGTTGGCTTCGGTGTTATTGACGGCGGATGGTGTGCGCGGGGAGGTTCTTCGTCCCTCTAAATGCATCTGGCTAGAACGAGGATGGTGACTACACCAACAAAGTGTGACCTTCGCATCTCTAACTCTCGGGGAAGCCAAGCAGATTTGTGGGGTCCTTCCACCATTATATCCTACATAGGGGCGGTTTGGGTGGGCCTTGAATTTTCCTAATCCGAGCCACCATACTCTAGAGAGAGGTACGACCCAAATTCTTCTACGAATGTGTCCTGACCGTAGGTGGTCCGTGCGGGTCTTGACGAGTTTCTGACTTCCTGGGAGCTAGGACCCGAGTCAGTTTCTCCGATGAAGATGTGGATGTCTCTGAAGGGGATGATGGAGCAACTCGTAAGGTTCGTCTTCACCGGCACCCAAAACTCATCTAGAGGGACGATCGGGACATTGCCCGAGAAGAGAATGCGTCCGAAGGCCATGGTGTCACTGATTCCCGCGAAAAGCTTGGACCTCGCTCGGTGTAGATCTCGAAACGCCTCTTGCCCCACGGTGGGCCCCAACTATCGTGGTATTGCTGATGAGTACACCATGGAGGGTTCCTCACAGTGCGTGTTTAGAGCTGGGGTAAGGCAGAGAGTTGGCGGGTACGAGGTAACACAGTTTACCCAGGTTCAAGTTTCACAACAGTGGCAGAACTCTACTCCTGCTATAAAGCACTATAATGGCAATACGCCGAATTACAGAGATCGGTTTGCTGTGCGAGGGTGTTATGAATCGTGCCCTAAAGGCTCCGACATGTCCAGTTTATAAAGGCACCAGAACCTAGGGTTACAGGGAAAGGACCTTGCCAAACAAGTCATAGAGTCCTACACTAATACTAACTAGTCTTCATGTTTTGTACTCCAAGGCTCCGGGCACATCAGTGACTCCCACGTAGCCTTCCTTTATCCGGCATGGACCTCCCTTCTGGATCCATCTAACTGGGCTGCCCAGCAGGCCATATGTAACACTCCAGTTTTAGTTAATCCTTAATTAGGGTTTTGATTGTGCATTCGTGAGCATCATTCCCTAAAATGCATGCAAAGAAAATAATATGCAAACCCCCAAACCCTAGTTTTCCCTCCCCCTTGAAATCAATTCAAAAGGTTTTGAATATTTTGAAAGCTACAAAGTATGGAGCCCAAATTGATAAAAGGGCCCATACAATATTTTCTATAATTTTATAAAGCATCTGGTATTTTTTGAATGACTCAAACAGTTTTGAAATTCAAGTATAAAAGGAAAAGTGGGAAAATAAAAAGGAAAATAAGTTCTGCTAAAATAATAACCAGAGCCAGCAAAGCAGCCCATCCCAGCTCGCCTCCTCCCTCTTTCCCTCTTTCCCTTCCACTCGCGCGCAACGTCTTGCGGCCCAGTAGAGACCCATCCAACCCACATGTAGCCTAGCCCAGATACCCCTTCGCCTCGTCGTCTTTGCAGACGATGGTAAGCAGTTGCCTGGCGCACCGCTCACCGTCGATCGCTGCCAGCCGCTGTGATGCGTGCCGCCGATGCCCTGCGAGGATATGACCTTGCTGCCATGCCCCTCTTCCCCTTGCCCTCTCACTCTCCCCTACGCCCTCTCTCTTCTGTTACCCATCGGAGCCCGAAACCCTAGACGCCTCAGTCACCGTCCATCACCACCGTTGCAGGCCACCCCGAGCTTTGCCGTGATGCCTGGAAGATCGGCCTCGTCAAGCTAAGCTTCCTCGCAGAAGGAATCGACCTCGAGCACCGGAAATCGACGACACAGTCACCATCTTCCCTGACTCCGACCGCCACCATCATCATCCATCGCCGTCGAGTCCAGCCGCGCCTCGCATCACCGACCCCTCCATAGTCTTCATGGTGAGCCATCGGTGCCTCGGGCACCCTCCTCTAGCTCTCCCGCTTGCTGTAGCGCTGCCGCGCCGATAACTTCAAGCTCCACCACCGCTTGCCGTCGTGTCCCATGCTCCGGTGACCTTCCCATAGTAGCGCATGTTGGAGATATGCCCAAGACGCAATAATAAAGTGGTTATTATTATATCTTTATGTTTATGATAAATGTTTACATTCCATGCTATAATTGTATTATTAGGAAACACTAATACATGTGTGTTTTGTAAACATAAAAGAGTCCCTAGTAAGCCTCTTGTTGAACTAGCTTGTTGATTAATTGATGATCATGGTTTCCTGATCATGGACATTGGATGTGATTAATAACAAGGTTATATCATTAGGAGAATGATGTAATGGACACACACCCATAGTAAGCGTAGCGTAAAGATCAAGTCATTAAGTTCGTATTGCTGTAAGCTTTTAAATGCATAGTAACCTAATCCTTCGACCATGAGGTTGTGTTAATCACCATCACCGGATGGGTACTTTGATGACATCAAACACCGCTTCGTAACTGGGTGGTCATAAAGGTGTCATTGGGTATTCTGAAAGTATGTGTTGAAGCGCATGGACCAAGATTGGGTTGTCCATCCATATGACGGATAGATATGCTCTGGGCCCTCTCGGTGGAATGTCATCTAGTTAGCTTGCAAGCATGTGACTGGGTCACAAGGGATGCATATCACGGAACGAGTAAAGAGTACTTATTAGTAATGAGGTAGAACTAGGTATGGAGATGCTGACGATCAAACCTCGGATGAGTATAGTATCACGTGACAAAGGGAATTGGTTTCGTATGTAAATGGTTCAATCGATCACGAAGTCATCGTTGAGTATGTGGGAGCCATTATGGATCTCCAGGTCCCGCTGATGGTTATTGATAGGAGATGTGTCTCTGTCATGTCTGCATATTCACGAACCGTAGGGTGACACACTTAAGGTTCGAAGTTGTTTTAAGTAGATATGGAATATGCGTTGGAGACCGAATGTTGTTCGGACTCTCGGATTGGATTCGGGACATCACGAGGAGATCCGGAATGGTCCGAAGAATAAGATTCATATATTGGAGATCATTTTCTGAGTTAGGAAATGTTCTGGAGTATTTGTATGAGGGTTCTAGAAGGTTTCGGATTGTTCCGGAATGTTCTGGAAGGTTTCTTGGAGTTTGCTTGAAAACCAAGGAAGGGATCAAGGAGTCCTGGTGGGTCAAGACTAGGAGTCGTGGGGGAGGAGGACTCCTCCCCCCACTCCCCAATCCGCCGGCCTAGAGGAAGGGGAGTCCTACAAGGACTCCCCCTCCCATGGCGCCTCACCCCCCTTAAATAGAGGGGCAGGGGCGCCCCCTCCACCCCTGCTCCCATAACTCCCAATCTCTGCCGCCTCTCTCCTCCACCTTTCTTCTGCACAGGCATAGGCGAAGCCCTGCAGAATTCTCTACTCCACCACCACCACCACGCCGTCGTGCTGCTGGGATTCCGTGGAGAAGATCTACTACCTCCGCTGCTCGCTGGAACGGGGAGAGGAAGGTCTGCTTCGACTCCGCACGTGTGACCGACTGCGGAAGCGCTACCGAAATGCGGCGCCCGAAGGATCGTGAACTTGACCGGCTGCGGGAGCGCTGTTGGAACGCGACGCCGGAAGGATCGTCCACTCGATCTTGAGATCGGCAAGTGATCGACTATATCAACCATGAGATCTAATCTCGTTAACGCTTTCGGATCTACGAGGGTTAGTTCCTTTCTATCTCGTTGCTCATGTCTAATAGATTAGATCTTGGCTTTTATCTAGATTAGATCTGGGTTTTGTTCGTTCTTGCGGTAGAAATTTTTTGTTTTCCATGCTACGAACCCTTTAGTGGTATCAGAGCCGTATCTATGCGTAGATCTGTTGCACGAGTAGAACACAATGTTTTTGTGGGCATTGATGCTTTTGTTGTCGGTGTCTTAGCGTGTAATTTGCATCTTGCAGCATGGTGGGATGAAGCGGCTCGGGCTAACATTACATGTCATCGCACATGAGACTTGCTCCACGCTTGACGTGCAACTTGCTTTGCACAAGTGGCTTTGCGGGTGTCTGTCTCTCCCACCATTGTTAAGATTCAATTTACAATGAGCATCTTGACAACACTTGTATCAACGTTGTGGTCCTTGTTCGTAGGTAAGATCGGTCTTATGCGAAAGCCCCAAACCACGTAAAACATGCAAAGAAAATTAGAGGCGTCTAACTTGTTTTTGCAGGGGTTTTGTGATGTGATATGGCCATTATGTGATTGTGATTATATTTGATGTATGCAATGATCCTTATTGTAATATGGCAACCGGCAGGAGCCTAATGGTTGTCTTTAAATTTTGTTTAAGACCTGCGTGTCTATTCATCATGTAATAGCTTTATTCCAAGTAGTTGTAATAGTTGTTGTTGGTGATGGCCAACCATGAAGCGGCGCCATGGACCTTGACGCCACGCTGGTGATGATGGAGTTCATGTCCATGCTTTGAAGATGGAGATCAAAGGCACAAGAAGAAAGGCCATATCATATCACATATTATGAATTGCCTGTGATGTTAATCCTTTATGCATCTTGTATTGCTTAGATCGCGACGGTAGAATTATAAGATGATCCCTCTCACTAAATATCAAGTAATAAAGTGTTCGTCCTTAGTTGGCACCGTTGCTAAGACTCGTCGTTTCGAAGCATCTCGTGATGATCAGGTGTGATAGACTCTACGTGTGCATACAACGGGTGCAAGCCAGATTTGCACATGCGGAAACTAAGGTTAACCTTGACGAGCCTAGCATGTACAGACATGGTCTCGGAACACGGAATACCGAAAGGTAAAGCATGAGTCATATGGATGATATGATGAACATGTTGATTGTTCGCCTTTAAAGCTACATCATCTCATGTGATGATCGGACTTGGTGTAGTGGATTTGGTTCGTGTAATCACTAAAACAACTCGAGGGATATTGTTTTGAGTGGGAGTTCATTTGTAATTTGGATTAGTCAAACTCAATTTATCATAAACACAATCAAAGTGAATTTGCATAGTTTGTTGTAGTCATTGGCATCCGTTCACCACCTTACGCTTAGTTATAGTTGAGATAGTGGAACTATAGAAATTCTGGATATTTACTTTACGAACTGGTATCGTATTTTTTTGAATGTCAATTTAAAGTTTATAAGTCCTATTGCAAACTTTCAGCAAACTCTATTTACTCTATGAAGTTTAATAAATAGTATTAAATCAAGAGTAACAATTCCAGTGTTAGTATCTAATGTATCATGTTTGCCTCCATGATTCTTGATACTCAAAAGATTGTTTTAATATCAAGTTTATCTAAGAGCTGAAAGCAATATTTCAGAAACCATCATATGTGAAAGGTATTGCGATATCTAAAACAATGTGTTGGTTACAACATGATAGAGTATACGTCCTCATATTTGATGAGAATTTGTGAAGGTTGGAGACGCTAATCGTCCTAATCCTCCAAAAGGTTTTGAAAAAGAAACATTATACTCGCAATTCACCTTTATAAGCTATAGCAGCTTGATCATGAAAGTTGTCATGATAAGGATGAATAGAAGATGTAAGTAAAATGTTTACTACACTAAAAGATTACTAAAGAATGGATTTTTGAAAGAAAGCCAAACATTTGATGATGGTGATCCACTTGAAAGTGCAAGTCCAAAGGTATTAGTATTTTACTATATACGCTTTGTACTATTTGTCATGTGAATGACACCACTATTTATGTTGATAGATTCTTTTAAAAGAAAAAAAGAATTGCTGAAAGAGAATCTATAAAATATTTGGCAGAAATTATTAGGTTGGAGATGTCCAACTTGGGTATGTAGAAGATATACATGTTATGGTTGTATTCCTTGCTTGTTAAACAATGTGGCTCTTAGGTATTGGATACCGAATCGGTTGGTATGAAGTGTCATACAGGACAACACAATTCATGAACTACAATTGCCTAAGTAACTAGCAAGAGAATGAGTGATGATGTTCATAAAAAAAGTGTTATTGTGTTTTTCATTGACATCAAACCTAGCCTTCAAGATTTGTTTTAATAATTGTTATTTTGTTCCGGTATTACGAGAAAAATGGTTGTTCAAATAATAACCGTATTCCATAAAGGATGGATGAACTTTTACAAGTCTAGTGGGAGAAATCACATCCATAAACACTATTGCTAAAATGTCGCAAGACAAATGATTGAAAGATCACTTATGAAGTGACATCGCTGTTTAAATAATATTTGAAAGAAAACATGAAGAAAATCCATGTTGATGGAATTTTGGAGTCTTTGATTTTGATTAAATGACGCTTGTGATACTTTCCTAGAGATAATTAAAACTCCGTTCGTAGGCCAAAATAGGAACGGACGACTAACTGAATGGAATTTGTACATATTGATGTATATAGTCCATTATGTGTAGTCATGGGCGATGGATTTCAACTTCATATGCTTTCTCCGAAGATTTGAGTGAGTATATCTATATACTTACTCAATAAGGAAGAAGTATGAAACATTTGAAAAATGTTCAAAGACTTTCAAGATGAAGTGGAAAATCATTGTAACAAGAAAATAAAAGAGTTTATGATTGGATCATAAAGAAAGATATTTGAGTTACAAGTTTAGCAAAACACCTAAGATTTGAGGAATCGTTCCATGGATTTGCATTTCCCAAAACACCATAGGAGTATGGAGTGTTCAAGATATGTAATGAAACCTTGTTTGACATGGTAAGATCAAAGGTGTCATTTATAAAACTGCCATTATATATTAGAGTAAAGCTTTAGTGACTACCGCTTTTACACTGAAAAGAGCTCCATCGTGATCCGTTGAAATGACACCATATAAGTCATGGTTTGGGATAAAACCCGAATTGTCTTTTCTTAAATTTTGGTATGTTATGCATAAGTAAAATGTTTACAAACCAAAGTCGGATAAGCACGTCTTTGTAGGTTATCCCAAAGAATTTGTTGGAAATTTCTCCATAACACCGAGGACAAAAGATTTTGTTACTTGGAACGTCAAGTTTCTTGAGAAGGAATTTTTCGTGAAAAGTTAAGTGGGAGGACAATAGAACTTTGATAAGGTTGTTGAACCTTAGCTATATGTGCTAAGTAGCGCAGCGCCGGAAAGTGTCCCGGTGGCGGACACAATGCTCATGGCTCTCGTGATTACAAAAGGTGTGATCTCGGAGATTAGAGTTCCTATAGAACCATGTGGGTCAGTAAGAATCAAATAGTAAGATTTGATAAGCAAGTCGTTATTGTTTTGACAATGATGAACCGACTACATGCAAAGAAGCGATGATGGGCCCTGACTCCATAAAATGACTAGAAGTCATGGAATCCGTGATAGTATCCATACACGAGAAATCAAGTTTCTGAACTTCGAAGACCCTCCGGAAAGGCGTGAAGCCTATTGGTCGTGTTTGGATCTATAAAGAAATAGACATGGATGTTTCAAATCTATGAAATAGTCGACATGTCGGAAAGAATTTACGACAATGTTCAAGGAATTGACTATGATAAGATTTGATCTTTCATAGCGATATTTAGTCTGGACGGATTAATGTAGCAACCACTACATATATTTTGATATATGGTAGTTGAACAAACAAAACAAGTTCTTCTAATAGAATGGTTACCTAGGACGTGTACATGACATGATCCAAAGGGTTTTGTTAATTCAAAGGATGCTAAAAGAGTATGCTAAACTTCAATAGTTGAAGTAAGCATAGCGGAGTTGGAATCTTCACCATGATGAAACTGTTAAAAGAGTTTAAATTCATCGGAGATGATGAAGATGCTTGCATTTGCAAGAAATTAAGTGGGAGCGCTGAGACATATTTCAAATACATTATGTAGAGGACATATTGTTGATTAGAAATGATGTATCTTGTATTGACACAGGTTAAGAATTTCATTTTGATGAAAGACTTAGGCATAACCCAAGAATTAGGCATCAATGTCTATATGGATAGATTGAGGCGCTAATATGGTTTTGCCAAATGTACATAGATAAGATGTTGAATGAGTTCAATATGGAAACAACAAGAAAGGTTCTTGACGCACGGAAAGGACTGAATCAAGATTCGAGTGTGTTGACATGAGATTCAAGTGTTTTGACACTTGGTGAAATCACAAGAATATTTTGATCAATCATTCTTTGAGATGTACACATCCAGATATGTCCTATGCTCTAAATGTTATGAGCATATACCAGAATGATTCATAAGATGATTATTGGACAATAGTAAAGATATTCTTATGAGCTTTGGAAGAACTAAGAATATATCATGTATAAGTGACAAATAGTTAAAGGTAGTTCATTGTAAAGTGTTACATTGATACAAGTTTTGTCACAAGATACAAATTAAGTTTATCTCAATTTAAACTATGGGTGGCACAATGTAATGGAAAGGATGTTCCATGATGGATTTGGATGAGTTCCAAAGTTGAGACATTGTGACGGATACTACAACAAAAGGCTAAGTATATAACTGCTATAGTAGCAGCAAAGGAGGGCATTTGTGTTAAGTAGTTTGTTATCAAACTAGGTGTGGTTCAAAGTGGGCTAATACTATAAAGATACATTGTATGACAATTGTATCAACATGATTTAATCCCAAGGAACTAAAGGTCTCACCAAAGGACCAAATTTATACAATGCCATCTCATTGGAGAATGAGTAATGCGTAGAGACGCAAGAACATGCAAATACACACGGACCTGGAAGTGTCAGATCCGAAGATTATGTTTACCACTAGCAATAGTGTCTATACAACACCAGAAAGCCATAGGTGTTGAATGCACAAGTTTTTAACTAGATTATTGACTCTAGTGCAAGTGGGAGACTGTTGGAGATATTCCCAAGAGGCAATAATAAAGTGGTTATTATTATATCTTTGTGTTTATGATAAATGTTTACATTCCATGCTATAATTGTATTATTAGGAAACACTAATACTTGTGTGTTTTGTAAACATAAAAGAGTCCCTAGTAAGCCTCTTGTTGAACTAGCTTGTTGATTAATTGATGATCATGGTTTCCTGATCATGGACATTGGATGTGATTAATAACAAGGTTATATCATTAGGAGAATGATGTAATGGACACACACCCATAGTAAGCGTAGCGTAAAGATCAAGTCATTAAGTTCGTATTTCTATAAGCTTTTAAATGCATAGTAACCTAATCCTTCGACCATGAGGTTGTGTTAATCACCATCACCGAATGGGTACTTTGATGACATCAAACACCGCTTCATAAATGGGTGGTCATAAAGGTGTCATTGGGTATTCTGAAAGTATGTGTTGAAGCGCATGGACCAAGATTGGGATTTGTCCATCCATATGACGGATAGATATGCTCTGGGCCCTCTCGGTGGAATGTCATCTAGTTATCTTGCAAGCATGTGACTGGGTCACAAGGGATGACATATCACGGAACGAGTAAAGAGTACTTATCAGTAATGAGGTAGAACTAGGTATGGAGATGCTGACGATCAAACCTCGGATAAGTATAGTATCACGTGACAAAGGGAATTGGTTTCGTATGTAAATGGTTCAATCGATCACGAAGTCATCATTGAGTATGTGGGAGCCATTATGGATCTCCAGGTCCCACTGATGGTTATTGATAGGAGATGTGTCTCTGTCATGTCTGCATATTCACGAACCGTAGGGTGACACACTTAAGGTTCGAAGTTGTTTTAAGTAGATATGGAATATGCATTGGAGACCGAATGTTTTTTGGAGTCTCGGATTGGATTCGGGACATCACGAGGAGATCCGGAATGGTCCGGAGAATAAGATTCATATATTGGAGATCATTTTCTGAGTTAGGAAATGTTCCGGAGTATTTGTATGAGGGTTCTAGAAGGTTTCGGATTGTTCCGGAATGTTCTGGAAGGTTTCTTGGAGTTTGCTTGAAAACCAAGGAAGGGATCAAGGAGTCCTGTTGGGTCAAGACTAGGAGTCGTGGGGGTGGAGGACTCCTCCCCCCATTCCCCAATCTGTCGGCCTAGAGGAAGGGGAGTCCTACAAGGACTCCCCCTCCCATGGCGCCTCACCCCCCTTAAATAGAGGGGCAGGGGCGCCCCCTCCACCCCTGCTCCCATAACTCCCAATCTCTGCCGCCTCTCTCCTCCACCTTTCTTCTGCACAGGCATAGGCGAAGCCCTGCAGAATTCTCTACTCCACCACCACCACCACGCCGTCGTGCTGCTGGGATTCCGTGGAGAAGATCTACTACCTCCGCTGCTCGCTGGAACAGGGAGAGGAAGGTCTGCTTCGACTCCGCACGTGTGACCGACTGCGGAAGCGCTGCCGAAACGCGGCGCCAGAAGGATCGTGAACTTGACCGACTGCGGGAGCGCTGCTGGAACGCGACGCCGGAAGGATTGTCCACTCGATCTTGAGATCGGCAAGTGATCGACTACATCAACCACGAGATCTAATCTCGTTAACGCTTTCGGATCTACGAGGGTTAGTTCCTTTCTATCTCGTTGCTCATGTCTAATAGATTAGATCTTGGCTTTTATCTGGATTAGATCTGGGTTTTGTTCGTTCTTGCGGTAGAATTTTTTTGTTTTCCATGCTACGAACCCTTCAGCACCGCCCCTTTTAGGTCCGCCTTGAAGCGCCGGTTCGAATGTACGTATCCATGCAGCCCCGCTTGCCCTCCTCCGTCATCCCCGTCTTTCATTGACAGGTGACCTCTATCGTGACGTCGTGCTGACGTCACCATGACACCAACACACGCTGGTCAGCCCAGTCAAACCTTCTCCGGGTCCCACTTGCACACGTGGATGCTGAGGTGGCCATGGGGCCCTTTTGTCAGCCACTGTGGCTAGATTACCCCCGGTGTAAAAAGGTTTGTCCTAGTTTTGCTATAATTTAAAACAAGTTTAATAATTTGAGAAAAAGAGTTTAATCTTATAAATTCAATAATTAATTATTTATAAGTTAGAAAAATATGTATAATATATCAAAGAGATTTCTATTTTCCTGCTCCTAGTTCGTTAGTTGTACTCAGTTTTCCCTAGCCGCTTAGTTTTTTCTCACTTTTTCCCTCCCTCCATTTCGAAACCCTCACATGCGCTCGGACGGGGGGATGCCGTCAGGTCAAAGGCTTGACCCTTAGATGCTGACCAGTGGGACCGCGTTGGGGCGGGTCGTGCGTTGAGCGTTTCGTTATGTCACCTTGACCATTACATACTGATAGGTGGGGCCAGGATACACAGTGGACCAGCCATCCATCTATCGCTGATTATGGGGGATGTGGTGTGGGACCATGTGGCGCACGTTTGGTGGTTATGTGCGCCTTGTCGCCTAATTTGGAGGTTTTCTTTTTTGTTATTTTTATGATTGGCCTTTTTAAGAGCACCTTCCCCCCTCTCTCTCGCTAGCAGTTGTGTTTTTTGCCCAAAAAGGTAGTGAATCTAGAGCAGCTTCTCTCTTCATTCATTGTTCCTTTTGCCCTTGTTTTTCTCCAATCTGGTAGCAAATCTAGAGAAGCAAAACTAACCAGCACCATAAATAAATTCAGTAAATAGAGCAGATGTAGATAAAGTGGGTTATATAGTACGGTACTTAACGAGGTTCGACAATTAGGCTACTCAGCAGCAGCAGCGGACAAGTTCAACACAGACAAGACAAAAGAAGCTGCTTTACAATAGCAGCAGATCAATGGCCCCTCATGGCCTCTGCCAGGAGGGCCTCCACCTCCTCCCTATGACGCCTCATCCCCTTCTTGCTGCCTAGTCCCTTGACCTTGGGCGCCTTGGGCTTGATCGGGGGCATGTGACCCTCCTCGATAGCCACCTTCTGGAGGTTGTGGAGGTGAAGACCGAGCGCCTTGTGCTTGGCTATGAAGCCGTGGACATTCATGGACTCACCGGAGGTCCATACGTCCTTGGCATGCTTCACGAGGGAGTTGAAGTCCATGGCATGGAGCCTCGTGGTGGGGCAGAAGAGGCACCTGTACACGTCGCCGGCGAAGAAGTTGTTGTACTGACCGGCCTTCAGCCTCCTCAGCACATGACGAGTCGTGGTGTCCTTGGACTCGTCGTCGCTACGGACATCGCTGCTATCCTCCAATTGGAAAAAACTGTAGAGTGCAATAAGGACAAGATTGAGATACTTTGATTATCGGGATTGATTATTTGCATAAATTAACCGATTGAGATCTCCTGATTATTCCCCAAATCTCAAACCAAATCGAATACTGACCCCAACTACGAACAGGGGATTCAAATACGAAAAGGGGGATTCATAAAAATACAAGATCTAACATAAGATAATTAGCTACTATAAAAATATGAATAGCCGATCCCTAATAACATACCATCTAGCATCCAACGATGGGAACGGGGAAGAACAAGGGAAGGGGAGACAACCCTGGCTACCTTCGACCATGGATCAACAATGCTGGTGTCGTAGGGGTTCTCCGGCCTTATGTAAACAACCTCCTCATAGGGGTCCCAACCGATCTAGATCTGCCCGAGACCGACAGGGGCCTCCTCGCCGGCGGCTATGGCGGATCGGGGACGGGGATGGGGGACTCCTCGTCGGCGGCCTTGGAGGCGCCGATGGCCACCGTGCTGTTCTTCTCCATCGCCCACATGGTTGGGGTTTTCTTGGGGGTTCGCAGAAGGTGATGGGACAGTGGAGACGGTTGAGTGAGCGTGTGTGTGATGAGTGAGAGTGGGGAGGCCTCTATTAAAGGAGAAGGAAAGCGATGTTTCGTTGCACTACCATGCACTATGTAACCGCGTACGCTACTGCACTGTGCATGCCCACACGTGTTCACTACCGCCTCATGCACCGCACACGCGTACTGTGAGTCACGTTTTTTTCCTCGTGTCTAACCCTGGTGACTCAGTTGTACTCAGTTTTGCCCTCGAGTGTAACACTGGCAGTTTGGTTTTACTCAGTTTTGCCCTCTAGTACTAACACTACCGTGTGCAATAAACTCAGTTTTACCCTATGGTGGCTAGTCAACAAAGAGTCAACGAATAGGTTTTAGCTAGCTAATTGAGTCATTTTATGCACAACAAATTCAAAAAGAGCAAAACATAGTGGCATCTACGTAGGGAGTCTTATTATGTGACCTGCCACCATAAGAAATGCAGATAAACCAAGTTTTAACCTAAATCACCACTTCTCAAATCACCTACTATCTATGAAGGTTCATGGCTTTCTACTCAAGCCTCTTCCCAAACATGCCTCCCCAAAACATAGTTTGTCTAAATGAGGCAATAATTTTCAAACTAGTGTATATTTGAAGTGCAAATAGTTTGATGTATGCCAAGATGTATTTTATTGTATAAAAGACACATTTTCCATTTTTTAAATGTTTTTCTATTTTCTATTTGAATCCATTTGTCAGTCTTGCCCTTGGTTTTTAAGTTCTACTCAGTTTTGCCCTTGGTTCTGAAGTGCTACTCACTTTTCCCCTCTCTTTGTATCCATCTCTCACACATGTGCTCATCTTCGCTGCTACGCTCTGATTGGTCGAGACAGTTGTCACACAGATCGTGCCCACCAACCGTTGATCCTCTGTGATCTAGCGGACAGGATAACCCCTATATCTATCGGGGGGCACCCCTCTATCCGTGCAAAATAACGAGTATGCCACCGGTACTTTAACTCCATAAACAAATGAACTTGAATATAATTTTTGTTTGTGCAAGTTTATGCATTATATTTCACTCCATGGAAATGGTAATCTCTCAAGATTTTCTTACCGCAATATTATCATGTATTACGTGCGATTTCAAAGAGTTCAAAGGTGTATAAACTTCGTATATGCAAGTTTATGCATTACATTCCACTCTACGAAAATGGGGGAGAAAATAATAACCTCTCAAGATTTTCTTAGCACGACATTATCACGTATTAAGTGCGATTTCAAAGAGTTCAAAGGTGTATAATTTTTGTATACACAAGTTTATGCATTATATTTCACTCCATGGAAATGGTAATCTCTCAAGATTTTGTTAGCACAACATTATCACGACCTAAGTGCGATTTCAAAGAGTTCAAAGGTGTATAATTTTTGTATACGCCAGTTTATGTATTATATTTCACTCCATGGAAATGGTAATCTCTCAAGATTTTGTTAGCACAACATTATCACAACCTAAGTGCGATTTCAATGAGTTCAAAGGTGTATAACTTTTGTATACGCAAGTTTATGCATTATATTTCACTCCATGGAAATGGTAATCTCTCAAGATTTTCTTAGCACAACATTATCACGTATTAAGTGCGATTTCAAAGAGTTCAAAGGTGTATAAACTTTTTATATGCAAGTTTATGCATTATATTTCACTCCATGGAAATGGTAATCTCTCAAGATTTTCTTAGCACAACATTATCACGTATTAAGTGCGATTTCAAAGAGTTCAAAGATGTATAAACTTCGTATACGCAAGTTTATGCATTATATTTCACTCCATGGAAATGGTAATCTCTCAAGATTTTATTAACTCAACTTTATCACGTATTAAGTGCGATTTCAAAGAGTTCAAAGGTGTATAAACTTCATATATGCAATTTTATGCATTACGTTCCACTCTATGAAAATGGGGGAGAAAATAATAATCTCTCAAGATTTTCTTAGCACGATATTATCACGTATTAAGTGCGATTTCAAAGAGTTCAAAGGTGCATAATTTTTGCATACGCAAGTTTATGCATTATATTTTCACTCCATGGAAATGATAAATAATCAAGATTTTATTTGCACAACATTATCATGTCCTAAGTGCGATTTAAAAGAGTTCAAAGGTGTATAAGTTTCGTATAATTTCCGTATATGCATTACATTTCACTACATGAAAATGAAGCAACAGCACAGGCGCGGGCGCGGGCTGGCTTGGGGTCCCATCTTGCAACACCAATTTGGGTAAGCTATGGGTCCGACACTCACGTGGATAAGCTGTGGGTCCGATGCTGATCTGGATAAGTTGAGAGAGGTGTCCACTACGGGAATCGACTGAACGTGGCCCCACTTGTCAGCATGTAACGGCAAGGGTACACTACGGGACCCAACAAAACGCGGCCCTACTCGTCAGCACGTAATGGCGAGGGTCCACTACGGGACCCGACTGAATGCGGCTCCACTTGTCAGCATGTAATGGCAAGGCTGACGGACGGCGAGTTTCAGACCATGTGAGAGTTTCATACAAGGAGATGGGCAAAAGTGAGGAAAAAATAAGCGGCTGGGGAAAACTAAGTACAACTAACGAACCGAGGGCACGTGAATAGAAATCCCTATATCAAAGTGTTCAGAAAAATGAGATCTACACTTTATCATCAAAATCATGCATTGTTCAACAACTTTAATTACAAGTTTAATTAGAGAACAAAGTAAACCCCGCAGGTGATTCCGGGGTCTCTCCTGTATTAGGGTTTGTACCCCTCAGACGCCTCTTAAATTGCCAAGCATGCTTTAGGGTGACATTTCAATACAATTTAACTTGTCATATCATCATCCTTGCTTGACCATTGCATCGATGCCGTGTGTTGATTGTTTCCCTTTCTTATCGGTGTTTGCTTCTTCCCGGTAGAATATGATATCGAGACCAAGATTGAAGACCGAGGTTAACACCTTCGAAGATCGATGAACAATACTTGACCAGCTGTAATCAAGTCAATCACAAGGCTTCTGAAGATCTATATCTGGGTATCAACAAACAAGGCAAGCATAGCCCCACCATGATATAATCCTATGGTTTCAAAAGCATTTCAATTCTTGCGATGCTGCATGCGATTCTACTGTGGTCTTTTACCCATAGATAGAGTATCCTATCTATTGCATTACTCCCTTTAAGTTTATATTACCTAATCCGCTACTCCTAGCATAACTAGGTTTGGCTTGTGTGCACCACTAGAGCTTATATATGTGTCTTTCTTAGCCATGCTTAGCTGTCAGTGCTGGTTCATCTAGATGATGTACCAATTGTAGAGAATCTAGTATTACAGGAGTTCAAGGAATACTGATGAGGTAAGATCAGGTGTAAAGGTTAAACATGCTAAGGCTTGTATGGGAGGACATGCCATGGGAGAGAGGGGGTTTTCGGCGCTCTAAAGCAAAGAGTAAAGACCTATGGGTCAGGGGGAATGGAGTCGACAAGGAGGCACTGCGCCCGAACCCTGATTTAACAGGGCGGAAGACGGCATCATTGCGATAGACGCGTGGCGTGGACCGCAGATACCCATAGTGAACCATCACGTTGTGGGAGCGGTTCCCTAGGCGGGGGAATCTTTTCTCTCCCTAACGGTTCCAAGGGCCCGAAGATTCGAATGCACGGCGGACATGCGTCTAGGGATCGGGCACTGCGTAACCACCCCCCAGGGAGGGGCCTGGTGACTGTTTGGGGCCCTTACCCCTTCGCGCATACGGGAGGATGCATGCACGGCAAGCGCCCGAGGGCTACTATCGGAGTCCTAGTACCCAAGGTAACTCGATCCTGCGGGCGATGGGCCCACCTAGGGGGCCACCTCCCTTTCCCGTTGTAGCGAGACAGGTAGAAGGCCTCGTGATAGGAGGTCAGGGATGGTGCCAATGGAGGGTTTCTTTGCACCCTCGATTCCACCTCGCGAGGTCGGGCCTTCCCGGGTCTCCGAGGAGGCCTTGAAAGGGTCAAGGCAGGGGCGCACCTGCAACCCCGCCATAGTACAGGAGAAGAAGACAAGAACCTACAGGGGAGACTGGGTCACCTTGGTAAAGCAAGGAGGGACCATGCACCGACTGGTGCAAAGACACCAAGGATGTCAGTGGGGCCAAGATAACTTCCCCTTGCCACTTTGGTGCTAAGGGGATCAGACTAGGGCGATGTCAGGAAGCGAAGGGTGGCGTCAGGTGGACCAGCTTTATGAAGTACCGACGAACAACCAAGGCGAGGAGAACCGAGTCCACCAAAATTAGACTGGTAGACCGGGTCCTCTAGGGGCGTCAGTGTGGTGACCCTTCCCGATCAATGTTTGGCGGAAGAGACCCAGCCGCCCTATAAAAGGAGGCCTTCTTCTACCTTGGAAGGGGTCGAGTCCCAGAACTTGTAACCCTAGACATTAGTTTTCCATTGTACCCTCATGAAGCATAGCGAGCAAGACAACCAAGCAGAAGTAGGGGCTTTACCTCCTCACGAGGGTCCCCAAGCTGGGTGAAAACAACCCGTGTCAACCTCTCTGTCGTGTGCGTGCTCCGCCGTCCTCGCTGTCGTTGAGCCGCTCGGAAAACATGATTCATCCCCCTCCCAAACTTAGGGCTCGTTGGACCCCTGTTCCTTTGCGGGAAACATCTCCGATAACCACCACCACCATGTCGTAGTGCTGCTGGAGTTCCTGAGGATCCACTACTTCCGCTGCCCAACTAGAGCAAGGGAAGGACGTCATCATCACACCGAATGTGTGACCGATTACAAAGGCACTGCCATTTGTGGCGTTGATCATCATCATGTCCTTGAGGATGGTCATGTACATTCTACACCAGCCACGTTTTTTGTGTGGGAACATTATCCCACTCATGGTCTTCAAGGGTGAGTCCATCTGAAACCGTTACAAGTATCACCTAGATTCGATCTTGGTAGTTGCAACTGTAGGATTTTTTGTTTTTAATGCAACAAACCCCATCAACAATACTGTGCCAGGATGTGATATGGTCATTCTATAGCGCGAATGTTCCAATTCTGAAACCGCATCACGCCCCCATCCCATCCCACAATTTTGATCTGATGGCTCAAGAAAAAGCACAAAAAGTAATACTCCTCAGTCTCAAAATAGATGTCGAAAAGTTGTCTAAATTTGGACTTATCTAGACATTATTTAGTACAAGATACATCCAAATCTTGATAAATTTATGACATCTATTTTGAGACGGAGGGAGTATATTTTTTGTTTTGAAAAATGCCATGTAAAAAGTGAAAAATAACCTGGCAACTTATGTTTGTGTGTGCTTCGAGGTACTAATGAGGACACGTTTTCTCTTATTTATGAAGGCTTGTATGCATGCTTATTTGATTTGTAGGATAGGAAAAATGTAGTAATAGGAAAAATATAGGATTACAATGTCATGCTCAGTCCAATCCTATAGAAATTCATGATGATATATCATACGTCTATTATCTAAGTCTCACGTGCAGGGCACATGTAACTTTCTAGTCATTATATAGTGTACAAGCAAATTTGAACATTGACCATTGGAACAAGACTGGCAAATCCCAACATTGCTAACCATTGAATCTTATTTTCCATCCTAGCATCTAGAAGATTTTATTGATAGTCTTTAGCACGATGAAAGATATGCACAAACCTCAAAATACATCACTTCTCTATCATTCTAGAATCTTCGCCTTGAAATGTTAATACGTGCATTGCACATGTATGCATACATATAAGTCTTATCGTATCTTACCACTATATATAGTGTATAAGTAACTTTGAACATTGACCGTTGGATCAAGACTGGGAAATTCCAATTTTGTTAACTATTGGATCTTCTTTTCTTGTCATATCTTATATTACCAATTTATAGTGTACGAATAACTTTGAACATTGACCGTCAGATCAAGATTGGCAAATCCCAATATTTCTAACCGTTGGATCTTCTTTTCCATTCTACCATCTAGAAAATTCTATTGACCGATAGTCTTTAGCACAATGAATGTTGTGCACAAACCTCAAAACCCACTTCTCCATCATTCTATAATCTTTTCCTTGAACATAATAGTTTTATATAGTGATGATATGTCATACTTCTATTATCCGAGTCCCACGTGAAGGGAACGTTCAAGTTACTAGTAGGATCTAATCCTAAAAATTTCTAGGAAAATCCTTTGAATCAAATAGACCCTTCTTGTTGGCAAAGCTCAGTCTAGCAAAGAGATTCTTAGCTACCTGTGCTCCAGTGTTTAGACAAAAATGCTAGTCTTGCGGGAATTTTGCTACTGGGAAGTTTTACGGGATGAGGTGATGCAACCCGGATGGCCTAATTTTTTCCTCGTGATTCTAGGAACAGAAAACCATCCGTGATGTCCATGTCTTCCCGTAAATCAAATCTCGTAAAACCTGCCCGTAGGTGTAGCATTGTTGGTGTTTAGACCCATGCCTAAATCTTCTTAGCTACCCGTGCTCCAGTATTTAGATACCTCTTTTTCCATATGCTGCACTTGTACTAGATTCTGGGTTATTTTATTGCACGGTAGCCATGCCATGATAACTCTAGTTGGTGTTCTCGATGATTGCACCTCGCAGAAGAATGATGAGGGAACAGGAAAATTAATCCACGTCATTCAAATAACCATCCCATCTTCCCCATCCCCGTTTATCCCCACTCACCAACGCGGCATGCCGCATTTGGGATCCTCTCCAGCATGCAATTCACTCATTTTCCTTGCCATCTCGCCCGCACCATCAGTCCTTCCAGGCCACCACCCCTCTCCTTCGAAAAACCCCAAGAGTTCTACATATATCCTCTCTCGCCCCAATCCATCCGGACGCGATGGTGGATTCAAGACACAACCTGCAATACTGCGACCAGAGCAAGGTTGGTGACGACGTGTTCAACAAAATCGCTATGCATCTAGATAATACCAGTGCCATCATGTTGGCCACATCCTCTAAGGAGCTGTACCGCCAAGTCGCAGGCTCAAAAGGTAGCAGATGCCCAACGACCGCTGCATGACATTGGTCTCCTACAACGATGTCTTCAACCACAAGATCTGGTGGGACTTTGCCCCATGCGTGTGGATGGAGCCAGGATGCGACTCTATCACCCTTCCATTGCCTTTACCTCAAATCTTGGACCACTTGAGAGTTGCCCACAAGAGCCATGTGCCCGAAATGTCCTACAGTCGCAAATACTGGGACTTGTGTAAGCCGATGCCTGCAGGCTTGTTGATAGTAGAGATCATCAGCATCGGGAAAGAGGGCATGGAGTTTGTTGCCCAAATTGATGGCCACACCACGTACATATCTGTGAGGTACATCAGGTCGGCGGAGTGCAAATCGCCGTGGTACAAGGTTAATTTTTGGTCATTGCGGTCATGGGAGGAGCTCCATTCGGTCAAAATGGTGGCGACATCTAAGCTGACGAGTAGGCCCCCGTCGGCTGAAGTCGTGCTAGATGGGCTCATGTCGTACCTGTCAAAGCTGCGGTTCTACCTGCGAGCTTCTGAACCGGTCGTCAGAATTCCCTGTGGATTAGCAGTATCGCATTGATAGTTTTCAAAAGTGAGTTAACACATCTAAATCTTCTTGTGATGATCCTAATGTGAATATGATGGGGACATACCTAGCAGGATGTTTTGACTAAGTCAAGTCCCCTGCGAGTGGGCCTGCAGGACGGCGACTGGAATGCAACTGAGAAGAAGCCTGTCGACTAGAAGCTGGTGGCCCAGAAGCATAGTTAGGCCCAGTCGGATTAGGTCAAATCCTCCGAGTTCTTAACTGATTCGGTTGTATATCTGTAAACCCTAGAGAGGTACGCCCTATATAAACCTCCCTAGGATACCCTCAGTACTTACATTCCATCATACACCCCATCCAAGCGATTCGCTGCCTAGCCGCCGAGCTCGCCACCCTTGTAACTCACTCGCCGATAATACAATCTAGCAGGAGTATGTCTTTACCCTATGGGGGGCCGAACCTGGGTAAATCCCTGTGTCTTTGCCCTCATCTCGCTCCGCAGATTTCTACTCCCTCTTGCCCAAAATGCTTCCAATCGCTACCCCTTGGTAGCGACTAGCGTGGTCATTCCCACGAAAGTGGTGCCCACCGTGGGGCATGGCCGGTAAGGCCTGAGTTCTGCGGCGAGACCCTACTCGCCAATCGATCGGCCGATCGCCACCGGCCGCATGATCGCAAGCGGCGGGATCCTTCAGATCCTGCCCAACAGCTACATCCCAACGCCGCGCCCGATCATGCACAGCATGGTGATACCGGTCGACACCATCAACCTATTCGTCGGCTTCACGGATACCGTTGACCCAACGGGGACAGCAATCATTGGCAGATCGCCGCCACGCCGCGATCTACTCTCGGAGGCTAGATCCGTTCCATCTGCTACCTCGCCTCCGAGTACGAGTCAGCCACCAGCAACGCGGCCAAAACTGATGCAACCACGGATGAACCAGCCCTCCACGACGATGCCAATTCGGTGACCCGTGCCTCGGTCACTGGATCCATCACCGCCGCATCACACGAAGACTCCATCACGTGGGTCTCCAACGCATAGGATTTCGAGGACGCCTCCATCCTTGGGATCTTTGACTTCGACTCTGGGTCAGAGTCACATGAAGACTTCTGTGCCAGACCCAATCGCTTCAACGCGATCTACATGGCGGGTAGCACGACGGCCCTGCCAGATCCCTTCTCCACGCTGATCCCACCGACCGCGACAGTGACGGAGGTAGAAGAAGCGCGCCTACGACTAGAGGAGGTAACACGCAAGGAGAAGGCCGATCGCGAGAAGTTCCACCTCGAGCGGGAAACAGCATAGGAGCTGTCGCTCTACCATCAATGCTGCATCAGGACCCTCCTGAACTCCAGCATCCAGTGCTGTGTCCTGAACTTCAACGACGAGAACGACCCAACCCACATGGCCGAGCGCGAGTTCTGCGACAATGCGCCGACTAGCGGCAGCAACCGCCCACCACCTAGGGCACCTGCAATTGGAGATCCACCGCCACCCCTGGGCCGCACACTTCCTCCGGACCAGCCGTGGATCATCATCTCGCCACAAGCCCACGACGCCAATGGGCTCCCGCTGTACTCCACCCCAATGGACAATGTCATCATGGGGCACGCCAGAGTCGCCAACCTCAACATCATAGGAGAGGGCGTGCTGCAGATCCAGTACGCCTGGGCCCTACTCGCCAGGGCCGTTGAGCAGCAAGCCACGAGAGTCGACCCGCGGGGAGGGATGTACTCCCGTTCATGGGGGAGTAGGGAGGCCTCAAGCGGCCGTCCAACGGTCACCAACACTCTGAACTGCCCACCGCCCGAGCCGCTGCAGCTCCAACCACGGGCCACAAATCCTGCACTCTCCACCAACGAGCCGCGACCCTCGAACAACACAGTCTCTGCTAACGGCCAACCGATCGACGCACGGACCCACATTGTCAACAACCAGGCTTGGTGAGCTTACCAACCACATGATCCGACGCACACCCTGACCAACCGTGGCGAGCTGGATCCAAGGGGATCACCAGCCAAGTCAGCCCATAATGCTTCAGACCAATGATCTGAGGTGAAAAGTACCCGACAAACATCAAGGCGCTGAAGGAGATTGAGAAGTACGACCTGACGTACTACCCAACGGTGTGGCTCGACACATACCTCATGGCAATGGGGATCGCCGGCCACACTGACCTACTCGCCGCTCGCTACCTCCCCCTGATGATGGAGGGAGCGACACGGCAATGGATCAACACTCTCCTCGCGGACAGCATCAACTCGTGGGAGGACATGCGAGAGGACTTCGTCAGGCACTTGAAGGGTTGCTACACCTGTGCAACCACCATCGAGGACCTGGAGCGCTGCATCCAGGGGCAGCGTGAGTCGACCCGCCACTGGGTCTAGCGGTGGCAAGACATGTGGATCAACGCTTCCGGCATCAACCCAGACATGGCGATCTACTGCTTCAAGAACGTGTGCCGGTGCGAACCTTTGGTCGGCAAGATCAAGAGGGTCTACCGGACACTTGACAACATCCCTCACCTCCTCAATATCGCCAAACGCTACACGCAGGAGGGCCCCAACCAAGACTCCAACGATAAGTCGGGGGAAGACACCGCACCGGCAACAACGACAATGGGAGACAGTGCAACATGCACTACAGCAACACCCGCCTCACCGGCAAGCACCGCGGTGATGGGCGAGTCGACTTCATCGCCAACGCTGGCTACGAGCAGCATGACCCGAAGAACTTCCGCCAATACGGAGGGAATTACTATGACAACGGGAACTATCATGCAAACAACACGGCGAGGCTGAAATTCTACCCTGCTGCCCTACTCAACCATCCCTGTGTATACCACAACAAGGAGGGCAAGCCCGCCACTCACACCACCACTGACTGCCACTCTCTGAAGAAGATTGAGAAGGCAAGGCGAGCAAGAGAGGACCCTAGCAACGACCCACCAAGGGACAACGACAACGCTGGTGGGTTCGGCAACACCGTCAGCTCGTTGCACACGTTCACTGGGCTTGGCACCAAACGCGAGAAGAAGGTGCTCGCCCATGCAGTTGCCATCAATGCGGTGACCCAGGTGGACATCCTCCGTTTCCTCAACTGGTCCGAGCAAAGCATCACCTAGATTCGCCAAGATCATGCTCCCAATATCGAATATCCAGGGCGAGTCACCCTGGTGGTCAAGCGCAAAGTGGCTGACTACTGGCTACCCAAGACGCTGATGGATGGCGGAAGCTCCATCAATATCTTGTACTTGGATATGTTCAAGAGGCTACACCTCCCGGAGTCGATGATCAAGTCGACCGTCACCACCTTCCACGACATCATCCTTGGTCAGAAGGCGTACCCAATCGGCAAGGTGAAGCTGCCAGTCACCTTCGGCACACCAGCAAACTTTCACACCGAGCGGATCGTCTTCGAGCTGGTGAACTTCCATAGCCCCTACCACTACGTCCTAGGGCGACAAGCCTTCGCCAAGTTCATGGCAGCACCGCACTATGCGTATAACATGATGAAGCTCCTAGGACCACGTGGCTTCATCACCGTCCACGGTGATCCCGACATGGCCGTGGACTACGAGGACAAAGGCGCCAAGCTTGCCAACATCGTCATCGCCATGGAAACCAACCACGCGGACGAGCTTCCAAAATACGCGAGCAACATTGACAAGGACAACCCCATGATCTTGAAGAAGCCCACCTCAGAGAACTTCGGGGGAGCAGCTTTCGAGGCGACCACACACACTCGAACTATCGAGCTCGTCTCTGGCGACCCTAGCCAAATGGTCACCATCTGGACCAGCATGAGCCCCATATAGGAAAGCGCGCTCATCGAGTTCCTGCGTGAAAATCGTGACATCTTTGCATGGAAACCGTCCGACAAGTCTGCTGTCCCGAGGGAACTTGCTGAGGACAAACTCAACGCCGACCCCATAGTGCGATCGGTAAAACAATCACTGTGACCCTTCAATGAAGAGCGCCACCGAGGAATTGCCGAAGAAGTGCAGCATCTACTCGCTGCAGGCTTCATCCGGCCAATCAAGTACTCCAAGTGGCTAGCAAACCCAGTCCTAGTGCTGAAAAAGAACCACACTTGGAGAATGTGCATCGACTACACCAACCTCAATAGCGCCTGCCCGAAGGAGGAATTCGTGCTCTCCCGCATCGACCAGATCATCGACTCGACCGCAGGGTTGGAGTCGCCATGCTTCCTCGACGCGTACTCTGGTTACAACCAGATCAAGATGGCGGCCGAGGACAAGGAGAAAATGGCATTCATCACGCCATTCGGCGCCTTCTGCTACACTGCTATGATGTTCGGCCTTAAGAATGCCGGTGCATGTAGGAGTGCCTTGTGAGCCAAATTGGCCGCAACATTCACGTTTAGATCGATAACGTGGTGGTGAAGTCAACTCGCCAGAGCGACCTGCTCGCCGACCTGGCAAAATCTTTCGCAAATCTGCGGAGACAAGATCAAGCTCAACCTGGGGAAGTGCACCTTCGGCGTACCCATCGGATAGCTCCTAGGGTACATAGTCTCCAAGCGAGGCATTGAAGCAAACCCCACCAAGATCAACACCATAGCGCGACTCAGAAAACTCAAGTGCATGCGCAACATCCAAAAGTTGACCGGGCGAGTCATGGCTCTCATTCGCTTCATCCCCCCAGCTCGGTGAGAAGGCAATGCCCCTCTGCCGGCTGATGAGCAAGAACCCCACGTCCCAATGGGACGAGGAAGCGAACAACATGCTCAAAGCGCTCAAGGAAGTCCTACTCATAACATCGCTGCTCACTGCCCTAGTCGACAAAGAGACAATGCTCGTCTACGTCGCGGCTTGCACTCGAGTCGTCAGCGCCGTGATGGTCCTCAAGTGACTAGAGGAGATTAAGGAGCTCCCCGTACAACGCCCGATCTACTACATCAGCGAGGTCCTGATGGACTCAAGGCAGCGTTACCCATAGTACTAGAAACTGGTGTATGCAGGGGCCCCACAACGACTCCCGCACTACTTCTAGGAGCACTGCATCACGGTCGTCTCCTCCGCGCTGTTCCATGACATCATTCGCAACCGCGAGGCGACTGAGCAAGTCACCAAGTGGGCCATTGATACGTTGGAAACGTATCTATAATTTTTGATGTTCCATGATGTTTTATATCTACTTTCTTATGTTTTGTCCACACTTTGGGGTATTTTTACACATTTTCTAGAACTAACCAATTAACAAGATGCCACAGTGCCAGTTGCCTATTTCTGTTGTTTTTGGTTTCAGAAAATCTTGTCAGGGAATACTCTCGGAATTGGACCGGACAAAAGCCAAAGTCAATATTTTACCCGAAGCAACATGGAGTCCAGAGGGGAGATGAAGTTGTGCACCAGGCAGACCACACCTGGTGGCAGCGTGGCCTGGCGGGCACGCCACTAGGGGGTGTGGGCCCCCTAGCGCTCCAACGACCTTGCGCCTTCGCCTATAAAGACCCCTCGGGACAAAAACCCTAAGTACCCAATCAAAATTCCATGAAAGAGTTTGTAGCTGCCGTCATCTCCATCCCTAGATCAGGAGGGATCTGAAGCTCTTCCTGGGACCCTGCTGGAGGGGAGAGATCACCCTGGAGGCCTTCTTCATCACCATGCCTGCCTCCGGTGTGATGCATGAGTAGTTCATCCCTGGACTACGGGTCCATGTAGTAGCTAGATGGTTGGTTCTCCTCCTTTGTGCTACCATGTTTAGATCTTGTGAGCTCCGTTCATGATCGAGATCATCTATTTGTAATCTTACTTGTTGTGTTTTCGGGGATCCGATGGATCTTGAGATACTATTTCAGATTGATTTTTGATTATATCATGTCTTTGCTATTTGGATCTTGCATGCTCTCCGTTGTTAGTAGCTATCTTGGCCGAGTAGATGCTAGCAACTCCAAGAGGGAGTATTTATGCTCGATAGTGGGTTCATGCCTCTAGGAATCTGGGGAAGTGACAGAAATCTCTAAGGTACTAGATGTGTTGTTGCTACTAGGGAGAAAACAGAAATCCTTTGCTACTAGGGAGTATTTATGCTCGTATTGTTTACTTTACACACTTTGCTTAATGCAATTATCTGTTACTTGCAACTTAATACTGGAGGGGGTTTGGATGATAACCTGAAGGTGGACTATTAGTTATAGATGCAGTTGGATTACGGTCTATGTATAATTTTGTAATGCCTAATCAAATCTCATAGGAGTCAAGATGATTATTATATGAATGTATGCTTTCTCGGTGTCTGTCAATTGCCCCGCTATAATTTGTTCACCCAACATGTCAACTATCTTAAGGAGAATCACCTCTAGTGAACTATGGACCCCGGTCCATTCTTTTACCATCAATCTACAATCTACTATTTACTGTTTTCTGTTTACTTTATGCAAGCAATTACTATCTTCCACACAATACATTTAATCCTTTGTTTTCAGCAAAACCGGTGAGATTGACAACCTCACTGTAAGTTGGGGCAAAGTTTTGTGGTTGTGTTGTGCAGGATTCCAAGTTAGAAACAACACCTTGGAGGTGTTTCCTTGCTCCTACTAGTTCGATAACCTTGGTTTCATAACTGAGGGAAAACTTGCTACTGTGCTCAATATACCTTCCTCTTGGGGTTCCCCAACGAGCTCGATACATTTTGAGCCATCAAGCACTTTTTCTGGCGCCATTGCCGGGGAGTCAAGGGGAGTCCCTCATAACCAATGTCTTTACTTTGTTTTATTTGTTTTGCTTAGTTTATTTCTTCTTTGTTTGCTTGTTTCTTTTATCAAAAACACAACAAAATTAGTTGTACTAGTTTGCTTCTTCATATTAAAAACACAACAAAAATTAATCTCTATCTCAAATTGCTATTATCTCTAGCATTGCTCCAGTCACTATGTCACCTGAGGAAATGATTTTTACTTTCAAACAAGGAATTGAAGAGAGTTTCAAAGAAGCTTGGTCTAGAATCTCTGAATTACATGCAAAAACTGAACCTAAAATGAGTCTAAGCTTGTTTGTTAGCAGTTTTTTACTTTGGAACAGCTCTTTGCTATAGATATGCTTTGGATGCTATAGTAGGAGGATATTTCCTCCAATGCAATGAGGATTAAGCTTTTAATGCCATAAAGAGGTTGGTATCAACATATAACTTGCCTAGCAAATCTGATTCTCCTTCATAAACATATTGGCCAAAGTAAACACTCTTGAGACCAACACAGCTAGTTTAAAAGAATGGTATAACATGCTTAGAGAGCATCATGAATATGTTCCAATAAATTCTGAATCTTCAAAATGGCTTCCTACAGTAAAAGTTGTTATAAATAATGAAACTTTTTATGCTCGTTGTGATATCATGTCTGAATTCTTCCTTATGCCTAAAGATATCTATGAATCTTTAAGTCTTTGGGGACTTTCTGAATGGGGAGAAGAAATATCTCTTGCTAATAAGGCCACATTATTACCCATTGGAATAGCTCAAGGAGTGTTTACAAATATTCTAGGGAAAGTGGTGTCTACTGATTATCTTGTTATTGAATGTGTAGGAAAAGGACAAATTACACTTGGAAGATCCCTATTAAAACTCCTTAGAGCAATAATAGATGTGGAAAAGGGCATCATGCATTTTGCTTCTCCACCAGACAATCATACGTTCCCCAAGGATAAGAATAAAGGTAAGAGAGGTAGGAGCAATAAATCTGGTTTTAATGCATCTTTATTTGAGAATACTTGATTCTTTTCTTGCTTCTTATGCCTAGCTCAAAGGCGTTAAAGAAAAACACATATTGGGAGATAACCCAAATTTCGTTAGGAATTTTTTGCTGAGTCTTGGAAGTTATTTCTTCAGTAATAACATCTCCTTATCCTTTTTTGTGTGGTTTTTGTGCCAAGAGTAACCTCTAATGAGAGAGAAGTAAGATTTGAGAAAGTTGTTGTCTAGAAACAGATTTTTGTGCTTCGTTGTAAAAATTCGAGAAAAATCTCTGTATGTCACATTGAGCTGTAATATTTCGTTTTTCTGCCCCAGGTTGTTAGCCAACTTTTGTTAGTTCAACACTTTTAGATTTGAGCAACAGAAGGTCTTCGAAAAAAATCATTTTTTACCTGCTGGTCTGTTTTGACAGATTTCTGCCATTATTTGCATTTGCTTCTTAATCTCTTTCTCTTTGAGTTCTCTTTGATCACTTGAATTTTTTAAAGGAAGTGCTATAGTAGCTTGTGTTTTAATGGAAGTTTTACTTGTGTTGACACTGAACCAAAAGACTTATTATCTTGAGTACACTAATGTTGCTAATGAAGATTGTGTGAAGTTTTGTATGAAGGAAATTTTAAGTATAGGGAAGAGTAAGGTGATAAGATGAAGTATGGAAAAAAGCTCAAGCTTGGGGATGCCACCCGTGTGACCACAAGAAATATTCAAGAAGTACAAGCGTCAAAGCTTGGTGATGCCCAAGGCATCCCCTTCTTCATCAATAAAATTTTAGGTTTCTTCCAAACACTTCATTTTTATTGTTTCATGAACGATTGTGTTGTTCTTGGAGCATCTTCATTTTGTTTTTAGTTTTCATTTTCTTAGTTTTCTTGAATAAATTGGTTGTACCCCCACATTCATATATGATGGTTTTCAAATAGGTTGATTTGGATTGGAAAAGAGTAGGAAAGTTCATGCTTAAGTGGTACAAAAGAAGCTTGTTTTTGACTGTGACTAGACTTTATCATGTCATGCTTGATATTGTTTTGACTTTATGCTTAGTTATTATTGCTGTAGCATGAATTGTTACAAACAATTGAAATTTCTTAATGTGCCTTGAAAGAATCATGTGTTGTTTTAGCATATAAAAGCATACTATTGTGGTATTCTCCTTTGATGCTTTATTTGGGTTGACTTGGCGCATGCTCACACCATGTTAAGACTAGACCAAGTCACCATATCCTCTATTATCATTTAGTTTTCGACTTGTAATATCACTTTATTCTTTAATTAATAATGTTTTATCGCTTTGCATGATTATGGCCATAATTGCTCTCTTAGTTGGTCGCTCCTAGTATTTTGCTAGCCCCCATACCAAGTATGAGTTCCACTCATGCATCCAACTCCAAATAAAACCAAGTTATTCCAAAGATCCACCATACCTACCTATTAGCATTTGCTATTCCAAGTATATTGATGTTTTTATCTACCTTCTGAATTAAACTTGTTATGTAAAAATTAGTGATTAAACCTCTCACAAACTTGATGGCACACTTTACTTTTCTTGCACTTAATAAACTTGAACCATTGTGCCCATCTATGTTGCGTATGTGCTTGCGTTTTATAAGTTGTGAATTAGGAGAACCATGTTACCATGGGGAACGCTTTCAACATTGCACTTTATTTGGTTGATATCATGTTCTTTTGCTTATGGATACCGACGGTGTGAAATAAAAGGGGAGCTTGTAAGCTCATGGAGTTTGTATATGTGTTAGAGAAACACCTGGGCCGCTAGCCTAAGCCATGCCTAATCATGGTGGAAACTTGCAGCATAACCATAATGAGCAATCTGTGAAGCATCCTTCATAAAAAACTATGCAAATAGCAAATAAAAAGATCGCTGAGATGCTCATTGTCTGCTTTCCTTGTCATTTTGATATGGGAATGCTTCCGTATCATCGGGCAAGGGGTACCCCGTTGGCGGTTCTCTAGGACACACATGTACTTACAATGACTAGAACTTACTCGTGACTAAATTTGAGTAGCATGAGGTTCGGTCTTCATAAGTAGGGGACATGAGATTTCAACTTATAACTTGTAAAGCATATCCTCATATTTGTTCACTTTAACCTTAATCACCTAAAGATTCTTATGATAGCGGCAATGAGAGCTGAAAGCTAATAAGTACCATAATTTTTGGAAGCTCTTTATCAGACTTAAATCCCTGCTTCCTTCTATGAAGGGATTTTCTTTTACTTTTATGTTGAGTCTCCATCTTCTACCTTTATGCACCTACTGAGAGAGCATAATGGCCATTCTTAGTTTAATGTGCATTGTCCCAAAACTTTTTGATTGATTCATAACTTTGATATTGCTTGTTCTTAAACTCTTTGTATCTAGTCACCCTTATAAACTTTGAAGGTGTCCTATGCATTTATGTTTTGCAACACTATGAGGGACAAGCTGAATACCATTCTCATTATGTTTTATATATGTGAAACAAACAAATGTCTTTCAAGGCATTGTTATTCATGAATATTTTGTTGTACCTTTTCTTGTTACAACATAGTTGCTACATCTTATTGTTAGAACTATATATTTCATGCTATGTTAAAGTACTATGATCCCAGCTATCAATGTTTTACAAATACCTTGGTCAAGATTATGATGGTGCATATCACCTCAATTTTTTATCACTTACCTACTCGAGGACGAGCAGGAGTTAAGCTTGGGGACGTTGATACGTTGGAAACGTATCTATAATTTTTGATGTTCCATGCTTGTTTTATATCTACTTTCTTATGTTTTGTCCAAACTTTGGAGTATTTTTACACATTTTCTGGAACTAACCTATTAACAAGATGCCACAATGTCAGTTGCATGTTTTCTGCTATTTTTGGTTCAGAAAAGCTAGTAAGGAAATATTCTCGAAATTGGACAGGACAAAAGCCAAAGTCAATATTTTACCCAAAGCAATACGGAGTCCGGAGGGGAGACAAAGTGGCGCACTAGGGCGGCCACACCTGGTTGCGGTGTGGCCTAGGGGGGCGTGCCACCAGGGGGAGTGGTCCCCCTGGCGCTCCACCGACCTTGCCCCTTCGCCTATAAAGACCCCTCGGGACAAAAACCCTAAGTACCCGATCAAAATTCCACGAAAGAGTCTGTAGCCGCCGTCATCTCCATCCCTAGATCGGGGGGATCTGAAGCTCTTCCCGACACCCTGCTGGAGGGGAGATATCACCCAGGAGGCCTTCTTCATCACCATGTCTGCCTCCGGTGTGATGCATGAGTAGTTCATCCCTAGACTATGGGTCCATGTAGTATCTAGATGGTTGGTTCTCCTCCTTTGTTCTACCATGTTTAGATCTTGTGAGCTCCATTCATGATCAAGATCATCTATTTGTAATCTTACATGTTGTGTTTGCGGGGATCCGATGGATATTGAGATACTATTTCAGATTGATTATTGATTCTATCATGTCTTTGTTATTGGTGATCTTGCATGCTCTCCATTGTTAGTAGCTATCTTGGCTGAGTAGATGCTAGCAACTCCAAGTGGGAGTATTTATGCTCGATAGTGGGTTCATGCCTCTAGGATTCTAGGGAAGTTACCGAAATCTCTAAGGTACTAGATGCGTTGTTGCTACGAGGGAGAAAACAGCAATCCTTTGTTCATAGAACAATCGTATTGTTTACTTTACACACTTTGCTTAATGCAATTATCTATTGCTTGTAACTTAATACTAGAGGGGGTTCGGATGATAACCTGAAGGTGGATTATTAGTCATAGATGCAGTTGGATTATGGTTTATGTATAATGTTGTAATGCCCAATCAAATCTCATAGGAGTCAAGATGATTAGTATATGCATGTATGCTTTCTCGGTGTCTGTCAATTTCCCCACTTTAATTTGTTCTCCCAACATGTCAACTATCTTAAGGAGAATCACCTCTAGTGAACTATAGACCCTGGTCCATTCCTTTACCATCAATCTACAATCTACTATTTACTATTTTTTGTTTACTTTCTGCAAGCAAGTACTATCTTCCACACAATACGTTTAATACTCTGTTTTCAGCAAAACCGGTGAGATTGACAACCTCACTGTAAGTTGGGGCAAAGTTCTATGGTTGTGTTGTGTAGGATTCCAAGTTGGAAACAACACTTTGGAAGTGTTTCCTTGATCCTATTGGTTCGATAACCTTGGTTTCATAACTGAGGGAAAACTTGCTACTGTGCTCATCATACCTTCCTCTTGGGGTTCCCGAACAAACTCGATACATTTTGAGCCATCAGCCGTCAAAATCGGCGTCCACAACATCAAGTATGAGCCACGCAAAGCGATAAGGTCGCAGGCATTGGCTGATTTGTTCACCGACTGGGAAGAAGCACAACAACTGGAGAAACTCTCCAATCTCCACTACTGGTCGCTCCACTTCGACGGGTCCAAGAACACGGATGGTGCAGGGGCTGGGATCGTACTCACCTTCCCCAAAGGAGACAAGCTCCGATACGTGCTACACCTCGACTTCACGGCATGCGGGAAGCCAAGGAGATGAACGTCAATCTCCTATGGTGCTATGGCGACTCTGATCTCATCACATCACAAGTCACTGGCACCTGCGACGCCGTCTCCCCCACCATGATAGTGTATCACCAAGTGGTGGACCAGCTAGGGGCCACTTCGCCGGCTACTCCGTCGAGTGGATCGATAGACGCAAAAACGAGGAGGCTAATGCGCTCTCCCGCATTGGATCGGCTCGCCAAACACCACCTGCAGGCGTCTTCCTCGAAATCATCAACAAGCCTTTGGTCTCCCCGCCGAAGGATATCGACATCGGGATACCTCTACAGCCCAATCCTGCCATGGTCGCCATGATCTTGGAGGCTAGCAACTGGACCACGCCATATGTCGCCTACCTCGAGCATAAGATCCTGCCCACTGACGAGATAGAGGCGCGAATGATCGTGCGCCGCTACAAATCCTTTGTCATCATCAACGGCAAGCTCTACAAACGCAGCGTGACTGGTGTGTTCTAGCATTGCGTATAGTGAGAAGAAGGGCACAAGATCCTCCAGGACATCCACGCCGGCGACTGCAACTACCACACCAGCGCCTGGTCGCTAGTCACCAAAGCCATGCGCCAAGGCTTCTACTAGCTCACCGCACATGTCGACGCCACAGACATCATCCAACGATGCGTCGGGTGCCAGAAGTACGCCAAACATACGCACTTCCCTGGTTTAGCCCTCAAGACTAACCCCATTACCTGGCCATTCGCCGTATGGGGCATCGACATGGTGGGTCGGTTCAAAAAAGCTCTAGCAGGCTACACCCACCTCATGGTTGCCATCGACAAATTCACCAAGTGGGTCAAGACAAAGCATATCAAGAAGTGCAACGGCAAGACTACCACTAAGTTCCTCTACGAGTTAACCTACTGGTACGGCTACCCGCATAGCATCATCACGGACAACTTGACCAACTTTGCCAAGGGCGCCATGGCTGATTTCTATGAAGAGCATGGCATACAACTCGACCTCGCCTCAGTCCCTACCCAGAGTCGAATGGCCAAGAAGAGCATGCCAACTAAAGCATCCTCCATGGCCTCAAGCCACGATTATAGGTCCCCCTCGAGTGACCCCCAGGTGCTAGGTCGAAGAGCTCCCCTCCATGCTATGGGGCATTCGCACCTCCGTTAACTGCTCAACAGGGTTCACACCCTTATTCATGGTGTACGGTGCTGAAGCCGTCATGCCAACTGACCTGGAACATGACTTGCCTCGGGTCGTCAACAATGTGGAGGCAGACAACGAAATCACCCGCCAAGACAGGGTCGACCGGCTCGACGAAGCTCGCAACCTATCTAGCTCGTGCACCGCCATCTACCAATAGGGACTCCGTCGCTACCACAGCCGCCGAGTTCGTACCCGCACCTTTGAGGAAGGCGACCTGGTCCTGTGACTGATCCAAGACAAGAAGGGCATGCACAAGATCTCTCCCCCATGGGAGGGGCCATTTGCGGGGCTTGTTGGTTTGCGGCCCGAAAGATCTTGGGGGAGTGCATCGCGGTACCCAAGTTGCCTGTAATTGCTGCATTTTGTAAAGTTGGGCTGCCAACAACTGAGAGGGGCCATTTTGAGGCAAACTCATCTCACCCCTACCAAAATCAAACATTCCGTTAAACTGCCCCGTGAAGTAGACAGTTGGGACCCACATGTCGGTCATTTGTCTGTGATGCGAGCACCAACGCGGTAACCTCTTAGGCAAATCAAGTAACTAAGTGGCTTGGATGCGTTGATCAATTTCACAAATCAATTCCCTCCTTTCCCCTAGCACCAACAGCGTCGAAATCCACCCTCCAGGCAGAATGATCCCTTCGGACATTTGACTTCCGGCGCCCAGTTGTTGTGCCCATTCGTTGATCCCGAGCTCCAATGGTGCATGCCATAGCCACCGTTGCGAGGCTCTAGCTCTCGCTGCCGATGAGATGAGGAGCTCGGAGGATGACAGATCCTACTACTAAGGAAGAAGAAGTTCTGGCTACATGCGGGTGAGCTACCCTTCTCTTTGCTATTCGCACTAACTATAACTGCTAGCTGGCTACTGAACCTAAAATTGTTCGTTAGCCCAACACTAACAAACTTATTTTGTCCATAGTTTTCTATCAAGTGGGATCTCCGTGGACCACCCTTACCTGGTTACGGTAGCCGTCTTCAAGTACGACTCTAAATCAGTAAGGGTGAAGGGAAAGTGGTATGGACACCATTGTATCATGATGGAAGAAGCACCTGCGCAGATCTGCACTATCCCTGGTATAGTTGCTGCTCTGCGTAATCATGATGAAATATGGCCAAAGCAGACTGCAAAGTTCAGCTTCATGGATGAACGAGGCATCATGGTTCCTCTAACGTGTGACAACTAGCTAATTGGATTGATGAAAAGGTATGCTTCGACTTGCATGCTTGAGCTGAATTGTGATGTACTTGATGTGGAAGCTGCTGCAACTGGGAGTCGCCCTTCTATTCTTGGACAGGGTGGTCGCTCGAACCCAATTAGCTCCTGGTAAGCAAAAGTCTCTTGGGGTTCGCATGTTTGTGCTGAATTGTAATTTTTGTTTTATTTACTTTGTAGATATTAGGCAGTTATGCAACAGTCCCGTTTCTTTGGCCGGAAATGCCGCAAGGTTAGAAACATGACTGCCGGGTCAGTCATTTTGCTGCCGGAAGAAAATAAAAACGAGTGGAAAGATGATGCTGGACACGATTCCGGTGCTAAATGTCCCATCGATGCAGAGTATGTGAAGCTAAGAAAATTGGCACCGAGGAAGAGGAAGAAGGAAGGAAATGAAGAAGCCAGTGGACATGAAGGCTTGGCACCCAGGTGGGCGAAGAAGGCTGCTGGTAATGAAGATGCATAATAATGTGTTGAACTTGAACCTATATATGTAATTCAGTTAAATTCTGGAGCTCTGTGTGTGGAACTTGTCGGGCGAAATAATCTATACACGTTCTTAGAGTAAAATGTACTGCGACTTAGGGTTTGGAAACGCCCGAGTCAGTAGTTGAATCTGAAATTGTGATTGTGCCACTACTATCTGAAAACACGCAACACCGATTCCACGATTTCCCAGGGGCAGGAGGTCACCAAATTCGATGGAATGTAAGTTGCATAGAAATAAATTATTTAAGCTACTACACTCCACGAAACAGCAACTTGTTTCAACTACTGCACAACGACATGGAAACATAAACAGCAATGGCAACCGATAATGCCCAGATGATGAGGAAATCGATACCACTTTCTGGCCTAATCTTGAGCTCGTCTATCTCACCACCTCCCTACTCCTGCATCCCCTGCATCTCGCAAAGCTCCCGGATCTCTAGTAATAGGTTGTTCGTGCTTCTACTTTATAAATTTTGGTTGTGTCATTTGCATGCGGCACAATCCACGTAGATTACGTTTAAACAAACCACCAATGTCAGAGTACCACCATCATCAGACAAAAGGAAGTAATGCAGGGTTAAGACAGATTAACGGGCGACCAATTTTTTTCTCCCAGGACTCTGAGACCACTAGTTCAGACCGCTAGTATGTACAAGTACTACTATTACAACTTAAAAATGTACGGAGCTCAAGCTAAATAGAACTAGTTATCACACATCTCCTTGATCTTCGCAATCTTAGCCCGATGCGCATCTTTCTGCGAGAGCAAGGATCGAATCGTCTGCTCCTTCCTTATAGCATCTTCCTTGCACAGCTTCAATTGTTTCTCTGGATTTATCCTCATGCACTTGTTAATACTCATAGTTGTGAACTACAGGACTTTGGCTTGGTGAAGTTCATTCCTTTCTTGAGTCAGATCTTTCTCTACTTTAGCCTTCAGGGCCAACGCCACGTCCCTCTCCTTCTCGACTTTGCTAACCTTGTCTTGCACCCTCTTGAGATCTCGATTAAGCTTGGTTGTGTCAACTTGGTCAAAGAGCTTCATCTTAGCACTGTCAAGAAGTGAGCTGACTATGGATTCTTTCAACTCAACAGTCATATCCCATAGTTTGTCTAGGGTCTTCTGCATCGATTTGGGCCACTCTGGATCTACCCATTTGACAACACCGCAACTTCTTCCTTGCATCATTGCACGATGTCCTTGACACCATAAAAACCTCATGCCTGCGTTTCGTCCTTCGAACGCTACAAATTTAGCAGGCACATATCCATGTTTACATAGCGAAGGACTATCTTCCTCCGCTAAACTGTGATAGTCGGAGTCATACAGCATCTGGTTGGCCTAACACATCATACGTGTATGAGTAAACAAAGTAGATCTAGCTCAAAATAGATAATTGGCCACAGATGCTAAAGATGAGACAACTCACATCAAAATCACCATCCCTATTGTCACAACGTGTTTGGTCACCGTCTCCCCTTGAACCCATAGAGGGGTGGGGGACTGGGCTGGAGGCACCGTCGGCTTGCTTCTACGGCGGGATGGGAGAGAAGTGGGGAAAGTGGCTTCGAGGGGAAGGAAGAGAAGCATGGGGAGGAAGAGAAGTAAAGGGGACGTGCCACTGTCATATGGCCCACGGAACTCGTGACACTCGCAAAAGGGGAGCACGCGGTGTTGCTAGTTTCTCTAGAGCAAGCAAACAGTAACTGTGGACAATCATGTTGCAGAACAACCTACTTGAGGATCGCTCTTACAAAGAACCATCCCAATCATCCAAGCCCCCGATCGAACGATATGTAGCAATCGTCATGCAGAACAATTGTGTTAGGGCGTGCCTTCTAGAAGACTTGGTCTAACGGCCTCCACCATTGGGGGCTAAGGTTAGGGCTCTCTTAAGGTTAGGATCCATGTGGTTTATGAAGATAACACACATTTCAATGACACTAGTGGATCCATGTGGTTTCTGAAAAGAACACACATGCAAATGACTCTGGTAGATCCATGCGTGGTTCATGAAAAGAACACACATTCACTGACTCTAGTTGCAGTTCATGAAAAGAACACACATGCAATGACCCTGGTGGATCCATATGATGTTTGTGAAAAGAACACACATCCAATGACTCTAGCTGTGGTTAATGAAAAGAACACATGAAATGACTCTAGTGAATCCATATGTGGTTTGTGAAAATAACAGACATGTAATGACTCTAGACATGCTTCATGAAAAGAACACACATGCAATGACACTGGTGGGTCCATATGTGGTTTGTGAAAAGAACACACATGCAATGACACTAGTGGATCCTTATGTGGTTTGTGAAAAGAACAGACATGCAATGACTCTATTGGATCCTTATGTGGTTTGTGAAAAGAACAGACATGAAATAACTCTAGTGGATCCATATGTGGTTTATGAAAAGAACAGACTTCAATGACTCTATATGTGGTTTGTGAAAAGAACAGACATGCAATGACTCCGGTGAATCCATATGTGGTTCATGAAAAGAACACACATGCTATGACTCTACTAGATCCATATGTGATTAATGAAAAGAACACTAATGCAATGACTCTGGTGGATCCATGTGTGGTTTGTGAAAAGAACACACATGCAATGACTCTAGGGGATCCATATGTGGTTTGTGAAAAGAACAGACATGCAATGACTCTTGTGGATCCATATGTGGTTTGTGAAAAAAACACACATGCAATGACTCTAGCTGTGGTTAATGAAAAGAACACACATGAAATGACTTTGGTGGATCCATGTGTGGTCTATGAAAAGAATAGACATTCACTGACTAGTTGTGGTTCATGAAAAAAACAGACATTCACTGACTCTAGCTATAGTTTGTGAAAAGAACAAACATGCAATGACTCTAGCTGTGGTCTATGAAAAGAACACACATGCAATGACTCTGGTGGATCCTAATACTTTCTTGTGTTTTGTTCCATCTTTGTAGTACTTTTATTATGATTTCTTGGACTAACCTATTAACAAGAGCCACAGTGCCAGCTGCATGTTTTCTGCTGTTTTTGGTTCCAGGAAAGTCAGAAAATGAATATTCTCGGAATTGGACGGAACAAAAGCCAAAGTGCCTATTTTTCCGGAAGTGATCAAGTGCCAGAATATGAGACGGAGAAGGGCCAGGTAGCCACCACACCACCTGGCCGCGCGGCTAGGCCTAGCCCACGCCAAGGGGTGGTGTGGCCGCTCCTGGCACCCCCTCGGCCTCTCCTTCAGCCTATAAGTTGCCCTCGGGACTAAAACCCTAGGTACCCGATCAAAAATCCACGAAAGAGTCTGTAGCCACCGTCGTCTCTGTCCCTAGATCGGGGGGATCTAAAGCTCTTCCCGGCACCCTGCCGGAGAGGGCAATTCACCCTGGAGGCCTTCTTCATCACCATGCAAGCCTCCGGTGTGATGCGTGAGTAGTTCATCCTTGGACTACGGATCCATGTAGTAGCTAGATGGCTGGTTTCTCCTCCTTTGTGCTTTCATGTTTAGATCTTGTGAGCTCCGTTCATGATCAAGATCATCTATTTGTAATCCATACATTTTGTGTTTGCGGGGATCTGATGGATATTGAGATGCTATTTTAGATTGATTATTGATTCTGTCATGTCTTTGTTATTTGAGATCTTGCATGCTTTCCGTTGTTAGTAGCTATCTTGGCCAAGTAGATGCTAGCAACTCCAAGAGTTAGTATTTATGCTCGATAGTGGGTTCATGCCTCTGGTATTCTGGGGAAGTGACAGAAATCTCTAAGGTACTAGATGTGTTGTTGCTACTAGCGAGAAAACAACGATCCTTTGTTCATAGAACAATTGTATTGTTTACTTTACACGCGGTTCGTAAAGCAATAATCTGTTGCTGGCAACTTAATACTAGAGGGGGTTCAGATGATAACCTGAAGGTGGATTATTAGTCATAGATGCAGTTGGATGGCGGTCTATGTATTATGTTGTAATGGCCAATCAAGTCTCAGAGGAGTCAAGATGATTAGTATATGCATGTATTGCTTGCTCGATGTTTGTCAATTGCCCCGCTGTAATTTGTTCACCCAGCATGTTATCTATCTAAGGAGAGCCACCTCTAGTGAACTATGGATCCCGGTCCTTTTTCTTTACATACAATCTGCAACCGTTTACTGCTTTGTGTTTACTTTCTGCAAACTTTTACTTCTTTCCATTAGATACGTTTAATCCTTTGTTTTCCGCAAAACACAGTGAGATTGACAACCTCATCGCAAGTTGTGGACAAAGTTCGGTGGTTGTGTTATGCAGGTCTCCACGTTGCTACTAGCACCGGTAGTGCGCCCTGCCAAAGCTCAGCTAGTAACACCTTTGGGGTGTTTCCTTGCTCCTACTGGTTCGATTAAACCTTGGTTTCATAACTGAGGGAAGACTTGCTGCTATATTCATCGTACCTTCCTCTTGGGGTTCCCAACGAGCTCTACGTCGAAATTCGAGCGCATCAGATCCATGTGTGGTTTGTGAAAAGAGCACACATTCAATGACACTGGTTGATCCATATGTGGTTTGTGAAAAGAAAACACATGCAATGACACCGGTGGATCCATATGTGGTTTGTGAAAAGAACACACATGCAATGACTCTAGTTGTGGATCCATATGTGGTCTATGAAAAGAACACACATTCTCATGTGGTTTATGAAAAGAATAGACATTCACTAACTCTAGTTGTGGTTTATGAAAAGAACACACATTCAATTACTCTAGCTATGGTTTGTCAAATGAACATACATGCAATGAGTCTAGTTGTGGTTAATGAAAAGAACACATATGCAATGACTCTGGTGGATCCATATGTGGTTTGTGAGAAGAACAGACATGCAATGAATTTGGTGGATCCCTATGTTGTTTGTGAAAAGAACACAAATGCAATCACTCTAGTGGATCCTTATGTGGTTTGTGAAAAGAACAGACATGCAATGACTCTAACAGTGGTTTGTGAAAAGAACACACATGCAATGACACTGGTGGATCAATATGTGGTTCATGAAAATAACACACATTCTGCTGGGGTTCCGTGTATGAAAACAATAAATTTTACCCTACGCCCCTAAACCCCTAAAGCTGCCAGGACCAATCTATTAGTAATACAGTAACGGGAGGGGATTTTCGCGAACTTACCCTTGAACACCGAAAAGCGTTGTCAACACTCAGGAGAGCGTCGTTGATGTAGAGGAGCCGAAGCCGACCTCAAGGTCGTGATGAAGTCCTTGCGCTCCCTTGGCTCCAACGACTTGAGTGCCTCAAGTGCGACACCTCGCGGGGAGTTACACACGTCCGGTGCCTGACGATGACTCCCACTTCCCCGATCCAGCAGCAGTTGCGGAAGTAGAGCTTCCGGATCCGAATCCCACAGCGCGACGGCGCTCCACGGTGAAGATGTCTCTTGTTCGTGCATTCCAGACTTGCGACCACGGTCACGTGAGAGAGAGGCAGAGAGGGAAAATATCAACTGGAGGTCCTCCCAAAAGTGATAAGACCTTAATTGATTATTGGTGTATTTTATTTGGCCAAATACCCCCACTATATATAGGGGAGGGGAGGTACTACCTCCCTCAAAGTCCCGGGGTGGGACTAAAGGAGAGGAGCGGGAGGGGTGGCACCGCCGGCCACCCCATGGGCCCCGCGCGGGAGGGCTGGCCCACTAGGGCTCTGACCACACCCTAGGCCCGTTCTCCCTCTCTCCTTTCCTTAATGGGCCCTCTCCCCTCCAGGAATTGGCCCATTAAGCCTTTGACCATTTAAATTGATTTTTCTCTTTATTAAATAATTATGAATAAATGATTAAATCAATATTTAACATTCATTCATATATTATTCAATCTTCGTGGCTATGGAACACCTTCCACCTCCACTCCGGACATCCTTCGGACTTACCGAAACCCTTCCGGTTTTCTCTCTACTATTCTTCGGTAATTCTACCGATCCTATAAACACTCTCTAAGCATCATCAAGCCCTTAAGCGTGATACCCCATGGTTCGGGAACACTCCAGACATGGTCGGGACACTCCCGCACCAACGATCGACAGAGGGACCTGGATGGCCATGTGACCCCTGTGCATTCCATGAAGATCTTTCGTCGTTTGAACCGGGATAGTCATGTCTTCCCTTTGTCTCTCGATACTTGCATTTCCTGACATCTGATCAATGACATCACCATGTCGTGTTCAATCTCGTTACTGAACAACACTACTTGACTTGTTCCGACAAGTGATATCCTTGTGATCAAATCACACGCTGTGCAGCTATTGGATATAACCTCTCCGAGTGGGCCCTTGAGTATCTTCCGTCACATGGACGGACAAATCCCGCTCTTGACATATTTTGCCTCTACGGTTTCCTCCGAGTACCTGAACACACATTTATAACCACTGTATTACCAAGTGGCACTTGATGCTATCTAAGCACTCTTAGGAGAAAGTGATTGATATAGCCTCACGATCTAAGGAATAGTCTACGAGGATCCATTTCTAATCATCGTAACTTGAACTTCGTGACATGATCGGGTCATGATGTTTAGGTTGGGTATTGGTTCATCATCTCATTCTCGGAATGAGATGACTCCATTTTAAACTAGCATAAATGCCACATGATCAGGAAACATGATCATCTATTGACCAATGAACCAGTGACTAGAGTTTCACTAGGAACCCCTGGTTGTTTGTATATCACACGTGCATTGATGTTTCCACTCAATATAGTTATAGCATAATATAAAACTTAATCATAAACTATATGTAATATGATAATAGTCCTTACTACTATTTGTCTCTAGGGCATATTTCCAACACATTCAATGACACTAGTGGATCCATATGTGGTTTGTGAAAAGAACACACATTCAATGACTCTAGTTGTGGTTAATGAAAAGAACACATCAGATGACTCTAGTGGATCCATATGTGGTTTGTGAAAAGAACAGACATGCAATGACTCTAGCTGTGGTTAATGAAAAGAACACACATGCAATTACACTAGTGGATCCATATGTGTTTTCAAAAAAGAGCACACACTCAATGACACTAGTGGATCCATATGTGGTTTGTGAGAAGAACACACATGCAATGAAACTGGTGGATCCATATGTAGTTTGTGAGAAGAACACACATGCAACGACACTGGTGGATCAATATATGGTTTGTGAAAAGAACACACATGAAATGACTCTAGGGGATCCATATGTGGTTTGTGAAAAGAGCAGACATGCAATGACTCTGGTGGATCCATATGTAGTTTGTGAAAAGAACACACATCCAATGACTCTAGCTGTAGTTAATGAAAAGAACACACATGCAATGACTCTAGTGGATACATGTGTGGTTTGTGAAAAGAACACACATTAAATGACACTGGTGGATACATATGTGGTTTGTGAGTAGAACACACATGCAATGACACTAGGGGATCCATATGTGGTCTATGAAAAGAACACACATGCTCATGTGGTTTATGAAAATAACAGACATTCACTGACTCTAGTTGTAGTTCATGAAAAGAACACACATCCAATGATTCTTGCTATGGTTTGTGAAAAGAACACACATGAAATGACTCTAGCTGTGGTTAATTAAAATAACACACATGCAATGACACTGGTGGATCCATATGTGGTTTGTGAGAAGAACAGACATGCAATGACTTTGGTGGATCCATATGTGGTTTGTGAAAAGAACACAGATCTAATGACTAGCTGTGGTCAATGAAAAGAACACACATGCAATGACTCTGGTGGATCCATGTATGGTTTGTGAAAAGAATACACATTCAATGAAACTGGTGGATCCATATGTGGTTTTTGAAAAGAACACACATGCAACGACAGTGGTGGATCCATATGTGGTCTATGAAAAGAACACACATGCTCATGTGGTTTATGAAAAGAACAGACATTCACTGACTCTAGTTGTGGTTCATGAAAAGAACACACATCTAGTGACTCTAGATATGGTTTGTGAAAATAATACACATGCAATGACTCTAGCTGTGGTTAATGACAAGAACACACATGCAATGACACTGGTGGATCCATATGTGGTTGGTGAAAAGAACAAATGAAATGACTCTAGTGGATCCATATGTGGTTTGTGAAAAGAACATACATGAAATGACTCTAGTGGATCCATATGTGGTTTGTGAGAAGAAAACACATGCTCATGTGGTTTATGAAAAGAACACACATGCAATGAAACTAGCGGATCCTTATGTCGTTTGTGAAAAGAACACACATGCGATAACACTAGTGGATCAATATGTGGTTTGTGAAAAGAACACACATCCAATGACTCTAGTGGATCCTTGTGTGGTTTCTGAAAAGAATAGACATGCAATGACTCTAACTGTGGTTTATGAAAAGAACATGTAATACAATGACTCTGGTGGATCCATGTGTGGTTTGTGAAAGAACAGACATTCACTGGCTCTAGTTGTGGTTCATGAAAAGAACCCACATGCAATGACACTAGTGGATCCATATGATGTTTGTGAAAAGAACACACATCCAATGACTCTAGCTGTGGTTAATGAAAAGAACACATGAAATGACTCTAGTGGATCCATATGTGGTTTGTATAAAGAATAGACATGTAATGACTCTTGATGTGGTTCATGAAAAGAACACACATGCAATGATACTAGTGGATCCATATGTGTTTTAGGAAAATAAGACACATTCAATGACACTATTGGATCCATATGTGGTTTGTGAAAAGAACAAACATGCAATGACTCTAACTGTGGTTTATGAAAAGAACATGCATGCAATGACTCTGGTGGTTCCACGTGTGGTTTGTGAAAAGAACAGATAACCAATGAAATCTAGTGGATCCATGTGGTTTATGACAAGAACATACATCCAATGAACTCTAGTGGATCCATCTGGTTTATGAGAATAACACACATGCAATGAACTCTAGTGGATCTATGTGATTTATGAGAAGAACACACATCCAATGAACTCTAGTGGATCCATCTTGGCATAATTTGATGTATGCCACGATGTATTTCATTGTACAAGACACTCACTTTCCATTTTTATACTACTCAGTTTTGCCCTTGGTTTTTGATACTACTCAGTTTTGCCCTCTCTCTCTCTCTCTCTCTCTCTCTCTCTCTCTCTCTCTTTCGTAGAAGCCCAAACCTGTGTTCAGTCTGTCTGCCACGCCATAATTGGTTTTCATAGTTCTCGCGTGAATCGTGCGCACCAACCGTTGATCCTGTGTGATCCAATGAGGATCATTGCACACGTCGTGCCCTTTAAAGTATAGTGTGAGACAGCACGGACGTCTCCCTCAGCGAGACTTCTACAAGAAGGAACACGAAGCCATCCATGGAAAAAGTCATCGACTGGTCATGTCATGTTTAATCAAGTCTGAAAAGCCTACTACTTCTACTAATATGCCACCACACATGCGTCATCGAGTGCACGGTCGTCGACGGGAAGCTGCAATTTATTGCCACTTGATTATAATAAGACATATCCCATTTTTTACGTAGTGGCTCTCAATCTCACTTCCAACTGGGCCCCACCATAAGAAACTTCCACGCATTAGCCGGAGGCCAAAGAGATAAGAAATGGGTCTCCAAGAGGGGGGGGGCGACGAGACCTAACGTCTCCGCCTTCATCGAATCACTCACAGTCATCAACACATCCCTCTACCCAATCTAGCACAACCCCACAAATCTCGCCGTACAGCCACCTACCTTCTCCTCTACATTTCCCCTTTTAATTATCGCCAATTTATGGCCGTGTCAAAATTCATACATAGAAATTGTGTCTGTGCCCTTTGCATGCGACTTAATACAGAACTGCCATGCATGGCTCGAGAAAAAAACGTGACGTACCATGCGCGTGTCGCGGTGCATGGTGCAGTAGCCTACGTGGCGTGTTGCATGGAGGTTCAATGAAACGTGCCTTTCTTCCATTCACCTTAACTATAGAGCCCCTCCCTGCATACCCACTCTCACTATCGCACACTCTCCTCGCGCAACCCTCTCCACTGTCCCACCAGCTTCTGCAAACTCCCGAGAAAACCCTGTCCGCGCTGGCGATGGCGGAGGAGGATATAGTGGCCATCGTCGCCTCCAAGGCCGCCAGCGAGGAGGCCCCCATCTCCGTCCCAGTCCCCCTCGACACGTTGAAAGCAGCCGTCGTCCTCGTCTAGGCCCCTGTCGAGGCATCGATGGCCACAACCGGTCCCGTCCAGGCCCCCGTCCACACTACCAACGTAGCCGCCAGCGAGGATCCCCCCATCGGCGAGGAGGCCCCCGCCGGTCACGAGAAGATCCAACTCTTTTGGGACCCCTACGATCTAGATGAGTACATCGCTCCGGTGAACCCCTACGACACCGGCATCGATGACCCATGGTTGGAGGTAACTAGGTTTTGCTCCCCTTCCCTGGTTCTTCTCCCGTTCCCATCGTTGGATGCTAGATCTTGGTTTATTAGGATTCGCTTGTTTGCATTTCGATTTCTCAATCTTCTTACATCATCTAATCCTCCATTTTCCTTTTCTTCCAATAGGTTTACGGGAGCGATGTCTGCAGCGATGACGAGTCCAGGCAAACCAAGACTCGTCAGGTGCTGAGGAGGCTGCAGGCCGGCCAGTACGATGCCTTCTTCGCTGGAGGCGTCTATAGTTGCCCCTTCTGCAGGACGAGACTCGTCGGCACCGACTACAACTGCGTCGTGATGCATGCAGAGAGCCCGAGCTCCAGCACCCCCAAAGTCAGCCAGACCATGAATGTCAATGCCTACATTGCTGAACACCAGGATCTCGGCATTCACCTCCGAAACCTCAAGTGGGTGACGATCGAAGAGGGTCGCATGCCTCCGATCAATCCCAAGGCTCCCAAGATCAAGGGACTGGGCAGTAAGAAGTGGAGGAAGCGCTAGAGGGAGGAGGCTGAGGCGCAGGCACATGCAAGGAGGGGTTGAACGTGTCTGCTGCTGCTGCTAAGCAGCTTCTTTTGATTTTCTATATTTTGCGTGTATCCAATTTCTGCACGCAAGGAGGGGTTGAATGTATCGAACCTCGTTAAGCAACCAAATTTCTATCGCTATATCCTATTTAGCTGCGCACAACTATATCTACATTTGTTTTGTTTTTTGAATGAATGTATTCTGCCTAGTGTGATTTGCTGCTCTAGATTTTCTACTAGATCGGGGGCAAAAAAAGGTCCAAAAGGGAACAAATGATCAAAGAGAGAACCTACTCTATATTTGCTACCAATTTGGGCAAAATGAAACATATCTGTTTAGCGAGAGACGAAAAAGGTACTCTTTCAAACTGCCAGTTAACGTGCTACCATCTTGACAAGCTACCAGACACATACAGAAACATAACATAAAGAAGTAAAATTTATTTTACTACTCTCACTTGAGGCGCTAGCCATCTTGACAAGCTAACCGAGTTCCACAAAACAGAAACATAACACAAAGGAGTAAACTATAATTTACTTCTCATCAGACCACTTGAGGCGCTTTCCATTGTTTCTAGGCGACCAACTACAATCATTCTAGGTGGATCTTACATTATTGGCCCTCCATAGCTCACGAAATGCAAGTTCATCCCACCTGGGATCTGACTTGGCTTCCCTATCTTCAGCATCCTGCGGCACAATTAGCGGTGCATCACAGGCCTGATTGTTGCTGCTAGAAGATGCTGCCTATCCATTTGCTGCTTCAGCTGCAGCCTCTCTGTCAGCTGCTTCAGATGCATCCATTTTCTTTGCATATGCAGCTTCAAACTCAGCTATTCTGCATTTTCTACAAAGGGCTCCCCTAAGCTCATCTTCCCTCTTACAACTAGGGCAAAACACAAGGTAACGTAGAAAGAAATGGATCTTCTTGCACAGATGGTAGGTCACGTAAGCATCTATGGCTACATACTTCAGGTTTATATCAGACAACGACCAATCCTCCTAGAAATCATGCCTATCTGTAGGGAAATCTGCCTTCATTCTGTCGTACGACTCATCGATGATTCTAGTTGCGAGTGTAGCCATTCCATCCTTCCTCGATCCCCCTATGATCTTGACAAGACTCTGAATATCGATCCATTTGTGTGCAGGAATTGTAATTCCCTCTTGATGAAATTTCAAAAAATTAATTGTATTATCGACAGTGCATAAAACAATTCCTTTTTCTACAAGGAACTAGCGCAGCGCCAGACAATTCCTTTTAGTCCTGAAAGTATGTAATTTGTCATCACCAAAATTTGTAACTACAAATAGTTTGTCAATGCAAGATCATCATCTGAATATAATTTAAAAAAGTTTAGTACTTATCCTAATTTTTTTGGTCCTAAATAAAATTCAACAGTTGCAAGATGAGCAAATGGATAAAGAACAAGAGGAGAAAACCCTAAAAGCGGTTAACTACAGAGAGTAGATCTACAAACCAGGAGAAGTGGTATACAAGAACATGTTTCCTCATGGCTAGTTGAACGACGACGACTTCATTCTGTTCATATGGGATCTCCGAGGTGTACTCAAGGTCCAATCCCACAAACTTTTCCTCGTCTTTCTCAAGCCAACCCTCATACATTGTCAGGACTCGCACCACTGTGTCCTCCTCGATGGTGTAGACGACGTCTATCTTCTTATTGTCATGGGTAGTGAAGCTTGTCTCTAGAGTGCGACGATCTTCCATGGCGGCAAGGAGAAGACGGAAAGAAGACAGATGACAGGAAGATGAAGAGTGTTTCTGCGAGACAGGGGAACGGTGGAACCGTTAATGCGTTTCTAAGGTAGTGGATAACGATGGGGACAGAAGTCCAATTGAGAGACGCATGGCGGTGGCCGTTCCAGCTTCTGAGTAAACAAAAAATAATTATAACGATGATATATGTGCCCTGTTTTGTCATTTCAATACACTGGACCGGTCATGTTGTCCTATCCACTACGCTAGTGCTGCAAGCCTACATGACAGCCACCACGCCTAAGCAACGAGAGTGATATGACGGCGAAAACTAACAGGGGGGCCCAACTTGACGGGCGCTAGCCTGATATTTTGTATTGAAACATAAAGTTGAATTCGTGCCGAAAACGACCCTCTGAGTATTTTGCACGCCATCTATGGTCATCGCGGCTAATTATAGGCAACTTGGGTACCGTGTTGCCTGAGTGCCTCAACTTTTGGGCCGCAAAATGATATTCTCCCATTCGCCATAGGGCGCGTCCTCGGCAACGACGCCTATTACCTTATCGATATACGAGGTGACGGCCAGCTCGATGTTGGGCGGCCCTGTAATGTAAATCTCCTCCGCAAGTTTTATACATAGAACTAAAACTTGTACTCGGCTGCTATATGATGAAATAAAACCAGATCACACAAATTGTGTCTACTCGCCATCTTCTTGTGCTAATCGCAGTCGTACATTTAGCAATATGCTACACACGAGAGTCAACCTTTGGTCGAGCGATCGGCACGGCTAAGTAGTGCTACCCAAAGGCACCAAAAATATTTGGGTCTTGCGCCGTCCACGAAAACACCCTAGAGCCACCATCGGAGTCGCCTCGCTCGACTGGCCTACTGGGCCAAGACAACCGAACACGCTTCTCACAGCAAACCCGTCCTCCTCATCCCTGCGCACGGAGACTCGAAGGTCAAGTACCATGCTCGGGGAATCTCCACAAACGTCCCTCACGCGGCTCGGGAACGCACCAAGTATGGGAGCCCGCCTCGGACTCACCACACGACTGACTTTCCAAGGCAGGGGGTGACACGTTACAAACAACATTCAAACGTCCTCACCTACCTTGGGCATGCGACTAGAATGGCCAAGCACCATGCTCGGGGACTCGCCAAACCGACCCCGATCACGTCCGGGAAAACAGCCAAGTATAGAGCATCCCTTGGGGTCGCCAAATGACTGGTTCCACGAGCCACGACGAGTCGACTCCGGTTAACCTAACAACCTAACATAAACCAACATACATATACACGAGGTCAACCCCACTAAAGGGCAGCCGTGCTCGGGGACTCGCACAACCAAAAATTCAAACAAACAGAAATCACAAAGCAATACGAGTCAATTGAAAATTTTCCTTCAGCAACAAAATACATTGTTCATCATTACGGTATAGTACAAAAAATGTCTAGTCGTCACAACTAACAACATGTTTCAGGGCAATCCCTCTCTCTCCAGGCTTTGAAGAGGAGGCGCCGGTACCATCCTTGACACGAACGTAAGGCTCCCAAGGGTTCACTGGGTACGTCATCCACCATTTCGCCAACAACGACCGGAAGGGATGTTCCGACTTTAGGTAGCGATACTTCGGCTTGGGATCATTCGGCGCCAACATTGTCTTCTAACATGGCAACAGATCACCCATCGCCAGCACTCGCTCCGCGAAAGGGTGGCCTTAGCGGTCAACTTCAGTACCTCTACGATCTCCACCGAGCCAGTCACCGAGGGGTACCCGCTGGTGACGTTGTCTAGGTCGAAGTGGTCGAGGAAGTGCGCGAGTCCAAGACTCAATGCCATAGTCACCCCACGGTGGAAGGCTGACCATGCCATCCACTCGACCACTACGGGCGCTTCCTTGAGATAGCGCCACACCTCCATCAGCCCGCCAGGAATAACCTCGGTGGGAGAAATCCCCTAGAGAACGGCTTGGACGCACATCGCCGAGGCGGTGGCTGCCGTCAACACCGTCGTCACGCTATGCGTGGCATCAAACATCTGCACCACCAGGTCTACCTGACCTATTATATCTGCAATGCCAGGAAATCAAGCTCACACAAAAGCCCAACTACGGATCCGCTCGGGGACTCGACCACCACTATAACTATAAAGCTTGAGGAAAGAAAACCTTACCAAGAAGCTTACGGCAGTTCTCCATGACGAACTTCTCCAACATAGACAACTTCTCCTGCAGGCCGACGATCAGGGAGTCAGAGGCCTTCCACTCCTCCTCTGCTGTAGCGACTACGGCCTTGGCCCTCTCTGTAGAGGCAGTCATCGAAGCCTTTGCCGCCTATAGCTCTGTAGCCAAGGAGTCAGCCCGTTCCTCTGCCGCAGTCACTGACGCCTTCATAGAATCCAACTCAGTGACCAGGACGTAGCCCTCACGGGCCTTGGCAAGTGCAGCTACATGCTCGTCTGAATCAAGAAAACAAGAATAAAAAATCCCGAAGATCTGCAAGCAATCCAAGTATCGTCAAGAACGCCAACTCACCTGCAGCCACTTGGAGTCGCTGATTGGCCTCCTGCGCCACCCGCATGTCGTGTTCTAGGCGCTCCCTCGACGCCTTTCGATTGGACGACTCCCTCTGCAGAACCTAAAGACAGAAAACTAGTGAGATAAAAGACGACCAAGAAATTTTAAAGTTTCTAGCCACTGAAATTCAGCGACTAGAACCTCAGGGACTAGATGGCCAAAGTTTTAAGAATCTAGCTACTAAAATTCAGCGACTAGATCCTCGGGGACTAGACAAACCTGGATAGTAGCACCTAGCATGTTGTGAAGTTCGCTAGCATTCGTCGAAGGAATCACGAAAAGCATGCTCCCATGTAGTTGCCCTGCATCTTCATCAAAAATCTCTAGAACTTGCGGTGACTGAGTTTCAGTCGCCGCCGCAAATGCCCTCACCATGAAGCGCGGGAACGTCGCGGCTGTTGTCGCCGGGGCACCCGTCGTCAGGGCCGGCATGTCCGTCGGTAGGACTAGTTTACTCGGCTCTGAGTCGTCGGCCACCCCTTCTTTAGCCGAATGGCAGAGTCATCCGCACCCTCCTCCGTTGTGGCATCAGGGTCGCTACCCTTCTTCTTTTTCGCACCTTCACCTGGTGCCTCGATGGTGACCGCCTTCCTCTTCTTGGAGGGATCGACCTCTCCTTCGGTGCCGGCCGGCGGGACCTTGCTCACTGAGGCATGGGTGATCTTCTTAGCGCTGGTCCTACAAGATCCACCATGATCATTGATCCGTTGAAAACCTCAAAATTCATGGAAGATGGTGCAGTAGAGACTCACTTGGCGACTGGGAGGGTGCGTAGTCTGGTGCTGATGTGCGCAGGCTTCTCTAGTTCCGAGCTCAGCTTGCGTGTGAGCCCCCTCTCCAACACGTTCGCTGGCCTTGGTGTTGCGGACTTACCCGCTGATGAAGTCGCGGCCACAAAAATCACCGGAAACTTCGTCGTGACCGCTGCCTTAGGTGGTGTAGCTGCCGAACTCTTGGCCGCCTCAAGCCCTACGTCTAGGGGCGCCGAGACCTCTGGTGCGATGGCGGCAAGTGGGATCTCCACGACCACATCAGCGGCCTCCACGTCCATCCTTCGATTGGGGTTCTCTAGAGTTTTGGCCGTGTCTTGGGCATCCGCATTGTCAGACTCATCATCAGAGTCAAACATCATCGCCATAGACCTGGCCGACGATTTAGCCTGCGACCTTGGCGTCACCGCTAGTTTGGCTTTCGCCGGCTGCTTCGTCTTTGGCGGTGACTTCAAATTCCACGCGGGCTTGGACGGAGTTGCCATGCGCCGTGAACTTTGTTCTTCTATGATGTCGACATCACTGTCGCATTCTTCGAGGCTCCGACTCGCCTCTAGTTTGTGCTGTTTTTTCCCATGGGTCTTCTAACCTGTGGATGAGGGTGCGCATGCCTCCATGATCTCGTCCTCACTCTCTGAGCATTCATCCACCGCCACCTCCTCAAGCTCGAGGGGAACATCTTCATCAAGAGGAGGAAGCCTGTTCTCCAGGACTTGAAACAACTAGCAGAGGCAAAGAAAGGATAAATTGATCAGAGCAAGCATAAAAACTGTGACTACTAAGCTGCGACTATGAAATCAAAATTGAGAAAGAAAGGAGACTTACTATGGGGGCCTGACGCTTCCCAATGGAAGTATATGGAGCAAGCCTGGCCTTCAGGTTGTTGTACTCTGCCTCCATGATCTGTCTTAGTGCGGAAATATAGTCATCAGCCTCCCAGACCTCCTTGCTCGCTTTTGTGGCATCATCTTTGCTAGTATACTGGTACATCCAATGGGCTCGAGTGGCCAGTGGAACCAGCCGTCGCTCGAGCCAGCAGTTATACAAGTTGATGGTCATCATCTCACCGACGGCCATCCTCTGATCTTTAGGAAGCATGGTCACCGACAATGGGCATGGCTCGCTCCTCTCGGCGGTGTACATTGGGAGCGCCACCTCGCCGTTGGGAGTGGAATCCTTCACATAGAACCAGCTTTTCTTCCATTCTCTAGTGGCTTTCTTCGGTAGCAGAAGCTTCATGAACGTGGCCTTGCACTTCAGCTAGAATGTAACGTCGCCCGCCATCAGGATGGGACCGTCAGTTCCTTCACAGCGGACATGGCCGTGGAACAGCCCCAACCACAAGGGAAAATAAGGGCGGCATCCGAGGTAACTCTCGCAAAAGGCCGTGAAGGTTGTGAGTTGTTCCACACTATGCGGCCCTAGGTCCGACGACTTGATTGCGTAGTACGTGAAGATCCGCCGGAAGAAAATTGAAGAGGGGAACCCCAATCCCCTCTCCAGATGTCTCAAGAAGCTGATGAACTCTTCGGGGTGAGGCTTGGGTTCCGTCTTACTAGACGCAGGAACTCGCCAGTTTCCTCTACAGAGGATGCCTGCATCCTGAAAGGATTTCAAGGCGGCTGTGGAGTATTTTGATTTGCCCCAAAGATCCTTTGGAGGCGCCATTAGGAGAAGACAAGATCGCTCAGCCCGCATATTTTGGATCGGGAGAAGACAGGAAGACTGAGAGTGTGCGGGGGCAGAGAAATGCGAGGAAGGTGCGTAACTCCCCCTGTCACTCCCCTTATAAAGGGGCGCTACCTGCCAATTTCAGGCATTCGTTACCCCGCGGTAATTATGCCGTAGTTACCGTTGGGTTGCCCAACGGCTAGTTTAACCAAACTGACGGTCCAACTTCACTCACTGGACTTGCCACCTACTCGCCCTTCTAATCGGCCGGGTGTGGCAACTTGGGTGCCTTTCCATTCGCCGATGTTGCGACTGAAGACATGCTGGAGAGACTCCTTCCTTCATTGAGGGAGTCCATCACCGATTCGACTGGGCATCCAAATTGGACTCGCCTATTATAACTACCAAATGAACACCCGCACCGAACCAAAATTGGCCTCGGGGACTACTGATGGGGATATGCCAAAGAGGGTATACCCAGCAGTACGTTTCGACTAAGTCAAGGCCCCTACGAGTGGGCCTGCAGGACATCAACTGGAGTGCGACTGAGAAGAAGCCTAGCGACTAGAATCTGGAGGCCCAAAAGCATAGTTAGGCCCAACCGGATTAGGTCAAATCCTCTGAGTTCTTAACTGATTCGGTTGTATATCTGTAAACCCTAGCGAGGTACCCCCTATATTAACCTCTCTAGGGTACCCTCAGTACTTACGTTCCATCATACACCCCATCCAAGTGACTCGCTGCCTAGCCGTCGAGCTCGCCACCCTTGTAACTCACTCGCCGATAATACAATCTAGAAGGAGTAGGTATTTACCCTACAGGGGGGCGAACATGAGTAAACCCCTGTGTCTTTGCCCTCATCTCGCTCCGTAGATGGCTGCCTGCTCTTGCCCCAAATCCTTCCAATCGCTACCCCTGGTAGTGACTGCCGTGGTCATTCCCACGATAGAATAGATGTCATACTAATTACTTACTTTATGTTGGTGACACACCTAATTGCTATGGGCATTCGTGGAAGAAAGCTAGCCTCAAGTATCATTTCTAATGCTCATTGTTGCAGTCCCACGCAACTGCGTGGAACCTGGCTACTAGTTTGGCGCCACGCGGGAAATGCTCCTCGCCCACCTTAGAGAAGCCCACTCCACGAGGGTGTGCATTTTTGCTATGGTAGGAAAGCCAGGTACATATCTAGGCCAGTGTTGGCAACAAGCTCACATAATGTAGATATTGTGGGATCCAGGAACGATGGTATAATTTTCTACGTGCTATTTGACGGGCGCGACAATGCCATCTTGATATCTGCCGTGTGCCTCAGGCCACTAGCATACTTGTTTCTGCGGTACAAGGTAGAGTTGACCTGTGCATAGCCAAATGGCTTTAAGAAGGAGGTATTCTTTGTGAAGAGTGGCGCGTTGCCGGGAAGTGGTGTGCGCGTGACTAAAGGGACTTGCTCTTTGTTGGTTTGTCGGTCTAATCTGGTTGCTCATCGGCCGAATCGACCATAGGAGTTGACCGATGGAATACAAGCTTCGCATCGAAAGGATGGGCTAAATAATACTAACACATCTTAATCTTCTTCTAATGATCGTAAGGTGAATCCATGTACTTTTCGATAGGATTTTTCTTATCATTTTGGGACATGTGTTTCCTAGGTTAAGGTAGTTCAGAGTATTTTGTACAGAGTTCTTCTACTGCTAATCTATTTTGTAGTACTCCAAAAATTGTAGTTCTGAGTAATACTTATGTACTGGTACTTGTTTAGACCAACCAATCCAGTGCAGAATATGGTCTCGCTCTCCTTTTGAATCATGGCCTTGCTACATCTACTGAATTTGAATGTCTGCATTGCTGAATTTGTAAATTATTTTGGTCATTGTCTGTAATGTTGAACTAGTCTCTTTGAAATGCTATTGAATTTGTCAAGTGCCGCTAAATATGAACTGGGCATATGACGATACTTTTATGTATTATTTTGTACTACTGAATCTTTTAAATACTACTGAATCTATCAAATATTTTGTCATTGCTGCTGGGCTGCTTCCAATAGAGCTTTTGCCTTTGTGTTATTAGAACCATTGGTTGTGGTTTGGATAAATATGATAGGGGCAAAGATACAACATTATCCCACCAAGTAAAATCATAGGATAGTAGTACAATTTTGCTCCTCGCGATGTGTGTACATGGTTCTTTAGATTTTTTACATGAATATTTGTCAACAACATTATTGTTTTTCCCTCCCTTGGTGAGGTCTTTGTTTCCAATCCAGCTTAGCCACAAGATAATACAATTTTTATTAACAAGCAGTTTTTTAGAGAATTTACTAAGGAGCGGTTTTTTTGAGAATTTACTAACGAATACTTTTTTTAGAAAAACTAACGAGCACATGAAAGCTAGCACATTCGGCTCCTCTTTAGCAAAAAACCTTCTAAGTATAATTTTAGAAAGGCGCTCATGGAGCATAGCCCATGTATAAGAGCCCATGGTGCATAAGCCATGGGCAAAAGCCTATGGTGAAGAGGCCATAGAGCATAGCCAATGGAGTATAGCCCATGTGGAATAGGCCATATAGAATAACCCATGATCTTTTTAAATTCGTCCATTTGGGGTATTGCCCTATTGACCATAGCCTAGTAAAATTTGAAAAGGAGCGCATGTAGAAGAGACCATCGTTCATAGCCCATGATGGGCAAGAGCCCATGGATGGAGTGTAGTCCATAATCTAAGAAGACTAATACATAAGTTATAGTTACTATAGCTGGTTAATGTAATTTGTACATAAATTTTGTTTGCCGCAGTGGCAACATGCTCAGTTGAAATGTAGTGAAATATCTAGTTCAAATCCTGTGTGTGCAAATATCTTATTTTAGTTTTTTACCTTTTCTTGTATCAAAATTTCTTAGGGAGAAGCTAATATCGCGGACCCACCTTCCTATAGCATCCCTCGATTTTAAACAGCTGGTTTTCAACAAAAAAAAGTTATTACTCAACAATCATACATAGCAAATTATCCACATACTTGTACAGGGAGGCTGGCATCAGGGACCCAGCAGCCAGACCATACATGGCTACTGCAAGCAAAGTTGGGAAGGTCAAAATAATGGACGCTGGGACCTAGATAAACGGTTGTCGCATCAAATACCGGACAAGTAAAATATCGCGAGACAAAGGGAATGGAATACGGGATTGTTTGAATCCTAACATCATGGTTCAACTGATAAAGATCTTCACTTAATGTGTAGGAGTCCTTATATACATGTAGGTCCTGCTATTAATTATTGATCATGTCCACATATTCTCGAACCTGTAGGTTCACACACTTAACACTCAATGATGCTAGGGTAGAAATGAGATATTCATGATGGTAAGATGGAAGTTTTGTTAGGAGCCTCGGATGAGATCAAGGACATCACCAGGAGCTTCAAAATGGTCTGAAGATAAATAGTCATATAGGTGAAAGTATTTTTAGGGTTTCAAAAAAGTTCAGGATTTTCTAGTATCGTATTGGAAGATTCTAGAAGGTTCTAGAGGGTCTCGCTATGGGGCCCACCTATCCTAGAGGGCGTACTAGTCAATGTGGCCAGCCCCACTTGTTCCATGTGGCTAATAATTGGCATCCCTTTAAAGAGGGGGTTACCACCTTTTTAATGAGGGGGTGTTGCCACTTGGTAGATGAAGTGGATGAGTGCCTCAACCCCCTTATATAAGAGAGGGGGAGGGCTGAACGGGGGATGTTTCTCAAGCCCTTGCCGCCCCTCCCCTTTCTCTTCTCCTTTCCTATGGATGCTTAGTGAAGCTTTGCTAAAATTTTCCACCATATCCACCATCACGTCATCATGCTCCTGTATTTGATCTCACCTACCTCTCCCTTCACCTTGCAAGATCAATTTAAAGGAGACATCATTGTGCTTAACATGTGCACATCTTGGAGATGCCGCTTGTTGTGGCACTAATCAGATAGGAATAGGAATAGTATGATTACATCAACCACGGTTATAATCTGTTTCCGCTTGCATTCTTCAAGGGTATGAAGAAATAAATCTTTCAGTTTGCTTCTTGGTTTTATTTGCATCGAGTAGAATTTATTTGTTTTCTATGTTGTGAATCCCATTAGGACCATGATCCATACTTCAAATGCAAGAATGGTCCCATAGGTAAGATCTGTTAGAATTGTATTAAGTGTAACCCCACCTGTCGTGGATCATGTATACATGTTTTATACGTATGTAAATTGTACGTGGTGACATCTATATAAGTGGAGCACGTGCGGGGCTTTAGACCCACTCACAAACCCTAAATACTCTTTTCTAACTTGGTATCAGAGCCCGCAGCCGCCACGAGTCCTGTCTGTCGCTGCTATGAGATCCATCTGCTGCCATCGCTGGAAATTGTCATCGTCTGCCCTTCGCATCCACGATGACATCGTCTGCCCTTCAGATCCACTATGAGATCAGGGGCTTTAGACCTCCCCTTCACATCCACGATGACATCGTCTGCCCTTCAACTCTCCACGGTTATCGGGGCCATTGCTGCCTCGTCGACCGCTACCGTCTCCGCCGGGATCGTCCCACAATCTCGGTTCTCTTGGAGGCATACAACTTCAACCTCTATAAGGGCATCCTTCTCCCCAACCTCTCTGGCGCCGGTCTCCATCTTCACCTCGACGAAACCATTGCACTACCCGAGAAGACCGTTACTAAGGGAAAGGGTGACAACACCGTTACTATGGCCAACCTAGAGTACGCTTGCTAGTGGTCTCAGGACCAGCGGGTCTTCAGACTCGTCCTTGGCTCCATGGAGCCCGATATCGCCAATCATCTCATCGGTTGCAAAACTGCTGTTGCAGTTTGCAACAGTGTTCATATCCTGTATGGTGCTTAGAGTCACGCCAATGTCCGCCACATCTACTGTCAGTTGACATCTACTCGCAAGGAGGATCTCTCCGCCGCCACGCACATGCACAAGATGAATTCCTTCACTGATACTGTGAGATTCAACATATTTTTGATGGTTTTATAGACGTTTTCTTCTGGATTTGATTGTTTCCTAGCTTTACCTAATGCTAATACTTCGGTAGCAAAGAAAACTTTGTTTTTAATGTGTGTTTCAGGTTCTAAACATCAATAGAAGGTTTTAACAAGAGAAACATAATATTCAGGCGAAAACAAGCAAGTATCTTTTTGGAAGCAATGAAGGGAGGCATACAGTAGCTTTGACGAGTAACTATACGGCGGGAATATTTTTTCGACCCTATAGTTCCCACCATATAGTTGCCGCTGCCTCCGTCTTGTCAAAAGTGACAACTTTCGGGAAGAGGTGAGGGACGAAATCATAAGACAGTAGCCGCCATCCCATCCAGAGAGGAGAAAGAAGAGATCGAGAGAAGAAGGGGAAGACGTTCTTCATCTCGCTCCACGATCTTCGACCTCCTAGCCATCACACCCTCATAGCCATTACTTGTACTTGAGAGAGAGAGAGATCTTCACTTTACAAGATTAGGGTTTGAGATTGTTTCTTCCTATCTTGAATTGTGTTGGATTACTTTTCTGTTCTTATTGTGGATCTCCACGATAAAATCGAGAAGAACTCCCTTTATTTAATTATATCGATGATGCTTTCTTCTCTCATGTGTGAGTAAGTTCCTTGGGCGTGGGTGATGTAAGGGATTGGTGAGATGTGATGTGCCTCCATATATTTTTCATTAGTTTGTGATTGATTCTAATTACTATATTATGTGTGCTTGACTATCTGTGGGATGTCTAATTCTTGTTGTCCAATTAAGGGCCTAGACAACATGATGCTTTGTTCTACATAGATAGGATCTTGTTTGCTAGCAGACCGGCGACCCCCGAGTGACACGGGGATATCAATGGGAAACTATTTTGACTCGAGGATCACAAGGAACCACTGTGCTTATTGCATTAGTCCTATCCAAGGAGCTTAATTGCTAAGCAACCTAAAGGATCTTAATCGTTTAGTGACTGACCATGGTTTTGGTAACAGACTAGTAGGATTACTGAAGTTGGGATAAAATCTACCAAGAGGAGTTTCGGCTAATTATGGGTTGCTCGCCTACACATATACTTATAAGATTATAATTGTTACCCTTATCATTCATCCACCTAGCACAATCACTATCACCATGAACTGTATCTCCCCGTGCCTTCTTTGTCATCTGCAGAAAACCACAAACAATTGAATCGTTCTGTACTTGTATGCTTTTTATTCCTGAAGTTTACATTTTAGTTTTATTTAAATACATCCAGTTTAATCCAAATTTCATTCTTATTTCCACACTTCCAGTCAATTCACTTGAAGACCTGTGACAACTTTGAGTGTGACAGAGACTTCATTCATAAACACTTACCTTTGGGCTCCCTGTGGGATCGATATCTATACTTCAAATCTAGCTACAAACGATATGTGCACTTGCAAACATCATACACAGACGCCATGGCCACCGCCGGATCTCTCGTATACAACGATGAACTCATCGACTATATCATCATCGGGTTGTGCTCTACATACAACTCCATTGCCATGTCGCTCACTGTCGGCAACCAGTCGATCTCCTACTCCAACTTCTACTCTAATATCCTCTCCTTCAAGGCTCTCCAAGCACAGTAGGAACATGCCGAGGGGTGGTCGTCCTCGGTAAAAACGACAATGTGTCCTAACCCCGCATATTAGGGCGGCGAATCCTCCTACTGGCCCTACGACAATGATGGCCAGCAAGGGCAGTCCCACAATGGTGAAAATGGTGGCTACGTCCGCAATGACGTTGGTCGACAAGATGATGGTGGCTATGGTCGCAACCACGACGGCTCTGGCCGTAGTGATGGAGGCCGCTCTGGTAGTGTCAATGGCAGCTAGGTCACAATGATGGAGGATGCAATGGTGGCTAGAACTATGGCCGCAACGACGGTGGTTATAACAATAATGGCCACAATGGTGGCGGGAATGGCGGGCAGTGCCGCTGGATACCATGTTGCCAGCTTTGCGGTAACTAGTGGCATGAATCCAAAGACTTTCGCAACCGCTACGACCCCAACTACCATCCTTCACAATAGTGTGTCGGAAATGCTACTACGATAACCCACAACAACAACCCCTGGATCATGGATTTGGGGACGACGGATCACCTGATGAGTGAGCTAGCATTTCTTTAGGCTTACGAGCGCTACGTTGGAAAGGATTAGGTGCAAGTGGCCAACAATGCAGGTTTGTCAATTTCGCATATTGGTCATTCACTTTTAGCTGGTGCATCACTTCATCTCAAAAATATTCTTCATGCGCCTGATGCTCGTCTAAGTCTCCTTCCAGTTTACTGTCTTGTTTGTGACAATGACGTGTTTGCTGAATTTTCACCTTCACTTTTTCTGTGTAAACGACAAAACCAAGAGGAGGGTCCTTCTTCTCCGTAGGAGTCAAGGTGGTATGTATCCCATCCTGTTCGTCAATGCTTCGTCTTCATCTCGTCATGTGTCGGCTAGTGCCACTTCCCAGCAGTGGCATCAACGCCTTGGCCATCCATCAAATAACGTAGTTCAAAATATTGTTGAACCAATGAGCTTCCGTGTGCTCCTTCAGACAATAATTCTTTAGTATGGGATGCTTGTCAACATGCTAAAAGTCATCATTTACCTTACACATTGCCTTCTCGTCTTTCTACTGTACCTCTTGAATTGATTCAGTCCCATGTTTGGGGGTCGGCTAGTGTTTCCTCTAGGGGGGTACAAGTATTGTGTTAGCTTTGTGGATGACTATTCTCGTTTTTGCTGGATATATCTTCTAAAACACAAGTCTGATGTTGAGCAAGTATTTTATGCATTCCAGGCTCATGTTGAACGTCTTTTGAAAACCAAGATCAAGGCAGTTTAGTCTGATTGGGGTGGGGAATATCATCGACTTCATCACTATCTTGAGCGCACATGCATAGTTCATCGTGTCTTGTGCCCCCACACCTCTCAACAAAATGGGATTGATGAGGGCAAACACCGTCACTTGGTCGAGACATGTCTTGCCCTTCTTGCACACTCGCAACTCCCTCTATGTTATTGGTATGAGGCTTTCCTTACTGCGTGTTTTCTCATCAACCACATGCCTACTCCTGTCATCAACAAGGAAACACATCTTTATAGGCTCATGCATATTCAGCCCGACTACTCCTTTCTTCGTATTTTTAGGTGTGCCTGTTGGCCTAGTCTTCGTAAATATAACTCCCATAAATTAGAATTTCGTTCTAAGATGTGTGTTTTTCTAGGATATAGCCCTATGCATAAGGGGTACAAGTGCTTGGATATACCCACGAGGAGAATTTACATCTTACGTGATGTTGTATTTGATGAGTTTGTGTTTCCATTTGCCACTCCCGGCATGTCTATTGAGGTGTCCACTCTTGAATAAGCTATTCATTTTCCATCTGATGAACTAGTTACTAGTGAACCTGCACGAAGTTATGACCTATCCTATTTGTCTACTGATCCACCTGTGCAAGGTGATTGTGTTACTATGCAGATACCGATGCTCACTTCTGATTTCTCCCTAGAGCCCACGATCGACGTACATGGGGAGCATGTGATCGATGTGCATGAGCTACCACAGTCGCCTGCTGTTGCCCTGGTTCCTCCTGCAATAGCATATGGGCCAGCTTCGTCTGCTCCTAGTCAGCCTGTGTCGCCCACTACCCCATCAGCTGTGAAGCCCCCAGCTAGACCACCTATCGAGCCTCAGCATACGATGATCACTCGTTATCGTGATCATACCCGGCGCGAGAAGGTATACACCAAAGACATGGTCCGTTATAATCCGGTCATGCATTCTTTGCTGCTCCAACATCACATCAAGAGGCACTTCTCGAGCCGGCTTAGCATGCAGCCATGTCAGATGAGTTTGCTGCATTGCAGTAGACTAGCACATGGACCCTGGTTCCCCGGCCACCTGGCATCAATATCATTGCCAACAAGTGGATCTTCAAAACCAAGCATCACCCTGATGGGTCTATTGTCAAGCACAAAGCATGGTTAGTAGCTCGTGATTTTACTCAGCAACATGGGATTGACTATGGTGATACTTTCAGTCTAGTTGTGAAGCCAGCCATAGTCACTTGGTATTGTATCTCGTGGCTGGAGTCTTTGACAGGTTGATGTCAACAATTCTTTCTTGCATGGATTCCTGGTTGTGTCTATATGCAACAACCACCAGGCTTTGAGGATGTGAGGTATCCTTCTCATGTCTGTAAGCTTCAGCGGTCCATTTATGGCCTGAAACAGTCTCCACTGGCTTGGTATGCGCGACTGAGTCATCTTCTCCATCATCTTGGGTTTGTTTCCTCCAAGGCTTATACGTTGCTCTTTATTTTATCACGTGATGGGGTGCATATATTCATGCTTCTGTATGTGGATGATATTGTTATTGCTGGCTCTACTTAGGAGGTTGTTGATCGTCTGGTTCGTTCTCTCTCTGATAGTTTTCGTATTAAGGACTTGGGACGACATGACTACTTCCTTGGATTGGAGGCATCATACAATTTAGGGGGTTATGACGTTGACTCAAAGAAAGTATGCTCTTGATCTTCTCCATCGAGGCAACATGGATAATTGTAATCCTACCACCACTCCTCTTGCAGCGTCCGAGGCCTTGGCTCGGGCAGTCACACTACTCAGTGAAGATGATTCATACAGGTATCACAGTATTATCGACAGACTGCAATATTTGACTCTCCCTCGTCTGGATATTTCTTTTGTGGTAAACAAGGTTTGCCAGTTTCTATCATTGGCCACTAATGTACACTGGGAGTCGGTGAAGCAAATTCTATGATATGTCAAAGGAACATTTCAGACTGGCTTGAGTATTCACAGGTCATCATCATATGTTATCAGTATTTTTACGGATGCAGATTGGGTAGGATGTGTGGATGACAGATGGTCCACGATTGGGTTTATCGTGTTTGTTAGTCCGAACGTCATCGCTTGGAGTTCGAAGAAGCAACCCACAGTCTCGAGATCCAGTACTGAGGCAGAGTATAAGGCATTGGCTAATGGTGCTACCGAAGTTATATGGGTAGACTCTCTACTTAAGGTTCTTGGTGTGCCTTGGTAGCGTACCCCATACTATTGTGTGATAATTTTGGGGCTACTTACCTGATGGTGAATCCAGTCTTTCATGCTCAAACTAAGCACATTGAGATTTATTTCCATTTTGTGTGAGAATGAGTAGCAGCTCGTGAATTGGATGTCAGGTTCATCTCCACTCATGACCAGTTTGTTGATGTATTCACTAAACCAACCACACGACGATGTTTGATAGATTTAAGTCCAATCTTAACCATGTATGTATAGGTTTAGATTGATGGGGAGTGTTAGAATTGTATTTAGTCTAACCCCACCTATCGTGTATCACATATACATGTTGTATACGTATATAACTTGTATGTGGTCACATCTATATAAGTGGAGCACGTGCGGGGCTTAAGACCCACGCATAAAACCCTAAATTCACTTTTCTAACTAGATCAATTTCACTTCTAAAGACCATGTGTGCCCACATGTGTGGTTTTGGTAATCAATTACAATATCTCTGGACTAATGGTTGCATTGAGATCCACTTGTTGGTTTTGTCCACAGTCAATTCTTGAACCATATGCTGGCTTCATGGTCAGAAGAACAAGAAAGTGAATAAGAATAAGAAATGACCAAGGAGATATTCAAGGTGTGATCCGAAGAATGGTCATAGAGAAGAATATACACGATTGATCAATACAAAATGCAAAGATGGGATTCGGTTGGATCCACACACACAAAAGAAATTAAGTGCAAGTTCAAGATAAGAATATCATATGTTTGAAGCTTTCCATCTGTATGGTGATCATGGATATGTGAAGATATGACCAAAGAAGAGTCTCTCCCATAGGAGTATGTGGGAGCAATTCACAAGTCTTCATGAATCAAGCGCAAGCGTGCTAATTCAAGAAAGGTGTCCCATCTTGAGAAGGACAAGATCATCATCATCCAGATCAAGTGGAATTCTCAAGGCAAAGGTATGTTATTGGTAGGTTTTTTATTTTACCGGTCTCTTGTTTTTGAAGGGAGAACAGTTTTTTAGGATAGATGGTCGTAACTATCAAGAGGGGATCTCTAGTGAGTAACTTGATCGTATCATTCAGATAGATCTCAAACCATTGCATACTTGTCATCATATTTCTTGGTTGTTATTTGGATCTTATCTATGTGAGATTTTAGATATCGTGGTAGTTATCATAATAAGCTCGAGCTCATCAAATACTGATCTCATATGAATATCTTATTGCGTTTTTGATATTGGAGGTTTTACTTATTCTTACCATAGGGAGGTTTCACACCTCTCTCCCTTTTTTATTTCTCACTTGGATTCTACTTGTCATTAGCTTTACAAAAAAATTGTTTCATCCCATTCAAAGTTCAGGTGAAAAAGTTATAGTGTTCTCGGTTTTTGTTTTCTACCAGGCCATAGTGGTCTGGGCTGGGGCACACACTATCCATCACTCCTAGCATCTTGTCTATACTTAGGGTCAGACTGGTTAGGGGCTAGGCCCTCCACCAGCTAGCTCTCCTAGCAATGCGTCTGGACTTAGGGCTGGAGTGGTCCTGGTGGCCTGTCTGACCGGCCGGAGTAGTCCAGCCAGGTCATCCTATCCGTGTTTTAGCAAAGTTTTGCAAAGGTTAGATGTCATGGGGACCCTACTTAATGGGCCTTCTTTCCCAAAGGTCACCATCCCTTTGAGATTCTTTTCTCCCATCCCATTGTTGAATTTCTTGAGCTTGCATGATCCCTCTCCATCCCATGGTTCTTGCATCTTTTTTAGGGAAAATATAGAGGAGATCCACATCTACATCTCCACCAACCAATCTCTCCTCTAAGTGAGGGGAACATCTTGGAATCTAGACCTTGGAGATATTTTCATTATCCTCGTGTGCTTTTCCTCTCTTATTCTCCCAATAGCTTTGGTGGAATTTGGGAGTGTGATACGTTGCAAACGTATCTATAATTTTTGATGTTCCAAGCTTGTTTTATATCTACTTTCTTATGTTTTGTCCACACTTTGGAGTATTTCTATACAATTTCTTGGACTAACCTATTAACAAGATGTCATAGTGCCAGTTGCCTGTTTTCTTCTGTTTTTGGTTCCAGAAAAGTCAGAAAATAAATATTCTCGGAATTGGACCGGACAAAAGCCAAAGTCGATATCTTACCGGAAGACTCACGGAGCCAGAAGCCGAGATGGAGAGGGGCCATAGGGTGGCCACACCATGTGGTGGCGCGGGCTAGCCCTGGCCATGCCACCAGGTGGTGTGGGCCCCATGGCCGCCCACCGACCTTGCCTCTTCGCCTATAAGAGGCCTCCCGATGCAAAAACCCTAAATCTACAAGCCTCCAGCCACGAAAAGTTCTGCAGCGCCGCCGCCACCGAAGGGGAGATTCGGGGGACAAAAAGTCTCTGTTCCGGCACCCTGCCGGGACGGGGAAGTGCCCCGGAACCATCTCCATCGATCTCCACCACCATCTCCATCACCATTGCTGATTCCCATGATGAGGAGGGAGTAGTTCTCTCTCGAGGCTAAGGGTTCTACCAGTAGCAATGTGCTCATCTCTCTCTATGCATGATCATATTGTGATCATGAGCTTTGTAATCTAGTAGATCTACTTTGCTACTCAAGTGCTTTAATAGATCTTTGGCTCTCCCCATGTGTGTGAAAGTGACAGCGTGCACACCATGGTGGCACTTAGGCTAGAGACTACAAATACTTGTTATGAGTTATATTTGGAGTTGGATGTCTCTATGAAATTGTGGTGTTTGTTGGAACCATCTAGAGCTCAAGGTGACAGTGTGGGGTTACCTAGATGGGGAGAGCGAACTTTCAGGTGTGTTGTTATAGCCCTACCATGGAATAGAGTGTCCAACCAGAGAGTAGTTCAGAGTAGTATCATAAAGAGAAGATATTTATATGAGAGCGTTCACTAGTGAAAGTATGATCCCTAGGCCTTGTTCTAAACATTAGTACACCGTTTGCAATTAGATCTATTACATATTTGCCTGCTTCCATCTTTATTTCAGTTTTCCTTTAGTCTCTTCCACACCATCAAACTATTTTCTAGCACCGTTGTCTTTTATCCATACCACTGGTATTTCACTATCTCTTCGCCGAACTAGTGCACCTATACACCTGACAAGTGTATTGGGTGTGTTGGGGACACAAGAGACTTCTTGTATCTTAATTGCAGGGTTGCTTGAGAGGGGATACATTTGACTACTTTCTCCCTGAGTTCGATAAACCTTGGGTAATCCACTTAAGGGAAAACTTGCTAATGTTCTACAAACCTCTGCACTTGGAGGCCCAACAACTTCTACAAGAATAGAAGTGCGTAGACATCAATCTATTTTCTGGTGCCGTTGCCGGGGAGGTAAGGTAAAAGGTAGTCACATCCTCCGGTGTGAGTGCTCAAAGTTATTTCCTTTAGATTCTGCAATTTTGTATTTTTGTTTCTTGTTTTTATTTTCACTAGTTAGGCTTAATTGAAAACAACAACAAAATTAGAGAGCTTTATAGTATTTATCTTGAGTTAGGACATGAAGTGTTTGCAGAAAAAAATTAAAAAACCTATGGAAATTTATTTGCTTGCTAATGCAATGTTGTTAGTATGAATTCTTTGGACACCATTATTGCTAATGCTATGTAAAAGTCTAAGCTTGGGGGAGCTAGTTTTTATGAAAATGATCTTTTTAGTTCCCCAGCTTTGGAAGATAGCTATTCTATTGCTTATGATGATACCAAACCTCCAATATATGATGATTATAATGATGAATATGATATTTTCAGTCCACCTTCTATTCAGGAGAAAATTAATTATGATTACAATATGCCTCCTATATTTGATGATTATGGTGATGAGAATAATAATGATAGCTATTTTGTTGAATTTTCTCCCACTATAATTAATAAGAATGACTATGTTTATGTGGAGAGTATTAATTCTTTTATGCATGTGGCTCATGATAAGAATGTTTTATGTGATAGTTATATTGTTAAATTTATTCATGATGCTACTGAAAGTTATTATGAGAGAGGGAAACATGGTTCTATGTAACTCAACATTATTAATTTTCCCCTCTTTATGTTGAAAGTCTTGAAGTTACACTTGTTTTGCTTTCCTATGCTTGTTGCTTTGTGCTTTCATGACTTGTTTCTTTACAAGATTATTTTTCATAGGAAGTGGGTTAGACTGAAATGTGTTTTGAATTTGCTTCTTGATGCTCTCTTTTACTTCAATTCATATTTCTTATGTGAGCATCTTCTCAAACTATCATGCCTAACTTAAAGGCGTTAAAGAAAAGTACTTATTGGGAGATAACCCAAAAGCTTTAGATGAGTCTTGGAAGTTATTATCTCTATAATAACCACTCCTTATCCTTTTTATTTGCTTTTGGTGCCAAGAGTAACCTCTAATGAGAGAGAAGTAATGATTGGGGAAGTTGTTGTCCCAAAACAGATTTCTGTGCTTCACCGTACAAATTCGTGTAAAATCTCCGTACATCTTTTTGAGGCGTGAATTTTTGTGCTTCTGACCCAGGTTGTTATCTAACTTTTGTTAGTTCAACACTTTTCGATTTGAGCAACAGAAGGTCTTCGAAAAAATTCGTCTTTACCTGCTGGTCTGTTTTGACAGATTTCTGCCATTATTTGCATTTGCTTCTTGTTGGTTCCTTTTTGAGTTCTTTTGGGGAATTGAGATTTTTGGGAGAAGTGATACAGTAGCTAGTGTTTTAATGTAAGTTTTATTGGTGTTAGAACTGAACCTAAAGACTTATTATCTTGAGTGCATTAATATTGCTAATAAAGATTGTGTGAAGTTTTGTATGAAGGAAAAATTTCAGGTGTATGGAAGGATGTGTAATGAGATGAAGGGTGGACTAAATCTCAAGCTTGGGGATTCCACGCGTGTCACCCCAAATAATATCCAATAAGTACAAGCGTCAAAGCTTGGGGATGCCCAAGGCATCCCCCTCTTCATCAATAAAAATCCCAGGTTTCTTCCAAACACTTCATTTTTTTTGTTTCATGCACAGTTGTATTATTCTTGGAGCGTCTTCTTTTTCATTTTCATTTTCATTTTGGTTTTTCGTTTCCTTGGTTTTCTTAGTTTGCTGAATAAATTGGTTGGACCCCCTCTTTCATACATTGGTTTTAAATAGTTTGGTTTGGATTGGAAAAGAGTAGGAAAGTTCATGCTTAAGTGGTAAAGAGAGCTTGTTTTTTACCGTGGCCTATGCTTTGTCATGCCATGCTGGATATTGTTCTGGCTTTATGCTTAGTATTCGTTGTTGTAGCATGACTTGTTATAAACAATTGAGATTGCTTAATTTGCCTTGGAAGGATCATGCGTTGTTTTAACATATTAAAGCTTAGTATTGTGGTATTCTCCTTTGATGCTTTATTTGGGTTGACTTGGTGCATGCTCACACCATGTTATGACTATTCCAAGTCACCATAGGCTTTATGATCCTTTAGTTTTCAACTTGTAGTGTCACTTTATGCTTTGATCAATGATGTTTTGTCGCTCTGCATGATTATGGCCATTATTGCTCTCTTAGTTTGTCTCTCCCAGTCTTTTGCTAGCCTCAGTAACCAAGTATGAGTTCCACTCATGCATCCAACTCCTAAAACCAAGTTATTCCAAAGAGTCCACCATACCTACCTACTAGCATATGCTATTCCAAGTATATTCATGTTTCTATCTACCTTCCGAATTAAACTTGTTATGAGAAAACTAGTGATTAAAGCTCTCACGAACTTGATGGCACACTTAACTTTTATTGCCGTTAATAAACTTGAACTATTGTGTCATCTATGTTGTATATGATTGCACTTATTTGTTGGGGATTAGCAGAACCATGTTGTCATGGGGAACGCTTTCAACATTGCACTTGTACTTTGTACCTAGTTGATATCATGCTCTTTTGTCTATGGATGTCGTCGGTGTGAAATGAAAGGGGAGCTTGTAAGTCCATGGAGTTATGTATATGTGTTAGAGAAGTGCCTGGGCTGCTGGTCTAATCCATGCTATCATGGTGGAAACCTGCAGTGTAACTATAATGAGTTGTTTATGAAGAATTCTTCTTATAAAAAACAGAGTCAGATATTGACAAAAAAGATAAAAAGAAAAGAGAAAAAGAGATATATGAAAAAGGAAAGAGAGAAACCATATTCCCATGGTAAATAAGAAGATTGCTAAGATGCTCGTTGTCTACTTGCCTTGTCATTTGGATATGGGGATTCTTCCGTATCATCGGGCAAGGGGTACCCCGTTGGCGGTTCTCTATGATACACATGTACTTACGATGACAAGAACTTACCAGTGACTAAACTTGAGTAACATGAGGAGCGGCCCTCGTATTCAAGGGACATGAGATTTCCAACTTATACTTTCTCAAGCATATACTCCATAGTTTGTTCATTTTAACCTTAATCACTTCAATATGCTTATGATAGGGGCAATGAGAGCTGAAAGCTATTAAGTACCATAATTTTTGGAAGCTCTTTCTGAAACTTGAATCTCTGCTTCCTTCTATGAAGGCCTTTCTTTTACTTTTTTGTTGAGTCTCCACCTTCTACATTTATGCACCTACTTTGAGAGCATAGTGGCCATTCTTAGTTCTATGTGTATTCTCCCAAGACTTGTTGATTGATGCATAGCTTTGATATTGCTTGTTTTAAACTATTTGTATCTAGTCACTGTTATGAACTTTGAAGGTGTCCTATGCATTTATGTTTCCTACTCTATGAGGGACAAGCTGAATGCTACTATGCAATGTTTTCTTTATGTGAAACAAACAAACGTCTTTCAAAGCATTGTTATTCATTAATCTTTTGTTTGTGCCTTTTCATGTTGCAACATAGTTTCTATGTCTTATTGCTAGAACTTTGTCTTTCATATTATGATTGAAGTACTATGATCCCAACTTTGAATGTTTTGCAAATACTTTGATCAAGTTTATGATGTTGCATGTCACCTCAAAAATAATTCTTTCTTTTTATCACTTACCTACTCGAGGACGAGCAGGAGTTAAGCTTGGGGATGTTGATACGTTGCAAACGTATCTATAATTTTGATGTTCCATGCTTGTTTTATATCTACTTTCTTATGTTTTGTCCACACTTTGGAATATTTCTATACACTTTCTTAGACTAACCTATTAACAAGATGCCACAGTGCCAGTTGCCTGTTTTCTTCTATTTTTGGTTCCAAAAAAGTCAGAAAATGAATATTCTCAGAATTGGACCGGACAAAAGCCAAAGTCGATATCTTACCGGAAGATTCACGGAGCCAGAAGACGAGACGGAGAGGGGCCATAGGGTGGCCACACCATGTGGTGGCGCGGGCTAGCCCTGGCCACGCCACCAGGTGGTGTGGGCCCCCTGGCCGCCCACCAACCTTGCCTCTTCGCCTATAAGATGCCTCCCGATGCAAAAACCCAAAATCGTCAAGCCTCTAGCCACGAAAAGTTCCGCAGCTCCGCCACCACCGAAGGGTAGATTCAGGGAAAGAAAGTCTCTGTTCCGGCACCCTGTCAGGACGGGGAAGTGCCCCTGGAGCCATCTCCATCGATTTCCACCACCATCTCCATCACCAATGCTGATTCCCATGATGAGGAGGGAGTAGTTATCTCTGGAGGCTAAGGGTTCTACCGGTAGCTATGTGTTCATCTCTCTCTCTCTATGCATGATCGTATTGTGATCATGAGCTTTGTAATCAAGTAGATCTACTTTGCTACTCAATTGCTTTAATAGATCTTTTGCTCTCCCCATGTGTGTGAAAGTGACAGCGTGCGCACCATGGTGGCACTTAGGCTAGAGATTACAAATACTTGTTATGAGTTATATTTGGAGTTGGATGTCTCTATGAAATTGTGGAGTTTGTTGGAACCATCTAGAGCTCAAGGTGATAGTGTGGGGTTATCTAGATGGGGAGAGCGAACTTTGAGGTGTGTTGTTATAGCCCTACCATGGATTAGAGTGTCCAACCGGGAGTAGTTTAGAGTAGTATCGTAAAGAGAAGATATTTATATGAGAGTGTTCACTAGTGAAAGTATAATCCCTAGACCTTGTTTCTAAACATTAGTAGACCTTTTGCAATTAGATTTGTTACATGTTTGCTTGCTTCCATCTTTATTTCAGTTTGCCTTTAGTCTCTTCCACACCATCAAGCTATTTTCTAGCACAGTTATCTTTTATCCATACCACTTGTATTTCACCATCTCTTCGCCGAACAAGTGCACCTATACACTTGACATCTGTATTGGGTGTGTTGGGGACACAAGAGACTTCTTGTATCTTGATTGCAGGGTTGCTTGAGAGGGGATACCTTTGACCACTTCCTCCCTGGGATCAATAAACCTTGGGTAATCCACTTAAGGGAAAACTTGCTGCTATTCTACAAACCTCTGCACTTGGAGGCCTAACAATTTTCTACAAGAATAGAAGTGTGTAGACATCAGAGTGAATGACTTGCCATTGCATTAGGTGCATCAATTTGAGTTCTACACAAAGAATCGGTTGGTGAAATTAAGTGATCTTGTTACTCTTGAGTTCATGGAACCCTAGAAGGTTTAGTCGCCTTTGTGATGATTTCTTGGGGCCTTCAATCAAGTTGTGAAGTTCTCCCCAAGCTTGTGGCCTTAGTGGTAATTACTTGGGAGCCTCCAATTAAATTTTGGTGATTACCCCAAGTCTGTATGGGTTTGGTGACCGCCATCAAGTGTATCATAGCCGATCATAATCCCGCATTGGTGGTACACATATGGGAAAATAAGGTGAGGCCTTTGTGGAATAGGTCGGTGGTGTGCCTCTGCATCTTGGGGTGAGAACTTTGTGGTGTTTGGTATGCATCGAGCAACCACTCCTCAAGGTGATCCATTTGTGGTGTTTAGAGAGCATTACGCCGCCGTACCTTTCCAACAGAGATTAGCTTCCTTAGAAGTGAACTTCGGGGATAAATCATCATCTCTATTTTCCTTGCTATTTCTATACCCAAACTCTTTACTTATGCACTTTACTTTATGGTAGGCTTTGTGCTTTAAGTTATTAATCTTGATATATCTGATGTCTACGCACTTCTATTCTTGTAGACAGTTGTTGGGCCTCCAAGTGCAGAGGTTTGTAGAACAACAGCAAGTTTTCCCTTAAGTGGATTACCCAAGGTTTATCGAACTCAGGGAGGAAGTGGTCAAAGGTATTCCCTCTCAAGCAACCCTGCAATCAAGATACAAGAAGTCTCTTGTGTCCCCAACACACGCAATACACTTGTCAGGTGTATAGGTGCACTAGTTTGGCGAAGAGATAGTGAAATACAAGTGGTATGGATAATTATAAGTGGTAACGGTGCCAGAAAATAGCTTGATGGCGTGGAAAAGACTAAAGCCAAACTGAAATAAAGATGGAAGCAAGCAAACATGTAGCAGATCTAGTTGCAAACGGTGTTTCAAATGCTTAGAAACAAGGCCTAGGGATCATTCTTTCACTAGTGATCACTCTCATATAAATATCTTCTCTTTATGATACTACTCTAAACTACTCTCTGGTTGGACACTCTAATCAATGGTAGGGCTATAACAACACACCTCAAAGTAAGCCTTGTTGGAGATATGCCCAAGAGACAATAATAAAGTGGTTATTATTATATCTTTATGTTTATGATAAATTTTTACATCCCATGCTATAATTGTATTAACCGGAAACATTAATACTTGTGTGTTCTGTAAACATAAAAGAGTCCCTAGTAAGCCTCTTGTTAAACTAGCTTGTTGATTAATGGATGATCATGGTTTCCTGATCATGGACGTTGGATGTCGTTAATAACAAGATCATATCATTAGGAGAATGATGTGATGAACACACACCCATAGTAAGCGTAGCATAAGATCAAGTCATTAAGTTCGTATTGCTATAAGCTTTTAAATGCATAGTAACCTAATCCTTCGACCATGAGGTTGTGTTAATCACCATCACCGAATGGGTACTTTGATGACATCAAACACCGCTTCGTAACTGGGTGGTTATAAAGGTGTCATTGGATATTCTGAAAGTATGTGTTGAAGCGCATGGACCAAGATTGGGATTTGTCCATCCATATGACGGATAGATATGCTCTGGGCCCTCTCGGTGGAATGTCATCTAGTTAGCTTGCAAACATGTGACTGGGTCACAAGGGATGACATAACATGGAACGAGTAAAGAGTACTTATCAGTAACGAGGTAGAACTAGGTGTGGACATACCGACGATCAAACCTCGGATAAGTATAGTATCGCGTGACAAAGGGAATTGGTTTCGTATGTAAATGGTTCTATCGATCACAAAGTCATCGTTGAGTATGTGGGAGCCATTATGGATCTCCAGGTCCCGCTGATGGTTATTGATAGGAGATGTGTCTCTGTCATGTCTACATATTCACGAACCGTAGGGTGACACACTTAAGGTTCGAAGTTGTTTTAAGTAGATATGGAATGTGCGTTGGAGACCGAATGTTGTTCGGAGTCTCGGATTGGATCCGGGACATCACGAGGAGATCCGGAATTGTCCGGAGAATAAGATTCATATATTGGGGATCATTTTCTGAGTTAGGAAATGTTCCGGAGTATTTGTATGAGGATTCTAGAAGGTTTCGGAATGTTCCGGAAGGTTCTGGAAGATTTCTTGGAGTTTGCTTGAAAACCAAGAAAGGATCAAGGAGTCCTTGTGGGGCAAGACAAGGAGTCGTGGGGGAGGAGGACTCCTCCCCCCCTCCCAATCCGCCGGCCAAGGGAGAGGGGAGTCCTACAAGGACTCCACCTCCCCATGGAGCCTCCCCCCTTTAAATAGAGGGGTGGGGGCGCCACCCCCTGGCCCTCCTCCATAACTCCAAATCTCCGCCGCCTCTCTCCTCCTCCTTTCTTCTGCTCAGGCTTAGGCGAAGCCTTGCAGAATTCTCTACTCCACCACCACCACCACGCCGTCGTGGTGCTGTGATTCCGTGGAGAAGATCTACTACCTCCGTTGCTCGCTGGAACGAGGAGAGGAAGGTCTACTTCGACTCCGTACGTGTGACCGACTGTGGAAGCGCTGCCGGAACGCGGCGCCGGAAGGATCGTCCACACGATCTTGAGATCGGCAAGTGATCGACTACATCACGAAGAGATCTAATCTTGTAACGCTTTCGGATCTACAAGGGTTAGTACATATCTATCTCGTTGCACATGTCTAATAGATTAGATCTTGGCTTTTATCTAGATTAGATCTAGGTTTTGTTCGTTCTTGCGGTAGAACTTTTTTGTTTTCCATGCTGCGAACCCATCAGTGGTATCAGAGCCGTATCTATGCGTAGATCTGTTGCACGAGTAGAACACAATGGTTTTGTGGTCGTTGGTTCTCGTGCCATCTTTTGCTTTGTGTACTTTGCATCTTGCGGCATGGTGGGATGAAGCGGCTCGGGCTAACCTTACATGTCATCGCACATGAGACTTGCTCCACGCTTGACGTGTAACTTGCTTTGCACAAGTGGCTTTGCGGGTGTCTGTCTCTCCCACCATAGTATAGATCCAATTTATGCTTTGCACTTGATAGCACTTGTATCAACGTTGTGGTTCAGTTTCGTAGGTAAGATCCGTTATTGTTCGAAAGCCCCAAACCACGTAAAACATGCAAAGAAAATTAGAGGCGTCTAACTTTTTTTGCAGGGGTTTTGTGATGTGATATGGCCATCATGTGATTGTGATTATATTTGATGTATGCAATGATCCTTGTTGTAATATGGCAACCGGCAGGAGCCTAATGGTTGTCTTTAATTCTGTTAAGACCTGCGTGTCTATTCATCTTGTAATAGCTTTATTCCAAGTAGTTGTAATAGTTGCTAGTGATGATGGACAACCATGAAGCGGCGCCACTGACCTTGACGCAATGCTGGTGATGATGGAGATCATGTTCGTGCTTTGGAGATGGAGATCAAAGGCGCAAGAAGAAAGGGCCATATCATATCACACTAATTATGAATTGCCTGTGATGTTAATCCTTTATGCATCTTGTATTGCTTAGATCGCGACGGTAGCATTATAAGATGATCCCTCTCACTAAATATCAAGTAATAAAGTGTTCACCCTTAGTTGGCACCGTTGCTAAGACTCATCGTTTCGAAGAATCTCGTGATGATCGGGTGTGATAGACTCTACGTGTGCATACAACGGGTGCAAGCCAGATTTGCACATGCGGAAACTAAGGTCAACCTTGACGAGCCTAGCATGTACAGACATGGTCTCGGAACACGGAATACCAAAAGGTAAAGCATGAGTCATATGGATGATATGATGAACATGTTGATTGTTCGCCTTTAAAGCTACATCATCTCACGTGATGATCGGACTTGGTGTAGTGGATTTGGTTCGTGTAATCACTAAAACAACTCGAGGGATGTTGTTTTGAGTGGGAGTTCATTTTTAATTTGGATCAGTCGAACTCAATTTATCATAAACACAATCAAAGTAAATTTGCAGAGTTTGTTGTAGTCATTGGCATCCGTTCACCACCTTACGCTTAGTTATAGTTGAGATAGTGGAACTATAGAAATTCTGGATATTTACTTTACGAACTGGTATCGTATTGTTTTGAATGTCAATTTAAAGTTTATAAGTCCTATTGCAAACTTTCAGCAAACTCTATTTACTCCATGAACTTTAATAAGTAGTATTAAATCAAGAGTAAGAATTCCAATGTTAGTATCTAAAGTATCATGTTTGCCTCCATGATTCTTGATACTCAAAAGATTGTTTTTAATATCAAGTTTATCTAACAGCTGAAAGCAATGTTTCAGAAACCATCATATGTGAAAGGTATTGCGATATCTAAAACAATGTGTTGGTTACAACATGATAGAGTATACGTCCTCATATTTGATGAGAATTTGTGAAGGTTGGAGACGCTAGTCGTCCTAATACTCCAAAAGGTTTTGAAAAAGAAACATTATACTCGCAATTCACCTTTATAAGCTATAGCAGCTTGATCATGAAAGTTGTCATGATAAGGATGAATAGAAGATGTAAGTAAAATATTTACTACACTAAAAGATTACTAAAGAATGGAATTTTGAAAGAAAGCCAAACATTTGATGATGGTGATCCACCTCAAAGTGCAAGTCCAAAGGTATTAGTAGTTGACTATATACGCTTTGTACCATGTGTCATGTTAATGACATCACTATTGATGTTGATAGATTCTTTTAAAAGAAAAGGAATTGCTGAAAGAGAATCTATAAAATATTTGGCAGAAAATAAAAGGTTGGAGATGTCCAACTTAGGCATATAGAAGATATACATGTTATGGTTGTATTCCTTGCTTGTTAAACAATGTGGTTCTCCGGTATTGGATACCGAATTGGTTGGTATGAAGTGTCATACAGGACAACACAATTCATGAACTGCAATGGCCTAAGTAACTAGCAAGAGAAAATGTGATGATGTTCATCGAAAACAAACAAAGGGTTATTGTGTTGCTCGTTAACATCAAAGCTTGCCTTCAAGATTTGTTTCAATAATTGTTATTTTGATCAGGTATTATGACGTTAAAAGGTTGTTCAAATAATTACCGTATTCCATAATAGATGGATAATATACAAGTCTGGTAGGAGAAATAACGACCATAAAACTAATGCTAAAATGTCGCAAGACAAATGATTGAAAGATCACTTGCGAAGCGACATCGCCGTTTAAATTATATTGAAAGGATATATGAAGAAACTCCATGTTGGTGGATTTTTGGAGTCTTTGATTTGGATCAAATGACGCTTGTGATACATTCCTGGAGATAATTAAAACTCCGTTCGTAGGCCAAAAGAGGAACGGACGACTAACTGATTGGAATTTGTACATATTGATGTATATAGTCCATTATGTGTTGTCATGGGCGATGGATTTCAACTTCATATGCTTTCTCCGAAGATTTGAGTGAGTATATGTATATACTTACTCAATAAGGAAGAAGTATGAAACATTTGAAAAATGTTCAAAGACTTTCAAGATGAAGTGGAAAATCATTGTAACAAGAAAATAAAAGAGTTTATGATTGGATCATAAAGGAAGATATTTGAGTTACAAGTTTAGCAAAACACCTAAGATTTGAGGAATCGTTCCATGGATTTGCATTTCCCAAAACACCATAGGAGTATGGAGTGTTCGAGATATGTAATGAAACCTTGTTTTTGATGGTAAGATCAAAGGTGTCATTTATAAAACTGCCATTATATTTTAAAGATTAAAGCTTTAGTGACTACCGCTTTTACACTGAAAAGAGCTCCATCGTGATCCGTTCAAATGGCACCATATGAGTTATGGTTTGGGATAAAACCCGACTTGTCTTTTCTTAAATTTTGGTATGCTATGCATAAGTAAAATGTTTACAACCAAAGTCGGATAAGCACGTCTTTGTAGGTTATTCCAAAGAATTTGTTGGGAATTTCTCCATAACGACGAGGACAAAAGAGTTTGTCGCTTGGAACGTCAAGTTTCTTGAGAAAGAATTTTTCGTGAAAAGTTAAGTGGGAGGACAATAGAACTTTGATAAGGTTGTTGAACCTTAGCTATATGTGCTAAGTAGCGCAGCGCCGGAAAGTGTCCCGGTGGCGGCCACAATGCTCATGGCTCTCGTGATTACAAAAGGTGTGATCTCGGAGATTAGAGTTCCTATAGAACCGTGTGGGTCGGTAAGAATCAAATAGTAAGATTTGATAAGCAAGTCGTCATTGTTTTGACAATGATGAACCGACTACATGCAAAGAAGCGATGATGGGCCCTGACTCCATAAAATGACTAGAAGTCATGGAATCCGTGATAGTATCCATACACGAGAAATCAAGTTTCTGAACTTAGAAGACCCTCCGGAAAGGCGTGAAGCCTATCGGTCGTGTTTGGATCTATAAAGAAATAGACATGGATGTTTCAAATCTATGAAATTGTCGACATGTCGGAAAGAGTTTATGACAATGTTCAAGGAATTGACTATGATAAGATTTGATCTTTCATAGCGATATTTAGTCTGGACGGATTAATATAGCAACCACTACATATATTTTGGTATATGGTAGTTGAACAAACAAAACAAGTTCTTCTAATAGAATGGTTCCCTAGGACGTGTACATGACACAATCCATAGGGTTTTGCTAATTCAAAGGATGCTAAAAGAGTATGCAAAACTTCAATGGTTGAAGTGAGCATCGCGGAGTTAGAATCTTCAGAGACGATGAAGATGTTTTGCATTTTGCAAGAAATTAAGTGGGAGCTCTAAGACATATTTCTAATACATTATGTGAAAGACATATTGTTGATTAGAAATAATGTATCTTTTATTGACACAGGTTAAGAATTTCATTTCGATGAAAGACTTAGGCATAACTCAAGAATTAGGCATCAATGTCTATATGGATAGATTGAGGCGCTAATATGGTTTTGCCAAATGTACATAGATAAGATGTTGAATGAGTTCAATATGGAAACAACAAGAAAGGTTCTTGACGCACGGAAAAGACTAAATCAAGATTCAAGTGTGTTGACACGAGATTCAAGTGTTTTGACACTTGGTGAAATCATAAGAATATTTTGATCAATCATTCTTTGAGATGTACACATCCAGATATGTCCTATGCTCTAAATGTTATGAGCATATACCAGAATGATTCATAAGATGATCATTGGACAATAGTAAAGATATTCTTATGAGCTTTGGAAGAACTAAGAATATATCATATATAAGTGACAAATAGTTAAAGGTAGTTCATTGTAAAGTGTTACATTGATACTAGTTTTGTCACAAGATACAAATTAAATTTATCTCAATTTAGACTATGGGTGGCACAATATAATGGAAAGGATGTTCCATGATGGATTTGGATGAATTCCAAAGTTGAGATATTCTGACGGATACTACAACAAAAGGCTAAGTATATAACTGCTATAGTAGCCGCAAAGGAGGGCATTTGTGTTAAGTAGGTTGTTATCAAACTAGGCGTGGTTCATAGCGGGATAATACTATGAAGATACATTGTACGACAATTGTATCAACATGATTTAATCCCAAGGAACTAAAGGTCTCACCAAAGAACCAAATTTATACAATGCCATCTCATTGGAGAATGAGTAATGCGTAGAGACGCAAGGATATGAAAATACACACGGACCTGGAAGTGTCAGATCCGAAGATTATGTTTACCACTAGCAATAGTGTCTATACAACACCAAAAAGCCATAGGTGTTGAATGCACAAGTTTTTTAACTAGATTATTGACTCTAGTGCAAGTGGGAGACTGTTGGAGATATGCCCAAGAGGCAATAATAAAGTGGTTATTATTATATCTTTATGTTTATGATAAATGTTTACATCCCATGCTATAATTGTATTAACCGGAAACATTAATACTTGTGTGTTTTGTGAACATAAAAGAGTCCCTAGTAAGCCTCTTGTTAAACTAGCTTGTTGATTAATGGATGATCATGGACGTTGGATGTCGTTAATAACAAGATCATATCATTATGAGAATGATGTGATGGACACACACCCATAGTAAGCGTAGCATAAGATCAAGTCATTAAGTTCGTATTGCTATAAGCTTTTAAATGCATAGTAACCTAATCCTTCGACCATGAGGTTGTGTTAATCACCATTACCGGATGGGTACTTTGATGACATCAAACACCGCTTCGTAACTGGGTGATTATAAAGGTGTCATTGGGTATTCTGAAAGTATGTGTTGAAGCGCATGGACCAAGATTGGGATTTGTCCATCCATATGATGGATAGATATGCTCTGGGCCGTCTCGGTGGAATGTCATCTAGTTAGCTTGCAAACATGTGACTGGGTCACAAGGGATGACATAACATGGAACGAGTAAAGAGTACTTATCAGTAACGAGGTAGAACTAGGTGTGCAGATACCGACGATCAAACCTCGGATAAGTATAGTATCGCGTGACAAAGGGAATTGGTTTCATATGTAAATGGTTCTATCGATCACAAAGTCATCGTTGAGTATGTGGGAGCCATTATGGATCTCCAGGTCCCGCTGATGGTTATTGATAGGAGATGTGTCTCTATCATGTCTACATATTCACGAACCGTAGGGTGACAGACTTAAGGTTCGAAGTTGTTTTAAGTAGATATGGAATGTGCGTTGGAGAACAAATGTTGTTCGGAGTCTCAGATTGGATCCGGGACATCACGAGGAGATCCGAAATTGTCCGGAGAATAAGATTCATATATTGGGGATCATTTTCTGAGTTAGGAAATGTTCCGGAGTATTTGTATGAGGATTCTAGAAGGTTTCAGAATTTTCCGGAAGGTTCTGGAAGATTTCTTGGAGTTTGTTTGAAAACCAAGAAAGGATCAAGGAATCCTTGTGGGGCAAGACAAGGAGTCGTGGGGGAGGAGGACTCCTCCCCCCTCCCAATCCGCCGGCCAAGGGAGAGGGGAGTCCTACAAGGACTCCACCTCCCCATGGCGCTTCCCCCCTTTAAATAGAGGGGTGGGGGCGCCACCCCCTGGCCCTCCTCCATAACTCCAAATCTCCGCCGCCTCTCTCCTCCTCCTTTCTTCTGCTCAGGCTTAGGCGAAGCCCTGCAGAATTCTCTACTCCACCACCACCACCACGCCGTCGTGGTGCTGTGATTTCGTGGAGAAGATCTACTACCTCCGCTGCTCGCTGGAACAAGGAGAGGAAGGTCTGCTTCGACTCCGTACGTGTGACCGACTGCGGAAGCGCTGCCGGAACGCGGCGCCAGAAGGATCGTCCACACGATCTTGAGATCGGCAAGTGATCGACTACATCAACCACGAGATCTAATCTCGTAACGCTTTCGGATCTACAAGGGTTAGTACAGATCTATCTCGTTGCACATGTCTAATAGATTAGATCTTGGCTTTTATCTAGATTAGATCTGGGTTTTGTTCGTTCTTGCGGTAGAAATTTTTTGTTTTCCATGCTGCGAACCCATCAAGCCTTTCCCATATAGATAACCCCACACTGTCACCTTGAGCTCTAGATGGTTCCAACAAACACCACAATTTCATAGAAACATCCAACTCCAAATATAACTCATAACAAGTATTTGTAATCTCTAGCCTAAGTGCCACCATGGTGTGCACGCTGTGACTTTCACACACATGGGGAGAGCAGAGATCTATTAAAGCACTTGAGTAGCAAGGTTGATCTACTTGATTACAAAGCTCATGATCAAAATATGATCATGCATAGAGAGAGAGAGAGAGATGAACACATAGCTACCGGTAGAACCCTTAGCCTCGAGGAAGAACTACTCCCATCATGGGAATCAACAACGGTGATGGAGATGGTGGTGGAGATCGATGGAGATGGCTCCGGGGGCACTTCCCCATCCTAGCAGGGTGCCGGAACAGAGACTTTATGTCCCCTGAATCTCCCCTTCGGTGGCGTTGGCGCTGTGGAACTTTTCGTGGCTGGAGGCTGTTCGATTTAGGGTTTCTGCATCGGAGGCTTCTTATAGGCGAAAGGGCAAGGTCGGTGGAGGCCGGAGGGGCCCACACCACCTAGTGGCACGGCTAGGGGGGACCCGTGAGTCTTCCGGTAAAATAGCGACTTTAGCTTTTGTCCGGTCTAATTCTGAGAATATTCATTTTCTGACTTTTCTGGAACCAAAAATAGCAGAAAACAGGCAGCTGGCACTGTGGCATCTTGTTAATAGGTTAGTCCAAGAAAGAGTATAATAATACTCCAAAGTGTGGACTAAACATAAGAAAGTAGATACTAAACAAGCATGGAACATCAAAAATTATAGATACGTTTGCAACGTATCAACATCCCCAAGCTTAACTCCTGCTCGTCCTCAAGTAGGTAAGTGATAAAAAGAAAGAATGATTTTTGAGGTGACATGCACCATCACAATTGCAAGCATTGGAAGCTAGGATCAAAGTACTCTATTGCAAGATGAAAAGGCACAAACAAAATATTCATGAATAACAATGCTTTACACGACGTTTGTTTGTTTCACATAAAGAAAACATAACATAGTGGCATTCAGCTTGTCCCTCATAGAGTAGCAAACATAAATGCATAGGATACCTTCAAAGTTTATAAGGGTGACTAGATACAAATAGTTTAGGAACAAGCAATATCAAAGTTATGAATCAATCAACAAGTTTTGGGACAATGCACCTTAAACTAAGAATGGCCACTATGCTCTCTTAATAGGTGCATACAGATAGAAGATGGAGACTCAACATAAAAGTAAAAGAAAGACCTTCATAGAACAAAGCAGGGATTCAAGTTTCATAAAGAGCTTCCAAAAATTATGCTACTTATTAGATTTCAGCTCTCATTGCCCCTATCATAAGCATCTTTAGGTGATTAAGGTTAAAGTGACACAACTAATAGGATATGCTTGACAAGTTATAAGCTGAAATCTCATGCCCCTTACTTACGGGTACCGAACCTCATGCTACTCAACTTCAGTCACAAGTAAGCTCTTGTCATTGTAAGTACATATGTATCATATAGAACCGCCAACGGGGTACCCCTTGCACATGATATAGGAGCTATCCCATAATCAAAATGACAAGGCAAGCACACAATGAGCATCTCAGCGATCTTTTTATTTGCTATTTGCATAGGTTTTTATTGAGGATGCTTCATAGAGTGCTCATTATAGTTATGCTGCAAGTTTCCACCATGATTAGGCATGTCTTAGGCTAGCGGCCCAGGAGTTTCTCGAACACACATACAAACTCCATGATCTTACAAGTTCCACTTTTATTTCACACCGCCGGGATCCATAAGAAAAAGAATCATGATATCAACGGGGTACAATGTACAAGTGCAATGTTGAAAGCGTTCCCCATGATACATGGTTCTGCTAATTTCAACTTATAAAGCGCAAGCATATACGCAACAAACATGGACGCAATGGTCCAAGATTGTTAAATGCAAGAAAGTAAAATGTGCCATCAAGTTCGTGAGAGCTTTAATCACTAATTTTCACATACCAAGTTTAATTCGGAAGGTAGATAAAAATATGAATATACTTGGAATAGCAAATGCTAATAGGTAGGTATGATGGACTCTTTGGAATAACTTTGTTTGAGGAGTTGGATGCATGAGTGGAACTCATACTTGGTTATGGAGGCTAGCAAAAGATTGGGAGCGACCAACTAAGAGAGCAATAATGTCCATAATCATGCAGAGCAACAAAACATTATTAATTAAAGCATAAAGTGATATTACAAGTCGAAAACTAAAGGAACATAAAGGCTATGGTAACTTGGGATAGTCAAAACAGGGTGTGAGCATGCGCCAAGCCAACCCAAATAAAGCATCAAAGAAGAATACCACAATACTATGCTTTAATATGCTAAAACAACGCATGATTCTTCCAAGGCACATTAAGAAATATCAATTGTTTATAACATGTCATGCTACAACAAAGATCACTAAGCATAAAGCCAAAACAATATCAAGCATGGCATGACAAAGCATAGGCCACAATCAAAAACAAGCTCCTTTTACCAGTTAAGCATGCACTTTTCCTACCCTTTTCCAATCCAAACCAATCTTATTTGAAAACTAATGTATGAAAGAGGGGGTCCAACCAATTTATTCAAGCAAACTAAGAAAACCAATCAAACGAAAACTAAAAACGAAGACGCTCCAAGAACAACACAACTGTGCATGAAACAATAAAAATGAAGTGTTTGGAAGAACCTGAGATTTTTATTGATGAAGAAGGGGATGCCTTGGGCATCCCCAAGCTTTGACGCTTGTACCTCTTGAATATTTCTTGGGGTGACATGGGGTGGCATCCCCAAGCTTTAGCTTTAGTCCATTCTTCATCTCATTACATCATTCTCTCCTTACACCTGAAATTTTTTCTTCATACAAAACTTCACACAATCTTTATTAGCAACATTAGTGTACTCAAGATAATAAGTCTTTTTGGTTCAGTTCCAACACAAGTTAAACTTACATTAAAACAAAATCTACTGCAGAACTTCCTTTAAAAAGTTCAAATGATCAAAGAGAACTCAAAGAGAAAGAGATTAAGAGGCAAATGCAAATAATGGCAGAAATCTGTCAAAACAGACCAGCAGGTAAAAACCAATTTTTTCGAAGACTTTCTGTTACTTAAATCGAAAAGTGTTGAACTAACAAAAGTGAGATAACAACCTGGGGCAGAAGGACAAAAATGCACGCCTCAAAATGGCTTACATAGATTTTACAGGAATTTTTACAGTGAAGCACCAAAATCTGTTTTGGGACAGTAACTTTCCCAAGCATTACTTCTCTCTCATTAGAGGTTACTCTTGGCACAAAAAGCAAAATAAAAAGGATAAGAAGCGGTTATTACAGAGATAATAACTTCCAAGACTCATCTAAAACTTTTGGGTTATCTCCCAATAAGTACTTTTCTTTAACGCCTTTAAGTTAGGCATGATAATTTCAATGATGCTCACATAAGAAATATGAATTTAGAGTAAAAGAGAGCATCAAGAAGAAAATATAAAACACATTTGAGTCTGACCCACTTCCTATGCATAGGAATCTTGTAAAGAAACTAGTCAGGAAAGCACAAAGCAACAAGTATAGGAAAGCAAAACAAGTGCGACTTCAAAATTTTCAACATAAAGAGGGGAAACTTAATATTGTTGAGATATATAAGACGATGTTTCCCTCTCTCATAATAACTTTCAGTAGCAACATGAATAAAATTAAAAATATAACTATCACATAAAACATTCTTATCATGAGCCACATGCATATAATAATTATTACTCTCCACATAAGCATAGTCATTCTTAGTAATCGTAGTGGGAGAAAATTCAACAAAATAGCTATCATTATTATTCTCATCACCATAATCATCAAATATAGGAGGCATATTATAATCATAATTAATTTTGTCCTCAATAGTAGGTGGAATGAAAATATCATACTCAACATTGTAATCATCATATATTGGAGGTATAGTATCATTTTAAGCAATAGAATAGCTATCTTCCAAAGTGTGTTCGTTTGTAAACATATCATCATTGGAAAGAACATGGATAGAACTAATAGTACAAAAATTATTCATATCATAAATTTCAGAATTGGTACCAAAGAGATTTTCAATATCAAAAGTAGTGTGCTTTTCCCAATCATGATCACTATTATAGGTAACAGGCATAGGAACATCATCGAGTTCAGACTCATCAAAAACTATAATAGGAGCAATGTGCTTAGCTGAAAATACCGTTTTCTCTCTCTTTTTACTCCTGCTTTTATTCTTTTTCTTCTTATCTTTAGGAAGGAGAGGCTTGAAAGGAAGCTTCCCCATATACCCTGGTTCATTGTTAGAGACAATAGAAGAAACTTTAGAGCGTTCCTTCTTTTCATTAATAAGATCAAAACTCATATTAGTCCTGTCATATTTTGGTAAAATCTCATCTTCTATAATATTTTGTATGTAAGTATTTGTGTGACAATTATCAACACAATAAAGATGAAAACCATGCAGGACACTATTCATATCAAAAACACTCATATCTACCAAAGAAGTTTTTCTTGATAATTCTTCACACCCCAAAAATAATGTAAGTTCATCATGCTGATTAGGAGTGATCATGTCATCACAATACAAACTTACAGTACTCATTGGATTAGAAGGGCTATTATTATGGCCTGAGCATTGAAAATTGAGATGACCCACTTTAAAGCAAAGTTCACAAATAAAAGGATAGAGGGCACAAACTTTTTTACCAAGATCATTTAGAGCCCTATACCACATTCTAGTTTTTTCATTCCTGTGGGTGATACAATATTCTTCTTCAATTTGATTCTTCTCACAAGGTCTATGTATTTCACAAAAATTAACATGCTTATAAAGAATAGTACTTTCAGAAGTTTGAGCATGTTTATTGCTATCATTAATAACAATTTCATTTTTCATGCAAGTGTCTTTAAAAGGCTCATGATACATGTCCCATTTTTCTTTAGGAGCATTAATATGAGAAGCAAAGGATCTAAAACAATCAACAAGAATTTGAGGATCAAGACCATATTTAAAACTAACCTCTTGAAAATCAGCAATTTCAGCAAAATACTTAATGCAATCTTACTCATAGTTTATACCTAGTTCTTTACCTTTGTCGTTATCCCAATCTTCGGTATTGCTTTGAATTGTTTTAAGAAGATCCCACTTAGCTTTGACCTCCTTACTTGTGAAGGAACCTCTAAACAAGTATCTAGATAGTCCTTGTAATGTCCTGAAAGCCTTGCATAGAAATTATTAATAACAATATTACTAGGGAGCTCATGAATAGGACATTTGAGCATTAGTGACTTCAATCTCCCCCATGCTTGGGCAATACTTTCTCCATCATGAGGATGCAAATTATAAATATAATTCATTTCTTTATGAATTTTATGAGGAGGATAAAGTTTAGAGTAAAAGAGAAATTCAAGTTCCTTCCACTCCAAATGATGAGGATCATCTAGTAGCTCATACCACTCCCTTGCTTTGCCCTTAAGTGAAAAAGGGAATAGCTTCCTCTTAACTTGGTTCATTGAAATACCTGCACACTTGAACAACTCGCATAATTCGTATATAAAGATTAAATGATCACCAGGATGGACAATTCCATCTCCAAAATAACAGTTATTCATAGCATGTTCAACAATTTTTATAGGTATTTTAAAAGGGTTGCTTTCAAGTGGATTTAAAATATCGCAAGTATCATTAGAATTACCACATATGGAAGATAAAGTATCATCAGAGCAAATTTTCTTCTTTTAGGATGGGGAACTAAAAATATCTTTTTCATAAAAACTAACTTCCCCAAGCTTAGACTTTTCCATAGCATTAGTAACAAAGGTGTTCAAAAGATTCATACTAATAACATTGCTATTAGCATGCAAAGAAAGTTCCATGGGTTTTTTAATTTTCTTTTCAGACAATTCATGTTCTAACTTAGGAAAAATACTAAAAAGCTCTCTATTTTTGTTGTTGTTTTCCATTAAGTCTAAATAGTGAAAACAAGAAACAAAAAGACAAAATTGCAGAATCTAAAGGAAATAACTTCGAGCACTCACACCAGAGGATGTGAGTACATTTTACCTTACCTCCCCGGCAACAGCGCTAGAAAATATCTTGATCTCTATGCACTTCTATTCTTGTAGACACTTGTTGGGCCTCCAAGTGTAGAGGTTTGTAGAACAACAGCAAGTTTTCCCTTAAGTGGATTACTGAAGGTTTATCAAACTCGGGGAGGAAGTGGTCAAAGTTATTCCCTCTCAAGCAACCCTGCAATCAAGATACAAGAAGTCTCTTGTGTCCCCAACATACCCAATACACTTGTCAGATGTATAGGTGCACTAGTTCAGCAAAGAGATAGTGAAATACAAGTGGTATGGATAATTATAAGTGGTAACGGTGCCAGAAAATAGCTTGATGGCATGGAAAAGACTAAAGGCAAACTGAAATAAATATGGAAGCAAGCAAACATGTAACATATCTAGTTGCAAACGGTGTTTCAATGCTTAGAAACAAGGCCTAGGGATCATATTTTCACTAGTGATCACTCTCATATAAATATCTTCTCTTTATGATACTACTCTAAACTACTCTCCGTTTGGACACTCTAATCCATGGTAGGGCTATAACAGCACACCTCAAAGTAAGCCTTTCCCATAGAGATAACCCCACACCGCCACCTTGAGCTCTAGATGGTTCCCGCAAACACCACAATTTCATAGAAACATCCAACTCCAAATATAACTCATAATAAGTATTTGTAATCTCTAGCCTAAGTGCTACCATGGTGTGCATGCTGTCACTTTCACACACATGGGGAGAGCAGAGATCTATTAAAGCACTTGAGTAGAAAGGTAAATCTACTTGATTACGAAGCTCATGATCACAATATGATCATGCATAGAGAGAGAGATGAACATAGCTACCGGTAGAACCCTTAGCCTCGAGGAAGAACTAATCCCTCATAATCATGGGAATCAGCAATGGTGATGGAGATGGTGGTAGAGATCAATGGAGAGGGCTCCGGGGGCACTTCCCCGTCCCAGCAGGGTGCCGAAACAGAGAATTTCTGTCCCCCGAATCTCCCCCTCAGTGGCGGCGGCGCTATGGAACTTTTCGTGGCTGGAGGCTGTTCGATTTAGGGTTTCTACATCAGAGGCTTCTTATAGGCGAAAGGGCAAGGTCGATGGAGGCCGGAGGAGCCCACACCACCTGGTGGCGCGGCTAGGGGGATCCGCGCCACCCTATGGTGTGGCTGGCCCCTCTCCGTCTCGTCTTCTGGATCCATGAGTCTTCCGGTAAAATATCAACTTTGGCTATTGTCCGGTCCAATTTCGAGAATATTCATTTTCTGACTTTCCTGGAACCAAAAACAGCAGAAAACAGGCAGCTGGCACTGTGGCATCTTGTTAATAGGTTAGTCCAAGAAAGTGTGTAAAAATACTCTAAAGTGTGGGCAAAACATATGAAAGTAGATACTAAACAAGCATGGAACATCAAAAATTATAGATACGTTTGCAACGTATCACTATCACTTAGTTGTTTTCCTTGCTTAGCATAAGTTGTTGGTGCACAAAGGTGAACCCTAGTATATAGGTTTTGTGCTTGACAAGTTAAACACTAGTTTTATTCTGTAGTTTTTCAAGCCAATATTGTAATTTTTTTAATCACATATTCACCCACTCTCCTCTAGGCGGCATCTGTGTCCTTTCACACTTCTTACCAAAAATGTTCTGCGGCGGTTTGCATGCTTGTATATGGAGTGTCCAGTGATCTTGTTGATGAGTACATGTGCATGAGCGAGACCTCATATCTTGAGTCGATGTACAAGTCCTGCAAAACAGTGATTGCGGTGTTCAGTGAAGTTACCCCGAGAGAGCTGTTGTTGACACTGCCCGGTTGTTTTCTATCAACAAGTTAAGGGGGTTCCCTACGATGCTTGGAAGCATAGATCGTATGCATTACGAGCGGAATAACCATCCTTTTTGTTGCCAGGGACAATATAGTGGGCATGTGGATGGGTGCAAAGTCGTACTTGAGGCTATTGCAATACAAGATCTTTGGTTTGACAATCTTTCTTTGACATGATAGTTTCTAACAAGGATATCAATGTGCTTTAGCACTCCCAGGTGTTCTCTAGGCTTGCAGAAGTCAATGTTACAATGATTCACTATGAGACTAATGGTCATGCAAACAACAAAGGATATTATTTAGTTGATGGCACTTAACTGAGCAACACTTGTAAAGATAATCTACGAGCTTGAAGATGAGAAATGTAGGAGTTTTGGAAAAAAAAACAAGAGTCTTGTAGGAAGGATGTGGAGCGGGCATTTAGTGTGGTCCAATCTCGTTGCACTATTCCTCGGCACCCTGCTAGAACATGAAGCCATGAGACCATGTGGGAGGTGATGACTGCTTGTGTGATCATGCACAACATGATTGTTGAAGATGATCATGATGATGGCATGTATGACCAAGGATGGAAATTTTAGGGTGAATTAGTTGAGGCGATGCAGGGTCAACATCGTTTCACGAGTTCCTCCACGTGCATCACGATCCATGATCAGAACACTCACAATCGACTACAAGCGGATTTGATTGAGCATATGTGGACTCACGTGGAAAACCACGAGGCACCCCCTCCAATTTTATTTATTTTAATTTCTGTGTGAACTATGTTTGATTGTAAACTATGCTTGTGAACTGTGTTAATTATTTGCATGTGAACTATTTAAATTTACTTGATTGTGAACTACATCATATTGTATTTGAATTAGTCAAAATGGGCAGGAAATGGCAATGGGAAAGCCCGCGTTTGCAGCCCGGCCGCAAACGGACCACGGGAGGATGATGGCCTATTTTATGTCTATGGGATGATCAAACGGGCCAAAATAGACAGATTCGATTTCCAAAATGGGTCGGGTTATTGGAGATGGCCTAACTCCAACCGGTGTATGTGCGTGTGACCCATAATTTTATCCGTGAATCCTATTCAACGCCCAATGCGGGCACTATATGGCACACCGCCTGAAGGGAGAAGGACACGGGCAGGCCCATTCGTTTCTTTTTTGTTTTTTCGTTTCTGTTTTTCTTTTTTTGTACATCAGAACATTTTTTAGATCCAAACATTTTTAAAATTTTGGACATTTTTAGATTTGAACAAAATTCAAATTTAAACATATTTTAGATTTTGGACCGTTGTTTAAGTTTATACATTTTTAAAACTTGAAATTTTTCCAAATTTGAACCTTTTAAAATTTCAACGTTTCCCAAATTGAATATTTACAGATTTGAACGCTTTTCAAAGTTGAATATTTTCAAATTTAAACTTTTTCAAACATATGAGCTTTTTTATTACTGTAAAAACAGGAAAAATAAAACATAAAATGAAAAAGGAAAAAGATCGCATTGGGACGGCCCATGAACAAATTGCTTGAGCCGGCAGCGGACAGAGAATTTGAGCTCCCATTTTTGCCAACGAATGAAGGGAATTTTTTCTAAGCCACCGTTAGGAGACTGGAAGCTTTGATTTTCGAGAAGAGGCGAACTTACAGTATGGGAATACGAGTGCCAGAAATACGTCTTCCTTGAGTTATTGGCGCATTTCTAACAACCTAGCCTCTAGCTTGATCCAATGGATGACAACGTTACTTAGAGCATCTCATATCGCGGACGTCCGACGACAACATCGGATAGGGCATATGGGGGTGGCAGCACTAGTAGCCAAGTAGGGGGGCGCCTCTTCCCAGCGGTGCCCTAGACAGTTTTCTTCGGAACATTTGAACTTAAATTCAAATGGTGAACTAAATTTTCATTCAAATTTTGAAGAAAATTTATAAAAGTTGGATGAAATTTAATGAAATTCAAACTAAACCCTAAACTAATCGCCGCAACAGTAGAACCAGTTGTAGCCAGGCACTCAGGCTCCTCCTCGGCCTTGACCTTGATGCGGCTAGGGCTGGAACTCATGTCTTCGCCACCGCTACTGCCGGCGCTGGTGCCTGCATCGTTATCGTAGCAAGGTCCAATTATACGTAAATTTTTTTGACACCTTTACCGTAGGGAAAGCTCCTATGGTGTAATTTTATAAATTAGAGTAAAAAAGGTACAATATAGCCAGATCTATAGCAAAGATACATCAAGGGAGGAAGAAAATCTTGTGAAAACACATCAAGAGATTAAACAAAAATGGAAAACAACCAATCAACAAGCGGCTGGACAGAAGCACCCTTCACTTTATGTTTGTGGATTAGGAGGCCACCCTGAATGCCCACCTTCCATCTGTTGACAGAAATCGGCAATTTTTTGAAAATAAAATCATTGCGTACTTACAAATGTTCCACCTGGCACAAGAAAATATCTCCACAAAATATATACCATTGAAAAATGTCTTTGCAGCCATAAATTCCTCTGAAAATGAATTAGACAGATCCCACTAAATGTTTAGATGATCCCAGCACTGTCGCTCAAAATCACAGTGAAAAAAAAGGTGATCTCTAGTTTCCATATCACCCTCCGAGCAGAGCACACACCCGGGTCCTGAGTCCAAATGCCAATCTTTGGGAGCATCATATCTCGTGTGTTTAATCTATCCATCATAAGCAACCATGTGACTACTTTTAGCTTTGGTAACGATCTAGAATTCCATATTTCATTGAGGGCTGCATCTCTAGGAAGTTGACCAAACAAAAACTTATACTCTCTTCAGTTTATATTAATGTTCTTAACTTTATCTAGATACAAATACATTTAGTCTAAATTTTTAACTAGATACATCCGAATCTAGACAAAATTGAGAATAATAATATGGGACGGAGGGAGTAGAATTTAGATGATGTATATTTCTCCCCTCAAACAAATTTTCGGCAATCAGGTTTGTCGACTGTCAGACTTGCCGCCTCTAACAGCTGCGTGATCTGCTGCAGTTCTTGAAAGGCTTCCACCGATAAAGGTAAGGCAAAACAAGAACTCAAATTTCCAACGTGTGCTAGGTCTGCCACGGAGAGATCTTCACTTAATGTAAAAGAGTACAATCGGGGATATTTGTAACAGAGCAATGGGCCATCTGTCCAGAAATCTTTTCAAAAAAGAATCGATGTACCACTTCCAATCTTGTAGCGAGATACACTGCGGTATGCACCAACCAAGCTAAAAATATCTCTCCACCAAAATGAGCCTCGATGAGACTGAGCGTGTGGCCCTCTATTTTCATATAGAGACCAGAGAGAGATACCCATGGGACATTTTCTTTTGAGTAGAACTTATGTAGTTGTTTCAGTAGTAGAGCTTTGTTGTGAAGTTCTAAGTTCAAAACACCCAACTAGTTGAACTATGATCCAAATCCAATTAAATAGGTTAACTTCTGACGAAGCGGAGCGAGGCCCGTCGATTGTTGAGGACCTAGGTTTTCACCTTTATATATACCTCTTGTAAGCCGCCGGCTGGGATAAGTTGCATCTGTGAAATCCCTGTTGTTATGGAAACACTCTTCGTTATAGTAAAGATTCACTAGCTGGTACCCGTGGTTTTTTCCTCTCTTTGTTGGAGAGGTTTTTTCAAGTTAAATCTGTATCCCTTTGCTGTGATTTCTTTTTCGTTCTTCGTTATTTGTTTGTCGCAAATCTAACAAGTGGTATCAGAGCCACATGTTCTAACCTAGGGTATGCGACATGTCTTTATTGAAGTTTGGCCTACCGCAGCTGGACTACACCACAAGATTCTCCTTGTGGCAATTGAAGATGCAGGCGATTTATCGCCAAACTTCTGATCTGGACGAAGCGCTGGATGGATTCGGTCAAAAGGATGCAAAGGATGGTCCGACGAAGAGAAGCGGAAGGATCGTAAGGCTTTGTCTTTGATTCAACTTTATTTGTCCAATAATATTTTACAGGAAGTGTTGGCAGAGAAATCTGCTGCTGTCCTTTGGGTGAAACTAGAATCGATCTGCATGTCAAAGGATCTAACTAGTAAGATGCATATGAAGATGAAATTGTTCTCGCATAGGTTGTAAGAAGGTGGATCGGTAATGAATCACTTATCTATTTTTAGAGAGATCGTTTCTGACTTGCAATCTATGGAGGTAAAATATAACGATGAGGATCTAGGTCTCTTACTCTTATGCTCGCTGCCTAGTTCTTATGCACACTTTCGTGATACAATATTGTTGATCCATGATGAACTAACCCTTGACAAAAGTACAAGAGGCACTCAAACAGAGGGAAAAGATGAAAACTATGGGGCATGCAGATGAGTCGTCGTCCAAGGCTGGAGCTCTGCAGGTTCATGGCAGGACCGAGCCGTGATATAACAACTACGACAACAAAGATAAGAGTAAGGACGACAGATGTCATTCAATTTCTAAGGGAAAGGACAAGTTCTGTAGGTGTTATAAGAAATCTAATCATGTTATTGATGATTGTTGGAAGCTGTAGAATAAGGAGAAAAGGAACGGAACTTACCAACCAAAAGATAAGTATGAAGGTGCTGGTAAGGCTGTTGTTGTTTCTGGTGATAGTTCTGATGGAGAATAGCCATTTTTGCTGTTTGCGCTTCTCGTGATGATGAATGGATACTTGATACTGCATGTTTGTTTCATATTTGATGTAACAAAGATTGGTTCAGTTCATATGAGTATGTGTAGACTAGAGATTTTATACGTGCGGAGAATGACAACTAGTGCCACAACTGTCAGCGTTGGATCTGTTAAGATCAGAACACATGATGGCATGACATGCATGTTAACTGAGGTGAAGCACATGCTAAGGATGGCCAGAAATTTGATCTCCCTGAGTACCATGGACATTGATGGATACAAGTATGCCGGTGGGCATAGATTGTTAAAGGTATCAAAAGGTTATTTTATTCACATGATATGTGACAAGAATTCTGCTAAATTATATGTTTTGAGGTAGCACTTTGCCTGGTATTGTTGTTGCTGTTACCTCTAATGATTCTGATAATTATGAGAAAACTAATATGTGGCGTATGTGTCTTGGGCATATGAGTGAATATGGCATGGCAGAATTGGTAAAGAGAGAGCTGATTGATGGTTGCAACTTGAGTAAGTTTGAGTTATGTGAGCACTGCATTTTTGGTAAGAATGAAAGATTTAAATTCAATGCTTCCGTTCATACCACCAAAGGCATATTAGATTATGTGCAGGCTGATGTATGGGGACCTTTCCATAAGACTTCTATTGGTGGTGCTAATTACATGCTTACTATTATTGATGACTACTCAAGAAAAGTGTGGACATATTTTCTGAAACATAAATCTGATGTTTTTGATGCTTTTAAGAAGTCGAAAGTTATGGTTGAAAGGCTAACTAAAAAGAAGGTAAATGTACTATGTACTGACAATGGTATGGAATTTTGTTCTAATGAGTTTGAGGAGTTTTGCAGTAATGATGGTATGATCAGGCACCACACCATCCCTTACACTCCTCGGCAGAACGGCGTGGTTGAGCGCATGAACAGAACGATCATCTCGAGGGCTCATTATATGTCCAATGCAGGTATGGGAAGGCGTTTCTGGGCTAAAGCAGCCAACATAGCGTACTACCTCATCAACGAGGATATAATTTTGCGGCTAGAAAGTTGAGGTGCCAGTGCATAGTGGTACCCAAGTTGCTTGTAATTGGATCTGTTGCCCATAGTTGGCATGCCAAATGCTTAGAAGGTCTTTTTTGACACGAATTCAATATAACGTTTGAATACAAAATATGAGTCTAACACCTGTCAAGTTGGGGCCCCTGTTAGTTTTTTGCCGTTATGACGCTGTCGTCGTGGCTGCCATGTAGGCTTGAAGCATTTCCGCCTGCATCCATTCCTTATTACGCGTCTTCTTCTTCCCTGGAGTGGCGATCTATGGTCGCGGCCATGGCGCGGAGCTAGGACGCCATTTCCTCCAGTGGTGAGATCCGGGACATGGACAAACCTGCTTGGCCCCGCTCTCCTACCCATCCCGAATCGGATCTCTTCCTCACCATGACCGCACCCATGGCACAGCGCGGGGATGAGAATACATTCTCGGTGAGATCTATCACCATGCCGACCATAATCAGTCCTGTTGTCCTCCTCCAGAATCCGAGCTCACAGTCGCCGTGTTCGCACCCCCACCAGCCACCGCGCCTTCCTCTCCGAACCCCAAGGCCACATCCACTCTGTTCGGCACAATGCCAATAAGGTGAAATTCCATCCAATTTTCTTCTTGTGATTATGGTAGAAGAACATCTACAAATATGTTGTTTACTAGATTTTCCTTTGAAATTAGTAGCTCCGTGATGAAGAAATAGAGAGAACCTAAATGGAATGATGATGAAGACCATGGTTTGTACTTTGCATTGCATCAACAAGGGATCATTGACGAAGCATGTTACCAAGAGACTAGAGTTCATCAGCCATTGCCAAAAAATATGGGAATAAATCCATGAGCGATTCAATGCAAATACATGCAGAGAAGCTAGATCCATGTCATCAATCATCAATAGGTGGCACATTCTAGTGATGTGTTAAAATGCGTACACCATGTATCATTCATAACAATAACACTATCGGTAGTGTTGCTAGTTGTTTGTATGATCTATTCATTTGATATGATTATGGCACCTTTCCTAGATAGTAATCTTGAAACTGCAATTAACTTTAAGTGGTTGTTATCTTGAGCAAAATGTTTGGTATGCACATGACATTTGTCTACCTATGCTGCAATTCTGCTATTATGGGCAGGACAGAGAAAGAAAAGCTGGGCTTCACTGAATATTATGCGGTTAGCCATAACTTAGTCGTACACACATAGTCTTAACTTGTTCTTACACAGATAAGCAAAGAAGTGGAAGTTCCTAGTCTCCTCGTCTCCTTGCAGTGGAAGTTCCTCGTCTCCTCGCAGTGGCAGTTCCTCGTCATCTCCTCTTCTTCTTCTCCTCGTCTCCCTCGTCTCCTCGCACTCCTAGTGGAAGTTCCTGGTCTACCTGTTCTTCCTCAATCAATAGGAACCATTCCCACACGTAAGCCATGGCTAGCAGACGAATGAAGGTGAACTGGTCCGATCTCCCGACTGGCCCACTTGGCAGGATCGTCGACTACTTGCTAGAGAAAGAGGAAAACATCGACACTTATGCTTCTTGCCGGGAAGTCTATGCCAATTGGCGTTGCATTTTAAAAGAGCCTGAATTCCATCTTAACAACTTGATCCTAATAGATCACACACTTCCAGACATCGGCGACTTCACCTTCCTCAACCGTCGTTGCTTCACGAAGAATCTAATGGGCGTCCATCGCAGGTTCACATTCATCCGATATATACAACATTCATTTATTTGTATTTTCCATTCTAAATATCTTAGGGCTAACTGTCCTCTTCTACCAAAGATTCTACTTCGTCGGTTTTTGTTGTGGCGTCATCGTGCTTGCTCAGAGGGAGGGGCCGTACACGATTCTGCTTCTGAACCCAATCAATCATAAGTCCAACACTTAGTTTTAAGCACACATACCATCTAATGTTATACAATCTGTCATCGTGACGAAGTCCCTGATGATGGTGTTCGTTTGCACAAATTATCCAGAGATTATTGCATGGGCCGATGAGAGCACCCCAATGGAGAATTTCAATGAATCATTTGGAGAAGGAATTTATTTGCCACCACCCAATGTGCCTGAGAACTACATGACACCATTCCGAGGGGAAGTCTATCCAATACTTGAAAATGGAGACATCATGTCGACCAACATCTAGTTAGATCAGCGCGCGAGCACTATCACAATGGCCAAAATAATTGTAGCCCTAGTTTTTGAACAGATACACGGAACCTAGAAATTTTACCTAGTGGAGTCCGATGGTGATTTGCTTCTTGTGTTGAACGGGGATTTCGCCAAAGGTGAACCGGTGTTGTATTGGGTGGACACGGAGAACCGCTCTCTCGAGGCCATCGGTGACATTGGAAGTCATGCCCTCTTTATTGATTTCCATCAGCCTATCTCCATCGACACCAGGTTGCACCCCACAGTCAAACCTGGTTGCATATACTACACGAATTATATCATACTGTACAATCATGATGTTCAAGCCTGGGAAGAGGAACCAACAATGGTTATTTATGGCTTAGTTCATCATCAGCTGGAACATATGCTGAGGCCTTACCCTCTGGACGAGATACTGCCAGCACACTTTAGACAAAGAGATTTCTCTGAATATGTGATGCAGCACTCGGATCCGACGACGACAAAATATATAGGGCAGAATAAATCCTATATTTATCCTAGGTTATTTGCTAGCATGTTTAGGTCTATTCGAAGTAGAAATTTTTATTGTGTTTATATTATTTCAGCAGTATGTGTATTACCTTTCAGATAAAATTGTAATGTATTTCTTTTTAGTAGTTTTAAAATTCAATGTATTTATTTTTAGTAGCTTTCAGAATTCTCTGTGGTAGCTTTTGGAATTCTCTGTGGTAGCTTCTAGAAATGAACATGTGCAGTGACACTCCATGTGTCAAACCATGGTCAGGAAGCCCAAAAAACCCCTAGAATGCATCTGCCACATGTAATGGAGCACAAGTGTGACATAAGTTGCATCACCACACCCACTTGAGTGTGTGTGGTAATGTGGATCATGGTGGTTTTGGAAAGAAACACATGAAGTGGCACTCCTTGTGTGAAACCATGGTTAGGAAGCCCAAAAAGCCCCTAGAATGCATCTGCCACATGTAACAGAGCACAAGAGTAACCTAAGTTGCATCACCACACCCACTTGAGTGTGTGTGGTCATGTGGATCATGGTGTTTTTGGAAAGGAACACATGCAGTGACAGTCCATGCGTCAAACCATGGTTAGGAAGCCCAATAAGGCCCTAGAATGCAACTTCCACATGTAATGGAGCACAAGTGTGACATAAGTGGCATCACCACACCCACTTGAGTCTGTGTGGTAATGTGGATCATGGTGGTTTTGGAAAGTAACACATGCAGTAACACTCCATGTGTGAAACCTTAGCCAGGAAGCCCAAAAATCCCCTAGAATGCATCTGCCACATGTAATGGAGCACAAGTGTGACATAAGTTGCATCACCACACCCAATTGAGTGTGTGTGTGGTCATGTGGATCATGGTAGTTTTGGAAAGGAATACATGTACCTCTAGGTACACGAGCAGAGCGTGTTCGTCGAACTCCTCACCCTCATCGGGGGCCCCGAAGTCGTCTGCACCGACGAGTACATAGTCCCCATAGGGGTCGAACTAGATGTCCTCCTCACCCTGGGCAGCATGCTTCTCCTCCAGATATGCCGTAGGAATAAACTCATCGCATGTAGCAGGAGCAACCACCCTGGTGGCGATGCACGCAGACTCACCCCCAGGCACTGGCTCCATGGAGAAGATTGGTGGTTATACAATTGTGGGGTTTTGCTAGATCGGGCAGAGGGATGAGTGCGAGGGGAGGACCCAATGAAGATGGCTGGGTTTTTAATGTAGGGACGTTTAGGTTCTCCTCGAGGGGCCCTGGTAGGCAGCTCTTTGGGCTCCGGCTGACGCGTGGAAGGTTCGTGCGGTGGGGGCCTGTTGGAAGTGAGATTGTAGTCGCGCTGTGTAAAAATGGGATATCCGTGGATAGCCCATGGAGTAGTAGGCTTTTCAAACGATATTAAACGTGACATGACCACTCGATGAATTATTTAATGTACGGCTCAATGTTCCTTCTTGTAGAAGTGTCGCTGATAGAGACACACCCCTAAAAACCCAATGTATAAAAAAGGGGGCCAGATGGCAAGCGGATTTCCATGTGTTCTCACGATGTAGTGTGAAGGAAATGACATCGTGCAACGATCTGTGTTGGATCATAGAGGATCAACGGTAGGCGCGAACGATCCATGTGACAATTGTGTCAACCAATCAGCGCGTAGCAGGCAAAGTGAGTACACGTTTGGGATTTTGTGAGAGTTTGTGACTACAAAAGAGGGCCAAACTGAGCATAATCAAAAAACCAAGGGAAAAATAGACTAAGGGATTGAAATATAAAATAGAAACATTTTTAAAGATTGGAAATGCATGTTTTTCACAATGGAATACATACTAGTCTATATCAAATTATCTGCAATTGAAAAAACTATAAAGAACTATGATATTATATAGATATCATTTAAAATATGAATCATGATGTATCATGGGGTATATATATTTCATAAAGAACTATGATCTTAAATAGATATCATTGCATGTTGCACCAGTGTGGCAGAAGTTGCATCATAGAATCCAATCGAGTGTGTGTGGTCGTGTGGATCAATGTGGTTTAGAAAAAGAACACATCCAATGTGGTCATGTGGATCAATGACACTAGCAGATCAATGTTGTTTAGGAAAAGAACAAATTCAATGACACTAGTGGATCAATGTGGTTTAGGAAAAGAACACATCAGTGACTCTAGTGGATCCATGTGTCAAACCATGGTCACAAAGACCAAAAGCAGTGAGGCAGAAGTTGCATCACAGAATCCACTAGAGTGTGTGTGGTCATGTGGATCAGTGTGGTCTAGGAAAAGAACACATGCAGTGACACTAATGGATCAATGTGATTTATGAAAACAACACATGCAATGTCTACAAGTGATCCATGTGTCAAACCATGGTCACAATGACCAAAAGCATAAAGGAAGAGCAGCTTCCACATTTCATGTTGCACCAGTGAGGCACAAGTTGCATCACAGAGTGCACTAGAGTGTGTGTGGTCATGTGGATCAATATGGTCTAGGAAAAGAACACATGTAATGAAATTAGTGGATCAATGTGGTTTAGGAAAAGAACACATGCAATGTCTATAGGTGATCCATGTGTCAAACCATGGTCACAGACACCAAAAGAACATAGGAAGAGCAGCTTCCACATTGCATGTTGCACCAGTGAGGCAGAAGTTGCATCACAGAATGCGCTGGAGTGTGTGTGGTCATGTGGATCAATGTTGTCTAGGAAAATAACACATGAAATGACATTAGTGAATCAATGTGGTTTAGGAAAAGAACACATGCAATGTCTATAGGTGATACATGTGTCAACCCATGGTCATAGAGACCAAAAGCACATAGGAAGAGCAGCTTCCGCATTGCATGTTGCACCAGTGAGGAATAAGTTGCATCACAGAATCCGCTAGGGTGTGTGTGGTCATGTGGATCATTGTGGCCTAGGAAAAGAACACATGCAATGACACTAGTGGATCAATGAGGTTTAGGAAAAGACCACATGCAATGACTATAGGTGATCCTTGTGTCAAACCATGGTCACAGAGAACAAAAGCACATAGGAAGAGAAGCTTCACATTCCATGTTGCACCAGTGAGGCATAAGTTGCATCATAGAATGCACTGGAGTGTGTGTGGTCATGTGGATCAATGTGGTTTAGGAAAAGAACACATGTAATGACACTAGTGGATCAATGTGTTTTAGGAAAAGAACACATGGAATGTATATAGGTGATCCATGTGTCAAACCACGATCACAGAGACCAAAAGCACATAGGAAGAGTAGCTTCCACATTGCATGTTGCACTAGTGACGCAGAAGTTGCATCACAAAATGCACTGGAGTGTGTGTGGTCATGTGTATCAATGTGGTCTAGGAAAAGAACACATGCAATGACACTAGTGGATCAATGTGGTTTAGGAAAAGAACACATGCAATGACTATAGGTGATCCATGTGTCAAACCACGGTCACAAAGACCAAAAGCACATAGAAAGAGCAGCTTCCACATTGCATGTTGCACCGGTGAGGCAGAAGTTGCATCACAGAATACACTGGAGTGTGTGTGGTCATCTGGATCAATCTGGTCTAGGAAAAGAACACATGCAATGACACTAGTGGATCAATGTGGTTTAGGAAAAGAACACATGCAATTTCTATAAGTGATCCATGTGTCAAACCATGGTCACAGAGACCAAAATCACATAGGAAGAGCATCTTCCACATTGCATGTTGCACCAGTGAGGCAGAAGTTGCATCACATAATGCACTGGAGTGTGTGTGGTCATCTGGAACAATGTGGTCTAGGAAAAGAACACATGCAATGAGACTTATGGATCAATGTGGTTTAGGAAAAGAACACATGCAATGTCTATAGGTGATACATGTGTAAAACCGAAAAGAACACATGTCGTCTGTCCTTATTGTTACAGATTGTTCGATCAGGGAGCGTCCAATGGTGGCCATTAGATTGAGTCTTCTAGAAGCCACCCCCCGTGAAGATATTGTTGTCTGTCCCAATTGTTATAGACCGTTCGATCAGGGTGCATGGACGATTAGGATGGTTCTTCATAAGAGCGATCCGCAAGTTGGCTGTTCTACGACATGATTGGCATCGCTTACTTTTCACTTATATTATTACTATTTCCACTCGCCTCTAGTCTAATACTAGTAGTATCATAGAGCTCACGAGTGAGCACGTCTCCTCCATAGCCCCCTCGTCCAACCTACTCCATGTGCTAGGACGACGCCACCTGCTTTTGTGCATAGTGCCCGAATGACAGTAGCTGACTTTTGGGTCGCTACCTTTAGGTAGGAAATCATTTAACTAGTGTTTGAATTTATCTTACATATTCCTTCTATTGGCTTAACTAGCTGCGGATCTTTTATCCGATTTCTCGATGAACTTCAGATGTGGGAGCCGTCGAAGGAGGAGCGCGAGCTGCAGCAGCCCAAGAATCTAGAGATCATCATGTGCAACATCCCGGCGACATACCCGCTCGTGTTCTCCTACCCTAGATGCTTTCGACGTTAATCCTACTACGAGCTCCCTGACCACAAGCTCGCATTCCCGCACGACGCATGTTCTATCCGCTGGCAGAGCTCGTGGTCTACCTTGTAGAGGATCACTTGATCAAAGTGATTAGTATCTTGTACGGCCACACCCAACTTATCCAAGAGGAGGTGTCGTTCCCTGACTCTACACGCCACCGGCTCATTTGCTAGGGGGGCGACTCTGTTTTCATCTTGACCATCACCGCCAGCATCCCGGGAAACAAAGTTGGGCCCACCTTTGTGTGTATGGTATGCGTCAGGTCGGTCTCGAGTGCCTGGCCCCTGTACACAATGTGCATGTGGACGCACTCCCAGCTGCCATCGTCCGATTCCATGCATGTGATAACCAAGGCGCCGAGACGCCCAACGCCACGGGGGTGGAGTTTGCAGACCTAAGGTCGATCCTATGTGTGCCAACTCAGTACCTTGTCAGTGCTAGATCATACAAGAAGATGCATTTCTACATTTGTATCGAGAAGACTGATAGGGAGTTGTAGTACTTATGTTGTCGTTAAGTGTAAGACTTATGCGATGCTACTCTGATGTTGAGAGCATACATGTTGTGCGAATGTATCCCAGTTGCAGTTTTTTTAGTACTAATAATTCGACGAGGTTACTTATCTGACGTATAATAATAACTCGCATCATCTTATTGTTGTCATGTTGCAAAGTCCGCTTGCTCTAGATAGACTGGCAATACCACGTGCTCCCGCATGTCAGTGTCACTATTACATGGGCCCACCTGCTAGTGTCATGTCCCCTTTACTTCTCTTCCTTCCCCTTGAAGCCACTATCCCCATTTCTCTTCCATCCTTCCACTACTGTCTAATGGTTGTAATGTGATTTCGTTTGTTTGTTTACATGTAATCTATGTGGATCCTGCCGCATGCAAATGGCACAGACATAATTTCTAAAGTGGTAGCACTTACACCCTGATATTGCACTAAACGCAACTATCCATATTTCTCAATATAGCTCGCTAAACCCATTACAATAATTTTACTCGCACTAAACAGAGCCGAAATTGCAACCAACCTAAACAACATCTAAACCCATATCACATCACTGTCGTTGGAGTCCACCTCGATTGGTGACCCCATCGTGACCTTCCCAACGACATCCATTCCCGCCCATGGCTTCCCCTTCGCCAAGGAGGCAATAATGGAATTCTACATTGCTTCGTCCCTATCGTCCTCCACATCAGAATCGACAATGACAAAGGGGACGAGGGTGGCATGGACCAAGCCCTGTCACGCCTGGTGGCTCCTACTCGAGCTCGACACTGCAGAAGTTCTTCTACAGATAGGAGGGGTCGTGCTCGAAGATGTAGCATAGTTGTTCAGCTCAAGAAATCATGGCCATTTGATACTGCGACGGTAGGATCTTAGGGTGGATCCGTCGTGACGAGCGTGACCGCGAGCATTCGAGCAGATGGATCTGCAAGTGCGAGCCATGACAAGTTCTGAGGGTGTAAGAGTGTGGGCCAGTCATGTTTGGTTCTTGAGCAAGGCCTCCCAGCGATATGTATGTTGGCAAGGTGCCAAAAAATTCAGCCGTTGCATGCGAGAGGGCCTTTGAACCATGAAGGCACGAGGTTTGGTTAACAAGTCCGCACGCTAGGTCCCCCACCTATCAGCCGAATATGGATGGTAGGATTCTGCCCGCGTTAAGGGGAGATAAATCACGCTTCACCATGCCCCTGCTCTGACATCCAAAGGCTCCTCTTTCCTCTGCCCTTGCTCCCCTTGCTCATGGCTTGCAGCTCATGTTGTTCATCTTGGGCGGAATCAGGGCCGGCTCAACACCTATAGGCGGGTGCCCCCATCTGGTACCGGAAGATGCCCTACGATTACTACCCTGAGATGCTATGTTTGTGTGGTGAGAAGATGCCAAGATGAATTTAGTGGACCGAAGAAAATACTACAGGAAAATTCAGCAACTACAACATCAGAGTGGTAATTTCCTATGCCAGGTACAATGGTAACCCGGATCTGGGAAGCGTAATGTAATTCTTTTTTTCTTCGATTGTTCGCGGAAAGGGAGGGGACCTGGCTGTAACAAGTTTGTGTGGATCGAAAAGCCCCTGACATGTTTTCACAAAGAGCTTGTTCAGGATCTGCGTGATGCTGTGTGGGACAAGAAATAGGAGATTCGTGCGTTGGAGCGAGACAGCTGGGAGCTTCGCCAGATGCAGAGGAGGCAGGAGCAGGGAGGTGGCGAGATAGACGGGCTCAAGATTAGGCCAGAAAGTGGAAACAATTTCCTCATTATCTGGGCATTATCTGTTGCCTTTGTAGTTTATGTTGCCATGTCGTTGTCCAGCAGCTGAAATAAGTTGCTTCTTCATGGAGTGTAGCTTAGAACTTTTTTTCCAGATCAAAACCTTATCATAAGTATAATGCCAAAAGCAAGGATTTATGCAGCGTCTATAAATAATTTATGTCTATGCCACTAACATCCATCTAATTTGGAGACCCCCTCACTGCTCAGCTATCGTGGTCCTAGTGATGCGATTGTTCAGATAGTAGTGGCACAGTCACAATTTTGAATTCAACTAGTGGCCTCGGTCGTGTCCAAACCTTAAGTCGCGATACATTTTACTCCGAGAATGAGAGGCAGATTGTTTCGCCGTACAAGTTCCACGCACATAGCTCCAACATTTAACCGAAGTACATATATAGTTTCAGATTCAACACATTATTAGGGTTCTAGGTTGCTATCCTTCTTCCTTTGCCTGGGTGGCAACTTTCTTCCTCATGCCTTCACGTCCAGTGGCTTCTTCATTTCCTGCCTTCTTCCTCTTCTTGGGTGCTAATTTTCTTACCTTCACGTACTCTTCATCTCCAGATCGAGGTAAGTCAGGCCAATCAACACCAGAATCATGTGCATCATCATCACTCTACTCGTTTTGGTTTTCTTCCTACAGCAAAATCACTAAGTCAGCAGTCTTGTTTCTTACCTTGCACTTCCTATAAAAAATAGTACATGGCTAAGTACCTAATATCTAGAGATTAGAAACAACAAAATTGAAGGTACCATCTCATACCTAGGTTTGGGAGTATTAAGGGGACAACTCGCTACTCTATGGCCTATAAGATGGTAGGTCTTGCATCTATTTTCCCTTCTTGCTAGCATTAAAAGCCAAACCCTTCTTCTCAATAAAATTCTTAAACCTCTTCACCTAAGGTCTTCCTCTATCCCTTTTTGTAACTGGCTGGCAAAGCTCGAAACTCAGTTGGAATTGAGGCCACTGAGATGGGTCTATACGGGGCTCGATGGATCTAGCGTACATATCTCTGAACTTTTCCAGAGAGTAATAGTCAGACAAATATTGATCCAAATGTGGTAGAGTTCTTTTCTTCACCAATAAGGCCAAGACATGGTCGCAAGATTTCCCGGTATGCTGCCACTCTAAGCAGGTGCATTCTCGCTGCTCGATGTTCACAACATCCCTGTGGCCACTATTGGACATATCGACCACCTGATAGCTCATGTTGTTTGATGGGAGAACCCTAAGATGAGAAAGTCTCTGGCTTCTCTTATGCAGTTGATGTACAACATGCAGTAGCATATGTCCTCTAAGTCTCCTGTCAATATCCCTCCTTATATTTAATAGCTTCATGATCATACCACGTATGCTGTCCATCAAAATATGAACAAGACCGACTTTTATGTTCTTCACCTAGTTATTCAAGCATTCGGCAAGGTTGTTGTTTATATAATCAACTTTGATGTCAGGGTTGAATTGACTCCTCTTCCATAGCTACAAATGATGGGTGTCTAAGTACATCGAAAATTCAGGGGCTTCCGCAAAAATCTTGCTCATGAAATATTCGCTGCTCCGAGCTTTGTAAGCTCTAGCAGCAGGAAACATGTAACGAAATACACTGCCTACGTAGTGGGAGTACAAGTTGAGCATCAGATGGGCATGGCATTCTCTACCTTCAGCTGGCGGGAACACCTCCTTCACTACATTCGTCAGCCATTTGCATGCATCCATGGATATAGCCAATGGATCCATGTGGCATGTTGATCTCCTAAGCTGCCTCATAAACTAGACCCAGTTTTCCTCTGTTTCTATATCAAATAGCCCAGATGCCATTGGGAACATCTAATTGTGATCATCAAGTGTTGTCGCATATGCCAGGCAGCCTTTCCATTTTCTAGTTAGGACATTGTTGTCTACACTCTGATATGGCCTATAGTCGTCCTTGAATCCCTGGATGCAAGGTTTAAGCGCCATGAAAAATCTGTTGAAATAAATTTCCCCATCATCTGATTCAGTGTCAATCTCCACAACACTCCCGGGACACCTTGCTTGTACCTCAGCCTTCAAGTTGTACAACATCCTGAATCTATTAGTACAATCCTCGTGCAAGACTTTCTGATCATTACCTTTCCAAACCATGTAATATGGTAGGACAATGTTCTATTTAGCACCGAGGCTAGTCTGAATATTCTTCGCGGTCTCCTTAGGGTTATCCTTTAGTATGGACATAGCTTGTAAAGCCACCCACTCCTTATAAGCCATTGAGGATTTCAGCATGCTGCCTATCGGACACATGTGAGGAGGGCCCATTTTGTTCACCTACAACATACATTAAATTACAAGATTAGAAGAGTCGACTCGTTGCTTGAAAGATCTTGCACAACAATTGTAGTTATAGAGTGAAAAAAAGAGAAGTTTGAATGGTTTGCTACATTCATTGCCCCAATACCCTAATTGCCTTTGATGCATGTAAGGCTCTGGCTGCGATCCTCCGTGGACAATGTACCACGACCCGTCCATTCTTCCACATTAACCTGCAAATGGCCTCATGCCTCTAGGCAGTGTTCTTCACTCTATGAACATCAAACTCCCCCTTGATACAAAAATGCTGGAATGACACCTCTAAACACATGCATGCTCCTGAACTCGGTGCCAACCGAAATTATAGGATACTCGTGGTCATGTTTCATATAATCTACGTCGGCACCCAAATCATCGACTTGAATGCCAGCCTCATCATTAAGTGTCTCGTCTATTTCATCATCACCAAATTATTGATCCTACATAGTGCCATCTTCTACATCTGTTTTAGAATCTTGGCCATCGTATCTAATGCCTAATACTACACACATCAAATTGACTCCCAGGGGTGTGGCTACACCATCATCTCCACCGAATGGATCGGAACAGTGTTCCAATCTACCTCACCAGCAACTCTATTTTCTCCAAGACACTCAGTTGGTATTGCTAGAACCACATGTGGTAGTATTACATTTGCACGTATCCTAGGTTCTTCAGTAGAAAAACGGCAGTCAAATTCTATTTCATTATGACTATACAAAACCCTCTTGGTCTCACTACAAGAAAACTTGGCTTTTACAACGGAAGATTTTCGTGGTTGAAGGCCCATTTTTTGTGGCTAAAATGTCCTCCGCGATGGATGGCCTTCGTGGTAAAAGCCCCATCACAAATGAATCAACCATGGTTTTTTCCGACCGTGGCGGATCGCACCCTTCAGCCACAAAAACGTGTTTTGTCATAGATATGCTCGCAAGTCGTGTTGACTGCTGATGTCATGTAAACTGCCACGTGGCAGCCGCTGTTAATGGTCGGTTACCTCCGTTAACGGTCAGAGAAACCGTGGGAGAAGGCTGGACTAGCTAAGGCCTACTAATTATTAAGTGGGATGGCCCATGAGGATAGCCCAATAAGTAGACAACCCATTATTGTTTCGTCCTGTACTGTTTGAAGTGGGCCCATTAATGCAGCTAGCTTTGGCCCGCAAAATTTTAGGCCCGATACTGTTTCGGCCTACAGGAGGCCCACGTTGGTCCAACACTGTTCGACCCATTAGTAGCTGGCACCAAGTCGCTCATTTACAGTTAAGGCTTGTTGTCGGCCCATCACTGTTCACGCAGCCCATCCTAGGCCGTCTACTACCGGTTCTTCTTTGAGATGGTCTATTACTATTCTAGCCTTTTACTATTCTGGCCTTAAACTATTTAGGCCAACAGGCGGCCTGTAACTGTTCTAGCCTGTTAATTTTATTGGCATGTTGCTGTTCTTTTTAGGAATTTTCTTGGTCCGTTACTATATTGGCTCGTTACTATTCTGGTGTTTAACTATGTTGGCCCTTTACCGTTGCGACCCTTTCCTGTTGGGGCCTGTTACTGTTATGGCCCATTAATCCTCTAGCCTATTACTATTCTATCCTTTTTAAGTTTCTTGCCTTTTGTGTTGTGGCATATTACTGTTATGGCATGTTTTTGTTCTAGCCTACTACTACTCTAGCCTGTTACTGTTACAACATGTTACTGTTACATGTTCCCACATGTGGGTCAGCCCATTACATTTATGGTCTTGTCGTGGAAATGGCCACGGCAGTCGCTGCTACGGGAAGCGATTGATTGAATCGGGGGCGAGAGCTAGCGGCCATCTACGGTGCGAGATGAGGGCAGATGCACATGGTTTACCCAGGTTCGGCCCCTCGGAGGGTAAAGACCTACTCCTACTAGATTAGATTGATGGAGAGCAAGTTACAGGGGTGGCGAGCTCGGCGTCTAAGCAGCGAGTCGCTTGAAGGGGTGTATGATGGAACGTAAGTCCTCAGAGTACCCTAGGGAGGATTATATAGGAGGCACCTCACTAGGGTTTACAGTTTACAACCGCACAAGATATGGATTCGGAGGCTTTGACCTAATCCGACTGGGCTTCGAGTATGCTTCTGGGCCTCCAGTCTCCAGTCACCAGACCTTCTCCTTAGTCGCATTCCAGTCACCGTCCTACAGGTCCACTCGCGAGGCCTTTGGCCCAATCGGAACGTCCTGCTGGGCATACCTCATTTGGCATATCCCCATCAGGTCTTTTATAGTTTCGGCCTTTCTAAAGCCCATACCAATATCATAAAAGGTGTATAATTAGCGAGCATCTTTTACTGTTCATCGTCGGTCGAATATAAGACGGGCCAATAACAAAGCACGATACTATTCCCAAATCGACCTGGCTGGCTTAGTTGCGGTAATGACTACCCCATGTGTGAACGGTGTCAACTAATTGCCTACATGGCCTATGCGAGTTATCTAGATACTATATCAGCTACTAACTTCTCAAAATTATTACACATTATCAACTCAAGGGAAAGAAAAGTCGGCATTTTAGTTGACAATCGAGTTGATAATAGAGTCCTCAGTTTGCTTTCTCAATGGATCACCTGCATGTTCCTTTTGAGTGTGACAGTTGCATTGGAGGAGACATGATCTTGCAGCCCCCTCTTTGGTGGTGATAGCAATACTTGCAGTCTAAAACTAAGTAATAACATGTTAATACATCAAACAAGACAAACTACTCATTTGACTGATATAACAGGAGCTATAAACTGGAGTTTACAACTTGTCAATGGTTCAGTTATTGACCAACACGTCAAACAAACAGGGCAAGCAAGCACCACATTAAAATGTGTGCCTACAGTGAAACGAGCAATCATAAAATGTGTGTGTGGCTTAGAATTTCAGCAAATATAAACTAGCCAGGTCATTTCAACAAATATATATGTAAGCAGTTGTACACCCTAAAATGCAAGAACGTTGGGTGACTCAGAATTCGCGTTGAGCCACAAAATTGCATACAGTTAGTGTCGTAGTGAAGAATGAACCAGATAGAAATTATAACCGCATCATACAAGAACTTGTAGAGCAGGAATGCAAACTATGAATGAACTATATATAGTAGAGGATAGTTATGTTGTTGCTTAGGAAAACTAGAACCATATGCGAGATATAATGGCGTCGCTCGTGAACCTGTAGAATAGGGCAAGCAAGAATTAGAAAAGTGTGCCTAGAATGAAATGAGCAATCAAACAAAGTGTTTCTTAGAATTTTAGCAAATATAAACTAGCCAGGTCATTTCAGCAAATATATATGGAAGCAGTGGCCGGTATCTCCTGGAATGCAAGAGTCATTGGGTTACTCAGAATTTGCGGTGAGCTACACAATGACATGTAGTTACTATCATAGCTAAGAATCAACCAGATAGAAATTATAATGGCATCATAAGAGAACTTTTAGAGCAAGAATGCAAACCACAAGTGAACTACATAGTAGAGGACAATTATGTCATTGCTCAGGATGAACCAGCATCAGATAAGGAAGTAATGGCATCCCTTGTGAACCTGTAGAATAGGCTCTAGCTGCAGGAAACATGTAACGAAATACGTTACCTACGTAGTGTGAGTACAAGTTGAGCATCAGATGGGCATGGCATTCTCTACCTTCAGCTCACGGGAACACCTCCTTCACTACATTCGGCAGCCCTTTGCATGCATCCATGGATATAGCTAATGGATACATGTGGCCTATTGATCTCCTGAGCTTCCTCATAAACTAGACCCAGTTTTCCTCCGTTTATGTATTAGCCCAGATGCCATTGGGAACATCCAATTGTGATCATCAAGTGTTGTCACATATGCCAGGCAGCCTTTCCATTTGCCAGTTAGGATAGTGTTGTCTACACTCCGATATGGCCTATAATCATCCTTAAATCCTTGGATGCAACGTTTAAGCACCATGAAAAATCTGTTGAAATAAATTTCCCCACCATCTGATTCGGTGTCAATCTCCACAACACTCCCGGGACACCTTGCTTGTACCTCAGCTGTGAAGTTGTACATCATCTTGAAGCTATTAGTCCAATCCTCATGCAAGACTTTCAGATCATTACCTTTCCAAACCGTGTAATATGGTAGGACAATGTTGTATTTAGCACCGAGGATAGTCTGAATATTCTTCGCGGTCTCCTTAGGGTTATCCTTTAGTATGGACATAGCTTGTAAAGCCACCCACTCCTAATCAGCCATTGAGGATTTCAGCATGCTGCCTATCGGACACATGTGGGGAGGGCCCATTTTGTTCACCTGGAAGAGTCGACTCATTGCCAGAAAGATATTGCACAACAATTGTAGTTATAGAGTGAAAAAAGAGAAAGTTTGAATGGTTTGCTGCATTCATTGCCCCAATACCCTAATTTCCTTTGACGCGGGTAAGGCTCTGGCTGCGAACCTCCACGGACAACGTACCATGACGCATCCATTCTTCCACATTAACCTGCAAATGGCCTCATACCTCTGGGCAGTGTTCTTCACTCTATGAACATCGAACTCCCCCTTGATACAAAAATGCTGGAACGAGATCCTAAACACATTCATGCTCCTGAACTCGGTGCCAACCGAAATTATAGGCTGCTCGTGGTCATGTTTCATATATTCTACGCTAGCACCCAAATCATCGACTGGAATGCTAGCCTCATCATTAAGTGTCTTGTCTATTTCATCATCACCAGATTCTTGATCCTCCATAGTGCCATCTTCTACATCTGTTTCAGCATCTTGGCCATCGTCTCTAATGCCTAATACTGCACACATCAAATTGACTCCCAGGGGTGGGGCTACACCATCATCTCCACCCGGATGGACCGGAACAATGTCCCACTCTACCTCACCAGCAACTCTCTTTTCTCCAAGACACTCCGTTGGTATTGCTGGAACCACATGTGGTAGTCTTACATTTGCACGTATCCTAGGTTCTTCAGTAGACAAACAACAAGCAAATTATATTTTATCTTGACTATAGAAAACCCTCTTGCTCTCACTAAAAGAAAACTTGGCTTTTACAACGGACAATTTTCGTAGTTAAAGGCCCATTTTTTGTGGCTAAAATGTCTTCTGTGACGGATGGCCTTTGTGGTAAAAGCCCCATCACAAATGAATCAACCATGGTTTTTTTACGACCGTGGCGGATCGCACCCTTCAGCCACAAAAACTTGTTCCATTGTAGATCTACTCGCAATTCGTGTTGACAGCCGATGTCATGTAGACTACCACGTGGCAACCGCTATTAACGGCCCGTTACCTCTATTAATGGTCAGAGAAACCATGGTAGAAGCCTGGATAGCCTAAGGACTACTAACTAGTAAGTGGGCTGGCCAATGAGGAGAGCCCAATAAGTAGACAGCCCATTATTGTTTCGTCCTGCACTGTTTAAAGTGGGCCCATTAATGCAGCCAGCTTCGGCCCGCAAAATTTTAGGCATGATACTGTTTTGGTCTACAAGAGGCCCACGTTGGTCCAACACTGTTCGACCCATTAGCAGCTGCCACCAAGTCGCTCATGTACAGTTAAGGCCTGCTGTCGGCCCATCACTGTTCACGCAGCCCATCCTGGGCCGTCTACTACCGGTTCTGTAGGGGTTCCGCGTATGAAAACAGTAAATTTTACCCTAGGCCGTAGGAGAGCGTGGTTGATGTAGATGAGCCAAAGCCGACCTCAAGGTCGTGATGAAGTCCTTCGCTCCAGCGGCTCCAACGAGTTGAGTTCCTCAAGTGTGACACCACGCGGGGAGTTACGGAAGTAGAGCTCTTGGATCCGAATCCCGCGGCGCGATGGCGCTTCGTGGTGAAGATGTCTCTCATTCGTGCAGTCCGAACTTGGGACCACGGTCATGAGAGAGAGAGAGAGAATATCAATTGGAGGTCTCCCCAAAAGTGAGGAAACCTTTATTGAATATTGTGTGTATTTATCTGGCCAAATACCCCCACTATATATAGGGGAAGGGGAGGTACTACCTCCCTCAAAGTCCTGGGGTGGGACTAAAGGAGAGGGAGAGGGTGGCAGCCACCGACCGGACCTAGTGGGCCCCGCGCAGTGGGGCTTGGCCCAGCCGGCCACCCCCTTGCCCCTTCTCCCCTCTTGCCTTTCCCTAATGGGCCCTCTTCCCTTCGGAATTGGCCCATTATGCCTTTTGACCTTTAAATTGATTTTCTCTTTTATTAAATAATTATGAATAAATGATTAAATCAATATTTAACATTCATTCATATATTATTCAATCTCTGTGGCTATGTAACACCTTCCACCTCCACTCCAAACATCCTCCGGACTTACCGAAACCCTTCCGGGTTTTTCTCAACTATTCTTCGGCGATTCTTCCGATCCTATAAACACTCTCTAAGTATCATCAAACCCTTAAGCGTGATACCCTACAGTTCAGGAACACTCCAGAAATGGTCGGGACAGTCTCGGACCAATGATCGACAGAGGGACCTAGATGGCCATGTACCCCTGTGCCTTCCACGAAGATCTTTCGTTGTTTGAACCTGGACGATCGTGTCTTATTCCCTTTGTCTCTTGATACTTGCATTGCCCGAGATCTAATCAACGACATCACCATGTCGTGTTCAATCTCGTTACCTAACAATGCTACTTGACTCGTTCCGACAAGTGATATCCCTGTGATCAAATCACACGCTGCGTAGCTATTGGATATAACTTCTCCGAGTGGGCCCTTGAGTATCTTTCCGTCACGTGGACGGACAAATCCATCTCTTGACATATATTGCCTCTATGATTTCCTCCAAGTAACTGAACAAACCTTTATAACCACTGTATTACCAAGTGGCGCTTGATGCTATCTAAGCACGCTCGAGAGATAGTGATTGATATAGCCTCACAGTTAAAGGAATAGTCTACGAGGATCCATTTCTAATCACCGTAACTTGAACTTCGTGACATGATCGGGTCACGATGTTTAGGTTAGGTATTGGTTCATCATCTCACTCCCAGAATGAGTTGACTCCATTTCCAACTTTCATAAATGCCACATGATCAGGAAACTTGATCATCTGTTGACCAATGAACCAGTGACTAGAGTTTCACTAGGAACCCCTGGTTGTTTATATATCACACGTGTATTGATGTTTCCACTCAATACAGTTATAGGATGATATAAAACTTAATCATAATCTTTATGGAATATGATAATAGTCCTTATCACTATTTGTCTCTAGGGCATATTTCCAACAGTCTCCCACTTGCACTAGAGTACAAACAAACTAGCTGCATTTGTTGTTAATCGTTGGCACCATATATCTGGTACCCTGAGCATGCTTGCTCATGGAAGAGGTTGAGTCTTGGGTCTGTAAATTACAGTCCCAAATCCTTTGCAACTTACTAAGTCACCTTGATTGACAATAATACTTTATCATCACATGATAACATCTATGTGTATGCATCGTCGCTATAGCAGCAGAACGTGTCAACAGCCGGATTTTTAAGTCCAGATGCCTGTTATGCCCTACCTCGCAATCCCAGGATTACCATTTTTGCGAGACATAACAGAAGTGGTACCACGTTACATCATCCATTACAAACCATAATAAAGGTCTTACAAAGAAAGTATCTCATGATCCAGTCTTAAATACAATCAAAGCAGCGGAAAGTAAACGTAGTAGGATCCATCTTCAGGGTCACAAGCAATGCTGACGATGGGAGATGATCCTAGTTGTCATAGACCTCCTGCTGTCCATCTTCCGGGTAATCCTCCTCATAGTCTGGCCATGGGAATAGATAGGGATAAAGCCATGAGTACTCTTTAAGTACTCGCAAACTACCAGTAGTATAAGTAAAAGTAAATCTAGTAGGAACCATAAGCTCTAGGTTTGTTTGCAAAAAGCTAGGTTTATTTCATAAAGCTTCAAGAGTAAAGACCTAATTTAGTTCTCTATATCACTTAAGTGGGAACTTAGATCTCATGTCCACAACTCTGTTGTGGTCAAGTCAATGTCATCCTTCAAGTCATAATTCATTTTGAAAACATCTGACAACGGAACAATATGGCCACTCCAACTATCCATAACCACGGACGCGGCTATTCGAATAGTTTGACACTCTACAGAGGTGGTACACTTTCACCACAAAATTTGATACATCCGTCAAGAATAACCATGAATCATCATACTTACTATGCAGATAATCAATCTTAACCTTTCAATTACACACCCTAGTATAGGCACCTCTCCTATGAGTTTGGCCTCCCAGCCATGGCCATCTGCCATCCTGGGTACTGCATAGGTGGACATTCATCACAGGGTAGCCTTAGCTCAACCTCTTCCGCAAGGGAACCCATACTAATACATATAAACTTCCGGTCAAGCACTACCCAACTCAGGTATTGTGGTTGTACGGTAAAATTGGAATGGTATCGCATCTGCACCCAACCATCAGTTTTTATTAGAGTCAAGGCTCATGCCTTATCAGTTTCATCATCAAACCATTGTGTTTAACAACACATGTCAAAACATTTCAATAGAATGAATCTTCATTCCAAGGTTTTCATAATCATTTTCACCAAGTATTCCCATCTAGAGTGATCTAGTTTTATGCTTAGCACTAGCCACTAGTATCGAGGGTATCACTATTAGGGGTACTAATCAAGTATAAGTATCCAAGACTAATCCTATGATCTTGATAGGATTCAATCTAGTTGCCACTAATCACAATTCATTAACTAGGCAAGAACTATAGTATTGGGAAAAGTAGAACTTGGAGTAAAACTAGGAATTGGTAAAGTTGCGTAACCAGGTATGCCTAGTGCATCTGGTATAAAGGGCTTGCATATATAGCATGCATAGCTCTATCTTGCATTGACAGCTTGCATTAGTGATGGCTTGCCTTGAGCAGTGTAGTTGTTTTAGTCGTTGAAGTTCTCTTCTTCATCCTCGAAGTACTCCTCCTCGTTGTAGCCCAGGTCCGTACTAGTGTCTATAAATACATTCAATGTACACTATCAACAAACAACACCTCACTACTTCTACTTAGAACACAAGGGCTCATACTAGATGATCTAACATCTTCTCAATGATCATATGGAATATTAACAATTTCGTAATCTTTTTATTTTAGAAAAGTAAGTTCTACTCATTTTAAATCCTTAAGATTTAATATTCTCCAATTAAAATAGTGGATCATGTTGACACATGTCAACACCATCTATTCCAACACTTGGGAATGTGATTTAAAATGGTGATCCTATATTACAAGATTTAATATTACTATTTAATAATATTAAGCCATATAGCAATAGAAATATTAAAGTGAGTAGAAATGCCTATATAGCACTCTTTTAATACTAAGCCATGTTTCATATTTGTAAAACCAAATCTTTTTACATATTCATGTAGAGCATGGTAAATATGATTTTTTAGAGGTGGAATCATCTCAAAAAATTTAGAGTTTATTTTAGAAAAATGTTTGAAGGATCAAAAGTCTCTGTCTTGTTATTTTTGGTATAGGTGATCTATAATTCTAAATAGTTTGAATCCAATGGGAGTGATTAGATAATTTCACTACCTTTCCAACAAAATTGGAATCATGCATTTTGGTTTAGTGAATCTCTTTGAATTGAATTTTGAATCTACTAACAGAATCTGGTTTTAACTAAAATGCAAAAAATCTTACTTGAATCAACGGGCTCTGCGCGGGAAATGACATGTGCCGTCCCAACTACACAGCGCTGGCGCAGCGGACTGCTGACAAACCGGTCCCACGCGTCAGCTACTTAACTAAGCCGAAACGGTATCTAGCAATCCTAGCCCTACGATTAGAACAGGATCCTATGGCTGAGGTTTGTCGTCTCCGACGAACTGCTCCGGCGAGACGTGAACCCTAACACGGCGGTGGGGGTTGCTGGGGACTTACCGGGGCTCCAGCTATGGTCGGTAATGGGGGTGAATGGGGTGGTCAGGGACAGCGGTTTGATTGACGGTCACGGAATCTACTGGGGTGGTTGCAATCAACGACTTCCTTCCTCGACTGCTGTAGTGTACTCCGACCAAATTTTTGCGTCATGGTGCTCTCCTTGCTCCGGGGAAAGGTCTGGGAGGTTTTCGAGAGAGAGGGGGGTGGAATTGTGTGGATAATGAGGGCTAGGGTGGCCTCTATTTATACCCCAGGGGTGGAGGCAATGTGGCATGGTCTGGCTTCTTCGACGACGCTGCTACATGCCGCGTTCGTCACGTTGGAGGGCATGGGTCGGTGCAGTGGACTATGGCGATCGTCACGCGAGTGACGGTACGGAAAGGGGCGGTCTCCATCGGTCGGGCGATGTCGGTGCTCTGTTCGGGTACGCGGGCGTTTGTCACTTGGTACGGTGGTCACGGGGCGCGAGGCGGCGAACGATCATGTCTGGGAGGTCACTGGTGCTATGGCGATCGCGGGTACAGCGGAGAGAGCGAGGCGCAGCGTGTGCGTGTGAGGCAGCTGCGGTGCTCCGTCGTGTGCTCGGCATGGCAGGGGCTTAAATGGGCGCGGCTGGTGTGGCTCCTTCTCGCCTCGCCGTTGGTCAAGGGATGGACAGGGGGTGGCAGTGAGGTCACGGCTACTTGCTGGACATCGTGGGCATGGGCGGCGCGGCGTGCAGCGAGTGGTTCATGCTGGACCGGCATGGCTGGCTCGGTACGATCATACCACTCGTGCAACGGTGAGAATGAGGCTCTCCATTACACGGCTAAGGACTGGGAATGATCATGGGCTAGATATGGAGTGGATTGCAGTACATTTTGTGAGCAATTGATAGATCAAAACAATGTATAGTGGTTGAGATTTGTACCTGCCTGCTAAGTGTTCGACTTAATGGCCGCATGAATTCATCTTTGGAATATTTGAATGATTTTTTGTGAATGGTCTTGTTACTTGGTTGGTAGTCTATGGTTGCTGGGAATTGTCAAGGGGAATTGATTTGAATGGTTTTTGCAAAGTGATGATCTAGGCATATGAACTTGATTCAATTTTGCAATGCCTCTTAAATAGATTTAAATTTTTTTTCTACCACTTTGTAAAGTTTGCTTGGATTCACTTGGAGTTGGTATAGTAAGGGGTGAAAAGAATTGGAATTGTTTTTGTTGGAAATCTTTTACTAGGAACACTCAAAGTGGTCTAGTGGATAAGTTTGGCCAAAATGACCATTTGGTCATATGACTTATATGTGATTTTCTTTTCATTTGATTCTCTTGGAAATGATCTAGATGATGTTGTAAACCTTTTTAAACTAATACTTATCATTTTTAGTAATCAATCATGGCAATTTCAAACATTCATACACTAATGCAAATCACACATGCACTCTCATTAACTTTAATCATAAAAGTTTTTGTTAACCCTAAACTTGGGTGACTAGAGCTTCATAAGCTTGATTAATATTTTTGGGATGTTACAAACCTTCCCTCCTTAAACAGAATCTCGTCCCAAGATTCATGAAAAACTAGGAACTAAAGAGATTTGGAAACTTAGTCCTAATATAGTCTTCTCGTTCCCAGGTAGCTTCTTCTTCGGTATGGTTACTCCATTGGATCTTGAGAAACTTGATACTTCTGGTATGGGTGGTTCTAAAGGCTTCTTCCAAGATATAGATGGGCACTTCACGATAAGTTAGATCCTTGTCGATATCTATGGCTCTGTGATCAATGTTCTTGAAAACTTCGGTCTTCTCCAGAACTTCTAAGCATTTGCGAAGTTACGTGATATGGAACACATTATGCACGGCTGACATCTCCTCAGGCAGTTCCAATTGATAGGATACTTCTCCTCGGCGATTCAAAATCTAGAAGGGTCCAATATATCTGGGGGCTAGCTTTCCTTTCAGATGAAAACACTGCATTCCCTTCAAGGGTGATACTTTGAGATACACAAAATCTCCGACATTGAAGGTCAAGTCTCGACGTCTTTTATATCCATAACTCTTCTATCTAGATTGAGCGGTCTTGAGGTGCTCACGGACTTTGTGAACCTTCTCTTTAGCTTCTCGTAGAATGTCGGGTCCGAAGATTTAACTTTCTCCTACTTGCGACCAATTAAATGGGGTACGACACTTTCTTCCATACGGAAATTCAATGGGGGCCATCTGCAAGCTGGCTTGATAACTATTGTTGTATGAGAATTCTGCAAAAGGAAGAAAATCTTCCCATTTAGATCCATACTCTAGCACACGGGCTCTTAGCATATCTAACAATATCTGGTTGACTTTTTCAGTTTGTCCGTCGGTTTGCGGGTAATAAGCTGTGCTAAAATTCAGTTTGGTTCCTAATCCTTCTTGGACTTTCTGCCAAAATCTTGAGGTAAACTGGGTTCCTCGATCCGACACTATGGTCTTGGGGGTTCCATGCAAACTGACTATTCTAGAGATGTACAGCTCCGCTAGCTTCGAACTTTGGTAGGTTATCTTGACCGGTATGAAATGGGCTACCTTAGACAGTCTATCTACAATGACCCAAATAGAGTCATTTCCCCTACTTGATGGGGGCAAACCTGTGATAAAGTCCATTCCGACGGAATCCCATTTCCATCCCGGAATCTGCAATGGTTGCAAAAGTCCCGCGGGTCTCTGATGTTCCGCTTTGACTCTCTGACAGATATCACACTTGGCTATTTAGCTTCCGACTTCTCTCTTCATTTTGTGCCACCAAAATTGCTCCTTCAAATCCTGATACATCTTCGTTCCTCCCTGGTGGATAGAATAAAGGGTATCATGAGCTTCCTGCATAATGACTTGTTTCAGCTCTGAATCTGCTGGAACATAGATATGTCCTTTGTACAACAGAACTCATTCTTCATCTTCGGTGAATCCGGGTACCTTCCCTGTCTTGATACGACGCTTGATTCCATCGATACTTGCATTTCCTTTCTGGGCCTCTTTTATCTGACTAATCAAAGTGGGTTGGAGTTCTATGCTAGCTAAGAATCCTTCACTAACTAGCTCCACTCTGAAATTCTCCATCTCCTCATGCAGACTTGGCTGGGCTTCCTTATCATGGTATTTAATCTACATGGCAATCTGCTAAGAGCATCCGCTACCACATTGGCTTTGCTGGGGTGATAGTGAATGTCAAGGTCATAATCCTTGATTAACTCTATCCATCTCCTTTGCCTCATATTCAGCTCCTTCTGGGTGAAGATATACTTCAGACTCTTGTGATCCGAATAAATATCACAGCGGTTACCCATAAGGTAATGACGCCATGTCTTCAAAGCTAGAACTACGGCTGCCAATTCTAGGTCATGGGTAGGGTAGTTCTGCTCATGCCGCTTCAGTTGTCTGGACAAATAGGATATGACTTTGCCTTCTTGCATCAATACACATCCGAGACCAATCTTGGATGCGTCACAATACACATCAAAAGGCTTCTTGATATCCGGCATGATCAAAATTGGGGCTAAAATCAATCTATTCTTAAGATCTTGAAAACTTGCTTCACATTTGTCAGTCCATTCAAACTTCTTATCTTTCTTCAACAACTGGGTCATTGTTCTTGCGATGCTCGAAAATCCTTCAACAAACTTGTGGTAATATCCGGCTAATCCAAGAAATGCGCAGACTTCTATTTGGATGGTTGGGGCTTTCCATTCTTAAACATCTTTGATCTTGGCAGGATCGACAGTGACTCCTCCTGCCGACAGGATATGGCCTATGAATCCTACTTCCTTTAACCAGAATTCACACTTGCTAAACTTGGCATATAGCTGATGCTCTCTAAGGGTTTCAAGGATGGTTCTCAGATGTTGCTCATGGTCCTCTTCTGATTTGGAGTAGATTAGAATGTCATCGATAAACACAACGATAAACTTATCTAGAAAATTCATAAAAATCTTATTCATTAGGTTCATGCAATAAGCGGGGCATTGGTTAATCCAAAAGACATGACATTGTACTCATACAATCCATATCTGGTGATGAAGGCAGTCTTTCGGATATTTGTTGCACAAATCTTCAGTTGGTGATAACCAGTTCTAAGGTCAATCTTAGAAAACACTCTGGCACAAGTCAATTGATCAAACAAATCTTCTATCTTCGGCAAAGGGTACTTGTTCTTGATGGTGACGTCATTAAACTTCCTATAATCTGTAGCATCCCATCTGTCTAACATATGTAATGCTACATGGTCTAGTAATATAATTGCTACTTCCTACATATAATTGTTGCATCATAATTATATCATGCTCATGTCATCATGCCACCTTGCATTTGAGCATCATATAAAACCCTTTTCATTTGGTTCTTCTCTCATATGCATTATTAATTGTATTTGCCTCTTGATATATTGTATTTGGTTCTTGATAAATGCTTGATGCCCAAGTTGAGTTGGGGGCATGTCTTTTATTCAACTCCACCACCTTTTCCTTGTCACCACCTTATAATTCCACCATCCTAATTACCCATGAGATTTTACATTTTTCCTTTGGCATTTAAATCTAGCTCATGTGGGCTGGGATGGATCCACTTCTATTTTCCACATGCCCTCACATTAGCATCATGTTTTTTCACACTATTGATATGTGAAGCCACCTTTGCATGCCTTGTGAGTGGTACCCCTTTTTCTAGCTTCCATATGGATTGGTTGGAATATATGCTCATGTGGGAATATTTTTGAGACTATTAAACATCTAGTGGGACATACACACTAGCAAGTCCTAATTATATTCAAATGTGATCATCTCCATCTATTCCACATGGAACCTCCCTTTTAATTCTTTTGATTGATCTTTACTCCATATTTTTGGAATGCATGTGAATCAATGCCATGAGACTTTATTTTGTTTTTACAAGAATAAACATAGCATTTAATACACATGCATGGGCCATGCAAGATCACCTTCTATTCCATTTTCTTTGGTTCTATTTTTGGCTTGAGTGGGGCATGGGTATTTTTACCATGATCCAACTTGTTTTCTCTCACTCTCTCCTTTTAACTTTTGGGACCAACCTCTAGCCTCATCTTACTTCATCACTAAAACCTCCACATCCCCATGCATGCCACCATCTTCTCGAAGTCTTGTCTTTGCATAGATAGAGTTTTGAATGGTTGAATCATGCCCTTTTGGATCAGTTCAAATATTCAAATCCCTATCTATTCAAAATACAAATCCTAGTTCTATCTACCATACCTAGTCCTCTTCCCTCTCTTTACCCTAGCTAAAACCCTAGTTACACTCCCTCCTCACCTCCCTTTCTCTCTAACCCGAGCCACCTCCCCAGCCCTAAACTACCCCTGGCTCGACACCTAACCTAGCTAACCACCCCATGCCGCGCCATGCCACCACCCTAAACCCTAAACCGAGCTACCCTCCAACCTAGCTACCCGAGCCTCTCCCTCCTCTCTCTTTTCTCTCTGCCAGCAAAGCCCCACCCGAGCCAGGCCACTCCTTTTCCTCTCCCTGGGCCAGCTGTAGCCCCTCGCTCTGCCGCGCTGTGCCTAGCATGTGAGGAGGAGGGCAGGGAAAAGGTGGCCGAAGCCACCTTTTTCTCCACCACGCCACGGCGCCCCCTCCCTTCCACCCCGTCCTTATCTCCTCCCCCCGACGCCTCTGCCATACACTAGTGCCCCTTCCCCTGGCCCATGCGCCAACCCTCTCCTCCCCGTTACCCCCTCCCCACCACCGGCGATCTGTCGGCCTCCACCTCCACCTCCTCGTTACTAGCCGGCGGCGTGGTCGTTGGACTGTTGGGGAAGACCAGCGAGGACCCTGGCGACGCCCCTGTGCACGACAGCGAGGAGGAGACGTTCTGCAGCCGCTGCACGCCGTCGAGCCGAGGGAAACCCTACCCGCGTGTGTGTCTGCTTCGCCGACGATCCTCGGCGCCCCGACTCTATCCAGCTCCACCAACCCTACCACGATGAGGCCTCGATCCTCCCGGACATCCTCACCGTCGCCGTCGTGTCCTGGTCGCGTCGATCGTTCCGCCGAACGCCCTCTGCGCGCCGGCGTTCGCGGTCGGCTTCCACACCGTGGCATCGCAGAGGTAGATCTAGCCGTGCAGCCCTCTCCCTACCAGCGATCCCACCTAGCCGCTCTGGTCACCGCCGCCTGCGCGCGCGCGAGAGGTCGCGAGTTCGATCCCCCGTGGCGTCGCGTACCGGCCGTCAGTTTCGTCAGTTCCTGTGGCACTTTGCAAATACCGCCCCCCCCCACAATCTTTTGCCTTCACCTGCGGTACCCTAGGTCCCACCAGACAGTCTAAGTGGTCTTTTAACAAAAAGGCACCCGCGTTTTTGTATGCCTCAACCCGTGCTCCAGCCCGGACCCACCTGTCAGCCACCGTGGGGATTTTACGAAAAAGCACCCCAGGATCCAGATCCTCAACCCGCAGTCCTCCCCCTGCGCCGCGTAAGCCAACCCACTCCCTGCCTCTGTCGTGTGGGTCCGTTTGGCGTCGGCCCCACCGGTTAGTCGTTGCGGCTGTCCTCCCTCGCGGTGCAAAAAGGATTCGCCGCGCAGCTTTGCCCAGTCAGCCTAGGTCCCCCATGTCTGTGACTGTGGCTAAGTTTAGCTGGGTATAAAAAATCTGTCCGTTTTCTGTTTTAATTAAAACATTTTCAGAAATGATTTAAATATGATTTCAAATCTGTTTTTAATAACTTTTATAATTCCAAACCACACAAATCAGAAAAATGTGAGGATTTCAATTATGCTATTCAAAATAATGTTTGACCACTTTAAATTTCGAAATTGTTTAAATCCAATAAAATGCCCTTTTCTTAATAAATTAATAACTTTAATTCTACAACTCCAAATTCAACAAATAATATGTCTAAATCGATCAGCGTGACGAGCCCGTTCTATCTATGCATTCCTCGTTCTGAATTGAAGCATGCATCATGTCATTATTAAAAATCAGAACTGTTTATGGCAATAAAACTTGAACACATAAATAATAAAATGCTTTACTCTTGTACCCCACACCTCACCATGCCATGTTACCCTATTGCCATGTAAATTGTGCATCATTCATCATGGCATGCTTGTTTGCTTGTCGCATTTTAATTCATATGCTTGTGCACTTTATTTATGTTGGCCCTTGTTAGTTTGGTTCTTCTTCGAATAGACGCCCAGCAGGAGAATTATCAGGAATCACAGGAGTTCTACCCAGATCGATCTCTCGCTTCAACTGAGCTACCAGGCAAGCACTACCACATGCTTGCATACATATAGTACCTATTGCCTCTATCTTATTCTTGCATCATTGAGTCACGATTGCAATAAATTGAATCCCAAGTATTGCATAGCCTTTACTTTTAAACCCCACTGAAGCTTGTTCCTCCATCCCATGAGCCATTACTACAGGAGTTGTTTGAGCCATGCGACTCGTAGAACAGCATGTGTAGGGTATGTGAGCGTCTGATGGATAACGAGGTACCTAAACAATTTAACCTGAGTAGTAATGGGATAACTAATGAAAGAGGCACCGGTGAGCAATATCTGCTATTTGATTTTTCATGCTCACTTGTGTCCCGTAGGACCCCGAGTACTTAATTCCTGTTACTTGACTATTCGCACTATCCACATCCTGGAGGCCTTATGGACCCCCCTGAGCTAGAGCTTGATTCATTTCTATTTCTTGGGGCCACAAACTAGTTTGGGGCTTTGTTACTATCCTGCACTTATGCCATGCTTTACTATTTTATTTAAGATTGTGTGAGGAGCACCTGTACTGTTTAGGATTGCAGAGTGTTTTCGCGGTATCGACAAGCCCAGTCACACTTTCGGGTTCCCAGTCGTTTATAGCCATTGGCGCAAACGTTGAGTCCGTCTCGGAGTTAGCTAGCTTCGTTGCGGGTAGCTTAATGGGGTGGCCCCCTGAAATATTTCTGAAACCTGTGATCGCTTTGCCGTGAATGCCTCGTTGGGTTTTTAGTTGGCTTTTCCGAGGTTGATCGAGTGTGTGTTGCTATTTGTGCACCCCTGCAGGGTAAATCTTTCTAAAAGCCGTGTCCGCGGTTATGGACGACATGGAGCACAGTTTCTCGATCATAGACAAGTATAACTAAGGTACCGCTTTTAATCTGACTAAGTACCTAATTAGTAAATAGTGCAATACTCATGGAATGGTTAATAAAACTGCCAACAGATGGGTTGTTCGTCCGCTTTCTCGTTGGTAAGCGAGAAGGAGGATGGATCTGTTAATTATACTGTTATAACTGTTGTTCTAATTAACGGACATTCGTCTATCATTGGTTAGGCGGATGGTTAGCAAGTATCTATAGGCTTGTTAGTTATTCTCTTTTGCTGCAATTGCGTCACCCCAGGTATATGTCCCCTTTAGAGGCATAAAGACTTGCTGAGTACCCCTAGGGTCTCACACGATAAATTGTTTGATTTAGATGAACAGGTGTATTCGCAAGATGGATACTGGGTGGAGGAGACGGATGATGTTGGCAATGATCACTCGGTGTAGAGATTCCGGGAACGGGGATCCGTGAGATCTGTGGGCGGGATGTGTTTATTTATGTGGCATCTAATGCCGATTTGCTTCTTATCCGTACTCGGATCTTGTTTTCCGCTTCCGCCTGATACTCTGTTGTTTGATGTATGAGGAGCTATCCTAAACTATTATCTCTATCTAGGATATTTGGATCTTGCCGTATGGCATTGCTATATTTCTATTTCTTTTAGATGGAATGGCTCTGAAAACTGTTGTATGGTGGCTTGCATACATACTCACTTGTGTATGTAGTTGATCCCTTCGCCTGCCGATTACGCCGCTCGTTCTTGTCCTGATGTTCTGGAATTGGTTAGGACGGCCGACCGGTCTACCTGTGAGTGGCCCTGGGCCCCACCGTACTATTTTAACCACTTTCGCTCATCCAGGCATGCAACTTAGAGCGTAATTCACCGAGGTAGTTACATAATCCGTACAAAGACGGTTGGCACCATCCTTCTTATCAAAAAACAAAATGGTTGATCTCCATGGCGATGCACGTGGTTGAATTACTCCTTTTCCCAGCATATCACCTAGTTGCTTCTTCAGCTCCACTAGTTCAGATGGTTTCATACTATAGGGTCTCTGAGCTATCCCGATCTAGGGGCATATCGGGCAATTCATCTGGGAATACATCGGGGTATTCACAGACTACTCTGACTTGGTCAATGGTGGTCTTGGTTAGACTCTTGTTGCACTTGAATTGACGGGGCAAAGTCTCAGATACATGTTCTACTAATACTCCGTTGCTACTGGTCATGGTCATGGCTTTCTTAGCACAGTCCATTAATCCTTGATGTTTTGACATCCAATCCATCCCTAGCACTACTTCCAAACCTTTGGTTCAAAGTACTATTAGATTGGCATAAAAATCTATCCCATGTATTCTGATAGGTACGGCATTCCAAACTTTTCTAGCTTTGGTGGTTGAACCAGGGATTTGAACTATCATAACATGCTTCAGATTTGTTGGTTGGATCTTACTAGTGCATGCAAATTCTTCTGTAACAAACCAGTGCGATGCTCTAGAATCAAACAACACTCTTGCTAGAACTGAGTTAACAGAAAACATACCCAGCACGACATCTGGCGCTTCTTGGGCTTCTTTAGCATTCATGTGGAACAAACGGCCATTACAGTTGTGCGGGTTTCCTAGGGCGAATCTCTTTCCAAGCTGGACACGACGTTGCTGTTGGGCAGGTGCATTCACATTGGCTGCTGCGGCAAGCTTCTTGGGGCACTCGTTGGAGTAGTGACCCGTGACTCCGCGTTCAAAGCAAGTGATCATTGACTTGTCTTTCCCTACGATAGGAATAACATTGCTTCCAGTCCTTGGGGAAGTATTGTTGTTGTTTTTGTTGTTGTGGTTATTGTTGGACTTGGGTGGTGCACGGTTGAAATGGTTGGAGTTCCCGGAGTTGTTGTTCTTGTTGTTTCCTCCGGGCCTTGGGTTTCCTCCTCCACGGTTGGGATAGTTTGGACGGCTCATTGGGGGTCTGTTTATTCTGGGTGCATAACTTGCAGACGGGTTGGGGAGATAGTTCGGGGTATGGTGGGGTCCTGGTTGATGCATCATTCGACGCTTGCGGTTCTCACTGGCCTGGTTGATCTTGCCTTCCATCTGGATTGCAGAATGCACTAAGGCTTCAAGGTCATCAAAGGGAATGTTGACTAGCACTGGCTACATCTCATCATGCAGACCATTCAGGAATCTTTCCTTCTTCATGGCTTCATTGTCAATCTCATCAGGGGCATATCTGGCTACTGATAGAAATTTTTCACGGTACTCAACCATATCCATCCTTTCTTGCTTCAAGTCTCTGAATTCATCCCTCATCCTCTTGATTAGACCCGGGGGCACCTAGGTCCTGCTGAATTTGAGTTCGAACTCCTCCCAAGTCATCATCTGACCTCCGTTCATCGTACGAGTACTATTCAACCATGATCTAGCATAGCCAAACAGATAGTGCATGGCAAACAACACCCTCTCGTTAGCATCAACTCCAACAACTTCCAGATTGTTTTCCATGGTTTGTAGCCAATCATCAGCATCTAGAGGCTCCTCGGACTTACTGAATATGGGTGGGTTGGTATTCTGGAAGTTCTTAAGTTTGGATCCATGGTGATCTTAGTTTCCATGGCCTTGATTATTGTGGGACATCTATGCTATCTGTTGAAGAGTGGCTAAGTTGGCTTGACTCTCAGCTCTACCCGCTTCACGGTCAGAAACTAGCATTTGCAGGATCTACAACATTGGGTCCTGAGATGAACTGCTTCCTCCGGGATTTCCGCGAGTCATCTAAAGATTGAGATAGATAATGAGACAAGAGGGAAATTTCTAAGGTTCTTGGGTTTGTTTTAAAAAGCTTAAACATTGACTATAACTCAGGTTTTGCAAACTAACAACTTCTTCTCATTCATTCATTCCAAGCATAGATACAAACACACACCACAACAAGGGAACATATGGATTTAATAACCATTGTGTGAAGCTACGATACAATGGGACCGGGTAAAACTCACACCTACGATAGTGGTCATGTGCGACTAATCATCATCAATGAAGGAAGCATCATCCTCATCAGTGTTGTCCTCCATGGCTTCATCCTCCCGGTAGTCATTGTCATCACTGAGGTAAGAGTGAATATCCCCACGGATGTCTTCACCCTCCTCCTCCTCTTGCTCCTCCAGCTGGATCTCCTGGTCATGGATAGTCTCCTCCAAGGTGGCTATCTTCTGACAAAGATGGGCGATGATGCGATCCTTTTTGTCGCGCTGGTTGCGAAGTGACTTGTGTTCCTTGGCGAGGATGGCGATGGTTTCCTTCCTTTCAACAGATGCAACATTGCTCTGGTTGACGTGATCATGGGCATTGTTTAACTCTTCCTGTGTCTCATGTAGCATGAAGTCCATGTGGTCCACGTGATGCTTCAACTTTGGATGGGCTGACATGGATAGATGTTGTCCCATTGGGTCATGTCTTGCATAGTGAGCAAAACGGGTGCCGATGATCTGGTTGATGTTTGAGCACACAAGAGAGCGAGAGCTTCTTGCATAGCTATGGCTAATCCGTATGGCCAGTTGTTCTCCTAAACGCTGAACTGAATCTTGTCAGAAAGAGGTGGCTCCATTCTGCCTGGTCGGTAACAATCAGCCACTGTAGCTCCCCTCCAGCGTGGTCCTTGAGCTGTGCTTTGAAGTACTCCTGGTGCAGGCGCTCCAGATGCTCTGAGAGCGAATCCAGATCCCTCTCAAAAATAAGCTGTCCTCCATTGCCCAACTGGTAAAACTTGGTGTATTTGACCTCCATCTATAAGAAATTGAGATGAGTAAGTTAGTGGAGTGATCAAGTGTGTCATGTTTTAAGTTGACTTGTAAGAGTTTTGAGTAGCAAGTGATTTCTTTTGTAAAGAATCTCAAGGATAAGAAAGAGAATAGGTTTTTGTAAATACTCACTTTCTTTGTCTTGAAGCTAGGTTTTTCAGGCGTCCATTCTAACTAGGGTCTCCTATGGTCAGGATGGCTCTGATACAAACTTGTCAACACCCGGATTTTTAAGTCTAGATGTCTGTTATGCCGTACCTCGCAATCCTAGGATTACCATTTTTGCGAGACATGACAGAAGTGGTACCACAGTACATCATCCATTATAAACCATATTAAAGGTCTTACAAATAAAGGATCGCATGATCCAGTCTTAATACAATCAAAGAAGTGGAAAGTAAACGTAGTAGGCTCCATCTTCAGGGTCACATACAATGCTGACGATGGGAGATGATCCTAGTTGTCATAGACCTCCTGATGTCCATCTTCCGGGTAATCCACCTCATAGTCTGGCCATGGGAATAGCCAGGCACAAAGCCATGAGTACTCTTTAAGTACTCGCAAACTACCACCAGTATAAGTAAAAGTAAAGCTAGTAGGAATCATAAGCTCTAGGTTTGTTTGCAAAAAGGCAGGTTTATTTCATAAAGCTTCAAGAGTAAAGACCTAATTTAGTTCTCTATATCACTTAAGTGGGAACTTAGATCTCATGTCCACAACTCTGTTGTGGTCAAGTCAAGGTCATCCTTCAAGTCATAATTCATTTTGAAAACATCTGACAACAGAACAGTATGGCCACTCCAACTGTCCATAATCGTGGACGCAGCTATTCGAATAGTTTGACGCAGCTATCCGTCAGGAATAACCCTAAATCATCATACTTAGTATGCGAATAATCAATCTTAACCTTTCAATTACACACCCTAGTGTAGGCACCTCCCCTATGAGGTTGGCCTTCCATCCATGGCCATCTGCCATCCTGGGTACTGCATAGGTGGACATTCATCACGAGGTAGCCTCAGCTCAACCTCTTCCTCAAGGGAACCCAAACTAAGACATATAAACTTCCAGTCAAGCCCTACCTAACTCAGGTATTGTGGTTGTACGGTAAAATTGGAATGGTATCGCATCCACACCCAACCATCAGTTTTTATTAAAGTCAAGGTTCATGCCTTATCAGTTTCATCATCAAACCATTGTATTTCACAACACATGTCAAAACATTTCAATAGAATGAATCTTCATTGCAAGGTTTTCATAATCATTTTCACCAAGTATTCCCATCTAGAGTGATCTAGTTTTATGCTTAGCACTAGCCACTAGTATTGAGGGTATCACTATTCGGGGTACTAATCAAGTATAAGTATCCAAGAATAATCCTATGATCTTGATAGGATTCAATCTAGTTGGCACTAATCACAATTCATTAACTAGGCAATACTTTAGTAAAGGAAAAAGTAGAACTTGGAGTAAAACTGGGAATTGGTAAAGTTGCGTAACTAGGTATGCCTAGTGCATCTGGTATAAATGGCTTGCATATATAGCGTGCATAGCTCTAGCTTGCACTGATAACTTGCATTAGTGATGGCTTGCCTTGAGCAATGCAGTTGTTGCAGTCGTTGAAGTTCTCTTCTTCTTCCTCGAATTACTCCTCCTTGTTGTAGCCCAGGTCGGTACTAGCGTCTATAAATACATTCAATGTACACAATCACCAAACAACACTTCTCTACTTCTATTTAGCACACTAGGGCTCATACTAGATGATCTAGCATCTTCTCAATCATCATATGGAATATTAACAATTCCTTAATCTTTTTATTTTTGAAAAGTAATTTCTACTCATTTTAAATCCTTAAGATTTAATATTCTCCAATTAAAATAGTGGATCATGTTGACACATGTCATCACCATATATTCCAACACTTGGGAATGTGATTTAAAATGGTGATCCTATAATAAAAGATTTAATATTACTATGTAATAATATTAAAGTGACTAGAAATGCCTATATAGCACTCTTTTATTACTAAGCCAGGTTTCATATTTGTAAAACCAAATCTTTTTACATATTCATGTAGAGCATGGCAAATGTGATTTTTCAGAGGTGGAATCATCTCAGAAACATTTATAGTTTATTTTAGAAAAATGTTTGAAGGGTCAAAAGTCTCTGTCTTGTTATTTTTGCTAAAGGTGATCTATAATTCTAAATAGTTTGAATCCAACGGGAGTGATTTAGATAATTTCACTACCTTTCCAACTAAATTGGAATCATTCATTTTGGTTCAGTGAATCTCTTTGAATTGAATTTTGAATCTATTGATAAAATATGGTTTTAACTAAAATGGAAAAAATCTTATTTGAATCAACGGGCTCTGCGCGGGAAATGACATGGGCCGGCCGAACTACACAGCGCTGGCGCAGTGGGCTGCTGACAAAACGGTCCCATGCGTTAGCAACTTAACTAAGCCGGAACGATATCTAGCAATCCTAGCCCTACGATTAGAACAGGATCCTATGGTTGAGGTTTGTCGTCCCCGTCGAACTGCTCCAGCGAGACGCGAACCCTAACACGGCGATGGGGGTTGCTGGGGACTTACCGGGGCTCCAGCTATGGTCGGTGATGGGGGCGAATGGGGTGGTCATCGACGGCGGTTCAATTAGCAGTCACGGCAACTCCTGGGGTGGTCGCAATCAACAACTTCCTTCCTCGACTGCTGCTGTGGACTCCGGCCAAATTCTGGCATCGTGGTGCTCGCCTTTCTCCGTCGAAAGGTCTGGGAGGTTTCTGAGAGAGAGGAGTGGAATGGTGTGGAGAATGAGGGATATGGTGGCCTCTATTTATACCCCAAGGGTGGAGGCAATGCGGCATGGTCTGGTTTCTCTGGTGATGTTGCTACAGGTCGCGTTCATAATGACAGAGGGCATGGGTCGGTGTAGTGGACTATGGCGATCGTCACACGAGTGACGACACGGCAAGGGGCGTTCTCCATCGATCTGGTGACGTCGGCGCTCTATTTGGGTATGCGGGCGTTTGTCACTTGGTACGGTAGTCACGGGGCGCGAGGTGGCGAACGGTCGTGTCTGGGAGGTCACTGGTGCTACGGCGATCACGGGTACGGGCGGAGAGAGGGGGGCGTGGCGTGTGTGTGCGAGGCAGCGTGCTCCGTCGTGTGCTCGGCATGACAGGGGCTTAACTGGGCGCAACTGGTCTGGCTCCTTCTCACCTCGTTGTTGGTCAAGGGATGGACAGGGGGTGGCGGCGAGGTCACGACTACTTGCTGGACATCATGGGCATGGGTGGTGCGGCGTGCAGCGAGTGGTTCGTGCTCGACCGGCATGGCCAGCTCAGTACGATCATGCCACTAGTGCAATGGTGGGAATGAGGCTCTCCATTGCATGAGTAAGGACTGGGAATGATCAGGCGCTAGATATGGAGTTGATTGCAGTACATTCTGTGAGCAATTGATGGATCAAAACAGTGTATAGTGGTTGAGATTTGTACCTGCCTGCTAAGTGTTCGACTTAATGGCTGCATGAATTCATCTTTGGAATTTTTGAATGATTTTTGGTGAATGGTCTTGTTACTTGCTTGGTAGTCTATGGTTGCTGGGAATTGTCAAGGGTGATTGATTTGAATGGTTTTTGAAAAGTGATGATCTAGGCATATGAACATGATTCAGTTTTGCAATGCCTCTTAAATATATTTGAAAATTGTTTCTGCCACTTTGTAAAGTTTGCTTGGATTCACTTGGAGTTGGTCTAGCAAGGGGTGAAAAGAATTGGAATTGTTTCTATTGGAAATCTTTTACTAGGAACACTCAAAGTGGTCTAGTGGATAAGTTTGTCCAAAATGACCATTTGATCATATGACTTATATTTGATTTTCTTTTCATTTGATTATGCTTGGAAATGATCTAGATGATGTTGTAAACCTTTTTAAACTAATCCTTATCATTTGTTGCAATCAATCATGGCAATTTCAAACATTCATACACTAATGCAAATCACACATGCACTCTCATCAACTTTAATCATAAAAGTTTTTCTTAACCCTAAACTTGGGTGACTAGAGCTTGATAAGCTTGATTAATATTTTTGGGATGTTACAGAACGAGGCCTGATTCTAGGATCCTACAGTGACTTTAGATCAACCTCGAGGGCCTTCTCATGGGAATTGTGCCCTGGGAGACATCATTCTACGTTAAAAGAAAACTAGCCTCGCGATAACATTATACAGCACTTTAGATCGTACCCTTATTTATTATTATAAATGTATTCATCGAAACACGAGTGCACCCTGTGCAACTTTTGATGTTTTTGTTCACCTCGCTTCCTACTTGACCCTAGTCGATATTACGGGAGTTTCCAACATATTCCCTTATAACATAACCCTTTATGTTTTAAGTTATGTCATCCTTTATTGATTTGGAAAATATGTCTGCGGTTCTATATTAGACACTACAGACAAACCTAGCTCAACGTTCTGTGATTCAAACTTAATCACCTTTTAAACGTTCCTTATTGGATCATATATTATGTTAAATTACCATCATGGTTTTCTAAGATAGATCCTATGTCTCAACATAGTGGATGATTATCATCCTTTTCTTTCTTTCAACCATAGATGTTTAAACTTAATACTATTCCTAACTTGTGTTATTAAGGACCAATTCCTTAATTAACTTCTATTCTGAAACCCTTTTCAGAATCCCTTAAGGAATACTACATAATATCATAATACACTTATTATGAACTTCAACACCTTATAAATCATTATTTATCGGTACTTGCGCTTTTATTCTTAACACACTTAAGAATCACTCCTATAAGCTCCCACTCAAAATATGTTCGCCACATATTTGGGTATGAGTCACTACTCGTACTCAAACTATGTTCCTACATATTTGAATTTGAGACTGATATTTATCCCACTCAAAAATATGTCATTCACATATTGTTTTAGGAAGACATTCATAGCTCCCACTCAATTTTATGCAAATTGCATATCCACTCACTATTTTGAACAACTTCAAAATCCTTTGATCAAATATCAAACTTGGAGATTTACTATGAGATACTAGTACTTTTACTAGTTTTAAATCCACTAGACATTTAGCACACTTGAATCAAATTCATTTGAATTCGTCCAATACTTGACAAATTGTGCCTTTGTCATTCACCCCCTTTTCCACTATGGCTTTGCAGTCATTTGGGAAAATCAAATAACCCCTTTTCCTTGTGAGATTTAGTAGTGAATTTCTTTCTAATCTAAAGTGAATTTTGCTTTGGGATTTCTCATATCCTTATCTTACCATTATTTCCTTAGTAGTTCGTAGGTATGTCATATTCTGGTAATCATGACAAATGATTCACAAATGTCTCCATACAAGATATGGGTTACATTTTGAATCCTACTTCATGTAGTGAAAACACTAGTGGGGAAAACACAATGATCATTATCATTGATTCTTTCCTTTGTGAAGAGAATCGTTCAGGAACGTTTTCCGTTGCGCTTCTAAACACTCTGATGCAGGTTTTTGAGACCTCATCGTGTTTTTCACTATCTTCCATTTGCTTCATAACTGAGAAATAACATTGAATGCAAACTTTCTCAAAAATGTACCAAAATCCAAGCAATACATATTTTTCTTTTATTTTGGTTTTAGCTATGGATTTCATATTCAAAGTTTCCAATGAATACTCTACAAGGACTTATTCGCTATTGTTTTGGTTATATCGAATAACCCCAAAACTTTCACGACGATCCATACCAGATATGGAGCCGCTTTCAGAAATTCAAATGGTTCACTATATATTCTAATTGAGTGCTAACTATTTCTAACTAATGGTCTCTACATCTACACTACAACGATTTATTTTGGCACCATCTATTCACCCACTTTGATATCTAATATCACATTGTGATGCTTTGCATTTTGATGTTTCAAAATGCTTTGCATTTCACAATTTCTTTTATGCCAATCTTATAAAGTAGAACCTCATTACTATTGATCAAATCGTAGTAATTAGATTCTCTTTTATATTTATACCATTTGTTGATGAAACACTTTGATCATATCAAATAGTTTCATACTTATGTCTCCTTTGGTAAACATCTTTACACATTTAAACAATCATATAATTATAATTACCATTTTCGTTAAAACACAATACGTCGAATATGTATTTACTTTCAACAATTCATTAAAACACTTTGTATTCAAGTAATACACGGTGTTCAAGTTATTTTGCCAATCTTAGGCATGATTTATATGTGACAAGAAATCGAATGACTTTCACATATTATCAACATAACTTTTGAATTCAAACAATGGTTTCATTCATTAATGAACATATCATTAAGTTGGGTATTTTTAAAGCATTTCAATATAAATGTTCATGCATTATCAATTAGTTTCAAACAACCAGGATAATTCACATATAATCAAACAAGATATGAACACGAATAGAGATCATTCATAAAAGTGGAACAACTGTTTGTTACAAACTGATATGAATAAGCGTCTCACTAAGTGTGAGACACACTAAAGAAGTTCACAATCTTTTGATTACAATAATCATCCTAAAACATAAACTAAGTGATAAATTTTGAGGGAGAGTGTTGTTGGCCATCATCATCCTGCTCGCCATCAACCCGCAATGTCACCTCCTCTCCAGCAAGCACCTCTCATATAGAAGGACCTATTTTCAGTAAAACAGAACATGTATCAAATATACTTAACACTGCAAATGTGTTTGCAAGATTATAACATTTATAAAATTGTATATCAAATATATACTTTTGTCATTGATGACCTTAGCGACAACAGGTTCAACCATCACATTCCTGAGATGTGATATGAACCTATGGAAATCCAGTGTTTGCGCCTCACCTCTCATAATGCAAGTCATGACTTGTGCTTGGTAGCTTACTGGCAGTGACCGCAACACAACGCCATTTGCAAAAGATCCCGTCATCCAGCTATCCAGGAAGTATGTGGGATCATGTACGCATCATGCATGAGCTCCAAGTGGTCGTAAAGTGATGAGTTCTCCTCCATCTTAATGGATAGGAAGTCTCCCATCAGCTCATGCTCCCATATGTGTGCTTGTTCCACTAAATGTGTCCTAGGCTATACCATAGTCGCACGAGGGTCAAGATTGCCGACGACTGGCCACAGCTCATCCACAATCCCGTAGCACTAGCTGATATGAAGGTGGAAATCTCATGGCGATAATAGCGGTCCTCCTGCTGTTCTGGGGTCTCATAGAAATAGGGCTCCTCCAAATCCATCTCGTCGAGTACATAGTCGACCACGTTATTCTCGCTAAGGATAACATGGAGACGCGCAACCCATATAGAGAAGTTTGATCCGTCTAGCCTGAGCTTCTCTCCTTCTAACCAATCGTCAACAAGAAAGGTAGCATCGGGGAGAACCATTTTCTATATTTATAATTGCAAAAGGAATTTAGACTAAGTTTATAATTAAATGAGTTAATAATAAATCCACTCAGAAATACCTATCCCCTGAAGGGTTCCTAGTGATAACACGACCCCTTTTCCCCACATCTCCCCTGATCGTCACGGCCATCAATGTGGGTGCTAGGGTGGACGCCTACGTGTCGGTCACATCATTCATGCGACTCGTGCTCGATCTTTCGACCATCCATGTTCTGAGGCCATGTTTACACATGCTAGGCTCGCCAACTCAACCTTAGTGTATTCGTTGTGCAACATGGCTTACACCCACTATATGCGAACGTAGATATGTCTAACACCCGATCGTCACGGCCTGCCTCATACCGAAGAACTTTCTTGGTGGTGCACACTAAGGGGGAACACAATCATTGGTAACTTTAACAGGGATCATCTTATTAGGCTACTGTCGAGTATCTAATACTAGCACACAATAAGATATACAAAAAATAACATTGAATGTAAATGCGATTTGATATTGTCCTTCACGTCGTGATCTCCATCCGTCGTCACCGGATTCTGGCGCCAGGGTTCTGACGCAGTAGACACCAGGGTACCGGTGTCTTTCCGGCGTGGTAGTCCATCACCTCCATGACTATCTACTACTACGTAACATAAGGTAATCACTTTACCTTTTCCACAACCATATTACAAAGCAACTCCCCCTACAAAACAAAGTTAGACACCTCTACTATATCTTTGCATGTTTTACGTGGCTGAATGGGCTTTCGCACAAGAACCATTCTTCCCTACGAAACTTTTAGCACAACACTGATCAAGTAGTTGTCTCTACTACACCCCTTTCTGCGCCCTCCATTGCAAATGGCATACCAACTAATGCGAGAGAGGCAGACACCCCCTAAGCCACTTTATATGGTACAAGCCGTATGTCAAGCATGGACCAGTCTCGCGAATGAACGCGTAAAGTCGGTTGGGGGCCGCTTCATCAAGCATTACTGTGGTATACACAAGTACACGTGGGAGGGTAAAAACTAAAAGATGAATGCCCACATGCTACATCTCGTGTGTTCTACCCGTACTAGCATTACTACGCATAGATCTAGCTCTGATACCACTATAGGGGTTCCGCGTATGAAAACAATAATTTTTACCCTATGCCCCTGAACCCCTGATGTTTCCAGGACCTATCTATTAGTAATACAGTAACGGGAGGGGCTTTTCGCGAACTTAACCTTGAAGACCGAAAAGCGTTGTCAACGCTCAGGAGAGCATGGTTGATGTAGACGAGCCAAAGCCGACCTCAAGGTCGTGATGAAGTCCTTGCGCACCAGCGGCTCCAACGACTTGAGTGCCTCAAGTGTGACACCTCGCTGGGAGTTACACACGTCCGGTGCCTAACGATGACTCCCGCTTCCCTGATCCAGCAGCAGTTGCGGAAGTACAACTCCTGGATCCGAATCCCGCAGCGTGATGGTGCTCCGCGCTGAAGATGTCTATCGTTCGCATAATCCGAACTTGGGACCACGGTCACGAGAGAGAGAGAGAGAGAGAGAATATCAATTGGAGGTCTCCCCAAAAGTGAGGAAACCTTTATTGAATATTGTGTGTATTTATCTGGCCAAATACCCCCACTATATATAGGGGAAGGGGAGGTACTAGCTCCCTCAAAGTCTCGGGGTGGGACTAAAGGAGAGGGAGAAGGGGCAGCCACCGGCCGGCCCTAGTGGGCCCCTCGTATGGGGGGCTTGGCCCAGCCGGCCACCCCCTTGCCCCTTCTCCCCTCTTGCCTTTCCCTAATGGACCCTCTTCCCTCCGGAATTTGCCCATTAAGCCTTTTGACCTTTAAATTGATTTTCTCTTTTATTAAATAATTATGAATAAATGACTAAATCAATATTTAACATTCATTTTATTCAATCTCCATGGCTATGGATCATCTTCCAACTCCACTCTAGACATCCTCCGGACTTACCAAAACCCTTCCAGATTTCTCTATACTATTCTTTGACGATTCTTATGATCCTATAAACACTCTCTAAGCATCATGAAACCCTTAAGCGTGATACCCTACGGTTCGGGAACACTCTAGACATGGTCGGGACACTCCCGAACCTATGATCGACAGAGGGACCTGGATGGCCATGTGACCCCTGTGCGTTCCATGAAGATCTTTCGCCGTTTGAACTGGGACTGTCGTGTCTTATTCCCTTTGTCTCTCGATACTTGAACTGCCCGAGATCTGATCAATGACATCATCATGTCGTGTTCAATCTCGTTACCGAACAATGCTACTTGACTCGTTCCGACAAGTGATATCCATGTGATCAAATCACATGATGCGCAGCTATTGGATATAACTTCTCCGAGTGGGCCATTGAGTATCTTTCCGTCACGTGGACGGACAAATCCCGTGTAACACCACAACATTAGATCTTAGAAATAAGCTAAACACAAGTGTGTGCATTGCATTCATGCATAGAAAATCCGGATAATTTTCGCGCTTTTAAAGAAAACTTGTCAAAGTGATTGAAGCTTCTCTTGACTTGGTGGAACTGAAGTAGATCATCAAGTTGACTGTGATAAGTTTCAATATGACCTTTGTTAAAACCTTATCCTTGAGTAATATAATTTGATCTAAGGGTAGATCAAATGTAATAACACTAAGTCATAAACACTACTTAACAAGGAGTACTAGATCTCCTAGAGATCATTATATGGTATTCCATACAACAACTCAAGGATGAATACTTAATATTCTAAAGATGATACTAAGATATTACCTACCATAAATTTTGTATAACAAGTTAAGTATATAACTTAAGTAAAAGAAACCCTATAACTAAATCTGGAAACACTTGTTTGCTGTAGTTACTCCTACCATGGGTATCATGGTAGTTTATAAACATTGACTCTTATTACAAATAGAGTAGGAATGGAAGTCAAGCCAAGACCATCCATTACATATCCTTAGTGTCATGATAATAGGTTACATTCCTATTTAACCAAGTCCTAGTATCAACTGATCATCAATAGTGAGTGATCAATTATGACCTAGAACTTATTGACTCATAGCCTTTGACCTATTGTGTTGACCTTTCAAATACCTTAAGTAAATTAATCTGAAGGAAGAACTAGATATGGTTGAGTGTACCATCATCAATGGAATGTGATTCTTAGTGGAGATCAAACCATTTGATGTTGGAGGAGTTAACTCACTCCTGAGTTAACTAGAAGCAGTATTTAAACCAGGAAGTAACTAGTGGTCATGGAGCTATGAGAAAGCTAGTAGTATTAGTACATTAGATGACAATCTTGTTAGGACAAGTGGATATACACTTATAATAAGCTTGCTTAACAATATAAGTCTATAGAGAGACTAATACAAGTTTACTACTTAGTTGAGTATAGATCTTGATCAGACAATTAGAAGCCTAAGCTTTTTATGATCAAAGGATGGTAGTCATTATTCTCAAGTCACTTGAGAATAGATGATTAGGTGTTGAAGAAGCGTTATGAATATACCAAGTTAGGCAAATCCTAGTAAGCTGAATCATCTAGCTTGATCATTAGAAGTCAAGCTAGAGTATGATGAAATATTTGATGAGTTGTATGGAGTAGTTGGAGGCATAGTAGCTTAACCAAGTTAATATAAGGACAACTTGTATTATGGGAGTAGTACTATACCTATTTCAAAGGATTGATATCCTTTGTATGTATAGTAAGGATTGTAGTCTTGCAAACCTTGGAAGTAGTTGCAAGATGAAGTTAAGGAAGTTAATAGATGGAGTTAGTAGCAGCTACATTGATAGGTGCATCAATGGTAGTTAATTAAGAGAAGTATATACTAGGAGTAAGGATGGAGCAATGTTGAAGTGGCATGACCATGTCATCATATGATGATGGATATGGTCGAGTTAGATGATTGTCTTATTCAGGAAGATGTGATCTTTGTGAATAAGATAAGAGAGATTTATAGAGTATATTTAGGAAAGTAATTCCTTATCTCAAGATATCCTTAGTGAGGTATTAAGGTAAGGATTATTTAGAAGCCTTAACCAAGTATATATCAAGCCATGACAGGACCCATGTCTACTGTATTATTCAAGATCCTAGAATAATGAGGGTAGTAACCAACTCTTAATTTTAGGCAGCCAATGAATAGAATCTCTTAGTCAAATGAAATGTCTAAAAGATAAGTACAATGCTAGGTGAGTGTTTGAGAAGCCTTGCCCAGTTGATTGTCTTAAACTCTAATAGGAATCTAGAATGATAGAATTATCATGATCACATTACTAAGTAATTCCAAGATCCACTCTATGTGGAGATATCAAACCCACTCATGGATTTAGAAGTAGTATCTCTAAACCTTGATCCTTGTCCATATCTATAATTGAATATGGGTTATTAAATCCTCTCAAAACCTATATACCTATATTTGAATAAACCTTAGTATTCCTCTATCAATGATTAATATTGGTTCATTGTTACCTAACCAAAAGTGTTCTATGGTAATTCTAAACTCTACAAACCAAGTAGAATAGGATTTGGCAAATCACCAAATATGGAGGACCATGAAAACCAAATCATCACATTATGAACCACCAAGATTACTACCATCTTATGTATATATAAAAATCTTTAATGAAGAGAAGTAGGAACAAGATTTTATATACATGAATACACATTTCAAACCAGTATCATTAAGATTGTCAAGTGAAATCAGAATCATCTTTGTGAAATCTTATTAAAGAGAAACACATCCTAAAACCATAATTTCTATTAATATTTCATAGTAAAAAGAACCCTTCATATAATTATGGATATTTTATACATAACAAAAGAAAATAAGGAACATAGGGTCATACTTGCTCTAGACAATGTTATTCTTGACATACTATGTCTCTGGATATTTAAAACTTTGTAGAAAGTCATATTTGAAATGAAATGGTGAAAAATAGAAATAAAAATGGAAATAGAAAAGGACAAGGGGCAGTAGAGCCAGCAGCCCGCGGCCCATTTGCCCTCTCACCTAACTGCCGCCGTGTGCGATCTCCAGAATTACTCGCTCGCTCCGCTAAGGCCCGACAACAGCCCAGCCTAGATACCCCTTCGCCTCGTCATCTTCGTCTACGACGGTGAAGCAGCTGCCTAGCCCGAGCTCCACCGTTGATCCTCCACAGTGTAGCGATGCGTGGCGCCGCCCTGGAGATGGGGATAAGAATGCCCGTGCTCTTCTCTATCTACTCGTACCCATCTCACTCTCTCTCGTGCTCTCTACGATATTTCCACAAAACCGAAAACTTAGCTGCCATCGGCCGTCGAAGCTCGCTGTTGTTCCTGACCTCCTCTCGCCTAGATGAAGACCCTAGGAGATTCGCCTCGTCGCGCTGGTACTTCACCCCGAAGGAATCTTCCCCGCGTGGTTCTTACCGACGACGCCGTCCGTTTCTTCTCTGCGTCTGGAAGTTGCTCGCTAGCGACCATGTCGCTATCTCCAAGCTTCCCCGAGCTCGCTGACCAGCCCTACACACTCGGGGTGAGCTCACCGTGCTTATGCACCATTCAGTTTATTCTCTCTTGTCATTGTCTGCCGTGCCGCCATGAACCTCCGACCGTCGTCGTTTTTGCTCGTCGTGGAGCTAGTCCCAGTGACCAAAAAAGGGTGTCGCCGCCACTGTTATGCTCCGCGTGCTCGTCCACATCTAGCGCAACCCCTCTCGTGAGCCAGGGTAGTCAGGATTGCCGCCGGTGACCTTGACCTGGTGGTGGAGGCCCGTTCTGATGTCAGCACGACGTCATGCCGACGTCATCCCTGCCACCTAAGCGCAGTTTGACCTGGTCTTTCTCACGTGGCAGCCAACATGGTCCATGCCCCACCTGTTTGTGACTCTGGGTAGGTTAAGTTGGGTGTAAAAAGGTATTTGCCTCGCATGGCAGATGATGTGGCCACAGGCCCACATGTATGTGACTCAGACTAGGCTCATGTTAGGTATAACAAGACAATTCTTGTTTAGAAAATAAGTTAAACATTATAAATTCGATTATAAATCTTTTTCAGGAATTAATAAAATGAATAAATATTTTAAATTCAATATCTTTTGTTTTATAATTCAGAAAAATATATATTATATAACAAAATCTTTAGTAAAATAAACTCTATATTATAAACCTATTATCACATTTTATTTTCCAACTTAAATAATGTAATTAGTAAATAAACTATTTGGGATAAATCTTAAATAAGGTTTTTATTATTTAAAAACCATAAAAAATATGTATAATATATCAAAAATCACATAAAAACAAAATAAAAACTTATAAACTTATTTCAATTATTTTATATCACTTAACTAATATTTATTATTTATTAAGTGTTTATAAAGTGATAAAATTTGTAAAAATCATATCTTATTGTTTAAAAATCACAAAAATACTTATAATATACCAAAATGATCACAAAAATGAAATCCACATACTAAAAATATCAACTCTCACTTTTGAAGAAAAATAAAAGGTAAAGGTATACCAAATCTTATTTTAACCCTTTTCTTTTATTTTAATTCCTTAAAAGTACATAAAAGTTTACTATTACCTTTAGTATTGTTTGTTTAGAGTCCAAAAATATAATAACAAGTCAATAAATGTTTAAGTAAAGATAAAATAGGTCAAACCTTTTTAAAGTATATCTACTAAAACTATCAGCTTAAATTAAGGATATTTTAATTTTCCTAAAAATATTTTACCAATTATAAAATCAACTAAAATAGTATATTGTTCATCACAAGAATCCTATTCACTTATACTATGATTATTTAATGTAGTAATGTTTTCATATTTAATAATCTTAGCTAATAAGAAACCTTAAATTGTTAACCTTAAGCTTAAATACTTTTTATTTCGTAAAGTAATGTTTTCCTCAAATGTTATTCCTTTAAGCAACATTAAATGTAAACCTTGAACACTTCTTTAAAAGGTCTAATTGATTTTTAATCTTGTTTAAGAAATATTTTAGATACCATGATCTATTTGAATGCTTCAGTATTGCATACTATATGTTGTGTTTACATATTGTTTCACACACTCTCACAAGCTTTAAAAGAAGCACAAGTGTGAAGCAAATATAAAAGTGCAACACATTCTAAAGGAATCACCACAAGCTTATAAACCTAGATTAGATATGACTATTCTGGGGATTCGCATTTCTCAAATTGCATTACATTACTTATGCATCGTCGCATCTTGCTTCTTTAAACAATAGTACTTACCGGACCAATAGTGTTGTTTACAGAATTTGGATCTTTTAAAGTCTTGAAGACCGTGAGTAATAATCTTGCAATCACAAGAGGCAAGTCCACAACTTTCTCATGTCCTTTGATTATTTTCTATGCTTGTTACTCAACTGTGGCATCATCTACATTTCAAAAAGGTCAGAAAAGATTTTCATAATAATATGATTATGGATTATTTACCAGATGGTAATAATCTACTAATACAGTTCTAGTGGTAAAGGAACATAATATCTAGGACTTAACAACCAATGTCGCGAGTGATTCTAGCACCATATATTACGCGTCAACCATAAGACTTGGAGTGGGACAGGAGAGTCAGCTGTATCTTCTCCCTTTCATATGGAGGCAAGATGACCTTATCGTGACGTTGGGATTCCCGGAGTGGATCCAACATATCGGTGGGCACCCTTAGGCCCCACAATTTTGGTGTCTAGATTATTTATGAGTGGCTGCCGGAGGTATGAACCTCCAGGGGCATCACCAGCTCATAGAGTCCTCGAGAACTCCCCTGGTTATAGCTTTCCCTAGTTGCCGGCTTAACGGAGGTGTAGTCAGGCCCGGAGGATCGTGCAGACATATGGTGTCACGGAGAGGGTAGTACCCGGAGGATCGTGCAGACATATTAGACTGGGCCCCACACCAAGGAAGTGTGGACAGAATGCAACTCGGTTGTGCAACAAAGCTAAGGTCTCTTGTGGGAAAAGTGACGCACCTCTCCAGAGAGTAAGAATTGTGACCTGTTACTCCCTGTTCCGGGATGGAGCTACGAACGCGGCAGGAAAGGAACCCCACAAAGTTTCTGGTCAACCTGTGAAGGCTATTGGACATAGTTTTCAGAATAAAAGCAACCTTTGAAGAATTTTTTATGAAAACCTGCATTGCCTACGACCTATGGTCTGTGGCTCTAGACATAGTGCATCATACACTCCTTTTTAGTGAACTTGCTGAGTACGCTCGTACTCAACCTTACCTTCTTAACTCTTGCTAGGTTCTAAGCCATTGAAGACGACGTAAAAATCAATTTCTGCTCAAGAAACCATCATCGACAACTCAAGTTCTTCAATAAAGTCAATGAAGTCAATATATACATCAGCTGAAGTGAAGATAAAGTGTCAGTTTAGATAGGAGTAGATTCTCTAGCCATAAAACCTATTTCTGTAGAGCATTGCAATAGTAGCAACGGCAAGCCAAATAGTTTAGATACTAGTCTTAGTTACTAGATGGTTTTGAGTTATTATTTATGGTTCTTCATTGTAAGAAGTTCTTTCTCTCTCTTTAACCTAGAGTGCTCTCTGGATCTTTTGTAAAGAGTCGAGTTGTAATTTATAGTCATGTCTTGGACCTGCTGTGTTTCTATTGTACCACTCTGAGGGATGTAATACTAATGAACAGTGTTTCATTGGTGTTATGTCAGCGACTATAGTGTACTACATCATGTAGTGGTATGCTGGGTCACCGCAGCTGGTATCAGAGCATATGCTTTGACCTTAGGATTAAAACCCTTTTAGGAAGATCTGTAGGTTGGATAGTGACTATAGGAAGCCATCTTATCTAAACCAAGACTTGTGATGAGTATCCACTTGAGGATAAACCTTGTCACACTTAAGTTGGATGTTCTTATCATCTTTCTTAAAGATTAGTTATAGGTATTCTCTAGAGAAATGGAATTTTAGTATAGCTCTAGATAGGTATACCACCACTAAGATATTTTAAGTAAGTTGAAATATCAAAGAAGATTAGGACTAAGATTAGTATATCATGTGGAGTAGTATTAGTGATGGAGTATATATTTAGAACCCCTGTGAAGTACCAGAATCTTACCACTAGTTGATACCACTATACCATATAGGGTAGACCATTAGAGTATGTATGGATTCAATTGGAAGTAAATCATGTGGCATTCACTTGAGAATTCCATGTGATGGAGTAGAATTCTGTTAAGAATCATGGATAGTAAGCTAAGAAGAAGAGTCGTCATTGTGAGATTAGCTCTTTAATCATGATGATTAGGTAAATCTTAACAAGTTCGTGGTGAGAATAGCTCTGAAACCATGATAAGTCTATAATTAGGACAAGTGCATAGTAAATAATCTTGTAGTAATAGTAAGTAAACAACAATGAAGGTCTATGATAGAAGTCATAAGTACCATAATATTACAATAATTGTTGGATTAAGGTAGTAGCTATAATTTTGTTAGTAGTTTTGAGAGATCATGTGAGGATAGTTTACGATAGAATGGAAATTTGGTAGTCTTTAGTAGTCCCAAAATAAAGGTAAGAGGCTTATCAAAACCAAAGTGAGACCACTTTGCTCAAGATTATCCAGTTGCAATTAAGCAATTTGGATAATATTGAGACAAAGAGTAATTAACCCTTAAGTTCTAAGTATCACGAAGTGAACCTATATTAGGAGGTGTCATATACTACACAGCTAAGCCTGAATTCTAGAGGTACTATACTCAACGATTATATTTCGGGCTTAGAATGATGTGTGTTATATGTACCACATTTGGATTTTTTGGTTTTCCTTGCATATTCTTGATTGACTAGATCTGTGCATGAAGTCTGACTTGATGTGCAAATGCATGTTGCATCATCAAGTTATTACTTGATGTTATAGACCTAGATAGAAAAGGGAATTCGTGTAAGGGAGTGACGAGTTCCAAAGATCAAGTTGAAGACTTGCAAGAAGAAGGAAGCCAAATATAAGGAGTATCAACACTATTTTGAGGATGGATCAATTCAACTTATTTTTAGTTGGCAATAAGAAGGGATATTAATGCAGAAAATGTGTGGAGTGATACGTTGCTAACGTATCCATAATGTTTGATGTTCCATGCTTGTTTTTATCTACTTTCTTGTGTTTTGTTCCAACTTTGGAGTACTTTCTATACACTTTCTTGGACTAATCTATTAACAAGTTCCACAGTGCCAGTTACCTGTTTTCTACTATTTTTGGTTCCAGGAAGTCAGAAAAATGAATATTCTCGGAAATAGATGGGACAAAAGCCAAAGTTATTATTTTACCGGGGGACACTTGGAGCCAGAATACGAGACGGAGAAGGGCCAGAGGGTGGCCACACCACCTGGTGGCACGGGCCAGGCTAGGCCGCGCGAGGGGGTGGTGTGGACCCCTCCGACACCCCCTCGGTCTCCCCTCTCGCCTATAAGAGCCTCCCGATGCATAAACCTTAAATCGTCAATCAGAAATCCACGAAAAGTTCCGCAATAGCGCTGCCACCGAAGGGGAGATTCGGGGGACAGAAAGTCTCTATTCCGGCACCCTACCGGGACGGAGAAGTGCCCCTGGAGCCATCTCCATCAATTTCCACCACCATCTCCATCAACATTGTTGATTCCCATGATGAGGAGGGAGTAGTTCTTCCTCGAGGCTAAGGGTTCTACTGGTAGCTATGTGTTCATCTCTCTCTATGCATGATCTTATTGAGATCATGAGCTTGTAATCTATAGAACTACCTTGCTACTCAAGTGCTTTAATAGATCTCTGCTCCCCCCATGTGTGTGAAAGTGACAGCGTGCACACCATGGTGGCACTTAGGCTAGAGATTACAAATACTTGTTATGAGTTATATTTGGTGTTGGATGTTTCTATGAAATTGTGGTGTTTGTTGGAACCATCTAGTGCTCAAGGTGATAGTGTGGGGTTATCTAGATGGGAAATACTTACTTTGAGGTGTGCTGTTATAGCCCTACCATTGATTAGAGTGTCCAACCGGAGAGTAGTTCAACGTAGTATCATAAACAAGAGTATATTTATATGAGAGTGTTCACTAGTGAAAGTATGATCCCTAGGCCTTGTTTCTTAGCATTGAAACACCGTTTGCAACTAGATCTGTTACATGTTTGCTTGCTTCCTTCTTTATTTCAGTTTGCCTTTAGTGTTTTCCCACGTCGACCACACGCCAGCAAGCTATTTTCTGGCACCGTACCACTTATAATTATCTATACCACTTGTATTTCACTATCTCTTCGCCGAACTAGTGCACCTATACACCTAACAAGTGTGTTGGGGACACAAGAGACTTCTTGTATCTTGATTGCAGGGTTGCTTGAGAGGGTATACCTTTAACCACTTCCTCCCTGAGTTTGATAAACCTTGGGTAATCCACTTAAGGGGAAACTTGCTGCTGTTCTACAAACCTCTGCACTTGGAGGCCCAGCAACTGTCTACAAGAATAGAAGTGCGTAGACATCATGGAGCAACATGAAGGATGAATTTAAGTTCACTCCAAATAGGTGATGTTGCTCAGAAGTTAATGAAGTAGTTGTCCCAAAATCATGGAAGTAACATGAAGGTGAGCAAAGAAGAAGTTTTGGAACAAAAGTGGTATTCAAGCTCTGACAATTCAGAGAGAATGCCAGTAAGAAGTCGAAAACCGTAGGGTAGTCCATATACCTAGGAGGATCCGCAGCTGGTATCCGTAGTTGGTATCCGTAGCTGGTATCCTAGCGGTGTAGCGAAGTAGGTCATTTTTGTGTAATTTAAAGAGTATAAAACTTGGCCTAAGTTAAGTTAGCCCTAAGCAAGTATGAAATTAAATGATCAGTTTTGGAGACGCTTCGTAAGATCGGGCTTACTAAAGCGAAAATGTCCAAAAGGTTAGAAGTAATACAAATAGTGTCGGAAGATTCATTTCGGAGATCCACAACTGTGTGGGTGTACCGCAAATTCTTTCGTGAAGCCTTATAGAGATAAAGTATAAGTTAGACAAAGACCAATACCTTAACTATTGGATATTATACATACAGATTAGAGACCATTAGGAAACCCCAAGGGGGGAGAATAAACAATAAACACTGAAGTGTTGTTGTCTAACTTTCCAACTAAAGTTGGGGAAGAAGTACTAAACTATGATGAGATTAAGCCTTATTCTCATAAGGTTATAAGGAATCATCTGTATAAGAGTATTCTCTAGAGTATGTCCGGATGAAAGATCGAAGTAGATATAACTGCTTAACCCTAATGGACTAGTTATAAAGGAGAAACAGCTAGTACGTTATCCTTTAGTGTAAAGAGAGTATTCCAATATAGATTGGTGTAGTGTAATAAGAAAGCCGGATTGGAATGGACTAAATGTGTCCTAAACCAATTCTAAATAGAAGTATAAGGACGTAATCCAAGAAATTATGGTAAAAGAAGCCATAGGATAACCTAGAAGTGATAGTGGATATTGTCAAGTATGAAGAGAATTCAAGGAAAAATATTTGGATACAGGATATCACAATTATCCCCAATTGTGATCACAATGGAATTTGAGAAATGGTGTGATCAATACAAGCCAACTCCTCATTCCAAAACATAAGGGAGTACGAACTTCAGGGACGAAGTTTATTTTAAGGGGGAGAGTCTGTAACACCCCAACATTAGATCTTAGAAATAAGCTGAACACAGGTGTGTGCATTGCATTCATGCATAGAAAATCCGGATAATTTTCGCGCTTTTAAATAAAACTTGTCAAAGTGATTGAAGCTTCTCTTGACTTTGTGGAACTGAAGTAGATCATCAAGTTGACTGTGATAGGTTTCAATATGACCTTTGCTAAAACCTTATCCTTGAGTAATATAATTTGATCTAAGGGTAGATCAAATGTAATAACACTAAGTGATAAACACTACTTAACAAGGAGTACTAGATCTCCTAGAGATCATTATATGGTATTCCATACAACAACTCAAGGATGAATACTTAATATTCTAAAGATGATATTAAGATATTACCTACCATAAATTTTGTATACCAAGTTATGTATATAACTTAAGTAAAAGAAACCCTATAACTAAATCTGGAAACACTTGTTTGCCATAGTTACTCCTACCATGGGTATCATGGTAGTTTATAAACATTGACTCTTATTACAAATAGAGTAGGAATGGAAGTCAAGCCAAGACCATCCATTACATATCTTTAGTGTCATGATAATAGGTGACATTCCTATTTAACCAAGTCCAAGTATCAATTGATCATCAATATTGAGTGATCAATTCTTGACCTAGAACTTATTGACTCATAGCCTTTGACCTATTGTGTTGACCTTTCAAATACCTTTAGTAAATTAAACTGAAGGAAGAACTAGATATGGTTGAGTGTACCATCATCAATGGAATGTGATCCTTAGTGGATATCAAACCATTTGATGTTGGGGGAGTTAACTCACTCCTGAGTTAACTAGAAGCAGTATTTAAACCAGGAAGTAACTAGTGATCATGGAGCTATGAGAAAGCTAGTAGTATTAGTACATTAGATGACAATCTTGTTAGGACAAGTGGATATAGACTTAGAATAAGCTTGCTTAACAAGATAAGTCTATAGAGAGACTAATACAAGTTTACTACTTAGTTGAGTATAGATCTTGATCAGACAATTAGAAGCCTAAGCTTTGTATGATCAAAGGATGGTGGTCATTATTCTCAAGTCACTTGAGAATAGATGATTAGGTGTTGAAGAAGAGTTATGAATATACCAAGTTAGGCAAATCCTAGTAAGCTGAATCATCTAGCTTGATCATTAGAAGTGAAGCTAGAGTGTGATGAAGTATTTGATGAGTTGTATGGAGTAGTTGGAGGCATAGTAGCTTAACCAAGTTAATATAAGGACAACTTGTATTATGGGTGTAGTACTATACCTATTTCAAAGGATTGATATCCTTTGGATGTATAGTAAGGATTGTAGTCTTGCAAACCTTGGAAGTAGTTGCAAGATGAAGTTAAGGAAGTTAATAGATGGAGTTAGTAGGAGCTACATTGATAGGTGCATCAATGGTAGTTAATTAAGAGAAGTATATACTAGGAGTAAGGATGGAGCAATGTTGAAGTGGCATGACCATGTCATCATATGATGATGGATATGGTCGAGTCAGATGATTGTCTTATTCAGGAAGATGTGATCTTTGTGAATAAGATAAGAGAGATTTATAGAGTATATTTAGGAAAGGAATTCCTTATCTCATGGTATCCTTAGTGAGGTATTAAGGTAAGGATTATTTAGAAGCCTTAACCAAGTATATATCAAGCCATGACAGGACCCATGTCTACTGTATTATTCAAGATCCTAGAATAAAGAGGGTAGTAACCAACTCTTATTTTTAGGCAGCCAATGAATAGAATCTCTTAGTCAAATGAAATGTCTAAAAGATAAGTAGAATGCCAAGTGAGTGTTTGAGAAGCCTTGCCCAGTTTCTTGTCTTAAACTCTAATAGAAATCTAGAATGATAGAATTATCATGATCACAGTACTAAGTAATTGCAAGATCCACTCTATGTGGAGATATCAAACCCACTCATGGATTTAGAAGTAGTATCTCTAAACCTTGATCCTTGTCCATATCTATAATTGAATATGGGTTATTAAATCCTCTCAAAACCTATATACCTATATTTGAATAAACCTTAGTATTCCTCTACCAATGATTAATATTTGTTCATTATTACCTAACCAAAAGTGTTCTGTGGTAATTCTAAACTCTACAAACCAAGTAGAATAGGATTTGGCAAATCACCAAATATGGAGGACCATGAAAACGAAATCATAACATTATGAACCACCAAGATTACTACCATCTTATGTATATATAAAAATCCTTAATGAAGATAAGTAGGAACAATATTTTATATACATGAATACACATTTCAAACCAGTATCATTAAGATTGTCAAGTGAAATTAGAATCATCTTTGTGAAATCTTATTAAAGAAAACAAATCCTAAAACCCTAATTTCTATTAATATTTCTTAATAAAAGGAACCCTTCATATAATTAGGGATATTTTATACATAACAAAAGAAAATAAGGAACAAAGGGTCATACTTGCTCCGGACAATGTTATTCTTGACATAATATGTCTTTGGATATTTAAAACTTTGTAGAAAGTCATATTTGAAATAAAATGGAGAAAAACAGAAATTAAAATGGAAATAGAAAAGGAAAAGAGGCAGTAGAGCCAACAGCTCGTGGCCCATTTGCCCTCTCGCCTAACTGCCACCGCGTGCGATCTCCGAAATTACTCGCTCGCTCCGCTAAGGCCCGACAACAGCCCAGCCTAGATACCCCTTCGCCTCGTTGTCTTCGTCGACGACGGCGAAGCAGTTGCCTAGCCCGAGCTCCGTCGTTGATCCTCCGTCGCGCAGCGATGCGTGCCGTCGCCCCTGGAGATGGGGATAAGAATGCCCGCGCTCTTCTCTATCTACTCGTACCCATCTCACCCTCTCTCGTGCTCTCTACGATATTTCCCTAAAACCGAAACCCTAGCTGCCATCGGCCGTCGAAGCTCGCCGTCGTTCCTAACCTCCTCTTGCCTAGATGAAGACCCTAGGAGATTCGCCTCGTCGCGCTGGTACTTCACCCCGAAGGAATCGTCCCCGCGTGGTTCCTACCGACGACGCCATCCGTTTCTTCTCCGCCTCTAGAAGCTGCTCGCTGGCGACCATGTCGCTATCTCCAAGCTTCCCCGAGCTCGCTGACCAGCCCTACACACTTGGGGTGAGCTCACTTGCTTATGCACCTCTCAGTTTATTCTCTCTTGTCGTTGTTTGCCGTGCCGCGATGAACCTCCGACCGCCGTCATTTTTGCTTGTCGTGGAGCTAGTCCTAGTGACCAAAAATGGGTGTCGCCGCCACTGTTATGCTCCGCGTGCTTGTCCTCATCCAGCGCAACCCCTCTCGTGAGCCAGGGTAGTTAGGATCGCCGCCTGTGACCTTGATCTGGTGGTGGAGGCCGTCGCTGACGTCACCATGACATCATGCCAACGTCATCCCTGCCACCTCAACGTAGTTTGACCTGGTCTTGCTCACGTGGCAGCCAACATGGTCCAGGGCCCACCTGTCTTTTACTCTGGGGTAGGTTAAGTTGGGTGTAAAAAGGTATTTGCCTTGCGTGGCAGATGACGTGGCCACACGCCCACATGTATGTGACTCAGACTAGGCTCAGGTTAGGTATAAAAAGACAATTCTTATTTAGAAAATAAGTTAAACATTATATATTCGATTATAAATCTTTTTAGGAATTAATAAAATGAATAAATCTTTTAAATTCAATATCTTTTGTTTTATAATTTAGAAAAATATATATTATATATAAAAATCTTCAGTAAAATAAACTCTATATTATAAACCTATTACCACATTTTATTTCCCAACTTAAATAATTTAATTAGTAAATAAAATATTTGGGATAAATCTTAAATAAGGTTTTTATTATTTAAAAACCATAAAAAATATGTATAATATATCAAAAATCGTAGAAAAGAAAATAAAAACTTATAAACTTATTTCAATTATTTTCTATCACTTAACTAATATTTATTATTTATTAAGTGTTTATAAAGTGATAAAATTTGTAAAAATCATATCTTATTGTTTAAAAATCACAAAAATACTTATAATATACCAAAATGATTACAAAAATTAAATCCACATACTAAATATATCAACTCTCACTTTTGAAGAAAAATAAAAGGTAAAGGTATACCAAATCTTATTTTAACCCTTTTCTTTTATTTTAATTCCTTAAAAGTACATAAAAGTTTACTATTACCTTTAGTATTGTTTGTTTAGAGTCCAAAAATATAATAACAATTCAAGAAATGTTTAAGTAAAGATAAAATAGGTCAAACCTTTTTAAAGTATATCTACTAACACTATCATCTTAAATTAAGGATATTTTCATTTTCCTAAAAATATTTTACCAATTATAAAATCAACTAAAATAGTATATTGTTCATCACAAGAATCCTATTCACTTATACTATGATTATTTAATGTAGTAATTGTTGGGGATATACTTTCCGGGTATCCTCATAGTTCCGCACTGACTAGGGTGCCCCACTTCGGGTTAGAGCTTTGCTTCACGGGCGGCCCAATCAAGGAGAAGATACGGAGTCTAATCCGGCTATGGGAAGGCCCAGAAGACTTACCGACTTAGGCCCATAGTGTTACTCTGTAACCGACTCTTAGTCATAGCCGGATAGATCTCTCCTATAAACCCTAGGCCAGATATCTATATAAGCCGTCCTAGGGAGAGCCTTTAGGGAAACCCTCAATAGTCTACAGTCTCAACTCGCACAGGAGAACCCTTATAACCCATATTCCTGCTCTGCCATATTACTGGATTGCTAGCAGGAGTAGGATCTGTCCAAAGCCGGCGGATTCAAACTTGGGTAAACTTTTGTGCTCACCGTCCCGGAACACCGTACGTCTCACACCCCTCTCTTCCGCACGCCTCGAGGACCCCCTCATGGCGTACTTGTCATCAATTCGACGACAGTTGGCGCCCAACATGGGGCAAGTGAGCTTCGGATCGACGTTCCGAGCGGAATTTGCAAAAATCGGAATCAGTGAGATTATCGCCGTCGGTCGCATCCTCTACGCCAATGACGTCCCTCTCATCGTTCTTGACAAGACCTGGGTTCCGCCTAGGGAGGCGTTGACTGCCTACACCATCATGTCTTTCGGTGAGATTGATGTTTACATCAGCTTCGCTGAACCTGTCCCACCCAGCCCAGCGGTGATGATAGAGGCAGAGGAAGTTTCTGGATACCCTTTGTCGGCGGAGGCGGCAGAGTTCCAGATCTCAGAAAGAAAAATCCCACCTAGCCCGCACCAGTTGCGGCGATAGTGGAGAAATCCGAGCCTGAAGCAGACCTAGCGGTCCAAGTCGAATCTGGAGTGGATCTCCTGGGAGAGACTGAATCGCAGATCGACCCACCCGCCTAGGTCGAAATCCAGGAGGAGCGCCTCAACAGAACTGATTCCGGCTCTGATGACGCCGAGACAGATAGGCCTTTCCTAAGGTACACGCTGCGGCGTATGAAAATGCAAAACTCTAGCGTATATGCAATTCTCGAGACCATCAAAAGTTTCGACGAAGCTGATCACGAGGGCCACAGGTACCTCAGGAAGCACGCGTCGCACTTCGTCAGATATGTGGGATCCGGATCCGGCTCTGTCGATGTTGGAGACAACACCGACTCTGTGCTGGAGGCAATTGGAACAAACGCCGACGTACCCACATCCTCGGATGAATCGATGACGTCGGCATATTTCCGAAAGTTCTCCGTGGAATATGAAGAGGAGTATAAATCCAAAACTGCAGAAGAAGGAGAAGCCATGGATGAAGGATCCGGGGAACACTCTCCCAAAGCACAGGATGACATGGAAGCCGGAGATAATCCCGAAGTCCAGATGTCCGAAAGTACCGATCAAAGCTTGACTCTGGGAAACGGACCCAAAGCCGTCTTTGCTATCGGCGCTGCCAAGAAGGCAAAGAAGAAGAACAAGACCCCGACAAAAGACCCTCTAGCGGAAGAAGTGATTGCCGAGGAATACGAGGAAGACTCGGATGGAGCACTTATCCCATACGAGCCCAAAAAAGAAGAGTCGATGGATGGACACGTGATCACTGAAGGTGCATGTAAACTCATCGATGTTGCACTAACCACGCCTATTCCTACAGCTGCAGAACTTACTGCTGAGGAACTGGACGAGAGAGCACAAGCCTTAGAAGCGTGTCGTCAAGTACTCCTCGATGAAGCCAAAAACATTGAGGAGGAAAAGAAACGCATAGCATCTGTGGACAAGTACAACTCCAGGCAATACCAGAAGACCAGGAAGCGTCATACCAATGACGACCAATTCCCGCAGATTCACACCGTCCTTTTCGGAGAAGAGATGGGGAAGCCTTGGAAAGATAGCAAAGGGGATTGGGTGTATCCAACCCCAGTACAGAATACTGTGGCGGCCCGAGAAATTCTATCGGCTAATCCAGGCCCGGAGGAGATCGGATTGGGAATCAAACTACTCAACAAGGGACTGGAGCAGCAAAAGGTCGCCATATCCGGAAGTCAAAAGCTAGTCTCTGATTCCGATTAGTGTCGCACAGACCCAGCATGGGCTGACGTAAGACCCCAGCGCGTTCCGGAGCAGCATCACCGTTTTGATCGTCGGGAGGATAATTACTCAAGAACCGGGTCTTCGAGACAACACTACAAAGCTGCCCGTGACTAGCGTAATGTTAACCCAGATGCGGAGCAAGAAGCAATTGCTTTACTGAATCCGAGGAACCCGCCCGGCGAGAGTCGAAAGACCGCAGGGACGATGATAAAGAGAAACGTCGGGAGGAGGACCGACAAAGAATGCCACCTCCTAGACATCCAAGCCGTCCAGATGACGGACGAAGGAAAGACGGACACCGCACTGAGACAAGCCGGCAGGGGGCTCATCGCAATGAAGACCCTCCCCGGAACCGGAATAATGACGTTCCGGATGGAGGCCGGCGATCAGCCGGAAATAACCCAGCTGCTCCACCCTCTCCGCCAAGTAGCCATCACAATGGCCCCCAAGGAGGCAATGGAGGGCGTCGTGGTGGCAGAAGCCCAAGTCTGGCTCCAAGGCACCGTAGCCACAGCCGACACTCGGGATGATCTCTATCCCCGAATGACGCAAGTCACATGATCAACTCCAACATAGAGGCGTGGCGCTACGAAAATGATGATATATACGTGGGCCCAAAGTGCTCCGGACCACGCATAAGAGCTACTAGATTCCCGGAAGGATTTGCTATCTCAAGACATATCCAAGCCTACGACGGCATTGCTCGGCCAGATACCTGGCTATAGGATTTCTTCCAAGCTTGCTGCATCGCCAAAGGCGGAAACAGCCTGGTCGCAACCCGATATCTCCCACTCATGTTACGGAAGACGGCACGATCATGGCTTAATGAACTTCCAGAGAACACCATCCACAACTGGTATGACATGCAAAGTGCGTTCTTTCGGAATTTCGAAGGCACATACCGGAGGCCCTGTATGGTCGGAGACCTACAACGTTGCACCCAGAAAGCCGGAGAAACTTTTCGGGATTACCTCGGATGATGGATCGACACCAAGAACTCCTATGAAGGAGTAAATGACCAAACTGCGATTGAAGCTTTCATTGCAGGTCTCCCAATTGGTTTATTACGTCATCGCTTAAAGTGTGACAAGGTCACTGATTTGAGAGAGATGATAGAAACAGCGAGCAGGTATGCAGATGCTGACGACGATGCAGAGGGATTACTCAACGCCCTAGTTGTGCCACAGTCGGCAAAACAGCCAAAGCAACAAGCTCAGAAGCGCAAAAATACCTCAGAAGAGAAACCTAACACGGAAATGGTAGTGGTCACTAGTACTTTTGGGTCTAGAGGACGAGGAGGACGCGGCGGAGGCCGTGGGCGTGGCCGTGGGACTTCGAGAGTTCAAGGTAGAGGAGATCAGCAACTAGGCAAAACCTACACTTGGGCCGACATTGCCAATAACCCATGTGTGCATCACCTAGACGCCAATGGGGGCTCGTCCCACACAAACGCCGAAGGTCGTTTCAATGATGACATTAAAAGAGATGATACCGCTAGTTACAGAGCTAAGCGGAAGAAGGGAAAGAAGAATCCCGAAAAGGATAAAGAGACCAAGGAAGATTCCGACATGGAGGAAGCCGATTCTTCAAATCCCAAGCCAGAAGGGAAGAAAAAATTTCCGACCAAAAAAGACACTTACGTCACCTTCCTCGGATCTCAACCAGCAAAGGTCAAGAAAGCAGTTCTACATGAGCTCAATGCAACAGTTCTGGCTGTCCCCCAATACCTAGACTAGTCAGAAGTGGCAATCACATTTGACCATGCCGATCATCCGCCTAAGCTACACAGGCAAGGAAAATACGCCTTAATCATCAATCCACTTATTGAAGGTTATGGTTTCTCCAACACTCTCATGGACGGCGGCAGCAGTATCAATATTCTGTATGTCGAAACGCTACACCGGATGAAGATCTCGGAGACCCAGCTGAACCATAGCTCTGTGATCTTTCACGGAGTTGTCCCAGGAAGACAAGCTAATTCCCTGGGAGAAATCACTTTGGATGTTACCTCTGGAACTCCAAAGAACTATCGGACGGAGGGACTTTCCTTCGAAGTGGTCCCGTTCAAGAGCGTGTACCACGCTATATTCGGACGTCCGGCTTACTAGGCATTTATGGCTCGTCCGTGTAACATTTACAATATGATGAAAATTCTAGGTCCCAACGGCGTAATCACCATCAGGGGAGACATGAAGAAAGTGCGAGAGTGCGAGGATGGAAATGTTGCCTTTGCTGAAGCCGTGCTGCACGCCCAGGAGTACCAGGAGATCAAGAAGAGCATAGATCCGTCCGAGATGCCCGTAACGAAGAAGGAGGTGACAAAGCCAAATCCGGAGTTCAATGCATCAAAAGAGACGAAGAAGACGCCGTTGAAGGATGATGACCCCTCCAAGGTGACCCATATAGGCGTTGGCCTAGATAGTGCATAGGAAAGCGCGCTCGTCAAGTTGCTCAAAGCAAATCAAGATATCTTCGCATGGCAGCCATCTAACATGACCGGAGTACCTAAGTAACTTGCCGAGCACTCTTTAAATGTAAACCCGAACGCTAAACCCGTCAAACAGTCTTTACGATGTTTTGGCGATGAAAAGCGTAAGGCAATAGCTAAGAAACTAGCACGGCTAGAGTTAGCGAGATTCATAGAAGAGGTCATCCACACTGGGTGGTCGGCCAATCCTGTAATGGTCCCTAAAAGGACACCACTGATTTAAGGATGTGTGTTGATTATACTACCTTGAACAAGGCTTGTCCAAAAGATCCGTTCGCTCTGCCTAGGATTGATCAAGTTATCGATTCTACGGCAGGCTCGGAACTCCACTGTTTTCTCGATGTATATTCTGGTTATCATCATATCCGGATGAAGGAATCTGACAAAGTCAAAACTTCATTCATAACCCCCTTCAGAACCTTCTATTTTGTTACGATGCCCTTTGGGCTAAAGAACGCAGGAGCTACGTACCAGCGCATGATGCAGCATTGCCTCCACGACCAACTCGGACGCAATGTACATGCATACGTGGATGATATTGCGGTGATGTCCAAAAACAAGGAAACACTGATTTCCGACTTGGAGGAAACGTTCGCCAATCTACGAAAATACAACATCATGCTTAACCCGAAGAAATGCTTCTTTGGAATTACAACCGGAAAATTGTTAGGTTCCATCGTGTCTCAAAGAGGCATAGAGGTGAACCGGGACAAAATCAAGCCTATACTCAATATTTCCAGGCCAACTCGCCTGAAGGATGTACAAAGACTAACTGGTTGCATTGCTGCAGTCAGTCGATTTGTAAGCTGGCTTGGTGAAAGAGCCACACCATTATACAAACTCCTAAAAAAGACCAAGGATTTTGTATGGACCGACGAAGTTGAAGCTGCGTTACAAGACCTGAAGAAAGTACTCTCATCTGCTCCAATCCTTGCTGCACCAGAACCACAGGAACCGATGTTGCTTTATCTTGCTGCGAAAAACAAAGTCGTTAGTATCGTCATGGTGGTGGAGAGACTGGAGGAAAATCAAGAACACCTAGTGCAGCGTCTGACTTACTTTGTCAGCGAGGTCCTGACAGAATCAAAACAGCGGTATCCGCACTATCAAAAGTTGGCTTACGGTGTTTTCCTAGCATCTCGTAAGCTACGACACTATTTCCAGGAGCATCCAATTACCATGGTGAGGACAGCTCCCATGAGAGACATAATTAACAACAGTGATGGCAGAGGACGCGTCGCCAAATGGGGCATAGAGCTTTCAACTTTCGATATTGAGTACAAACCTCGGACAGCAATCAAATCTCAAATCCTTGCTGACTTTGTTGCTGATTGGACAGAGACGAAGGAGAATATGACCCTCCCTAAGTCAGAATATTGGACCCTATATTTTGATGGGTCTAAGGCTCGTGGGGGCTCGAGGGCTGGCGTGGTGCTCAAATCACCCCAAGGAGATAAACTTCTATACGTGTTGCAGATCCACTTCAAAACGACAAATAATATTGCCGAGTATGAAGCACTTCTACATGGAATCCTGATTGCTAAGGATATCGGCATCCGACGTTTGATGTGTTATGGAGATTCGGATCTTGTTGCTCAGCAAGTGTCGGATATTTGTAATGCAAATAAACACATGTCAGCATATAAAGTTGTCATGGATGATTTATCTAAATCGTTCGAAGGGTTTGAGGTTCAACACATCCCTCGAGCAGAAAACGAGGAAGCAGATGCACTATCTCGAATAGGCTCTACACGGAAAGAGGTCCCAGATGGCGCTTTTTTAGGGGCTTGTTCGTCTGCGGTACCAAAGTTCGTAGGCCAGCGCATGGCGGTACCTAAGTTGCCTGAAATTACCGCGTTTCGAAAAGTTGGGCCGCCAACTACTGAGAGGGGCCATTTCGAGGAAAACTCATCTCACCCCTGCCAAATTCAAACATTCTGTTAAACTGCCCCGTGAAGTAGACGGTCGGGACCCTCATGTCGGTCATCTGTCCATGACATGGGCGCCAATGCGGCAACCTGTTAGGCAAATCGAGCAGCTAAGTGGATTGGATGCATTGACCAATTTCACAAATACATTCCCAGCTTTCCCCTAGCACTGGCGGCGTCGGAATCAACCCTCCAGGTAGGACGATCCCTTCGGACATTTTAATTCCGGCGCCAAGTTGCTGTGCCCAGTTGTTGTGCCCAGTCGCTAATCCCGAGCTCCAATGGCGTATGCCGTAGCCGCCGTTGCGAGGCTCTATCCCGCCTTCGGTGCCGACGAGCCGAGTAGCTCGGAGGATGGCAAATTCTACTATCAAGAAAGAAGAAGTTCTGTCTACAAGTGGGTGAGCTACCCTTCTCTTTGCTATTCACACTAGTTACAACTCCCAGCTGCCTACTGAACCTCAAATTGTTTGTTAGTCCAACGCTGACAAACATATTTTGTCCACAATTTTCTGTCAAGTGGGATCTGCGCGGACCCCCCTTACCTGGTTATGGTAGTCATCTATAGGTACGACTCTAAGGGCAAGAGGTATGGACACCATTGTTTCACGATGGAAGAAGCGCATGCACAGATCTGCACTATATCTGGTATGGTTGCTGCTCTGCGTAATCATGTTGAACTATGGCCGAAGCAGACTGCAAAGTTCAGCTTCATGGATGAATGTGGCATCATGGTTCCTATAAGGTCTGACAGTCAGCTAATTGGGTTGATGAAAAGGTACGCTTCGGCTGCCATGTTTGAGCTGAAATGTGATAGTAGTCGCCCTTCTATTCTTGGACAGGGTGGTTGCTCGAACCCAATTAGCTCCTAGTAAGCAAAGGTCTCTTGGGGTTCCCATGTTTGTGCTGAATTGTAATTTTTGTTTTATTTACTCTGTAGATACTGGGCAGTTATGCAACAGTCTTGTTTCTTTGACAGGAAGCGCTGCAAGGTTAGAAACATGACTGCCGGGTCAGTTATTTTACTGCCCGAAGAAATTAAAAACGAGTGGAAAGATGATGTTGGACACGATTCTGGTGCCCATTGTCCCAGCGATGCAGAGTACGTGAAGCTAAGAAAATTGGCACCAAGGAAGAGGAAGAAGGAAGGAAATGAAGAAGCCATTGGACGTGAAGGCTTGGTACCCAGGCTGCGGAAGAAGGCTGGTGGCAATGAAGATGCATAGTAATGTGTTGAACTTGAACTTATATATGTAATTCTGTTAAATGCTGATTGCTCTGTGTGTCGCACGTTGCTGGGCGAAACAATCTACCCACATTCTCTGAGTAAAATGTATCGTGACTTAGGGTTCAGAAACGCCCGAGTCAGTAGTTGAATCCGAAATTGTGATTGTGCCACTGCTATCTGAAAACAAGGATCCACCGGTTCCACGATTGCTGAGGGGCAGCAGGTCTCCAAATACGACGGAATGTAAGTGGCATAGAAATAAATTATTTAAGCTGCCACACTCCATGAAGCAGCAACTGATTTCAGATGCTGCACAACGACGTGGCAACATAAACAACAATGTTCTCACCGATAATGCCCAGATGAGGAGGAAATTGGTACCACTTTCTGGCCTAATCTTGAGCCTGTCTATCTCACCGCCTCTCTGCTCCTGCATCCCCTGCATCTGGCAAAGCTCCTGGATCTCTAGTAACCGGACGTACGTGCTTCCACTTTATAAATTGTGGTTGTGCCATTTGCATGCGGCACAATCCACGTAGATTACGTTTAAACAAACCACCAATGTCAGAATACACTAGTAGAAAAGGTGTCTTTGGTCCACGATCACGTTCCCAATCCGGGACAGAGATCTAAATCGAGGCAGAAATTGATCTAAATCACAAATTCTTCCACAAATTAATCGAGACGGAGATCTAAATGGAGGCATTTCATTAATTCAACCACAAATTCTTCTAAACAAAGGTGCGATTTCACATCCTACATTAATTCAACCACTAGTCAACAATTTCACTTCCGCTGCCACTGTCCTCCGAGCTGACGGTTTCCTCGTCGTTGTCGGACGGAACCTCCACGATGTCCCCATTGTTCGCGAGACGGAGCACCTCTTCGCGTCGAGCGACGGCGATGACGGTGTACTTGGTCCATCCAGGGACGGACCAGAACCTCTCCCACCCTTCTCGGTTGCGGAGATCTCGGTGCACCACGCGCCCGTCAACGATGCGTTTACCAATCTTGGCCTTTCGCTCCTTCTTGAATAGCACCGGCCAGTACGGGTTGGCCTCCGCGTACCGGGCAATGCCCTCTTCCACGCGGGTATCTGGCGGCGGCGCGCTGCGATTTCGCTCTCCATCTCGGCTCGGCCAAGTAGCGGAGCCACCGTCACCCCCACAGAGCTGATGCGCCATCTGTGGGGCACCTTCGCGGCTGGCGGCGCGAGGATGTCGCAGTTCGCAAACATCACCGCCTCGTACAAGTTCAGATCGGGCATCTCCATGGCGGTGCAGTGGAGATTGGAGAGGACGAGGGGATGGACGACAAAGCGATGGGTTGAGGCGCCTCCTATTTATACACGAGGACGACGAAGCGATGGTTAGACAAAAAAAGTAATGCGGGGTCAGACAAAAGAAGTAATGCGGGGTCAGAGCAATTTTTTTCCTCCCTGGAATCCGGGACCAATAGTTCAGACCGCTAGGTCAACAAGTACAAATATTACAACTTAAAAAGGCACGGAGCTTAAGCTAAATAGAACTAGTTATCACACATCTCCTTGATCTTCCTAATCTTGGCCCGATGCGCATCTTCCAGTTTGAGAAAGGATCGAATTGTCTGCTCCTTCCTTTTAGCATCTTCCTTGCACAGCTTCAATTGTTTCTATGCATTTTTCCTCATGCACTTGTCAATACTCGTAGTTGTGTACTGCAGGACTTTGGCCTAGTGGAGATCATTCCTTGCTTGAGTCAGCTCTTTTTCTGCTTTAGCCTTCAGGGCCAACGCCGCGTCCCTCTCCTTCTCGACTTTGATAACCTTGACTTGCACCCGCCTGAGATCTCGCTTATGCTTGGTCATGTCAACTGGTTCCCATAGCTTCATCTCAACACTGTCAAGAAGTGATCTAAATACGGATTCTTTCAACTTGACAGTCATTTCCCATAGTTTGTCCAGCGTTTTCTACATCGATTTGGGCCACTCTGGATCTACCCATTTGACAACACCGCAACTTCCGCCTTGCATCATTGCACGATGTCCTTGACACCGTAGAAACCTCCTGCCTACGTTTCGTCCTTCGAACACTACAAATTTAGCAGGCACATATCCATGTTTACATACCAGAGGACTGTCTTCATCCTCTAAACCGTGATAGTCGGAGTCATACATCGTCTGGTTGGCCTAACACATCATACATGCATGAGTAAACAGATTACATCTAGCTCAAAAAATAGATAACAAGCCATAGATGATAGAAATAGAGATGAGACGACTCACATCGAAATCACCGTCCCTATGGTCACGACGCGTTTCCTCGCTGTCTCCCCTTGAACCCATGGCGAGAGGGGAGGGGGTGGCTGCCGGAGAGGGGATTGGGATGGAGGTGCCGTCGGCTTGCGGCTACGGCAGGATGGGAGTGAAGTGGGGAAAGTGGCTTCGAGGGTAAGGAAGAGAATTACGGGGAGGAAGAGAAGTAATGGGGACGTGACACTGGGATGTGGCCCACTAAACTCGTGAGATGTGACACTCGCCCCATGGGAGCGCCCGGTGTTGCCAGTTTGTCCAGAGCAAGCGTGGCCAATCATGCCATAGAACAGCCTACTCGCGGATCGTTCTCACGAAGACCATCCCAATTGTCCAAGCGCCCCAATCGAACGGTATGTAACAATCGTCAAGCAGAACAACTGTGTTAGGCGTGCCTTCTAGAAGACTCGGTCTAACCGCTACCCATGCAATGACACTAGTGTATCCATGTGTGGTTTGTGAAAAGAACAGACATGCAATCACACTAGGTGGATCCATATGTGGTTCATGAAAAGAATAGACATGCAGTGACACTAGGTGTGGTTCATGAAAAGAACAGACATGCACTGACACTTGGTGTGGTTCATGAAAAGAACAGACATGCAATGACACTGGTGGATCCTTATGTGGTTCATTAAAAGAACAGACATGCAATGACACTGGTGGATCCTTATGTGGTTCATGAAAAGAACAGACATGCAATGACACTGGTGGATCCTTATGTGGTTTGTTTAGAAGAACACACATGCAATGACACTAGGTGTGGTTCATGAAAAGAACAGACATGGAATGACATTGGTGGATCCTTATGTGGTTTGTTTAGAGGAACATACATGCAATGACACCGGTGGATCCACGTGTGGTTCATGAGAAGAACACACATCCAATGACACTGGTGGATCCTTATGTGGTTCATGAAAAGAACTAACATGCAGTGACACTGGGTGTGGTTCATGAAAAGAACAGACATGCAATGACACTGGTGGATCCTTATGTGGTTCATTAAAAGAACAGACATGCAATGACACTGGTGGATCCTTATGTGGTTCATTAAAAGAACATACATGCAATGACACTGGTCGATCCTTATGTGGTTCATGAAAAGTACAGACATGCAATGACACTGGTGGATCCTTATGTGGTTTGTTTAGAAGAACACACATGCAATGACACTAGGTGTGGTTCATGAAAAGAACAGACATGGAATGACATTGGTGGATGCTTATGTGGTTTTTTTAGAGGAACATACATGCAATGACACCGGTGGATCCACGTGTGGTTCATGAGAAGAACATACATCCAATGACACTGGTGGATGCTTATGTGGTTCATGAAAAGAACTAACATGCAGTGACACTGGGTGTGGTTCATGAAAAGAACAGACATGCAATGACACTGGGTGTGGTTCATGAAAAGAACAGACACGCAATGACTCTAGCTATGGTTCCTGAAAAGAACACACATGCAATGACACTGGGTGTGGTTCATGAAAAGAACAGACATGCAATAACACTTGGTGTCTTTCGTGAAATGAATAGACATGCAATGGCACTGGTGGATCCTTATGTGGTTTGTTTAGAGGAACATATATGCAATGACACCGGTGGATCCACGTGTGGTTCATGAGAAGAACACACATCCAATGACACTGGTGGATCCTTATGTGGTTCATGAAAAGAACTAACATGCAGTGACACTGGGTGTGGTTCATGAAAAGAACAGACATGCAATGACACTGGGTGTGGTTCATGAAAAGAATAGACATGCAATGACTCTAGCTATGGTTCATGAAAAGAACACACATGCAATGACACTGGGTGTGGTTCATGAAAAGAACAGACATGCAATGACACTGGTGGATCCTTATGTGGTTTGTTTGGAAGAACAAACATGCAATGACACTGGGTATCTTTCATGAAATGAATAGACATGCAATGGCACTGGTGGATCCTTATGTGGTTTGTTTAGAGGAACATATATGCAATGACACTGGTGGATCCACGTGTGGTTCATGAGAAGAACACACATCCAATGAATTTGGTGGATCCTTATGTGGTTCATGAAAAGAACTGACATGCAGTGACACTAGGTGTGGTTCATGAAAAGAACATACATGCAATGACACTGGGTGTGGTTCATGTAAAGAACAGACATGCAATGACACTGGGTGTGGTTCATGAAAAGAACATACATGCAATGACACTGATGGATCCTTATGTGGTTCATGAAAAGAACAGACATGCAATGAGACTGGTGGATCCTTATGTTGTTTGTTTAGAAGAATACACATGCAATGACACTGGGTGTGGTTCATGAAAAGGACAGACATGCAATGACACTAGTGGATCCTTATGTGGTTTGTTTAGAGGAACAAACATGCAATGACACCGGTGGATCCATGTGTGGTTCATGAGAAGAACACACATCCAATGACACTGGTGGATCCTTATGTGGTTTGTTTAGAGGAACAGACATGCAATGACACCGGTGGATCCTTATGTGGTCTGTCTAGAGGAACACACCTGCAATGACACCGGGTGTGGTCCATGAAAAGAACAGACATGCAATGACTTATGTGGTTTGTTTAGAAGAACACACATGCAATGACACTGGGTGTGGTTCATGAAAAGAACAGACAGGCAATGACACTGATGGATCCTTATGTGGTTTGTTTAGAAGAACACACATGCAATGACACTGTGTGTGGTTCATGAAAAGAACAGACATGCAATGACACTGGTGGATCCTTATGTGGTTTGTTTAGAGGAACAAACATGCAATGACACCGGTGGATCCACGTGTGGTTCATGAGAAGAACACAAATCCAATGACACTGGTTGATCCTTATGTGGTTTGTTTAGAGGAACAGACATGCAATCACATAGGTGGATCCATGTGTGGTTTATGAGAAGAACACACATCCAATGAACTCTAGTGGATCTATCTTGGCATAATTTGATGTATTCCATGATGTATTTCATTGTAAATACACTTTCCATTTTTATACTACTCAGTTTTGCCCTTGGTTTTATGTGGTACTACTTAGTTTTGCCCCCCTCTCTCTATCTTTTGTAGAAGCACAAACCTGTGCTCACCCTATCTGCTACTCCCTGATTGATTGTCACAGTTGTCACACGGATCGTGCGCACCAACCGTTGATTCTGTGTGATCCAACGATGATCGTTGCACATGTCGTGCCCTTCACAGTACAACGTGAGATAACACGGACGTCTCCCTCCGCAAGACTTCTATAAGAAGGAACACGATGCCGTCCATGGAAAATGTCGTCGAGCCGTCATGCCAAGTTTAATCAAGTCTGAAAAGCCTACTACTGCTACTACAACTCATGCACAGGGCAACGGGGTCATCGAGTGCACGGTTGTCGACGGGACGCTGCAATTTATTGCCACTTGATTTTAATAAGACATCCCATTTTTACGCAACGCTCTCAATCTCACTTCTAACTGGGCCCTACCGCTAGTAAATTCCATGAGTCAAGGGCCCCCCTCGAGTAGACTAACGTTGCTAGAAATTAGTTATGCGCCACTTGCATGCAGTGGAATCGAGGTCTGCCATGAGCGCGTTTTCAATGCAGCTCTAAAGTGGATACTGTGGCTGTTTCAAAAAAAGGGAACCGAAAAAAAGGATGGAGATCGTGGTAGCCCCCCGCCCACCACACGTGTCCAATCGAGGACTACGAATGGTCCGGTGTATATAACCCCGCTCGACCTTCTTCTTCCATGAGCTCGTGTCATTCCCCCCCTCGGTCTGTCTAGTCCCAAGACCCCAATCTACACCTGCCGCGCGCGCCGAAGCTCCCTTGTTTGCACTACCTCCTTCCCTTGGTGCGCCATGAAGCGTACGCGTGGAGACGATCCGGAGGTGAAGCCAGTTGAAGCCGCAACAGCTGATGGCTCGGTCGTCGCCAAGCAGGCGGAGGCGTCTTCTCCGGGCACGAACGTCGCTCGTCGCTGCGCCATCCAGGGTGCGAACTCATCCGTCTAGCCAGTAGCCGTCGCCGCCGAGAAGCAGGTGGTAGCCATCGCCGCCGAGCAGCAGGTGGTATCCATCACCGCCGAGAATCAGGTAGTAGCCGTCGCCGTCGAGCAACAGGTGGCTGACAATGTCGTGGTGCCAGTGGCAGATCTAGATGGGGGCAGGCGGCAGGCAGAGGCAATCCGGTGATCTACATCGACGACCCCATCGATGTTCAAGAAATCTTCGACGCAGTCACGGAGAATGATGAGTTCGAGGAGGAGGTCCCTGATGAGGAGTCCGAGGTACTACATTGCTAGCTTCTCTAGTCGCAGCCACAGTTTTCACTGTTCATACATAGGATTTGCTCAATCATGTATAGATTCTTTTGCTCTTGAAGTAGGGTAGTATATATATGATTCGATCGGTTGATTGATGCATCTGCCATCTAGTCACAAAACCCCAATCTGTCTAGTCACAAAACCCCAATCTGCTCATCTTCCATCTAGTTGAGTTTGCTAGTTGAGTGTTGATTTCGATACATAGCAGGCCTATAACATTACATTTCTATTCCTTACTAAGCCCAATGATTCAATTTTCCCCCAAAATAGTGCAAGGGCGTCTGATGGTCTCGTTTTCTTAGGGATGGTTAGTGGCCCTGAGGCAGCAATGCACATAAACAATATAGGTTGTGATGTTGGTATTTTGGTTCTCCGACTCCATTGCTGAAAAAATGAGGCCCTAATTTTCTCTCTCATATGGAACCTAAATATATAATCTTTGTATTGTTTCTGATCTATGAATACGTTGTATGATGCATTTGTATATCCTTGAATATTGTTTTGTACGATCACATTTCAATTTCTTATTGTGGCCAATGATTCAAATTTCCCCCAAAGAGAGGCAGACACATTGGTGTCAAATTTTTTCAGGGATGAGTGAGCGAACTTGGGGCCATGTACAACATCAATATAAGTTGTGCAATTGTTACTTGGTTCACTTACGCCATCTCTGTAGAAACTTATGAGGCTGCAATCTTTATTCTACATTCATAGAACTATGATATTTGAATTATCTATTCCATGCATTCATAATGTATAAGAATTACATTTTAATTTGTCACCGAGGCCAATGATTGAAATTTGCCCCAAAAGAGTTCAAGGGGAGACACGTATGATGGTGTCGTGTTTTAGGGATGGATTGGCGAACCTGAGGCAGCAATGCACATAAACAATATAGGTTGTGATGTTGGTACTTTGGTTCTCCAACTCCTTCTTTGAAATAAATTATGAGGCCCTTGATTTATTCTCATATGGAACTACATATATAATCCTTGAATTGTTTCTGATCTGTTAATGATTGGTATGATGCATATGTATATGAATGGTTTTGATCATAAGTATTTTTAACATGTACCTGAAGATTAATTGTTTGGTTTTTTATTTATAATTACAATATTTAGGCTTGTTTTTGTACTTGACTATGTATACCCCTGAATAATGTTTTGTACGATTACATTTCAATTTCTTATTGTGGCCAATGATTCAAATTTGCCCCAAAGAGAGGCAGACACATTGGTGTCATATTTTTTTAGGGATGAGTGAGTGAACCTGGGACCATGTACAAGAACAATATAAGCTGTGCAATTGTTACTTGGTTCACTCACGCCATCGCTGAATAAACTTATGAGGCCGCAATCTTTATTCTACATGCATAGAACTATGATATTCGAATTATCTATTCCATGCATTCATAGTGTATAAGAATTACATTTTAGTTTGTCATTGAGGCCGATGATTGAAATTTGCCCCAAAAGAGTTCAAAGGGAGACACATATGATGGTGTCGTATTTTAGGGATGGGTTGGTGAACCTGAGGCAGCAATGCACACAAACAATATAGGTTGTGATGTTGGTACTTTGGTTCTCCAACTCCATCTCTGAAACAAATTATGAGGCCCTTGATTTATTCTCATATGGAACTACATATATGATCCTTGAATTGTTTCTGGTCTTTTAATGATTGGTATGATGCATATGTATATGAATGGTTTTGATCATAAGTATTTTTAACATGTACCTGAAGATTAATTGTTTGGTTTTTTGTTTATAATTACAATATTTAGGCTTGTTTTTGTACCTGACTATGTATATCCCTGAATAATGTTTTGTATGATTACATTTCAACTTCTTATTGTGGCCAATGATTCAAATTTTCCCCAAAAGAGAGGCAGACACCTTGGTGTCAGATTTTTTCAAGGACGAGTTAATGAGCCTGGGGCGATGTACAAGAACAATAGAGGCTGTGCAATTGTTACTTGGTTCACTTACATCGTCCCTGTAGAAACTTCTGAGGCCTTAATCTTTATTCTACATTCGAACTATGATATTCGAATTACCTATTCCATGCATTTAGTGTATAAGAATTACATTTTAGTTTGTCATCGAGGCCGATGATTGAAATTTGCCCCAAAAGAGTTCAAGGGGATACACATGATGGTGTCGTGTTTTAGGGATGGGTTGGTGAACCTGAGGCAGCAATGCACACAAACAATATAGGTTGTGCTGTTGGTACTTTGGTTCGCCAACTCCATCTCTGAAACAAATTATGAGGCCCTAGATTTATTCTCACATGGAACTACATATATGATCCTTGAATTGTTTCTGATCTTTTAATGATTGGTATGATGCATATGTATATGAATGGTTTTGATCATAAGTATTTTTATCATGCACCTGAAGATTAATTGTTTGGTTTTTTATTTATAATTACAATATTTAGGCTTGTTTTGTACCTGACTATGTATATCCCCGAATAATGTTTTGTACGATTACATTTCAATTTCTTATTGTGTTCAATGATTCAAATTTGTCCCAAAGAGAGGCAGACACATTGGTGTCAGATTTTTTCAGGGATGAGTTAGTGAACCTGGGGCGATGCACAACAACATTACAGGTTGTGCAATTGTTACTTGGTTCACTGACTCCATCCCTGAAGAATTTTATGAGGCTGTAATCTTTATCCTACATTCACTCTAATGCAATTATTTTTCATTGCGTTGAGATGAAATGATATATGAACCGATCAAACTATTGTTGAGATGCTTTATCTTTGATATCCACGGATATATTGTCTTACATATACATGTTGTCAATTCTTGAGTTCTAATACAATTCAATCATATGTATGAGTTCTAAGTTATGTTCTTAAAAATCAACCGGAGGATGATGATGAAGTGGACGATAGCAAGCTATCCAGGGACAACAAGAGCCGCTACGTGCTGAGGCGGTTACGGTGTGGGCTAATCCATTTCCACCGTAGAGGGAGACTGTTTTGCCCATTCTGTGGTAGAGCAATCAACGTGGACCTCAACAGCATGATCCAGCACACGGAGGGCATTGGCAGAGGCGGAGGCAGAAGCCATAGGCCGATTACCTTGGCGCGGCACGCAGCCTACAGCAAATTCCTCCGGGATTATGTCAGGAATGGCCTATATCCCATCGACTAGGCTGTCGCTGCCTCCTGCTGATAAACCCCTGCCCTGCTAGGCGTCTCCGTGTCCTGGCGTCCTGCTGCAGCCCCTGCTTTTATTTTGTTGTAGTTAATTATTACCTGTGTGTGGCATGTAAGACAATATATCCGTGTTGTCTCTGGTGAACCTTCTATATTAATCTACTCCTTTATATGGAGTGCCTTAAAGTTTCTAGTGTTCAATTATATTTATTGTTCATGCTCATGCACACTACAAAATATTTCTAGTGCTAGATTATATTATAATTGTCAAGAAATACATCGACAAGTTAAATTGGTCGAAATTTTGTATTGAAGTAACTAAATGTATCACACACACAATAAACTAGAAACTAAAATCTAGTTCAAACACATAATGTATCACCACCACTTGTTGTCGTCCTTGACTTGCTTCCCCTTCAACCGCTTGATGTCGCCACTGTCCCAAGATCCCTGCTCATCCTGAAACCGCCTTTTGTCCTCCTCGCGCTTCTTCTCCTAGGCTAGCTTGCAACCAGGGCATAGCTCTCTCGCGAAAAACCCCGCCTTAACCATCCGATCTTTCATGGTAATGAGCTTACTGTACAACTCGTATGCCATGTAGGCGTCTCTGGCTACATACTCGAGGCGCACCTGGCTCATCGGCTTCCACTCCCAGTAGTCGTGATCGAGTCGCTTCAATTTCTTCAGTTTTTCATAGGATTTATCGATGATTTCCGCTGCCAGATCACCCATGCCATCCTTCACTGGGTATGATTTGATCTTGTATAGATTTTGGATGTCGATGTGGTGCCCCTCTAGGATTTGTATCAACGCATGAGAAAGCATAATTGTCTCATTTGTGATATCCACGCTAGTGAAAGTTATCCCTTTCCTACACAAGAACTCGACCAGAGCCGGGCAACGCATCTTAGTTGGTTTACTCCTGCAGTTAGATGGTTCTAGGGATGTAATGGAACAAGGGATGCAGAAGTGGTGATCTCAAATTTAAATTTCACATACCTGTAGAAGTGGTAAACGAGGACCTCCTCATGTATGGAGATTTGCACGACAACAATCTCTTGTGGAGGATTTTTTCTCTTATTTGCACGGGTGTACTCCAAGTCTAGCCCCACAAACTTGTGCTTCTCTTTCTCAAGCAATTGCTCAAACCTAGCGAGAGTTGTCTCCACAGTCGCTTCATCATCTGTGTACACCATTGTCAAAGTCGTGGTGCCATGGGCAGGAACCAAGTGGTTCTCTGTTGTGTGTTTCCCATCGTCCATGCCTGCAAGGAAATGGGTGAAAGGAAATGCTTGCAAGGAACTGCCTGCGAGAGGAAGAAGAAGATGAACCGACAGTTCTAGAACAGAGGAAGAAGAAGCGCCCAGGAAAAACTGCAGAGGAATGACTGAGAAAGAGGAATGACTACAGAAGAAACATGGTAACTGCAACTTTCGTTTCGAGAACTCACCATGGTTACGTGGAGATCGTGGCAGTGCTGCCGGTTCAACAAGTGGGGCCAGTTCCTGCGAGAATATGAAATTAGCTGTGCATTTTTCTATGCGAGAAATTAAGAGAAGTCATTTATATTTTGTCTTTCATAATTAAACACAATGAAGTTGGTACAGCCCAAGAGATTTGAACAAAAGAGATTTGCTAGTTTAACATACAACAACACTTACAGGCCCAACATGGCAGAACTTGGAGAGCCCTAGAACTTGAGCTACCACAGAGACCTCGGTAGAGGTGGCAGAATTGGTGCAGGTGCAACCACGGCGACGGCAAGGTCGGATTCTAGAGGAGGAAAACAAAACAGAGCATGGTCGACAAGGTGATAGATCTCACCGGGAACCAATTCTCGTCCCCGACCGTGCCATGGGTGCGTCCACGGTGAGGGCGAGCTCCGACTCGGGATGGGGAGGAGAGCGGGGCCGAGCAGCTTCGTCACTTCCTAGCTCTACGCCATGGCCGCGACCACAGATTGCCGCTCCAAGGAAGAAGACGCATAATGGATGCAGGCGCCAATGCTGCAAGCCTACAGGGAGGAGAGCTGGGCTGAGCAGGTTCGTCCATGTCCCAGCTCCGCGCCATGGCTGCGACGCCCCACAGATTGCCGCTCCGGGGAAGACGAAGACGCGTAATAGATGCAGGCGCCAACACTTCAAGCCTATTGACACCTAAGCGACGGGAGCGACAGGAGCGACATAACGGTGAGAACTGACGGGGGGCCCAACTTGACGGCCGTTAGCCTGATTTTTTGTATTGAAACGTAAAGTCGAATTCGTGCCGAAAAAGAACCTCTGAGTATTTGGCACACCAATTGTAGTCATCGCAGATGATTTTAGGGAACTTGGGTACTGCGTTGCCTGGACACCCCAACTTTCGGGCCGCAAAATGATATTCTCCTTTTTTAGAGCACCTCAAAGTTCCCTCAATAAAGGGAGTGGATGAGGAATATCCGACCAAATCCGACTCACCTCTAATAACAGTTCTGGCTGTAATTCACAGCTAGACCCAACCCTACCTTGATTATCTGGTCGATGGCAAATTATCTGAAGACGAGGTTCTGAGCCGGCAGATAACCCGACGAGCGAGAGCCTATACTATAGTTAAAGGCGAGCTCTATAAGCGGAGTGTTTCTGGGGTTTTTTAGCACTACGTATCTCCGGAAGAAGGAGTGGAAATCTTAAGATAAATCTACGAAGGCGAGTGTGGTCACCACGCTGCAGCCAAATCTTTAGTGGCAAAAGCTTTCAGACACGGTTTTTTATGGCTTATAGCTAAGGCAGATGCCGAACGGCTGGTCAAGACGTGCAAGGGCTGCCAAAAGTACGCCAAACAAGCTCATGTCCCGATTGATCAGCTACGAACAATACCTATAACATGGCCTTTTTCGGTATGGGGGCTTGACATGGTAGGACCGCTTAGACGGGCTCCAAGTGGATTACTCACCTCTTAGTGATGGTGGATAAATTCACCAAATGGATTGAGGCTAAACCCGTCACTAGTTGTGATGGAGCAACAGCCAAAAGATTTGTCGAGGATGTTATAATCCGGTATGGTTATCCGCATAGCATTACCACGGACAACGGGAGTAATTTCTCTATGGGAGAATTGGCCGAATTCTGCAACGAACAAAATATCCGGCTTGATATTGCGTTAGTCGCACATCCACAGGCTAACAGACAAGTTGAAAGAGCAAATGGTTTAATCCTACAAGGCCTAAAACCGAGAATCGAAGCACCACTACGACATGCTGCGGGGGCTTGGGCAGAGGAATTACCCTTTGTAAATATTGAGTTTACGAACGACTCCGAACAGGTCAACCGGATACACACCTTTCTTCTTGGTCTATGGCACAGAAGCAATTCTTCCTGGTGATTTGATTCACACTTCTCCTAGAGTGGCCGCGTATATTGAAGAGGATGCCCAGACTTCTCGACAAAATGATCTCGACTTAGTCGAAGAAGTTCGCGTCGTTGCTGAAATGAGATCAATAGCCTATCAGCAGAAGTTACGCAAGTATCATGGCTAGAGAGTCCGAAACAGATCTTTCAATAAAGGCGATTTGGTTCTCCGCCTTGTGCAACAAAGAAAGCACAAACTTTCCCCAGTATGGGAAGGGCCCTTTTTAGTTAGTCGAGTAATACACAATGGTTCGTACTACTTAACTGACATAAGGCCAGTCAAAGAAAGACTTGCTACTAAGAAGATAAAGAGAGCTGGAGGCAGTACTAATTCGGATGAGTTAGACAGACCATGGAATATTGCTCAGCTATGTCCCTTTTATTCTTAGTTTATCCTTCTTTGTAATCATACATATGTACATGTTCTGCAAGAAATAAAAGTCTTGGTTGCCTCAAGTTTTTTCTGAGAAGTTTTTACCATCTTATTTCCGAATGATCATGTCGTAGTCAAAAATCTCAGAATACTTGAAAGTACTTTATGCTCATGTTTGTTTTGGTTTAGATTTCCGATTCTAAAAATGCTACCTTCGGGTATAACTCTAAAGTTCTTAGTCTATACTTTGGCTATTTGTCTAATTGCCGAATGCGGGTATTTTCCGAGTAGTGAATTGTTGGTACTGGAAGCCGACTTTGTTTTCGAGTTTAAATTGGTTTAGCAATTGAGCTCCGTTGCTCGGCAAAGTTTCCGTGCAGAAGGTTTAGCCATTTCGAAAACGATAAGTATAGACGAAAAAAGTGTAAAGTGCTTGTGTAAACATTTCAGGCACACAAAAATTTCAAGTCAAAAGTGTTGAAATAGATTAAAAGCTTAGCACTAGCAAAATTATAGTACTGCATATTTACATATCCATAATGTTTGTCAGAATAACACATTTGTTTTCTGATAATCTATGATGTAGGAGAAGAGGTAGGCGCTACCGGCTCGCTAGATGCATCGGCCTCGGTTTGATAACGTTTCGAGATGTTCAGATCCAATATGGCCTGTTCATCGTCGGAAACTTTAGCTGCTTCTTCTGGAGGCGGAGGCGATGTGTCCACGCGGGTGAAGAAGGGAGTGCCGTAGCTGGTTAAGTCAGCTACATGGCACCCATATCCGGCGCAGGAGTCCATGATGGCCTTGATATCTTGCTCCTGTCCGTCTTCATCCACAGTAGAATACCCTCTGGTCACTTGCCATATCTCCATGCTTCCATGGTGTCTCATGACCATGGTGAGAGCATTCTGTGCCGTAGATCGCGCGTAGGACATGTTCCAGTCCTGGACAAGCTATGGCATCTCCTTCGCCTTGTCTCGCACCTGAAAATCCGACATGTTATGCATGTCCGGAATCTTGAGAGCTTCGCCAATATCCTCGATGGATTGGCGGAAGTCATGAAGCAAATCACCGACTTGGGTAAGCCGGTGGGTGCGAGGCTCGGTGGAGGTGGAGTTCATCAAGTTCAGAGGACCTATACACATAACACAAAACGGTTAAGTAAATCCGACATCGAAAAGAGTCAAAGAAATAGACAAGTCAGAGAGATAGAAACGTACCAAAGATGACGTCGTCAACTTTGGTCTTCTCTTCTTGAAGACTCCGGAGTTCAGCCCGGAGTGCCTCGGAAAGATCCTTCTCTCTGCAAAGTTCATTATTGAGATCTGAGATTCTCTAATCTTGAGCTGCAATCTTACAATCACGCTCGTCAGTAGCCATGGAGGAGGATTTGAGAACTTCACGATGCTCTTCTCATGATCCGCCTTGAGCTTATCCAGCTCTTGGCGAAGTTCTTTGTTCTCCACCACCAAGGTTTTGAGGTTCTTGGACTCTTCAATCATAGCGCATGACTGTTTTACCAGTGCTGTAAGTTAAAAAGAACAACAAGTTCAGTAAAAATATTCGACTAAGAAAACACAAAGACAAGGTTTGAGTCTCGGAATGTTTACCTTCGGCTTCATCCTTGGAGACCTTCAGCTCAGCATTTTCAAGCCGGAGAACTTTGATCTCTCTCCGCTTGTTGCAGATGTTCTTCAATAAATCCTAGTTATATGAATTAACTTTCTGTAAGTCAGAATACCTAGAGTCATAAGTGTACTGAAGACTCGGGCTAATATTTTTACTAATATCAGCACGAGCCTTGGGGGCTACACTAGTTCATTCTTTGGCATCCTAAGGAAGCATAAACTCGGATTGTATATCCTACTTCATGCTTGAGGCTAGAGGATATGATATGAAATGCAATAAATAAAATCGTGAGTTGGAATTTCGACTTACATGATGTTCATGTGTGAGTTTTCTCAGACACATGTTCACTTTGGTGGTAACCTTCTCGGCGAGGGTGAGTGGAATATTCGGAGGTGGTGGAAGCACACCAGCTCTAAGTCCCTCGTCGCGAAGACGGACTTGTTCAAGAAGGTTGGAGTACTTGATGTCTTCCGCCTCTTGTGCTTCTTCTTCGGCAGAGAGATTTATTTTCTCCAGGCATTGTCGGGCCAGATGCTGAATTTCTTCTACAGATTTCCGAGACAAGCCAAATTTGGCAAGTCCCGGATTGTTCAGGAGGTTTTTGGCAAAGGTCTCTGTCGAAGGATCATTACCCAAAAAGGGTTCACCCTTATCTAAACCTGAGCCACTAGTGGTGGCGTCAGTCTGCGATTCAAGGATCGCTGGCTCCATTGAAGGAGCCGGATTTTCTGCGACAACCGGCAAAGGAATGATCACCGGCATTGCAGAGGGTTGAGGAGCAGGAGACGGAGGAGCCGCAACAGGTGAAGCCATATTCAACTTCGTCTGCCACAGGGGTTTCGAAGAAGTTCCCTTCCCCTTGCCCTTGATAACCTTCTTAGCTCTAAGAATGTAATAAAATGGAAAACATTACATCTCGGAAGAAAATTAGAGTAAGGTACAAAGGCAGAAGTTGTGTTGAAAGTTACCTCTTCACAACTGGCACCTCCTTTGTGCCGATGGCCACTGTCAGAGCCTTGTGCTTCCTGGGCACAATGTCTGGCAGTGGGACAAGTTCCGCCTCCTGAGAAAATTCTGGAGGATATCCCTTGAGTGGAGCAAATTCTGACTCGGGGAGGTCGGCAAGCTGAAAAGAAAGAAGATATCTCAGTATTGCACAATAACTTAAAGGGTGAAACACATAAAAGGGTTTCTTATTGAAGCTTACCGGAACTACAGGGTCTTCCGCTGTATGCATATCCAAAGACAAGTCTGGAATCTTCCTTTCAATCCGCTCCTTGATCAGCCATTTGATTTGGCTTATGTAATCATGTGGCTTTAAAGCCTTAGGACTGATGTAGAGGGAATCATTCTTTGACGCTGTGATGGAGTGCATCAGACGGTCGTCGTGGTGTTGGAGAGGCTGAATCCGGCGTGCGACCCAGCATTGGACCAGGTTGGATCCTTTCAAGCCCTTGTGTTTTATCAGATATTCGATCCGCCTCTTAGCGAGGACCAGATCGTCACTGAGAGCCGGAGGGGCCTCGTCCCAAGACGGTTGGGCCATGGCGGCTCCGTTGATGAAAGCCGGCAAAGTAGTGGCTTTGCCGGGAGCAGGAATATCCTTATGATAGAACAAAGTGGCCGGCCATTGTTTGATCGACTCACTGGCAGAAATGCGAGGATAGCTACGCTCGCGTCTAAGAGAAAGGCTAATAATGCCGGTAATATAAGGATTACCAGCAGTGATAGAGTTTCTACGAACATTGAAGTAGAAACGAAACAAAGTGAGACTTAGCCTAATGCCGAGATACCCCTCGCACAAAGCTGCGTAAGAAATCATCTCTAAGATGGAGTTCGGGGGAGATGGTGGAGTTGTACACCGTAATGATCAATCACCTCGGAAAAGAATTCCGAGGGAGGAAACGACAAATCTCTGTCGAGGTGGGTGCCGAAGTGGACCCGCTCGTTGGTGCGCTGGTGGGGGATGGCTTCGCAGAAACTGCTCCGCCAGTTGCCCGGGCGGAGGAGACCTTCATTCTCCACGACTTGGAGTTTCTCATCGTCGAGGAGGCACGGGATCCAGACTCCCCAGTTGCTCTCCTTCTCTGCCGCAGCTGCCGCCGCTGCCGTTGCCAAGCCGGAAGAGGAAGAGGAATCCATTTCTCCGGTGCGCTGGTGACCTTAGATGGGCAGCGCTAGGAAATCTGGGAGGCGGGAGAGCTCTGTGCGCTAGGGAGATGTGGAGGAGAAGAAACAGCAAAGGGAACAGGTGAAGAGAGGAGAAGGAAAATCCTCAACCCTTATAACCACCTACCTGCGCCTTCGTGCATATCACACTGCGTAAATGCCACGTGTCGTGGAAGGAACTGGGAAGGACCCACGCGATGATTACGTCGCCTCGATCTCTACGTACGCATTGAAACGATGCCTCGGTTCCACGAACGGCAGGCCCACCAACGGTCGTGCTGACAGGATGTTTTTCAGATGACGTGACTTGACCATGACCAATGTCAGATGACGTCAGAGACCAAGTTCCGGCTTAGTTTGAAAATCAAGCTAGAAGATTCAAATAACTTGTTGATAGGTCTGACTTATTTTTTAAGACCCGGATTGTATTTTTTGTGAAGTTTCAGGAACCCTTCAAGATTATGCAAGCCAAAGATCAAGCTAGACGATGATGAATCCGACTTTGGATCTTGGAGACTTCCAGGGGCTGTTGTTGGGGATATACTTTCCGGGTATCCTCATAGTTCCTCACTGACCAGGGTGGCCCACTTTGTGTTAGAGCTTTGCTTCACGGGTGGCCCAGTCAGGGAGAAGAGACGGAGTCCAATTTGGCTACGGGAAGGCCCAGAATACTTACCGACTTAGGCCCATAGTGTTACTTGTAGTTCAAGATGTACTCTATAACCGACTCTTAGTCGTAGCCGGATAGATCTCTCATGTAAACCCTAGGTCGGATATCTATAAAAGCCGTCCTAGGGAGAGCCTTTAGGGTAACCCGCAATAGTCTATAGTCTCAACTCGCACAGGCGAACCCTTGTAACCCATATTCCGGCTCTGTCGTATTACTGGATTGCTAGCAGGAGTAGGATCTGTCCAAAGCCAGCGGATTCAAACTTGGGTAAACTTTTGTGCTCACCGTCCCGGAACACCGTACGTCTCACACCCCTCTCTTCCGCACGCCTCGAGGACCCCCTCATGGCGTACTTGTCATCAATCCGACGACAGTAATGTTTTCCTATTTAATAATCTTAGCTAATAAGAAACCTTAAAGTGTTAACCTTAAGCTTAAATACTTTTTATTTTGTAAAGTAATGTTTTCCTCAAAAGTTATTCTTTTAAGCAACATTAAAAGTAAACCTTGAACACTTGTTTAAAAGATCTAATTGATTCTTAATCTTGTTTAAGAAATATTTTAGATACCATGATCTATTTGAATGCTTCAGTATTGCATACTATCTGTTGTGTTTACATATTGTTTCACACACTCGCACAAGCCTTAATAAGAAGCACAAGTGTGAAGAAAATATAAAAGTACAACACATTCTAAAGGAATCACCACAAGCTTATAAACCTAGATTAGATACGACTATTCCGGGGATTCATGTTTCTCAAATTGCATTACATTACATATGCATTGTTGCATCTTGCAACCATTAGTCCTTACCGGACCAATAATGTTGTTTACAGAATTTGGATCTTTTAAAGTCTTGAAGACCGTGAGTGCATAATATTGCAATCACAAGAGGCAAGTTCACAACTTGCTCATGTCCTTTGATTATTTTCTATGCTTGTAACTCAACTGTGTCATCACCTGCATTTCAAAAAGGTCAGAAAACAATATTTTCATAATAATATGATTATGGATTATTTACTAGATGGTAATAATCTACTGATACAGTTCTGGTGGTAAAGGAACATAATATCTAGGACTTAACAACCAATGTTGCTAGTGATTCTAGCGCCGTATATTACGCGTAAACCATAAGACTTGGAATGGGACGGGAGAGTCAGCTATATCTTCTCCCTTTCATATGGAGGCAAGATGACCTTATCGTGACGTTGGGATTCCCGGAGTGGATCCAACATATGGGTGGGCACCGTTAGGCCCCACGATTTTGGTGTCTCGATTATTTATGAGTGGCTATCGGACGTATGAACCTCCGGGGGCATCACCAGCTCATAGAGTCTTCAGGAACTCCCCTAGTTATAGCTTGCCCTAGTTGGCAGCTTAACGGAGGTGTAGTCAGCCCTGGAGGATCGTGCGGACATATGGGGTCGCGGCTAGGGCAGTACTGGCTTGGATCTTAGACTAGGCCCCACACCAAGGAAGTGTGGACGAGAATGCAACTCGGTTGTGCAACAAAGCTAAGGTATCTTGTGGGAAAAGTGACGCACCTCTGCAGAGTGTAAGAATTGTGACATGTTACTCCCTATTCTGGGAAGGAGCTACGAACGCGACAGGAAAGGAACCCCACGAAGGTTCTGTTCAACCTGTGAAGTCTGTCCGACATAGTTTTCAGAATAAAAGCAACCTTTGAAGAAATGTTTACGATAACCTGCATTGCCTACGATCTATGGTCTGTGGCTGTAGAGATAGTGCATCATATACTCCTTTTTAGTGAACTTGCTGACTACGCTCGTACTCAACCGTACCTTCTTAACCCTTGCTAGGTTCTAAGCCATTGAAGATGATGTCAACATCAATTTCTGCTCAAGAAACCATCATCGACAACTCAAGTTCTTCAATAAAGTTAATGAAGTCAATATATACATCAGCTGAAGTGAAGATAAAGTGTCAGTTTAGATAGGAGTAGATTCTCTAGCCATAAAACCTATTTCTGTAGACCATTGCAATAGTAGCAATGGCAAGCCAAATAGTTTAGATACTAGTCTTAGTTACTAGATGGTTCTGAGTTATTATTTCTGGTTCTTCTTTGTAAGAAGTTCTTTCTCTCTCTTTAACCTAGAGTGCTCTCTAGAACTTTTGTAAAGAGTCGAGTTGTAATCTATAGTCATGTCTTGGACCTGCTGTGTTTCTATTGTACCACTCTGAGGGATGTAATACTAATGAATGGTGTTTCATTGGTGTTATGTCAACGACTATAGTGTACTACATCATGCAGTGGTATGCTGGGTCACCGCATCCTGCTCTTGACATATATTGCCTCTGCGGTTTCCTCCGAGTACCTGAACACACCTTTATAACCACTGTTTTACCAAGTGGCGCTTGATGCTATCTAAGCACTCTCGGGAGACAATGATTGATATAGCCTCACGGTCTAAGGAATAGTCTATGAGGATCCATTTCTAATCATCGTAACTTGAACTTCGTGACATGATCGGGTCATGATGTTTAGGTTGGGTATTGGTTCATCATCTCATTCTCAGAATGAGTTGACTCTATTTCCAACTGGCATAAGTGCCACATGATCAGGAAACTTGATCATCTGTTTACCAATGAACGAGTGACTAGAGTTTCACTAGGAACCCCTCGTGTATATATCACACGTGTATTGATGTTTCCACTCAATATAGTTATAGCATGATATAAAACTTAATCATAAACTTTATGAAATCTGATAATAGTCCTTATCACTATTTGTTTCTAGGGCATATTTCCAATAGGTTCTTCTTTGAGATGGTCTGTTACTGTTCTGGCCTTTTACTATTCAGGCCCACAGGCGGCCTGTTACTATTCTGGCCTGGTAATTTTGTTGGCATGTTGTTGTTCTTGTTAGGAATTTTCTTGCTCCATTACTGTACTGGCTCATAACTGTTCTGGCCTTTAACTATTTTGGCCCTTTCCTATTGCGACCCTTTACTATTGTGGCATGTTACTATTATGGCCCGTTAATCCTCTAGCCTATTACTTTTCTATCCTTTTTAAGTTTCTTGCCTTTTAGTGTTGTGGCCTATTACTGTTAGGGCATGTTTCTGTTCTATCATGTTACTGCTCTAGCCTGTTACTGTTACGGCATGTTACTATTACATGTTCCCACATGTGGTTCTGCACATTACATTTATGGTCTTTTATAATTTCGGCCTTTCTAAATCCGATGCCAATATCATAAAAGGTGTATAATTAGCGAGCATCTTTTACTATTCATCGTCCCCCGAATACAATACGAGCCAATAACAAAGCACGATATTATTCCCTAATCAACCTGGCTGGCGTAGTTATAGTAATGACTACCCCATGTGTGGACAACGTCAACTAAATGTCTACATGGCCTATGCGAGTTATCTAGATATTACATCAGCTACAAACTTCTTAAAATTATTACACATTATCAATTCAAGGGAAAGAAAATTAAGCATTTTAGTTGACAATCGAGTTGATAGCAGAGTCCTCAATTTTCTTTCTCAATCGATCACCTGAATCTTCCTTTGAGTGTGATAGCTGCATTGGAGGAAACATGATCTTGCAGCCCCCTCTTTGGTGGCGATAGAAATAATTGCAGTCCGAAACTAAGTAATAAAAAGTTAATACATCAAACAAGACAAACTACTCATTTGACTGATATGACAGGAGCAATGAACTTGAGTTTACAACTTGTCAATGGTTCAATTATTGACCCACACGTGAAACAAACAGGACAAGCAAGCACCGCATTAAACAAGTGTGCCTACCGTGAAACGAGCAATCAAAAAATGGGTGTGTGGATTAGAGCAAATATAAACTAGCCAGGTCATTTCAAAAAATATATATGGAAGCGGTTGTATACCTTAAAATGCAAGAGATGTTGGGTGACTCAGAATTTGTATTGAGCCACAAAATGGCATGCGGTTAGTGTCGTAGTGAAGAATGAACCAGATAGAAATTATAACCACATCATACGAGAACTTGTAGAGCAGGAATGCAAACCACGAATGAACTATATATAGTAGAGGATAGTTATGTTGTTGCTTAGGACAAATCAGAACCATATGCGAGATATAATGGCGTCGCTCGTGAACCTATGGAATAGGACAAGCAAGCATTAAAAAAGTGTGCCTAGAATGAAATGAGCAATCAAACAAAATGTTTCTTAGAATTTCAGCAAATATAAACTAGCCAGGTCATTTCAAAAAATATATATGGAAGCAGTGGTCGATATCTTCTGGAATGCAAGAGTCATTGGGTTACTCAGAATTTGTTGTGAGCTACATAATGACATGTAGTTACTATCATAGCTAAGAATCAACCAGATAGAAATTATAATGGCATCATAAGAAAACTTCTAGAGCAGGAATGCAAAGCACGAGTGAACTACATAGTAGAGGACAATTGTGTCGTTACTCAAGATGAACCAGCATCAGATAAGGAAGTAGTGGCATCCCTTGTGAACCTATAGAATAGGCTATGCAAACCAACATGTTCATTGTTCCATTTTGAGCTCTATACAAGAAAAAGAAAATAGTTAGTGATGCAGCTTTTGAAGAACCAGATGGCAACAACAAAATTATAATCAAATTAGTAAGAAGAGTTTAAATGTCTACTACAGGATAGAAGAACGATGCCAAGGGGGAAATAATAGCAGGAACTGATCTCAGGACGAACCAGATAGATTCAGTAACTATAGAGAAGGGAATCCACACTGATATTTTGCAATGACTTCAGATTTTGCAACAATTACACGGTAGCAGGAAATTACTATTGTATGGAGTAGCTAAGAACATGTGCATGACAAAATAAAAGACTTGTGCATGACTTGAAATTTGTGGAGCAGCGAATGCAAACCAACATGTCTAATGACCTTGTATGTACTAGCACGAAGGACAGGCATACCCAGTGACTTGTATGTACTAGCACGATTACAAAAATGTAGTTCACTACGATAGGCTTGAACCTGCTATACTGCTGACAAAACAAAATTGGGTTGGAGATTTGGTTAACCTTGGTTGGAGAAGCGTCTATGCATCATCGGTACCATGTGAGTGATGTCCAGATAACCGAGGGTGTTGAGGATGCGATGGCTGTTGGTGTCGAGGAAGCAGATCTCTGGTGGTCGATGCCGGCCTGAGCATAGTGGACGTGAGCGTCGTTGAGGCAGATCTAGTGCAGTGAACAGCGACGGCCGTGCAACTGGTCTGGAGCGGTGGACATGGAACTCCTTGAACTAGATCATGTACGGTGGACACGGGTGAAGCGGACCCGGTACGGTTGGATAAATTTCGGCAGCAAGGAAGCAGATTTTGGGCGGTCGATGACGTTATTGGCATGGTGAATGACACCGCAGCCCCGGTGTAGTGACACAGACGGCTAGTGAACTAGATCCGGTGGGAGAGCATCGGTGAAGCGGCTCCGCGGTGGTGCACGAGACCGCAGCTCAAGCCAGTGCACGCGGTGGTCGTGGAGGGGACAGAGAAGCTTGGGATTTTTGGGAGGGCTGGTGGGAAAAACTGGGAGAATCAGGACAATAGAGGTGAGCAGAAAAAATAATTACGATCATGCCCCCAACGACCGACTTTAGCATGCCCATTTTTCGTCTAAACAATGGGTAGAATTGGAATTTTAAATTCTAAAGTTTTTAAAACGTAAGGGCGTGAAATGCTTCAAGGCCGATGTGTGGTTTTGCCGCTTGATTGAGATTTTGAATTTGGCTAGTGCCCATCTAATAATAATACAAAAATGGTACTCCCCCGGTCGGTGGGATATTTTGGCTCAAAGTTTTTGAAGCGGTAGGGCGGAAAATGCTTCAAGGTAGGTGGGTGATTTTGCCACTCGGTTGAGATTTTGAATTTGGCTAGCATCCATCTACTAATAGAAAAAAAGATTTATATTTCCGTGCCCCTGGTTCATTAGTTGTACTAAGTTTTCCCCGACCGCTTAGTTTTTCCTCACTTTTCCCCTCCCTCCATTTTGAAACCCTCACATGCGCTCGGGCGGGGGGATGCCATCAAGTCAAAGGCTTGACCATTACATGCTGACAAGTGGGACCGTGTTGGGGCGGGTCCTGCGTTGAGTGTTACGTTATGTCGCCTGGACCATTACATCCTGACGGGTGGGGCCAGTATACACGGCGGACTAGCCATCCGTCTCTCATTGACTTGTGGGCCCTGTTTTTCCTGATTGTGTGGCCGGTGCAGCGAATGACAAATGGGGCTGTTCTATGGGGCCATCGAAGCCAATGAACAATGGGGCCACTATGTGGAGCCGTTCTGTGGGGCCTTCGTAGCCAGTGACTGGTGGGGCCGTCATGTGGGACTGGAGGGGGATTTGCATATTTGCCATGTTTTATTTGCAACTTGCATATTTGCCATTTTGTGTGTCACTGACATGTGGTGGTCATGTGGCAAATATGCAAATTTCAAAGAATTTTTTTGGCAGATATGCAAAATTGGCAAATATGAAATAATTTACAAGTGAGGTCATGTATGACACGTCGGCTCTCTCTCTCATCCGCTCCGAGCTCCCAACCCCGAGCAGCTCATATCCCACCGGCGGACAGAACAACCATCATCGGCGCGTCGGCGCATCACCGGATCTGGACTACAGCGGTATCGGACGGACTGTCGCGCTGCACCTCAACCACGGCTCTGGCACCTCTTTTGCCCGCACACATTGTACGTTGAGGCACTACCGACCGTAGGCAGGTCCGCCGCCCATGACGTCCGGGATTCGGTTCCGCCGCCATAGCTCGACGAATAGTCGCAGCAATTGCCAATAGTGCTTGCTAAGACCTCCGCTCCTGCTCCGCCCAACTTAATCGATTCGGTTCCCGTAATTTCCTTGATATTGTAGGTGCAAATTAGTCCTCAATGTCTAGTCATAGCGGGTACACCGGCAAGGGTGGGGAAACGATCATGTCGTGGCCACATTCTCCTTCTCCTACCATGTCAGAAGTGCATGTAGCTCCTTCTCTTTATACTACCGTTGAATTTGAAGTGCAGACAGGGCCTATTGGACCGATTCAATTTGGTTTGTTTTGGGATTGTTACAGTGTGCTATGCATGCCGATGATCCATGGTACATTGCATACCAGGATGAATCAACTCAGTTGTCTAGCCATAGGATGGATTTGGAGGAGATGGTTGCCAAGTTAGGTGATGAATTGGCCCGTAAAACCTGTTGACATTCGAGCTGAAGCATAATGTCAAGGAAGAATTTAGAGCTTATTCGCAAAGAGAAGTTGACACCTAAGGTTGATCTTGCCGTATCTTATCAAGTCGTACAAAATCTAAAACATGAACTTCAAGTGAAGAGGGGGATAGTAGATTCATGTGGGCAGTTTTAGTAGCTGTCATCCGCGTCCTATCAGTTATAGTATTCGGTTGTGGTAAAGGGTGGCACGTGTAATGATTAGTTGAATAGATAGCTAATTTAGAGAGTAGAATTGTTATTCAATAGATGGTTGTGAGTTCCTGCTAATTTATTCACTTTGCGATCCCGAAGTTGTCGAGAGAATGCATTGCGGTGCCCGAGTTGCTTGCCATTGGATCTAGCGGTCCCAAAGTGGTCGAGAGAATGCATTGTGGTACCCGAGTTGATTGCCATTTGATCTATCGGTCCCAAAGTTATTGAGAGAATGCATTGCGCGGACCGAGTTGCTTGCCATTGGATTTAGCTAACCATAGTTGGCGTGCCAGATGCCTAGAGGGTCAAGTTGGGGCCTATCAGTTTTGACTGTTCTGTCCCTGCCATCGTGGCTGCCATGTAGAGTTGTAGTGTTGGCGGCAGCATCCATTCCCTGTTCTAAATTAGTGGCTGAGATTGTCAATCCAAGTTAGTTGACTCAAATTCCTCAAGATGCAATCGAATCTAGTCAAATCTAAATCAACTAATTTGGGTCTGAAGGAATACTACTTATGAATCAGCTTTAGAGCATATCCACCGTCCTCACTGCTCAAATACATATCAATTTTGATTGAAATCATACATATTTTGATCAAATTTAAACAAGCCCATCGGAGATTGTCAAAGCAAGTACTAGTACTTATGAATTAGCTTTAGACCATATCCACCAGTCTCATGGCTCAAATACATGTCAAATTTATTCAAATCATACATATATTTTAAGTCACAGAATTTTGGTTCAAATTGGGCTTAAATTTGTCCCAATTTTAAGTGGACGGTGAGCTAGCCGCCCTCCCCGCTGTATGTGTACTCCAAGAAGTACGGGCAAAGTGCTACCTTCCGTCCTTCACCCTTGAAGTGCACCTCGACATGCCAGCTGTAGCCGCGGCCTGCCTCCCATAGCTTCGGTTTACGAGGGCTTGATCTAAACTATCACAGTGATGTTCCAGATGATGGCTTCAATCGTCTTCGCATCGATGACCACTACCGGCACCACAACCGTAGATGTTGCGGATGATGGCTTCAATCATCGTTGCATCGATGACCACTTTCGGCACCACACAGCCGTATATGTTGCGGATGATGGCTTCCATCGGTGTCTTTCATCGATGGCCACTATCGGCACCACCGTCGTCGTACTGATGTTGTGGATAATGGCTTCCATCGGTGTCTTTCATCAGCAACGGATCTGAGGATGTGAACGGAAGTTAGACAGACAGAGACAGAAATTTCAGACGGTTAGATCCTCACTGCTGCATGCTATTCTAGCGGTCAGGCTTAGATCTGCACCGCCGCAAGCTGTTCCAACCCCCACGCGTAGGTTTGTGCCATCGTACATCGATAGGAGGGGAGGAAGATGCGGCTGGTATACGTGCGATAGGGAAAGGGAGGGAGATACATCTAGCCCATCAGTCTCTCCTCTCCGTAGCCTAATGGGAGAGAGATACCTCTAGCCCGTCGGATGATGATGTATCCAACGGTGGTTGGCCAAGATTCGTGTGACATACATCTCGACCAATCAGAGCGCAGCCAAACTAAGCGCTAGTCGATGCGGCTGGTATACGTGTGTTAGGGAAAGAGAGGGAGAGACATCCACCTGTCGGGCTCTCCTCGCCATACAAGGTTAGGTGCGCCCATCGAGAGAGAGACCTCCAGCCCGTTTGATCATGATGTATCCAATAGTGGTTGATCAAGATCCATGTGAGATACATCTCAACCAATCAGAGCACTAGCCAAACTGAGACATGATAGAGGGGAAAAGTGAGGAAAACTTTAGCGGGAGGGTAAAACTAAGTAGAGCTAAGGAAAACAAGGGCGCTTAGATAAAAAATGACTAAGGGAAATTCAAGCTTTTGGCATAACAAATGGAAAATGTGTTATTTGAACAAAATAATCCATCTTGGCCGACATTATATTGTTTGCAACTCAAAGAACACAAGTGTGCCAAATTTGGCCTCATTTAAACAAAGTATGTTTTGGTATGGGTTATCTTGGAGGTTGACTAAGTAGAAAGCCATGCATCTTCATAGCTAGTAGCTCATTCCAAGAAGTGGTTTAGGGGAGAAGTCCATTTCTCTTTATTTCCTTTTCCTTTATTATTCATGCTAGGTTTTAGTTAACATAACAAATGGCACTATGTTTTGACTTGTTTTTTGAATTAAACTAACCCTAAAACCATTTATTTGAATTTAATCACTTAGAAAATGAAAGATGTGGCTGATTACTAGTAAATCCAACATTTCCATTTTCATATGGTAAATCAATCCAGGATACACAAGTGTGCCAAATTTTGGATCAATTGGTCAACGTTTGCTAGCCATGAACAAGCTAAACCCCATGCGTTGACCACATGTCGAGGACAAAACTAAGTACTGCTAAGCAACTAGGTGCATGACAATAGAAACTTGCAATAACACATACATTATGGGGTTATCCAACATACAAACTTGGAAGCGTCACAAACATTGACAGTAGTTCAAATTTAATACAAACATTGACAGTAGTTCAAATTCATCATACGAATTCAAATTAATAATTCAAATTCATTTTTTTCTTACTCCTAGTGTTTTTCGCTGGAATATTCTCGGAGTCCACTGTCAACACCCGGATTTTTAATCCTAGATGCCCGTTATGCCATACCTCGCAATCCCAGGATTACCATTTTTGCGAGACATAACGGATTGGATATCACAGTACATCATCCATTACAAACCATACATAAGGTCTTACACAAATAAGGATCTCATGATCCAGTCTTAATACAACAAGCAGCGGAAATAAAAGGTAAGCATAGCGGTGGGGTCCATCTTCAGGGGCACAGGCAATGCTGATGAAGGCAGATAGTCCTAGCTATCATAGCCGTCCGGCTGGCCATCATCTTGATAGTCTCCTTCATAGTCTGGCCATGAGAATAGCCAGGGACAAAAGCCATGAGTACTCTTTAAGTACTCGCAAACTACCACTAACAAGTAATATAGTGCTAAGTTAAAGTGCTAAATCTAAGTTTAACTATAAAGTTAAGTTTGAAACCTAAGGTGAGTTCAGAAGCAAAGAAAGATAAAGTAAAGTTCTAGAATCACTTAAGTTGGGAAGCTATTGTCATAAACACAACTCTGTTGTGGTCAAGTCAAGGTTCATCATTCATTTCATAAGTTGTTTGGAAAACATGTGACAACGAAACAGTATGGCCATTCCAACTGTCCATAACCGCGGACGCGGCTATTCGAATAGTTTGACACTTTGCAGAGGTGGTACACTTTCACCACAAGATTCGATACATCTGTCAGGGATAACCCTGAATCATCATACTTAGTATGCAGACAATCAAACATAACTTTCCCTTTACACACCCTAGTATACGCACCTCTCCTATGAGCATGGCCTCCCAACCATGACCATCAGTCATCTTGGGCACTGCATAGGTGGACAACATTGAGAGGTAGCCTCAGCTCAAACCTCTCCCGCGAGGGAACTAATACTAATGCATATAAATTTCTAGCTAAGCCTTACCCAATTCAGGTAGTGTGGTTGTACGGTAAATTTGGAATGGTATCGCATCCGAATCCAACCATCAGTTTTATAAAAGGGTTAAGGCTCATGCCTCAACATTTTCATCATCATAAACCATTTGTGTTTCTCAACACATGTCAAAACATCTCAATAGAATGACTCATCATTCCAAGGTTTTCATAATTCATTTTCACCAAGTGCTCCCATCTAAAGTGACTCAAGTTTTTGATCTACTCTAAACTACTAAGTTAAGAGTGTTCACTAAGGTGGAAAAGATGGGTTCAATCTCATGCCATAGAATGACATCTAAAGGGGTTCTAAATAGGTCAAGTTTAATACTCTTTATGCTACCTTCAAAACAAGTAAAAAACTTTGGGTAAAGTAAAGGAAGTAAAGCTTGAATATAAAACTTGGGGTAACTAATAGTCAAAGTGATATGACTCAAGCATGCCTATAGCATCTTGGATCAAGTTAACTAGCTTAATTCTGGCTTGCTACAATAGCTTGCCTTGGTTGGTGCAGTGGTTGAAGTTTTCTTCTTCTTCTTCTTCTTCTTGGTAGAACTCCTCCTCCTCGTAGACTTGGTCGGTACTATCGTCTATAAATACATACGGAGTATACAATCACCAAACAATACTTAACTAGTATAATTAGCATTCTAAAACACTCATTCGATGATCTATTATCATCCCAAGCATCACAAGTTTACTTCAATAGTTTCACTCTTTTTAATTTAGAAAAGTAATTTCTACTCATTGAAAAATTAACTAAGATTTAATATTCACCACTTAAAATATGGGATCATGTGGACACATGTCATCACCACATATCCTAACATGTGGGATTGTGATTTAAGGGTTGGATCATAATTACTTTGGTTTAAGTTCAATATTTAATGATTTAAAGGGACTAGAAATGCCTATATAGCATTATTTTGGTACTAGTCCAAAGTCACTGCATGTCAACCTTAATATTATTACATATTCAGATAGGTATGATGAAATGTGATTTTTGAGAGTTGGAATCAACTCAAAATCTATCTTGGTTGATTTTATAAAAATGTTGCAACATTTAATTGCTTCTGTTTTATTATTTGCACTAGGAGAGATCTATAACTCTAAATGAATTAAATCCAACGGTCTTGGATAGATCTTTTCAATACCTTTTAGGCAAAATTGGTTTCAAGCAATTTGGATTTGTAAATGTCTCTGAATTGATATTCAAACTCAGAGAAAAACTAAGTTTAAACTAAAAAGAAAAATATTAATTCAAACTAACTGGGTCGTGCGGGAAACGCTAACGGGCCGGCCCAATGTCACTCAGCGCGGGGCTCAGCTGACAGGGGCGCGACGCTCTCGCGCGTGCTCGGCATGGCGCGGTGGCACTAGGCGCGGGGTTTTCTCGGTGGTCCACTGCTTGGCCTGGCTCGAGGAGGACACAGTGGGCAGCGGTGAGGTGCTGGCTACCTCCTAGACACGGCGAGAGAGAGGGGGACGGTCTGCTGCAACGGGGCAAGGTTTGGCCGGCGAGTTGGTGCTCGGCATGGCATGGCAATGCATCTAGCGGTGTAGGGGATGGGTGCTAAGGGCCTGGTTTGATCAAGAGGGGACAAAGAGATTAATCGGATATCAAATGGGGGAAAAACCCTGTTGCAAACAGTGAGCTAGGATTTAGTGTTTGATTCTGCCTGCCAAGTGTTTGATGAAATGGCCGCATGAAATTTCTTTTTGAATTTTGAAAAGATTTTTGGTGGGTGTGCTAGGCATAAGCTTGAGACTCTGTGGTTGCTTGGGGTTTGAAAATTGAGCTTGTTTGAGTGGTTTTTGAAATAGTGGGATCTTCCCATATGAAATAGATTCAATTTTAAACTATCATTTAAAATTAGCATTTGAATGTTTTTAGCAGATCACAAAGTGGGCCTTGGTACCTCATTATGTGTACTATCAAGGGGTGTAAAAATCCACAAATGTTTTTGTTAAGTTTTGAGTACTAGGAATAGCCAAAGTAGGCATGATAGTTAATTTGGCCAAAATGACCATTCATTTCAATTATTCATTTTGAGTTGTTTTTCTTTGGGAAAAGTTTGGGAATGATTTAGATGATGTTTATTTCACCTAATAAACATTTTACAATCAATGAACCACAGAACCATGGCAATTCAAATCAACTCCTAATCTAAATGCACATACACATGAATGCTTTCATATTTTGAAATGGAAATTTTTTTGTTAACCCTAATTTTGAGGTTTTGGATCTTGATATGCTTGGATTAATGTTTTGGGATGTTACAAACCTTCCCCCCTTAAACAAAATCTCGTCTCGAGATTTACAAAGAAAACTAGGAACTAAAGAGATCTGGGAACTCTGTCCTAAGGTATTCACGCTCCCAAGTGGCTTCCTCCTCGGTATGGTTGCTCCACTGAATCTTGAGAAACTTGATGCTCCTGGTCCTGGTGGTTCTGTAGACTTCTTCTAAGATACAGATGGGCACTTCCCGATAGGTCAGGTCATTGTTGATTTCTACAGCTCTGTGATCGATGTTCTTGAAAACTTCAGTCTTCTCCGGCACTTCCAGGCATTTGCGAAGTAACGAGATATGGAACACATTGTGGATGGCTGGCATCTCTTTAGGCAGTTCTAGTTGATACGATACTTCTCCCCGACGGTTCAGACTTTTGAAGGGCCCGATATATCTGGGGGCTAACTTTCCTTTCAAACTAAAGCGTTGGGTTCCCTTCAATGGCGAAACCTTGAGATATACAAAATCTCCAACATTGAAAGTCGGGTCTCTCCTTCTCTTGTCAGCATAACTCTTCTGTCTGGATTGGGCTGTCTTGAGGTGCTCACGGACTTTGTGAACCGTCTCTTCAGCTTATCGGAGAATGTCGGGTCCAAAGATCTGACTCTCTCCTACTTGCGACCAATTCAAAGGGGTACGCCACTTTCTTCCGTATAGGAATTCAAATGGTGCCATCTCCAAACTAGCTTGATAACTGTTGTTATATGAGAATTCTACGAAAGGCAGGCAGTCTTCCCATTTTGATTCGTATTCTAACACACAAGCTCTAAGCATATCCTCTAAGATCTGGTTGACTCTCTTAGTCTGTCCATCAGTTTGCAGTTGATAAGCGGTACTGAAGTTCAACTTGGTTCCCAATCCTTCTTGGACTTTCTGCCAAAATCTCGAGGTAAACTGGGTTCCTCAATCTGACACTATGGTCTTGGGGGTTCCATGCAGACTAACAATCCTAGCAATATATAGTTCTGCTAGCTTCGCACTCTGGTAGGTAGTCTTTACAGGTATAAAGTGGGCTACCTTGGACAATCTATCAACTATGACCTAGATTCAGTCATTTCCCCTACTAGAAGTAGGCAAACCGGTGATCAAGTCCATTCCGATGGAATCCCATTTCCATTCCAGAATCTGCAATGGTTGCAACAGTCCTGCAGGTCTCTGATGCTCTGCTTTCACTCTTTGACAGGTGTCACACTTGGCGATGTAGCTTCCAATTTCTCTCTTCATCTTGTGCCACCAAAATTGCTCTTTCAAATCCTGATACATCTTCGTTCCTCTGGGGTGGATAGAATAAAGAGTATCATGAGCTTCCTTCATGATAACTTGCTTTAGTTCTGAATCTACTGGCACACAGATACGTCCTTTGTACCACAATACTCCTTCTTCGTCTTCGGTGAATCCAGGTACCTTCCCTGTACCAATACGACGTTTGATTCCATCGATACTTTCATTTCCTTTCTGGGCTTCCTTGATTTGGCTAATCAAATTGGGTTGAAGTTCAATGCTAGCTAAGAATCCTTTGCTAACTAATTCAGTCCTGAACTGTTCCAACTCTTCATACAAACTTGGTTGCTTCTCCTTGATCATGGTGTTTAGCCTACACGGCAATCTTCTAAGAGCATCCGCTACCACATTGGCTTTGCCAGGGTGATAGTGAATGTCAAGGTCATAATCCTTGATTAACTCTATCCATCTCCTTTGCCTCATATTCATATCTTTCTGAGTGAAGATATACTTTAAACTCTTGTGATCTGAGTAAATCTCACAGTGATTACCCATCAGGTAATGACGCCATGTCTTCAATGCTAGAACCACAGCTGGTAGCTCAAGATCATGAGTCGGATAGTTCTGCTCATGTTGTTTCAGTTGTCGAGATAGATAAGCGATGACTTTGCCTTCTTGCATCAATACACATCCTAGACCAATCTTGGATGTGTCACAATACACACCAATCTTGATGTCACAATACCCATGATCAATATTGGGGCGGAAATCAATCTCTTCTTCAGCTCCTGGAAACTGGCCTCACACTTGTCTATCCATTCAAACTTCTTGTCCTTCTTCAACAATTGGGTCATGGGTCTGGCGATGCTCGAGAATCCTTCTATAAACTTTCGGTAGTATCCCGCTAATCCGAGAAATGCATGGACTTGGGTTTGGGTGGTTGGAGCTTCCCATTCTTCGACATCTTTGATCTTGGTGGGATCAACAGAGACTCCTCCGGCAGACACAATATGTCCTAGGAATCCTACTTCTTTCAGCCAGAACTCACACTTGCTGAACTTGTCATATAACTGATGCACTCTCCGGGTTTATAGGATGATTCTTAGATGTTGCTCATGCTCTTCTTCTGACTTGGAGTAGATAAGGATGTCGTCGATAAACACAACTACAAACTTATCTAGGAAATTCATAAAGATCTTATTCATGAGATACATGAAATAAGCAGGGGCATTGGTTAATCCAAAAGACATAACCATATACTCGTATAAACCATAGCGAGTAGTAAAGGTGGTCTTCAGAATATCCATTGCAAAAATCTTAAGTTGGTGATAACGAGTCCTAAGATCAATCTTTGATAATACGTGGGCTCCAGTCAACTGATCAAATAGATACTCTATCTTTGGCAAAGGGTACTTGTTCTTGATGGTGACGTGATTCAACTTTCTATAATCTGTGCACAAATGGTTGCCTCCATCTTTCTTGTCGACGAATAACACGGGTGATCTCCATGGCGATGCGCTTGGTTGAATCAAGCCTTTCTCTAACATGGCATCCAACTGCTTCTTCAGTGCCACTAACTCTGAGGGGTTCATGCTATAGGGTCTCTAGGCTATGGGTTCGGTTCTGCGATTAGTTTGATAATGAACTCAATATCCCTATCTGAGGGCATACCTGGCAATTCATCTGGGAATACGTTGGGGTATTCACAGACTACTCTGACTTGTTCTATGGTGGGTAGGGCTAGGCTCTTGTTGCACTTGAATTGATGGGGTAAGGTTTCAGATATATGCTCTATTGTTACTCCAGAACTACTGGTCATGGTGATGGCTTTCTTAGCACAGTCTACCAGTCCTTTATGCCTTGACATCTAGTCCATACCTAGTACTACTTCCAATCCTTTGGTTCCAAGTACAATTAGGTTGGCATAAAAATCTATCCCATGTATTCTGATAGGCATAGCTTTACAAAATTTTCTAGCTTTGGTTGTTGAACCGGGGATTTGAACTATCATGACATGCTTCAGGTTGGTTGGGTGAGTCTTACTAGTGCATGCAAATTCTTTGGTGACAAATGAATGCGATGCTCCCGAATCAAACAATACTCTTGCCAAAATTGAGTTGACTGAAAACATACCCAGCACTACATCTGGCGCTTCCTGGGCTTCTTCTGCGTTCATGTGGAAGAGACGGCCGTTACGGTTGTGAGGGTTCCCTAGGGAAAATATTCTCCCTGGTTGAACACGACGCTGCTGTTGAGCTGGGCCATTCACATTGGCATTAGCGGTAGTCTTCTTGGGACACTCATTGGAATAGTGACCCTTCACTCCACACTCGAAACAAGTGATCTGGGACTTGTCCTTGAGTGCGACAGGTACAACATTGCTGCCAGTTCTAGGTGCAGTGTTGTTGTTGTTGTTGTTGTTGTTCTTAGGAGGTGCACGGTTGAAATTGTTGGAATTGCCGGAGTTGTGATTGTTTCCTCCGGACTTCCCATTGCGTCCGCTACGGTTGGGGTAGCTTGGGCGAGACGTTGGGGGTCGGTTGTTCCTTGGTGCATATCCCGATGAGGGGTTGGGACGGTACTTCTGGTGACTGCTGGATCCAGATTGCTGCATCATGCAACGATTGCGGATGTCGTTTGCCTGGTTAATCTTCCCTTCCATCTGAATGGCAGAGTCGACGAGCTCTTCGAGATCCTCGAAACGGATGTTGACGAGGACAGTCTGCATCTCATCATGCAGTTCGTTTAGGAATCTCTCCTTCTCCTTGGCCTCCGTGTTGATCTCATCAGGTGCATAACTGGCAAGTGACAAGAATCTATCACGGTACTCCACCACAGTCATTCTTCCTTGCTTCAATTCATGGAACTCATCTCTCATTCTGTTGAGTAGACCTTGCGGCAAGTAGGTGCGGCTGAACTTTACTTTGAATGCTTCCCATGTCATCACTTGACCATGGTTCATATTGCGGATACTATTCCACCAAGCTCTTGCATCTCCTGCCAGGTAGTGGGTGGCAAAGAGAACTGTTTCATTTTCATCAACTCTTGCAACTTCTAAGTTGTTTTCCATTGTCTCTAACCAGTCATCAGCATCTAATGGGTTTTCAGATTGGTTGAAGATTGGGGGATTGGTGTTCTGAATTTTTTTGAGTTTGGATCCCTAGTGATCCTGATTTCCATGCCCTTGGTTGTTGAGAGCCATCTGGGCGATCTGTTGAAGTGTTGCTAAGTTAGCTTGGCGCTTTGCCCTGCTTGCTTCATGGTCTGTGATGAGATTCTGCAAGATCTGTAGCATTGGTATTGCGACGAGCTGCTCCCTCCTTGGTTTCCACGAGTCATCTAAAGATTGAGATAGATATAGGGGTAATAGGGAAATTCCAAGGTTCATGTTTTGGGTTTTCAAAGCTAAAACTTTGAGTTAGACTCAGGTTTTTCAACTAACTTCATTTTCATTCATGCAAACAAGCACACGATACAACACACGCCACAACAACAAAAGAAAGCAGATGGTTTGAAGAACCATTCTGCCAGCTATGATACAGTGGGATCGATACATCTCATGCTACGATAGTGCTCTAGTGCATCTACTCATCGTCGATGAAGTCGGAGTCCTCATCATCAGTGTAGAAGTCCACGGCATCCTCCTCCAGAAAGTCATCATCATTGCTGAGGTAAGAATCCATGTCTCCCTGGATGTCTTCACCCTCCTCTTCTTCCTCCTTTGCTACAAGCTGAGCTTCCTACTCCTTGATGGTCTTCTCGAGGTCGGCCACCTTCTTGTGAAGACGGGCGATGGTGCGATCCTTCTTTGCACGCTGGCGGCAAAGAGACTGGCGAGCCTGGACGAGCAGTGCGAAAGTCTGGGCCTTCTGGTCGGCAATGGCACGGTTCTGGTTGGCTAACTCCCTAGCATTGTCCAGTTCCTGCTGTCTGTCGTGCAGCAAGAAGTCAAGATTCTCCACTTGACGCCTCAATTCTGGGTGACCTGGAACCTCCATCGGCATTCCCATGAAGTCACGTCTTGCATAGTGGGCAAAACGGGTTCCTTGGATTTTATTGACGCTGAGGGCACATAGACATGTGAGAGCTTCATGCATTGCCCTGGCTAATCCATCTAGCCAGTTGTTCACTCTCACGGAGAACTGAATTCTCCCAGAAGTTGGTGCTTCGATGCTTCCTCTAAGGTCCACGGTGCCTAGCCACTGTAGGTCTCCTCCTGGGGGTCCTGGAAGTTGAGCTCTAAGAAACTCCGGATGTGGGCGTCCCAGTAACTCCGACAGTGAATCCAGATCCCTCTCGAAGATCAGCTGACCTCCGTTTCCCACCTGGTAGAACTTGCTGAACTGAGTCTCCATCTACAAGAATTTAGGATTAGGAAGTTAGTGAAGTGATCAAGTGTGTCAAATTTGAAGTAGTAGTGTAAGAATTTTGAGGAACATGAATTTTTGAGAAAGAATGAATTCACAAGGATAAGAGAGGAGATAGTTTTTCGTAAATACTCACTTTGGTTTTGAAACTAAGTTTTTGTTCGGACATCCATTCTAACTAGGGTCTCCTATAGTCAGGATGGCTCTGATACCAACTTGTCAACACCCGGATTTTTAATCCTAGATTCCCGTTATGCCATACCTCGCAATCCCAGGATTACCATTTTTGCGAGACATAACGGATTGGATATCGCAGTACATCATCCATTACAAACCATACATAAGGTCTTACACAAATAAGGATCTCATGATCCAGTCTTAATACAACAAGCAGCGGAAATAAAAGGTAAGCGTAGCGGTGGGGTCCATCTTCAGGGGCACAGGCAATGCTGACGAAGGCAGATAGTCCTAGTTATCATAGCCATCCTGCTGGCCATCATCTTGATAGTCTCCTTCATAGTCTGGCCATGAGAATAGCCAGGGACAAAATCAATGAGTTGTAAATACCCAAACCTGGCTTGGTTCGAATCCCTGTGATTACAGTGCTAGCACCCACAGTTTAAGATGTAATATCAAGATACAAAGGTCATATTACATCGCAAGATCCAGAATATGAATAATTATTACAAACTCATAGCCATAGGCTATCTTATTACAAAGCAGCAGAAATACAAGTAAAGCATGGAGTCCTTCATCTTCATGTGCCACAGGCAAACATGTTGGGTGTAGACTCATAACCCCTATCATCAATCCTCACTCATCAATAGAATAACCTACAACATGATAGGTTGCAGCCACAAAAGGGTCAATACTTTGACTGTATTGGCAAGTGTCACAAGTTGGTGAATATAAGTTGGACTATCACTACATGCATATTTGGCTAAGTAGAGCTTGGGCTTATTTGCAGAAAGCAACATGGTTTTATCCTATCTTTGCAAAATGGTTTTTGAAATTTAAACAACTTTCTGAACTCCTTGGCAAACTCCAAGTTCTTCTAATCTCTTGTTGTCACCATCAAGTTTTACTTTGAGAAATTAGAATGTCGAGATCTTCCATAGCTTCAGGCCTTAGTTGCTCAGAGTTGTCCATAACCGGGGACACGGCTAAGTACTTAGATTTTAATCTTCTGCAGAAGTTGTACACTTTACCCACAAGACACAATCTCGTCTTGATGCCACCAGTGGCCGCTGGATTAGTACTCACCAAGATGGAGTACCGGCAGATCGAGAATGTGACAAAGTCTTTCCATAGAAGTCCTCCCAATACATAATGCCAGCACATCCACCAGGCACCAATGCAAGGATAAACCTCCAATGCATAATTCAAGTTAACCTGAAGAAGTACCAATGCATGGGTCTCCCACTATGTAATTGACTGGGCCAGAGCCCATTTGGCATGTGGTTGTACACGAAAGCCACTTTACGAGAAACATGTTCAATCTCTAAGTTCCTGGGTGGTGTTCTCCTAGTGCACACACGAAAGAGATAGCCATAGACATGGTTCCCTTCGTTGCCACCTTATTCTCAACTGAGTATCCACATTCCACCCAGGTGATTCATTGAGTACATGTTTTATTATATAAAACATATATTTTTCCAACACTTCATATAATCACAATATGGTATATTCCACCCTGAATCTATAGCAGGGCTAAGCATACTACCACTATGGTATTTCCACTAAGGAATATATAAAGGATATCCTAATAGGATTTAGCATAGCATAGTATCATAGTAATCCTATCATGCATACTACAAAAATCTACTAATTGTAATAAAAATAATAGGACATAGATGATAGTGTCACTTGCCTTAGTAGTTGGTGGTGTTGGTACACTCTTCGCAGTAACACACTTGACAATCCACACAATCTACCAAACAAAACAACCAAGACAAAACATGCACAAGATCAGCACTAATGGCAATACAAAAATCGTGCAAAATATGCAAGCATGCAAGATGGCAATTTTTATTGTACAAATTGGTATAACAAAGGTTTTGAACACTACTAAGTGTTTTCTGAACATTTTATAATTGCAAGATTACAAATGCAACCCTTTGTGCAATTGTAACCATTAGCAATAATTTCTAGTATTTGGAAAGGCCAAACTCACTAAATAATTTCCATGCTATTAGGTATAGTCAACCAAATTTATATTTTGGTCTTATTGGACAGAGGGTTCAATTTGAAATCCATAGCAAAAAGATTTACCCAAAAATAATTTACAAAACAATTTTGATGGGTAAAATACTCCTAAAAAGGTTCTGCCTAAAACTTCTATTTTTCTGATTGAAATAATGCCTCAGCAGTGAAGCTCTCATTTTTCTGAATCCATAGACACCAAAATTGCATTTTTCTGATTTGTGGATCAAAAGTTATTGAATTTCCAAGTTTAATACAAATTCTGCATATTTTCTAATTTAAACAGACGCTCAGGCCTACGTGGCGTGTTCTTATTGGCTCGTACCAGTTCGGGCGGATCGGCAACGTGGGCCGTTGGATTTTAAGTAGAAATGAGTGGATCAGATCGGCTGATACCGCGTCGGTAAGTGGTCTAATCTCAACCGCTGGTGATGGATCGGACGGTGCTCAGCGGGTCGACCACGGACTGGCGGCGCTGGCGGCGGCGAGCGGCGGCGGTGCATCGGGTGGGTGGCGCCCGGTGGTTCTAGAGGGGTAGGGGAAACGGCGATCTTACCGGCGGGTTGCGGCGGTCTCGGTGGTCTCGATGGTGGTCGTGGTCGATGAAGGGGCGCTCAGATTCGCTGGGGATTCCTCGCCAGAGTACCTACCCACGGTGGAGCTCGCGTGTCCGAGACAGTGGAGTCGCCCTGGGGCTCGATCATACAAGGAAATAGGTCAGCGAGGTGTGCCTGGTCGTGTAGAAGTTGGCTGTAACCAAAAGAGAGCGACGGGAACCTGCGTCTCGCCGGAAATCGCCGGTGAACGGCGGCGATAGAGGGTGACGCCGGTGGTGACCGTGGCAACGACCTAGGGCACAAAAAAAGCACGGGAATTGTTAGTAGGTGCGCCAGAGCATGGCGAAGCTAACAGGACAGAGGGGAGGGTGTGGGGCAGTGAGTTCTCGCCGGAATCTTCGTCGGAGCTCATCGGTGGCCGCGGTGGTTCGAGCTCGATTCCGAGCAGCCTAGGGGCTCTCAGGTGGTGGGGTCTGAGGGGAAATGGAGGGAAGGGAATGGGGTTTAAGGAGCAGGGGTCGGAGTGGAGAATTACTCCAGCATTTACGCGAATTTGCTCGAACTGAATCGACACAGAAACGGCAGAGGAGGGAGACGGCCCGTTCGTCCCGCGGTGGAAGACGGTGAGGTGGAGGTGACGTGGAGGTGGGACCGTGGTGTCAGCGTTAGGGGGTAAAGGGGAAATGGTGAGAAACAGAGGGGGGAAAGGGGAGTGCCGGGTGGGCTTAGTGGGCTAGGGTTGTGGGTCGACTTTTTGTTTTTCTGTTTTCTTAAATAACTTTTGATTTAATGAACCAATTTGAATCAAACAAATTTCTAAAAATTTGTAAAACTCAAATTAGGTTTTTAGGGCATTATAGAACTCATTTACTTTCCAACTCAAATTTTTCTAATCAAATTTATTCACTTTGGCTTTAATAGTTAATATTGCCTTTCTTAATTCTATTCTCAAAATAATTCATAACTTCTTATCCATGGCTCCAAATTGGATGAAACCAATTTCTATTGTTTTATTATTTTTCCCCTTTATCTTTTTATCTCTCATAGGAGCTCGTTTGTTAAATATAAATATGGAGTATATCCATAGTGTTGTGTTGTTCTTAGTGTTAACAAATAATTAGAGTTTTAGGGTTTGAGATATTTTTCACTTCTCTTAGTTTTTTTTAAATGCAACCAAGTCAAGATGCTCATGCATGCTTCATGATTTGGGATTTTAAAAAATGCACACCACTTCACAAACAGAAATTATTTTATTTGGCTTGGGTTGTGGAGGCATTATATTAAATGTTCCAAAAGTTTTTGTTCCTTCTAAATTTCAAAGAACTTGGTTCTTCATTTTGTTTAAAATTTTCACATTTCAAAATTTGGAAAATTTTTGGGATGTAACATGAGTACTCTTTAAGTACTCGCAAACTACCACTAACAAGTAATATAGTGCTAAGTTAAAGTGCTAAATCTAAGTTTAACTATAAAGTTAAGTTTGAAACCTAAGCTTAGTTCAGAAGCAAAGAAAGATAAAGTAAAGTTCTAGAATCACTTAAGTTGGGAACCTATTGTTATAAACACAACTCTGTTGTGGTCAAGTCAAGGTTCATCATTCATTTCATAAGTTGTTTGGAAAACATCTGACAACGAAACAGTATGGCCATTCGAACTGTCCATAACCGTGGACACGGCTATTCGAATAGTTTGACACTCTGCAAAGGTGGTACACTTTCACCATAAGATTCGATACATCTGTCAGGGATAACCCTGAATCATCATACTTAGTATGCAGATAATCAAACATAACTTTCCCTTTACACACCCTAGTATAAGCACCTCTCCTATGAGCATGGCCTCCCAACCATGACCATCAGTCATCTTGGGCACTGCATAGGTGGACAACATTGAGAGGTAGCCTCAGCTCAAACCTCTCCCGCGAGGGAACTAATACTAATGCATATAAATTTCTAGCTAAGCCTTACCCAATTCAGATAGTGTGGTTATACGGTAAATTTGGAATGGTATCGCATCTGAATCCAACCATCAATTTTATAAAAGGGTTAAGGCTCATGCCTCAACATTTTCATCATCATAAACCATTTGTGTTTCTCAACACATGTCAAAACATCTCAATAGAATGACTCATCATTACAAGGTTTTCATAATTCATTTTCACCAAGTGCTCCCATCTAAAGCGACTCAAGTTTTTGATCTACTCTAAAATACTAAGTTAAGAGTGTTCACTAAGCTGGAAAAGATGGGTTCAATCTCATTCCATAGAATGACATCTAAAGGGGTTCTAAATAGGTCAAGTTTAATACCCTTTATGCTACCTTCAAAACAAGTAAAGAACTTTGGGTAAAGTAAAGGAAGTAAAGCTTGAAGATTAAACTTGGGGTAACTAATAGTCAAAGTGATATGACTCAAGCATGCCTATAGCATCTTGGATCAAGTTAACTAGCTTAATTCTAGCTTGCTACAATAGCTTGCCTTGGTTGGTGCAGTGGTTGAAGTTTTTTTCTTCTTCTTCTTCTTGGTAGAACTCCTCCTTCTCGTAGACTTGGGAGGTACTATCGTCTATAAATACATACGGAGTATACAATCACCAAACAATATTTAACTAGTATAATTAGCATTCTAAAACACTCATTCGATGATCTATTATCATCCCAAGCATCACAAGTTTACTTCAATAGTTTCACTCTTATTAATTTAGAAAAGTAATTTCTACTCATTGAAAAATTAACTAAGATTTTATATTCACCACTTAAAATATGGGATCATGTGGACACATGTCATCACCACATATCCTAACATGTGGGATTGTGATTTAAGGGTTGGATCATAATTACTTTGGTTTAAGTTCAATATTTAATGATTTAAAGTGACTAGAAATGCCTATATAGCATTATTTTGGTACTAGTCCAAAGTCACTGCATGTCAACCTTAATATTATTACATATTCAGATAGGTATGATGAAATTTGATTTTTGAGAGTTGGAATCAACTCAAAATCTATCTTGGTTGATTTTATAAAAATGTTGCAACATGCAATTGCTTCTGTTTTATTATTTTTACTAGGAGAGATATATAACTCTAAATGAATTAAATCCAACGGCCTTGGATAGATCTTTTCAATACCTTTCAGGCAAAATTGATTTTATGCAATTTGGATTTGTAAATGTCTCTGAATTAATATTCAAACTCAGAGAAAAACTAAGTTTAAACTAAAAAGAAAAATCCTAATTCAAACTAACTGGGTCGCGCGGGAAATCCTAATGGGCCGGCCCAGTGTCACTCCGCAGCGCGGGGCTTAGCTGACAGGAGGGTCCACCAGTCAGTGGCTCCTAACGCGCGAAGCGGTACGGGGCAATGTGGGATGTTGGATTAGAGTGGGGATCAACGACTGTGGATCATCGTCGACGACGGACCTGTCCCTGGCAAGCTCTAACCCTAGCAGCTCGGTCGGGGTGCATAGGGGGCGTACCAGGGCTCCAGCGATGACGACGAGGCGGGCAAAAGGACTGGTGGTCGACGGCAAGCTCAAGGACGATCGAGGAAGCTTCGGGGGTGGTCGCAATCAGCGGCGCCCTTCTCCTCTAGAGGCGGCCTGCTCTGGTGCAATTCCGGCGAACGGCTGCTCCCCTTGCTCCGGCTAGAGGTGTGGGACGATCAGTGAGGTGAGGGGAGTGGAGTGGTGTGGTACAAATGGCTGGGGGTGCCCTCCTTTTATAGGCTCGACGGCGAGACCGAGAGGGATGGGCAGGCAACGGTGGCGACATGGCTACAGGCGGCTAGCGGCATGGCTGAGGGTGGCGATCGACGCGCGGTCTCCTGGCGGTGCTCTAAGAACTTAATGCATGCTTAGGGGCGGTGGTATGCGGTCGGGGGCAGCTGGCGCTCTGAGCGGCAGAGGCGGTGGTGTCCACGGCAAGCGGTGGTTGTGGTGCATTGCGCGGCGAACGGGCGTGTTCCCTGGGTCGTGGCGGAGCGGGGGGCGGCGGCTGCGGTCGAGCGGCAGCTTGTGCACGTGTGTCGGGCGCGGCGCTCTGGCACGTGCTCGGCATGGCGCGGTGGCACTAGGCACGGGGTTTTCTCGGTAGTCCACTGCTTGGCCTGGCTCGGGGAGGGGATAGTGGGCAGCAGTGAGGTGTTGGCTACCTCCTAGACATGGCGAGAGAGAGGAGGACGGTCTACTGCAGCGGGGCAAGGTTTGGCCGGCGAGTTGGTGCTCGGCATGGCATGGCAATGCCACTAGGGGTGTAGGGGATGAGTGCTAAGGGCCTGGTTTGATCAAGAGGGGAAAAAGAGATTAATTGGAGATCAAATGGGGGCAAAACCCTGTTGCAAATAGTGAGCTAGGATTTAGTGTGTGATTCTTCCTACCAAGTGTTTGATGAAATGGCCGCATGAAATTTCTTTTTGAATTTTGAAAAGATTTTTGGTGGGTGTGCTAGGCATAAGCTTGAGACTCTGTGGTTGCTTGGGTTTTGAAAATTGAGCTTGTTTGAGTGGTTTTTGAAATAGTGGGATCTTCCCATATGAAATAGATTCAATTTTAAACTGTCATTTAAAATTAGCATTTGAATGTTTTTAGCAGATCACAAAGTGGGCCTGGGTACCTCATTATGTGTAATAGCAAGGTGTGTAAAGATCCACAAATGTTTCTGTTAAGTTTTGAGTACTAGGAATAGCCAAAGTAGGCATGATAGTTAATTATGCCAAAATGACCATTCATTTCAATTATTCATTTTGAGTTGTTTTTCTATGGGAAAAGTTTGGGAATGATTTAGATGATGTTTATTTCACCTAAGAAACATTTTACAATCAATGAATCACAGAACCATGGAAATTCAAATCAACTCCTAATTTAAATGCACATACACATGAATGCTTTCATATTTTGAAATGGAAAAGTTTTTGTTAACCCTAATTTTGAGGTTTTGGATCTTGATAAGCTTGGATTAAAGTTTTGGGATGTTACATCCACCATTAGCTTCTACCGTTTGTTCCCTTTGTTCTTTTTCTCTACATCAAATGAATCAATTGCTTCAGTCTGTCATACAATTGGTTCAACCAGATTTTGATTCATTGGTTCATATGGTTCAAATGCATTGGCATCATTTCTTCAATATCCTCTTGTGTAATTCCTTTACTTTTGAACTCTGCTTCCAATGAATAAAGTAATTCAATATCCCATGCATTTGGTGCAATCTCCCCTTCATTTGGTTCAGTCTCCTCTCAATCCATTGGTTCAATATCCCCTGCATCTGGTTCAATCTCCTCCTGATCTGTTGGTTCAATCTGCAATGTATCCATTGCTTCATTCTCCTCTTGTTCAGATAATTCATTCTCATCTACATTTGCTGATCCCGCCTGATCATCCATTCCATCAGCTGGGTCCACTACATTTTTACAAAGCCTAGCAATGTGCCCTAGGATCCCACAACGTTTGCACTTACGTCGCCGAGGTGGTGCACCACCCTTTGCACTAGCTCTCATCCTATTCTTCCTTGGCCTACATGCTAGTCTAGTAAAAACTAGAGGGTATAGCTTGAAGCCTAGACTCACTTCCATCCATTGGTCTTTTCCCAACAAGGCTAGAACATTCTAAGCATATGCTTCCCTAAATTTGGCAATGGAGAAATAATCCAACATGTACTGATCAACTTCACCCTCTTCACCTCCTAGAGAACCCATGAAAAACAACGCATGCATGCAGGGTTTGCCACGGAGCTGCCATTGCCTGCAATGGCATGTCCTGTCAACCAAACTCACTGAATACCTCCATTGCCTATTTTTACTATTAGTGTATGTTACCTCAGCCTCCATTCCTTTTCTAATGCATTTCATCTTCAATTTGTTTTGCCATGGCATGCAAAGCCTTAATTAAAGATGGGAGGATGAGATGGCCAGCATATAATGTTGATGCAATTCTTTGATGCAAATCGATCTTTATCATGATCATCTGCCTAATCTTATCAAATATTTGCCACAGCATAAGCCTTTTCAATGACTTGACCTTTGCATTCAAACTCTCTGCAAGGTTACTTGTCACATAGTCTACCTTGCAAATTTAATTGAATTGGCTTCTTGACCACACGATTCCATGATGTGCATCCAAGTACTCCTTCATCGTAGGTTTTAGTTAATACAACACTCCAAATGATACAGATGCTTCCTCAAACTGCATGTGTATGAAGCTGGCCATAGGGTGTTAGTATAAACTTTACCCTTGAATTTCTTTGTAAAATTTCGCACTAAGTTTAGCATACATTTGCTATGCTCCACTCCAGGGAATACTGCTTCTATAGATTTCTCCAAACCTTTGCAAGCGTTTGTGTGGATAGTAAGTCCTGGCGGATGACCTATAAGGTCGTGCAAATTCTCCAGAAACCAAGTCCAACTTTCCTATAACTCAATCTCCAAAACTCCAAAAGTAACAGGGAACATCCAATTGTGGCCATCAACCACAGTAGCAGCTACTAGCTGTCCTTTAAATCTGCCATGAAGAGCTATTCCATCTATGGCCAAATAAGGCCTGCAACCATGCAGAAACCCTTGCCAGCAAGCTTTGAAACAAACAAAATCCCTTCTAAAGCACTCCTTCTCCATTGTCTTCCCTCTTATTTTGTACTGAACTGTATGTCTATCTATCTGTACAACACTACCTGGACTAGCCATCTCCACTTCAGCTTTGAAGCTGTAAAGCAACTGAAAACTTTCATTCCATGGACCATTGATCATATCAAGAGCCATTTCCTTTGCATAGAACATCCTCATGTAAGGTACTGTAATATTAAAATTTTCAGAAACTTTTTTATGAGCGTTGTTGCACCAAGTGATGGGTTCGCTCTCATCCAATCCATGATTGCATCTGCCAACCACCTAGTCTTTGCTAGTTTCGTATTGTCCTTTGGTTGTCCCCCTTGAGGTGGACAAGAATGTTCGAACCGGTTACCTTTTATCTGAAACATAATGAACACAATGACCTAAAATACACAACTGGTTGTAATACCTGAACCAAACTCCTCCTAAGCATAGTGGATGCGTGCATCCTCCACCTACACCTCTAGTATGGGCACTTCACTATGAACCTTGTTGGCTCACTCTTAATAACAACATAATTATTATTGGTGCAGATGCAATATGTAGTAAGGGCATTACGACATTCCCGCATCATTTCAAATACGATGCCTTATGAAATCTTAGGATCGTTCCTGACCCACTCAATTACTGGCAAGTCCTCACCATCATACTTGGCTAAAATAAGACAATCATTATTCTCCTTATTCTCTTCTTCATCAGTGTCATCAAATCTAGCACCGTGGGCTAATTCCTCCGTGTATTGATCCTCTAGTGCCTGTTTACTAAATGTATCTATCAATTCTGGAAACATCAACTCATCCTCATCATCTAGTGGAGGCGCTCCCTTGGCAAGCTCTGTCTGTCCTCCACATCGATCGTACGAGTGATTTGCCTTACACTCGCAGTGCAAACTAATGGTACTGCTGTGGACCTACAAGTTTAGCTAGGAAAGTGAGACAAGTTCTTTTGGTGTCTCTCTTTGTTGAGAGATGAAAACTTTTTGCTCTTGTTTCTTTAATCAATTAAGAGTACTCAAGTTGGCACCAAAACATTCAGTTTAAGAACAACTCATCTATTCCCGTGTCAAAATTTCAAGACTCTCAAAGGACCTTTTTCCTTTCTTTGTCTTTCAAAAACTTCAGCTCTTTCATAGCTAAATCATGCCACTGTTTTTAACATGTTAATTGGGACTGTATTGTGCACTCGTGACCATTCCAATAAATAATTGTTTGATCAATAATGGGTCAGAGGAGTACTACAACTTCACTTGGAACTTGAAGCCATGAGGAGACTAAAATTTTACCCATCATAGCATTGCTCCTACAGACGTTTACATAACTCAATAGCCGAAATCAAGTGGTTTCCCACATTTAGATCGTTCGTTGGCCAGCGGAGTTAATAGTTCCCCATGGAGCACGACAATGTTGTAATGACACGCGTAAAGCAATATCTTATGGTAATTATTAGAAGAAACAGTGGCATAATCTCTACTACTTCGAAGCATCCATTTTATCAAACAATTTCATTCAAGAGTACTATCGAGTCTATTTATATTAAGCTCAAATGGGATGGAGTAGTTCCAAAATCAAATTCTTTGGGCTAAACGTGGACTCATGTCATTTTTGGTTGCTTTTGCTTGTTGTAAAAATATAGGAAATATTTTTAACCAAGTTCATTGCTCATTATTTCAAAGCTAAAAGGAGACACTAGCAAAGGAATAGAATTTATAGGATAACAAGCTAAGTGGAGAGTGACTCTAGTGCAAGCGAGTAAATAATTGTAGGATCAATTTAAGGTTGTAGAAAGGGTGATGAACTCGTATTTGGGTCGAACCCCCTCTGTATTTCCATATTGCCAAGTCAGCTGAAATTGAGAAATCTCCGAGGGAAACAAAGAAATGAACTCGTAATAATAGTTAAAACTAATATTTTTTGTATTTTTGTTTTAGGAATGCAAACTGAAAGTAAACATGCAATTTTGAAGAAATAAATCAAAAGAAGAAATAAAAAAATGAATGCAAGGGTTGGAGGTTTTCAAAGCTCCCCCAAGCATATGTTATTGCCAGGCTCAGTTGTTGCTGTCATTCGGCGGCTGATGTGTATACTGCTGGTAGAAGTCGGGGAAGTGGGTCATGAAGTGACTAAAGTTGTGAGTCAAGGCACTCACATCTTCATTCAATCCTTGTAGAGTGTGATCAATCTCCCCAACGCGTTGGTTGAGCTGCTGAAGTTCTTGATATGGGACATAGTTGTACCCCTGTTGCGGCTTGTTGGGCCATGGGTCCTAGGATCCCCCTGCTGCTGCTGTTGCTGCTATCCCTCCCAAGCAAGGTTGTATCCCTTCTCAGCCTCATGGTCCTGATCATCCTCGTCGTGCTCCTCTCCTTCTTCATCTTCCTCTTGATCAGACTGAAGTTCATCTATGATCTCCATCACTTGATCCTTGGTGAGGATCCAAGTGTCCTTCTCCACTATCGAGAAGGCTTATGGACAGGGCAATAGAACCTACTCACCCTGTGTATCACCAAGATAACTAAACGGATAGGCTCGGAGCCACCCGTTAGCTTATTAAACATCAAGGAAGCCACAAGTAGTTAGATACTTGACGTCCATAAGTTTGGAGCCATCAACAGGTTGCATATCAAGTAATGTAACATTTAATCCATGGGAAAGGTGGGTTACCAATCCACCAATGCGGATATCACCGTTCATCTTGTTGCTTTGGTGACGAAAGTGCTAGATAAGTGGAGCTACAGGATTGGGGCTTTGTGGTGCATCGGGGAAAAGAACCTTGGTGATCATTGCCATGTCCGCATTGGCCATGGAACCGGTATCTCCTCTTCCCAGCAGTGTGTTGGCGAGGAACAAGGCGTAGTAGCGAATTGTTGGGTTCTGAATGTTGGGCATCTTCTTCTGGTAGAATTCACTGCTACCATTAACAAAAATAACCTCCCAAGTTTCTCTACTTGTCACGCTATAGAGGTTAGTAACAAAAATAACCTCCCAAGAACCTCCCAAGTTTCTTTATCCATCACCCCATCCATGCATGATCATGTGGGGTCATTTTTCCCATAAACCCCACCTCTCTCTCTCTCTCTTGTGTTTTCCCTCACCATCACCTTGTGCTCAACCACAAAACCCTCACCTCACCATCATCTTCCACTTTTACTTGATCTTGGTGGATCACCACAAGACCCTAATCCATCCCTTGCATGATCTAGTTAAAACCCTAACTCCACCCTACTTTAAACCCTCTTTCTCTCTTTCTCTCTATCTAGCCGAGTCCTCACCTCACCACTTGTTCCTCACCAGGTCGAGCCCCTCTTCCTCTCTCTGCCAACGGGGACCCACCCCTTGCCATCTACCCTCTAACACCAACCCTAACCTGAGCCCCTCCTAAACCCTAGCCGAGTCTAACCCTAGCTACACCCGAGCCTCTCTTGTCTCTCTCTCTCTCTGCCACAAAGGGCCACCCGAGCCTGCCTCTCCTTGACCTCGCCCTGGCCCACCTGGCAGCCCCTGTCCGCCCCTCCCATGCCTAGCCGTGCCCAGCACGTGAAGGTGGAGAGGGAAAAAGGTGGTCGAAGCCACCTTTTTCTCCACCGAGCTACCCCACGCCACCCCTCTCCTCTCCCTCGCCTTTATCTCCTCCCCCATGCCTCCTCTGCCGCGCCCAGATCTACCAGGGTCGTGCCCTTCCTCCCCAGCTACCCCTGCTACCCCTTTCTTCTCCCAGCCCAGCGCCCACCGTCGGCCTCCTCCTTCTCCTCTACAAACAGCCGGTGGCGTGGCGATCCTGGTTGTCGAGGAATTCTGAGGCGGACCACTGCCTCACCCCGTACACCGCAGCGAGGAGGAGAAGGCCCAGCCACGCCGCACACCGATGAGCCCAAAGGAAACCCTAGCTCTGGCCGACGTCTGCGTCCTCGCCGATCCGCCGCTCCCCGGCCTGAACCGACCCCACTGATGCACTCGCGGTAAGCCCATCTCCCTCCTAGACACCCCCTCTCTCTCCCGATTCCACTGTTCTCGCCAGACCACCCGTCGAGCGCCCTCTGTGCGGCGAGCTTGCGAGCGTGTCCTCGCCGGCGCGCTGCGGAAGCCTTACCTAGCCGCGTAGCAGCAACCCAGCAACAACCCTCCCCGAGCCCAGCGGTAGCCGCCGCCACGCGCGCACGCTGCGACGCGAGTTCGAGCCCCCGCTGCGCCGTGCCGCGCTTCCGTCAGTTTCGACAGACAATGCGAGAAGAAGTACTGTAGCAGCGGCTACTTTGCAAATACCCCCCCCCCCCCCCGCCCACAATCTTTTGCCTTAACCCGCGGTACACCAGACCCCACCGGTCAGCCCCTTCGAGCTTTTTATAGAAAAGCACCCGCGTTTTCGTATTCCCTAACCCGCGCTACCAACCGGACCCACCTGTCAGCCGCGGTTGCAATCTTACGAAAAGGCACCCGGTCTTTCCGTTTCTCAACCCCTAGTCCCTCTGTGCCGAGCCTGGCCTGCCTCTATCGCGTGGGCCTGCGGTGCATCAGGCCCCACCTGTCTGTGGCTAGGGCTAGCTGCGGCTGAGTAGAAAAAGTCGGCCCCCTTTTCTGTTTTAATTAAAATGAATTTACAGAAATGTTTTAATATAAATTTAAATCTGTTTTTGATAACTTTTGAATTCTAATTCCAAATAATGCAAATGATATATGTTTTTGAATCAGAAAAATGTGAGGAATTCAAATATGCCATTCAAAATATTGTTTAACCACTTTAAATTTTTCGAGATAAGTAAAATTACAATAAAATGCCCTTTTCTTAATAAATTAATAACTTTAATTCTACAACTCCAAATTCAACAAATAATTTGTCTAAATCGATCAGCGCGACGAGCCCGTTCTATCTATGCATTCCTTGTTCTGAATTTAAGCATGCATCATGTCATTATTAAAAATCAGAACTGTTTATGGTAATAAAACTTGACCACATAAATAATAAAAATGTTTTAATCTTGTACCCCACACCTCACCATGCCATGCTACATTATTGCCATGAAAATTGTGCATCATTCATCATGGCATGCTTGTTTGCTTGTCGCATTTTAATTCATATGCTTGTGCACTTTATTTATGTTGGCCCTTGTTTGTTTGGTTCTTCTTCGAATAGACGCCCAGCAGGAGAATTATCAGGAATCATAGGAGTTCTACCCAGATCCATCTCTTGCTTCAACTGAGCTGCCAGGCAAGCAGTACCACATGCTTGCATACATATAGTACCTATTGCATCTATCTTATTCTTGCATCATTGAGTCGCGGTTGCATTAAATTGAATCCCAAGTAGTGCATAGCCTTTACTTTTAAGCCCCACCGAGCATATTCCTCAATCCCATGAGCCATTACTACAGGAGTTGTTTGAGCCATGCGAGTCGTAGAAAAGCATGTGTAGGGTATGTGAGTGTCTGATGAATATCGAGGTACCTAAACAACTTAACCTGAGTAGTAATGGGCTAACTAATAAAAGAGGCATCAGTGAGCAATATCTGCTATTTGGTTTTTCATGCTCACTTGTGTCCCGTAGGACCCCGAGTACTTGATTCATGTTCCTTGACTATTCACACTATCCACATCCGGGAGGCCTTATGGACCCCCCTGAGCCAGAGCTTGATTCATTTCTATTTCTTAGGGCCACAATTAGTTTGGGGTTTTATTACTATCCTGTACGTATGCCATGCTTTACTGTTTATTTACGATTGTGTGTGGAGCACCTGTACTGTTTTGGATCGTGACACGTTTTCGCTGTATCGACAAGCCTAGGCACACTTTCGGGTTCCCAGTCGTTTACCGCCGTCCACACAAACCCTGGGTCCGTTCCGGAGCCGGCCAACTTCACTGCGGGTAGCTTAGTGGGGTGGCCCCCTGAAATATTTCTGAATCCTGTAATCGCTTTGTCGTGAATGGCTCGTTGGGTTTTGAGTTGGTTTTTCCGAGGTTGATCGAGTGTGTGTTGCTATTTGTGCAGCCCTGCAGGGTAAATCTTTTTGAAAGCCGTGTCCGCGGTTATGGATGACTTGGAGCACAGTTTCTCGATCATAGACAAGTATAACTAAAGTACCGCTTTTAATTTGACTAAGTACTTGACTAGTAAATAGTGCAATACTCATGGAATGGTTAATAAAACTACCAACGGATGGGTTGTTCATCCACTTTCTCGTTGGTAAGCGAGAAGGAGGATGGATCTGTTAATTATACTGTTATAACTGTTGTTTCTAATTAACGAATATCCGTCTATCATTGGTTAGGCGGATGGTTAGCGAGTATCTCTGGCTTGTTAGCTATTATCTTTTGCTGAAATTGTGTCACCCCAGTATATGTCCCCTTTAGAGGCATAAAGACTTGCTGAGTACCCCTAGGGTCTCACATGATAAATTGTTTGATTCAGATGAACAGGTGTATTCGCAAGATGGATACTGGGTGGAGGAGACGGATGATGTTGGCAACGATCACTTGGTGTAGAGATTCCGGGAACGGGGATCCGTGAGATCTGTGGGCGGGATGTGTTTATTTATGTGGCATCTTATGCCGATTTGCTTCTTATCCGTACTCGGATCTTGTTTTCCGCTTCCGCTTGATACTCTGATGTTTGATGTATGAGGAGCTATCCTAAACTATTATCTCTATCTAGGATATTTGAATCTTGCCGTATGGCGTTGCAATATTTCTATTTATTTTAGATGGAATGGCTCTGTGAACAGTTGTATGGTGGCTTGCATACATACTCACTTGTGTATGTAGTTGATCCCTTCGCGTGCCGATTACGCCGCTCGTTCTTGTCCCGATGTTCTGAAAGTGGTTAGGACGACCGAAAGGTCTACCTATGAGTGGCCCCTGGGCCCCACCGTACTATTTTAACCACTCTCGCTCATCCAGGCATGCAACTAAGAGTGTAATTCACCGAGCTAGTTACACCAGGCTTGTGGGTAGTTTTCTCCCACGTTCTGACTAAAGTTGCCTATAATCTTTCTTATTTAGTTACCTTTTTAATAGGATTAAACCTGTTTATGAATTTAACAATGCAGTTTTCCCAACATTTATTGGAATGGCGAGGGAGAGAATATAACCAGTCTAGAGTCTTACCTTTAAGAGACTAACAACATGATTTTAGACGAGAGAAGTCTCTTGGTAAAACTTTTGGTCCAAGTGATGTTATCACATCATCGAACTCTCTAAGATGTCTTCCTGGGTCTTCATCTTCCCTTCCACTGAAAGCTTTTTCCTACAAAATTTTAATAATTCCACCATCAAACCGATATTCTCTAACTCTAGGATTAGGGAATTCTACTAGTTTTTTAAGAAATTCAGAACTTGGAGCACTGTATGCTCTGATAGATTTCTCAGGTTTCCTGGCAGTTGTCCTGTAAGTAGACATGATTTTCATAATACCACTCAGGTTTTCAACCTCAACTTTATTCGATCTTAGAAGTTTTTCAATAATTTCCTCGTGCCTTTGAGCAGGCACGCACTCAATATAATATGGTAAATAGGTCCTACTAGAGCGTGTAGACCCTTTGTCTCCTAGGGAGAACATTTTGTAGTAGTAACACCTGAAATGTCAAGAGACAAACACTTAGCGCTTAGCTTCCCAACAACGGCGCTAGAAAATAGCTTGATGTCTGCAAGTGCACAAATCGTTTGTAGGCAGTTTCGAAGTATAGATATCGATCCCACAAGGAGCCCAAAGGTAAGTGTTTATGAGTGAAGTCTTTGTCACACCCAAAGTTGTCACAGGTCTTCGAGTGAATTGACTGCAAGTGTTGAAATGAGAATGAAATTTGGATTAAACTGGGTGCATTTAAATAAAACTAAAATGTAAACTTCAGAAATAAAGAGCATAAAAGTAAAGAATGATTTGGTTGTTTGTAGTTTTCCGCATATGGCAAATGAAGGCACGGGGAGATACAGTTCATGATGATAGTGACTATGCCAGGTGGATGAATGATAAGTGTAACAATTATAATCTTATAAGTATATGTGTAGGCGAGCAACACATAATTAGCCGGAACTCCTCTTGGTAGATTTCGTCCCAACTTCAATAATCCTACTAGCCTGTTACCAAAACCATGGTCAGACACTAGCCGAAACTTACTCACACATGAGAGAAGAAAGCATCACCGATATAATTAAACAAAGGGAGTTCTTCTCGATATTACCGTGGAGATCCACAATAAGAATAGAAAAGAAACCCAACACAATTCAAGATAGGAAAAAACAATCTCAACCCCTAGTTTTGCAAGGTGAAGTTCTCTCTCTTTCTCAAGTACAAGTAATGGCTATGGGGGTGTATTGGCTAGGAGGTCGAAGATCGTGGAGCGAGATGAAGAACGTCTTCCCCTTCTTCTCCAGATCTCTTCTTTCTCCTTTTTTGATGGGATGGCGGCTGCTGTGTTGTGTTTTCGCGCCTGGCCTCTTCATGGAAGTTGTCCCTTTTGACAAGACGGAGGAGGTGATAGCTATACGGCCGGTAAAATGTTCCCGCCGTATAGTTGCTCGTTAAAGACTCTATATGCTTCTCTCCATTGCTTCCAAAGAGAGAATTGCTTGTTTTCGCCTGAATATTGTGTTTCTCTAGTTAAAACCTTTTGTTGACGTTCAGAACCTGAAACACACATTAAAAACCAAGATTTCTTTGCTATCAAAGTATTAGCGTTAGGTAAAGCTAGAAATTGATTAAATCCGGGAGAAAACCATCAATAAAAACCATCATAAATGTGTCAAATGTCACAGCTATAAACTCCTCCAAGCTTAGATGTTGCTCGCCCTCGAGTGACAAGGAAGTAAGGAAGAATAGCGGAGATTCAAGACTGAAATAAAAGAACTTACAAGTTTGAGTTGCTATCAAATTCTTTTCTTCACAATCCCTACAATCTTAAACATGAGCATACAAGTATTCACAAGATTGCACTAAGTCCACTTCCTAACCATGTATATCTTGTTAGCAAATAAATCATACGCCCGAGCAAGTTTCAAAAGTTTAGCTAGGAAAGTGAGACAAGTTCTTTTGGTGTCTCTCTTTGTTGAGAGATGAAAACTTTTTGCTCTTGTTTCTTTAATCAATTAAGAGTACTCAAGTTGGCACCAAAACATTCAGTTTAAGAACAACTCATCTATTCCCGTGTCAAAATTTCAAGACTCTCAAAGGACCTTTTTCCTTTCTTTGTCTTTCAAAAACTTCAGCTCTTTCATAGCTAAATCATGCCACTGTTTTTAACGTGTTAATTGGGACTGTATTGTGCACTCGTGACCATTCCAATAAATAATTGCTTGATCAATAATGGGTCAAAGGAGTACTACAACTTCACTTGGAACTTGAAGCCATGAGGAGACTAAAATTTTACCCATCATAGCATTGCTCCTACAGACGTTTACATAACTCAATAGCCGAAATCAAGTGGTTTCCCACATTTAGATCGTTCGTTGGCCAGCGGAGTTAATAGTTCCCCATGGAGCACGACAATGTTGTAATGACACGCGTAAAGCAATATCTTATGGTAATTATTAGAAGAAACAGTGGCATAATCTCTACTACTTCGAAGCATCCATTTTATCAAACAATTTCATTCAAGAGTACTATCGAGTCTATTTATATTAAGCTCAAATGGGATGGAGTAGTTCCAAAATCAAATTCTTTGGGCTAAACATGGACTCATGTCATTTTTGGTTGCTTTTGCTTGTTGTAAAAATATAGGAAATATTTTTAACCAAGTTCATTGCTCATTATTTCAAAGCTAAAAGGAGACACTAGCAAAGGAATAGAATTTATAGGATAACAAGCTAAGTGGAGAGTAACTCTAGTGCAAGCGAGTAAATAATTGTAGGATCAATTTAAGGTTGTAGAAAGGGTGATGAACTCGTATTTGGGTCGAACCCCCTCTGTATTTCCATATTGCCAAGTCAGCTGAAATTGAGAAATCTCCGAGGGAAACAAAGAAATGAACTCGTAATAATAGTTAAAACTAATATTTTTTGTATTTTTGTTTTAGGAATGCAAACTGAAAGTAAACATGCAATTTTGAAGAAATAAATCAAAAGAAGAAATAAAAAAATGAATGCAAGGGTTGGAGGTTTTCAAAGCTCCCCCAAGCATATGCTATTGCTAGGCTCAGTTGTTGCTGTCATTCGGCGGCTGATGTGTATACTGCTGGTAGAAGTCGGGGAAGTGGGTCATGAAGTGACTAAAGTTGTGAGTCAAGGCACTCACATCTTCATTCAATCCTTGTAGAGTGTGATCAATCTCCCCAACGCGTTGGTTGAGCTGCTGAAGTTCTTGATATGGGACATAGTTGTACCCCTGTTGCGGCTTGTTGGGCCATGGGTCCTAGGATCCCCCTGCTGCTGCTGTTGCTGCTATCCCTCCCAAGCAAGGTTGTATCCCTTCTCATCCTCATGCTCCTGATCATCCTCGTCGTGCTCCTCTCCTTCTTCATCTTCCTCTTGATCAGACTGAAGTTCATCTATGATCTCCATCACTTGATCCTTGGTGAGGATCCAAGTGTCCTTCTCCACTATCGAGAAGGCTTGTGGACAGGGCAATAGAACCTACTCACCCTGTGTATCACCAAGATAACTAAACGGATAGGCTCGGAGCCACCCGTTAGCTTATTAAACATCAAGGAAGCCACAAGTAGTTAGATACTTGACGTCCATAAGTTTGGAGCCATCAACAGGTTGCATATCAAGTAATGTAACATTTAATCCATGGGAAAGGTGGGTTACCAATCCACCAATGCGGATATCACCGTTCATCTTGTTGCTTTGGTGACGAAAGTGCTAGATAAGTGGAGCTACAGGATTGGGGCTTTGTGGTGCATCGGGGAAAAGAACCTTGGTGATCATTGCCATGTCCGCATTGGCCATGGAACCGGTATCTCCTCTTCCCAGCAGTGTGTTGGCGAGGAATAAGGCGTAGTAGCGAATTGTTGGGTTCTGAATGTTGGGCATCTTCTTCTGGTAGAATTCACTGCTACCATTAACAAAAATAACCTCCCAAGTTTCTCTACTTGTCACGCTATAGAGGTTAGTAACAGTTGATTCCCCAACGTGAGGGAAGCCGAAAGCATCACATAATTGTTCAAAAGTGATCTCATAGTGCTCCTGGTTCATGGTGAAGCTTACCGTGCACGCATTACCTTTCTCCCCGTGGTCGTCGTAGAAGGAGGCAAGGAACTCATAGGTAAGCTCGGCGTAGGTGTTGTGGCTTGCGTAGCCGAGTACTGTTAGCCTGGCCTTGTTACACATGAGGTCAAAGTCCGCCTTCAACCCCACCGCGGTGAGAAAGCTATGGTCAGCCCAAGGTGTGGGCAGCACCCTCCTCGATGAAACTATGGCCAACTTGGGGTTGAGCTCGTCTCAGGACCCCGAGCCCTCACCACGTTGGCGCTTGCTCTTGCGAAGATATTTCTGATTTTGTTCATCTTGATGCACTAAAAAAATTCACCATAAAACCTTAGCATATAGTTTCTACATGATATACGAACGATTCTACATGGAAAAATTTAATCCTAACATGAGAAATCAATAGGGAAAACGAAACAAGCTTTAGTTCATCCACTAGATCAATATGAGAGTTCCAACCATGGAAATCTAAAAATAAAGCATGGATAGGGAGAGAAACATACCGATTTGTTGATTCCCCCACTCAAACAAATGAAATCTACAAAGAATCAAGAGTTCTATGTGGGTTTTGAGACGTTTGGATAGAGAATATGAGAGAAAAAGTTAGGGAGAAGAAACCTAGCCGCCCTGGCACGATTTTGTGGTCGCGCCGAACTATATGGCCAGAATTATACGGGCGGGATATGTAGTTCCCGCTATATAGTTGCAGCGGCACCGCCAACTAGGGTTTCTTTATGCAGAACACAGCTATACAAACGCAACTATATAGGCCGAATCATAATGATCCCGCCGTATAGTTGGTCATTAAACCGTCTATACCCTCAAGATAAATTTTCTAAATCAGGCATCAATATCTATACGGCTGGAACTATACGGCCGGAATTTTTATTCCCGCTGTATAGTTAGTCGTTAAACTGTCAGTACCTTTGAGAAGAAATTGTACAAAGGCATCGACATCTATATGACCAGAGCTATACGGCCGGAATTTTTATTCCCGCCATATAGTTGGTCGTTAAACCGTCAGTACCTTTGAGAAGAAATTGTACGAAGGCATTGATATCTATACGATCGGAGCTATATGGCCGGAATTTTTATTCCCGCCGTATAGTTGGTCGTTAAATCGTCTATTCCTTTGAAAGAAAATTTGTTGATGACAAAGATATCCGGCCTAACTATACGGCCAAAATTTTTATTCCCGTTGTATAGTTGTTCGTTAAACCATCGGTAGTCATTAAAAAAATTCTATTTCTTCGAGAATACCTTCTTACCCTGAAATTCAGCGAAATACCTTATTTTTTATAGGAAAATGATAGTAGAAACTATCGACCAGTTTAGCATATGAAGAGTATAATTTTAGTACAACCTAATTTCTTCCCCTTAACTGGAGATTTACTTCTTAGTTTGGACTAAATGATGGAGCTAGTCTTTGTAGATAAAACTCAAACTTTTATTTTTATACTTATTCGATGTATCTACTTATTTTTGACAGCTGCATCTTCACGAGCGTGCTTCCGCAAGAATGTCTATGAAAAAATTGTAGGAATGTGATGAACTTTTTATTCTTTAAATTATTTTATTGATTCGATGGGTTGACTCCCATTAAGCATTTTATTAAGAATGGTTGAATAACTCAACCCCTTCTCTGTTCTCGAATTCTTACCTTGGGTTGCCCCTTATCAAAGGCACTTGCCGCATGAACTCGTCTTGCTGGTGGAATATATCGTTCTCCTGCTTCTAGCTTCTTTGGAAAATACCGGATGATTTCAGCATCATAAACATTGAAGATTATTTTTCCCTCAACACAATAAACTGATGCCCCTGCAGTACTAAGGAAAAGTCTTCCAAGTATTATGGATAATTTTTCAACCTCTGGCATCTCAAAAATAATGAAGTGAGTGGGAATAACATGCTCATCTATTCTAAGTAGAACATCCTTAATCATAATAATGGGTTGTTTAGTGGACTTGTCAGCCATCTGTAAGGTGATAGTAGTAGGGGAATACTCCCCTAATCCTAACCTTTTATAGAGGGAGTATGGCATTACACTAACTCATGCACCTAAATCACACAAAGCATTGTGAATATCAGTTTTTCCTATTGAGCATGAAATAGTTGGTATTCCGGGATCTCCCGATTTATACAACAGCTTCCCATTAGTAGGATAACTAGTCACCATGGTAACAGTTTCAATTATTTCATTCTTTCTACTAAGGATATCACGGAGGAATTTAGAATAGGTAGGAACTTTTATTGCATTCGCAAATGGAATTTCTAGACGAAGTTCACTGATGACCCACAAGTATAGGGGGTGTATCGTAGTATTTTTGATAAGTAAGAGTGTCTAACCCAACAAGGAGAAAAAGGTGTTGACGAGTGGCTTGGAGTAGGAATTCTCTATAAATACTTAGCAAACGGATTTTTAGGGTTTTTTGATAATGCAGATAAATAAAGTGCGAGTAAATAAAGGACAATAATAATAATTGCAGCAAGTGGCCCAATCCTTTCTTTAGCAAAGGACAAGCCAGTTGTATTACTTAAGATGACCAAACATTCTCGAGGACACATGGGAATATCGTCAAGTGCTTTCGCTTCATATAGTTGATTAATCTTCTTTAGTTTGATAAGTGTTGTGTGGGTGAACCTGTACTAATGTACTGACCTTCATTGGACTAATACATACTTGTGATTATACCCCTTGCAAGCATCCGCAAGTACAAGAAAGTAATTAACATAAAAACCTAACCACAGCTTTAAACTCTGAGATCCTACACTCCCGTGTGCAAAGGTTTCCTAACGGGGGTTTATGTTTCTGTCACTCCGGCAACCCCTACGATTAGTAGCCAAATACACAATGCATTCCCCTAGGCCCATAAAGGTGAAGTGTCATGTAGTCGATGTTCACATGACACCACTAGAAGAATAACACCACAACTTAAATAACAAGCAATTGAATCTTTCTCAACACAATTCCACTACTAACAACATGACTTCTCCCATGTCCTCAAGATCTAGACGAACTACTCAAAAGACATCATATTGATCAAGATCAGAGATGAAATAATGATAAGTAACAATCTGAACATGAACGATAATTCAATGGTTCCACTCAATAGCATCAACTACAACAAGTAATCGACACCGAGAAAGTTTCCCCTAAGATTCAACCCAATTTTTATAGCGGTATGAAGTGGTGATGATGGTTCTGGTGGAGATGATGATGGAGATGATGATGATGATGATCCCGATGAAGTCCAGCTTGATGTTGGTGTTGATGGCGACGATCTCCCCTCTCCGGAAAGGAATTTCCCCGGCAGATTTCTGCCTGCCGGAGAGCTCTTTCTCTCTCTCTCAGTTTTCTGCCCTGCAGAGGCGGCGGAACCTTTCGGTGGTCACTCTCCGAGTCTTAGGGTTTCGTGCGGATAATATACGCCAAAGAGGAGAGCTGGAGGTGTGCTAGGGTGGCCACACCACCTGGTGGCGCAGCCAGGGGTAGCCCGCGCTAGGGGGTCGTGTGGGCCCCCTGTGGCCCAACTCTGCTCCCCCTTTTGGCATCCTTCGTCTTCTGGAAAATAGGATTTTCCATGTATTTTCTTTAATTTTCTGATCTTCGCGAATTTTGCCTCCAAACAGTGCCTTTTCCGTCAGAATCCTGACTTCAGTGGTCCATCCTCGAAAAGTCATCAACCATGAAAAAACAGATGAAATAACATAAGTATTATCTCTTAATATGAAATATATCAATGAATAGCCAGAAATTATGATATAGAATAGTGATGCAAAATGGACGTATCAACTCCACCCAAGCTTAAACTTCGCTTGTCCCCAAGCGAAAACTGAGCGCAATAAACATGACCTCATATTTATGGAGTGAAAAGTCGATAAAATAATACGAACAAGAAGCATCACATTCATCAATACACATAAATCATAATAGAAGACAACTCACTATTATATAACTTAACTTGTAATAAGTAAAGGAAACACAATAAAGATACATAAAGTAAATCATAATTGGTAATGGCAAACTTTGCTCTTGGTCAAAGAATAGTTAACAATTTGCAGGAGTTCAATCATAAAGGGGTTTTCAATGATAGCTTTCAAAGTAATATTCACTAAGATAAGAGCAATGTGCAAAATAAGGAACATAAGAAACATGATTGAATAAATCATCATATGAATGAATGAAACACAACAACTCAAAATACTTGCTGAGATAGAAAGGAATAGGTTTACTGACTCAAATAGAAACTAAAAGATAGGCCCTTTGTAGAGGGAAGCAGGGATCTCAAGTTTCATAAAGAGCTTCCAAAAATTATGGTACTTATTAGCTTTCAGCTCTCATTGCCCCTATCATAAGCATCTTTAGGTGATTAAGGTTAAAGTGAACAAACTATGGAGTATATGCTTGACAAAGTATAAGTTGGCAATCTCATATCCCTTGAATCGAGGGTCGCTCCTCAGGCTACTCAAGCTTAGTTACCGATAAGTTCTTGCCATAGTAAGTACATGTGTATCATAGAGAACCGCCAACGGGGTACCCCTTGCACATGATACAGGAGCTATCCCATAATCAAAATGACAAGGCAAGAAAACGATGAGCATCTCGGCAATCTTCTTATTTACCATGGGAAAATGGTGCTTTTTTGTCTCTTTCCTCTTTTCTCATCTTTTTTTCCTTTTCTCAATCTCTATCTCTTTTTTTTATAAGAAGAATGCTTCATAGATTGCTCACTATGGTGATGCCACAAGTTTCCACCATGATTAGGCATGGCTTAGGCTAGCGGCCCAGGCGTTTCTGTAACATACATACATAACTCCATGGACTTACAAGCTCCCCTTTCATTTCACACTAATGGCATCCATAAACAAAAGAGCATGATATCAACTGGGTACAATGTAGAAGTGCAATATTGAAAGCGTTCCCCATGACATCATGGTTCTGCTAATCACAACGTATAAGTGCAAGCATATACAACATAGATGACACAATGGTTCAAGTTTATTAGGGGCAAGAAAAGTAAAGTGTGCCATCAAGTTTGTGAGAGCTTTAATCACTAATTTTCACATAACAAGTTTAATTCGAAAAGTAGATAAAAACATGAATTTACATGGAATAGAAATAGTGCTAATAGGTAGGTATGGTGGACACAAATGGCATATGTTTTGCTTTAAGGATTGGATGCACGAGAAGCATTCCCTCTCAGTACAGGTTTTTAGGCTAGCAAGGCTAGGTAGAAAGCATAAGAGTTGAAGGAAACAAACAAACAAACATACAAGTGATAAAAACAAACATGCAATCTTCCTTGGAAGCACAAAAGATCTTAACTAGAGAATACTAAGCTTATGAGCAAATCAAGAAAGATTATGAAATTATATTTCTTAAGAGTACTTTTATCTTTTTATTAAATTCTCATAATAGTGTTGCTACTGATCAAGCCAGGTTTGCCAAAACCAACTAAATTTACTTAATGATCCCAAAGTGATACCAATACTAACAACAAGATCAATCATATAATAGTAATTGAAAACTAAAATAAAATATGCAAAAGAGTAAATGATAGAAATTCTCATTAATATTTCATAACGGAAACTCACACCAAGGGATACATAGATAACTAACGAGAGGGGGGACATTTCCATAATGCAAACCATCCTACATGATAACTTCTCCATTCATGATATGACTCTACTTGGAAGGTAAAAAGATAAAAGATAGTGATGTGATACCGCGGAATTTCCCCAAGCTTGGAACAAGCCAAGGGGATGCCAAAACCTGATGACGAATTACTCCTTCGACAGTGGTGGTGTTCTCTCGATCGAAGTGAGATAATCTTCCAGGATCTTGCGGAGGCTATTATTCTCTTCTTGCAGTATATCCACCTTTCTCCTCAGGACTCAGTACTTAAATTCTTCCGAAGTCACCGCTTGAATAACATCAATATCTTCATCCTCTTAAACATATTGTTTGAGTCATTTAACCATTCACCATCTTATTACACCATTTTCTCCTACAACTTGGAAATTTCTTTCACAAAAAACTTTACACAATTCTCATTAGCAACATTAGTGCATGCAAGATAATAAACCTTTAAGTTTAATTTCAACTAAAATCCATATAAACATAAGCTACTGTAGCAACTCCTTCCGAAAGCCCAAAAAGGAATTCAAAAAGGAAATCAATATAAGAAGCAAACGCAAGAGTAGCAAAAATATATCAAGACAGACCAGCAGGTAAAGATCAATTTTTTCGAAAAATATTTTGTTGCTCAAATCAAAAAGTGCAAAAGTAACGAAAGTTAAATAACAACCTGGGGGCATGCACACAAAAATTTACAGATCAGTACAATGTTCTAGGATTTTTAACAATGTTTTATAGTGAAGCACAAAAATCTGTTTCGGAACAGCAACTTCCCCAAATCTTACTTCTCTCTCATTAGAGGTTGATCTTGACACAAAAACCAAACAAAAAGGATAAGGAGAGGTTATTTCCGAAACAATAACTTCCAAGACTCAAATAAACAAAAAAAACTGAAAGCAAAAGAAATATATTGGGTTGTCTCCCAAAAAGCTCTTTCTTTATAGCCATTAAGATGGGCATGATAATTTCAATGATGCCCTCATAAGAATATGAATTGAAGTAAAAGAGAGCATCAAGAAGAAAAAATATACATGTTTAAGTCTAACCCACTTCCTATGCAAGGGAATTTTGTAAGAAAATAAATTGTTGAAACCAGAGGCTACTAGCACAGGAAAGCAAAACAGGTGCAACATAAAGACTTTCAGTATAAAGCGAGGAAACTTAATATTATTGAGATGCATTAGAACCATCTTCCCTCTCTCATAATAACTTTCAGTATCATGCATAAATTTAACGATATAACTATCACATGAACCATTGTAGCCATGATCACTTATTCTAACAGAAAACATAGGGACACTAGCTCTCATAACACTACTTCGTGAAATAATATTAGAACTATCCTTACAGAGGATAGTGTGTCCATCTTCTACATATTTAGTGACAAAGTCTTCCACATTTGCTATTACAGGTTCACCATCCACTTGTTCATCAAGTTCAACAGCGTTGTTTGTACTTTCATTAACCATACTAGCTATCATAGAATGTTCCTTTACTTTAACCGGGAAAGGTATTTTCTCAATGTCAGGTTCAGGTAAAACATGATTAGCAGTATAAACTTCAATATTTCTTGCGGGAACACTATTAACAATATCTTTATATGGCTCATGATACTTATTCCATTTATTTTTAGGAATTTCAATATAGGAAGAAAAAACCTTAAAATAAGTTACAATAGCTTGAGAGTCTAGACCATAAGCATTCCTAATATTACGAAAGTCATCAGTTCCCATAAAAGATTTACTGCATTCATAATCATAATTTATACCTGACTTTCTTCCTTTCTCATTCTCCCATGCTTCAGCATTGTCTTGAATACGGTCTAGAAGATCCCATTTAGCTGCTTCTTCTATGCGTGTAAATGATCCAGCGCCAGAAGCATACAATAGATCCTTATCATGAAGAGAAAGCCTTGCATAAAAGTTATTGATAATAATATTGTTGGGGAGCTCCTGAATAGGAAATTTGAGCATTAGTAACTTCAATCTCCCCCAAGCTTGAGATGTACTCTCTCCATCAAGAGGCCAAAAGTTGTATATTAAATTCCAATCTTTATGAATCTCACTAGGAGGATAAAACTTCGAATAAAAGAGAGGTACAATTTCCTCCCATTCAAGAGCTTGGCCATTCTTCAACAGCTTGTACCATTCTTCAGCTCTTCCTTTCAGTGATAATGAGAATCACTTCTTCTTGACTTGATCTGTTGTAATACCTGCACACTTGAACAACCCGCATAATTCGTGTATAAAGAGCAAATGATCACCGGTATGGACAGTTCCATCTCCAAAATAGTAGTTATCCATAACACGATCAACAATTCTTGTAGGTATTTTAAAAGTATCATTTTTAGCAGGTGGTGGTTCATCTACTACCTTAGCAGTGGTAGTAGCATTACAAAATAAGAAACTAAGTGAATTATCCATATTGAAATAAAGTAACTAACAAAAGTAAACAATACTCACAGTAGAGGTTTCCTTTACCAGTTCCACTCTCCAATAGCGCTTCACTCCCCGACAACGGCACCAGAAAATAGTCTTGATGACCCACAAGTATAGGGGGTGTATCGCAGTATTTTCGATAAGTAAGAGTGTCGAACCCAACAAGGAGCGGAAGGTATTGACGAGTGGCTTGGAGCAGGAATTCTCTGTAAATACTTAGCGAACGAATTTTTAGGGGTTTTTGATAATGTAGATAAATAAAGTGCGAGTAAATAAAAGACAATAATAATAATTGCAGCAAGTGGCCCAATCCTTTCTTTAGCAAAGGACAAGCCAGTTGTATTACTTAAAATGACCAAACGTTCTCGAGGACACATGGGAATATCGTCAAGTGCTTTCGCTTCATATAGTTGATTAATCTTCTTTAGTTTGATAAGTGTTGTGTGGGTGAACCTCTGCTAATGTACTGACCTTCCTATGACTAATACATACTTGTGATTATACCCCTTGCAAACATCCATAAGTACAAGAAAGTAATTAAGGTAGAAACCTAACCACATCTTTAAACTCTAAGAACCTTACGTCCCTTGTGCAATGGTTTCCTAACATGGGTTTATGTTTCTGTCACTCCGGCAACCCCTACGATTAGTATCCAAGTACACAATGCATTCCCCTAGGCCCATAAAGGGGAAGTGTCATGTAGTCGACGTTCACATGACACCACTAGAAGAATAACACCACAACTCAAATAACAAACAATTGAATCTTTCTCAACACAATTCCACTACTAACAACAAGACTTCTCCCATGTCCTCAAGAACTAGATGAACTACTCACAAGACATCATATGGATCAGGATCAAAGATGAAATAATGATAAGTAATCATCAGAATTCAATGGTTCCACTCAATAGCATCAACTACAACAAGTAATCAACACCGGGAAAGTTTCCCCTAAGAACTATGCAAGATTCAACTCAATTGTTACAGCGGTATGAAGTGGTGATGATGGTGCTGGTGGAGATGATGATGGATATGATGACGATGATGGTGATCCCGATGAAGTCCAGCTTGATGGTGGTGTTGATGGCGACGATCTCCCCTCTCTGAGAAGGAATTTGCCTGGTAGATTTTTGCCTGTCGGAGAGCTCTTTCTCTCTCTCCAGTTTTCCACCCTACAAAGGCGGTGGAACCTTTATGTGGTCGCTCTCCGAGTCTTAGGGTTTCGTGGGGATAATATACTCCAAAGAGGAGAGTTGGACGTGGGTTGGGGTGGCCACACCACCTGGTGGCGCGGCTAGGGGTGGCCCGCGCCAGGCGGTGGTGTGGGCCCCATGTGGCCCAACTCCGCTCCCCCTTCTGGCATCCTTCGTCTTCTGGAAAAATAGGATTTTCTATGTATTTTCTAGAATTTTCTGATCTTCTCGAATTTCCCCTCCAAATAGTGCCTTTTCCATCAGAATCCTGACTTCAGCGGTCCATCCTCCAAAAGTCATCAACCATGCAAAAAGAGATTAAATAACATAAGTATCATCTCTTAATATAAAATATATCAATGAATAACAGTAAATTATGATATAGAATAGTGATGCAAAATGGACGCATCAGTCACCAAGTGCCATTGTAAAAGAATCATAGATTACATGATCTGGTGCTTTATTTAATCTAGATAAAGAAGATTTTGCTCACCTCTCTTATTCTTGTCTTTTACCTTTTGTGGGGGGTTAGGCTCTTTTGTTGCTTTCTTTTGTTGTTGCTTATCACTTTTCTTCTTTTCTACTACAACAACTTCATCTTCATTTCTTATCTCTTTTTCTTCTCTTGGATCAACCGTCTCTACATCAGATTCATAACGGTCATCATGTGTATCACCTTGGTCCTCCTTGGTTTGATCTTATGTTTCTTGAGTTGTTTCATCTTGAGTATCCACCAGCGTATCATCTTCTTGGCTTGCTTTGAGTAAGGATTTTTCCTTTCACTCTTTTTCAGCTTCATATTCTGGTGGTCCTAATGGTCCTGTAACAACTGCACCTCTTCTTGTAACAACATTAGTAGAAACAGGAATATCTATATCATCTCGAAGAAAATTTTGATAACCAGATGCTATTTGTTCACACTGGGTTTCAATCATACTAAGATACGTGTGAACTAATTTGATTTCTAGGACAATCTCATCATAATTTTCCGTGAGTTCTGCCAAAATCTTTTTATGTTTTTGAAAGTGCTTATGAAGGTTATTATGAGATTTTGCTTGTCGATGTTTTAATTCTTGAAAACAATTTCTAGTTTCATCTTCTTCAATTAAAATTTGTAACAAGTCTACTTTGTTTTCCATAACAAGTTTAGAAGGTATACCTTTTTCTTTCATTGTTTTGTGTACTTCAAGCATAAGATCAGGAGTTATCCGAAGTATCCCTTTTTTCAGCTTAGTGCCGAAATCAGGATTATATAAAGAATCATTCTTAGCCCAAGTAGACATCAATTCCAAACATTCTTTAATAGTTAAAGTAGTTATCGATCCTCCTGCTGAGAAGTCAAGAAACTCTCTACATTGAGTATTAAGACCGTGGTAAAATAAATGGCAAATAGTTGATTTAGAAGAGCCATGATTAGGAATACTGTTGATCATTCCAAAGAATATATCCCAGGTGTAGCATCCCATCTGTCTAACATATGTAATGCTACATGGTCTAGTAATATAATGGCTACTTCCTACATATAATTGTTGCATCATAATTATATCATGCTCATGTCATCATGCCACCTTGCATTTGAGCATCATATAAAACCCCTTTTCATTTGGTTCTTCTCTCATATGCATTAGTAATTGTATTTGGCTCTTGATATATTGTATTTGGTTCTTGATGAATGCTTGATGCCCAAGTTGAGTTGGGGGCATATCTTTTATTCAACTCCATCACCTTTCTTTGTCACCACCTTATAATTCCACTAGCCTAATTACCCATGAGCTTTTATTTCTTTTGGCATTTAATCTAGCTCATGTGGGTTGGGATGGATCTAATTCTATTTTTCTTTAGCTTGGCCTTACTCCATATTTTGGAATGCATGTGTATAAATTTCCATGATCATTATTTTGTTTTCACAAGACAAAACATGGCATTTAATGCCCATGCATGGGCCATGCAAATCACCACCATTCTATTCTTTTGGGATTTACTTGGATTTTTTAGTGGAGCATGGTTCTTTGTGAATTAATTCATGTTGGCTCTATTCTTTTGCTTTTACCATAAAACCTTATCCCTCTTTATCCATCACCCCATCCATGCATGATCATGTGGGGTCATTTTTCCCATAAACCCCACCTCTCTCTCTCTCTTGTGTTTTCCCTCACCATCACCTTGTGCTCAACCACAAAACCCTCACCTCACCATCATCTTCCACTTTTACTTGATCTTGGTGGATCACCACAAGACCCTAAACCACCCCTTGCATGATCTAGTAAAACCCTAACTCCACCCTACCCTAAACCCTCTTTCTCTCTTTCTCTCTATCTAGCCGAGTCCTCACCTCACCACTTGTTCCTCACCAGGTCGAGCCCCTCTTCCTCTCTCTGCCAACGGGGACCCACCCCTTGCCATCTACCCTCTAACACCAACCCTAACCTGAGCCCCTCCTAAACCCTAGCCGAGTATAACCCTAGCTACACCCGAGCCTCTCCTGTGTCTCTCTCTCTGCCACAAAGGGCCACCCGAGCCTTCCTCTCCTTGACCTCACCCTGGCCCACCTGGCTGCCCCTGTCCGCCCCTCCCATGCCTAGCCATGCCCAGCACATGAAGGTGGAGAGGGAAAAAGGTGGCCGAAGCCACCTTTTTCTCCACCGAGCTACCCCACGCCACCCCTCTCCTCTCCCTCGCCTTTATCTCCTCCCCCACGCCTCCTCTGCCGTGCCCAGATCTACCAGGGCCGTGCCCTTCCTCCCCAGCTACCCCTGCTACCCCTTTCTTCTCCCAGCCCAGCGCCCACCGTCGGCCTCCTCCTTCTCCTCTACAAACAGCCGGTGGCGTGGCGATCCTGGTTGTCGAGGAAGTCCGAGGCGGACCATTGCATCACCCCGTACACCGTAGCGAGGAGGAGAAGGCCCAGCCACGCCACACACCGACGCGCTCGAAGGAAACCCTAGCTCCAGCCGGCGTCTGCGTCCTCGCCGATCCGCCGCTCCCCGGCCCAAACCGACCCCACTGACGCACTCGCGGTAAGCCCATCTCCCTCCTAGACACCCCCTCTCTCTCCCGGTTCCACTGTTCTCGCCGGACCACCCGTCGAGCGCCCTCTGTGCGGTGAGCTCGCAGCGTGTCCTCGCCGGCGCGCTGTAGAAGCCTTACCTAGCCGCGCATCAGCAACCCAGCAACAACCCTCCCCTAGCCCAGAGGTAGCCACCGCCACGCGCGCACGCTGCGACGCGAGTTCGAGCCCCCGCTGCGCCGCGCGTCCGTCAGTTTTGACAGACAACGCGAGAAGAAGTACAGTAGCAGCGGCTACTTTGCAAATACCCCCCCCACACACACACAATCTTTTGCCTTAACCCGCGGTACACCAGGCCCCACCGGTCAGCCCCTTCGAGCTTTTTACAGAAAAGCACCCGCGTTTTCGTATTCCCTAACCCGCGCTACCAACCAGACCCACCTGTCAGCCGCGGTTGCAATCTTACGAAAAGGCACCCGGTCTTTCCGTTTCTCAACCAGCAGTCCCTCTGTGCCGAGCCCGACCCGCCTCTGCCGCATGGGCCTGTGGTGCATCAGGCCCCACCTGTCTATGGCTAGGGCTAGCTGCGGTTGAGTAGAAAAAGTCGGCCCGCTTTTCTGTTTTAATTAAAATGAATTTACAGAAATGTTTTAATATAAATTTAAATATGTTTTTGATAACTTTTGAATTCTAATTCCAAATAATGCAAATGATATATGTTTTTGAATCAGAAAATTGTGAGGAATTCAAATATGCCATACAAAATGTTGTTTAACCACTTTAAATTTTTCGAGATAAGTAAAATTACAATAAAATGCCCTTTTCTTAATAAATTAATAACTTTAATTCGACAACTCCAAATTCAACAAATAATATGTCTAAATCGATCAGCGCGACGAGCCCTTTCTATCTATGCATTCCTTGTTCTGAATTGAAGCATGCATCATGTCATTATTAAAAATCAGAACTGTTTATGGTAATAAAACTTGACCATATAAATAATAATAATATTTTATTCTTATACCCCACACCTCACCATGCCATGCTACATTATTGCCATGTAAATTGTGCATCATTCATCATGGCATGCTTGTTTGCTTGTCGCATTTTAATTCATATGCTTGTGCACTTTATTTAAGTTGGCCCTTGTTTGTTTGGTTCTTCTTCAAATAGACGCCCAGCAGGAGAATTATCAGGAATCACAGGAGTTCTACCCAGATCCATCTCTCGCTTCAACTGAGCTGCTAGGCAAGCACTAACACATGCTTGCATACATATAGTACCTATTGCCTCTATCTTATTCTTGCATCATTGAGTCGCGATTGCATTAAATTGAATCTCAAGTAGTGCATAGCCTTTACTTTTAAGCCCCACCGAGCCTGTTCCTCAATCCCATGAGCCATTACTACAGGAGTTGTTTGAGCCATGCAAGTCGTAGAAAAGCATGTGTAGGGTATGTGAGTGTCTGATGAATAACGGGGTACCTAAACAACTTAACCTGAGTAGTAATGGGCTAACTGATGAAAGAGGCATCGGTGAGCAATATCTGCTATTTGGTTTTTCATGCTCACTTGTGTCCCGTAGGACCCCGAGTACTTGTTCCTTGACTATTCGCACTATCCACATCCGGGAGGCCTTATGGACCCCCCTGAGCCAGAGCTTGATTCATTTCTATTTCTTGGGGCCACAATTAGTTTGGGGTTTTATTACTATCTTGTACTTATGCCATGCTTTACTGTTTATTTACGATTGTGCGCGGAGCACCTGTACTGTTTTGGATCGTGACACGTTTTCGCTGTATCGACAAGCCCAGTCACACTTTCGGGTTCCCAGTCGTTTACCGCCGTCCACACAAACCCTGGGTCCGTTCCGGAGCCGGCCAACTTCGCTGCGGGTAGCTTAGTGGGGTGCCCCCCTGAAATATTTCTGAATCCTGTAATTGCTTTGTCGTGAATGCCTCGTTGGGTTTTGAGTTGGTTTTTCCGAGGTTGATCGAGTGTGTGTTGCTATTTGTGCACCCCTGCAGGGTAAATCTTTCTGAAAGCCGTGTCCGCGGTTATGGACGACTTGGAGCACAGTTTCTCGATCATAGACAAGTATAACTAAAGTATCGCTTTTAATTTGACTAAGTACTTGACTAGTAAATAGTGCAATACTCATGGAATGGTTAATAAAACTACCAACGGATGGGTTGTTCGTCCGCTTTCTCGTTGGTAAGCGAGAAGGAGGATGGATCTGTTAATTATATTGTTATAACAGTTGTTTCTAATTAACGGACATCCGTCCATATTTGGTTAGGTGGATGGTTAGCGAGTATCTCTTGGCTTGTTAGCTATTATCTCTTGCTGCAATTGCGTCACCCTAGGTATATGTCCCCTTTAGAGGCATAAAGACTTGCTGAGTACCCCTAGGGTCTCACACGATAAATTGTTTGATTCAGATGAACAGGTGTATTCGCAAGATGGATACTGGGTGGAGGAGACGGATGATGTTGGCAACGATCACTCGGTGTAGAGTTTCCGGGAACGGGGATCCGTGAGATCTGTGGGCGGGATGTGTTTATTTATGTGGCATCTTATGCCGATTTGCTTCTTATTCGTACTCGGATCTTGTTTTCCGCTTCCACCTGATACTCTGATGTTTGATGTATGAGGAGCTATCCTAAACTATTATCTCTATCTAGGATATTTGAATCGTGCCGTATGGCGTTGCAATATTTCTATTTCTTTTAGATGGAATGGCTCTGTGAACAGTTGTATGGTGGCTTGCATACATACTCACTTGTGTATGTAGTTGATCCCTTCGCCTGCCGATTACGCCGCTCGTTCTTGTCCCGATGTTCTGAAAGTGGTTAGGACGGCCGAAAGGTCTACCTGTGAGTGGCCCCTGGGCCCCACCGTACTATTTTAACCACTCTCGCTCATCCAGGCATGCAACTAAGAGCGTAATTCACCGAGGTAGTTACAATTGGTATCAGAGCCATCCCACCCTTCAGGGTCTCCGCCAAATGGTCGTTGTCAGTCTAGCAAATATTTTTGGTAGCAATGTATACTAGGGAAAAACAAAACGTGAGAGTAGGACTGCTTCCATTTTTCTTCTTACCCACCCACCCACCCTTTTCTAGTAAGGAAGTGTAAAGTTTTCAATCCTCTTCTAAAAATTCAAACTAGGATTCACGTGTTCTGGGTTCCGTAGTACCATAGGTTGTGTGTGTGTGTGTGAATTCTTTGTCTATCTGTTGCATCCAAATGTTATCTCTATCTGCCTTTTGGTTATCAACTGTTGGTACATTCCATACCGACAGGCCTTTGTAAACCGACGCGATCTATCCAATTCGTGGTATGCCGATGCGATCTGTCTTACTCTTTGTTATCCGACGTTATCTTGTTTGGGGTGTTTGTTTCCATAGCTACTAATCTTTAGGTTCATCTTAAGAAGAAGGTGTTGGGATATGTGTTTTACTTATTCATGTGCGGAGTAATGATTTGAGTGCGGCATGGAGTCGCGACCATACCACTACTTTTATCATTCGCTCTTGTATATTGAATCAGTAGAGTTACTAATCTTGATTCGTTAAGTGGTTTTTTGCATATAGTGGTATTTTAATGCCGAAATTTGCGGAAATTTTTTCTTTGTTAGCTTGTGTACCACACTCCTTGTTCAGTCGTGTGCGATATGTTTAATATCTTCTAGGTTCTTTGAACTTTGTTGATATTTTAATATCATATTAGTGAATTGTATCCTTTAATCTTGGTTAATTCCATTTTGGTACTATTGTGGATTATTATTATTCTCCATTATAGTACTGACTTGTGTTTTATATCAATCACAGGATGGCACCACCACGCCGTTCTGAGGAGGACATACCACCTGAACTGGGGGCTGCATTGACAAGTATTGCAAATGCCTTGGGAATAATGCAGCAGAACTAACATTGCTTCGAAGAAAGCGTGAGGAGGAATGAGTTTGTTCCGCTACGTCCACCTCCCAAGCGAGGAGACATCAAGAGTTTTCTCAAGTTCAACCCACGCTAATTTGAGGTGTCTGATCAACCACTTGATGCGGATGATTGGCTGCGTGAAATGTCAAGGTTGCTGATGACTGCGGATGTTCCTGAGCAAGAATGGGTAAAATGTGCCACTCACCTTCTGAAGGGAGATGCAGCTCTGTGGTGGGAAAATTACCCGAAGGCAGACCACTCTGGTTTTCAGCCTACTTGGGAGCAATTCACTGCGGCTTTCAAAGAGCAATATCTGTCAGAGATTGTCATGGAAAGGATGAAGGAAGTGTTTCTCAACCTCAAGCAGGGCAATGACAATGTCAATACCTATATCAGGAACTTCATGAACCTTTCTTTGTATGGTGGCGATGAGATCTCTGATGACAAGAAGAAGCAAAAGAGGTTCAGGCAAGGGCTCAATGCATCACTCAAATATGCAATCACTCATGCAAGGCCGGGGTGTTTTCTAGAACTCCAACATACAGCTCTGCAGGAAGAAGCAAGTAGGGAAGTGTTTGAGGAGTCAAAGAAACACAGCCGCGATGCAACAAGCTCTTCAGCTATGACAGCTCCTTCTAAGCGCCGCGTGTGGGTTCCTAACACTCCACAGTCGCTCCCGGCTCCACCAAGACCGTCAAGCTACGTGGCAAGGCCACCAAACTCCTTCACCGCGGCTCCTAGGGGCTACAACCACAACTACCCTGGAGCACCTGGCGGAGTCCCTGGCTACGCTGCTCCACGTCCGCCTGGTGCTTGCTACACTTGTGGAAACACTGGGCATCAGCACTGGAATTGTCCAATGAACAACAAAGCTCTTCCTCCACCACCTCCAAGACCCGCGGCAAGTTCTTCTATGGTTCGTGCACCTCCACCTCGGGCTCTCAACATCAACACCAAGCCCGGGTCTACGGTTGCTCGTGCCAACTGTGTCAACGCCGCTCAAGCTGAGCATGCACCTGGAGTTGTGATGGGTATGCTTCCTGTTAACTCAGTCCCTGCACGAGTTTTGTTTGATTTTGGTGCTTCGCATTCTTTTGTTTCTCACAAGTTTGCGCATGAGCATGATCTGGCTATGGCTCCTTTATTGCAAGGTCTTGTGGTACAATCTCCTGGGTCAAACATGAGGGCTGCTCATGTCAGCCATGGCAATCAAATTGAGATTGGTGGCTCTTCGTTTCCGACTTCCTTAATTATTCTGGGCAATTCTGCATTGATGTTATCTTGGGCATGGATTGGTTAACAGCAAATGCAGCTGTGATAGATTGTGCTGAACGTTCGGTTTCTCTGAAAATTCCTGAAGGCCATATAGTCTATTCTCCAAGTCTGACTCCTGCAATTCAGCTTTTCTCTTTGGCGGCTCTGAATGATGATGCTATGGAAGCTACTCAGTGATGGGTTCGTAACATGAAAAACAAAAAATTTCTACCGCAAGAACGAACAAACCCAGATCTAATCTAGATAAAAGCCAAGATCTAATCTATTAGACATGAGCAACGAGATAGATAGAAACTAACCCTCGTAGATCCGAAAGCGTTAACGAGATTAGATCTCGTGGTTGATGTAGTCGATCACTTGCCGATCTCAAGATCGTGTGGACGATCCTTCCGGTGTCGCGGTCCGGCAGCTCTTCCGCAGTCGGTCAAGTGGACGATCCTTCCGGCGCCGCGTTCGGGCAGCGCTTCGGCAGTCGGTCACACATGCGGAGTCGAAGCAGACCTTCCTCTCCTCGTTCCAGCGAGCAGCGGAGGTAGTAGATCTTCTCCACGGAATCCCAGCAGCACGATGGCGTGGTGGTGGTGGTGGAGTAGAGAATTCTGCAGGGCTTCGCCTATGCCTGTGCAGAAGAAAGGAGGAGAGAGGCGGCAGAGATTGGGAGTTATGGAGCAGGGCTTGGAGGGGTGCCCCTGCCCTTTTATTTAAGGGGGGTGAGGCGCCATGGGAGGGGGAGTCCTTGTAGGACTCCCCTTCCTCTAGGCCGCCGGATTGGGGAGTGGGGGGAGGAGTCCTCCTCCCCACCGACTCCTAGTCTTGACCCACCAGGACTCCTTGATCCCTTCCTTGGTTTTCAAGCAAACTCCAAGAAACCTTCCAGAACCTTCCGGAACATTCCGAAACCTTCTAGAACCCTCATACAAATACTCCAAAACATTTCCTAACTTAGAAAATGATCCCCAATATATGAATCTTATTCTCCGGACCATTCCGGATCTCCTCGTGATGTCCCGAATCCAATCCGAGCCTCCGAACAACATTCTGTCTCCAACGCATATTCCATATCTACTTAAAACAACTTCGAACCTTAAGTGTGTCACCCTACGGTTCGTGAATATGCAGACATGACAGAGACACATCTCCTATCAATAACCATCAGCGGGACCTGGAGATCCATAATGGCTCCCACATACTCAACGATGACTTTGCGATCGATTGAACCACTTACATACGAAACTAATTCCCTTTGTCTCGCGATACTATACTTATCCGAGGTTTGATCGTCGGTATCTCCATACCTAGTTCTACCTCGTTACTGATAAGTACTCTTTACTCGTTCCGTGATATGTCATCCCTTGTGACCTAGTCACATGCTTGCAAGCTAACTAGATGACATTCCACCGAGAGGGCCCAGAGCATATCTATCCGTCATATGGATGGACAAATCCCAATCTTGGTTCATGCGCTTCAACACATACTTTCAGAATACCCAGTGACACTTTTATAACCACCCAGTTACGAAGAGGCGTTTGATGTCATCAAAGTATCCATCCGGTGATGGTGATTAACATAACCTCGTGGTCGAAGGAATAGGTTACTATGTATTTGAAAGCTTACTACGGGTGTGTGTCCATCACATCATTCTCCTAATGATATGCTCTTGTTATTAACGACATCCAATGTCCATGATCAGGAAACCATGATCATCCATTAATCAACAAGCTAGTTTAACAAGAGGCTTACTAGGGACTCTTTTATGTTTACAAAACACACAAGTATTAATGTTTCCGGTTAATACAATTATAGCATGGGATGTAAACATTTATCATAAACATAAAGATATAATAATAACCACTTTATTATTGCCTCTTGGGCATATCTCCAACAGTCTCCCACTTGCACTAGAGTCAATAATCTAGTTAAAAACTTGTGCATTCAACACCTATGGCTTTCTGGTGTTGTATAGACACAATTGCTAGTGGTAATCATAATCTTCGGATCTGACACTTCCAGGTCCGTGTGTATTTGCATGTACTTGCGTCTCTACGCATTAATCATTCTCCAATGAGATGGCATTGTATAAATTTGGTCCTTTAGTGAGACCTTTAGTTCCTTCGGCTCAAAATATGTTGATATTATTGTCACACAATATATCTTCATAGTATTAGCCCACTTTGAACCACACCTAGTTTGATAACAAACTACTTAACACAAATGCCCTCCTTTGCTGCTACTATAGCAGTTTATATACTTAGCCTTTTGTTGTAGTATCCGTCATAATGTCTCAATTTTGGAACTCATCCAAATCCATCATGGAACCTCCTTTCCATTACATTGTTCTGCCCATAGTCTAAATTGAGATAAATTTAATTTGTATCTTGTGACAAAACTAGTATCAATGTAACACTTTACAATGAACTACCTTTAACTATTTGTTACTTATACATGGTATATTCTTAGTTCTTCCAAAGCTCATAAGAATATCTTTACTATTGTCCAATGATCATCTTATGAATCATTCTGGTATATGCTCATAATATTTAGAGCATAGGACATATCTAGATGTGTACTTCTCAAAGAATGATTGATCAAAATATTTTTGTGATTTCACCAAGTGTCAAAACACTTGAATCTCGTGTCAACACACTCAAATCTTGACTCAGTCCTTTCCGTGCGTCAAGAACCTTTCTTGTTGTTTCCATATTGAACTCAGTCATCATCTTATCTATGTACATTTGGCAAAATCATATTAGCGCCTCAATCTATCCATATAGACATTGATGCCTAATTTGGGTTATGCCTAAGTCTTTCATCGAAATGAAATTCTTAACCTGTGTCAATAAAAGATACATTATTTCTAATCAACAATATGTCTTTCACATAATGTATTAGAAATATGTCTTAGTGCTCCCACTTAATTTCTTGCAAAATGCAAACATCTTCATCGTCTCTGAAGATTCCAACTCCGCAATGCTCACTTCAACCATTGAAGTTTTGCATACTCTTTTAACATCCTTTGAATTAACAAAACCCTTTGGATCGTGTCATGTACACGTCCTAGGTAACCATTATATTAGAAGAACTTTTTTTGTTTGTTCAACTACCATATACCAAAATATATGTAGTGGTTGCTACATTAATCCGTCCAGACTATATATCGCTATGAAAGATCAAATCTTATCATAGTCAATTCCTTGAACATTGTCGTAAACTTCTTTCTGACATGTCGACTATTTCATAGATGTTTAACATCCATGTCTTATTTCTTTAGAAATCCAAACACGACTGATAGGCTTCACGCCTTTCCGGAGGGTCTTCCAAGTTCAGAAACTTGATTTCTCGTGTATGGATACTATCACGGATTCTATGACTTCTAGTCATTTTATGGAGTGAGGGCCCATCATCGCTTCTTTGCATGTAGTCGGTTCATCATTGTCAAAACAATAACAACTTGCTTATCAAATCTTACTATTTGATTCTTACCGACCCACACGGTTCTATAGGAACTCTAATCTCCGAGATCACACCTTTTTATAATCACGAGAGCCATGAGCATTGTGGCCGCCACCAGGACACTTTCCGGCGCTGCGCTACTTAGCACATATAGCTAAGGTTCAACAACCTTATCAAAGTTCTATTGTCCTCCCACTTAACTTTTCACGAAAAATTCCTTCTTAAGAAAATTGATGTTCCAAGCGACAAACTCTCTTTTGTCCTCGGCGTTATGGAGAAATTCCCAACAAATTCTTTGGGATAACCTACAAAGACGTGCTTATCCGACTTTGGTTGTAAACATTTTACTTATGCATAACATACCAAAATTTAAGAAAAGACAATTCGGGTTTTATCCCAAACCATAACTCATATGGTGTCATTTCAATGGATCACGATGGTGCTCTTTTCAGTGTAAAAGCGGTAGTCTCTAAAGCTTCAATCCTTAATATATAATGGAAGTTTTATAAACGACACCCTTGATCTTACCATCTCAAACATGGTTTGATTTCATCTCTCAAATAGGCCATACTCCTATGGTTTATCGGGAAACACAAATCATAGAACAATTCCTCAAGTCATTAGGTGTTTTTGCTAAACATGTAACTCAAATATCTTCCTTTATAATCGAATCATAAACTCTTTATTTTCTTGTTACGATGATTTTCAACTTCATCTTGAAAGTCTTTGAACAACTTTCAAATATTTCATACTTCCTCCTTATTAAGTAAATATACAGATATATTCACTCAAATTTTCGGAGAAAACATATGAAGCAAAAAGATCCATCGCATATGGCTACACATAATGGACTATGCACATCAGCATGCACAATTTCCAATAAGCTAGTCATCTGTTCCTATCTGGCCTATGGACGGAGTTTCAATTATCTTGAGGAAATTCTCACATGCGTCAATTGATCAAAATCAAAGACTCCAAAATTCCATCAACATGGAGTTTCTTCATGTTTTCTTTCAAATATAATTTAAACGGCGATGTCACTTCATAAGTGATCTTTCAATCATTTGTCTTGCGACATTTTAGCAATAGTGTTTATGGATGTGATTTCTCCCACTAGACTTGTAAAAGTTCATCCATCCTTTATGGAATATGGTAATTATTTGAATAACCATTGTTCTCGTAATTCCGGAACAAAATAACAATTATTAAAACATATCTTGAAGGCTAGGTTTGATGACAACGAAAAACACAATAACACTTTATTTGTTTTCGATGAACATCATCACTCATTCTCTTGCTAGTTACTTAGGCCATTGTAGTTCATGAATTGCGTTGTCCTGTATGACACTTCATACCAACCGATTCGGTATCCAATACCTAAGAGCCACATTTTTGAACAAGCAAGGAATACAACCATAACATGTATATCTTCTATATACCCAAGTTGGACATCTCCAACCTTATAATTTCTGCCAAATATTTTATAGATCCTCTTTCAGCAATTTCTTTTCTTTTAAAAGAATCTATCAACATCAATAGCGGTGTCATCAACATGACACATGGTACAAAGCGTATATAGTCAACTACTAATACCTTTGGACTTGCACTTTGAGGTGGATCACCATCATCAAATGTTTGGTGTTCTTTCAAAAATCCATTCTTTAGTAATCTTTTAGCATAGTAAACATTTAACTTACATCTTCTATTCATCCTTATCATGACAACTTTCATGATCAAGCTGCTATAGCTTATAAAGGTGAATTGTGAGTATAATGTTTCTTTTTCAAAACCTTTTGGAGGATTAGGACGACTAGCGTCTCCAACCTTCACAAATTCTCATCAAATATGAGGACGTATACTCTATCATGTTGTAACCAACACATTGTTTTAGATATCGTAATACCTTTCACATATGATGGTTTCTGAAACAGTGCTTTCAACTCTTAGATAAACTTGATATTAAAAACAATCTTTTGAGTATCAAGAATCATGGAGGCAAACATGATACTTTAAATACTAACACTGGAATTGTTACTCTTGATTTAATACTATTTATTAAACTTCATGGAGTAAATGGAGTTTGCTGAAAGTTTGCAATAGGACTTATAAATTTTAAATTGACACTCAAAACAATACGATACCAGTTCGTAAAGTAAATATCCAGAATTTCTATAGTTCCACTATCTCAACTATAACTAAGCGTAAGGTGGTGAACGGATGCCAATGACTACAACAAACTATGCAAATTCACTTTGATTGTGTTTATGATAAATTGAGTTCGACTAATCCAAATTACAAATGAACTCCCACTCAAAACAACATCCCTCAAGTTGTTTTAGTGATTACATGAACCAAATCCACTACACCAAGTCCGATCATCACGTGAGATGATGTAGCTTTAAAGGCGAACAATCAACATGTTCATCATATCATCCATATGACTCATGCTTTACCTTTCGGTATTCTGTGTTCCGAGACCATGTTTGTACATGCTAGGCTCGTCAAGGTTAACCTTAGTTTCTGCATGTGCAAATCTGGCTTGCACCCGTTGTATGCACACGTAGAGTCTATCACACCCGATCATCACGAGATGCTTCAAAACGACGAGTCTTAGCAACGGTGCCAACTAAGGACGAACACTTTATTACTTGATATTTAGTGAGAGGGATCATCTTATAATGCCACCGTCGCGATCTAAGAAATACAAGATGCATAAAGGATTAACATCACAGGCAATTTATAATTAGTGTGATATGATATGGCCCTTTCTTCTTGCGCCTTTGATCTCCATCTCCAAAGCACGGACATGATCTCCATCATCACCAGCATTGCGTCAAGGTCCGTGGCGCCGCTTCATGGTTGTCCATCACCAACAACAACTATTACAACTACTTGGAATAAAGCTATTACATGATGAATAGACACGCATGTCTTAAACAAAATTTAAAGACAACCATTAGGCTCCTACCGGTTGCCATATTACAATAAGGATCATTGCATACATCAAATATAATCACAATCACATAATGGCCATATCACATCACAAAACCCCTGCAAAAACAAGTTAGACGCCTCTAATTTTCTTTGCATGTTTTACGTGGTTTGGGGCTTTCGCATAAGACCGATCTTACCTACGAACAAGAACCACAACGTTGATACAAGTGTTGTCAGATGCTCATTGTAAATTGAATCTTAACTATGGTGGGAGAGACAGACACCCGCAAAGCCACTTGTGCAAAGCAAGTTACACGTCAAGCGTGGAGCAAGTCTCATGTACGATGACATGTAATGTTAGCCCGAGCCGCTTCATCCCACCATGCCGCAAGATGCAAAGTACACGCTAAGTCATCGACAACAAAAGCATCAACGCCCACAAAAACATTGTGTTCTACTCGTGCAACAGATCTACGCATAGATACGGCTCTGATACCACTGATGGGTTTGTAGCATGAAAAACAAAAAAATTCTACCGCAAGAACGAACAAAACCCAGATCTAATCTAGATAAAAGCCAAGATCTAATCTATTAGACATGAGCAACGAGATAGATAGGAACTAACCCTCGTAGATCTGAAAGCGTTAACGAGATTAGATCTCGTGGTTGATGTAGTCGATCACTTGCCGATCTCAAGATCGTGTGGACGATCCTTCCGGTGTCGCGTTCCGGCAACGCTTCCGCAGTCGGTCAAGTGGACGATCCTTCCGGCGCCGTGTTCGGGCAGCGCTTCCGCAGTCGGTCACACGTGCGGAGTCGAAGCAGACCTTCCTCTCCTCGTTCCAGCGAGCAGCGGAGGTAGTAGATATTCTCCACGGAATCCCAGCAGCACGACGGCGTGGTGGTGGTGGTGAGTAGAGAATTCTGCAGGGCTTCGCCTATGCCTGTGCAGAAGAAAGGAGGAGGAGAGAGGCGACAGAGATTGGGAGTTATGGAGCAGGGCTTCGAGGGGTGCCCCTGCCCTTCTATTTAAGGGGGGTGAGGCGCCATGGGAGGGGGAGTCCTTGTAGGACTCCCCTTCCTCTAGGCCGGCGGATTGGGGAGTGGGGGGAGGAGTCCTCCTCCCCACCGACTCCTAGTCTTGACCCACCAGGACTCCTTGATCCCTTCCTTGGTTTTCAAGCAAACTCCAAGAAACCTTCCAGAACCTTCCGGAACATTCCCTTTGTCTCGCGATACTATACTTATCCGAGGTTTGATCGTCGGTATCTCCATACCTAGTTCTACCTCGTTACTGATAAGTACTCTTTACTCGTTCCGTGATATATCATCCCTTGTGACCTAGTCACATTCTTGCAAGCTAACTAGATGACATTCCACCGAGAGGGCCCAGAGCATATCTATCCGTCATATGGATGGACAAATCCCAATCTTGGTTCATGCGCTTCAACACATACTTTCAGAATACCCAATGACACTTTTATAACCACCCAGTTACGAAGCGGCGTTTGATGTCATCAAAGAATCCATCCGGTGATGGTGATTAACATAACCTCATGGTCGAAGGAATAGGTTACTATGTATTTGAAAGCTTACAGCAATAAAAACTTAATGACTTGATCTTATGCTATGCTTACTACGGGTGTGTGTCCATCACATCATTCTCCTAATGATATGATCTTGTTATTAACGACATCCAATGTCCATGATCAGGAAACCATGATCATCCATTAATCAACAAGCTAGTTTAACAAGAGGCTTACTAGGGACTCTTTTATGTTTACAAAACACACAAGTATTAATGTTTCTGGTTAATAAAATTATAGCATGGGATGTAAAAATTTATCATAAACATAAAGATATAATAACCACCACTTTATTATTGCCTCTTGGGCATATCTCCAACACTCAGAGTGTTCCGGTGGTCTGTGAGTTCCCAGATGTTTTTCCTGAAGAGTTGCCAGGTATGCCTCTTGACCGAGAGGTCGAGTTTGTGATTGAGCTTGAACCTGGTACCGCTCCTATCTCCAAGTGGCCTTATAAAATGGGTCCAGCTGAGTTGGCTGAACTCAAACGTCAACTCGATGAACAAGAGAAGTTGGGTTTCATTTAGCACAGTACTTCTTCTTGGGGTAGCCCAACTATCTTTGTGAAGAAGCGACACAAGACTGATAGACTTTGTGTTGACTATTGGGCTCTCAATGCTAAAACCATCAAGAATAAATATCCCCTTCCGCGGATTAATGATCTCTTCGATCAGCTAGCTGGAGCTGTGGTATTCTCTAAGATTGATTTGAGAAGTGGTTATCATCAAATCAAGATTCGCAAGGAAGATATTCCCAAAATAGCTTTCACCACCCGCTATGGCCTGTATGAGTACCCGGTCATGTCCTTCGGTCTCACCAACGCACCTGCCACCTTCTCGAGGCTTATGAACTCGGTTTTCATGGAGTATCTTGATAAGTTCGTCGTGGTCTATCTGGATGACATTCTAGTCTATTCTAAGTCAAAGGAAGAACATGAAGAACATCTTCGGAGTGTCCTAAACAAGCTTCATGAGAACCGCCTGTATGCAAAGTTCTCCAAGTGTGACTTCTGGCTGCCTCAAGTCTCCTATCTTGGTCACGTCATCTCTGCCAAGGGCATTGCCGTCAACCCAGAAACTATTAAGACAATTGTTGACTGGCTTCCACCCATAAATGTCAAAGAAGTCCAGAGTTTTCTTGGTTTGGCCAGTTACTGTCGTCGCTTCGTTTAGAACTTCTCGAAGATTGCGAAGCCTCTTACCGATCTCATCAAGAAAGGCAAGAAATACCTTTGGACTCCTGCATGTCAAGCAAGCTTTGAAACACTCAAAGAGAAGCTCACTTCCACACCAGTCTTGATTCCTCCAGATACATCAAAGCCTTTCCAGATATTCTGTGACGCCTCATTGCAAGGATTGGGTGCGGTCCTTATGCAAGAAAAACAAGTTGTTGCTTATGCCTCTCGACAGTTGAAGACGCATGAGATCAACTATCCTACACATGACCTCGAACTCGCAGCAGTTGTCTTTGCTTTGAAAGTATAGAGGCATTACTTGCTTGGCAACCGTTGTGAGATCTTTTCTGATCACAAGAGTCTAAAGTATATCTTCACACAGCCTGATCTCAACCTTCGTTAGAGGAGGTGGATTGAAGCAATTAATGATTTCGATTTGACCATCAACTACACTCCGGGAAAAGCTAATGTCATGGCCGATGCTCTCAGCCGAAAAGCTTATGTCAACAACCTCATGGTGGTAGAACAACAGCCTCTCTTGTGCGAGGAATTCCGCAAGCTCAACCTTGAAATTGTGGATCAAGGGTATCTTCTGAACCTTTTGGCAACACCGCTCTTGGAAGAAAAAGTTCGCACCATTCAACTTGGTGATCCTTACACTAAAAAGATCATCTCCAACATTCAGCTTCCGAAGTATGAGTCCTTCCATGTCGACGACCAAGGCGCTCTTTTCTTTGAACACCGGATGTTTGTTCCGAACTACCCGGGTTTGAGAGAGCAAGTTCTTAAGGAGGCGCATGATTCTGTTCTTTCTATCCACCCTGGCAACACTAAGATGTACATGGACTTGAAAACACAATATTTGTGGCCTGGGTTGAAACGATATTGTGCCAAGTACGTCTCGGAGTGTGATGTCTACCGCAGAGTTAAAGCTGTTCATCAGAAACCTTCCGGTCTTCTACAGCCATTGAAGCCTCCGGAATGGAAATGGGAGAAAGTAGAGATGGACTTCATAACTGGTTTTCCAAGGTCACAGAAGGGCAACAATGCAATCTTTGTTGTCATCGACATGCTTTCTAAAGTGGCTCACTTCTTTCCCGTCAAGGAAACAATTTCTGCAATTCAGTTGGCTGAGCTCTATATCAACAAAATTGTCTCTCTTTATGGGGTTCCTCTTGAGATCAGCTCAAACCGTGGAAGCATCTTCACTTCCAAGTTCTGGGGAAGTTTCCAAAATGCTTTGGGAACAAAACTGAACTTCAGCATAGCTTACCACCCTCAGTCGCAAGGACAAGTTGAAAGAATCAATCAGATTCTGGAAGATATGCTCCGTGCTTGCGTTATCTCTTTCGGCATGAAGTGGGAAGAATGCCTTCCTTATGCTGAATTCTCTTACAACAACAGCTTCCAGAAGAGTCTAAAGATGGCACCATTTGAGGTTCTCTATGGTCGCAACTGCAGAACTCCGATTGGTTGGTTGGGCGCAGGAGAAAGAACATTGTTTGGCCCCGACATTGTAACTCAAGCGGAGGAGAAGGTTCACATCATTCTTGAAAATTTGAAGGTTGCTCAAAGTCACCAGAAGAGCAACTATTACAGAAAGCACACGGACATGGAGTATGTCCCTGGTGACCTCGTTTACCTTCGTGTCACTCCCATGAGAGGCACACACCGTTTTGGTATCAAAGGAAAGCTGGCTCCTAGATACATCGGTCCTTTCAAAATTCGTGGAAGAAGAGGAGAAGTTGCTTATGCTCTTGAGCTCCCTGAAAAACTCAAGGTCCATGATGTTTTCTATATCTCTCAACTCAAGAAGTGCTTCAAGGATCCCGGCAGGACCATGGACCATGAACTCATCAATCTCCAAGAAGATCTTTCTTATCAAGAACACCCCACAAAAATCCTGAAGTCGCAGAAAGAAGGACTCGCAACAAGTCCATCAAGTTCTGCAAGGTGCAGTGGTCGCACAATTCCGTTGATGAAGCCACTTGGGAACGCGAGGATGAGCTCCGTGCCAAGTATCCTACCCTCTTCGTGTCTTCTTCTTCTTCCTAGAATCTCGGGGCGAGATTCCTGTTTAGTGGGGGAGAGTTGTAGCATCCCATCTGTCTAACATATGTAATGCTACATGGTCTAGTAATATAATGGCTACTTCCTACATATAATTGTTGTATCATAATTATATCATGCTCATGTCATCATGCCACCTTGCATTTGAGCATCATATAAAACCCCTTTTCATTTGGTTCTTCTCTCATATGCATTAGTAATTGTATTTGGCTCTTGATATATTGTATTTGGTTCTTGATGAATGCTTGATGCCCAAGTTGAGTTGGGGCATATCTTTTATTCAACTCCATCACCTTTCTTTGTCACCACCTTATAATTCCACCAGCCTAATTACCCATGAGCTTTTATTTCTTTTGGCATTTAATCTAGCTCATGTGGGTTGGGATGGATCTAATTCTATTTTTCTTTAGCTTGGCCTTACTCCATATTTTGGACTGCATGTGTATAAATTGCCATGATCATCATTTTGTTTTCACAAGACAAAACATGGCATTTAATGCCCATACATGGGCCATGCAAATCACCACCATTCTATTCTTTTGGGATTTACTTGGATTTTTGAGTGGAGCATGGTTCATTGTGAATTAATTCATGTTGGCTCTATTCTTTTGCTTTTACCATAAAACCTTATCCCTCTTTATCCATCACCCCATACATGCATGATCATGTGGGGTCATTTTTCCCATAAACCCCACCTCTCTCTCTCTCTCTTGTGTTTTCCCTCACCATCACCTTGTGCTCAACCACAAAACCCTCACCTCACCATCATCTTCCACTTTTACTTGATCTTGGTGGATCACCACAAGACCCTAATCCATCCCTTGCATGATCTAGTTAAAACCCTAACTCCACCCTACTTTAAACCCTCTTTCTCTCTTTCTCTCTATCTAGCCGAGTCCTCACCTCACCACTTGTTCCTCACCAGGTCGAGCCCCTCTTCCTCTCTCTGCCAACGGGGACCCACCCCTTGCCATCTACCCTCTAACACCAACCCTAACCTGAGCCCCTCCTAAACCCTAGCCGAGTCTAACCCTAGCTACACCTGAGCCTCTCTTGTCTCTCTCTCTCTGCCACAAAGGGCGACCCGAGCCTGCCTCTCCTTGACCTCGCCCTGGCCCACCTGGCAGCCCCTGTCCGCCCCTCCCATGCCTAGCCGTGCCCAGCACGTGAAGGTGGAGAGGGAAAAAGGTGGTCGAAGCCACCTTTTTCTCCACCGAGCTACCCCACGCCACCCCTCTCCTCTCCCTCGCCTTTATCTCCTCCCCCACGCCTCCTCTGCCGCGCCCAGATCTACCAGGGCCATGCCCTTCCTCCCCAGCTACCCCTGCTACCCCTTTCTTCTCCCAGCCCAGCGCCCACCGTCGGCCTCCTCCTTCTCCTCTACAAACAGCCGGTGGCGTGGCGATCCTGGTTGTCGAGGAATTCTGAGGCGGACCACTGCCTCACCCCGTACACCGCAGCGAGGAGGAGAAGGCCCAGCCACGCCACACACCGATGAGCCCAAAGGAAACCCTAGCTCTGGCCGATGTCTGCGTCCTCGCCGATCCGCCGCTCCCCGGCCCGAACCGACCCCACTGATGCACTCGCGGTAAGCCCATCTCCCTCCTAGACACCCCCTCTCTCTCCCGGTTCCACTGTTCTCGCCAGACCACCCGTCGAGCGCCCTCTGTGCGGCGAGCTCGCGAGCGTGTCCTCGCCGGCGCGCTGCGGAAGCCTTACCTAGCCGCGTAGCAGCAACCCAGCAACAACCCTCCCCGAGCCCAGCGGTAGCCGCCGCCACGCGCGCACGCTGCGACGCGAGTTCGAGCCCCCTCTGCGCCGTGCCGCGCTTCCGTCAGTTTCGACAGACAATGCGAGAAGAAGTACTGTAGCAGCGGCTACTTTGCAAATACCCCCCCCCCCCCCCCCCCCCGCCGCCCACAATCTTTTGCCTTAACCCGCGGTACACCAGACCCCACCGGTCAGCCCCTTCGAGCTTTTTACAGAAAAGCACCCGCGTTTTCGTATTCCCTAACCCGCGCTACGAACCGGACCCACCTGTCAGCCGCGGTTGCAATCTTACGAAAAGGCACCCGGTCTTTCCGTTTCTCAACCCCTAGTCCCTCTGTGCCGAGCCTGGCCTGCCTCTATCGCGTGGGCCTGCGGTGCATCAGGCCCCACCTGTCTGTGGCTAGGGCTAGCTGCGGCTGAGTAGAAAAAGTCGGCCCCCTTTTCTGTTTTAATTAAAATGAATTTACAGAAATGTTTTAATATAAATTTAAATCTGTTTTTGATAACTTTTGAATTCTAATTCCAAATAATGCAAATGATATATGTTTTTGAATCAGAAAAATGTGAGGAATTCAAATATGCCATTCAAAATATTGTTTAACCACTTTAAATTTTTCGAGATAAGTAAAATTACAATAAAATGCCCTTTTCTTAATAAATTAATAACTTTAATTCTACAACTCCAAATTCAACAAATAATATGTCTAAATCGATCAGCGCGACGAGCCCATTCTATCTATGCATTCCTTGTTCTGAATTTAAGCATGCATCATGTCATTATTAAAAATCAGAACTGTTTATGGTAATAAAACTTGACCACATAAATAATAAAAATGTTTTAATCTTGTACCCCACACCTCACCATGCCATGCTACATTATTGCCATGTAAATTGTGCATCATTCATCATGGCATGCTTGTTTGCTTGTCGCATTTTAATTCATATGCTTGTGCACTTTATTTAAGTTGGCCCTTGTTTGTTTGGTTCTTCTTCAAATAGACGCCCAGCAGGAGAATTATCAGGAATCACAGGAGTTCTACCCAGATCCATCTCTCGCTTCAACTGAGCTGCTAGGCAAGCACTAACACATGCTTGCATACATATAGTACCTATTGCCTCTATCTTATTCTTGCATCATTGAGTCGCGATTGCATTAAATTGAATCTCAAGTAGTGCATAGCCTTTACTTTTAAGCCCCACCGAGCCTGTTCCTCAATCCCATGAGCCATTACTACAGGAGTTGTTTGAGCCATGCAAGTCGTAGAAAAGCATGTGTAGGGTATGTGAGTGTCTGATGAATAACGGGGTACCTAAACAACTTAACCTGAGTAGTAATGGGCTAACTAATGAAAGAGGCATCGGTGAGCAATATCTGCTATTTGGTTTTTCATGCTCACTTGTGTCCCGTAGGACCCCGAGTACTTGTTCCTTGACTATTCGCACTATCCACATCCGGGAGGCCTTATGGACCCCCCTGAGCAAGAGCTTGATTCATTTCTATTTCTTGGGGCCACAATTAGTTTGGGGTTTTATTACTATCCTGTACGTATGCCATGCTTTACTGTTTATTTACGATTGTGCGTGGAGCACCTGTACTGTTTTGGATCGTGACACGTTTTCGCTGTATCGATAAGCCTAGGCACACTTTCGGGTTCCCAGTCGTTTACCGCCGTCCACACAAACCCTGGGTCCGTTCCGGAGCCGGCCAACTTCGCTGCGGGTAGCTTAGTGGGGTGGCCCCCTGAAATATTTCTGAATCCTGTAATCGCTTTGTCGTGAATGGCTCGTTGGGTTTTGAGTTGGTTTTTCCGAGGTTGATCGAGTGTGTGTTGCTATTTGTGCAGCCCTGCAGGGTAAATCTTTTTGAAAGCCGTGTCCGCGGTTATGGACGACTTGGAGCACAGTTTCTCGATCATAGACAAGTATAACTAAAGTACCGCTTTTAATTTGACTAAGTACTTGACTAGTAAATAGTGCAATACTCATGGAATGGTTAATAAAACTACCAACGGATGGGTTGTTCATCCGCTTTCTCGTTGGTAAGCGAGAAGGAGGATGGATCTGTTAATTATACTGTTATAACTGTTGTTTCTAATTAACGGATATCCGTCTATCATTGGTTAGGCGGATGGTTAGCGAGTATCTCTGGCTTGTTAGCTATTATCTTTTGCTGAAATTGTGTCACCCCAGTATATGTCCCCTTTAGAGGCATAAAGACTTGCTGAGTACCCCTAGGGTCTCACATGATAAATTGTTTGATTCAGATGAACAGGTGTATTCGCAAGATGGATACTGGGTGGAGGAGACGGATGATGTTGGCAACGATCACTTGGTGTAGAGATTCCGGGAACGGGGATCCGTGAGATCTGTGGGCGGGATGTGTTTATTTATGTGGCATCTTATGCCGATTTGCTTCTTATCCGTACTCGGATCTTGTTTTCCGCTTCCGCTTGATACTCTGATGTTTGATGTATGAGGAGCTATCCTAAACTATTATCTCTATCTAGGATATTTGAATCTTGCCGTATGGCGTTGCAATATTTCTATTTCTTTTAGATGGAATGGCTCTGTGAACAGTTGTATGGTGGCTTGCATACATACTCACTTGTGTATGTAGTTGATCCCTTCGCGTGCCGATTACGCCGCTCGTTCTTTTCCCGATGTTCTGAAAGTGGTTAGGACGACCGAAAGGTCTACCTATGAGTGGCCCCTGGGCCCCACCGTACTATTTTAACCACTCTCGCTCATCCAGACATGCAACTAAGAGTGTAATTCACCGAGGTAGTTACACCAGGCTTGTGGGTAGTTTTCTCCCACGTTCTGACTAAAGTTGCCTATAATCTTTCTTATTTAGTTACCTTTTTAAAAGGATTAAACCTGTTTATGAATTTAACAATGCAGTTTTCCCAACATTTATTGGAATGGCGAGGGAGAGAATATAACCAGTCTAGAGTCTTACCTTTAAGAGACTAACAACATGATTTTAGACGAGAGAAGTCTCTTGGTAAACCTTTTGGTCCAAGTGATGTAATCACATCATCGAACTCTCTAAGATGTCTTCCTGGGTCTTCATCTTCCCTTCCACTGAAAGCTTTTTCCTACAAAATTTTAATAATTCCACCATCAAACCGATATTCTCTAACTCTAGGATTAGGGAATTCTACTAGTTTTTTAAGAAATTTAGAACTTGGAGCACTGTATGCTCTGAGAGATTTCTCAGGTTTCTTGGCAGTTGTCCTGTAAGTAGACATGATTTTCATAATACCACTCAGGTTTTCAACCTCAACTTTATTCGATCTTAGAAGTTTTTCAATAATTTCCTCGTGCCTTTGAGCAGGCACGCACTCAATATAATATGGTAAATAGGTCCTACTAGAGCGTGTAGACCCTTTGTCTCCTAGGGAGAACATTTTGTAGTAGTAACACCTGAAATGTCAAGAGACAAACACTTAGCGCTTAGCTTCCCAACAACGGCGCTAGAAAATAGCTTGATGTCTGCAAGTGCACAAATCGTTTGTAGGCAGTTTCGAAGTATAGATATCGATCCCACAAGGAGCCCAAAGGTAAGTGTTTATGAGTGAAGTCTTTGTCACACCCAAAGTTGTCACAGGTCTTCGAGTGAATTGACTGCAAGTGTTGAAATGAGAATGAAATTTGGATTAAACTGGGTGCATTTAAATAAAACTAAAATGTAAACTTCAGAAATAAAGAGCATAAAAGTAAAGAATGATTTGGTTGTTTGTAGTTTTCCGCATATGGCAAATGAAGGCGCGGGGAGATACAGTTCATGATGATAGTGACTATGCCAGGTGGGTGAATGTTAAGTGTAACAATTATAATCTTATAAGTATATGTGTAGGCGAGCAACACATAATTAGCCGGAACTCCTCTTGGTAGATTTCATCCCAACTTCAATAATCCTACTAGCCTGTTACCAAAACCATGGTCAGACACTAGCCGAAACTTACTCACACATGAGAGAAGAAAGCATCACCGATATAATTAAACAAAGGGAGTTCTTCTCGATATTACCGTGGAGATCCACAATAAGAATAGAAAAGTAATCCAACACAATTCAAGATAGGAAGAAACAATCTCAAACCCTATTCTTGCAAGGTGAAGATCTCTCTCTCTCTCTCTCAAGTACAAGTAATGGCTATGGGGGTGTATTGGCTAGGAGGTCAAAGATCGTGGAGCAAGATGAAGAACATCTTCCCCTTCTTCTCCGGATCTCTTATTTCTCCTTTCTGGATGGGATGGCGGTTGTTGTGTTGTGTTTTCACATCTGGCCTCTTCAAGGAAGTTGTCCCTTTTGACAAGACAGAGGCGGCGGTAGCTATATGTCGGGAACTATACGACCGGAAAAAATTTCTCGCCGTATAGTTTCTTGTTAAAGCCTCTGTATGCTTCCCTTGATTGCTTCCAAAGAGAGACTTGCTTATCTTTGCTTGAATATTGTGTTTCTCTAGTCAAAACCTTTTGTTGATGTTCGAAACCTGAAACACACATTAAAAACCAAGTTTTCTTTGCTACCGAAGTATTAGCGTTAGGTAAAGATAGAAAACGATTAAATCCGGCAGAAACCCATCAATAAAAACCATCAAAAATGTGTTGAATCTCGCAGCTATCAGTTAGCCTTTTGAAATTGTTGCTTCCCATGAAGTCCATCCAACGTTTTTGGGTGACTGATGTCCTCAGTATGCAGGATGGGTGCAGATGAAGCCTGACAAGAATCTGACCAAATACATCGCCTGGCAAGTCATTTATGGTTACATATGTTCTTCCACCGAAGCTAGTAGGATGATGCAAATAGCACAAGAGCATCATCAGAATTAAGTAAACATCACAACACACAATTCTCAATGCACAACCCTAAAAAAAGAATTAAGTAAACACTACAATGCATCATATAATTTGATAGGAAAATTTATCATCGAAATTTCCTACAATGCACGCATATGAAAAACTACCTAAAAAGCAGAGTCTAACAACAAAATAACCTAAACCGCACAAGGAATCAACTAGAGTAGTACGAAAGCACCGCAATATTCTTCACCATGTCGGAACTAGGCAAAGGGAATGAAGAACTTTTTTTGGAGGTCACCGGGAAGGACAGAACCCCCACCTGAATTTTATGTTTTTATCATAAAGAAGGGGAGAAAACAGATGCAGCTTTAGTGACTTGGTGAACCCAAGTCTCACGGTGACTTGCCCCAAGATCCACCTTCCATCTTCGATCCAACTTATGGCAGTGCTCAGATTTTGAACTACGAAGTAAAACTATTCGGAAAAATTGACAAAAACTCAGTAAATCATAGGTGCCTAGGTTTGAATCCTTTGAAAGTTTCATCCCATTCAGATCACTAGTTTGTGATTAAATAGCTTTTTATGTTCCCAGTACTACTAGTTTAAACTAATATCCATTGCGTCTAAAAAACCCTGGAGGAGAATACACAAAAGAGGGAGGGATTCAAGGAGACAACATCCAACGCAGAACTTACAATGGGGTCGATGAGTTTTGAGAAGATGGAGCAGGCGCCGCCGATGAATGATGAGCCACAACCGTTGACGTTGAAGAAGCACGACCACAAGCTGACATATTCCTAGCATCCAACGCAGCCGTCACTTTCGCAGCGGTAGCCAACATAGCCAAATTTGTTACAGCATCAGCCGACGAGGATTTTAACTATGCCTCCACCGCTTTCCAAGCATCACTCAACACTGTCCAAGATCCCGATGCGGTACAAGCATCAGCCTCCGCATCCGCTTCACATATATCCGCTGGTGCTACTTCAACATCCACCTCTGCTTTACAAGCATCCGTTGACACTGATTCCATTGCCTAGAAATGCCACCAGCTTATTTAGTTCATAATGCCCAAAATAAATGCATTCTATCCTTCAGAAATCCTGTAATTGCTGGAGGTTGGGGACGTACGTACCAGCGAACGGTGGTGCGGTGGTGTTCAATGGTGGAGAAGCGGGGATGGTCTGGTCGAGGGAGGGCGGCCAGGCGAAGAAGATGACGATGTGGTCGAGGGACGCATGACCGAGCTTCCTCTAACTCGAAACTAACTTTTGCCCCGCTATTTTGTTTTGTTTTGTGAACCCCGCTTTTTTAGCGGAAAACCACCGCTTTATTAATAGTAGCAACCACACGACTGTTACAAGTTTGTGCGCTTGCGTTGCTCAGTTTCCTTCCTACAGACCTCAAGTTTGTGCACTTATTCGTGTGATACAATGAATTGCTCGGTATAAAATATTCCAGGTGGTAGAAGCCTACCCATTCTATGACATCAAGATCTAGAGTTCAAACATCGACCTGAAATTCCATAATCTACAACTACAAGTTTTAGTTTACAACCAGAAACCTGCAAACAAATCACTCACAACTGGCATTAACATCATCATTAACAGATCTCAGAAGGAAAAATTGAAAGATAAAAAACTACCGCAAGTTCGAATAAGATGATTGTTGTTGCCAAATATAGTCACATAAAGCCAGATCCAATATATATGTCATAATAGTACATCAAATATATATATTCATGGACACCACAGACCAACAGAGCAAAAAACAGTTATAGTACCTGACTTAACAAACAATCATCCTCACAAGAGACCCCAAACCCTTCAAAAAATGAAACTAGAGCGGTTAATATGGTTTATAGATTTTCTCATCTTTTGTAGGATCAGGACTATATGGGCGTGGAGAATCTCGAATTTCTATCAGGGTCTTATCTGCTTCTAGAGCAGAATTTAAAAGATTGTCAACTCGCATTCCCACATGTTCCAAGATCCGGTCGTATGCCTGGCCAATCAGCTCATCACCATCCACATCAGGCGACTCGGGAACTAAGTTGTCAGCCATGAACTTTTGAAAATCAACAGCAGCATCATGAGCAACTGAAATTGATGTATTCCATCATGCAGTCAAATAAGCTATTCGCTTAGTGGATGTGGCGACTTCTTCCTTCAGGCGCCTAATCTGTGCATCCTAGTGTGTCTCTTCCTCTTGAAGGCACAAAATCATGTGTCTATGAACTTTGTATTTCTCACGGAGACATGCAATTGTCAAATCCTTGTAGTGACTAGAACAATTACGCCATGAGCGATATGAATAAGGTGGAAACTTCAGAAAACAAATCCAAAATTAAACCAAATTCTCATTTCAAAAAAATTAAACCAAATTCTTGTTTCAAAAATAATAATCCAAATTCAGCTGCACACATCGTGCAAGATCCACAGTGGTACCACAAATGGCAAAGACCATAGAGGCATATTCCCCAAACATGGGATACATAACTGACATGAAAAGGGTTGTACTTCAGGGTTTGCCTTCTTAGCTGGCACATGAGCAGTCCTGGCCTTAGTAAGTGGCAACATATCAGAATGACTTTGTTTCTACAAATCATGATGCAACAAAAATTATCAATATATTTTAGGGGACATTTTAAGTAATAAAGCGCTCTTTATCAAAAAAATGTTTTGGGCGTCAAAGCATAGGTTACTGAAATTCTAACAAAGCAGCTAGTTACATAAAAACACTTGTCCCTCGATAATGCCTCCTCCACGGGTGGGACATGCACATGATGCTAAATAAAATGGAGCAAAACCAATAAATTTTAGGAAACAACACATCAACTTTGCAATGCAAAGAAGGATACGTGCATTAATCTGATGCCAATGATTGGGCGTGTTCCCCTTTATCGAAAAATATAATTTAAAGAACTCGGCAATGTAGGACACCAGCAAACAACAATATTTTTATGAACGATATGTAGCAAATTACATCTGCATTGTTCAGCAGAGGACCATTCTGTGAAATAAAGCCAGGGGCAAGCTTCCCATTCTCATAAGACTCTTCTTGGCAGCATATACTTACCTATTTTCAGTGGATCTTATAACTAATTCCATGGCTACATCCATGGTGATCCCAGCTTCCTAATGTGGCATATAGATCTACTATTTCAAATAGCAATCACCTAAACAATTATCCAGATGTTTACGGACTCATCGAAGATTGCGCTGATGCGACGGAAAGGTGGCCGCTGCTGGATAAACAAGGTGTGTGATGGGGGAGGTGCACAAATGTGCAAAAAATGTAGCCATACTCGTATATAGATAGAGATAGCAGTAACACATAAACCAAATCAATTAGTAGTAACCACAAACTTCAGACAGGCTATAAGTAGACTGTCAACTACTCCCATATTAATTAACCTAGTGTAATTTAACATGACACTACTATGAGATGGTGAGTACTAGTAAACAAAATGGGATTACTTAATTATTAGTGGAATCTACAGCCAGCCACCAAAAGCATCATGAGAATGCTAAATATGGAGATTGCAGACCATACTTGGTTAAGAAACTAATGTCTAGCTCTAATTACCCAAATCTAAGAGCATCTATCGTATTTATGACTGAGTGCAGTGAGTTGGAGGCATCTGCTAACTCCATAGCCATCTCCTCGGCATGCATCTGATGGCGCTCCTACTCCTCCTCTTCGAGGTCATTGTGGATCTAGACATGTAATCACAGCGACATCACCACGCGTTGTAGCAAAAGTGAGTGTGGTAGATCAACCTAGTGGATGAATGTGCAGCGCTCACATTCGTAGTTACAACCCAAGAACCTACGGCCAAAGTTCGTTCCCTCGAATGTGACCCGGCAAAAGGGCGCCAGGGCGCAGTCGCACCAAAGCCGCAAATCTACATCGGTAACAATGTCGTACCACTCCGCGTCTATCATCCATGACGACATCTGAACCCAGGAAACATCATCGATTGAGACGGGAAGAATAGAGAAAACCCCCGAAAGGAGAGAACCTATAGCATCCCAATTGTCTAACAATTGCAATGCTACTAGCCTAGTCTATATACATGCTACTTCCTACATATAATTGTTGTATCATCATTATATCATGCTCATGTCATCATGCCTCCTTGCATTTGAGCATCATACAAAATCCCTTTCATTTGGTTCTTCTCTCATATACATTATTAATTGTATTTGCCTCTTGATATATTGTATTTGGTTCTTGATAAATGCTTGATGCCCAAGTTGAGTTGGGGGCATATCTTTTATTAACTCCACCACCTTTCTTTGTCACCACCCCATAATTCCACCATCCAACTATATGTGAGCTTTGCATCTTATTTGGTTTACCTCTAGCTCATGTGGGTTGAGATGGATCCACTTCTATTTTCCACATGCTCTCACACTAGCATCATGTTGTTTTCACATTATTGATATGTGGGGCCACCTTTGCATGCTATGTGAGTGGCATCCCTCTTTCTAGCTTCCATATGGATTGTATTGGAATTTTTGCTCATGTTGGAATATTATTGGGGATCTTATGCACCTAGTGGAACACACACACTAGCATGTCCCAAATTATATTCAAATTTGAGCATCTCCATCTACTCCACTTGGAACATCTTTCTAATTCTTTTAGCTTGGCCTTATTCCACATTTTGGAATGCATGTGTATAAATTCCATGATTATTATTTTGTTTTCACAAGATTAGACATGGCATTTAATGCTCATGCATGGGCCCTCCAACAATCACCACCATTCTATTCTTTTGGGTTTTACTTGGTTTTTGAGTGGATCTTCCCTTTTGAGCTCTCCTCTCTCTAAACCCTCACCACCATCTCCTTTCATCTCTTGCATGATCTTGTTAGCTCATCTCAAAAACCCTCTCACCACCTCTTCTCTCATCTCACTCTCCTTATCCATCGCCACACCCCTCCACCTTTGCTTGATCTTGTTGGCATGTGGAGAAAACCCTAAACACCCTAACCAACCCACTCACCCTAGCCTCTCTCTCTCTAATCTATCTCTCAAAACCCTAACCAAACCCTACCCCTACCTCTCCTTACCCATCACACCTTGCTTGATCATGTGGGTATGCAATAACCCTAGCCCTAAACCTCACCCTCCTTGCGCTAACCCTAGCTACAACCACCACCCTTTCAACCCTAGGTCGAGCCACCTCTTGCCTTGCCTTGTCAAAAGCTCAACCAGCTCGGCCACCAACCCCCCAACCTGGTTGACCTACCCCCCCTCCTAGCTAAGTAGAGAGAGAGAGGAGAGAAGAGAGAAAACCCTAAGCCCCCATCGGTCTCTCCCTTGATTAGCCAAAAAGGTGGCCACCACCACCCCCATGTGCCCTCCTATCCTCCCTCATCTACCCCATCACCTCAACCACCTCCGACCCTGTCCAGGAGGCGACAGGTCCCTCTCTCCCTCCCTTCTTCTTCCTCTCCCTTCCACCTCCCATGGCTTTCATGCCTTCCCCAAACCCTAGCCTGGCCTTCCCCTGTGCCGGCTCGAGATGATGGCCACCAGGCCTATGCATGGCGCTAGGAGACTCCCCGGCCTCCTCTTCTTCGGCTTGTACGTGAACCCCCGTCGGAAGGTTGCCGGAGATGCCGTCGCGCCGCCGTAGACGCCATGCTCCCGAAGCTTGGTGTCGTGAGCGCTGCTGCCGATCTACCCGTCCCCAGCAAGCGTCTTCCGCATGAGCGACCTCTGGTGAGCCCCCTACTCGCCGGACTTGCTCGCCTCCTCTCTGATGCCCCGTAGCGCCGCCGCCATTCGTCGAACAGCCGGCACGCACGCAGACGCCGCCTGACCTTGCCGCTCGCGTCACCGCCACCGCTTGGTCCGCCTTTGTTCCTCGTCGTGCCCCGCGCGCCGTGGACCTCCTGCAGCGACGCCACCTGAACGAAAGTCGTAGGCCGTAGATCCCTCTACATTTTCCCTTTTTACGACATGGCGAAACTCGCCACCGTTTAGCCGCCACCGCAGCCGCAACCCAGGCCGAGCCCCTGTTCTCTGCTGACAACGCGCAGCCGACAGTCCGTTGTCGCCGTCGTTTTCGTAGAAAAACCCCTGCCGTTTTTCCCGCCTCAAACCGCAGTCCAAAGTGGCCCACCTGTCACTCTCCCGTGCCTTTTTACAAATAGGGACCCGGGCCTTTCTGTTTTGTCCGCGCCTGCCTGGGATCGCCCACGTGTCGCCCACCGGCTGGCCGCGCGCGCAGTGGACCCGCGAGGCCACTGTCCCCACCTGCCATTGAGCGTGGGTATGGTCGGGCTCGGTGAGAAAAGTTGCCCCGTTGTTTTCTTTTGCCAGCTTAGCATCTCTCCGCTCGGGCCCCATTGTCAGTGGCTCGGGCTAGTTTCACCTAGGTATAAAAAGTTTTGTGTTCCTTTTCTTTTAATAAAAAAATAACTTTAGAAATGTTTTATATAAATTTAAATCTGTTTTTAATAACTTTTGAATTATAATTCCAAATAACACAAATAATATATGTTTTGGAATCAGAAAAATGTGGGGATTTCAAATATGCCATTCAAAATATCATTTAAGAAATTTAAATTTTCGAAATTGCTTAAATGCAATAAAAATGCCTTTTCTTAAATAATTAATAACTTTAATTCTACAACTCCAAATTTGACAAATAATATGTCTAAATCGATCAGCGCGATGAGCCTGTTCTAACTATGCATTCCATGTTCTAAATTAAAGCATGCATCATGTCATTATTAAAAATCAGAACTGTTTATGGCAATAAAACTTGACCACATAAATAATAAAATGCTTTGTTCTTGTACCCCACACCTCACCATGCCATGCTACATTATTGCCATGTAAATTGTGCATCATTCATCATGGCATGCTTGTTTGCTTGTCGCATTTTAATTCGTATGATTGTGCACTTTATTTATGTTGGCCCTTGTTTGTTTGGTTCTTCTTCGAATAGACATCCACCAGGAGAATTATCAGGAATCACAGGAGTTCTACCCAGATCCATCTCTCGCTTCAACTGAGCTACCAGGCAAGCACTACCACATGCTTGCATTCATATAGTACCTATTTCCTCTATCTTATTCTTGCATCATTGAGTCGCGATTGCATTAAATTGAATCCCAAGTACTGCATAGCCTTTACTTTTAAACCCCACCGAAGCTTGTTCCTCCATCCCATGAGCCATTACTACAGGAGTTGTTTGAGCCATGCGGGTCGTAGAACAGCATGTGTAGGGTATGTGAGTGTCTGATGGATAACGAGGTACCTAAACAACTTAACCTGAGTAGTAATGGGATAACTAGTGAAAGAGGCACCAGTGGGCAATATCTGCTATTTGATTTTTCATGCTCACTTGTGTCCCGTAGGACCCCGAGTACTTGATTCATGTTCCTTGACTATTCGCACTATCCACATCCGGGAGGCCTTATGGACCCCCCTGAGCCAGAGCTTGATTCATTCTTATTTCTTGGGGCCACAAAGTAGTTTGGGGCTTTATTACTATCCTATACTTACGCCATGTTTTACTGTTTTACTTAAGATTGTGCGAGGAGCACCTTTACTGTGTAGGGATCGCGGCACGATTTCGCGGTATCGACAAGCCCAGTCACATTTTCGGGTTCGCAGTCGTTTACAACCGTTCTCGCAAACCCTGGGTTCGTCTCGGAGCCGGCCAACTTTGTTGCGGGTAGCTTATTGGGGTAGCCCCCCGAAATATTTCTGAATCCTGTGATCGCTTTGTCGTGAATGCCTTGTTGGGTTTTGATTTGGTTTTTCCGAGGTTGATCGAGTGTGTGTTGCTATTTGTGCACCCCTGCAGGGTAAATCTTTCTGAAAGCCGTGTCCGCGGTTATGGACGACTTGGAGCACAGTTTCTCGATCATAGACAAGTCTAACTAAAGTACCACTTTTAATTTGACTAAATACCTTCCTAGTAAATAGTGCAATACTCATGGAATGGTTAATAAAACTGCCAACGGTTGGGTTGTTCGTCTGCTTTCTCGTTGGTAAGCAAGAAGGAGGATGGATCTGTTAATTATACTGTTATAACTGTTGTTACTAATTAACGGGCATCCGTCTATCATTGGTTAGGCGGATGGTTAGAGAGTATCTATAGACTTGTTAGTTATTATATTTTTGCTGCAATTGCGTCACCCCAGGTATATGTCCCCTTTAGAGGCATAAAGACTTGCTGAGTACCCCTAGGGTCTCACACGATAAATTGTTTGATTCAGATGAACAGGTATATTCGCAAGATGGATACTGGGTGGAGGAGACAGATGATGTTGGCAACGATCACTCGGTATAGAGATTCCGGGGATGGGGATCCGTGAGATCTGTGGGCGGGATGTGCTTATTTATGTGGCATCTTATGCCGATTTGCTTCTTATCCATACTCGGATCTTGTTTTCCGCTTCCGCCTGATACTCTGATGTTTGATGTAGGAGGAGCTATCCTAAACTATTATCTCTATCTAGGATATTTGAATCTTGCCGTATGGCGTTGCAATATTTCTATTTCTTTTAGATGGAATGGCTCTGAAAACTGTTGTATGGTAGCTTGCATACATACTCTTTTGTGTATGTATTTGACTTCGCCTGTTGCCTACGCCGATCGCTCTTGTCCCGATGTCTTGGAAGTGGTTAGGACGGCCGAGGGGTCTACACGTGGGCGGTCCTCTGGGCCCCCGCTGTACTATTTTAACACTTCCGCTTCATCCAGGCTTGAACTTAGAGCGTAGTGTCCGAGGTAGTTACAATTGGTATCAGAGCCATCCCGCCCTTCAGGGTCTCAGCCAAATGGTCGTTGTCTGTCTAGCAAATATTTTTGGTAGCTATGTATACTAGGGAAACACAAAACGTGAGAGTAGGACTGCTTCCATTTTTCTTCTTACTCACCCACCCACCCTTTTTCTAGTAAGGAAGTGTAACGTTTTCAATCCTCTTCTAAAAATTCAAACTAGGATTCACGTGTTTTGGGTTCCGTAGTACCATAGGTTGTGTGTGTGTGTGTGAATTCCTTGTCTATCTGTTGCATCCAAATGTTATCACTATCTGCCTTTTGGTTATCAACTGTTGGTACATTCCATACCGACAGGCCTTTGTAAACCGACGCGATCTATCTGATTCGTTGTATACCGGTGCGATCTGTCTTACTCTTTGTTATCCGACGTTATCTTGTTAAGGGTGTTCTTCCTTCCAGCATGCTTTCACAGAATGTGGAGTTGCTAATCTCTATCTGATAAGTGGTTTTGCGCATCTGTTGGTATTTTAATGCCGAAAAATGCGGAAATTTTTTCTTTGATACATCTGTGTTTCCACACTCCTCTTCAGTCGTGTGTGAAACATTATCTATCTTCCTTTATTGGCATGTTCATGCTAACTCATTCTTTGTCACCAGCGCTTAATCTTGGAGTTCTACTTCATCTCCAAATTCTCTTGGGCTAATTACATAACATGTGTCGATCCGATGCTGGTGATTGTAATTTGGTTCTCAGCATAGCTATATGACACCTATCATGAGTGGAATATGGAAAATTCTATCAACACTATCCTCCAAATGGTGGCGGTTATCTCCTGTGATTTTGAGTTAAATCGTGATCATATCTATGCATATTCAAGTATCTTCGGCAACCCGGAGTTTTCTCAAGGTACTACGGTGGTCTATCATCTGTTATCATGCTTCACATCTTTTTGAACTCCATATCTGCAAAATTCTCTTTGATACGAGGGAATTTCATCTTGTCGCCTCTGATAGCTTTGCTTAAGGTATGAGCTATCATCGTTCCTTTATCCAAGATCTCTTTATTTTTCTAACCGGTGACCCGATCAAGTATGTGAACCAGACGGCAGCTCTTTTCTTTTCTAAAGGACCAGATAATCTATTCTGCCAATGCATCTTCTTCAACACGAACCCATGCTCTTGATGTTGATCTTTCAAAAAAGCATTGGGCTCAGAAAGTGTTTCGAGCGGTTGTTCGTTTCTCCCGCCTCTTGAACGTGATATCCTTGGAATATCTTTATAATCCGTTGTGGTATATCTTGATGATATGCTTGCCTATTCTATATCAATGGAAGAACATGGAAGATCATCTGTGTCTCTTTCTCTCAAGCTTCAAGAACACTGCCTGTGTGCAAAGTTCTCAAAGTGTAAATTTTGGCTTCTTGAAGTCACCTATCTCGACCACGTCCTTTTGCTAAATACATCGCTTCAATTCTGGAATCAGCAAGCCCATTGTTAATTCCATCCTCCACCTTCAATCAAACCCGAAGTTTTTCCTTGTTGGCGAGTTATCATTGTCGTCCCGCTGAAGATTTCCTCAAGACTGCTAAATCTCTCTCAATCATTTCAAGAAGAACATGGAGTTCTTTTCACCTCTGTCTCGTTAAGTAATATGTGGAACCCTTCATCTGGTTGCCATGTGCTTCCTTCATATCTTTTTCGGTGACTTGAGACTTCCGACATGACGACAACATCATCATATTTATCTATCTTGAATCCGGCGAATCATTTGCATCTATCCTTGTTTTCTAACAGAGTTCTAGGAGTTATCCTTGTCAAGATCTTCAGTCTGTTTTGGTAGTTAGGTTGCTTAGTTTTCCTATTCATGTGCAGAGTAATGCTTTGAGTGCGGGATGGAGTAGCTACCATACCACTACTCTTATCATTCGCTTTTGTACATTGAATTGGTGAATTAATGTGATTCCACTCATTCCACGGAAGTTAGAAGTGGCCTTTATCCCTCGATACTTGTACTTCCGTCCTCGTTTTCCAGAGTTTTCTCTCAAGAACATAATCAATAATCTCTTGTTGGTGATCTCGCCCTTTCTACACTGAGCAAAATCTTTATTTATCTGGTGGGAACAAACGCAAACCCTTTTCTTTCCTCGTCTTTCTACCGGTGCTCGACATTCCCAAACAAGAGGGAAGGAACTATCTCTCCCTTTGTTTCATCAATTCTTTTTCTGTGGTAAAGCCAATTATGGTTGATGCCATCAATCGCAAATCTATTGCATTAGCCTTAAGGTTAAAGAAAGCAATAAGTATCTCTACAATAAACTCCAGATCCTCTAAATTCTTTTCTTCTCGGGATTCCACCATAAGCTAGCATTCCCCTCTTTCTCTTGAAGTTATATCCGTGCACCTCAATTGCGTGATTCTTTGGTTCTTACCGGCGCAAGAAGAATCTAATCCGACAATGTCTAACTAAATCTTTCCGTTGATATCAAGGAACTCTATTTTTTGAAGGCGATATGGTTTCCGAACTTCTTTTCCCAAATCCGAGAGAAGAGACAATGCTATTTTCATAGTGGTTGATAACTTCTCCAAGGTCATTCTTTTTCTTCCGGATACATCGGCCTTTCTTATTCTTTCAAGGACTTCTAGTCGTTTATCTTGTTTCTCAAAAAACCGAAGCTATGTTCCTCCTTTCCTGCTTGTCTCACGACAATCCTTCAACTCTTCTAACCCGTTGTTCTCAAGCAAAACGCAAGACTCGCAACAAGCCTAGCAAGTTTTGTAAGGTGTAGTGGTCGCACCATTCCGTGGATCATCAACTTGGGAACGTGAGGGTCACCTTCGTTCCGAACACCCGCCTCTCCTTGTGTTGGTTTCTTTTTCCTAGGAATCTCGGGGCGACATTCTTGTCTAGTGGGGGAGAGTTGTTGCATCCCAATTGTCTAACAATTGCAATGCTAATAGCCTAGTCTATATACATGCTACTTCCTACATATAATTGTTGTATCATCATTATATCATGCTCATGTCATCATGCCTCCTTGCATTTGAGCATCATACAAAATCCTTTTCATTTGGTTCTTCTCTCATATACATTATTAATTGTATTTGCCTCTTGATATATTGTATTTGGTTCTTGATAAATGCTTGATGCCCAAGTTGAGTTGGGGGCATATCTTTTATTAACTCCACCACCTTTCTTTGTCACCACCCCATAATTCCACCATCCAACTATATGTGAGCTTTGCATCTTATTTGGTTTACCTCTAGCTCATGTGGGTTGAGATGGATCCACTTCTATTTTCCACATGCTCTCACACTAGCATCATGTTGTTTTCACATTATTGATATGTGGGGCCACCTTTGCATGCTATGTGAGTGGCATCCCTCTTTCTAGCTTCCATATGGATTGTATTGGAATTTTTGCTCATGTTGGAATATTATTGGGGATCTTATGCACCTAGTGGAACACACACACTAGCATGTCCCAAATTATATTCAAATTTGAGCATCTCCATCTACTCCACTTGGAACATCTTTCTAATTCTTTTAGCTTGGCCTTATTCCACATTTTGGAATGCATGTGTATAAATGCCATGATTATTATTTTGTTTTCACAAGATTAGACATGGCATTTGATGCTCATGCATGGGCCCTGCCACAATCACCACCATTCTATTCTTTTGGGTTTTACTTGGTTTTTGAGTGGATCTTCCCTTTGAGCTCTCCTCTCTCTAAACCCTCACCACCATCTCCGTTCATCTCTTGCATGATCTTGTTAGCTCATCTCAAAAACCCTCTCACCACCTCTTCTCTCATCTCACTCTCCTTATCCATCACCACACCCCTCCACCTTTGCTTGATCTTGTTGGCATGTGGAGAAAACCCTAAACACCCTAACCAACCCACTCACCCTAGCCTCTCTCTCTCTAATCTATCTCTCAAAACCCTAACAAAACCCTACCCCTACCTCACCTTACCCATCACACCTTGCTTGATCATGTGGGTATGCAATAACCCTAGCCCTAAACCTCACCCTCCTTGCGCTAACCCTAGCTACAACCACCACCCTTTCAACCCTAGGTCGAGCCACCTCTTGCCTTGCCTTGCCTTGTAAGAAGCTCAACCAGCTCGGCCACCAACCCCCCAACCTGGTTGACCTACCCCCCCTCCTAGCTAAGTAGAGAGAGAGAGAGGAGAGAAGAGAGAAAACCCTAAGCCCCCATCGGTCTCTCCCTTGATTAGCCAAAAAGGTGGCCACCACCACCCCCATGTGCCCTCCTATCCTCCCTCATCTACCCCATCACCTCAACCACCTCCGACCCTGTCCAGGAGGCGACAGGTCCCTCTCTCCCTCCCTTCTTCTTCCTCTCCCTTCCACCTCCCATGGCTTTCATGCCTTCCCCAAACCCTAGACTGGCCTTCCCCTGTGCCGGCTCGAGATGATGGCCACCAGGCCTATGCATGGCGCTAGGAGACTCCCCGGCCTCCTCTTCTTCGGCTTGTACGTGAACCCCCGTCGGAAGGTCGCCGGAGATGCCGCCCCGCCACCGTAGACGCCATGCTCCCGAAGCTCGGTGTCGCAAGCGCTGCTACCAATCTACCCGTCCCCAGCAAGCGTCTTCCGCATGAGCGACCTCTGGTGAGCCCCCCTACTCGCCGGACTTGCTCTCCTCCTCTCTGATGCCCCGTAGCACAGCCGCCATTCGTCGAACAGCCGACATGCACGCAGACACCGCCTGACCTTGCCGCTCGCGTCACCGCCGCTGCTTGGTCCGCCTCTGTTCCTCGTCGTGCCCTGCGTGCCGTAGACCTCCTCCGGCGACGCCACCTGAACGAAAGTCGTAGGCCGCAGATCCCTCTACATTTTCCCTTTTTACGGCATGGCGAAAATCGCCGCCGTTTAGCCGCCACCGCAGCCGCAACCCAGGCCGAGCCCCTGTTCTCTTCTGACGGCGCGCAGCCGACAGTCCGGCGTCGCCGTCGTTTTCGTAGAAAAACCCCTGCCATTTTTCCCGCCTCAAACTGGCAGTCCAAAGTGGCCTACCTGTCACTCTCCCGTGCCTTTTTACAAATAGGGACCCGGGCCTTTCTGTTTTGTCCGTGCCTGCCTGGGATCGCCCACGTGTCGCCCACCGGCTGGCCGCGCGCGCAGTGGACCCGCGAGGCCACTGTCCCCACCTGCCATTGAGCGTGGGTATGGTCGGGCTCGGTGAGAAAAGTTGCCCCGCTGTTTTCTTTTGCCAGCTTAGCATCTCTCCGCGTCGGGCCCCATTGTCAGTGGCTCGGGCTAGTTTCACCTGTGTATAAAAAGTTTTGTGTTCCTTTTCTTTTAATAAAAAAATAACTTTAGAAATGTTTTATATAAATTTAAATCTGTTTTTAATAACTTTTGAATTATAATTCCAAATAACACAAATAATATATGTTTTGGAATCAGTAAAATGTGGGGATTTCAAATATGCCATTCAAAATATCATTTAAGAAATTTAAATTTTCGAAATTGCTTAAATGCAATAAAAATGCCTTTTCTTAAATAATTAATAACTTTAATTCTACAACTCCAAATTTGACAAATAATATGTCTAAATCGATCAGCGCGATGAGCCTGTTCTAACTATGCATTCCATGTTCTAAATTAAAGCATGCATCATGTCATTATTAAAAATCAGAACTGTTTATGGCAATAAAACTTGACCACATAAATAATAAAATGCTTTGTTCTTGTACCCCACACCTCACCATGCCATGCTACATTATTGCCATGTAAATTGTGCATCATTCATCATGGAATGCTTGTTTGATTGTCGCATTTTAATTCGTATGATTGTGCACTTTATTTATGTTGGCCCTTGTTTGTTTGGTTCTTCTTCGAATAGACGTCCAGCAGGAGAATTATCAGGAATCACAGGAGTTCTACCCAGATCCATCTCTCGCTTCAACTGAGCTACCAGGCAAGCACTACCACATGCTTGCATACATATAGTACCTATTTCCTCTATCTTATTCTTGCATCATTGAGTCGCGATTGCATTAAATTGAATCCCAAGTACTGCATAGCCTTTACTTTTAAACCCCACCGAAGCTTGTTCCTCCATCCCATGAGCCATTACTACAGGAGTTGTTTGAGCCATGCGGGTCGTAGAACAGCATGTGTAGGGTATGTGAATGTCTGATGGATAACGAGGTACCTAAACAACTAAACCTGAGTAGTAATGGGATAACTAATGAAAGAGGCACCGGTGGGAAATATCTGTTATTTGGTTTTTCATGCTCACTTGTGTCCCGTAGGACCCCGAGTACTTGATTCATGTTCCTTGACTATTCGCACTACCCACATCCGGGAGGCCTTATGGACCCCCCTGAGCTAGAGCTTGATTCATTCTTATTTCTTGGGGCCACAAAGTAGTTTGGGGCTTTATTAGTATCCTGTACTTATGCCATGTTTTACTGTTTTACTTAAGATTGTGCGAGGAGCACCTGTACTGTTTAGGGATCGTGGCACGATTTCGCGGCATCGACAAGCCCAGTCACATTTTCGGGTTCCCAGTCGTTTACAACCATTCTCGCAAACCCTGGGTCTGTCTCGGAGCCGGCCAACTTCGTTGCGGGTAGCTTATTGGGGTGGCCCCCCCGAAATATTTCTGAATCCTGTGATCGCTTTGTCGTGAATGCCTTGTTGGGTTTTGATTTGCTTTTTCCAAGGTTGATCGAGTGTGTGTTGCTATTTGTGCACCCCTACAGGGTAAATCTTTCTGAAAGCCATGTCCGCGGTTATGGACGACTTGGAGCACAGTTTCTCGATCATAGACAAGTATAACTAAAGTACCGCTTTTAATTTGACTAAATATATGCCTAGTAAATAGTGTAATACTCATGGAATGGTTAATAAAACTGCCAACGGTTGGGTTGTTCGTCCGCTTTCTCGTTGGTAAGCGAGAAGGAGGATGGATCTGTTAATTATACTGTTATAACTGTTGTTACTAATTAACGGACATCCGTCTATCATTAGTTAGGCGGATGGTTAGCGAGTATCTATAGACTTGTTAGTTATTATATTTTTGCTGCAATTGCGTCACCCCCAGGTATATGTCCCCTTTAGAGGCATAAAGACTTGCTGGGTACCCCTAGGGTCTCACACGATAAATTGTTTGATTCAGATGAACAGGTGTATTCGCAAGATGGATACTGGGTGGAGGAGACAGATGATGTTGGCAACGATCACTCGGTGTAGAGATTCCGGGGATGGGGATCCGTGAGATCTGTTGGTGGGATGTGCTTATTTATGTGGCATCTTATGCCGATTTGCTTCTTATCCGTACTCGAATCTTGTTTTCCGCTTCCGCCTGATACTCTGATGTTTGATGTATGAGAAGCTATCCTAAACTATTATCTCTATCTAGGATATTTGAATCTTGCCATATGGCGTTGCAATATTTCTATTTCTTTTAGATGGAATGGCTCTGAAAACTGTTGTATGGTAGCTTGCATACATACTCACTTGTGTATGTATTTGATCTCTTCGCATGTTGCCTACGCCGCTCGCTCTTGTCCCGATGTCTTGGAAGTGGTTAGGACGGCCGACGGGTCTACACGTGGGCGGTCCTCTGGGCTCCCACTATACTATTTTAACCACTTCCGCTTCATCCAGGCTTGAACTTAGAGCGTAGGGTCCGAGGTAGTTACAGAACCCATAAGCTGAATTCGAGAAAATAAACAGAGACCATGAACTCTGGCGTACTTACCCTAACTTGTCCGCCTTGCGCATCAAGATCACCCGTCGTTCGCTGGACCGACATGACTAAATCCGTCAACATTGCTCAAAAAATGAGCGCGCCTGCAAAGCCTAGCGCAAGGGCTTCGTGGAGAAGGAAGAGGTAGGGGAGCCAACATTCACATTTGCTGGATACTATTGGATTTAATTCGACCATGATAACTAGGGCCCATGCTAGAGAGCCAGTGGGCCCCAAACATCACTGACCTAGTTTGACTTGCATTACATGTACTTTTGGAAAACAGATCAAAACTCAATAAATAAATAAACCAAAGGCCCCCTCTCTCTTTGCAAAAATCCACCACAAAACGGAGAAGCTCACAAATGCGTACACACACTTACCCCTAATGCAGGTGCGCACACCCTACACCTATGAGCACTTCAGAAAGACTGGATCTTGAGACTGATCCGGTGGGGCTTGAGCTTGACAAAGTCACCATAGGTACCTCTCTATATATTGACAGGAATGTCGCCTCTCACTACCCTCATAACCATCCTTCAAAGCCGAGCGCTAAGGCTTTGTGGCGAAGGAAGTGCTAGGAGGGTCGGAGCTCACATTCGCTGGCTTCTATGGGCGTAACTTAACCACTAATAATGTGGCCCCATGATAGTGAGCCCATAGACCCTAGACACTAGTGACCATTACAGTTACTTTTGGAAAATCGAGCAAAACTTAATATAAATCGAGGGCCCATATCTCTCTTTTTTGCAAAAACCCACAACAAAATGCACACGCTCACAAATGCATACAGACACTCACCCCCATGAAAGCATGGACACACATCCTACCCCTATGAGCACCTTCGAAAGGTTGTGTCTTTAGACTGGTCTGGTGGGGCTTGAGCTTGACGAAGTCACCATAGACACCTCGCTATCGATGGGAATGTCACCTCCTACTGCCCTCGTAACCATCCTTCAAAGCCAAGCATCAAGGCTTCAATGAGAAGGAAGAGCTAGAGGAGTCAGAGCTAACATTGTTTGGCTGTTATAGGATATAATTGGACCACTAATAACAACAGGGACCCATGGTAGTGTGCCCATAGGCCCTAGACATCAGAGCAAGCACGACGTCAAGTATTAAACATAATTCTAAATGATGGAGTGGGTGGTGCTACCAAAAATATTCTTCAAGGTGAGTCTAGTGCTAGACTTATGTCTAAGAGAATCACTTGGCAGGAGGGCCCACTAGTCAGTGGACAACAGTCTGTTTTTCTTTTTCTTTTTAGCATGGCTGTCTGGATCCACTTTAGTTCTAAACACTAGAGAAAAAGTAGTTTTCTTAGCTACTTCTAGACACACCCTTACTATACGTAGATTTGAAATTTACTAGCCTCGTGTCTAAGAAAATAAAAATCTACTCCACCGTTTAGACCAGATAGGGTACCCACTCATCTGAGTAGAAAGAAACAATAAAGAAAACCTTCTAGACACTAATGAGTGGGTCTGACTGCCATTTGATTCCCTTAGACATGTGTCTTGTATAGACCCAGGGTCTAAAAAACTTAGCTACACTCACCCTCCTCCATTGTTTAGACCTAGGTCTAGTAATAAAAAGATTCTCTTAGAGTACACCCCAAAATTCCAATGTTGCACATGCTCTCAGTGACCTAGTTTGACTTGCATCATAGATACCTTTGGATAACCGAGCAAAAATCAATACAAACCAAAGGACTCTCACACAATTTTTTCGAAAACCCAATACAAAACACAGACACTCACAAATGCATACACCACTCACCCCTATGAACGCACACACACTCTACCTCTATATGACCACCAACAAAAGACTGTGACTTGAGACTAATCCACGGTGCAGCTTGAGCTTGACGAAGTCACCATACACACCAAGCTATAGACGGGGACATCGCTTCCCACTTAAGAAAAATATTCCGCCTTTTATGAGACACCAAAGTGCCAAACCTCATGGGGTTTGAACTCTGGTAGGCTAGGGTTAGTACCACTTCACTCAGAACCATCCAACCATGGGTTATTAGCTCTCTCTCTCTCTCTCTCTTGTATATATAGTACACGGTACACAATTAAATAACAGGCATACAAGAAATTAGGCGAACACACTTTCTAAGGTCTTTATTGTGACCGATCTCTTAACAAGTAGCTCAGGGAACTCTTTAACTATATAGTATTGTTTAGTACGTTAACATTAACGAGCAAAAAATGTTTCTCACAAAAGTTCGTTAAGAAAGCAAACCAAGCTCAAACGAGTCGACTAGATGAGCTAGGGCTCATTAAACTTACCACATGAGAGCTTGCCACACGCCCATTTTTAGACAAATGAGTAGACATGTATTTAGGGTTTGGGGTTTTAGGGTTTTATGGTATAGGGTCCTTGCTCTAAATGCATGTACTTGGATGCAATTTTCATTTATTATGAGGTCCTTGATGTAACTTGTACTTCCATCGACCGTGTTAACTCAAGCACCTCGCTCCAACGGGACTAACCATAGTTAAAAGAAAATACAACTGCCCCAATCATATATCACACAAAGTGGACCACGGTTTGTTATACGTAATACCCAAGGTTTTAGTACTAGGAATTTTCAAGCTTCTAGCTAATTTCACACACTTCAGAGACTTCTTGCCGATTTAACGAATTGAGGTCAAACTTGAGCTAGAAGTAAGCACGATAGATTGCTCCTGATTTAAATGTCTTTTCAGAGGTAGATGGGTGCATCTAATTGTAGTAAAAAATTTCATCAGTGCGAGTTTCCAACTATCAGGAAAGAACATTCTCAATATCTCGAGTGATGTCACGGGCCAAAAATTTAACAAAATTAAATATCTTTTTGAAGTTATATTAGGTCAAATTTTAACTACAAGTAAATTGTAGGTTGCTTTGAAAGTTTGATGAAAAAGCTTTTGCAGGCACCCATCGAGGGGTCACTTAATATATCATAAACATCTAAGAGTTTTTACGACAACTTCAACATCTTGCTAAGATTTTGCATCTTGACAGTTTAACATAATTAAGTTAAACTTGACCTACAATTAAGCGTATATATTGCTCTTGATGAATTAAATGTAATTTCAATGTAGATGGGTGCATCTTCTCTTATAGTAAACAATATGTTGTCGGTGTGAGTGTCAAACTATTAGGAAAGGACATTCTCAATTTTCTGGGTGATGACGAGATCATTCTTTTCCGTAAAGAAAAGTCCGAAGAATATTTGATATGAATGGAACCAGCCATATTTACAGACATATATAGTGGACCAACATGTTGTACTGACAATTCCCATGTTTTATGAGTTTTCAAACTTCCTGGCTAACTCCCCCTACTTGAATGTATTTATGTCTATTTATCGAAATTAGGTCAAATTTGAAAGTACAAGAAAAATTGTAGGTTTTGCTCTGAAAGTTTTATGGAAAAGCTTTTGGAGGTACCCATTCTAGGGTCACAATTAATATATGAGAAACCATCGAGAATTTTTACGACCGGTTCAACTTTTGCTAAGATTTTGCATCTTGACAGTTTAACAAAATTAGGTCAAACTTGAGCAACAAGTAAGTGCGATAGGTTTCTATTGAAATAAATGTATTTTCAAAGGTAGATGGGCGAATTTTCTTGTAGTAAACAGTGTCGTTGGTGTGAGTTTACAACTATCAGGAAAGAAAATTCTCACTTTTTCGGGTGGGATGACGAGCAGGGTAGTTCTTTTCTGTAAAGAAAAGTCTGAAGAATATTGAATCTGAAAGCCACAAGCCAAGTTACAGACATTTATAGTGGACCAACATGTTGTACCGACAATTCCCATGTTTTTTGAGTTTTCAAAATTCCTAGCTAACTCTACCCACTTGAATTACTTTATGTCGATTTATCAAAATTAGGTCAAATTTGAACTACTACAAGTAAATTGTAGGCTGCTCTGAAAGTTTTATGAAAAATCTTTCGGAGGTACCCATCAAGGGTTCGTATTACAATTAACATATCAGAAATCACCAAGAGTTTTGACGATAGGTTCAACTTCTTGCTCAGATTTTGCATCTTGACAATTTAACGAAATTAGGTCAAACTTGTGCTACAAGTAAGCGTGATAGATTGCTCTTGAATTAAATGTCTTTCTGGAGGCAGATAGGTGTATCTTGTTGTAGTAAAAAATTCCATCAGTATGATTTTCCAACTATCTCAGGAAACAACATTCTCAATTTTCCGAGCGATGACGAGATTGTTCTTTCCCGCAAAGCAAGTCCGAAGAATATGGATCTGAGTGACACACGAGGCAAGTTTTCAGACATATATAGTGGACAAACATGTTGTACTTACGATTTCTATGATTTATGAGTTCTTAAACTTCCTAGCTAACTTCTCCCACTTGATTGACTTTATGCCGATTTATCGAAATTATTAGTTAAAAATTGAACTACCACAAGTAAACTATAGATTGCTCTGAAAGTTTGACGAAAGATATCTTAGGGGTACCCATCGGGAGGAGGGGGTCAATTAATATATCAGAAACCACCGAGAGTTTTGACGATAGGTACGGTTCGACTTCTTGCTAAGATTTTGCATCATGACAATTTAACAAAATTAAGTTGGACTTGAGCTATATGTAAGCACGATAGATTTCTCTTGAATTAAATGTCTTTTCGGAGGTAGATGGGTGCATCTTATTGTAGTAAACAATATCGTCGGTGTGAGTTTCGAACTATCAGGAAAGAACATTCTCAATTTTCCGAGTGATGTCGAGATTATTCTGTCCCGTAAAGGAAGTCTGAAGAATATAGATCTAAATGCCACAAACCAAGTTTTCACACATATATATAGTGGACCAGCATATTGTACTTATGATTTCCCGTGTTTTATGAGTTCTCAAACTCCCTACCTAACTCCACCCACTTGAATGACTTTATGTCGATTTATCGAAATTAGGTAAAATTTGAACTACTACAAGTAAATTGTAGGTTGCTTTGAAAGTTCTACAAAAAGCTTTTGGAGGTACCCATCAGGGGGGTCAAAATTAATATATGAGAAACCATCCAACGAGATTTTTGACGACAAGTTCAACTTCTTGCTAGGATTTTGCATCTTGCCAGTTTAACAAGATTAGGCCAAACTTTAGCTACAAGTAAGCATGGTAGATGGATCTTGAATTAAATGTCTTTTCGGAGGTAGATATAGGTGCATCTTCTTGTACTAAACAATGCCGCCACTGTGAGTTTCCAACTATCTCAGGAAAGAACATTCTCAATTTTCCGAGTGATGACGTGATTGTTCTTTCCCGTAATCAAAGTCCGAAGACTATGGATTTGAATGCCACAAGCCAAGTTTTCAGCCATATATAGTGGACCAACATGATGCACTTATGATTTCCCATGTTTTATGAGTTCTCAAATTTCCTAGCTAACTTCCCCCACTTGAATGATTTTATGTCGATTTATCGAAATTAAGTAAAATTTGGACTACTACAAGTAAATTGTAGGTTACTTTAAAAGTTTTACGAGAAAGCTCTTGGAGGTACCTAACTGGGTGGGTAAATTAATATATATCAGAAACCGCCAAGAGTTTTGACGACAGGTTCATCTTCTTGCTAAGATTTTGCATCCTAACCGTTTAATGAAATCAGGTAAAACTTGAGCTACAAGTAAGCGCGATAGATTTCTCTTGAATTAAATTTCATTTTAGAGGTAGATGGGTGCATCTTATTGTAGTAAACGGTGTCGTCGGTGTGAGTGTCCAACTACCAGGAAAGAACATTCTCAATTTTCTAAGTGTGATGACGAGATCGTTCTCTCCCGTAGAGAAAGTGCGAAGAATATTGGATCTGAATGCCACAAGCCAAGTTTTCACACATATATAGTGGACCAACAACATGTTGTACTTATGATTTCCCATGGTTTATGAGTTCTCAAACTCCGTAGCTAACTCTGCCCACTTGAATGACTTTATGTCAATTTACCAAAATTTGGTCAAATATGAACTACTACAAGAAAACACCTCCAAGGTTTTGTTTCCAACTTGGAATCATGCACAACACAACCATAGAACTTTGCTCCCAACTTACAGTGAGGTTGTCAATCTCACCGGTTTTGCTGAAAACAAAGGATTAAGCGTATTGTGTGGAAGATAGTAATTGCTTGCTGAAAGTAAACAAAAAATAGTAAATAGTAGATTGTAGATTGATGGTAAAGAATGGACCGGGGTCCATAGTTCACTAGAGGTGATTCTCCTTAAGATAGATGACATGTTGGGTGAACAATTTACAGTGGGGCAATTGACAAACACCGAGAAAGCATACATGCATATACTAATCATCTTGACTCCTATGAGATTTGATTGGGCATTACAACATTATACATAGAACGTAATCCAACTGCATCTATGACTAATAATCCACCTTCAGGTTATCATACGAACCCCCTCCAGTATTAAGTTGCAAGCAACAGATAATTGCATTTAGCAAAGTGTGTAAAGTAAACAATATGATTGTTCTATGAACAAAGGATTGTTGTTTTATCCCTAGTAGCAACAACACATCTAGTACCTTAGAGATTTATGTCACTTCCCCAGATTCCTAGAGGCATGAACCTACTATCGAGCATAAATACTCCTTCTTGAAGTTGCTAGCATCTACTCGGCCAAGATAGCTACTAACAACGGAAAGCATGCAAGATCACAAATAACATAGACATGATAGAATAAATAATCAATCTGAAATAGCATCTCAATATCCATCGGATCCCCGCAAAAACAACATGTATGATTACAAATAGATGATCTTGATCATGAACTAAGCTCACGAGATCTAGACATGGTAGCACAAAGGAGAAGAACCAACCATCTAGCTACTACATGGACCCGTAGTCCAGGGATGAACTACTCACGCGTCACACCGGAGGCAGCCATGGTGATGAAGAAGGCCTCCAGGGTGATCTCTCCCCTCCGGCAGGGTGCTGGGAAGAGCTTCAGATCCCTCTCGGTCTAGGGATGGAGATGGTGGTGGCTACAGACTCTTTCGTGGAATTTTGATCGGGTACTTAGGGTTTTCGTCTTGGAGGCAATATATAGGCGAAGGGGCAAGCTTGGGGGAGTAGAAGGAGGCCCACACCCCCTAGTGGTGCGGCTAGGGCTGGCCGCGCCACCACCAGGTGTGGCCACCCTGGCTCCCCTCTTCGTCTCCCCTCTAGACTCCGTATTCCTTCTGGTGAAATATTGACTTGGGCTTTTGTCTGTTCCAATTCCGAGAATATTTCCTACTAGCTTTTCTAAAACCAAAAACAACAGAAAACAGGAAACTGGCACTGTGGCATCTTGTTAATAGGTTAGTTCTAGAAAATGTGTAAAAATACTCCAAAGTGTGGAAAAAACATAAGAAAGTAGATATAAAACAACCATGGAACATCAAAAATTATAGATACGTTTGCAACGTATCAACATCCCTAAGCTTAACTCCTACTCGTCCTCGAGTAGGTAAGTGATTAAAAGAATAATTTTTGAGGTGACATGCACCATCATAATCTTGATCAAAGTATTTGTAGAACATTGATAGCTGGGATCATAGTACTTTAACATAGCATAAAAGATATAGTTCTAACAATAAGACATGGCAACTATGTTGTAACATCAAAAGGTACAAACAAAAGATTCATCAATAACAATGCTTTGCAATACGTTTGTTTGTTTCACATATAGAAAACATAATGAGAATGGTATTCAGCTTCTCCCTCATAGTGTAGCAAAACATAAATGCATAGGACACCTTCAAAGTTTATAAGGGTGACTAGATACAAGTAGTTTACGAACAAGCAGTATCAAACTTATGAATCAATCAACAAGTTTTGGGACAATGCACATTAAACTAAGAATGGCCACTATGCTCTCTCAATAGGTGCATAAAGATAGAAGATGGAGACTCAACATAAAAGTAAAAGAAATGCCTACATAGAAGGAAGCAGGTATTCAAGTCTCATAAAGAGCTTTCAAAAATTCTGGTACTTATTAGCTTTCATCTCTCATTGCTCCTATCATAAGCATCTTGAAGTGATTAATGTTAAAGTGAACAAACTATGGAGTATATGCTTGACAAAGTATAAGTTGGCAATCTCATGTCCCTTGAATACGAGGGTCGCTCCTCATGCTACTCAAGTTTAGTTACTGGTAAGTTCTTGTCATAGTAAGTACATGTGTATCATAGAGAACCGCCAACGGGGTACCCCTTGTACATGATACATGAGCTATCCCATAATAAAAATGACAAGGAAAGAAGACAATGAGCATCTCAGCAATCTTCTTATTTACCATGGGAAAATGGTGTTTTTTTCTCTCTTTCCACTTTTCTCATTTTTTTCTTTTTCTCAATCTCTATCTCTTTTTTTATATGAAGAATGCTTCATAGATTGCTCACTATGGTGATGATGCAAGTTTCCACCATGATTAGGCATGGCTTAGGCTAGAGGCCCAGGCGTTTCTCTAACACACATACATAACTCCATGGACTTTCAAGCTCCCCTTTCATTTCACACTGACGACATCCATAAACAAAAGAGCATGATATAAACTGGGTACATTGTACAAGTGCAATGTTAAAAACGTTCCCCATGACAGCATGGTTCTGCTAATCCCAACGTATAAGTGCAAGAATATACAACATAGATGACACAATGGTTCAAGTTTATTAGGGGCAAGAAAAGTAAAGTGTGCCATAAAGTTCGTGAGAGCTTTAATCACTAATTTTCACATAACAAGTTTAATTCGGAAGGTAGATAAAAACATGAATATACTTGGAATACCAAATGCTAATGGGTAGGTATGGTGGACTCTTGGGAATAACTTGGTTTTATTTGGAGTTGGATGCATGAGTGGAACTCATACTTGGTATGGAGGCTAGAAAAAGACTGGGAGCAACCAACTAAGAGAGCAATAATGGCCATAATCATGCAAAGCGACAAAACATTATTAATTAAAGCATAAAGTGATATTACAAGTCGAAAACTAAATGATCGTAGTGGCTATGGTGACTTGGTGTAGTCTTAACAAGGTGTGAGCATACGCCAAGTCAACCCAAATAAAGCATTCAAGGAGAATACCACAATATTATGCTTTTATATGCTAAAACAATGCATGATTCTTTCAAGGCACATTAAGCAATCTCAATTGATTGTAACAAGTCATGCTACAGCAATGATCACTAAGCATAAATCCAAAACAATATCAAGCATGACATGATAAAGCCTAGGCCACAGTCAAAAACAAGCCCCTTTTATACCACTTAAGCATGAACTTTCCTACTCTTATCCAATCCAAATCAACTTATTTAAAAACTATCATATATATATGAATGAGGGGGTCCAACCAATTTATTCAAGAAAACTAAGCAAACGAAAACTAAAACAAAATGAAAACGCTCCAAGAACAACACAATTGTGCATGAAAATAAAAATGAAGTGTTTGGAAGAAACCTGAAATTTTTATTGATGAAGAAGGGGATGCCTTAGGCATCCCCAAGCTTTGAAGCTTGTACTCCTTGAATATTTCTTGGGGTGACACGGGGTGGCATCCCCAAGCTTGAGCTTTTGTTCATACTTCATCTTATCACATTACTCTTCCCTACACTTTAAAATTTCCTTCATACAAAACTTCACACAATCTTCATTAGCAACATTAGTGTACTGAAGAGAATAAGTCTTTTGGTTCAGTTCAAACACAAATAAAACTTCCATTAAAACAAAATCTACTGTAGACATTCCTTTAAAAAGTTCAAATGATCAAAGAGAACTCAAAGAGAAAGAGATTAAGAGGAAAATGCAAATAATGGCAGAAATCTGTCAAAACAGACCAGCTGGTAAGAACCGATTTTTTCGAAGACCTTATGTTTCTCAAATCGAAAAGTGTTAAACTAACGAAAGTTGGATAACAGATTGGGGCATAAGCACAAACAATTACAGCTCAAACCAACGTACAAAGATTTTTCACGAATTTTTACAGCGAAGCACAAAAATCTGTTTCGGGACAACAACTTTCCCAAGCATTACTTCTCCCTCATTTAGAGGTTACTCTTGTCACAAAAACCACACAAAAATGATAAGGAGAGGTTATTACTAAAGCTATAACTTCCAAGACTCAACAAAATATTCCTAACGAAATTTGGTTTATCTCCCAATAAGTGATTTTCTTTAACGCCTTTGAGCTAGGCATAAGAGGAAAGAAAAGAATCAAGTATTCTCAAATGAAGAAGCATTAAGAGCAAATTTTGTTTTAATAGGAGAGGCAAAAGAATCTTCTCTCTATTCTTAGGGAAGTGTTATATACCTTTATTGAGTGTAAATTGATATTTAATGGTGCCTTCTTTCATATCAATAATGGCACCAAGAGTTCTAAGAAAAGGTCTTCCCAAAGTAATAGGGCAAGAAGCATTGCATTCAACATCCAAAACATAGAAATCAACGGGGAAATAGGCATTGTTAACCATAATAAGAACATCATTAATACTCTCCATGAGTTTCTTTTTAGCATTATCATCAAGTGGGACATTTAAATAACAATCTTCCAATGGTGGCAAATCAAGCATTTCATGAATCTTTCTAGGCATAATAGAAACACTACTATAAAGATCACATAAAGCTTTGAGATCAAAATTATTCACTTTCATATTAATGATGGGTTCCCAACCATCTTCTAATTTCATAGGAATAGAAGCTTTATGTTTCATCTTTTCTTCTTTAATTTTTATGAGAGCATCAGTAATGTATTTTGTAAAGGCCATATTCATAGCACTAGCATTAGGACTTTTAGCAAGCTTTCGTATGAACATAATTACTTCAGAGATATTGCAACCATCAAGATCAAAATCATAATTACCATCTAAAGTAGTAGAGCTATTGTTTCCCATATTTCAAAGAATTTCAGCATTTTATTAGAAAAGGTTCCATTGGGTTTACTAGCTTCAACATTAGGGGTAGTGATAGTAGAGATACTAATATTTCTAGAAATTTCATCTTCTCATTCCCACTTAGCATGCAATTCAGCTAACAGTCTAACATTTTCATCAATTCTAACTTGTATGACATTAGTAGCAGCAAAGGGATTTTCAATGGTTTCAGGTTTAGCAGCTATTCTATTCAAAGAAGATTGTGCTTTAGAAAATGATGCTATATTTCTTTCAGCATTAGAGAGTTTTTCCTCAATAGTTTTACTGAAGGCAGTTTGTTTACTAATAAAATCTTTAAGCATGACTTAAAGTTCAGAGGGTGCACTTCTATTGTTGTTGTAGGAATTTCCATAAGCATTACCATTATTGGGAGGATATGGCCTATAATTATTATTACCAAAATTACTCCTGTAGGCATTGTTGCTAGAATTATTGTTTCTAATAAAGTTCACATCAACTTGCTCTTCTTGAGCAACCAAAGAGGCTAAGTGAACATGATTTGGATCAATATGAGCTTTCCCATTAACAAGCATAAACATAATAACATCAATTTTATTACTCAAGGAGGTGGTCTCTTCAACATAATTTACCTTCTTACCTTGTGGAGCTCTCTCAGTGTGCCATTCAGAATAGTTAACCATCATATTATCCAGAAGCTTTGTTACAGCACCCAAAGTAATGGTCATAAAGGTACCTCCAGCAGCAGAATCCAGTAGATTTCTTGAAGAATAATTCAATCCTGCATAAAAGGTTTGGATAATCATCCAAGCAGTCAGTCCATGAGTGGGACAATTCTTTACCAAAGATTTCATTCTTTCCTAAGCTTGAGCAACATGTTCATTATCAGATTGTTTAAATGTCATTATTTCACTTCACATAGATATAATCTTAGCAGGAGGATAGTATTTTCCAATGAAAGCATCTTGCATTTAGTCCAAGAATCAATACTATTTTAGGGATTGCAACCATTCTTTAGCTTTTCCACTCAAAGAGAAAGGAAACAATTTAAGCTTAATAATATCCCCATCTATATCCCTATGTTTTTGCATCTCACAAAGTTCAACAAAGTTATTAAGATGAGCAGCAGCATCTTCAGTACCAATACCAGAAAATTGTTCTCTCATAACAAGATTGAGTAAAGCGGGTTTAATTTCAAAGAAAGTAGCTTCATGAACAGGTGGAGCAATAGGTGTGCACATGAAATCATTGTTGTTGGTGCTAGTGAAGTCACACAACTTAGTGTTTTCAAGAGTAGTCATTTTTTTGTGTTTTTAATATAAAGAAGCAAACTAGTACAACTAATTTTTGTGTGTTTTTGGTAAAGAAACAAGCAAACAAAGAAGAAATAAGCTAAGCAAAACAAATAAAACAAAGTAAAGATATTGGTTATGAAGTCCTCCCCTTGAGAAGATGTCCTTGACTCCCCGACAACGGCGCCAGAAAATAGCTTTGATGATTGGACTCAACACGTCGATATCATTGGGGAACCCCAAGATGAAGGTATGATGATCACAGCAGCAAGTTTTCCCTCAGTTATGAAACCAAGGTTATCGAACCAGTAGGAGAAAGAAAACACCTCCAAGGTGTTGTTTACATCTTGGAATCATGCACAACACAACCATAGAACTTTGCCCCCAACTTGCTCTTCTTGAGCAACCAAAGAGGCTAAGGGAACATGATTTGGATCAATATGAGCTTTCCCATTAACAAGCATAAACATAATAACATCAATTTTATCACTCAAGGAGGTGGTCTCTTCAATATAATTTACCTTCTTACCTTGTGGAGCTCTCTCAGTGTGCCATTCAGAATAGTTAACCATCATATTATCCAGAAGCTTTGTTGCAGCACCCAAAGTAATGGTCATAAAGGTACCTCCAGCAGCAGAATCCAATAGATTTCTTGAAGAATAATTCAATCCTGTATAAAAGGTTTGGATAATCATCCAAGCAGTCCATGAGTGGGACAATTCTTTACCAAAGATTTCATTCTTTCCTAAGCTTGAGCAACATGTTCATTATCAGATTGTTTAAATGTCATTATTTCACTTCACATAGATATAATCTTAGCAGGAGGATAGTATTTTCCAATGAAAGCATCTTTGCATTTAGTCCAAGAATCAATACTATTTTAGGGATTGCAACCATTCTTTAGCTTTTCCTCTCAAAGAGAAAGGAAACAATTTAAGCTTAATAATATCCCCATCTATATCCCTATGTTTTTGCATCTCACAAAGTTCAACAAAGTTATTAAGATGAGCAGCAGCATCTTCAGTACCAATACCAGAAAATTGTTCTCTCATAACAAGATTGAGTAAAGCAGGTTTAATTTCAATAAAGTAGCTTCATGAATAGGTGGAGCAATAGGTTTGCACATGAAATCATTGTTGTTGGTGCTAGTGAAGTCACACAACTTAGTGTTTTCAAGAGTAGTCATTTTTTGTGTTTTTAATATAAAGAAGCAAACTAGTACAACTAATTTTTGTGTGTTTTTGATAAAGAAACAAGCAAACAAAGAAGAAATAAACTAAGCAAAACAAATAAAACAAATTAAAGAGATTAGTTATGAAGTCCTCCCCTTGAGAAGATGTCCTTGACTCCCCGACAACGACGCCAAAAAACAACTTTGATGATTGGACTCAACACGTCGATATCGTTGGGGAACCCCAAGAGGAAGGTATGATGATCACAGCAGCAAGTTTTCCCTCAGTTATGAAACCAAGGTTATCGAACTAGTAGGAGAAAGAAAACACCTCCAAGGTTTTGTTTCCAACTTGGAATCATGCACAACACAACCATAGAACTTTGCTCCCAACTTACAGTGAGGTTGTCAATCTCACCGGTTTTGCTGAAAACAAAGGATTAAGCGTATTGTGTGGAAGATAGTAATTGCTTGCTGAAAGTAAACAAAAAATAGTAAATAGTAGATTGTAGATTGATGGTAAAGAATGGACCGGGGTCCATAGTTCACTAGAGGTGATTTTCCTTAAGATAGATGACATGTTGGGTGAACAATTTACAGTGGGGCAATTGACAAACACCGAGAAAGCATACATGCATATACTAATCATCTTGACTCCTATGAGATTTGATTGGGCATTACAACATTATACATAGACCGTAATCCAACTGCATCTATGACTAATAATCCACCTTTAGGTTATCATCCGAACCCCCTCTAGTATTAAGTTGCAAGCAACAGATAATTGCATTAAGCAAAGTGTGTAAAGTAAACAATACAATTGTTCTATGAACAAAGGATTGTTGTTTTCTCCCTAGTAGCAACAACACATCTAGTACCTTAGAGATTTCTGTCACTTCCCCAGATTCCTAGAGGCATGAACCCACTATCGAGCATAAATACTCCCTCTTGGAGTTGCTAGCATCTACTCGGCCAAGATAGCTACTAACAACGGGAAGCATGCAAGATCACAAATAACATAGACATGATAGAATCAATAATCAATCTAAAATAGCATCTCAATATCCATCGGATCCTCGTAAACACAACATGTATGATTACAAATAGATGATCTTGATCATGAATGGAGCTCACAAGATCTAGACATGGTAGCACAAAGGAGAATAACCAACCATCTAGCTACTACATGGACCCGTAGTCCAGGGATGAACTACTCACGCATCACACCGGAGGTAGCCATGGTGATGAAGAAGGCCTCTAGGGTGATCTCTACCCTCCGGTAGGGTGCCAGGAAGAGCTTCAGATCTCTCCCGATCTTGGTATGGAGATGGCAGTGGCTACAAACTCTTTCGTGGAATTTTGATTGGGTACTTAGGATTTTCGTCTCGGAGGTAATATATAGGCGAAGGGGCAAGGTCAGTGGAGTACCAAGGAGCCCACACCCCCTGGTGGAGTGGCTAGGGATGGCCGGGCCACCACCAGGTGTGGCCGCCCTGGCTCCCCTCTTCATGTCCCCTCCGGACTCCGTATTCCTTCTAGTGAAATATTGACTTGGGCTTTTGTCCATTCCAATTCCGAGAATATTTCCTACTAGCTTTTCTGAAACCAAAAACAGGAGAAAACAGGCAACTGGTACGGTGGCATCTTGTTAATAGGTTAGTTCCAGAAAATGTGTAAAAATACTCCAAAGTGTGGATAAAACATAAGAAAGTAGATATAAAACAAGCATGGAACATCAAAAATTATAGATACATTTGCAACGTATCACTCTACATGTTGAGAGAATAAAATGTTGGTAGGGGAAGAGGGGAGCAGTGAAGAGGAGTTGGAGGCGGTTCCATGTCAGGCAAAGTTATGATGGGTTCCTAACATGAGGTACTTGTACGGCCTTAAAGTGTACACTCTACTAGTAGTAAATTTCGGGACCTATGCATGTAAAATAAATCGTGTGTTATCTCTCTCCTTGGTTATCCTCCATCTCTACTCCCCTTTCCCCTCGTGCACCGGCCTGGTTGATCTCTCCCTCGTCCATAGTGTGGCACTGTGCACGTGTGCCTTGGTATGACGGCTCTATGTCATTGGCATGTTCGGCAGCCGCGTGTTGGTGTGGAGAAAGGACGAGGAGTACATAGGAAGGAAACCACTTTTGTCCTTGGTGGCACAAAAATTCAAACTTTTCCTGTTTTTGAAATTTTCACTTGCTTCCCAAACATCGGGAGGGAAGGTTATTCAAAAGATCGGCCATTCATAGTACTATACTTCTTATCTTATCTTTATCTTGCCTTATCTCTTATAATACCATACCACCGTATAGTGTATGGAACATTGACCATTTGACCAAGACTGGCAAATCCAAACATTGCTAACCATTCGATCTTATTTTCCATTCTTAGCATCTAGAAAGACTCTATTGATAGTCTTTAGCATGATGAACGCTAGTATACGCAAACCTCAAAACACACACTTCATTGCTCAGTTTCAGGGTCCTTGTGCTAAATGCATGGACTTGGATGCAATTTTCATTTTTTATGAGGTCCTTGATGTAACTTGTACTTCCACCGACCGTGTTAACTATCAAGCACCTCGCTCCTACAAGACCTACCATTTGATCGGCCATTTGCATTACTTCTTATCTTATCTTTATCTCTTGTGTTATCTCTTACAATACCATACCACTTCATAGTGTATGGATTAATTTTGAACATTGACCGTTTGATCAAGACTGGCAAATCCAAACATTGTTAACCGTTGGATCTTCTTTTCCATTCTTAGCATCTATAAAGATTCTACTTATAGTTTTTAGCACGATAAACGCTAGTATGCGCAAACCTCAAAACACACACTTCATTGCTCAGTTTCAGGGTCCTTGTGCAAAATGCATGGACTTGGATGCAATTTTCATTTTTTATGAGGTCCTTGATGTAAGTTGTACTTCCACCGACCGTGTTAACTCTCAAGCACCTTGCTCCTACGAGACCTACTATTAGATCAGCCATTCATAGTACTTATCTTATCTTTATATCTTGTCTTATCTCTTACAATACCATACCACTTCATAATGTATGGATTAACTTTGAACATTGACCATTGGATCAAGACTGGCAAATCCAAACATTGCTAACTGTTGGAGCTTCTTTTCCATTCTTAGCGTCAAGAAATATTATATTGATAGTCTCTAGCATGATGAATGCTAGTATGTGCAAACCTCAAAACACACACTTCATTGCTCAGTTTCAAGGTCCTTGTGCTAAACACATGGACTTGATGCAATTTTCAGTTTTATGAGTTCCTTGATGTAACTTATAATTCCATCGACCGTGTTAACTCTCAAGCACCTCTTGCTCCTATGAGACCTACCATTAGATCAACATTCGTAGTATTTCTTATCTTATGTTTATATTGTACAATACCACTGCATAGTGTATGGAACATTGACCGTTTGATCAATACTGGCAAATCCAAACATTGCTAACTATTGGATCTTCTTTTCCGTTCTTAGTATCTAGAAAGATTCTACTTATAGTCTTTAGCACGATGAATGCTTGTATGCGCAAACCTCAAAACAGACATTTCATTGCTCAGATTCATGGTCCTTGTGCTAAATGTATGGACATGGATGCAATTTTCATTTTTTATGAGGTCCTTGATGTAGCTTTTACTTCCACCGACCGTGTTAACTCTCAAGCACCTCGCTCTACGAGACCTACCATTAGATTGGCCATTCGTAGTGCTTCTTAGCTTATTTGTATCTTGTCTTATCTCTTACAATACCATACCACCGCATAGTGTGCGGATTAACTTTGAACATTAACCGTTGGATCAAGACTGGCAAATCCAAGCATTGCTAACCGTTGGATCTTCTTTTCCATTGTTAGCATCTAGAAAGTTTCTATTGATAGTCTTTAGGACAAGGAATTCTAGTATATATGTGAAAACGTCAAACCACACACTTCATTCCTTAGTTTTAGTATCCCTTTGCTAAATTCATGGACTTGGATGCAATTTTCATTTTTGTGAGGTCCTTGATGTAACATTTATTTCAGCCGACCGCGTTAACTCTCAAGCACATCGCTCCTACGAGACCTACCATTAGATCAGCCATTCATAGTACTTCTTATATTATCTTTATCTTGTCTTATCTCTTACAATACCATACCACTGTATAGTTTACGAAACATTAACCGTTTGATCAAGACTGGCAAATCCAAACATTGCTAAGCATTGGATCTTATTTTACATTCGTCGCATCTAAAAAGATTCTACTGATAGTATTTAGCACGATGAATGCTAGTACGTGCAAACCTCAAAAGACACACTTCATTGCTCAGTTTCAGGGTCCTTGTGCTAAATGCATGGACTTGGCTATAAATTTCATTTTTTATGAGGTCCATGATGTAACTTGTACTTCCACCGACGATGTTAACTCTCAAGCACCTCGCTCCTACAAGACCTACCATTATATCATCCATTCGTAGTACTTATTATCTTATATTTATCTTATCTTAGCTCTTACAATTCCGTACCACTGTATATAGTGTACGGGACATTGGCCGTTTGATCAAGACTGACAAATCCAAACATTGCTAACCGTTGGATCTTCTTTTCCGTTTTAGCATCTATAAAGATTCTACTGATAGTTTTTAGAACGATGGACGCTAGTATGCGCAAACATCAAAACACACACTTAATTGCTCAGTTTCAGGGTCCTTGTGCTAAATGCATGGACTTGGATGCAATTTTCCATTTCTATGAGGTCCTTGATGTAACTTGTACTTCCACCGACCGTGTTAACTCTCAAGCACCTCGCTCCTTTGAGACCTACCATTAGATCGGTCATTCGTAGTACTTATCTTATCTTTATATCTTGTCTTATCTCTTACAATACCATACCACTTCATATTGTATGGATTAACTTTGAACATTCACCATTGTATCAAGACTGGCAAATCCAAACAATGCTAACCGTTGGAGCTTCTTCTCCATTCTTAGCATCAAGAAAGATTATATTGATAGTATTTAGCATGATGAATGCTAGTATGCATAAACCTCAAAACACACACTTCATTGCTCATTTTCAGGGTCCTTGTGCTAAATGCATGCACTTTATGCAATTTTCATTTCTTATGAGTTCCTTGATGTTACTTGTACTTCCACCGACCATGTTAACTCTCAAGCACCACGCTCCTACAAGAGCTACGATTAGATCAACCATTTGCAAGTACTTATTATCTTATCCTTATCTTGTCTTATGTCTTATACTACCATACCACTGCATAGTGTACGGATTAACTTTGAACATCGGCCGTTGGATCAAGACAGGAAAATCCAAACATTACCAACTGTTGGATCTTATTGTCCATTCTTAGCATCTAGAAACATTCTACTGATAGTCTTTAGCATGATGAACGCTAGTATGGAAAACCTCAAAACACACACTTCATTGCTCAGTTTCAGAGTCCTTGTGCTAAATGCATGGACTTGGATGCAATTCTGATTTTTTATGAGCTCCTTGATGTAACTTGTAATTCCACCGACCATGTTAACTCTCAAGAACCTCGCTCCTACGAGACCTACCATTAGATCGACCATTCACAGTACTTGTTGTCTTATCTTTATCTTGTCTTATCTCTTACAATACCATACCGTTGTATAGTGTACGGAACATTGACCGTTTGATCAATATTGGCAAATGCAAACATTGCTAACCGTTGGATCTTCTTTTCCATTCTTAGCATCTAGAAAGATTCTACTGATAGTCTTTAGCACGATGAACGCTTGTATGCGCAAACCTCAAAACACACATTTCATTGCTCAGTTTCATGGTCCTTGTACTAAATGCATGGACATGGATGCAATTATCATTTTTTATGAGGTCCTTGATGTAGCTTTTACTTCCACCGACCATGTTAACTCTCAAGCAACTTTCTCCTACGAGACGTACCATTGGATCGGTCGTTTGCAGTGCTTTGATATGTCCATTTTGCATCACTATTCTATATCATAATTCACTGTTATTCATTGATATATTTCATATTAAGAGGTGATACTTATGTTATTTCATCTGTTTTTGCCTGGTTGATGACTTTTGGAGCATGGACCGCTGTAGTCAGGATTCTGATGGAAAAGGTGATGTTTGGAGGCAAAATTCGCGAAGATCAGAAAATCCGGGAAAATATACGGAAAATCCTATTTTTCTAGAAGACGAAGGAAGCCAGAAGGAGGAGTGGAGATGGGCCACAGGGGGCCCACACCACCCCTGCCGCGGGCTACCCTAGGTCGTGCCACCAGGTGGTGTGGCTGCCCTGGCCCACCTCTGGCTCTCCCCTCTGGCGTATATAATCATCCCGAAACCCTAATACTCAGAGAGCGACCATAGAAAGATTCCGCCGCCTCTACTGGGCGGAAAACACCGAGAGAGAAAGATCGCTTCGGCAGACAGATTTCTGTCGGGGGAATTCATTCCCAGAGAGGGGAGATCGTCGCCATCGACACCACCATCAAGCTAGACTTCATCGGGATCATCATCACCTTCATCACCACCATCCTCACCATCAGCACCATCATCACCATCTCCATATTGCTGTAACAATTGGGTTGAATCTTGCATAGTTCTTAGGGGAAACATTCCCAGTGTTGATTACTCTTTGTAGTTGATGCTATTGAGTGAACCGTTGAATTATTGTTTATGTTCAGATTGTTATACATCATTATTTCATATCTGATCATGATCCATATGATGCCTTGTGAGTAGTTCATTTTGTTCTTGAGGACATGGGAGAAGTCATGTTGTTAGTAGTGGAGTTATGTGCAGAAAGATTTAATATTTTGATATTTAAGTTGTGGTGTACTTCTTCTAGTGGTGTCATGTGAACGTCGACTACATGACACTTCACCTATATGGGCCTAGGGGAATGTATTGTGTATTTGGCTACTAATCGTAGGGGTTGCCGGAGTGACAGAAACCTGAACCCCCGTTAGGAAACCATTGCACAAGGGACGTAAGGGTCTTAGAGTTTAAAGTTGTGGTTAGGTTTCTACCTTAATTACTTTCTTGTACTTAGGGATGTGGGGTATAATCACAAGTTTGTATTAGTCCTAGGAAGGTCGGTACATTAGCATAGGTTCACCCACACAACACTTAGCAAGCTAAAGAAGATTAATCAACTATATGAAGCGAAAGCACTTGACAGTTTTCCCCTGTCCTCGAGAATGTTTGGTCATCTTAAGTAATACAACCGGCTTGTCCTTTGCTGAATAAAGGATTGCGCCACTTGCTGCAGTTATTCTTATTGTCTTTTATTACTCGTACTTTATTTGCTTGCATTATCAAAAACCCCTAAAAATCCGTTTGCTAAGTATTTGCAGAGAATTCTTGATTCATACCACTAGCCAGCACCTTCTGCTCATCATTGGGTTCGACACTCTTACTTATCGAAAATATTGCGATACATCCCCCTATACTTGTAGGTCATCAAGACTATTTTTTGGCGCCGTTGCCGGGGAGTGAAGCGCTATTGGAGAGTGGAACTGGTAAAGGAAATTCTACTATGAGTATTGTTTATTTCTCTTATTGCTTTATTTTCGTTATGGATAATTCGCTGAGTTTCTTATTTGGGAATGCTACTACCACTGCTAAGGTAGTAGATGAACCACCACCTGCTGAGAATGATACTTTTAAAATACCTACAATAATTATTGATCGTGTTATGGATAACTACTATGTTGGAGATGGAACTGTCCATCCCGGCGATCATTTGCTCTTTATACACGAATTATGCCTTTATACACGAATTATGCGGGTTGTTCAACTGTGCAGGTATTCCTATAGATCAAGTTAAGAAGAAGTTATTCTAATTATCGCTGAAAGGAAGAGCTGGGGAATGGTATAAGGTGCTGAAGAATGGTCAAGCTCTTGAATGGGAGGAAATTGTACCTCTCTTTTATTCAAAATTTTATCCTTCTAGTGAGATTCATAAAGATCGGAATCAAATATACAACTTTTGGCCTCTTGATGGAGAGAGTGCAACTCAAGCTTGGGGGCGATTGAAGTTACTAATGCTCAAATGTCTCATTCATGAGCTCCCCAACAATATTATTATCAATAACTTTTATGCAAGGCTTTCTCTTCATGATAATGATTTATTGGATGCTTCTTGTGTTGGATCATTCACTCGCATGGAAGAAGAAGCTAAATGGGATCTCCTGGACCGTATTCAAGATAATGCTGAAGCTTGGGAGAATGACAAAGGTAGAAAGTCAGGTATAAATTATGATTATGAATGCTTGAATATTTTATGGGAACTAATGACTTTCAAAATATTAAAAATGCTTATGGTCTAGACTCTCAAGCTATTGCTTCTTATTTTAAGGATTTTTCTTCCTACATTGAAGTGCCTAAAAAGAAGTGGAATAAGTATCATGAACCTTATAAACATGTTGCTAAGAGTGTTCCTGCAAGAAATACTGAAGTTTATACTGCTAATCATGTTTTACCTGAATCTTATATTGAGAAAATGCCTTTCCCAGTTAAGATAAATGAACATTCTATGATAGCTAGTATGGTTAATGAAAGTACAAATAAAGTTGTTGAACTTGATAAACAAATGGATGATGAACCTATAATAGCACATGTGAAAGACTTTGTCACTAAATATGTATAAGGGGGACACACTATCATTTCTAAGGATATCCCTAATATTGGCTCACAAGATAGTGTTATGAGAGCTAGTATCCCTGTGTTTTCTGTTAGGATAAGTGATCATTGTTACGATGGTCCTTGTGATAGTTATATTGTTAAGTTTATGCATGATGCTGAAAGCTACTATGAGAGGGGGAAAAGTGTTCTTATGTATCTCAATAATATCAAGTTTCCTCGTTTTATGCTGAAAGTTTTTATGTTGCACTTCTTTTGCCTTTCTATGCTAGTAGCCTCTGGTTTCAACAACTTGTTTGTTTACAAAATTCCCTTGCATAGGAAGTGGGTTAGACTTAAACATGTGTATTTTTTCTTCTTAATGCTCTCTTTCACTTCAATTCATATTCTTATGTGAGCCTCTTTGAAATTATCATGCACATCTTAATGGCTATAAGATTTTTGGGAGACAACCCAATTTATTTGTGTTTTCAGTTTGTTTTTTGTTATTATTTGAGTCTTGGAAGTTATTACTTCCGTAATGACCTCTCCTTATCCTTTTTGTTTGGTTTTTATGTCAAGATCAACCTCTAAAGAGAAAGAAGTAATATTTGGGGAAGTTGTTGTCCCGAAACAGATTTTTGAGCATCACCGTAAAAAATCGTGAGAGATCTCTGTATGTAGGTTTGAGCTGTAATTTTTTGTGCTTCTGCCCCAGGTTGTTATTTAACTTTCATTAGTTTTGCACTTTTTGATTCGATCAACAGAAGATTTTCGAAAAAATTGATCTTTACCTGCTGGTCTGTTTTGACAGATTTTGCCACTCTTGCATTTGCTCCTTTAATCGATTTCCTTTTTGGATTCTTTTTGGGTTTTCGGAAGGAGTTGCTACAATAGCTTAAGTTTTGATGGTTTTCAGTTGAAATTGAGCTCAAAAGGTTTTATCACTTCACTTATACTAATGTTGCTAATGAGAACTGTGTGAAGTTTTGTGTGAAAGAAATTTCCAGGTAGTGGAGATAATGGTGTAATAAGGAAGTGAAAGGTTTCATGACTCAAGTAATAAGTGTATGAAGATGAAGATATTGATGTTGTTCAAGTGGTGATTCCATCAATTAAATACCAAATTCAGAGACCTGCAGAGTACGTTCTTGAATAGGTAACAGTTCTGGTAAGAAAAGTTCCGCGAAAATACTATCTAGTTATATTTTTGCAGTTTTTAGATAATAAGAAAAGCTACAAAGTGAAAGAGGGACGGAAACGGAGCCAGGATGGCTCACACCACTCTGTGGCGCGGGCCCACCCCTAGCCGCACCACCAGGTGGTGAGTCCACTCCGGAATCCGCATCTGGCTCGTTTTCTCCCAGAACCTTCCTTTTGTTGTGAAACTTCATAATATATAATCTCCCGGATCCCCCGAGGTTCGTATATCGTGTTTTCGTCATGTTTTCATTTCCATCTATTTCTGACAGGTAGAGTCCCAGATTTGGAGCCACAATGTCTTCCTCTGGATCAACCAAGGAAGATTTTTTAGAGGATATCATCAACCCATACATGAGAGAGTTGAAGATTCATCCCAAGGAGTTATTGCTTGAAAACGGGGAGGCCCGAATAAAAGAGGTTCAAGGCCCTAAAGGTGAAGGAAGTCTGGAGGACAGGATGGAAGCACTAGAGCAAGAAGTGTTTAGGTACAAGAAGATGGCGGAACACGAAGTGGATATCATCCATAAGATTTGTTCTGAACTCATCGTCGAGCACCAAGAGGAGACTGCTGAGCTCAAGGATGAAGTCCTCTCACTCCGCCAAACAACCAATGAACTGCAAGCACAGCTCTACGACGTTCAAAATCAAAACTGTGAGTATGAGGTTAGGTTTAAACGCATAAGTGCTGCTGCAAGTTTCAGGATGCTAGAGACCACGATGTCCTTTGTTGATGGGAAGCCCTTACCCTGGAAGTCGGACGATGATGAGAGGATACCACCACCACCGAAGGAGTAATTCATCATCAGGTTTGGCATCCCCTTGGTTTGTTCCAAGCTTGGGGGAGTGCCGCGGTATCACATCACTATCTTCTATCTTTTTACCTTTTTAGTAGAGTCATATCATGAATAGAGAAGTTATCATGTAGGATGGTTTGCATTATGGAAGTGTCCCCTCTCTCGTTAGATATGTATCCCTTGGTGTGAGTTTCCGTTATGGAATATTAATGAGAAGTTCTATCATTTACTCTTTTGCATATTTTATATTAGTTTTCAATTCATGGTTATATGATTGATCTTGTTGTTAGTATTGGTATCACTTTGGGATCATCGAGTTAATCTAGTTGGTTTTGGCAAACCTGGCTCGGTCAGTAGCAACACTATTTTTGAGAGTTGAATGAAAAGATAAAAGTACTCTAAATAAATATAATTTTATCATCTTTCTTTCTTGATTTGCTCATAAGTTTAGTATTCTCTAGTTAAGATCTTTTGTGCTTCAAAGCAAGATTGCATGTTTGTCTTTTATCACTTGTATGTTTGTTTGTTTCCTTCAACTCTTATACTTGCTACCCAGCCTTGCTAGCCAAAAACCTGTACTGAGAGGGAATTCTTCTCGTGCATCCAATCCTTTAAAACCAAAACCTTTGCCATTTGTGTCCACCATACCTACCTATTAGCATTATTGCTATTCAAGTAAATTTATGTTTTTATCTACCTTCAAAATTAAACTTGTTATGTGGAAATTAGTGATTAAAGCTGTCACGAACTTGATGGCACACTCTACTTTCTTGCATTTAATAAACCTGAACCATTGTGCCCATCTATGTTGCATATATGCTTGCACTTTGTAAGTTGTGAATTAGCAGAACCATGCTGTCATGGGGAAGGATTTCAACATTGCACTTGTACTTTGTACCTAGTTGATATCATGTTCTTTTGTCTGTGGATGTCGTCGGTGTGAAATGAAAGGGGAGCTTGTAAGTCCATGGAGTTATGCATGTGTGTTAGAGAAACGCATGGGTCGCTGGTCTAATCCATGCTGACATGGTGGAAACCTGTAGCATAACCATAATGAGCGTCTATGAAGCATTCTTCTTATAAAAAAAAGAGTCCGATATTGAGAAAAAAAGAGAAAAATAAAAAAAAGATATTATGAAAGGAGGAAAGAGATAAAAAGCACCATATTCCCCTGGTAAATAAGAAGATTGCTGAGATCCTCGTTGTCTGCTTGCCTTGTCATTTTGATATGGGGATTCTTCCGTATCATCGGGCAAGGGGTACCCCGTTGGCAGTTCTCCATGATACACATGTTCTTACGATGACAAGAACTTACCGGTGACTAAACTTGAGTACCATGAGGAGCGGCCCTCGTATTGAAGGGACAAGAGATTTTCAATTTACAACTTGTCAAGCATATCCTCATATTTGATCACTTTAACCTTAATCAGCTAAAGATGCCTATGATAGGGGCAATGAGAGCTGAAAGCTAATAAGTATCATAATTTTTGAGAGCTCTTTATGAAACTTGAAATCCCTGCTTCCCTCTGCGAAGGTCCTTTCTTTTACTTTTTAGTTGAGTTAGTAAACCTATTCCCGTCTATCTTAGCAAGTATTTTGAGTTGTTCTGTTTCATTCATTCATATGATGATTTATTCAATCATGTTTCTTATGTTCCTTGTTTTGCACATTGCTCTTTTCTTGGTGTTTACTACTCTGAAAGCTATCATTGAAAACCAGTTATTTGTGAACTCCAGCAAATTATCAACTATTCTTCGACCAAGACCTAAGTTTGCCATTACCAATTCTGATTTACTTTATGTATCTTTATTGTGTTTCCTTTACTTATTGCAAGTTAAGTTATATAATAGTGAGTTGTCTTCTATTATGATCTATGTATTGATGAATGTGATGCTTCTTGTCCGTATTGTTTTATCGACTCTTCACCCCATAAACCTGAGGTCATGTTTATTGAGTTCAGTTTTGCTTGGGGACAAGCGAAGTCTAAGCTTGGGGGGAGTTGATACGTCCATTTTGCATCACTATTCTATATCATAATTCACTATTATTCATTGATCTATTTCATATTAAGAGGTGATACTTATGTTATTTCATCTGTTTTTGCTTGGTTGATGAATTTTGGAGGATGGACCGCTGTAGTCAGGATTCTGATGGAAAAGGTGTTGTTTGGAGGCAAAATTCGCGAAGATCTGAAAATCCGGGAAAATATACGGAAAATCCTATTTTTCCAGAAGATGAAGGAAGCCAGAAGGAGGAGTGGAGATGGGCCACATGGGGCCCACACCACCCCCTGGTGCGGGCTACCCTAGGTCGCGCCACCAGGTGGTCTGGCCACCCTGGCCCACCTCTCCTCTCCCCTCTAGCGTATATAATCCTACCAAAACCCTAATACTCGGAGAGCGACCACGGAAAGATTCCGCCGCCTCTGCGGGGCGGAAAACACTGAGAGAGAAAGATCTCTCCGGCAGACAGATTTCTGCCAGGGGAATTCCTTCCCGGAGAGGGGAGATCGTCGCCATCAACACCACCATCAAGCTGGACTTCATCGGGATCATCATCACCACCATCCTCACCATCAGCACCATCATCACCATCTCCATATTGCTGTAACAATTGGGTTGAATCTTGCATAGTTCCTAGGGGAAACTTTCTCGGTGTTGATTACTCTTTGTAGTTGATGCTATTGAGTGAACCGTTGAATTATTGTTTATGTTCAGATTGTTATACATCATTATTTCATCTCTGATCATGATCCATATGATGTCTTGTGAGTAGTTCGTTTTGTTCTTGAGGACATGCGAGAATACATGTTGTTAGAAGTGGAGTTGTGTTGAGAAAGATTCAATAGTTTGATATTTAAGTTGTGGTGTACTTCTTCTAGTGGTGTCATGTGAACGTCGACTATATGACACTTCACCTATATGGGCCTAGGGGAATGCATTGTGTATTTGGCTACTAATCGTAGGGGTTGACAGAGTGACAGAAACCCGAACCCTCGTTAGGAAACCATTGCACAAGGGACGTAAGGGTCTTAGAGTTTAAAGTTGTGGTTAGGCTTCTACATTAATTACTTTCTTGTACTTATGGATGTTTGCAAGGGGTATAATCACAAGTATTTATTAGTCCTAGGAAGGTCGATACATTAGCATAGGTTCACCCACAAAACACTTAGCAATCTAAAGAAGATTAATCAACTATATGAAGCGAAAGCACTTGACAGTCTTCCCATGTGTCCTCAAAAACGTTTGGTCATCTTAAGTAATACAACCGTCTTGCGCTTTGCTGAATAAAGGATTGGGCCACTTGCTGCATTTATTCTTATTGTCTTTTATTTACTCGTACTTTATTTGCTTGCATTATCAAAAACCCCTAAAAATCCGTTTGATATGTATTTGCAGAGAATTCCTAATCCATACCACTAGCCAACACCTTCTGCTCCTCGTTGCGTTCGACACTCTTACTTATCAAAAATATTGCGATACACCCCCTATACTTGTGGGTCATCAAGACTATTTTCTGGCGCCATTGACGGGGAGTGAACCGCTCTTGGAGAGTGAAACTGGTAAAGGAAACTTCTATTGTGACTATTGTTTACTTCTGTTAGTTGCTATATTTTTGTTATGGATAATTCGTTGAGTTTCTTATTTGGTAATGCTACTACCACTGCTAATGTAGTAGATGAACCACCACCAACTGAGAATGATACTTTTAAAATACCTACAAGATTTATTGATCGTGTTATGGATAACTACTATGTTGGAGATGGAACTGTCCATCCCCGTGATCATTTGCTCTTTATACACGAATTATGCGGGTTGTTCAAGTGTGCAGGTATTACTACAGATCAAGTTAAGAAGAAGTTGTTCTCATTATCGCTGAAAGGAAGACCTGGGGAATGGTATAAGCTGCTGAAGAATGGTCAAGCTCTTGAATGAGAGGAAATAGTACCTCTCTTTTATTCAAAATTTTATCCTTCTAGTGAGATTCATAAAGATTGGAATCAAATATACAACTTTTGGCCTCTTGATGGAGAGAGTACAGCTCAAGCTTGGGGGAGATTGAAGTTACTAATGCTCAAAATGTCCCATTCATGAGCCCTCCAACAATATTATTATCAATAACTTTTATGCAAGGCTTTCTCTTCATGATAAGGATTTATTGGATGCTTCTTGTGCTGGATCATTCACTCGCATGGAAGAAGAAGCTAAATGGGATCTCCTGGACTGTATTCAAGATAATGCTGAAGCTTGGGAGAACGACAAAGGTAGAATGTCAGGTATAAATTATGATTATGAATGCATTGAATATTTTATGGGAACTGATGACTTTCAAAATATTAAAAATGCTTATGTTCTAGACTCTCAAGCTATTGCTTCTTATTTTAAGGCTTTTGCTTCCTACATTGAAGTGCCTAAAAAGAAGTGGAATAAGTATCATGAACCTTATAAAGATGTTGCTAAGAGTGCTTCTGCAAGAAATACTGAAGTTTATACTGCTAATCATGTTTTACCTGAACCTTATATTGAGAAAAAGTCTTTCCCAATTAAGATAAAGGAACATTCTATGATAGCTAGTATGGTAATGAAAGTACAAATAAAGCTATTGAACCTGATAAACAAATGGAAGATGAACCTATAATAGCAAATGTGAAAGACTTTGTCACTAAATACGTAGAAGGGGGATACACTATCCTTTGTAAGGATATCCCTAATATTGTCTCACAAGGTAGTGTTATGAGAGCTAGTATTCCTGTGTTTTCTGTTAGGATAAGTGATCATTGTTATGTCCTTGTGATAGTTATATTGTTAAGTTTATGCATGATGCTGAAAGCTACTATGAGAGGGGGAAAAGTGTTCTTATGTATCTCAATAATATCAAGTTTCCTCGTTTTATGCTGAAAGTTTTTATGTTGCACTTCTTTTGCCTTTCTATGCTAGTAGCCTCTGGTTTCAACAACTTATTAGTTTACAAAATTCCCTTGCATAGGAAGTGGGTTAGACTTAAACATGTGTATTTTTGCTTCTTAATGCTCTCTTTCACTTTAATTCATATTCTTATCTGAGCCTATTTGAAATTATCATGCCCATCTTAATGGCTATAAAGAATGAGCTTTTTGGGAGACAACCCAATTTATTTGTGTTTTCAGTTTGTTTTTTGTTATGCTTTGAGTCTTGGAAGTTATTACTTCGGTAATGACCTCTCCTTATCCTTTTTGTTTGGTTTTTGTGTCAAGATCAACCTCTAAAGAGAAAGAAGTAATATTTGGGGAAGTTGTTGTCCCGAAACAGATTTTTGAGCTTCACCGTCAAAAATCGTGAGAGATCTCTGTATGTCGGTTTGAGATGTCATTTTTTTTGCTTCTTCCCCAGGTTGTTATTTAACTTTATTTAGTTTTGCACTTTTTGATTTGAGCAACAGAAGATTTTCGAAAAAATTGATATTTACCTGCTGGTCTGTTTTGACAGATTTTGCCACTCTTGCAGTTGCTCCTTTAATCGATTTCCTTTTTGGATTCTTTTTGGGTTTTCAGAAGGAGTTGCTACAGTAGCATAAGTTTTCATGGTTTTCAGTTGAAACTGAGCTCAAAAGGTTTTATCACTTCACTTATACTAATGTTGCTAATGAGAACTGTGTGATGTTTTGTGTGAAAGAAATTTCAAGGTAGTGGAGATAATGGTGTAATAAGGAAGTGAAAGGTTTCATGAATCAAGTAATACGTGTATGAAGATGAAGATATTGATGTTGTTCAAGTGGTGACTCCGGAAGAATCTATTAAATACCAAATTCAGAGACCTGCAGAGTCCATTCTCGAATAGGTAACAATTCTGGTAAGAAAAGTTCCGTGAAAATACTATCCAGTTATATTTTTGTAGTTTTTAGCCAATAAGGAAAGCTACGAAGCAAAAGAGGGACGGAAACAGAGCCAGGATGGCTCACACCACCCTGTGGCGTGGTCCCACCCCTGGTCACGCCACCAGGTGGTGAGTCCACTCCGGACTCCGCCTCTGACTCGTTTTCTCCCAGTACCTTCCTTTTATTGTGAAACTTCGTAATATATAATCCCCCGGATCCCCCGAGGTTCGTATATCGTGTTTTCGTCGTGTTTTCGTTTTGATCTGTTTCTGACAGGTAGAGTCCTAGATTTGGAGCCACAATGTCTTCCTCTAGATCAACCAAGGAAGATTATTTAGAGGATATCATCAACCCATACATGAGAGAGTTGAAGATTCATCCCAAGGAGTTATTGCTTGAAAACAGGGAGGTCGGGATAAAAGAGGTTCAAGGCCCTAAAGGTGAAGGAAGTATGGAGGACAGGATGGAAGCACTGGAGCAAGAAGTATTTAGGTACAAGAAGATGGCGGAACGCGAGGTGGATATCATCCATAAGATTTGTTTCGAACTCATCGCCGAGCACCAAGAGGAGACTGCTGAGCTCAAGGATGAAGTCCTCTCACTCCGCCAAACAACCAATGAACTGCAAGCACAGCTCTACGACGTTCAAAATCAAAACTGTGAGTATGAGGTTAGGTTTAAACGCATAAGTGCTGCTGCAAGTTTCAGGATGCTAGAGACCACGATGTCCTTTGTTGATGGGAAGCCCTTACCCTGGAAGTCGGACGATGATGAGAGGATACCACCACCACCGAAGGAGTAATTCGTCATCACGTTTGGCATCCACTTGGTTTGTTCAAGGCTTGGGGAGTGTCGCGGTATCACATCACTATCTTCTATCTTTTTACCTTTTTAGTAGAGTCATATCATGAATAGAGAAGTTATCATGTAGTATGGTTTGCATTATGGAAGTGTCCCCTCTCTCGTTAGATATGTATCCCTTGGTGTGAGTTGCCATTATGGAATATTAATGAGAAGTTCTATCATTTACTCTTTTGCATATTTTATATTAGTTTTCAATTCATGGTTATATGATTGATCTTGTTGTTAGTATTGGTATCACTTTGGGATCATCGAGTTAATCTAGTTGGTTTTGGCAAACCTGGCTCGGTCAGTAGCAACACTATTTTTGAGAGTTGAATGAAAAGATAAAAGTACTCTAAATAAATATAATTTCATCATCTTTCTTTCTTGATTTGCTCATAAGTTTAGTATTCTCTAGTTAAGATCTTTTGTGCTTCAAAGCAAGATTGCATGTTTGACTTTTATCACTTGTATGTTTGTTTGTTTCCTTCAACTCTTATACTTTCTACCCAGCCTTGCTAGCCAAAAACCTGTACTGAGAGGGAATTCTTCTCGTGCATCCAATCCTTTAAAACCAAAACCTTTGCCATTTGTGTCCACCATACCTACCTATTAGCATTATTGCTATTCAAGTAAATTTATGTTTTTATCTACCTTCAAAATTAAACTTGTTATGTGGAAATTAGTGATTAAAGCTGTCACGAACTTGATGGCACACTCTACTTTCTTGCATTTAATAAACCTGAACCATTGTGCCCATCTATGTTGCATATATGCTTGCACTTTGTAAGTTGTGAATTAGCAGAACCATGCTGTCATGGGGAAGGCTTTCAACATTGCACTTGTACTTTGTACCTAGTTGATATCATGTTCTTTTGTCTGTGGATGTCGTCGGTGTGAAATGAAAGGGGAGCTTGTAAGTCCATGGAGTTATGCATGTGTGTTAGAGAAACGCATGGGTCGCTGGTCTAATCCATGCTGACATGGTGGAAACCTGTAGCATAACCATAATGAGCGTCTATGAAGCATTCTTCTTATAAAAAAAAGAGTCCGATATTGAGAAAAAAAGAGAAAAATAAAAAAAAGATATTATGAAAGGAGGAAAGAGATAAAAAGCACCATATTCCCCTGGTAAATAAGAAGATTGCTGAGATCCTCGTTGTCTGCTTGCCTTGTCATTTTGATATGGGGATTCTTCCGTATCATCGGGCAAGGGGTACCCCGTTGGCAGTTCTCCATGATACACATGTTCTTACGATGACAAGAACTTACCGGTGACTAAACTTGAGTACCATGAGGAGCGGCCCTCGTATTGAAGGGACAAGAGATTTTCAATTTACAACTTGTCAAGCATATCCTCATATTTGATCACTTTAACCTTAATCAGCTAAAGATGCCTATGATAGGGGCAATGAGAGCTGAAAGCTAATAAGTATCATAATTTTTGAGAGCTCTTTATGAAACTTGAAATCCCTGCTTCCCTCTGCGAAGGTCCTTTCTTTTACTTTTTAGTTGAGTCAGTAAACCTATTCCCGTCTATCTTAGCAAGTATTTTGAGTTGTTCTGTTTCATTCATTCATATGATGATTTATTCAATCATGTTTCTTATGTTCCTTGTTTTGCACATTGCTCTTTTCTTGGTCTTTACTACTCTGAAAGCTATCATTGAAAACCAGTTATTTGTGAACTCCAGCAAATTATCAACTATTCTTCGACCAAGACCTAAGTTTGCCATTACCAATTCTGATTTACTTTATGTATCTTTATTGTGTTTCCTTTACTTATTGCAAGTTAAGTTATATAATAGTGAGTTGTCTTCTATTATGATCTATGTATTGATGAATGTGATGCTTGTTGTTCGTATTCTTTTCTCGACTCTTCACTCCATAAACCTGAGGTCATGTTTATTGAGTTCAGTTTCGCTTGTGGGGAGTTGATACGTCCATTTTGCATCACTATTCTATATCATAATTCACTGCTATTCATTGATATATTTCATATTAAGAGGTGATACTTATGTTATTTCATATGTTTTTGCATGGTTGATGACTTTTGGAGCATGGACCGCTATAGTCAGGATTCTGATGGAAAAGGTGTTGTTTGGAGGCAAAATTCACGAAGATCAGAAAATCCTGGAAAATATACGGAAAATCCTATTTTTCTAGAAGACAAAGGGAGCCAGAAGGAGGAGTGGAGATGGGCCACAGGGGGCCCACACCACCCCCTGGCGCGGGCTACCCTAGGTCACGCAACCAGGTGGTGTGGCCGCCCTAGCACACCTCTGGCTCTCCCCTCTGGCGTATATAATCCTCCTGAAACCCTAATACTCGGAGAGCGACCACAGAAAGATCCCGCCGCCTCTGCGGGGCAGAAAACACCGAGAGAGAAAGATCTCTCCAGCAGACAGATTTCTGCCGGGGGAATTCCTTCCCGGAGAGGGGAGATTCTCGCCATCAACACTACCATCAAGCTAGACTTCATCGGGATCATCATCACCACCATCCTCACCATCAGCACCATCATCACCATCTCCATATTGCTATAACAATTGGGTTGAATCTTGCATAGTTCTTAGGGGATACTTTCTCGTGTTGATTACTCTTTGTAGTTGATGCTATTGAATGAACCGTTGAATTCTTGTTTATGTTCAGATTGTTATACATCGTTATTTCATCTCTGATCATGATCCATATGATGTCTTGTGAGTAGTTCGTTTTGTTCTTGAAGACATGGGAGAAGTCATGTTGTTAGTAGTGGAGTTGTGTTGAGAAAGATTCAATATTTTGATATTTAAGTTGTGGTGTACTTCTTCTAGTGGTGTCATGTGAACGTCGACTACATGACACTTCACTTATATGGGCCTAGGGGAATGCATTGTGTATTTGGCTACTAATCGTAGGGGTTGCCGGAGTGACAGAAACCTGAACCCCCGTTAGGAAACCATTGCACAAGGGACGTAAGGGTCTTAGAGTTTAAAGCTGTGGTTAGGTTTCTACCTTAATTAGTTTCTTGTACTTACGGATGTTTGCAAGGGGTATAATCACAAGTATGTATTAGTCCTAGGAAGGTCGGTACATTAGCACAGGTTCACCCACACAACACTTAGCAAGCTAAATAAGATTAATCAACTATATGAAGTGAAAGCACTTGACAGCCTTCCCATGTGTCCTTGAGAACAGTTGGTCATCTTAAGTAATACAACCGACTTGTCCTTTGCTGAATAAAGGATTGGGCCACTTGCTGCATTTATTCTTATTGTATTTTATTTACTCGTACTTTATTTGCTTGCATTATCAAAAACCCCTAAAAATCCGTTTGCTAAGTATTTGCAGAGAGTTCCTGATCCATACCACTAGCCAGCACCTTCTGCTCCTCGTTGGGTTCGACACTCTTACTTATCGAAAATACTGCGATACACCCCTATACTTGCGGGTCATCATGCTTCTTATCTTATCTTTATCTAGTCTAATCTCTTACAATACCATACCACCACATAGTGTACGGATTAACTTTGAACATTGACCGTTGGATCAAGATTGGAAAGTGCAAACATTATTAACCATTGGATCTTATTTCCCATTCTTAGCATCTAGAAAGAATCTATTGATAGTCTTTAGCACGATGAATGCTAGGATATATGCACAGACCTCAAAACACACACTTCATTGCTCAGTTTCAGTATCCTTTTGCTAAATGCATGGACTTGGATGCAATTGTCATTTTATGAGGTCCTTGATGTAACTTGTATTTCAGCCAACCGTGTTAACTCCCAAGCACCTCACTCCTACGAGACCTAACATTAGATCATCGATTCATAGTACTTCTTATATTATCTTTATCTTGTCTTATCGCTTACAATACCATACCATTGTATAGTGTATGGAATATTAACCGTTTGGTCAAGAATGGCAAATGCAAACATTGCTAACTCTTGGATCTTCTTTTCCATTCTTAGCATCTAGAAATGTTCTATTGATAGTCTTTAGCATGATGCACACTAGTATGCGCAAACCACAAAAGAGACACGTCATTGCTCAGTTTCAGGGTCCTTGTGTTGAATGCATGGACTTGGATGCAATTTTCATTTTTTATGAGGTCCTTGAAGTAACTTATACTTCCATCGACCGTGTTAACTCTCAAGCACCTCTTGCTCCTACGAGACCTACCATTAGATCGGCATTTGTAGTACTTTTTATCTTATCTTTATCTTGTCTTATCTCTTACAATACCATACCACTTTATAGTGTACGGAACATTGACCATTTGATTAAGACTGGCAAATCCAAACATTGCTAACCATTGGATCTTCATCTCCATTCTTAGCATCTAGAAAGATTCTACTGGTAGTCTTTAGCAAGGTGAACACTAGTAGTATGTGCAAACCTCAAAACACACACTTCATTGCTCTGTTTCAGGGTCCTTGTGCTAAATGCATGGACTTGGATGCAATTTTTATTTTTATGAGGTCCATGATGTAACTTGTACTTCCACCGACGGTGTTAACGCTCAAGCACCTCACTCCTACAAGACCTACCATTAGATCGGCTATTCATAGTACTTATTATCTTATCTTTATCTTGTCTTATCTATTACAATACCGTACAACTATATAATGTACGGAACATTGACCATTTGATAAAGATTGTCAAATCCAAACATTGCTAACCGTTGGATCTTCTTTTCCATTCTTAGCATATAGAAAGATTCTACTGATAGTCTTTAGCATGATGAACGTTAGTATGCGCCAACCTCAAAACACACACTTCATTGCTCAGTTTCAGGGCCCTTGTGCAAAATGCATGGACTTGGATGCAATTTTCATTTTTTATGAGCCCCTTGATATAACTTGTACCTCCACCGACTATGTTATTTCTCAAGCACCTCGCTCCTATGAGACCTACCATTAGATCGGCCATTCGCAGTACTTCTTATCTTATATTTATCTTGTCTTATCTCTTACAATACCATACCATAGTATAGTGTACGGATTAACTTTGAACATTGATCGTTGGATCAAGACTGGCAAATCCAAACATTGCTAACCGTTGGATATTCTCTTTTCCATTCTTAGCATCTAGAAAGATTCTATTGATAGTCTTTAGCATGATGAATGCTAGTATGCGCTGTGCAAACCTCAAAATACACACTTCATTGCTCAGTTTTAGGGTCCTTGTGTTAAATGCCTGGACTTGGATGCAATTTTCATTTTTTGTAAGGTCCTTGATGTAACTTTTACTTCCACCGACCATGTTAACTCTCAAGCACCTCGCTCCTATGAGACCTACCATAGTTAAAAGAAAATGCAACTGCCCTAATTATCACACAAACTGGACCACGGTTTCTAATATGTAATACCCAATTTTTTAGTACTAGGATTTTTCAAGATTCCTAGCTAACTTCGCACACTTCAGTGAAATCTTGTCGATTTAACGAAATTAGGTCAAACTTGAGCTACAAGTAAGCGCGATAGATTTCTCTTGAATTAAATGTCTTTTTGGAGGTAGATGGGTGCATCTTCTTGTAGTAAATAATGCATTCGGTGTGAGTTTCCAACTATCAGGCTCATTTTTCTGAGTGATGACGAGATGGTTCTTTTCTGTAAAGAAAGTATGAAGAATATGGATCTCAATGACATAAGCCAAGCTTCTAGACATATTAAGTGGACCAACGTGTTTTACTTACAATTCCCATGTTTTTTGAGTTTTCAAACTCCCTATAGCTAATTAACTCTGCCCCACTTGAATGACTTCATGCCGATTTATCGAAATTAGGTTAAACATGAACTACGTACAACTAAATTGTAGGTTTCTTCTAAAGATTTATGAAATGTTTTTGGAGGTGTACCCATTGGGGGGTCAATTAATATATCAGAAACCAACCGAGAGTTTTGACAACAGGTTTTTAACTTCTTTCTAATTAAGATTTTGCATCTTGACAATTTAACAAAAAATAGGTCAAACTTGAGGTACAAGTAAGCGCGATAGATTTTTCTTGAATTAAATGTCTCTTCGGAGGTAGATGGAAGCATCTTCTTGTAGTAATCAGTATCGTCGGTATGAGTTTCCAACTATCAGGAAAGAACATTCTCAATTTTCTTTGTGATGATGAGATTGTTCCTTTCCATAAAAAAGTCTGAAGGATATGGATCTAGATGCCACAAGCCAAGCTTTTAGACATATATAGTGGACCATCATGTTGTACTTATGATTCCCGTGTTTTATGAGTTTTGAAACTTATTCTTATAGCTAACTCTGCCCACTTGACAGTGACTTTATGTCGATTTATTGAAATTAGGTCAATTTTGAACTACAAGTAAATTGTAGGTTGTGTTGAAAGTTTTAATTTTTTGGAGGTAACCATTGGGGGGATTTAATATATCACAAACCACCACCGAGCGTTTGACAACAGGTTCAACTTCTTGCTAAGATTTTGTATCTTGACAATTTAACGAAATTAGGTCAAACTTGAGCTACAAGTAAGTGCGATAGATTGCTCTTGAATTAATTGTCTTTTCAAAGGTATACGGGTGCATCTTCTTGTAGTAAACAATGTTGTCGATGTGAGTTTCGAAATATCAAGAAAGATCATTCTTAATTTTCTGAGTAATTATGAGATTGTTTCTTTCCGTAAAGACAGTATGAAGAATATGGATCTGAATGCCACAAGCCAAGTTATTAGACATATATATAGTGGACCAACATGTTGTACTAACGATTCCTATGTTTTATGAGTTTTCAAACTTCATAGCTAACTCCGCCACTTGAATGACTTTATGTAGATTCGTCAAAATTAGGTCAAATTTGAACTACAAGTAAATTGTAGGTTCTTTGACAGTTTTAAGAAAAAACTTTTGGAGGTACCCATCAGGCGGTCAATTTATATATCAGAAACCACCGAGAGTTTTTGACAAGAGGTTCAACTACTTGCTAACATTTTGCATCTTGACAATTTAAAGAAATTAGGACAAACTTGAACTATAAGTAAGCGTATATACTTGTCTCGAATTAAATATCTTTTCAGAGTTAATTAATGAAAAAAGAAAGGGACGTAATAACTTATCTAGTTACTATAACATCACACATACCAAGACTGGTAGTATATGATTCTACAACCTAATTAATTAGGCCTTGCGTGACACTACACAAATACCAAGCCACTATGAAGGTAGTAACATGTGCAAGTTACTAGTCTAAGTTATTTAGCACTATGTGACCATCCTAAATCAAAACGGAGGTATACGTACTTGACATATGTATGATTACTCGGGTGCTTATGATTTGCTACCCTGGCTATATAAAGGCTCACGGCCCATGAAAGATTCAAGATGATGGCCCAAGAAGCATCCGATGGAGGCCTTAGTTGTATCAGATAAGAAAATAGGAACTGATGTCGTATTGGTGTTATAATCGTAAATATGTAACCTATCCGAATACGGATTTGAGACCTGGTCTATTATATATAGGATGGGAGAAGCCTACGAGGAGGCACCGAAAAACTCCCAGGCAATATGTAACATCTTTGTTCATCAATAATTAGGCGACTTCAACTCTCTTGTTTGCCTGACATCTGACAAAATCCCCAGCGTTCTCTTTTCCATGAAACCCTAAGTCCATCACCACTCGTGTTGGCTCTCACTGGTCATACGGATAAATCCACTAACTTGTTGATTAGTAATGTATATCGCCAATCTTCTTGTGTCACTGATAGAGAATAAATTATTCTGCCGCTTCCAGGTGTGTATCGTTGATTAATACTGTATATTGACAACCAGTACCTCAGACAACTACTCATGTGGCTCTCGAGAAATTGTGACCAAATCTTCAAAATGAACGGGGTGGATTACACAATGGAATTTCTTTTGGTGGACGGTTGATTTTTTGAGAAATTGTCGACTTTTTTTCATTATTGAGCAGAGAGATCGTCGATTTGGGGTCCGGGAACGGGGGCGTAGAGGCCGATAGGGGAGAGGAAATTGGTGGTGTGGTAGGGAAGCTTATTTGAGGTGGCAGCATGTGGGTGTACAGATGTTACTGGTAGCCCATTTTGTGAGTATTTTGTTGTTGTACTACAGTAGTTCAAGAGTATTCCAGTTTTGATTCCTTAATTACCGGTGGAACCTTTATGTGTTTAGTAGTTGCAGTACGTGTTCCAAATGTGCCTGCACACGATGATGAATATATAAGATCCAAGGATTATTACATTCTTCAAGAGGAGCTCCGAGTATACTCCAAACCGTCTCTCTACCATGACCATTCATTTGACAGGACAATACATATCCATCCCGTGCTAGGCTAGCTATGATGTACTACTAGAAAGGCCAGACCAATTTACTCGATAGGCACCAGGAAACAAAGAGAAGAGAGAAAACCACACTCGGTAAAGGCGATACGATTTCAATCGATTTATTCTATTTTCTTTTACTCTTCCTCTCCATCTTATCGCTGATCCCCACTTGCCCACCATAGCACACGCCAACGCTGTCCTGCCGCTTTCGGATCATCTCCATAGCCAAGTTCGATAGGCATAGTAGATTTAGCAGAGAGAAAGAAGGCATGCTTGGTTTTATTTCATTATGTATTTATCTTTTCCTCGATTTCCACCATCACTTCACCTTTAGGGTCCCGGTGACGGCCATTCCCACTCTCACACCAATATAGGCACGCGCCAACACCACCATGTTGATTTAGGATCACCTCCTGCACCTAGTTTGATAGACTGTTTTCCATCTCGCCCTACCAGCTGCCACTCGCTCTCTCCTCCAAAACCCTAATCAAAACCAAATGCCATCACCCCACCTTCTCGAGCTCTTCCTCGTGATGGCCCAATTGATCAATGACAGTGACACTTCTACGGTGTTTTCCGATGGCCCCTTGAAGAAATCTCAGCCAGATGCGACATCATCACCGCTGCGAGCCTCGTCGCCTGTTGCAAACGTTATCTTTACTCAGCAACACATAGTGCATCCCTAGAGAAATCTCATCCGTTTGGTATCCCCCGTGTTCTTCACTCTCACCCAACTAGGTTACCACGTGAGTACAATGTCTTGTACCGCGACAATCGCATGAAGCAGTTCTACAGGGGCAGCTACTATTGCAGTCGGGGGAAGCAGAAGCCATAGAAGAAGTTCAGATTGGACCTTGTGCGACCTGATGCTGCTGGACAGGTCCTCCTCTGATGTTGTGATGCCAGATTGTGAGGGTAAGAAGTGGGCATGCACCCCCAGAGATTGGATCGCCACTGTTGGCCTCGCCTGGAACTGGGAGCTTGTGAATGTGTTCACTTGTTGTCAGATTCCTCTAGCAGTAATCATCGACTTTGAGGCCACAACCGAGGTACTTAAGTTTGTGGCGGCTAGTCATCCTACTAACCTATTGAAGATAGCCATTTGTCGAGTTCCCACAGCTGCTGGGAACTATAAGGATTTCTCTGTCCTGGCCATCTTCGACACAGTAATTGCCTTCCTTGATGGTTCTCATGGTATGTAGATGGTTCTTGAGAACCAGTTTAGCATGTTCAGCTACGGTGATGCAATTATCCATAAGGGATTTGTTTATGTGTTAACTGAGATTGGCAATGTTTATGCATGGGATCCTCGGGCATGGGGTAAAATTTCCATCCTTAAATTTTTAATATTCATCATTCAAGTTTTGCTCAGCTGACATCTGAATGTGCATTCGTTGCAAGGTCCTGTGCGTCTTCCAGGGCCACCTTATTTTGACGGTAATCGTGAGTACGGTCCTGATCTGTGGTGGTTAGCAAGATCTCCTGATGGTGGTAGCCTTATTCTGATCAATATTATGGGCGTTAGTGATAGGGGCTATGACACTACTTATGGTGGTTATCCTGTCATTGAAAATGTTGCTTATCAGCATGGTCGCAATATTCACACATATTCTACTAGGTTTTGCTGCCATGTGGTCTCGATTGACACTAGTAGTTTATTTCCACTGAGGCAATGGCGGAGGGTTTTAGACCTTGGAGCATTTTCTATCTTCCTTGGATTGAACTATCTGATTACTATTCTAGTTGGCGTGGCAGGACTTGGCCCTGTAAATCTGACAAGGAGCAACTGTGTATACACCTTACCGCATGCAGTTAGCCTCGATGGATTTAATCTTCGTCCTAAAATATGTCGCTTTAGTATGAATTCTCAAGATGCCGCTATTGGTTTCTCAACCAACATTGGCTAGAATTGGCGACAGACTCCATTGTGGTTCATCCCACGCTTTGCCAACACGGAGGATTGGAACCACATAATTAATGGTTCAAGGAAGAGGGACTGAACATAGTGATCATATGGAATAGGGATATGTGTACCTTGAATTATTTCATTTTCCTAAATTGTATCGCATGGCCTCGACCATTAACTTGATGTACTCTAACACTCATTTCGCCGCAATGTAAGTGCAAGGCCTGCGATTTGATCAAACTCCTTTTGTATGCAAGCCATAGTTTTAGTCAATGCGGGTCGAATATTCTACAACTCGTTGCGCCCACACCGATTTATTGTTTGTTGCACTTCCAAGTTCTCAAAAAATGTGAAATAAATCTGGAACATGGGGTATGTCGTATCTTGTGCATCTCCAATATTCGGTCCCACAATAAGATCTTATATGACCTGTGTGAAAAAGAAAAAACATAATCAAACAATATCTTGTGTTCATTTGTTCATTTTGTGGTGGCCAGACCATGTACTAGTAATATTTTGGGATCGAAATTTATAGATGAACTGTATAAATATGATCTACGTTCATGATTTATTTCACATTTTCTGAAAACTTGGAAGTGCGACATGCAATAGCTTGTTGCCGGTGCAACTAGTCGCAGATTGTAATTTCCGTCGTGGACGTCTCTAGTGGCTCCGAGCGTATGATGCATGCAGATTCTCACTGGCAAGTGGGGCCGACCTAAACAGGGCCCACCTATCAGTGATTCAGAGCCACACAAAGTCATGCATGTTACCTAACTTGAGCGAAATCTGGTGTATCTGGTGTATCTGGTGTCCATGCACGTCTCTCATTTTGTTGCACGGTTGCATGATATACACGTGTAATTCCATGTACCTTGTATAAGAACATATATGAACACATGCAACATGCCAAAATTACCACAGACACACCTGTACTATGCATTATATCTGGTGTAGTATATATCTTCGGTCCTATGCTACGAACTCTACATATAGGGCAACAAGATGAAAGTACATGTGTCCATGTTGTGGCTACTGCTACTAGTAGTAGTTTGTCCACCTATTTTTCGTTGAAAATACTATAGTATGTTGAAATGAAAGATGTAAAAAGAAAACCCTCTAGTCAAACTCATGTGACTAGACAATACTGCACCTCTAATACATAGTAAGTAGGAGTATTGTCAAATTACTAGTTGCATGGCATGCTAGTCTAACATACAGTGAAGTCTAGGTGGTGGTGTCCTTGATGCTGCTGTTGACTAGACAGAGCAAGCAAGTAAAATCTCCTCCCTCTCGTTTTTTCTTTACCTCTCCATCTTCTTCCCCAGTTCCCACTCCACCCACAATCTCCCCCACGGTCTCTCTTCTCACACATTCCTTGCATAACTGTAACTACCTCAGTGAACTACGCTCTTAGTTACATGCCTAGATGAGCGAAAATGGTTAAAATAGTATGGTGGGGCCCAGGGCCACTCACGGTAGACCTTTCGGCCGTCCTAACCACTTTCAGAACATCGGGACAAGAACGAGCGGCGTAATCGGCAGGCGAAGGGATCAACTACATACACAAGTGAGTATGTATGCAAGCCACATACAACAGTTCTCAGAGCCACTCCATCTAAAAGAAATAGAAATATTGCAACGCCATATGGCAAGATTCAAATATCCTAGATAGAGATAATGTTTTAGGATAGCTCCTCATACACCAACCATCAGAGTATCAGGCGGAAGCGGAAAACAAGATCTGAGTACGGATAAGAAGCAAATCGGCATAAGATGCCACATAAATAGACACATCCCGCCCACAGATCCCACGGATCCCCGTTCCCAGAATCTCTACACCGAGTGATCGTTGCCAACATCATCTGTCTCCTCCACCCAGTATCCATCTTGCGGGTACACCTGTTCATCTGAATCAAACAATTTATCGTGTGAGACCCTAGGGGTACCCAGCAAGTCTTTATGCCACTAAAGGGACACAACCTGAGGTGACGCAATTGCAGCAAAAGATAATATCTATTAAGTCTATAGATACTCGCTAACCATCCGCCTAACCAATGATAGACGGAAGTCCGTGAATTAAGAACAACAGTTATAACAGTATAATTAACAGATCCATCCTCCTCCTCGCTTACCAACGAGGAAGCGGACGAACAACCCCCATCCGTTGGTAGTTTTATTAACCATTCCATGAGTATTTCACTATTTACTACTCAAGTACTTAGTCAAATTAAAAGCGGTACTTTAGTTATACTTGTCTATGATCAAGAAACTGTGCTCCAAGTCGTCCATAACCGCGGACACGGCTTTCAGAAAGATTTACCCTGCAGGGGTGCACAAATAGAAACACACACTCGATCAACCTTGGAAAAACCAACTCAATACCCAAAGAGGCATTCACGACAAAGCAATTATAGGATTCAGAAATATTTCAGGGGGCCACCCCAATAAGCTAACCGCAACAAAGTTGGCCGGCTCCGAGATGGACCCAGGGTTTGCGACGACGGCTGTAAACAACTGGGAACCCGAAAATGTGATTGGGCTTGTCGATACCGCAAAAACGTGGCACGATCCAAAACAGTACAGGTGCTCCTCGCAAAATCTTAAATAAAGCAGTAACATGGCATAAGTATAGGATAGTAGTAAAGCCCCAAACTAATTGTGGCCCCAAGAAATAAGAATGAATCAAGCTCTGGCTCAGGGGGGTCCATAAGGCCTCCCGGATGTGGATAGTGTGAATAGTCAAGGAACAAGAATCAAGTACTCGGGGTCCTACGGGACACAAGTGAGCATGAAAAATCAAATAGCAGATATTGCTCACCGTGCCTCTTTCATTAGTTATCCCATTACTACTCAGGTTATGTTGTTTAGGTACCTCATTATTCATCAGACACTCACATACCCTACACATGCTTTTCTCCGACTCGCATGGCTCAAACAACTCCTGTAGTAATGGCTCATGGGATGGAGGAACAAGCTTCGGTGGGGTTTAAAAGTAAAGGCTATGCAGTACTTGGGATTCAATTTAATGCAATCGCGACTCAATGATGCAAGAATAAGATAGAAGAAATAGGTACTATATGTATGCAAGCATGTGGTAGTGCTTGCCTGGCAGCTCAGTTGAAGCGAGAGATGGATCTGGGTAGTACTCCTATGATTCCTAGTAATTCTCCTGCTGGGTGTCTATTCGAAGAAGAACCAAACAAACAAGGGCCAACATAAATAAAGTGTACAAACATAGGAATTAAAATGCGACAAGCAAACAAGTAGGCCATGATGAATGATGCACAATTTACATGGCATTAAAGTAGCATGGCAAGGGTGAGGTGTGAGGTACAAGAATAAAGCATTTTATTAATTATTTAGCCAAGTTTTATTGTCATAAACAGTTCTGATTGGTAATAATGACATGATGCATGATTTAAATCAGAACAAGGAATGCATAGATAGAACGGGCTCATCGCACTGATCGATTTAGACATATTATTTGTCCAATTTGGAGTTATAGATTTAAAGTTATTGATTTATTAAGAAAAGGGCATTTTATTTCTAATTTTAATCATCTCGAAAATTTAAAGTGTGCAAACATTATTTTTAATAGCATATTTGAATTCCTCACATTTTTCTGATTCAAAAACATATATCATTTGTATTATTTGGATTTCTAATATTAAAGTTATTTAAAACAGATTTGAATTTGAATTTAAACATTTACTGAAATCATTTTTATTTAAACAGAAATTCGCCGAGACTTTTTACACCCAGAAGATTCTAGCCCAAGTCACTGACAGGTGGCCACTGTTGACTGGGGCACACGCGCGCCGAAAAGGTTTTTCTCACCGCGGCGCTACCTAGCCACTGCGGGTGACAGGTGGGTCCGGTGGTTCGGGGCCCACGTGCCAGTAGCGGAAAACCGAAGGGGCTGACAGGTGGGGTCATGCTGGAGCGCGGGTTGAGTGTACAAAACTACGATGGGCGTTTTTGTAAAATTTACACAGCGGCTGGCAGGTGGGCTCGCGCGTACCGTGGGTTGAGGCGACGAAAGAAGCAGGGGTAAATGCAAAAAGGGGGCCGCGTACTGTGGATCTTCTCCACGGTCTGGCGGCCAGATCCGCGCGCGGCCGTGGCGGGGCGGGGATCGAACCGGGGACCTGGGGCTCGCGCTGGGGGCGGTGGCCACTGCGGTAGGCGGGGATTGCTGACAGGTCGGGGGAGGACGGCTAGATGAGTGGTTCGCGTCGCGGAGGCGTGTAGACGCCCGCGCTCAGCGACGCACCGAGAGTGCCCGACGGAACGTACGGCGTGACCAGGCAACGATGACGACGGCGAGGATGTCTGGGAGGGTGTTTGTCTTACCACGAAGCTGCTGGCGGTGGTGGTTTGGGCAGAGGAGCGGTCGATCGTCGAGGTAGCAGGCGGCCGGCCGGAGTTAGGGTTTCGGCGGCGTTGTGGTACTGTGGCAGAAGTGGGGCTCCTCCTCCTCGCTAGCGTGCTCTGGGCGATGTAGAAGATCCACCTCGGCCTCCTTGATCGCCTCCACGTCGCGCTTGCCGGTTGGAACGTTGAAACGGCGGTGGTGCTGGCGGTGACCGACGAGAGGAAAGATGGCGTCGGTGGAGAAGAAGAGGGGAGGGCAAGGCCCTGGGGATGGATCTGGGCGAGGCCAGGAAGCGTGAGAAAGGAGGCAAAAGCGAGAGGGAGGGAGGAGAGGCCGTGGGGCTCGGGGGTAGAGATAAAGTGGCTTCGGCCACTTTTCCTCCTCCTCGCTCACGTGCTCGACGTGAGCAGCCAGGGCAGGGGCAGGTAGGCTGCCAGGTGGGGACAAGGAGGGACAGGCGCAGGCTAGGGCCAGCACGGCAGGGAAAGAGAAAGGAAAGGAGAGAGGGAGGCTCGGGTTAGGGTTTTAGGATGGCATGGAGGGGTAGCCTCGGCAAGGAAGAGAGAGAGCTAGTGGGGTGGGGCCAGCATGGTAGAGAGAGGGAGAAAGAGAGAGAGGTGAATGTTAGGATAAAGTAGGTTTTAGACTAGAGCTAGGTTTAGAGAGAGAGATGTTAGAAAAAGGGGTTAGGGTTTAGTTTCATATTAGGGTTTTGGGAGAGGGGGTGGAAGAAGAGGGTGGCATGGAGATTGAGAAGAGAGGAGAGGTGGTGTAGGGTTTTCTTTAATGTGGCAAGATCATGTGTAAAGGAGAAAAGGTGAGGAAGATACCTCACATGATCAGGCATGGCATTCCACATGTGAGAGAGGCTTGATGGGCACATGGCAAGATCAACCGAACAAGGTCGAAAATTTTGAGAGAAAAGAGAAGCTCAAAAGAGATAAACCACCCAAAGATCCAAGTAAAATCCAAAAGAACAGAATGTGGTTGATGTGCAACGAGATAGATCTGTACTAACCCGTGTAGATCCGAAAGCGTTACGAGATTGGATCTCGTGGTTGATGTAGTCGATCACTTGCCGATCTCAAGATCGAGTGGATGATCCTTCCGGCGCCACGTTCCGGCAGCACTTCCGCAGTAGGTCACACGTGCGGAGTCGAAGCAGACCTTCCTCTCCTCGTTCCAGCGAGCAGCGGAGGTAGTAAATCTTCTCCACGGAATCCCAGCAGCACGACGGCGTGGTGGTGGTGGTGGAGTAGAGAATTCTGCGGGGCTTCGCCTAAGCCAGAGCAGAGGGAAGGAGGAGGAGAGAGGCGGCTAGGGTTTGGAGTGGAAGGGGGCCAGGGGGTGGCACCTCCACCCCTCTATTTTAAAGGAGGGGGCGCCATGGGGAGGTGGAGTCCTTGTAGGACTCCCCTCTCCCTTGGCCGGTGGATCAAGGAGGTGGGGGGAGAGTCCTACTCCCCCATGAATCCTTGTCTTACCCCACAAGGATTCCTTGATCCTTTCTTGGTTTTCAAGTAAACTCCAAGAAATCTTCCAGAACCTTCCGGAACATTCCGAAACCTTCTAGAATCCCCATACAAATACTCCGAAACATTTCCTAACTTAGAAATTGATCCCCAATAGATGAATCTTATTCCCCGGACAATTCTGGAGCTCCTCGTGACGTCCCGAATCCAATCCGAGACTCCGAACAACATTCGGTCTCCAACGCACATTCCATATCTACTTAAAACAACTTCGAACCTTAAGTGTGTCATCATTCGGTTCGTGAATATGCAGACATGATGGAGACACCTCTCCGATCAATAACCATCAGCGGGATCTGGAGATCCATAACGGCTCCCACATACTCAACGATGACTTTGTGATCGATAGAACCATTAACATACGAAACCAATTCCCTTTGTCACGTGATACTCTACTTATCCGAGGTTTGATCGTCGGTATCTCCATACCTAGTTCTACCTCGTTACTGATAAGTACTCTTTACTCGTTCCATGTTATGTCATCCCTTGTGACCCAGTCACATGCTTGCAAGCTAATTAGATGACATTCCACCGAGAGGGCCCAGAGCATATCTATCTGTCATATGGATGGACAAATCCCAATCTTGGTCCATGCGCTTCAACACATACTTTCAGAATACCCAATGACACCTTTATGACCACCCAGTTACGAAGCGGTGTTTGATGTCATCAAAGTACCCATCCGGTGATGGTGATTAACATAACCTCATGGTCGAAGGATTAGGTTACTATGTATTTTAAAGCTTATAGCAAACGAACTTAATGACTTGATCTTATGCTATGCTTACTACGGGTGTGTGTCCATCACATCATTCTCCTAATGATATGATCTTGTTATTAACGACATCCAATGTCCATGATCAGGAAACCATGATCATCCATTAATCAACAAGCTAGTTTAACAAGAGGCTTACTAGGGACTCTTTTATGTTTACAAAACACACAAGTATTAATGTTTCCGGTTAATACAATTATAGCATGGGATGTAAACATTTATCATAAACATAAAGATATAATAATAACCACTTTATCATTGCCTCTTGGGCATATCTCCAACAGTCTCCCACTTGCACTAGAGTCAATAATCTAGTTAAAAAACTTGTGCATTCAACACCTATGGCTTTCCGGTGTTTGTATAGACACTATTGCTAGTGGTAAACATAATCTTCGGATCTGACACTTCCAGGTCCGTGTGTATTTGCATGTCCTTGCGTCTCTACGCATTACTCATTCTCCAATGAGATGGCATTGTATAAATTTGGTCCTTTGGTGAGACCTTTAGTTCCTTGGGATTAAATCATGTTGATACAATTGTCGTACAATGTATCTTCATAGTATTATCCCGCTATGAACCACGCCTAGTTTGATAACAAACTACTTAACACAGATGCCCTCCTTTGCTGCTACTATAGCAGTTATATACTTAGCCTTTTGTTGTAGTATCTGTCACAATGTTTTAACTTTGGTACTCAACCAAATCCGTTATGGAACATCCTTTCCATTATATTGTGCCACCCATAGTCTAAATTGAGATAAATTTAATTTGTATCTTGTGACAAAACTAGTATCAATGTAACACTTTACAATGAACTACCTTTAACTATTTGTCACTTATACATGATATATTCTTAGTTCTTCCAAAGCTCATAAGAATATCTTTACTATTGTCCAATGATCATCTTATGAATCATTCTGGTATATGCTCATAACATTTAGAGCATAGGACATATTTGGATGTGTACATCTCAAAGAATGATTGATATAAATATTCTTGTGATTTCACCAAGTGTCAAAACACTTGAATCTCGTGTCAACACACTTGAATCTTGATTTAGTCCTTTTCGTGTGTCAAGAACCTTTCTTGTTGTTTCCATATTGAACTCATTCAACATCTTATCTATGTACATTTGGCAAAACCATATTAGCGCCTCAATCTATTCATATAGACATTGATGCCTAATTCTTGAGTTATGCCTAAGTCTTTCATCGAAATGAAATTCTTAACTTGTGTCAATAAAAGATACATTATTTCTAATCAACAATATGTCTTTCACATAATGTATTAGAAATATGTCTTAGCGCTCCCACTTAATTTCTTGCAAAATGCAAACATCTTCATCGTCTCTGATGAAATTAAACCTTTTAACGGTTTCATCACGGTGAAGATTCCAACTCCGCGGTGCTCACTTCAACCATTGAAGTTTTGCATACTCTTTTAGCATCCTTTGAATTAACAAAACCCTTTGGATCGTGTCATGTACACGTCCTAGGTAACCATTCTATTAGAAGAACTTGTTTTGTTTGTTCAACTACCATATACCAAAATATATGTAGTGGTTGCTACATTAATCCGTCCAGACTAAATATCGCTATGAAAGATCAAATCTTATCATAGTCAATTCCTTGAACATTGTCATGAACTCTTTCCGACATGTCGACTATTTCATAGATTTGAAACATCCATGTCTATTTATTTATAGATCCAAACACGACCGATAGGCTTCACGCCTTTCCGAAGGGTCTTCTAAGTTCAGAAACTTGATTTCTCGTGTATGGATACTATCACGAATTCCATGACTTCTAGTCATTTTATGGAGTCAGGGGCCATCATCGCTTCTCTGCATGTAGTCGGTTCATCATTGTCAAAACAATAACGACTTGCTTATCAAATCTTACTATTTGATTCTTACCGACCCACACGGTTCTATAGGAACTCTAATCTCCGAGATCACACCTTTTGTAATCACGAGAGCCATGAGCATTGTGGCAGCCACCGGGACACTTTCCGGCGCTGCGCTACTTAGCACATATAGCTAAGGTTCAACAACCTTATCAAAGTTCTATTGTCCTCCCACTTAACTTTTCACGAAAAATTCCTTCTCAAGAAACTTGACGTTCCAAGCGACAAACTCTTTTGTCCTCGGCGTTATGGAGAAATTCCCAACAAATTCTTTGGAATAACCTACAAAGACGTGCTTATTTGACTTTGGTTGTAAACATTTTACTTATGCATAGCATACCAAAATTTAAGAAAAGACAATTCGGGTTTTATCCCAAACCATAACTCATATGGTCATATTTCAACGGATCACGATGGAGCTCTTTTCAGTGTAAAAGCGGTAGTCACTAAAGCTTTAATCTTTAATATATAATGGCAGTTTTATAAATGACACCTTTGATCTTACCATGTCAAACAAGGTTTCATTACATATCTTGAACACTCCATACTCCTATGGTGTTTTGGGAAATGCAAATCCATGGAATGATTCCTCAAATCTTAGGTGTTTTGCTAAACTTGTAACTCAAACATCTTCCTTCATGATCCAATCATAAACTCTTTTATTTTCTTGTTACAATGATTTTCCACTTCATCTTGAAAGTCTTTGAACATTTTTCAAATGTTTCATACTTCTTCCTTATTGAGTAAGTATATACATATACTCACTCAAATCTTCGGAGAAAGCATATGAAGTTGAAATCCATCACCCATGACTACACATAATGGACTATATACATCAATGTGTACAAATTCCAATCATTTAGTCGTCCGTTCCTCTTTTTGCCTACGAACAGAGTTTTAATTATCTCCAGGAAAGTATCACAAGCGTCATTTGATCCAAATCAAAGACTCCAAAAATCCATCAACATGGAGTTTCTTCATATATCCTTTCAATATAATTTAAACGGCGATGTCACTTCGCAAGTGATCTTTCAATCATTTGTCCTGCAACATTTTAGCATTATTTTTATGTTCGTTATTTCTCCAACCATACTTGTATATCATCCATCTATTATGGAATACGGTAGTTATTTAAACAACCTTTTGTCGTCATAATACCTGATCAAAATAACAATTATTGAAACAAATCTTGAAGGCAAGATTTGATGTTAACGAGCAACACAACAACCCTTTGTTTGTTTTCGATGAACATCATCACATTTTCTCTTGCTAGTTACTTAGGCCATTGCAGTTCATGAATTGTGTTGTCCTGTATGACACTTCATACCAACCAATTCGGTATCCAATACCGGTATCCAATACCTAAGAACCACATTGTTTAACAAGCAAGGAATACAACCATAACATGTATATCTTCTATATGCCTAAGTTGGACATCTCCAATCTTTTCTTTTTTGCTAAATATTTTATAGATTCTCTTTCAACAATTCCTTTTCTTTTAAAAGAATCTATCAACATCAATAGTGATGTCATTCACATGACACATAGTACAAAGTGTGTATAGTCAAATACCAATACCTTTGGACTTGCACTTTGAAGTGGATCACCATCATCAAATGTTTGGTGTTCTTTCAAAAATCCATTCTTTAGTAATATTTTAGTGTAGTAAACATTTTACTTACATCTTCTATTCATCCTTATCATGACAACTTTCATGATCAAGCTGCTATAGCTTATAAAGGTGAATTGCGAGTATAATGTTTCTTTTTCAAAACCTTTTGGAGGATTAGGACGACTAGCGTCTCCAACCTTCACAAATTCTCATCAAATATGAGGACGTATACTCTATCATGTTGTAACCAACACATTGTTTTAGATATCGCAATACCTTTCACATATGATGGTTTCTGAAACATTGCTTTCAGCTCTTAGATAAACTTGATATTAAAAACAATCTTTTGAGTATCAAGAATCATGGAGGCAAACATGATACATTAGATACTAACACTGGAATTGTTACTCTTGATTTAATACTATTTATTAAACTTCATGGAGTAAATAGAGTTTGCTGAAAGTTTGCAATAGGACTTATAAACTTTAAATTGACATTCAAAACAATACGATACCAGTTCGTAAAGTAAATATCCAGAATTTCTATAGTTCCACTATCTCAACTATAACTAAGCGTAAGGTGGTGAACGGATGCCAATGACTACAACAAACTATGCAAATTCACTTTGATTGTGTTTATGATAAATTGAGTTCGACTAATCCAAATTACAAATGAACTCCCACTCAAAACAACATCCCTCGAGTTGTTTTAGTGATTACACGAACCAAATCCACTACACCAAGTCCAATCATCATGTGAGATGATGTAGCTTTAAAGGCGAACAATCAACATGTTCATCATATCATCCATATGACTCATGCTTTACCTTTCAGTATTCCATGTTCCGAGACCATGTCTGTACATGCTAGGCTCGTCAAGGTTAACCTTAGTTTCCGCATGTGCAAATCTGGCTTGCACCCGTTGTATGCACAGTAGAGTCTATCACACCCGATCATCACGAGATGCTTCGAAACGACGAGTCTTAGCAACGGTGCCAACTAAGGACGAGCACTTTATTACTTGATATTTAGTGAGAGGGATCATCTTATAATGCTACCGTCGCGATCTAAGCAATACAAGATGCATAAAGGATTAACATCACAGGCAATTCATAATTAGTTGATATGATACGGCCCTTTCTTCTTGTGCCTTTGATCTCCATCTCCAAAGCACGGACATGATCTCCATCATCACCAGCATGGCGTCAAGGTCAGTGGCGCCGCTTCATGGTTGTCCATCATCACTAGCAACTATTACAACTACTTGGAACAAAGCTATTACAAGATGAATAGACACGCAAGTCTTAACAGAATTGAAGACAACCATTAGGCTCCTGTCGGTTGCCATATTACAACAAGGATCATTGCATACATCAAATATAATCACAATCACATGATGGCCATATCACATCACAAAACCCCTGCAAAAACAAGTTAGACGCCTCTAATTTTCTTTGCATGTTTTACGTGGCTTGAGGCTTTTGAATAAGAACGGATCTTACCTATGAAACTGAACCACAACATTGATACAAGTGCTATGAAGTTGCAAAGTGTAAATTGGATCTATACTATGGTAAGAGAGACAGACACCCGCAAAGCCACTTGTGCAAAACAAGTTACACGTCAAGCGTGGAGCAAGTCTCATGTGCGATGACATGTAAGGTTAGCCCGAGCCGCTTCATCCCACCATACCGCAAGATGCAAAGTACACAAAGCAAAAGACGACCGAGCACCAACGCCCACAAAACCATTGTGTTCTACTCGTGCAACAGATCTACGCATAGATACGGCTCTGATACCACTGATGCATTCGTAGCAGGGAAAACAAAAAAATTCTACCGCAAGAACGAACAAAACCTAGATCTAATCTAGATAAAAGCCAAGATCTAATCTATTAGACATGTGCAACGAGATAGATCTGTACTAACCCTTGTAGATCCGAAAGCGTTACGAGATTGGATCTCGTGGTTGATGTAGTCGATCACTTGCCGATCTCAAGATCGAGTGGACGATCCTTCTGGCGCCACGTTCCGGCAGCGCTTCCGCAGTCGGTCACACGTGCGGAGTCGAAGTAGACCTTCCTCTCCTCGTTCCAGCGAGCAGCGGAGGTAGTAGATCTTCTCCACAGAATCCCAGCAGCACGACGGTGTGGTGGTGGTGGTGGAGTAGAGAATTCTACAGGGCTTCGCCTAAGCCAGAGCAGAGGGAAGGAGGAGGAGAGAGGCGGCTAGGGTTTGGAGTGGAAGGGGGACAGGGGGTGGCGCCTCCACCCCTCTATTTTAAAGGAGGGAGGCGCCATGGGGAGGTGGAGTCCTTGTAGGACTCCCCTCTCCCTTGGCCGGCGGATCAAGGAGGTGGGGGGAGAGTCCTACTCCCCCATGAATCCTTGTCTTACCCCACAAGGATTCCTTGATCCTTTCTTGGTTTTCAAGTAAACTCCAAGAAATCTTCCAGAACCTTCCGGAACATTCCGAAACCTTCTAGAATCCCCATACAAATACTCCGAAACATTTCCTAACTTAGAAATTGATCCCCAATAGATGAATCTTATTCCCCGGACAATTCCGGAGCTCCTTGTGACATCCCGAATCCAATCCGAGACTCCGAACAACATTCGGTCTCCAACGCACATTCCATATCTACTTAAAACAACTTCGAACCTTAAGTGTGTCACCCTACGGTTCGTGAATATGCAGACATGAGGAGACACCTCTCCGATCAATAACCATCAGCGGGATCTGGAGATCCATAACGGCTCCCGCATACTCAACGATGACTTTGTGATCGATAGAACCATTAACATACGAAACCAATTCCCTTTGTCACGCGATACTCTACTTATCTGAGGTTTGATCATCGGTATCTCCATACCTAGTTCTACCTCGTTACTGATAAGTACTCTTTACTCGTTCCATGTTATGTCATCCCTTGTGACCCAGTCACATGCTTGCAAGCTAATTAGATGACATTCCACCGAGAGGGCCCAGAGCATATCTATCCGTCATATGGATGGACAAATCCCAATCTTGGTCCATGCGCTTCAACACATACTTTCAGAATACCCAATGAGACCTTTATGACCACCCAGTTATGAAGCAGTGTTTGATGTCATCAAAGTACCCATCCGGTGATGGTGATTAACATAACCTCATGGTCGAAGGATTAGGTTACTACGTATTTTAAAGCTTATAGCAAACGAACTTAATGACTTGATATTATGCTATGCTTACTACGGGTGTGTGTCCATCACATCATTCTCCTAATGATATGATCTTGTTATTAACGACATCCAATGTCCATGATCAGGAATACATGATCATCCATTAATCAACAAGCTAGTTTAACAAGAGGCTTACTAGGGACTCTTTTATGTTTACAAAACACACAAGTATTAATGTTTCCGGTTAATACAATTATAGCATGGGATGTAAACATTTATCATAAACATAAAGATATAATAATAACCACTTTATTATTGCCTCTTGGGCATATCTCCAACAGTCTCCCACTTGCACTAGAGTCAATAATCTAGTTAAAAAACTTGTGCATTCAACACCTATGGCTTTCTGGTGTTTGTATAGACACTATTGCTAGTGGTAAACATAATCTTCGGATCTGACACTTCCAGGTCCGTGTGTATTTGCATGTCCTTGCGTCTCTACGCATTACTCATTCTCCAATGAGATGGCATTGTATAAATTTGGACCTTTGGTGATACCTTTAGTTCCTTGGGATTAAATCATGTTGATACAATTGTTGTACAATGTATCTTCATAGTATTATCCCGCTATGAACCACGCCTAGTTTGATAACAAACTACTTAACACAAATGCCCTCCTTTGCTGCTACTATAGCAGTTATATACTTAGCCTTTTGTTGTAGTATCTGTCACAATGTTTTAACTTTGGTACTCAACCAAATCCGTTATGGAACATCCTTTCCATTATATTGTGCCACCCATAGTCTAAATTGAGATAAATTTAATTTGTATCTTGTGACAAAACTAGTATCAATGTAACACTTTACAATGAACTACCTTTAACTATTTGTCACTTATACATGATATATTCTTAGTTCTTCCAAAGCTCATAAGAATATCTTTACTATTGTCCAATGATCATCTTATGAATCATTCTGGTATATGCTCATAACATTTAGAGCATAGGACATATCTGGATGTGTACATCTCAAAGAATGATTGATCAAAATATTCTTGTGATTTCACCAAGTGTCAAAACACTTGAATCTCGTGTCAACACACTTGAATCTTGATTTAGTCCTTTCCGTGTGTCAAGAACCTTTCTTGTTGTTTCCATATTGAACTCATGCAACATCTTATCAATGTACATTTGGCAAAACCATATTAGCGCCTCAATCTATTCATATAGACATTGATGCCTAATTCTTGAGTTATGCCTAAGTCTTTCATCGAAATGAAATTCTTAACCTGTGTCAATAAAAGATACATTATTTCTAATCAACAATATGTCTTTCACATAATGTATTAGAAATATGTCTTAGCGCTCCCACTTAATTTCTTGCAAAATGCAAACATCTTCATCGTCTCTGAAAAGAAAGGTGATGGAGTTGAATAAAAGATATGCCCCCAACTCAACTTGGGGATTAAACAATATATCAATAACCAAATACAATATCAAGATGCAAATACAATTAATAATGCATATGAGAGAAGAACCAAAGAAAAAGGGTTTTATATGATGCTCAAATGCAAGGTGGCATGATGACATGAGCATGATATAATTATGATGCAACAATTGTATATAGGAAGTAGCCATTATATTACTAGACCAAGTAGCATTACCATTGTTAGACAATTGGGATGCTACAACTCTCCCCCACTAAACAGGAATCTCGCCCCGAGATTCTAGGAAGAAGAAGAAGACTCAAAGAGGGTAGGATACTTGGCACGGAGCTCATCTTCACGTTACCAAGTGGCTTCATCAACGGAATGCTGCGACCACTGCACCTTGCAGAACTTGATGGACTTGTTGCGAGTCCTTCTTTCTGCGAGTTCAAGAATTTTTGTGGGATTTTCTTGATAAGACATATCTTCTTGGAGATTGATGAGTTCATGGTCCACGGTCCTGCCGGGATGTTTGAAGCACTTCTTGAGTTGAGAGATGTGGAAAACATCATGGACTTTGAGTTTTTCAGGGAGCTCAAGAGCGTAAGCAACTTCTCCTCTTCTTCCACAAATTTTGAAAGGACCGATGTATCTAGGAGCCAGCTTTCCTTTGATACCAAAGCGGTGCGTGCCTTTCATGGGAGTGACACGAAGGTAAACGAGATCACCAGGAACATACTCCATGTCCGTGTGCTTTCTGTCATAATTGCTCTTCTGATGACTTTGAGCAATCTTCAGATTTTTAAGAATGATGTGAACTTTCTCCTCCGCTTGAGTTACAATGTCGGGGCCAAACAATATTATTTCACCTACGCCCGACCAACCAATCGGAGTTCTGCATTTGCAACCATAGAGAGCCTCAAATGGTGCCATCTTTAGACTTTTTTGGAAGCTGTTGTTGTAAGAGAATTCAGCATAAGGAAGACATTCTTCGCACTTCATGCCGAAAGAGATAACGCAAGCACGGAACATATCTTCCAGAATCTAATTGATCCTTTCAACTTGTCCTTGCGACTGAGGGTGGTAAGCGGTGCTGAAGTTCAATTTTGTTCCCAAAGCATTTTGGAAACTTCCCCAGAACTTGGAAGTGAAGATGCTTCCACGGTCTGAACTGATCTCAAGAGGAACCCCACACAGAGAGACAATTATGTTGATATAGAGCTCAGCCAACTGAATTGCAGAAATTGTTTCCTTGACGGGAAAGAAGTGAGCTACTTTAGAAAGCCTGTCGATGACAACAAAGATTGCATTGTTGCCCTTCTGTGACCTTGGAAAACCAGTGATGAAGTCCATCTCTACTTTCTTCCATTTCCATTCCGGAGGCTTCAATGGTTGTAGAAGACCGGAAGGTTTCTGATGGACAGCTTTAACTCTATGACAGACATCACACTCCGAGACATACTTGGCACAATATCGTTTCAATCCAGGCCACCAATATTATGTTTTCAGATCCATGTACATCTTAGTGCTGCCAGGGTGGATAGAAAGAACAGAATCATGCGCCTCCTGGAGAACTTGCTCTCTTAAACCCGGGTAGTTCGGAACAAACATCCGGTGTTCAAAGAAAAGAGTGCCTTGGTCGTCGACGTGGAAAGACTCATACTTCGGAAGCTGAATGTTGGAGATGATCTTTTTAGTGTAAGGATCACCAAGTTGAATAGAGCGAACTTTTTCTTCCAAGAGAGCTGTTGCCAGAAGGTTCAGAAGGTACCCTTGATCCACAATTTCAAGGTTGAGCTTGCGGAATTCCTCGCACAAGAGAGGCTGTTGTTCTTCCACCATGAGGGTGTTGACATAAGCTTTTCGGCTGAGAGCATCGGCCATGACATTAGCTTTGCCCGGAGTGTAGTTGATGGTCAAATCGAAATCATTGATTGTTTCAATCCACCTCCTCTGACGAAGGTTGAGATCAGGCTGTGTGAAGATATACTTCAGACTCTTGTGATCAGAAAAGATCTCACAACGGTTGCCAAGCAAGTAATGCCTCCATACTTTCAAAGCAAAGACAACTGCTGCAGTCCAAGGTCATGTGTAGGATAGTTGATCTCATGCGTCTTCAACTGTCGAGAGGCATAAGCAACAACTTGTTTTTCTTGCATAAGGACCGCACCCAATCCTTGCAATGAGGCGTCACAGAATATTTGGAAAGGCTTCGATGTATCTGGAGGAACCAAGACTGGTGTGGAAGTGAGCTTCTCTTTGAGTGTTTCAAAGCTTGCTTGACATGCAGGAGTCCAAAGTTATTTCTTTCCTTTCTTGAGGAGATCGGTAAGAGGCTTCGCAACCTTCGAGAAGTTTTGAATGAACCGACGGCAGTAACTGGCCAAACCAAGGAAACTCCGGACTTCTTTGACATTTATGGGTGGAAGCCAGTCCATAATTGTCTTAATAGTTTCTGGGTTGACGGCAATGCCCTTGGCAGAGATGACGTGACCAAGGTAGGTGACTTGAGGCAGCCAGAACTCACACTTGGAGAACTTTGCATATAGGCGGTTCTCACGAAGCTTGTTTAGGACACACCGAAGGTGTTCTTCATGTTCTTATTTTGACTTAGAATAGACTAGAATGTCATCCAGATAGACCACAACGAACTTATCAAGATACTCCATGAAAACCGAGTTCATAAGCCTCGAGAAGGTGGCAGGTGCATTGGTGAGACCGAAAGACATGACCGTGTACTCATACAGACCATAGCGGGTGGTGAAAGCTGTTTTAGGAACATCTTCCTTGCGAATCTTGATTTGATGATATCCACTTCTCAAATCCAGCTTAGAAAATACCACAGCTCCAGCTAGCTGATCGAAGAGATCATTAATCCGCGGAAGGGGATATTTATTCTTGATTGTTTTAGCATTGAGTGCCCGATAGTCAACACAAAGTCTATCAGTCTTGTCTCGCTTCTTCACAAAGATGGTTGGGCTACCCCAAGAAGAAGTACTGTGCTGAATGAAACCCAACTTCTCTTGTTCATCTAGCTGACGTTTGAGTTCAGCCAACTCAGCAGGACCCATTTTATAAGGCCGCTTGGAGATAGGAGCGGTACCAGGTTCAAGTTCAATGACAAACTCGACCTCACGGTCAGGAGGCATACCCGGTAACTCTTTAGAAAAAACATCTAGAAACTCACAGACTACCGGAACACTCTGAATACCTTCCATAGCATCATCATTTAGAGCCGCCAAAGAGTAAAGCTGAATTGCAGGAGTCAGACTTGGTGAATAGACTATATGGCCTTCAGGAATTTTTAGAGAAACCGAACGTTCAGCACAATCAATCACAGCTGCATTTGCTGTTAACCAATCCATGCCCAAGATAACATCAATATCAGAATTGCCCAGAATAATTAAGGAAGCCGGAAACGAAGAGCCACCAATCTCAATTTGATTGCCATGGCTGATTTTAGAAGCCCTCATGTTTGATCCAGGAGATTGCACCATGAGGCGAGTTGGTAAAGCATCAGAAGGTAACCCATTACTCTCCGCAAACTTGTATGACACGAAAGAATGTGAAGTAACAGAATCAAATAAAACTCGTGCAGGAACTGAGTTAACAGGAAGCATACCCATGACAACTCCAGGTGCATGCTCAGCTTGAGCAAAGTTGACACAGTTGGCATGAGCAACTGTAGACCCAGGCTTGGTGTTGATGTTGAGAGCCCGAGGTGGAGGTGCACGAACCATAGGAGAACTTGCCGCAGGTCTTGGAGGTGGTGGTAGAAGCGCTTTGTTGTTCATTGAACAATTCCAGTGCTAATGCCCAGTGTTTCCACAAGTATAGCAAGCACCAGGTGGACGTGGAGCAACGTAGCCAGGGACTCCGCCAGGCGCTCCAGGGTAGTTGTGGTTGTAGCCCCTGGGAGCCGCAGTGAAGGACTTTGGTGTCCTTGCCGTGTAGCTTGACGGTCTTGGTGGAGCAGGGAGCGACGGTGGGGTGTTAGGAACCCAGACACGATGCTTAGAAGGAGCTGTCATAGCAGAAGAGCTTGTTGTATCACGACTGTGTTTCTTTGACTCCTCAAACACTTGCCTACTTGCTTCTTCCTGCAGAGCTGTGTGTTGGAGTTCCAGAAAAGACCCCGGCCTTGCATGAGTGATTGCATATTTGATTGAAGCATTGAGTCCTTGCCTGAACCTCTTCTGCTTTTTCTTGTCATCAGAGATCTCATCGCCACCATACCGAGAAAGGTTCATGAAGTTTCTGATGTAGGTGTTGACATTGTCAGTGCCCTGCTTGAGGTTGAGAAACACTTCCTTCATCCTTTCCATGACAATTTCTGACAGATATTGCTCTTTGAAAGCCCTAGTGAATTGCTCCCAAGTAGGCTGAAAACCAAAGAGGTCTGCCTTGAGGTAATTTTACCACCACAGAGCTGCATCTCCCTTCAGAAGGTGAGTGGCACATTTGACCCATTCTTGCTCGGGAACATCCGCAGTCATCAGCAACCTTGACACTTCACGCAACCAATCATCCGCATCAAGTGGCTGATCAGACACCTCAAATTGGCGTGGGTTGAACTTGAGAAAACTCTTGATGTCTCCTCGCTTGGGAGGTGGAGGTAGCGGAACAAACTCATTCCTCCTCACGCTTTCCTCGAAGCGCTGCTGGTTCTGCTGCATAGTGCCCAAAGCATTTGTAATACTTGCCAAAGCAGCCCCTAGTTCAGGTGGTATGTCCTCCTCAGAACGGCGTGGTTGTGCCATCCTGTGATTGATAAGAAACACAAGTCAGTACTATGATGGAGAATAATAATAATCCAAAATAGTACCAAAATGGAATTAACCAAGATTAAAGGATGCAATTCACTGAGATGATCTTAAAATATCAACAAAGTTCAAGGCAACTAGAAGATATTAAGCATAACGCACACGACTGAACAAGGAGTGTGGTACACGAGCTAACAAAGAAAAAAATTCCGCAATTTCGGCATTAAGATACCACTATCTGCGCAAAACCACTTCACGAATCAAGATTAGTAACTCTACTAATTCAATATACAAGAGCAAATGATAAAAGTAGTGGTATGGTCGCGACTCCATCCCGCACTCAAATCATTACTCCGCACATGAATCAGTAAAACACATATCCCAACACCTTCTTCTTAAGATGAACCTAAAGATTAGTAACTACGAAAAAGAACACCCCCACAAGATAACGTCGGATAACAAAGAGTAAGATAGATCGCATCGGTATACAACGAATCAGAATAGATCGCGTCGCTTTACAAAGGCCTATCGGTATGGAATGTACCAACAGTTGATAACCAAAAGGCAGATAGTGATAACATTTGGATGCAACAGATAGGCAAGGAATTCACACACACACACACAACCTATGGTACTACGGAACCCAGAAAACGTGAATCCTAGTTTGAATTTTAGAAGAGGATTGAAAATGTTACACTTCCTTACCAGAAAAAGCATGGGTGGGTGGGTAAGAAGAAAAATAGAAGCAGTCCTACTCTCACGTTTGTTTTTCCCTAGTATACATAGCTACCAAAAATATTTGCTAGACTGACAACGACCATTTTGGCTGAGACCCTGAAGGGCGGGATGGCTCTGATACCAATTGTAACTACCTCGGTGAATTACGCTCTTAGTTACATGCCTGGATGAGCGAAAGTGGTTAAAATAGTACGGTGGGGCCTAGGGCCACTCACGGTAGACCTTTCGGCCGTCCTAACCACTTTCAGAACATCGGGACAAGAACGAGCGGCGTAATCGGCAAGCGAAGGGATCAACTACATACACACGTGAGTATGTATGCAAGCCACATACAACAGTTCTCAGAGCCACTCCATCTAAAAGAAATAGAAATATTGCAACGCCATACGGCAAGATTCAAATATCCTAGATAGAGATAATATTTTAGGATAGCTCCTCATACACCAAACATCAGAGTATCAGGCGGAAGCAGAAAACAAGATCCGAGTACGGATAAGAAGAAAATCGGCATAAGATGCCACATAAATAGACACATCCCGCCCACAGATCCCACGGATCCCCGTTCCCGGAATCTCTACACCGAGTGATCGTTGCCAACATCATATGTCTCCTCCACCCAGTATCCATCTTGCGGGTACACCTGTTCATCTGAATCAAACAATTTATCGTGTGAGACCCTAGGGGTACCCAGCAAGTCTTTATGCCACTAAAGGGACACAACCTGAGGTGACGCAATTGCAGCAAAAGATAATATCTATTAAGTCTATAGATACTCGCTAACCATCCGCCTAACCAATGATAGACGGAAGTCCGTGAATTAAGAACAACAGTTATAACAGTATAATTAACAGATCCATCCTCCTCCTCGCTTACCAACGAGGAAGCGGACGAACAACCCCCATCCGTTGGTAGTTTTATTAACCATTCCATGAGTATTGCACTATTTACTAGTCAAGTACTTAGTCAAATTAAAAGCGGTACTTTAGTTATACTTGTCTATGATCGAGAAACTGTGCTCCAAGTCGTCCATAACCGCGGACACGGCTTTCAGAAAGATTTACCCTGCAGGGGTACACGAATAGCAACACACACTCGATCAACCTCGGAAAAACCAACTCAATACCCAACGAGGCATTCACGACAAAGCAATCACAGGATTCAGAAATATTTCAGGTGGCCACCCCAATAAGCTACCCGCAACAAAGTTGGCCGGCTCCGAGACGGACCCAGGGTTTACGACGACGGCTGTAAATGACTGGGAACCTGAAAATGTGACTGGGCTTGTCAATACCGCGAAAACGTGGCGTGATCCAAAACAATACAGGTGCTCCTCGCAAAATCTTAAATAAAGCAGTAACATGGCATAAGTACAGGATAGTAGTAAAGCCCCAAACTAATTGTGGCCCCAAGAAATAAGAATGAATCAAGCTCTCGCTCAGGGGGGTCCATAAGGCCTCCCGGATGTGGATAGTGCGAATAGTCAAGGAACATGAATCAAGTACTCGGGGTCCTACGGGACACAAGTGAGCATGAAAAATCAAATAGCAGATATTGCTCACCGGTGCCTCTTTCATTAGTTATCCCATTACTACTCAGGTTATGTTGTTTAGGTACCTCATTATTCATCAGACACTCACATACCCTACACATGCTTTTCTACGACTCGCATGGCTCAAACAACTCCTGTAGTAATGGCTCATGGGATGGAGGAACAAGCTTCGGTGGGGTTTAAAAGTAAAGGCTATGCAGTACTTGGGATTCAATTTAATGCAATCGTGACTCAATGATGCAAGAATAAGATAGGGGCAATAGGTACTATATGTATGCAAGCATGTGGTAGTGCTTGCCTGGCAGCTCAGTTGAAGCGGGAGATGGATCTGGGTAGTACTCCTGTGATTCCTGGTAATTCTCCTGCTGGGCGTCTATTCGAAGAAGAACCAAACAAACAAGGGCCAACATAAATAAAGTGTACAAATATAGGAATTAAAATATGACAAACAAACAAGCATGCCATGATGAATGATGCACAATTTAGATGGCATTAAAGTAGCATGGCAAGGGTGAGGTGTGGGGTACAAGAATAAAGCATTTTATTAATTATTTAGCCAAGTTTTATTGTCATAAACAGTTTTGATTGGTAATAATGACATGATGCATGCTTTAAATCAGAACAAGAAATGCATAGATAGTACGGGATCATCGCGCTGATCGGTTTAGACATATTATTTGTCCAATTTGGAGTTATAGATTTAAAGTTATTGATTTATTAAGAAAAGGGCATTTTATTTGTAATTTTAATCATCTCGAAAATTTAAAGTGTGCAAACATTATTTTGAATAGCATATTTGAATTCCTCACATTTTTCTGATTCAAAAACATATATCATTTGTATTATTTGGATTTGTAATATTAAAGTTATTTAAAACAGATTTGAATTTGAATTTAAACATTTACAGAAATCATTTTTATTTAAACAGAAATTCGCCATGACTTTTTACACCAAGAAGATTCTAGCCCAAGTCACTAACGAGTGGCCACTGTTGACTGGGGCACACGCGCGCCGAAAAGGTTTTTCTCACCGCGGCGCTACCTAGCCACTGCGGGTGACAGGTGGGTCCGGTGGTTCGGGGCCCATGTGCCAGTAGCGGAAAACCGAAGGGGCTGCCAGGTGGGGTCATGCTGGAGCACGGGTTGAGTGTACAAAACTACGGGGGCGTTTTTGTAAAATTTACACAGCGGCTGGCAGGTGGGCTCGCACGTACCGCGGGTTGAGGCGACGAAAGAAGCAGGGGGTAAATGCAAAAAGGGGGCCGCGTACTGTGGATCTTCTCCACGGTCTGGCGGCCAGATCCGCGCGCGGCCATGGTGGGGCGGGGATCGAACCGGGGACCTGGGGCTCGCGTTGGGGGCGGTGGCCACTGCGGTAGGCGGGGATTGCTGACAGGTCGGGGGAGGGCGGCTAGATGAGTGGTTCACGTCGCGGAGGCGTGCAGACGCCCGCGCTCGGCGACGCACCGAGAGTGCCCGACGGAACGCACGGCGCGATCAGGCAACGGCGACGACGGTGAGGATGTCTGGGAGGGAGTTTGCCTTACGGCGAAGCTGCTGGCGGTGGTGGTTCGGGCAGAGGAGCGGTCGATCGTCGACGTAGCAGGCGGCCGGGCGGAGTTAGGGTTTCGGCGGCGTCGCAGTACTGTGGCAGAAGTGGGGCTCCTCCTCCTCGCTGGGGTGCTCCGGGCGATGTAGAAGATCCACCTCGGCCTCCTTGATCGCCTCCACGTCGCGCTTGCCGGTTGGAACGTTGAAACGGCGGTGGTGCTGGCGGTGACCGGCGAGAGGAAAGATGGCGTCGGTGGAGAAGAAGAGGGGAGGGCAAGGCCCTGGGGATGGATCTGGGCGAGGCCAGGAAGCGTGAGAAAGGAGGCAAAAGCGAGAGGGAGGGAGGAGAGGCCGTGGGGCTCGGGGGTAGAGATAAAGTGGCTTCGGCCACTTTTCCTCCTCCTCGCTCACGTGCTCGACGTGAGCAGCCAGGGCAGGGGCAGGTAGGCTACCAGGTGGGGACAAGGAGGGACAGGCACAGGCTGGGGCCAGCACGGCAGGGAAAGAGAAAGGAAAGGAGAGAGGGAGGCGCGGGTTAGGGTTTTAGGATGGCATGGAGGGGTAGCCTCGGCAAGGAAGAGAGAGAGAGATAGTGGGGTGGGGCCAGCATGGTAGAGAGAGGGAGAAAGAGAGAGAGATGAATGTTAGGATAAATTAGGTTTTAGACTAGAGCTAGGTTTAGAGAGAGAGATGTTAGAAAAAGGGGTTAGGGTTTAGTTTCATATTAGGGTTTTGGGAGAGGGGGTGGAAGAAGAGGGTGGCATGGAGATTGAGAAGAGAGGAGAGGTGGTGTAGGGTTTTCTTTAATGTGGCAAGATCATGTGTAAAGGAGAAAAGGTGAGGAAGATACCTCACATGATCAGGCATGGCATTCCACATGTGAGAGAGGCTTGATGGGCACATGGCAAGATCAACCCAACAAGGTGGAAAATTTTGAGAGAAAAGAGAAGCTCAAAAGAGATAAACCACCCAAAGATCCAAGTAAAATCCAAAAGAACAGAATGTGGTGGTGCTTGCATGGCCCATGCATGTGCAATAAATGCCATGTGTTAATTTGTGAAAACTATACTAATACAACATGGCATTATTTACATGCATTCCCAAAATATGGAGTAGAGCCAAACTAAAGAAAATATATTTTGATCCATCCCACCCACATGAGCTAGAATAAATATCAAAGGAAAAATACAAGCCCATGGGTAATTAGGATGGTGGAATTATAAGGTGGTGAAAATAAAGGTGATGGAGTTGAATAAAAGATATGCCCCCAACTCAACTTGGGCATTAAACAATATATCAATAACCAAATACAATATCAAGAGGCAAATACAATTAATAATGCATATGAGAGAAGAACCAAAGAAAAAGGGTTTTATATGATGCTCAAATGCAAGGTGGCATGATGACATGAGCATGATATAATTATGATGCAACAATTGTATATAGGAAGTAGCCATTATATTACTAGACCAAGTAGCATTTCCATTGTTAGACAATTGGGATGCTACAATAACGATCCCCCTTCTCCTGCAGAAAACCCCAATCGTACTTGGCATCCGCCTAAATCCACTCCGGCTGTGATGGCTGATTCGAAGCTCAGTGGGCGATGCAAGTGGGATCAACTCAGCACGGAAGATGTTGAGCTCATCATTCAACATCTAGACATTTCCAACACCGTAAGGCTAGCCGCATGCTGCAAGCTGCTGTACGATCATATCGCCAACAATGAAGGTACGAAATGGAATTTGCACCATTAGAATGAACCCTGCCTACTAATGTCTCAGCCTTCTCATTAGTTCGACGAGCACTATGACGATATGAGGGTACATTGTCTACACGACACGCTGTATGATGTGGTGCCCCTCGACCATCCTCGGCGCACCACCATCCTGCCCTTCATGCACGAAAAATTCTGGGTTGGCATGAATGGCGACTGGCTCGCTGCCGTGGACCAGAGCGGGGCCTGGTGCCTAGCGAACATCTACACCTATCAAGTAATCGACCTTCAATCAACAAATACTGGTGGCATTCAGGCCGCCTCACATCCATTATATAACATGTAATGCTACTAGCCAGCTAGGGTTCCCCTAGTTACATGTACTCATTTTTGAACTTATGCATATTTCAAAAGTTTTTTTGGCAAATCTGCAGGTATGGAGAAAAGTTCCAATTGTCATGGGATGGATGTTTTGACATGTTGAAGATCGTAATCTGCAAAGTGTCCACAGAAGCTGGGGGTTACACAGACTATAATCTCCTCGCGTTGTTTCACGATGAAATCACCTACCTAGAAGGCGGTAACGAAGTTTGGAGATGTCTGGACCATTCAAGTCATGGAAGACGACAGTACTATGATGCCATTTAACACAGTGGCCTCATTTTTGCGGTCACAAGTCAAGGTTGCACCTACTGCTGGGATCCCACATTGGAAGGTAATTCTAGTTCCATGATACATTGTGAGTGATTCAGTGAAGTTGTTCTTTAACTACCTTGTTTATGTTTTATCTTTCATATGACAGAATGAGCACACCCTTTATGTCCTAAAAAATGAATGAACCATTGCCAGTAATGAATTAGTAGCAGTAATATGTCTTCCAAAAACATAGTGTATGACGATGTCCCTGGACTAGTAAGTTCGTTCATTGTCAGAATATGAAAGGTATTATTAACCAGCATCTCAAATGTGAGCGCAACATAATGAAGTTGGGTTTCTTGATTTTTTGTACTTTCAGGCCCTCCTTGGATTATAGGAATCACATAGGATTTTTGTAGAACACTGATCTTTCCTTTTTGGATTACCTTGGGGATTCAGAGGAATTGTGTAGATTTTTGTAGGATTTAGATACTTAGGATTTTTTTGTAAAATGTTGTTTGATTTGAAAGAGTATAATCCTTAGGAATTCCTTCAAAGGATTCCTTTGCACTCTATTTTGGAGGAAAATTTCCATCCACTCTAATCTATTTGTATAATTCCTTTGGTTTTCCTGTGCAATCAAACACCACTTGATCCAAAATAATGTAGGTATCTAATCCTATAGGATTCAAGTGGACATGCTTCTATATCAATAAAAAGTGGCACTTTTAGCGTTTTTTTCTCATTCATGTGTTCATGTGATCCAAAGAGTCCCGCATTTTTTTATATTGCTGAATTATCGGTCCCTCTTTTGAAATTTACAACAACTAGGAAACTACGGGAATCACCTATGTATGTGGCCAAACCTATCTTTAAGATGGGACCCACTTGCTATACCATAAGCTAGTTGATTGCACTACAATGTATCTAGTAAAATTTGTCCATAAGATAGGATCCACGTGGAAGAGCTACCCTCTCATAGTCTTGTGATTAAAATTTATTTTCTATTGCTATGTGTACTAGATATCAATATTTTTATGCTTATGGACTACCCATAAGCTTAAGGGTGACCCTTAAGGTTTTTAGCGTGTGGATAGAGTCCACTATGTATATGGAAGTCCATAAGGACTACCTTTTCCTTGTGGACAAGCTTATGGACAACACAGTGGATTCCCTAAGATAAGCAAGAAATCCAAATATTCAGAATAGTAGAATAAGAAATGCAATTTCTAATGTTGTTAATTTATTGAGTAATATTATTGTCAGGATTTGCATATTCACACTGTTAGCATGAACAATGAAGAATGCCAGTGTTAGAATATGTATGCCAGTAACACACTTTTTGTCTCCAATTCAGATGTTGTAGGAAACAAGGATCTTTGTTTGTAATCCCAGCACCTATTCTGAAGCATCGGCCAGAGATGTGGTTCCTTGCTCGATCGGCTAATGGCGAACGCTTGATGATCATACTTACAACGTATGGCATGGGGGTTTCCCATGGCGGAGTGGGTGAAATCAGTCCCCATCTCAAAATGGGACTAACCTATGCCTATATCCTGCCTCTCGTGTCTACATTTTTTAAGAGGATCCTAGCTCCGCTGGACCTCCAAGGGTCATCGTTTGGAGGCAGGTTAACAGCTTGGGCAACAACTCTCTGTTTCTCAGTCTCAATTATCCAATCATTGACAAGATGATGAAGAAACACGGATGCAAGGCTCCTGATGGCACATTGTTCCCATTCATGAGGAAAACTATATGTACACAACATACATGAGGTTTCACGGAATACAATTCTCTCAGATCAAACGCTACAACCTACAGCCAACTGTGGTGAGCCTGTGGGAGTTATCAGCCTTCCCAAAGATGGTTGGAACAGTCTGCGATAGGTGGCAATTTGGTTTAGTCCTATTTTAGGTGTGGTAGGTTCGTTGTTATGTCCCTAGACTGAGCTGTGGATCTTTCTGGTATATTGTTGTGTCATCTTTTTTTGCATCGTGGTTCAACAGTTGACTATTAGTATACTGGTTTTAGTACCCAGCTTGAATCAGTTTATATGAGCCCTGCCATGGTTTTGTAATTAGTATTGCCTTCCACTATATAATCCATCTAGCGGTGTTTATTTTGTAGCGTCATTTCTGTACTATAGTTATCAGTACTATTATTGTCTTGTATATATGCACCTCTTGCAGTTTTTTGAACCATCGCACCTCGTGCAGCTTTGTGTTTTGAGTGGAATATTCCTTCTTTCCTCTTAGCGAACAGGGAAAAGTGGGTCACTACATCTTATAGGGCCAGGAAAGAGGCCTTAACTGGGCCGTAATTTATCCTAGCTCGGTACGCCAAAGCGGGCCGAGACACCCTAGGATCATAGCTGCAAATGTTTATGCAGATTTTCTGCAAAAAAATAGTTTATGCTGACGCTTCCAAAAAAGAAAAATTGTTTACGCAGACCCCATATTGTCTTTGATACATGGTATACTTTTGGTGCTACCGTAAATTACTTGTACAATACAGTATCTATCCTTGCTCATTCTTCTGTATGTGAAACAAGTCAAGCTCTAATGTGACATGAACAAGTCAAGCTCTGATGTGCTGATATTGTACTGTCATGTGCTAGTGTACAAAATGGTTGTATTATTGTGTTCGAAACTATGAACTAAATGTGCAAATTCTGAGCCTTTTTGCACGATGACAATGCCACATGTTGCCACTAATTGCGACATGTATTAATTTGATCATATGGAAGCATACAACTTCGAGCGATCAGTATAAGATGGTGCTTACCCGAGCTATCTGAAGCTAGGAAAGTCAAGGCCACCGTGTCTCTATCGCCTATAGTGTTTATGGCAAAATTACAAGATTTTAAGTACATCAAATCGATTGGGAACTTAGGCAGATTCAAAGCCACCCAAACAATCTCGAAATATATCCTTTTCTCAAAAGATGAGTGTGTGTTGTAAGATATGATATGACACGATTTTATGTCAACCAGTCAAACTCCCTCTAGTACTTTCCATGTTCGAATCCTACGCTGCCCAAGCTCCTCTCTACGTAAAACTCTTAATAAGGTGCAATATCGCTCAGTTTTCTCCCTTTCCAACTTCATTCTTTTGGATCCGGCGTAGGTACAACCAGGTCAGGTGTGGACCATCGACCTTTAGTACAATGTATTTTTACAACTCAGCCTTTGAAAATGAATATTTCAACCCTAATTCGGACAAAAAACTTCCCATAATGTTGTTTCAAAAAAATATTCCCTTAATTAGCCTTTCGTGGTGAGCAGAGCCGCCAAACCCTAGTATATATTTTTTAGGGTACCAACTACATTTTTTTTAGCATGGGGTACCAACTACATTGAATTTTCACTAAGGACCTAACGAAAAGATTGCACATTCGACCCAACTCTGGCCCAAAACCTTGCAAATTTAGTCTGCCGGGTCAAGTGGACTGCCGACCCCTGAAATATTGAGTACATTGAATTTTCAGGGAGGAGCTTATTAGAAAATAGTACATTCTACCCAACTCTGGCCCAAAACCTTGCTAATTTATCTTTTCGGGTTCAGGTCGGCCATGGACCGCCAACCCTCAACACATTGTTACTTGGTTTTTTAAGCATGAACCATAGTGAAGAAGTTTCGCTAAGGAGCCCATGATAAGAAGCCCATTGGTTCACAAGATTGGACCCAAGTTTCTTTTGTATCGCCCAAAATCGTCTTAATTTAGCATTTTCCGTGCCATTCTAATAAAGTATAGGACAAGCTTCGCCTACCCATGTTGTATTTATACAGAGCATTTAGTAGCATTTTTTATGGCAAGTCGTCAAAGTTGTTGCCTTTTATTTTAATTGATTTAAACATTTCTAAATGTAATCTTTTCATGGAGTGGCATAGATGGTTCTAGCGTAGTGGAAGTGCATGCGGTTCCCATTTGTTGAAGTCTTGAGTTCGATTCCTAGGTTTATCAATATATAATATCTAATATAATCTTTGTCGTTCTTTTACATTTTTTCCAGCATACACACGAAGGCTAAGATCTGGGATCGAGCAATGTTGCCAAGGTCAAAATAGCGGAATCCATCATACACATGTTGCATTTGCAGAGACGTTGACATGTTGAACCTAGCAGAGACCTTATACAGATGTTGCATCGAGCAACGTTGACAAGTTCAAAATAGGGAGGCACGAGTGAAGAAAAAATCCAACATGCACACGTTTCTTCTAACGAGAGGATGACATGTGGGGCCCAGCAGCGTGATTAAACGGCTGATGCAGCGAGCAAAGCTATCAAGTTCGGAACACGAAGGCACGACCGAGGGCAAAAAATCCATCATACACACATTTCTTCTAATGAGAGGCCGACATGTGGGACCCAGCAGCGTGACTGAACGACAGATGCATCGAGCAACGCTATCAAGTTTGGAAGAGGGTAGCACGAGCGAAGGAAAAAAATTCATCATACGAACGTTTCTTCTAATGAGAGGATAGCATGTGGGTCACAACATCCTGATTAAACGGTAGATGCATCGAGTAGTGTCATCAAGTTCAGAACAGGGTAGCACGAGCGAAGGAAACAAATTCCATCATACACACGATTCTGCTAATGTGAGGCTGACATGTGGGACCTAGCAGCCTGACTAAACGGCAGTCGCATCGAGCAACGTTATCAAGTTCAAATCAGGGAGGTGTAACTGAAAAGTATGGTTCGCTAGAGACACCAATTTCTAGGACCCACATGCCTCAAAAGACTTTAGTGGGTCAACATCATGCGAGGAGCCAAAAATCTTGCTTCTACCACGCGCCAGCTGAGATTTCTCCATGTTTTTAGCAGTTGCGTCGTAGTAGAGGGTCGCGAAACTGGAAAAAAAGTTTTCCATTGGCCACGGTCGAGCCGAGAATTTTATCGCGGAAGACGTGCCTTGTATGACGACGGTCGTGCCAAGTCATTAAGGAAGGAAACATTTCTTGTAGTGTATTCTTGTGTACATCCTCCTTCTTGATGAAATTTTTCCTGATGGTATCAGTAGGGCTTGACATCCGTGTTCTGTTCCTCATCGAACTAGCCTTTTTGCTACTACTATTGGGTGTGATCTCCTTCCTTCTTCCCCTCACGGGTGTTGGCTCCTGCGTGCTAGCATTATGGAGTGACCTCTGCGGCGTGTGCTTCTTCGAATTAGCCTTTTTGCTGCTACTATTGGGTGTGTTATCCTTCGTGTTGGCATTATTGCTGGACCTCAGCGGCGGTTCCTCTCCAAATTAGCATTTTTTCTCCTACCACTGGGTGTGGTATCCTCTGTGCTGGCCATATTAGCCTTTATGCTACCACTCCTAGGTGTGTTCACCTCCATGCTCACCCTCTTAGCTTTTTTGCTGCTACTATTCAGTGTGGCATTTTGACTGGATCTCAGGGGTGTACTTTGCGATGTGGTGCCTTTTTCATGCAACTCTTGGGTGTCCTCTTCTCTGGCATGGTTTGGTTGGTGATGTTCTTCTTCGGGGTGCATTTTCTGGGGATGCTCATCCTGCTCCTCTGTATGATGCTCCTCAGTAAGACTGTCCTATGTTTGAAGCTACCCTCACGCGCACAACCATCAGTGATGCCATGGAGCAGGTCATGCATGTTTTGTACAAGTCCATCATCTCTATTGTAGAAGTCCAATTCCTCTCCAACCATTTGCACTATCAAGTGGATGTACACTTCATGTCTACTATGTTTCCTTATAAACTGTAAAGTTAAATCACTAGTAACTATCAGTTGTATAGCCATTTTGGTCTTGTAACAATAGTATACCAAACGTGCTACCTAGGAGGACCCCCAAGCCACCTTCGCATGTAACGTTGCCATCAGGTCAGTTAATTGTACCACTTTAGGATCGTATCTACCAATGATTATATCAATGTCATTGTAGAATTTTTCTGTGCCATCATCTTATTTTGCAGTGAACTTCGTGACACCGATACGAACGCTTACTTTGCCATCACAAGGTTCTGCAGGACCGAAACCACCGAGAGGTTCGAGAGGTGGAGCGGCACCATCAGACCCAGCCACAACGCCATCGTCACCATCAATAGGAGGAGAAAGGCGAGGGACCTTAGCAGCAGGTGCTACAATACCTGGTGGATAGACAGGGCCACGACTAACGTCAGCCACATTAGGAGCAGTTGTTGCCATGCCACATTGACAACCACAAGTAGTTCCCACAACAGCAGTGCTTTAAGTGCTAGCAGAGTCCAGACCATGAGCTTGCTCCACAACAATAGGGCTTGGAGTAGCCACAACAGCTTCTCGCTGAACTTGAGCACAAGTTCAAGGAGGAGCAACACCCAAGATAGTAGTATTGGGAACAACATCAGGGCAGCCTCCGGAAGCCTTAGTTTGCTCAACAATGGTAGTGATTGGGTCAGTAGTAGCCATAGAAACAACACCGTGAGGATGACTAGTACCAGCAGATTCTAGAGAAGGGGTTTGCACAACTCGAGCACGGGTTCGAGGAAGAGGAGCACCCAAGACAGCAGTCTTGGAAACAATAGCAGGGCAGCCTCCGGAAGCCTTAGTTACAACGATAGGGATTGGGTCAGTAGCAGCCAGAGCAACAACACCACGGGGACGACTAGTACCAGAAGATTCCAGAGCAGGGGTTTGCACAACTTGAGTATGGGTTCAAGGAGGAGCAGCACCCAAGATAACAGTATTTGCAACAACATCGGGGCAACCTTCGGAAGCCTTAGTTTGCTCAACAATGGCAGGGATTGGGTCAGCAGCAGCCAGTTCAACAACTCCACAGGGATGACCAGTACCAACAGATTCCAAAGCAGGGGTTTGCACAACTTGAGCACGGGTTCGAGGAGGAGGAGCACCCAAGATAACAGTCTTGGCAACAACGGTGGGGCAAACTCCGGAAGCCTTAGTTTGCTCAACAGAGGTAGGGATTAGGTTAGTAGTAGCCAGTTCATCAACTACATGGGGACGACCAGTACCAGCAGATTCCATAGAAGGGGTTTGCACAACTTGAGCATGGGTTCGAGGAGGAGCAGCACCCAAGATAACAATATTGACAACAACATTGGGGCAGCCTCTGGAAGCCTTAGTTTTCTCAACAACAATAGGGCTTGGCTCAGCAGAAGCCAGATCAACAACACCATGGGGATGACCAGTACCAGTAGATTCCAGAGAAGGGGTTTGCACAACTCGAGCACGGGTTCAAGGAGGAGCAACACCCAAGACAGCAGCCTTGGCAACAACAGCGGAGCGGCCTTCAGAAGCCTTAGTTTGCTCAACAGTGGTAGGGATTGGGTCAGCAGCAGCCATAGCAACAACACCACGGGGACGACCAGTACCAGCAGATTCCAGAGAAGGGGTTTGCACAACGGCAATATGGGGACTCCTACGAGGAGGTTGCCCGATAGAAGCATGTCGTGGACGAGGAACCACATTTTGCTTAATAGCAGTAGGGGTTCAAGTTAGACCACTTTGTCCAAGAATAGCTAGGCGACTCCTAGTAGCAACAACTTCCACATCCAGTATTTTACAATTCAGCATAAACATGCGAACCCCAAGAAACTTTTCATGAACCAAATTAGCTGAATGTCACATGTTATAGGAACCGTGATGCCTCGTTCATCCATGAAGCTGAACTGTCCATTCTGCTTTGGCCCTATTTCAGCATGTTTACGCAGAGTAGCAACCATACCAGGGATAGTGCCGATCTGCATAGGCGCTTCTTCCATCTTCAGACAGTAAAGTTGATTCCACTTGCTCTTCCCATTTGTTGATTTAATGTGGTAGTTGTAGAGGGTTACCGTAACCATGTAAGGGTGGTCCGCGGAGATCCTACTTGACAGAAAATTGGGGACAAAAGATAAGAATTGTTTGTCAGTGTTGTGCTAGCAAACAATTCTAGGTTCGATCTATCTCTATAATGTCAATAGCCAACTAGCAGTTATAGTTAGTGAGAATATCAAAGAGAAGAGTAGCTCACACCCATGTAGCCAGAACTTATTTTTCCTTAGTAGTGGGATCTATCATCCTCCGTGTTACTTGGCTTATCGGCAGTAGAGGCGGCCTAGAGCCTCACAACGGCGGGCATGACATGCGGCATTGGAGCTCGAGATCAGCGAGTGGGCACAGCAACTTGGCATCGGAAGTCAAATGTCCGAAGGGATCGTTCTGGTTGGAGGGTGGATTTTGACCCCGCCGGTGCTAGGGTTTATGCGAAAGGAGGGAGTGGATTTGTGAATTTGGTTAACGCACCAAGGCCCTTAGTTCAGAGTTTTTCCTACGTGGTTGCCGCGTTGGCCGCTCGTGTCATGGAAATATTACTAACATGGGGTCCCGATCGTCTACTTCACAGGGCAGTTTGACGGAATGATTGAATTTGGTAGGGGTGAGATGAGTTTGTCTCGAAATGTCCCCTCTCGGTAGTTGGTAGCCCAACTTTGCAAAATGTGGCAATTACAGGCAACTCGGGTCCCACTATGCACTCGCCCGACAACTTGCGGGCCACAAAGCAACAAGCCCCTCATCAGTAGGTCACCTTCTATTCCACCTGAGAAGAAAACTCCCATTGAGGTATGGTCAGGTTTGCCTGTTGATTATTCACAGTTGAGAGTTTTTGGCTGCACTTCATATGTTCACATTGATAATGGAAAACTTGAGCCTAGAGTTGTTAAGTGCATATTCCTTGGTTATGGTTCGGGAGTTAAAGCATATGAACTATGGAATCCTGAAACTAAAAGGGTTTTGTTGAGTAGGAATGTTGTGTTCAATGAATCTGTTATGTATCATGACAGTTTGCCTTCAGATCCTACTCCTATTTTAAGTGAAGATGAGAGAGTTAATGTGCAGGTGGAACACCTACAGAAAACTATTGATAATGATGATGTCGTCGATGAAACTCATGAGGAAAACATTGATGATGATGTTGTTCAGCACTCACCCACTACTAGGAAACAGCCTATAGATAGACAAGATATACAGTGGCGCATATGAGAAATCATGCGCCATAGACAAAGTCCAGTGGCGCACTAGAAAACATGTGCCACGAAAGATTGGAAGTTCTGTGGCGCATTCTCCATAGTATGCGCCACAGAAGATTGGTGGGACCCGCCAGCCAGGGTGGGTTGATCCAAGTTCTATGACACATAGCGAGATATGCGCCACAGAAGTTGCCTCTTGTGTAGCGCATATTTTCTTATGCGCCACAGAACATGGAGGGGGGCCCCACCACGGAATCTAATTCACCCAAGTTCGGTGGCGCATGTTGGGATATGCGCCACAGATGTGTTTCACTTCTGTGGCGCATATCCCAACATGCGCCATAGAACTTGGAGGTGGGCCCCACACAGGGAATCTAATTCACCCACTTCTGTGGCGCATATGGACTTATGCGCCACAGAAGATTCAGCTTATGTGGCGCATTTTCTCCATATGCGCCACAGATGAGGGCGTCCAGATCCATGTTAAAAAGGTGACAAAAGCTAGCTCTTATCTATCCACCGCCACCCATTTCACATCTCTCCCTCCTCACAACTCCTCTTCCTCCTCCCTCACACCCCATCTTGCCCATAGTTTCTCCATTTTCTTGTAACTAAACCTACTTTAATCCATAGATTGGTAAGTGGAAGCTTTGCTCCAACTTCTAGATCTAAAAGTTCCTTACTTTTCTCTCACACATCTCTATTTGTTTACTAATTTCCTCTCCACCAACTTGTAGATCTATTTGTCCACACTCTTTCATCGCGCAGTCTCGTCTCGCTATTATTGTGTCTACTAGGTGAGTACTTGGCCATGAACATGTAGGTGAAGCTTCTCACGTGGGCGGTGTGTGTTAGCGATCCATGGCGAGTCGATGCTTGTGTGGTGCATGAATGTTTGCAATGGGAGGAAGTTTTTTGTTGCTTGCTTGTTGTTGTCCCGGCCGGTGTGGTTGCATGGATGTTTGCAGAAATGTTGATTCATTTCCATTTCGGCAAATTTTTGCACTACCAATATGTCCTAATTTTAGGAAAGGTCATGCCGAATATTTTCCGGCTAGCATTCATGCATGTGTGTGTTCATATGGTGTGGTTCTCACCTATACTCTCTGTTTTGACCGCTCAGGCAACCATGGTCCTCACGATGAGCGAAGGTCGAATTGCTAGGTACAAGAAAGGCGCGAAGGAGGACATGATTCTGAATAACAAGACCATGATAAGATATCCATGTCGAACATGCAAACTGCAGCGCTGGATCGACCCTGAATCTGGACAATTGGAGGGTCACCTGCTCAGGCGCGGTTTCATGCGCGACCTCAATGAGGCGCCGGCAGGACATGGTGTTGGTCACGAAGACGTGGGCGGGCGAGAAGACGAAGAGTCTACCGGCCATGATCATCATGACGAAGGAGATGCCAGCGGGCATGATCATCATGACGAAGGAGATGCCGGCGGGCATGATCAGCATGGAGAAGGAGATGGTGACGGGCATGATCATGATCATGAAGAAGGAGAAGACGCGAACACACAGACGCTGCTAACTTCGGTCTTGTAGGACCCTTATGTTCAAGAACTGCTCCTCAAGGAGACGAGCAACGACAAAGCTACAGCCATAGAGAAAGCCAAGATGGCCCAAATGGAGGTAGACGAGATGACTCCATTGTATCCTGGGTGTCACCCTGAGGATACACGTTTGAGTGTAATGCTCAAGGCTCTGGAGATGAAGGCCGAACACAAATGGACCAATGTGAGCTTGAACACGAACATGGAATACTGGCACGACCGACTTCCTAAGGGGAACACATTGCCAACAAGTATCGAGGAGGCCAAGAAAATCGTGTGCCCTCTCGACCTACCACACATTAAATACCACACATGCATCAATAATTGTGCACTTTATCGGAACGAGTACGCGGATAGAACCACATGTCCGGTGTGTGGCCAAGGACGGTACAAGAGAGGGAACAAGAAAGTTCCTTGAAAAGTGGTATGGCACTTCCCTATCACCCCCGTCTGCAACGATATTTCGTAGATCCTAAGGAAGCAAAGCTCATGCAATGGCACGCGGAAAGAGAGAAACCTGAAGATGATCCAGAGAAGGGCAAGATCCTGACACACCCTTCAGACGCTAGCCAGTGGAATGCGTTAGACATCGAGTTCGAAGAGTTTGGGGCGATGCAAGGAACGTCAGGCTGGGTATGAGCACCGATGGACTCAATCCTTTTGGAAACCAGAGTAGCACGCATAGCACCTGGCCCGTGTTTGTATGGCCATACAACCTCCCCCCGTGGCTATGCACGAAGCAAAGGTATGTACACATGAGCATTCTTATTCAGGGGCCGAACTAGGTATCGATATGCATCTGTATCTCGGGCTATTGAGAGAGGAGTTAGCCAGCTTGTAGGAGACGCCGGCCCATACGTGGGACACCTACACTAAAGAATATTTCCATCTGAGAGTCGCGTTGCTCATGACCGTGCAGGACTATCCTGGTTATGCATATGTATCGGCCCAGGTGAACCACGGACACAATGCATGCGTCAAGTGCATGGAGGGTCTTCGAAAACCGTGTTCCAAGGTACTCGAAAGTGGCTCCGCATGGATCACCCATGGAGAAAACGTGGTGACATGTTGAATGGTAAGGACGAGCTCGAAAGAGCCCCGCGTCCGAGGAGCGGCGAAGAAATCGAGGAGCTTTTGAATAATTGGGTAGATTGCCCTGCGCCTGGAAAAAACCGACCGAGGACAAAGCCGTTGCTGGGTGTATGGAAAGCAAGGTCTGTTTTCTAGGACCTGCCGTATTGGAAGGTCCTTCACACTCCCCATAGCCTCGATGTAATGCACATCACGAAGAACGTTACCGAGAGTCTGCTTGGCACTCTACTGAACACGCCGGAGAGGACCAAGGATGGGCCGAAAGAAAGAAAGGACCTTAAATTGCTTGGCATCAAGAAAGATCTTCAGTACCCTGATAGTGATGATAATGATGATCAGACGGAAGGGACTCAAGGTCGCTGCAAAAGAGTTAAGAAGAATGAGGTGGTGCTTCGCGTTGCCTGCTTCACTCTGAGTCTGGAGGAGCTCGAGCAGTTTTTCAGGTGCCTCTTAGGAGTGAAAGTTCCTCACGGTTACTCGGGGAAGATAAGCAGATATCTGGACGTGGCGAAGAAGAGGTTCAGCGGTATGAAGTCTCACGACTGTCACGTGCTGATGATGCAGATACTCCCTGTTGCGATCCGTGGGATAATGGACGAGCATGTCCGTGAGACGTTGTTTGGCCTCTGTAACTTTTTTGATGTCATATCTAGGAATTCGATCGGTGTGAAGCAGCTCGACAGGCTACAGGAAGAGATCGTGATGATACTATCGAGCTTGAGATTTACTTCCCGCCCGCATTCTTCGACATCATGGTGCATCTACTTGTACATGTCGTGGACGACATCATCTAGCTCGGGCCGACATTCCTGCACAACATGATGCCGTTTGAAAGGCTAAACAGTGTCATCAAAGGATTCGTTCGCAATAGGTCTCATCTAGATGGAAGCATAGCCAAGGGCTTTCTGATCTACGAGTGCATCTCCTTCTGCCAGAATTATCTAACCACCGAGAACGAGGATGTTGGAATACCCACAAAGAAGCACCTCGGCAGGCTCGGTGGATATGTTCACCGCGAGGGCTGCCGCTCACTGCATGTCGGCATGGATGGTCGATGCACTGATTTTGAAAGGGCACACCGAGTCACGCTACAACACATTGAAGTGGTCGGCCCTTGGGTTGAAGAGCACAGAAGCTTAATCGAGCAGGAGTACGTCGACCAGGGCTGGCCGAGGAAGAAGGGAGACGTAACCAGAGAGCACAACTCCAACTTCACGGGTTGGTTCAAGAAAAGGCAACTGGACAATCCCCCACAGACGCCTTCTATAGAAGATCAAAAACTCATATTCTCCTTGTCGCAGGGCCCAGGGCACAACCTAAGGACCTATCAGTCATACGACATAAACGGTTACAGATTCTACACCGAGGAAAAGGACAAGAATAGTGAATATCAAAACTCAGGAGTAACTATGTTATCCTTTGCTGATGACGAGACTACTGTGATGGAAAGATTCTACGGAAGGATCGAGGAGATATGGGAGCTCGACTACTGTGGAGAGATCGTACCGATGTTCCGTGTTAGATGGGCCAAGAACATGGAAAAAGAAGGCCGCTATTTCACCACAATGGTTATACCAGATGCCAAATCAACGAAGAATGCCTCCATAAAAAATGAGCCTTGGGTACTCGCTAGCCAAGTTGATCAATGCTTTTTTATTACCGACCCGTCAAAGCCCAACCGTGTTGTAGTTAGGAGGGGCAAGAGGAGCATCATCGAAATGGAAGGAGCCACCAACGAGCAAAACTTTGACAAAAACAGCGACCCGAAGATCGAAGAGGAATTCGACAAGTACTTCAACATGCTTACTACTACTAAAGTACAAAGGAAGACCACACTGCCTACTAAAGGTTGTCCATTCACAAGAAGAAATCTCAAAGTGCACGGGCTAAAGTATTCAACCACGGCGAAAAAGGGCAAGAAGATTATGAGGAGACACTAGCTCGACACATCACATGATTGTATATGTTCGGAGAGAGAGTTTTTTGAATAAATATGAATGTTTGTATATGTTCTTGCTTTATTTTAGACATATATATAATGAAAAACACATTATATGATTGTATATGTTCGGGAAGAGAGTTTTTTGAATAAATATGAATGTTTGTATATGTTCTTGCTTTATTTTAAACAGATCTATAATTAAAAATATATTATTAAAAATAAAAAAGTGTGAGACAGCCAGGATTCGAACATGGCTGCCCCAGGTTTAGAATGGCACAAGCAAGCAGCAGAGACCACTAAGGCAAGTGTGTGATCTTGTCATACTACCACGCGCGCCGCGTTTTGTACTAAGTCCACAGGTTCTGTGGCGCATTTGGGCAATATGCGCCACAGATGTTCCAACTTCTGTGGCGCATATTGCCGAAATGCGCCACAGAACCTGTGGACTTAGCCAAATAAACAGTTCGGCCTTTCATTCCCCTTCTCCCCATTCGTTGATTCAGTCTCGCTCGCCGCGCGCAAACCCTAGGAGCCACCACCGCCGCGCTAGCCCTCGCCGCCAGAGCTGCCGTGGAGGAGAGCCCGTGGAGGAGGAGAACCCCTTCACCGCCGCGCTAGAGCCCGTGGAGGAGGAGGCCCATCACCGCCTGTGACCTAGGAGGAGGAGGCCCGCCACCGCCGCTCCGGAGCCCGTGGAGGAGGAGGCCCGCCCTGCCCAGCCTGCGACCTAGGAGGAGGAGGCCTACCCCACCCGCAGCAGGAGCACCGCCGCCACCCTCGTCGACGACCACCTCCCCACCACACAGGTACACATTTCTCTGCCCACTACTGCTTGCGGATGATGCTGCTAGATCCTCTCTCTGCGTGACGATGTAGCTGCTCCCCTCTCTGTACTACTGGTCCTACATGTCATGCCTTGCTCCTTTCTCTCTTCAGTGGATAGGCACATGCAAATTCTCATCTTTTTTCTATGTTTACTTGTGTGTGAGTTCATGCCTTATACAAATTGCTGTTATATGCTATCAGATGGCTTCTAGACAGTTAATAAAAGGTAGGAATTAGGTCCTGCAAACGGTCATGCTATCAGATGGCTTCTAGCCTGTGAAAATTTGAGTAGAATTCTAAACAGAAATTGGTGTTATATGCTCATAAAATCCCGGGAGTTGAGTAATCACAGACCTCGTTACGTCGAATGACATTTTATTCTCTTTACTTGACTCTGGATTTGTGACCAGCCCTCTTAAGTGGGGCATACAAAATGGAGTGTAGGCTAATCAAATCAACTTAACCTAGAAATTCCTGCATTTAACCAATAAAATCTAACTGCTGATTTCATTTGGTGCATCCAGAATATAGTGGTGTAGAATAGATCCGTCTGAAATATATGTGTTTGTGCAATTGCAGTCATAGTTTACAAGAAAAAATTCATCAGTGTTACAGTTGAATAGCAAATGAACTCTATTTTCAAAGAGGATCAAGATTTGAATGCTAATATTGATATCTTAATCCTTAGGCAAGTATATACTGAAGCAATTTGGGGCCATATACTGGTTTATAAGAATAAACATGGGGACGTTTATTGATAAATAGCAGATCTAGCTGTATATTGGTGTGGAATTGAAGCATACATGTATTATGTAGTGCCGATTTGCGTCATGGCTCTAATCTCTTTGTCTGCATTTATAGTGCCAAAATGGACATACTTTGAGATATTGTGTTGCTTTTGATTTGGTGACTTCTGTCCTGCTGTAGGCTGAGGTACTGTTCCAGATGCTAGATATGGTTCACCTTGGAGTGGTGCATATGCACAAGGTTTTTAGGATGATTTCTGATACTCCTATTTGTTTTAGAGTGTGGTGTCTCAGATTACTGGCATGTTTATTTTGGGCATGTACCTGTCCTGCCTTAGATTACTGGCATGTTTATTTTCGGCATGTACCGAAGTGAAATTTGGTGCCAGGACAGAGCATGACATAATCCACAAGTATAACATTATCTAGGACATGTCCTGCAGGTTGTGGTGACAGTTGTTCCATCAATTTGAGTACAGAAGTAACTTTGCACCAAAGTGATCACAATCCTACATATATGTGCTGTCATAAGAAATGGTGCTGTCATAAGAAATGGTGTTGTCATATATGGTGCTGTCATAAGAAATGGTGTTGTCATATATGGTGCTGTCATATATGTGCTACTAGTGCTAGTAGCAAATTGATGATTTGGGTTGTCAATGGGGATGGGGCTGTCAATATGGGGATGGGGTGTTTTGTCTTGCAGGGATTTCATTTGAGTTGCCCATTTCTCCCGAAGTGTCGATTCACTTACGTTTCGGTTGAGAAATGGGCACTCCTAGGTCAAAAAATTAGCAAAGGTCATGCCGAATTTTTCGGCCGAGATTTGTGCTAACTTTTTGCCTCTTTTAAATAGAGTAGTGCAAACATGTCGGGCAACAAGGAGTCTGGCCCTTCTAAGCACATGATCAGCGTTGAAGAACAAGCTAGACAGGCCAACCAGTCATTCTGGCGGGGGTCCCAACAGGAGGAGGAGGAGGCGATGAGGATGACACCACCACCGGAGGAGGAGGCGATCGTCGCCAGAGCTGTTGGGGCCAATGAGGGCGGAAATCCTGATTACGAGGGGGACGAAGACGACTACGATGGAACTAGTGAAGGCGGCGGCGAAGAGGATGACACCACCGATGGCGGCGAGCGCACAGATGGCGGCAGCGGCAACCTGGCCGCTTCTCAGAAGAAGGAACAAAAGGAGCGGAAGGTGCCAGTGCTCGCCACCGTCTATGATGAGTTCACTGAGGTCACAGAAAGTGGCCTACCCATTGCGCCAGAGGCGATTGCTAAAGGGTACGGCCTGCAACTCGGGTGCATCGTCCGGGAAAGCATGTCGATCAACACGAAGTATATCAGACATGCTGACAATGCAGCTTTGGTCCATAACCACCTTAAGTAGCTTCACAAGCGATACAGATTCCCAGAGCGGTTTAGAAACCTCGAGAGAAAGAACCCGGTGAACAAACTAGCCCTCACGAAGATGAGCAACGCCTTGAGCAGCTGGAAAACCCGGGTGAAGAATAGCATTGACAAAGGTGAAAGTTGGGAGGTTATTAGTAAGAAAAATCCGATGCTCGACGAAGAGGAGTTTAAGATATTCAAGGCGGATATAGCTACCGTTGACGCTATAAAATGGACTAAATGGGGAAGGAGTATGCGGGAACAGAACATAGGTAACCACCGCCTTGGAAGCGGCGGTTACAGGGGGAAACAGACCATTTGGGACAAGGAGGACGCCGAGCTTGAACGCCTTGGTAAAGACAACCCTTGGCTTAAAATCACGGACTTGCAGCTTAGGAAATTTGTTCGGGCCTGCTACTACCTAGATACGGAAACAGGGGAGTTCATCACCGACGATCCAGAGGTGAAGTAATTCGAGAAGAAGTTGGTAACGAATTTATCGCCGATCTCAAGTCTACTGCGTTCTAATTAAAATAATGAAGTCAAGAATCTAAACACCTTTCCTTGTCTCTACGGGAGGAGGAACTGAACGCTACTGCCACAGAGTCGTCCCAGGATTCGACGAAGCCGTGGGACACGGTTTTCAACAGGGCGATCAATGCTTACAAGAAGAGGGACAAGGGGTTGTCACTGTCCTCAGCTGGCCGTGTGTTCGGCTTCGGTAGGAGCATGAAGTTCAAGGAGTACTACAAAGAGGACGCCAAGAAAAGAAGGGAGAGGAAGAACCAGGATAAAGCTGTTGTTGCAGAGCTGAAGATGAAGGTGCAGACACTGGAGGAGAAGGTGGTGGACAAGAAAACGGTGGACAAGTTAGTGGAAGAGAAGCTCCGCTCGATAATCCCCCCTGAGTTTTTCGAGGGGCTTACTGCTTGGAATGCGGGAGGTCAACAGGGGCCGATACATCTGCCTAGCTTAAGCGGCGGAAACTCGGGCATCAATGTTACCGTGTCGCCGGACCTGGTGACCCCGCCGGCCGTCAACGTCGGGACGCAGCCACTCGTCTTGGTCACACCGACGCCCCTCCCGTCAAAGATACCAATAAGGCGCAGCCAACGGCGGTGGTGCTTCGTGAGGCACCCGAGCGGGAGATTGCAGATGATGATAGGCCGGCCACCGGCATCGGCCGTGTCTCTACATTAGCCGAGATCCACGCCATCACCAAGGTAACTAATTAGTTAGTGCACGTCATCTCCTTTATGCCTTTGATGCATGACTGCTGCCATCTCATGACGCCCAACAACATGTTTTTGCCTCAGGACACTCCTTGCGTACTCCTACTTAAAGATGTCGGCGGTGAGTTGAAGGATGTTGCCAAGGGCACTCTTATACAACTGGCGAGCCGCATGATGCACAACAATCCAATGGATGATGACGTGATGAGGGTCAGGTTGGCTCGGGTGTTGCCAGGGTGCGACGACATGGACCCCCCTTTCAACCTTAGGGAGCCGACGAACACAAGACCCTTGGGGAATGCTACAACTGGCCCTTGACATGGCCGAAGACCCAGATTCGTCTTGCGGGGGGAGCACCGGTGCCACCTCTCGACCGATCGCCCGGCCACCACCTCGAAAGCCAGTAGCCGCCGTCATCACCACCACCAGCCGTCACCATCAACTCTTGGCAGCGTGTGCACCGCCACATGGCAAAGACGTTGTGCCGCAACTGCCGTCGCCCCCGCTACCACCACCACATGATGGCACCCATGAATATGATGATGAATTGGTCAACGTTGACGACTTTATCAACACCGGCCCTACCAAAGGATTGTATATGCCTTATGTGGATGAAGAACCCTTCACAGCTCGCGACGACCATCAAGCTGGTCGGCCCAATACATGCACGCAATGCCTGGTCTTCCATGGTCTTTCTCAAGAGACGCCTCCAGCCGCCGATCCACCACAAGAGAAACTGGGATTGGTTTTCAGCCCCAACACACTCCGAAAGGCGACTGATGAGCAGATGGCAGTGGCTAACACTTTTGTGAAGAAGAAGAACTACAGGAAGAGAGGTAATAATAATAAGAAGGGTGTGAGCCAGCCTCTTCCGAAGAGGATCCGGGGTCAGGACGCCGCCGTCGTACCATCCACACAATATGGCTTGCCCCGAGTGCATGTAGCTGGTGTTCCGATATTGATCCGGATATGATCCACATTGCAGTTGGAGCTGTGTTAACTTTGCACGAGGGTGTCAAGACACTAGAGGGCCTCCTTCTTAAAGACGAAGATCCAAATTACCCCCCGCGGATATATTCTTCATAGCGTTCGAGGACATATTCAAGCTATTTCTCACGAAACGGCTGGACTATAACTTGGTCCGCCTATACGCGCTCAATCTGGCGATCACGATCAAGAGAGAAAGTACCCCAGAAATCGCGATAGTGGATCCCTACTACATGCGGGACAGCCAGTTGGTCGAAGGATTAGAGACACGGACCAAGGCGACAGCATACCTCGAGAAGTTCATGCTGGACAACAAGAGGAAGAGCACACTTCTTTTGCCTTTCTTTCCCGACTAAGTACACACACTCGCTCATCGCCACCGTAACTTATGCATTTCTTATAGATTTCTCCCTTTGCTCTTTTTCCAACATTCCGTTCCAACTGTGTTGCGCAGAGACAAATACTACACACTCATCGTCCTTGCCCCGAGGTATTTGCTAGCCACGTATTTCGACTCGGGGAGTTTGACGAAGAAGAAAGACTACACCAGAATAAGGGGTGTTCTCAATGAGGCTCTCGAGGGCTACACCAAGAAGGGATGCACCTTCGTAGATAGGGGGAATGTATCAAGGATGGCAAACACGTGTTCAAGCACGTGCTCGAGTTCCCCTGCGTCAAGCAGTCGACTACTGGTGCCAAGGAGGCCTTCTACGTCCTACATCACCTTGAAGGTTATGTTCGGGATTGCCAGAACCTAACGCTGCCATCTAGTCTCCGAGGATGGGCCGAAACTTTGGTGAAAATCGACGATGCTGATCTTAGATAAGACTTCCATCGCATTCAGATGAAGTTGTCGCAAATCATCATTGAATATGTCAACACAAGGGGAGTGCCCTACAACAAGCCAGAGGGTTGAGTAAGAGGGAGATCAAAGAACGCCTCTGTAAGCAGGGTGACACAAGGACGTGGATGACGAAAGAGGGCTATCTACCGTTCTCGAAGCCGAGTGAGAAGAGGAAGTCTTCATCATGATCGATGTGTGCCTCTAGCATGATCCAGTGTGTGTATATTCTTGATGGACGCCTGCTGTATTAGTGTGTGTGTCATAAACTTTACTATCTCATGGTCGAAATGGTCATTGTTGTTAGACTTAAACTACCTTGTGGTCGTGTTGTCATTGAACTTATTGCTTCTATGATGATCTATCTTTTAGGTTTATGGATCCTTTGTTTTATATTCTGTGAACATATATATATATGGATGTGAACCCTTATTAATTCGTTTTGTTGTATTTTTACTAATATGCCTTGTCGTCTATAGAGATGGCGACGAGGTGGTATGTGGTGTACATGGGTAGGGTTCCAGGAGTCTACAAGGAGTGGGAGGATTGTCACAAACAAGTGAACAAGTTCAGCGGCAACATCTACAAAGGATACGCGACTAGAGAGGAGGTGATAGCCAAGTGGAGGAACCACTTGTGGAAGAAAAACCGGATGAAGATATTGGTCGGGCTAATGCTCTTACTCACCATTATCACAGCTGTATTCTATTTGATCCTAGTGTAGGCGGCGGTGGCCACTTCATATTTGTAATGTGAGATGATATGAACTTTGTATTCGGCGCTTGTGTAAAAATTTGGCACTTAACACTATATATGTATCTCGATCGGGCTCTAAGTGTTTGTATTATATATATGTCGGTTTTCATGCATCTACTACTTGTGCAATGTATTTTATACTCATCTGGATAAATACTATATAAATCCTATATAAATACCTGATTATACACCAGGAAAGTATTTTACTTAGAATACGTGTTACACAATCAGTGGCGCATATAATTATATAGTTAGTGGCACATGGGCTTTCTGTGGCGCTTATATGTAAATGCGCCACAGAAGTTTTTCCTGTGGCGCATATGAAGAAATGCACCACAGAAGTCTGTCAGTGGCGAGGTAACAGTGGCGATAAAGATATGCGCCACAGAAGTCCCATTTCCATGCGCCACATATAGGCTGTTTCCTAGTAGTGACCTACTGTTTTGTAGCAACCACATGAGTCTATTGCTACTAGTAGACCGAGGTGTAACATAGTTCCACCATCTTATTTAATTGAAGAGTGTAATATTTCTCATTATGCTTTGAGATGTGCTGAATAGGTGGAGCATGATTCTAAACCTGCTACATATAATGAAGCCATTGCATCTGTTGACTACGAGAAGTGGGTTCCTGTTATGCAAGAAGAGATGAAATCACTTGAAAAGAATGCCACATGGGATGTTGTGTGCTTTCCTAAACAAAAGAAGGTTGTCCGCTGTAAGTGGATATAAAAAGGAAGAAATGTTTGTCTCCTATGAGCCTCCAAGGTTTAAGGCAAGCTTAGTAGCAAAAGGTTTCAGCCAGAGTCCAGGTATTAATTATAGGGATTTCTATTTTTGTGCCCTCGGTTCGTTAGTTGTACTCAGTTTTCCCCAGCCGCTTAGTTTTTCCTCACTTTTGACCATCTCCTTGTACAAAACTCTCACATGGTCTGAAACTCGCCGTTCGTCAACCTTTCCGTTACGTGCTGACAAGTGGGGTCACGTTCATGTCCCCCATAATTAGCGAGAGATGGATGGCTGGTCTGCTGTGTATCCTGGCCCACCTGTCAGTATGTAACGGTCGAGGCGACGTAACGTAACGCTCAACGCACGACCCGCCCCAACGTGGTCCCACCGGTCAGCATCTAACGGTCAAGCCTTTGACCTGATGGCATCCCCTGTCCGAGCGCATGTGAGGGTTTCGAAATGGAGGGAGGGCAAAAGTGAGGAAAAAGTAAGTGGCTGGGGAAAACTGAGTACAACTAACGAAACAGGGGCACAAAAATAGAAATCCCTTGATTATAATGATGTTTTCTCTCTGGTTGTGAAGTATATTTCTATTCATGTTTTCCTTGGTATTGTTGCTATGCATGAACTTGAGCTTGAGCGGCTAGATGTAAAGACTGCTTTTTTGCATGGTGAACCACAGGAGGAGATTTACATCAACCAACCTAAAGGGTTCATAATTCCTGGAGAAGAAGATTTTGTGTGCAAATTGAAGAGATCGCTTTATGGTTTGAAGAAATCTCCAAGATAGTGGTACAAAAGGTTTCATTCATTTATGATCTCACAAGGTTTTAAGATGTCTCAATTTGATAGTTGTGTTTACATAAAATTTGTTAATGGATCACCTATATATTTGCTGTTATATGTTGATGATATGTTAATTGCAGCCAAGAGCATGAAAGAAATCACTACTTTGAAGGCACACCTAAGTACTAAATTTTTGAGATGAAAGATCTTGATGCTACTAAGAAAATCCTAGGTATGGAAATTAAATGGGACAGAAAATCTAGGTTGTTACTTCTTAATCAGCAAAGTTATGTTGAAAAAGTTCTCTAACATTTTAATATGCATGTTGCAGAGTCTGTCAGTACTCCTATTGCTCCTCACTTTAATTGGCAGCATTGCAATGTCCTAGTTCTAATGAAGATGTTGAGTACATGTCACGAGTTCCTTATTCTAGTGTTGTTGGTTCCTTGATGTATGCCATGGTTTGTTCTCGCCCTGATTTATCATATGTTATGAGTTTGGTGAGTCGTTACATGGCTAATCCTAGTGAAGAACATTGGAAAGTTGTTCAGTGGATTTTCAGGTACCTCCCTGGCACATCAAATGCTTGCATGAAGTTTGCCAAGACTGGTGAGGGACTCGCAGGCTATGTGGATTCAGATTTTGCTACCGATTTGGATAAGAGGAGGTCCCTCAAAGATTATGTGTTCACGATAGGTGGATGTGCTATGAGTTGGAAGGCAACGCTACAACCAGTCGTTGCTATATCTACAACCGAAGTAGAATATATGGCTATTGTTGAAGCTTGCAAAGAGTCTATTTGGTTAAAAGGTTTGTATATTGAGCTTTGTCATGACAATTCTTGCATTAACATGTTCTGTGACAGTCAAAGTGCCATATACCTTACTAAGTATCAGATGTTCCATGAGAGAACAAAGCACATTGATATCAAGTACCATTATGTTCGTAACATTGTTGCACAAGGTACACTAAAGGTATGCAAGATATGCACTCATGATAATCCTATTGATATGATGACAAAGCTTTTTCCTGTTGCTAAGTTTGAGCTATGCTCAAGCTTAGTTGGTATAACTGTTTAGCCCAAGTGGTTATTGGCACCGAAAGTGTTTTCTTTGTTTGTTCATGGAGATGATTGCTATTGATGCTACAAGAAGGAATTTGTCTCAAGGTGGAGTTTGTTGATGTTGAAGTATGATTCAAATTCTATCAAGGAGGATAACTTCTGATGGAGTAGTGCGGATCGTTGATCACCTAGGTTTCCACCATTACATATACCTCTTGTAAGCCGCTGACTGGGATAAGTTGCATCTGTGAAAATCCCCAGTGTTGTGTAAACACTCCCTGTTATACTGAAGTTTCGCTGGCTAAGGCCCATGGTTTTTTCCTCTCTTCGTTGGAGAGGTTTTTCCACGTTAAAATATGTGTCCCCTTGCTGGGATTTATTTTTTGTTCTTTCTTATTTGCTTATTGCAAAGCTAACAAGTGGTATCAAAGCCCCAGGTTCTAATCTAGGGTTTGCGACATGCCATCATTGAAGTTCGATCTATCGTAGCTGGACTACACCACAAGATTTTCCTTGTGGCAGTTGAAGATGCGAGCGATTCTCGCCCGAACTTCAGATCTAGATGAAGCGCTGGATGGGTTTGATGGAAAGGATGCTAAGGTCTAGTCCAACGACGAGAAGTGGAAGGACCATAAGGCTTTGTCTTTGATTCAACTTCATCTGTCCAATAATATCTTGCAGGAAGTGTTGACGGAGAAATATGTTGCTGCCCTTTGGGCAAAACTAGAATCGATCTGCATGTTAAAGGATCTAACCAGTAAGATGCATATGAAGATGAATTTGTTCTCGCACAGGCTGCAAGAAGGTGGACCAGTAATGAATCACTTATCTATTTTTACAGAGATTGTTTATGATTTGCAACCTATGGAGGTAAAATATGATGATGAGGATCTAGGTCTCTTACTCTTATGCTCGCTTCCTAGTTCTTATGAACACTTCCGTGATACAATATTGTTGAGCCGTGATGAACTAACCCTTGATGAAGTACAAGATGCCCTCAAAATAGAGGGAAAATATGAAAACTATGGTGTAGGCAGATTGGTCATCATCCAAGGCTGAAGCTCTGCAGGTTCATGGTAGGACCGAGTAGAGATTTAACAACTATGGCAACCGAGATAAGAGCAAGGATGGCAGAGGTCGTTCGAAGTCCAAGGGAAAGTAAAAGTTCTGCAGGTATTGGAAGAAATCTAATCATGTTATTAATGATTGTTGGAAGCTGCAGAATAAGGAGAAAAGGAACGGAACTTACCAACCCAAAGATAAGTCTGAAGGTGCTAGTAAGGCTGTTGTTGTTTCTGGTGATAGTTCTGATGGTGAATGTTTAGCCGTTTTTGATGCTTGTGCTTCTCGTGATGATGAATGGATACTTGATACTGCATGTTTGTTTCATATTTGATGTAACAAAGATTGGTTCGGTTCATATGAGTCTGTGCATACTAGAGATTTTGTACGTGTGGGGAATGACAACCCATGCCATATTGTTGGAGTTGTATCTGTTAAGATCAGGACACATGATGGCATGACACGTACGCTTACTAAGGTGAAGCACATACCAAGCATGGCCAAAAATCTAATCTCCCTGAGTACCATGGATGTTGATGGATACAAGTACGCCGGTGGCCGTAGAATGTTAAAGGTATCAAAAGGTTCTCTTATTCACATGATAGGTGATATGAATTCTGCTAAGTTATATGTTCTTAGAGGTAGCACTTTGCCTGGTATTGTTGTTGCTATTACTTCTAATGATTTTGATGATTGTGGTAAAACAAATCTATGGCATGGCAGAGTTGGTCAAGAGAAAACTGATTGATGGTTGCAACTTGAGTAAGTTTGAGTTCTTTAAGCATTGCGTTTTTGGTAATCATAAAAGAGTTAAATTCAATGCTTCCGTTCAAACCACCAAAGGCATTTTAGATTATGTGCATGCTGATGTATGGGGACTTCCCGTAGAATATCTATTGGTGGTGCTAATTACATGCTTACTATTACTGATGACTACTCAAAAAAAGTGTGGCCATATTTTCTGAAACATAAATCTGATGTTTTTGATGCTTTTAAGAAGTGAAAAGTTATGGTTGAAAAGCAAACTGAAAAGAAGGTAAAAGTACTACATACTGACAATGGTATGGAATTCTGTTCTAATGAGTTTGAGGAGTTTTGCAGTAACGATGGTATGATCAGGCACCACACCATCCCTTACACTCCTCAGCAAAATGGCGTGGCTGAGCGCATGAACAGAACCATCATCTTGAGGGCTTGCTATATGTTGTCCAATGCAGGTATGCATAGACGTTTCTGGGCTGAAGAAGCCAACACAGCATGCTACCTCATCAACAGGTCACCTTCTATTCCACTTGAGAAGAAAACTCCCATTGAGGTATGGTCAGGTTCGCTTGCTGATTATTCACAGTTGAGAGTTTTTATTTGCACTTCATATGCTCACGTTGATAATGGAAAGTTAGAGCCTAGAGCTGCTAAGTGCATATTCCTTGATTATGGTTCAGGAGTTAAAGCATATAAACTATGGAATCTTGAAACTAAAAAGGTTTTGTTGAGTATGATGTTGTTTTCAATGAATCTGTTATGTATCATGATAGCTTCCCATCAGATCCCTCTCTTGTTGCTATTGGAGAGGAGGTAGTTCGTGTGCAAGTGGAGCACCTGCGGAAAACTATTGATAATGATGTTGTGGTTGATGATACTCATGAAGAAAACATTGATGATCATGTTATTTAGCACTCACCTACTGTTTTGCAGCAACCACATGATTTTATTGCTTCTAATAGACCGAGGCGTAACATAGTTCCACCATCTCATTTAATTGAAGAGTGTAATCTTTCTCATTATGCTTTGAGTTGTGCTGAATAGGTGGAGCATGATTCTGAACCTACTACATATAATGAAGCCATTGCATCTATTGACCGCGATAAGTGGGTTCCTGCTATGCAAGAAGAGATGAATCGCTTGAAAAGAATGGCACATGGAAAGTTGTGCGCTTGCCTAAACAAAAGAAGGTTGTCCACTGTAAGTGGATACACAAAAGGAAGGAAGGTTTATCTCTTAATGAGCCTCCAAGGTTTAAGGCAAGGTTAGTAGCAAAAGGTTTTAGCCGGATTCTAGGTATTGACTATAATGATGTTTTCTCTCCGGTTGTAAAGCATAGTTCTATTCAGGCTTTCTTTGGTATTGTTTCTATGCATGACCTTGTGCTTGAGTAGCTGGATGTAAAGACTGCTTTTCTGCATGGTGAACTGGAGGAGGAGATTTACATGGACCAACCTGAAGGGTTCATAGTTCTTGGAAAAGAGGATTTTGTGTGCAAATTGAAGAGATCGTTTTGTGGTTTGAGGCAATCTCCAAGACAATGGTACAAAAGGTTTTATTCATTTATGATCTCACAAGGTTTTAAGAGGTCTCAGTTTGATAGTTGTGTTTACATAAAATTTGTTAATGGATCACGTATATACTTGTTGTTATATGTTGATGATATATTAATTGCTGCCAACAGCATGAAAGAAATCACTACTTTAAAGGCACACCTAAGTAGTGAATTTGAGATGAAAGATCTTGGTGCTGCCAAGAAAATCCTAGGTATGGAAATTAAACAGGACAAAAAATCTAGGTAGCTATTTCTTAGTCAGCAGAGTTACGTTGAGAAAGTTCTTCAATGTTTTAATATGCATAATGCAAAGTCTCTTAGTACTCCTATTGCTCCTCACTTTAAATTGTTAGAATTGCAATGTCCTAGTTCTGATGAAGATATTGAGTACATGTCTCGAGTTCCTTATTCTAGTATTGTTGGTTCCTTGATGTATGTCATGGTTTGTTCTCACCCTGATTTATCATAAGTTATGAGTTTGGTGAGTCATTACATGGCTAATCCTGGTAAAGAACATTGGGAAGTTGTTCGGTGGATTTTTAGGTACCTCCCTGGCACATCAAATGGTTGCTTGAAGTTTGGCAAGGCTAGTGAGGGACTCGCAGGATATGCGGATTCAGATTTTGCTACCGATTTGGATAAGAGAAGGTCCTTCACAGGTTATGTGTTCACGGTAGGTGGATGTGCTGTGAACTGGAAGGCAACACTGCAACCAGTCATTGCTCTATCTACAACCAAAGTAGAATATATGGCTATTGCTGAAGCCTACAAAGAGTCTGTTTGATTGAAAGGTTTTTTATACTGAGCTTTATCATGACAGTTCTTGCATTAACATGTTCTGTGTCAGTCAAAGTGTCATATACCTTACTAAGGATCAGATGTTCCATGAGAGAACAAAGCACATTGATATAAAGTACCATTATGTTCGTAACGTTGTTGCACAAGGTACACTAAAGGTATGCAAGATAAGCACTCGTGATAATCCTATTGATATGATGACAAAGTCTGTTCCTGTTGCGAAGTTTGAGCTATGCTCAAGCTTAGTTGGTATAACTGTTTAGCCTAAGTGGTTGTTGGCATCGAAAGTGTTTTCTTTGTTTGTTCAGGGAGATGATTGCTATTGATGCTACAAGAAGGAATTTGTCTCAAGGTGGAGTTTGTTGAAGTATGATCCAAATTGTATTAAGGAGGCTAACTTCTAACGGAGTGGAGCGAGGCCCGTCGATCGTTGAAGACCTAGGTTTCCACTATTATATATACCTCTTCTAAGCCGCCGACTAGGATAAGTTGCATCTGTGAAAATCACCGGCATTGTGTAAACACTCCCCGTTACAGTGAAGTTTCATTGGCTGGCGCCCGTGGTTTTTTCCTCTCTTTGTTGGAGAGGTTTTTCACGTTAAATCTGTATCCCCTTGCTATGATTTCTTTTCCGTTCTTTGTTATTTGCTTGTCGCAAAGCTAACAGTTGAAGTATGATCCAAATTCAATTAAGGAAGCTAACTTCTGACGAAGCAGAACGAGACCCATCGATCATTGAAGGCCTAGGTTACCACAATTATATATACCTCTTGTAAGTCGGGCTGGGATATGTTATATCTGTGAAATCTCCGGCATCGTGTAAACACTTCCCGCTATAGTGAAGTTTTGTTGGCTGGCACCCATGGTTTTTTCCTTTCTTTGTTGGATACGTTTTTCCAATTTGTGTCCCCTTGCTGCGATTTCCTTTTCGTTATTCGTTATTTTCTTGTCTCAAATCTAACACAACCCACCTTATTGCTTCGGTTTACATACCAGATACCAAGCGTCCAAGGCATTAACCGATGAGGAGTCCTCCTCCTTAGCCCATAGACAGTGACATTGAGCTTGGTTAATGATGGTTTTCTGAATTTTGAGGGAGCACATGTAGAACGTAGGCAGTGTAGAGAGAACAGATCGGACAAATTCTAGTCGACCACCATATCCAAGGAAACGTGCAGATGCATGCATGCATCTTTCCACCAAGCCAACTAGAGGATATAGATCTTGGATTGTTGGTTTTGTGATCCCCAATGGAAGACCCAAATACGGAAAAGGCAGTTTACCCTCGGCGCAACCAAAAGATTCAGCCAAGAAAGTCAGTTTCTCATCTGACACATTAATTGGTATGAGCGAAGATTTAGGGTGATTACTCGTAGGCCTGTAGCTTGTGAAAAACGCTCCAAGAGATCCTTAAGGACGTCAAGTTGCCTCGGGCACGTTTGCATAATCATTAGGGTGTCGTCCGCATACTGGATGATCAGAAAGTCAGTGTTAGGAATGTTGAGCGGAGTCTGCAATACACCATCACGAAAGAGTGCAATCACCATTGCTTGCAAGAGGTTTTATACACTTACATAGAGCAGGGGTGAAAGAGGATCGCCTTGACGAACTCCACGGCGGCAAAAGAATTACTTTCCCGGACCCCATTCAATAAAATAGCCGAGGTGCCAGGGTCCATGATCGTCCTCAACCAATGCAACCATCTATTGTCAAAACCAAGGCTTTCAAAGACCTTCAGAATCGCTTCATGCCCAACCGTGTCAATTTTTTTTGGAAATGGGCGCTTTATTACTCATAAGCAATGTTTACACCTGGCCTCTGCATATCTAGGATGCACACAGCCAATCAACCACAGACCGAGAACCAAACTAAAGTACGAGCATTACAACCCATATAATAAAATAGAACATCATGTGGGTATGACAGTTCAATCCGCAAATCACGCTGCCATCCATGTCGGGAGAAAATATCCCTCGTCGCGTCCTCCAATCGCGTACACCCCTCCACAAACAAGTCCCGGAACTCCATACACTGGAGCGGAATCCATGATCAGAGGATAGCCATCGCGCGATAGATCACCTGCAAAGAAGAAGAAGAAACAATGTTATTAAAAATCTTGTCATTTCTACATAGCCAAAGCGACCAAATAATAGCAAGCGCTCCCATCCTAAATAAAGTCCCATATTTATCCTGAATCACATTTAACCAATTGCCAAATACATTGGCAACCGATCGCGAAGGAGATAAACCAGAGGCTACTTGGATGATTGACCATATAGTACGAGCAAATTTACATTGGAAGAATAAGTGTCGTATTATCTCATTTTGATGACAAAATACACATTATGTACTTCCATGCCAATTCCTATTAAGAAGGTTATCTTTAGTAAGAATTACTCTTTTACAAAGGTACCAAGCAAATATCTTTGTCTTAAGGGGTAACTTCATTTTCCAAATTCTAATATTATTATCGACGGGAATATTAGGTTGGATCAAAGCTCTATACATTGAGTCAACCGAAAATTTACCACTCTCAAGTAAATTCCATTTGAACTCGTCCACCTCCTCTGGCAGCTGTACCATGGATAGTCTTAATAAAAGATTGTTCCATGATACAAGTCTAGGCCCAATGAGGCTTCGTCTAAACGACACATTAGGGGGGTTAGATTCCAAAACTTTGGAAAATGTATCTCCTATGTGTCTAACAATTGAGTATAGAGCTGGATATTGATGATGAAGGGAAGTTTGGCCAAGCCATTTATCTTCCCAGAATCTAATCTACGATCCATCCTTAATATTAAACACACCAAACTTAAAGAAGTGTTTTTTGGTCGCCATAAGTCCCGCCCAAAAGTGTGAATCTCCAGGTTTCCAAACCACTTGAGACACCGCCTTAGAGCCTACATACTTCCTCCAAAGAATGGTTTGCCAGATACCATCTTCTGTTAGTTGTTTGAACATCCATTTACCCAAATGTGCGGTGTTTTTGACTTGCAAATTATGTATGCTTAGTCCACCGTATTCTTTCGGTTGGCAAACCACATTCCATCTGGCAAGTCCATTTTTTTTTTCACCATCACCTTGCCAAAAGAATCTTGATCGGAAATAATCAATTTTCTTCAAGACACCTTTTGGTAGCTGGAAGAACGAGATCATATACAGTACCATGTTTTTGAGTACTAAGTTTATAAGAACAATTCTTCCACCAAGTGATAGTAATTTATCCTTCCAACTATTAAGACGTTTTTGTAGTGTTTTCTCAACGAGTTTCTATTCAACAATCGTGAGATGCCGATAATGAATCAGAATTCCCAGATAATTTATTGGAAATTGCCCCAGGCTACAGCCGAATAGTTTAGCATATAGGTGGGCCACATTCTCAGCCTCGCCAAAACAATACAAATCACTCTTATGGAAGTTGATTTTCAATTCAGAGAGAAGCTCAAATGCTGATAGTATTAATTTCAGATTCTTAGCTTTCTCTAGATCATGTTCCATAAAAAGGATAGTATCATCAGCGTATTGAAGAATAGAAGTACCACCATCAACAAGATGGGGAACTAGTCCTTCAACTTGGCCGGCAGCCTTAGCTCTCTCAATCAGGATAGCCAGCATATTAGCCACTATATTAAATAGTATATGCGACAGTGGATCCCTTTGTCTTAGCCATTTTTTAGTCTGTAAGTATTTGCCAGTGTCATCATTGACAATGCTGGCTACACTACTCCAGTCACAAAAGACTGTATGAGATTGCACCACTCCTCTGAAAAACCTTTCATACGGAGTCTCTGCTGGAGAAAAGACCAATTAACTTTATCATAGCCTTTTCAAAGTCAATCTTGAACAATACACCATCCAGTTTTTTTAGTGTAATTCATGGATTGTCTCATGGAGGATTACTACACCATCTAGGATGTTTCGTCCTTGCATGAAAGTAGTTTGAGATGGGCGTACAACATGACCAGCTACTGAATTCAGTCTAATCGTAGCAACTTTTGTGAATATTTTAAAACTAACGTTAAGAAGGCAGATTGGTCGATACTATTGTATACGTTCCGCATTATTAACCTTAGAAAGTAAAATGATGTTACCAAAATTTAGTCTAAAAAGTTCTAGCTGATCAACGTGCAGAAAAGAGAACAAAAGCATCAGATCATTTCTGATGAGTTTCTAAAACTGTTGATAAAATTCTGCTGGAAAGCCATCAGGCTCTGGTGCTTTGTTATGTTTTATTTGAAAAACAGCTTTCTTAACCTCCTCCTTGGTGTAAGGGGCGATTAAAAAGTAATTTTCCTGAACCGAAAGTTTTCTCGAGCAATTCCTGAGCAGGGGCCATAAACATTAACAAGCGTGAACACTTCAGCGGAGATATTGGACGTGAAGGTGACAGCGAGGCCAAAACTCTCCTCCAAAATAACATGTCCAGAGAATAAATTACTGACCCACAAAATTAAGAGACCGCCAGATGCCCCTTCTGAAGAGATGTAAGCAAACTTGTCAAAACGCCGCGGAGCAAAACCACGAATGGAACCAGAATCAAACACTGATTTTTTAGTCTCTTGAAAGCAAACGATGGAGGCATCACTTTCTTCAATTTTGTTACGAATAGACGGCCATTTATCTGGATCATTCATACCATGAACGTTCCAGCATAACACATTCCACACACGATCACGGTTCATCACGAAACACTGAAAACAGAGGTTTACCAAAGCAGAAAACAGCTACTGCTCTGCGCGCTTCTTCATCAAGCGTTCGACCGTCAGCTCTGCAGGGTCGATCTGAAAATACTCCACTCCGATACGCTGCATCTCTTCAACTTGCAGAACTTCAGGAAGCACAGCTTCGAGGGCTTGCGACGTGTCGGCTGATAAGGAAGTGCCATCTCCTTGTAACCTTGCTTGTTACTGCGTGTACTGCGCTTGACTTGTGACTCCTCTAACGGTGTCTCGGACGTGCTTGCATCCTTTATTGCCTTTCCCTTGGCCTTCTTGATAACTGATGAGGCTTCCATCTCCAAAGCATTATCTGAATCTTGAGAGACAGCTGTGAGAAAACTGCTGTCAGAGACAGAGTCCGGCCAGATTTTGTAGCTACCTGTAGGTTCAGAGAAGAGATATCTTCGGTAACAAAGCCAAGATGTTGCATATCATACCCAACATCACAAAGGTCCACAGTCACCTCTAAGCCAACCAGACCATCATTGGCTTGGGCGCCCTCTCCCAAGTAAGCATACCCTGCTCATTCAAGTACAGACCATCCATGGCTTCAGCCCATGAGCGCTTGCGAGGAGCCAACACAGAGTTCAAAGAAAACTTGGCTGCCAAATCAATAATCAGAGAATAGGATAAAAGTTCTTCTAGCACAGCTGTGAAGTAACATTCCTTGACCTGAAAGCTGAAGACAGAGGAGACCTCATCATCTAGAAAGTTATCCAGAAAATAAGCAGCAGTAGGTGTAGTTTGTGTATGTATCTTATAATCTTCTCCTGACTGAGGGAAGTCCTCATTTACAGTTAAATTTTCAGTGACAGTTTCTGACGAGGAGCTGCCAAAGAGGAGCTACCGTTCAGAAGAAAAAACAGAGACACCAAGAGGCCGATTTTCAGCATTATCAGTGTGCGTTACATTAGAATTAAACCCAGATCTGCCATCTTCTGAAGATGAAATTATACCTCCATGTTGTTTGATATGTTATTTTAAGCATTGATTGCAATGGTCTTGCATACAACTCGGTCCATTATTTCTTGTTTCTGTTTACATGTCAAAAGAAGTCATTGCAGCAATACCATTTGAACATGAAAAATCCAAATGTTTGTGTGTTGTTAGCAGTCAAAATTCCAAAGGAGGAGCACTAACATCCTAAAGTGGCAACTCAAAAAGAACAGAAGCAGTATCGTAGGATCATAGCCAACATATCGAAAATAACTCAATAACCTCATTTCTTTAACTGATATATATATATATATGTATGTATAATAATAATAATAATAATAATAATAATAATAATAATAATACAAGAAGAGAAAAAACACTATCCAGATAAGACAACTTCTTACGGCTTATACAGACAGCACATCATGAAGAGGAACAGCATGAGGTCTCTACATTCCATCAGAAAATAGTTAATTTGAAACCATTTGAAAAAAAAGTGAACCTGCATCTAGTAATGACATCCAGAACTCAGGGATCAAGACAATACAATTTGTATGATAGAATTCCACAAAAAGAATAACAGGCGGGATAAAGGAAGCAACAATAATTCAGGCCAAACTTGGTGGACCTCATTCAGCATTCTCAGTCATATCCAAAATCAAATAGTACAAGTTTATACAACTAGCAGTGCCAGTAGCTACTGTTGTTTTTTGCAAGAGCACCTTCCACTTTGTAAAGAACTGTACAGGCTATAAATCTCCTAAAGCATCAAGGTTTGCCCAAGTAAGATCCGAGCGCGATTGTGATCATTAACAGACTAATCAGATAGGAACTCCCGAAATCATCCATCGCGGCTCTTCGGGGAGTCAGAGCTCCAAGGTCCTGAGGACGGCACCGGCAAACATATAAAGACCAATAAGGTCACTCACGCACTTGGAGAAATTATACGGATTTCCCTGCAACCACCCAGACAAGAATCAGCACTCACAAGCATAGCTAAGATAGAAAGAGTCCCATATTGCATAAAGTATTAAAGAATAAATAATAAATGATCAGAATCAAAAGAACCTAGCAGATAACCCCGACAGGTGAAACGTTAGTGAAACGTGTCCATACTTAATTCTCGCTATCGCTTGAATTGCTTAGTCTGTGCCGCCCACCTGGAGTAGGACACCTCCTCCCAGGCAAAATAAGAACATCACCCACATTCAAGCCTCCCCTTTTTTCCATTAATAAAAACTTGTTTCAATTGCATATCATAAGGAATTCGAAGAACTGCTTCAAATACAGTATCGGGAAGCACAGCTTGGGGAACTGCAATATCCACAGGCTTGCTAGCTCAATGGCAGAGTTGCTCTACTGTTTATGATTTCTACTAAAGCTGCAGCAAGTGTTTCTGATGTAAAATACAAGAAGCTAGATGTGGCTATTTTCCTTCTTAGTAGTCAAATCTACTATTTTAGATGTTAAACATAGCAGGACAGTTATGAATTACTTTAACAATGGGCAGGGAAAATATTTCCTTCAACCATGCGCTGCATCAGTCTAATAAGTATAAAGAAGATTAATTCTAATGCTCTTAAAGTACAACAGAGCTCTCATGATACAGAAAAAAAAAGAGAAATTGTTCCAACAGAAGATAAACATCCAGTTTAAGCATATAACTTGCTAGTGCACCACCAAACAAATTCCACTATAAGTTCATATCAAGATTAATACATGCTCTTTTTTATGACTTTCGGCTAGTCCTGCAAACATTAGACTAATACCCAATCTAGTGGTAAATAGTTGCATGTCATGCTCCTATTCTTCTGGGAATTTTCTCCATTCTTAGTCATAAAGAGAAATGTGGCAACCAACAGACATCCAGAAGAATCTGTTTTGCAGAAACACAAATTAGCAGCTGAGCATTACCGTGTCAGTGTCGAAGTATCTGTCCAAATCCTGTGATTGAGAATTCGGCAGAACCCTCTGGATCTCCCTGCGGAACTTCTTCAGGTCGACGAACATCGGATGACAGGTTATCAGTGGTCCTAACACCAAAAATTCAAAATGCAGCAAAAGATCAAATGATATTAGACGAGCATTGTGAACTCCAGTTACATACTATATCAGAACATTTCAGGCAAGTACCTAGAACCGGCTGTGCTGGGCGTTTCATGAAGCTCACCACACACAATGGGATAATGCAGACGTTCATGTGTTCGGCCCATACAACGTACCAGCTTGGGTTGGGCACGTAGTCAACAGCACCAGAAGATTTCGGTTCATGCCTTGTGTTGATGCCCTGGTTTGATCCGGCATGGATAGCCACTGGCCGGCCGTGCACGATACGGCAGAGTAACACACACGCTTCACCATTGTGATCTGCCTCAGCTATGCCCATGCTAATTGAAATGAAAATTTCAAGTTAGCTTATTGGGAATCTCTGCTAAAATTCTGCATGGTACACATTTGCAAAACTATCCGCCATTCATTTCAGATCAAGAACTCAACTTGCTTGGCCAATTCTCTGTATTTATCTGACATGTCCAATATTGGTAATCATGAACCGACTCAAATTTGGACATATACAACTTCATCCAAACAGGAACTAACAACAACTCCTCCATTGTCTTGGACAAACAAACTTGTCAGATCAATTTGTGAGACGATACAAAAGAAACTGCAGTTCTCGTGCATACTATTACCATTTGATTTGCTCAAACCAAGGACTCATTTCCTCTGTCATTACTGCAACAAAGCCCTTTTGCTACAAATCAAAACTGAAGATGTTGCAGCGAAACTTCAGAAAAACAACTCTAGTTTCCCATACTAGTAGCACAGAAAAGGAAACACACTCGATTGGTATCAACCAACTAGACCTGATTTCCAATTCTTGCTAGAATCTTCTTGCAAATTCGAAGTTGTATTACTGCTTGGCATTTCGTCAGATGAAGGACTTGTATCGATTTATCACCATGCCGTCCGTACTCAGGGCAAATCATAAATCACAACCGAATTCGGAACCAACCTATCAATTCGATTCTTAGATGATTCCAACATTTTGCGGTTCTTGAACATAGTACCACGACTAAATGCATTTTCCCAAACCAAGAACTGTTGCGCAACCCCCAACTCTTTCTAAGAACTCGTGTTGCAGAACAAGAAACGCCCCCAATTCTTGCGCTGACGAAGGAAGATCCAAGAACGGAACGGCTCACCTAAGATGCGGGAACCTGAGCGGCGAGAGGTGCAAGCCGCGGCCGTGTGCGCGACGCCTCCCGATCAGATTCCAGTTGACACCCCGGAACAAGGTCTTTCCAGCCATCTGCACGTCCGCCGGCGAGGCGCCGTACCAGCCGAGCTTGACGTTCCCCCCGAACTCCCGATCCTTGTCCCGGAAGGTCCGAATCGCTGTGTCCACCGGCACGCATCTCCCCGCTCCAGTAATCACCGCCGTGTCCATGGTCCACCTGCGGACGATGGCGATGGCCTCATCCTCGTTGACCGTGAAGGCCTCGCTGGGCTGAGCCGGGAGGTGGGCCTTGCCGCGCGGGAAGAAGGAGCCGCCGGCCTCGTCGTACCAGGCGAGCGCGGCAGCGGTGGACGTCCCGGGCCCGGCCTCTTCGTAGCGGAGCAGCTGGATGAAGTCGAAGACGTGCCAGCGGCCGTCAGCGAAGGACACCCGGATGAGGGGCCTCCCGCGGGCGACGGCGTGCTGGAGGTGGGCGAGCACGGCGGCTGGGACGTCGGCCCACAGGTCGGCGCCGGGCTCCAAGCAGAGCACGCGCGCCGGCACGCAGCTGCCGTAGAAGTGGAACGCGGCCATCTCGTTGCGCGGAGGAAGGTGGAGTTGGGTTGTTGCTCTCGTCGGAGGAGAGAGGTTTTGCAATGGGGCGGTTAGTTTTTGACCCACACCTGCCAAGTTTCCCCGATATATAAAGGGGACGGCCCGCATCTCTCCGGGAAACACCAATACCACCGAATGTTTGTTACACATGTTCATTCTAAAAATATTATCCTATAATAGTTTTTTTTATCAAATGTAGATTATATATATTACTCGCTCCATCTCGAATTAGTTGTTCTAAATTTGTCTAGATTCGTATGTATCTAGACATATTTTAGTGTATAAATACGTGATAAATCCATGTCATCTAATTTGACACCGAGGGAGTAGATAAAGTAAATATCCAGCATGACTAGATAATTGGTTAACTCAAACCACGTATGCAAAATTGGCTATTACCAAAGATGAAACTAAAACAAATATCATAAACCTCAAATGCTCAAACTTTCCACGGCGGCTGAGCAGCAAGGCATTCTTGCCTGCGTTCTCCCTCCCTTTTACACCCCTCCCGCTATACTCTCACTCACCTTGAACATAATGGGGTAAGATTTGGGCTGCTATATCACATGCCACCAAATATAATTTTGCGGTCCGAAAGTTGAGACGCCAAGGCAAAGCGGTACCCAACTTGCTTGTAATCAAACGCATTGTCCACGGTTGGTGTGCCAAATGCTTAGAGTATTTTTTGGCTCGAATTCAACATAACGTTTGAATATAAAATATCAGCCTAACGCCCGTCAAGTTGCCCCTGTCAGTTTTGACCGTTATGTCGTTGTCGTCATGGCTGCCATGTAGACTTGCAGCGTTGGCGTCTGCATCCAATCCTCATTACGCGTCTTCTTCTTCCACGGAGCGGCGATCTATGGTTGCGGCCATGGCGCGGAGCTGGGACGCCATTTTGTTCGGTGGTGAGATCCAGGACGTGGATGAACCTGCTCGGCCCGCTCTTATCCTCATCCCAAATTGGAGCTCGCCCTCACCATGGCCACAGCCATGGCACGGCGAGGGGACGAAAATTAGTTCCTGGGTGAGATCTGTCACCATGCCGACAATACTCGGTCCTGATATCCTCCTCTAGAATCCGAGTTCGCCGTCGCCGTGGTCGCACCCGCAACAGCCACGACGTCTTCCTCTCCAAACCCCAAGGCCACATCCACTATGTTCGGCACAACGTCAACAAGGTAAAATTTCATCCAGTTTTATTCTTGTGATTATGGTATAAAAACATGTACAAATATGTCGTTTACCATATTTTTATTTTAAATTAGTAGCTCCATAATGAAGAAATAGAGAGAACCTAGATGGAATGATGACTTTGCATTGCATCAACAAGGGCTCGTTGACGAAGCATATTACCAAGAGAGTGGAGCTCATCAGCCATTGCCAAAAATATGGGAACAAATCCATGAGCGACTCAATGCAAATACGTGCAGGGAAGCTAGATCCATGTCATCTATCATCAATAGGTGGCACATTCTAGTGATGCGCTCAAATGCGTACACCATGTATCTGAAGGGTTCCGTAGCAGAAAACAAAAAATTTCTATCTACTCGAACATTAATACCAGGATCTATACTATGTAGAAATAAGTAACAAAGAAGGAATACAGTTTTCATACATTTGCAAACAGAGGCACGCCTTACGCAGGAAGGCGTATATTGATAAAGACGAGCAGCACCCCAAGTGTGGTGCCTCCGAAGTACTACACATGTCCGGTGTAGGCGGCGTCTCCCGGGCTCCGATCCAGCCGAGCAGCAGAAGAAGAAGATGCCGGACCGAAGATCACACGACGGTAGTGTGAAGGTGGAGAACTCAAATCCCTTGAGGTCCTCTCCAATATTACGGAGAAGTCCTCAGAGGAATATGAGAGAGAGAATGAGAGAATTGAATGCCCCCAAAGGGGTGGGGGCAGACCCCTATATATAGTAGGAGGGAGGGCTCACCACCTAGGGGCTAGGTGGTGTGGGACTAAACCCCACACCTGCCGGCCACCTAGGGGATGCCGCCGGCCCTAGGTGGGCCCCACTTGGGTGGCCCACCAAGCCAAGGCTGGCCGGACCCCTCCCCTTAGGCGCCTTGCCCTATTGGGCCTCCCTTCGGGTGAGGCCCATTAGCATTAGGAAGCCTTTAATAATAAAATGAAATATATATTTAATATTAATTCTCCAATTAACATTCAAATACATATATTATCATATTCCTTTACTTAGGAACTCCTTCCGAACCCCTTCCGATCACCATCGGATGTTACCCGGAGCTATTCCGGTTTCTCTCTCTCTATTTCTCCTACGGTACCTCATCTATCCCTAAGCGCCCCCACCCTTAAGCGTGACATCCTTCGGTTCGGGAACACTCCGTACATGATTGAGAATCCTCTCGCATCAATGATCATCAGCGGGACCTGGATGCCCATGATGACCCCTCGTGCATTCCACGAATCTTACCGCTCGAACCGTGAATAGTCGTTTCCCATTCCCTTTGCCACTTGATACCTAGTTCATCCGAGACTTGATCTTCGGTATCTCCATACCTTAGTTCGATCTCATTGCCGATGAACTTGTTTACTCGGTCCCATGCCGTTGCATTCCGTGACCCAGTCACACGCTTGCAAGCTTCGTTAATGCAACGTCATCGAGATGGCCACATATGTATCTATCCGTTACATGGACTGGCAAATCCTGGTCTTGATATGTACTCCTCTACGCGCTCCTTCGGGAAACCTGAGTGGCACCTTTTCGATCACCCAGTCACGGTATGATACTTGATAACCATCTAAGCTCCCTCCAAAATGGTGATTTGCATTATCTCACAGTCTAAGGATTAGGTTGCGAGGTTTCATGCGTTTTATCATCAATGGTGAACTTTGTAACTAGATCTCATTGAGATACAACTATCGGATGTTTGTCTATCATGTCATTTTTCCAATGACGTGACCTCATTGTTAATTGGCATAAATGCCCATGATCTTGAAACCCATATCATCCTCATGACCAATGAACTAGTTCACTAGAGGTGACTAGAGACACAGTTTGTTTACATACCATACGTGTATTAACGTTTTGTATTAACACAGTTATAGCACAGTATGAAACGTATTATGAACATATAGAAGATATATCACACAATACACTTTATTATTTGCCTCTAGGGCATAACTCCTTCAGTCTCCCACTTGCATTAGAGTACAAATTAATCTAGTTTACAATAGGCAGGAACCTAACACCAATGGCATCCCGGTGTTGTTTGTGCTTGGCTTGTATGAGAGATTTAGTCAACGGATCTGCCATATTCAGATCCGTGTATACTTTACAAATCTTGATTTCACCTTCATCAACATTCTGCCGGATGACGTGAAATCGTAGCTTGATGTTTTTGGCTATGGAATGAGTTCTTGGTTCCTTTGCGTTTGTAATAGCGCCTGTGTTATCACAAAAGATTGTCACGGGATCTTGTGCACTTGGAACAACTCCCAGTTCAATGATGAAATTCCTTAGCCAACAGCCTCATTCGCCGCATCAGCAGCAGCGATGTATTCTGACTCCATTGTAGATTGTGCAACTACCGGTTGCTTTTTGCTCTTCCAGCTTACCGCCCCACCATTCACCAAAAACACAAATCCTGTCTGAGACTTCGAGTCATCAGGATCTAAGTGCCAGCTCGCATCCACTTAACCAGTTACGTTTAGAGCTTTATCATTGCCTCCATAGACTAGGACCATATCCTTTGTTTTCCTGAGATACCTTAGGATATTTTTCACAGCTGTCCAGTGATCCATTCCTGGATTACTTTGGTATCGGCTCGCCAAACTGAGAGCCAATGCCACATCAGGTCGAGTACTTAGCATTGCATACATGATAGAACCTATGGCTGAGGCATAGGGGATGTAAGACATCCTTTCTCTATCTGCGTCCGTTACCGGACATTGAGATAAACTCAGTATGCTACCTTTTGTTATAGGTGCCAAACCTCTTTTGCCATCCTCCATTTTGAACCTCTTCAAAATCTTCTCAAGGTAAGTACTTTGACTTAATGCAATTAGGCTTCTTGATCTATCTCTATAGATTTTGATGCCTAATATGTACGCAGCTTCACCTAGATCCTTCATGGAAAATTGACTACTCAAATATGCTTTCACGCTTCTCATAAGATCTACATCGTTTCCCATGAGTAATATGTCATCCACATATACTACTAGGAATACAACTGAGCTCCCACTCGCTTTCTTGTAAACACAGAACTCTTGTTGATTTTGGACAAATCCAAAACTCTTGATCACTTGATCAAAACGTTGGTTCTAGCCCCGAGATGCCTGCTTCAATCCATAAATGGCCCACTGAAGCTTGCACACCTTTCCAGCATCCTTAGGATCAACAAAACCTTCTGGTTGCATCATATACAACTCTTCATAAATATGACCATTGAGAAATGCGGTCTTGACATCCATCTGCCAAATTTCATAGTCGAAATGGGCAGCAATTGCTATTAAAATCCGGACAGCCTTAAGCATCACTACGGGAGAGTAAGTCTCATCATAGTCGACTCCTTGAATTTGTCGAAACCCCTTTGCGACAAGTCGAGCTTTGTGAATGGTCACATTACCATCCGCATCTGTCTTTTTCTTAAAGATCCATTTATTTTCCATGGCCTTGTGGCCTTCTGGAAGATCCACCAAGGTACAAACTTGGTTTTCATGCATGATCCTATTTCGGATTTCATGGCTTCCAGCCATTTCTCGGAGTCAGCACTATCCATAGCTTCTTTGTACTTTGCAGGTTCTTCCTGTTCATCTAGGATGACAGACATCACAAGGCTACTGTACCAATCAGGAGTGGCACGAACCCTTGTAGACCTGCGAACCTCAGGAGCCTCTATGTCATTGTTTTGATCATCATCAATTGGCTCTTCCTCCATGTTGGAGAGCGGTTTCGGAACAACTTCCATTGCGCTACTCGGAATTTGGAGAGAAGGGTCAACAATTTCATCTAACTCAATTTTCCTTCCACTAATTCCTTTGGCGAGAAAATCTTTCTCGATAAAGGTGCCGGCTTTCGCGACAAATGTTTTGCCTTTAGCCTTGTTGTAGAAAGTATACCCAATTGTTTCCCTTGGGTACCCCACAAAGATGCATTTTTTCGATTTAGGTTTGAGTTTGTCAGGCTGTAGTTTCTTGACGTAAGCCTCACATCCCCAAACTTTCAGAAATGACAACGTTGGCTTCTTGCCATACCATATCTCATATGGGGTTGTCTCCACGGATTCGGATGGTGCTCGGTTCAAAATAAAAGCAGCGGTTTCTAACACATATCCCCAAAATGATACGGACAAATCAGTCAAAGACATCATGGACCGCACACTATCTAATAGAGTACGGTTACGTCGTTCCGACACACCATTACGCTGTGGTGTTCCGACTGGCGTAAGTTGTGGGATTATCCCACAGTCCTTTAAGTGCATGTTAAACTCATAACTCAAATACTCGCCTCCTCGATCCGATCGAAGATGCTTGATTCTCTTGTTAAGTTGATTCTCTACTTCCTTCTGAAATTCCTTGAACTTTTCAAAGGTTTCAGACTTGTGTTTCATTAAGTAGATATATCCATATCTACTCAAATCATCAGTAAAGGTAACAAAATAACGATAACCATTGCGCGTTGAGACACTCATTGGTCCACATACATCCGTATGTATGATTCCCAGTAGGTCTGCAGCTCTCTCCATCGTGTCAGAGAAGGGTGTCCTAGTCATCTTGCCCATAAGACATGGCTCACATGTATCAAGAGATTCTAACTCTAATGATCCAAGAAGTCCTTCTGAATGAAGCTTCTTCATGCGTTTTACGCCAATGTGACCAAGACGGCAATGCCACATAAACATAGAATTATCATCATTATGCTTACAACGTTTAGCATCAATATTATGGATGTGAGTATTGCAATCAAGATCTAGTAAGAATAAACCATTACTCACAGGCGCATGAACATAAAAGACGTCATCCATATAAATAGAACAACCACTTGTTCCACATTTAAATGAATAACGATCTTGCAACAAGCAAGATCCACTTACAATATTCATACTCAATGCGGGTACATAGTAGCATTTATTCAAAACTAGAATCAATCCTGACGGCAGATGTAGAGATAACATGCCGATGGCCACCACATCGACTTTCGTGCCATTGCCGACACGCATCGTCACCTCTTCCTTTCCAAGCCGCCTCTTACTCCACAGCTCCTGTTGGGAGTTACATATGTGAGCAACAAAACCGGTATCAAATACCCAGGTGTTGCTCCTAGCGTTGGTAAGGAACACATCTATAGCATGTATATCACATATACCTTTGTCTTTGGCGGCAATCTTGCCGGCTTTCTTGTCCTCAATGTACTTGGGGCAATTGCGTTTCCAGTGCCCATCCCCTTTGCAGTAATAGCACGTGGTACCAGACCTAGGGCTGGGCCTAGTAGCCTTAGAGGTGTTGGCAACTGCTTTACCATCCTTCTTTCGCTTGTTGCCCTTGCCCTTTGTCCCTGACCTTTTAAAGTTAATGGTCTTATTGACCATCAACACCGTGTGCTCTTTCTTGATTTCTACCTCAGCAATTTTGAGCATGGCGAACACTTCAGCAAGGGTCTTAGTCATCCCTTGCATGTTGTAGTTCATCACAAAACTCTTATAGCTAGGGGGCAGCGAGTGCAGCACCCTATCTATAGCGAGCTCCTCCGGGATTTTGCAATCCAGGGCGTTTAAGCGCTTAACGTAGCAAGACATTTTGACCACGTGCTCACTAATACTGCTGTGCTCTTCCATTTTAGCAGAGAAGAAGAGCTCGGAAGCATCATACCTCTCTTCATGAGCCTGTGGAGCAAAGACAACCTTGAGATTGTCAATGATTTCAAAGGCATTCATCTTCTCAAAACGCTTTTGAAGCTCCGGCTCCATGGCATAGAGCATTCCACTCTGGATGAGGGAGAAATCGTCCGCCTTGGACTGCCAGACATTCTTTTCGTCCTGGGAGGCGGAGTCTGCAGGCTTAGCCGGAAGCTCAGCCTCGATGACATAAGTCAACTTATAGGGGACTAGGAGGATCCTAAGATTGCGGAACCATGCGGTGAAGTTGGTTCCATCAGTTTTCAGCTTGTCCTTCTCGAGGAAAGTGCTAAGGTTGAAGGTGGGTGTGCGAGACATCTACAAAGGATTTGCAAAGTATTTAGACTATGTTCATAATAATGAGTTCAAGTTTTAACTAAAAAAACTCCCACTCAAACATCCCTCTATTCATTTCAGTGATCACATGATCCCAATCCGCTGCACCTCCCCCGATCGTCACGGCCATCAGTGCAGTTTCAAAGGTGGACATTCCCTAATGTCGATCACATCAACCATGTGATTCATGCTCGACCTTTCGGTCTCTTGTATTCCGAGGCCATATCTACACATGCTAGGCTCGCCAGTTCTAACTCGTGTGTATTCGCAGTGCAACATGGCTTACACCCACTGTATGCGAACGTAGATATGTCTGACACCCAGGCCTGTAACCCTGGATCGCCTCATACCGAAGAAATTTCTTGGTGGTGCACACACAAGGGGAATACGATAACTGGAATACTATGAGGGATTATCTTATTATGCTACCGTCTAGTAAGTATACTAGCACAATAAGTAATACTTCAAAAGTAAAGCGTTATGACATGGTTACAACATTATGATCATCATCAACAGCCTTAAAGTTTCACAAACTTGTCAATGCCATGTTATAACACTTGCCCCTATGCAATGATGAAGATAGACGCCTCTATATTAACTATTGCATGTTTTACGCGGCTTTAGGGCTTTTGCAGTAGAAACCCTTCCCACCTACGAACGTCGAGCCACAACATGGATTCAATGATTGCCTTTCTTCTTCCCTTTTCAGGGCCCTCCAGTGTCAATGCCGTATCAACTACTGCAGAGAGACAGATGTAACACCCTCGAATCGGTCCTATGCAAGTTTTAGCGCTTCCCGCCAAACCCGCATAGAAACGATTCAAGGACGCCCACCAGGCACTTGCGTGCGGGTGGAGAACAAAGTAATACCATTACACATTAGTTCACGATGGAACCCACAGAACATATATATACAACAACAACTCCATGAGTCAAGAATACAGATATACTATACAAAGATCCAAATCACCTTGAAAACGGTAGAGCGTCTGACTACGGACAAGATGCAAATGGGGCTAAGAGCCCTGAAGAATAACCAATGGTGTCCATAACCCTGCCCAGGCCAAGCCGGAAGGGTAACCCTGCTAACGACGTCGATCTCAAACCTGCTAAAACAAAAGGGGTGCCGACAAAGGGCAAAGGAAAAATAGGAGCGTCAGTACTGAGGCCAGTACACGGCGAGGCTAGAATTCAGCGGCTCTCGCCTACATAGGTATGGTGGACTGAAGCGGCAGCACAGCATGCACTAAACAACCTATAGAGACTCGATGCATCTGTCGGCTATTAGAGAGGGATAAGAAAGACCTATTCAGGACCAACCTGATACTAACACCAATCATACCCATCATGGCATTTCCCCCTCGAGACCAAACGAGGAAGTCAAACCGAGGAACTCACATAGTTGGCAGTTTTATTCATTCTATTATAGTTGAAGCACTTACTAGTCAGATATAGATAGCATGAGTCATCCTGATAGCATAAGTAGTGGGCAATTTTAGTCAACCATTCAGTTGTAGTTGTCGTACTTACTAGTCAGATACAATTAGCATGTGACATCCCAAACCCAGCAGTTGTTGGCACTTTTATTTTATTCCATTGGAGTTGCGATACTTACTAGGCAGGTATAACAGGACACGATACACCCCATTCCACCAGTTGTTGGCACTTTTATTATCCATTCCATTGTAGTGAAGATGATTACTAGTCACATATTAAGTCAAATTTATAGCACTACTTTAGTTATGCTTGTCTATGATCGAGATACTATGCTCCAAGTCGTCCATAACCACGGACACGGCTTTTAGAAAGATTTACCCTGCAGGGGTGCACAAATAGCAACCCACACATGATCAACCTCGGAAAAACCAAATCAAAACCCAACGAGGCTTTCACGACAAAGCAATCACAGGATTCATAAATTATTTCAGGGGGCCACCCCATTAAGCTACCCGCAACGAAGTTGGCCAGCTCCGAGACGGACCCAAGGTTTGTGCCAATGGTTGTAAATGACTGGGAACCCGAAAGTGTGACTGGGCTTGTCGATACCGCGAAAACATTCCACATTCCTAAACAGTACAGGTGCTCCACGCACAATCGTAAATAAAGCAGTAAAGCATGGCATAAGTACAGGATAGTAATAAAGCCCCAAACTAGTTTGTGGTCCGAAGAAATAAGAAATGAATCAAGCTCTGGCTAAGGGGGATTCATAGACTCTCTCGTATGTGGATAGTGCGAATAGTCAAGGAACATGTATCAAGTACTCGGGGCCTACGGGACACAAGTGGGCGTGGAAAAACCAAATAACATCTATTGCCCCCCGATGCCTCTGCATTAGTTATATCTATTCCCAGCAATTTAATAGTTGTATTTAAAGTCATGATCATCTCCACCATTAAGCATCTCCACCATTTATCATGTGCCAACTTGCCGTCAACGGTGGAACGACAACAACGCGAAGCAACACATAAGCAAGCAACTACGACTTGCAAGGCCGACTGTCTATCAAACAACATGCAATAGGATGTGTCCATGGCAATATAGAGGCTGCAAGGAGTATTAATGGTGCATAGAAACTAAAGCATCGCAACCCGGATAGCAATAGATCAACATGAGGAAATAAAGACTATAAAAGCAAAATAGGTAGAAAGGGGGAGAATGCTCGCCTGGGAAACACTGCCGAAGAGACATTATCCGAAGGACTTGCCGATACTCCCATCCACTCAACGGCCTAATCCACGAAGAACAAAACACTAAAAGAAACACCGGATGCAACATTTAATACTAGGGCAGAAGAATCGGCATGTTTATGATATGATGGATGACATGGCAAATATGCGATGCAACTAGGCAATATTAAGTGGAACCGGGGCCCCGACAATTAATTAGACGGTTCAAGTTGTTTAGATACCCCACAATTTAAATGTTGTCTTAACAAGACAAAACATAGCATCGGTTCGCTACACAAATTTAAATGGAGTCAATATAAGACTAAAATAGTCCGCATATGCGCTCCATATTTAATTATGAGGTGAATCGACGAAATAACCTGGACCCACAAAATATGTATGCATGTGTGAATAATTTAATAATGCAACAAGATAGATGTCATATAAAAAAGGGGGTCTTGGAAAAAAGGGGTCACACATCGGGGTTGGACGATCTTGGGGATCCGAGGGGTCGACGGGGTTTGGGATCGGTCTTCAGATCCGGGAAGGAAACTTCATGCCAACAGATCCGTGAGGACAGTCATGGCGTCCAAGAAGGCGATCTTGGCGTTCCGGGCATCTTCCGATCGGGGGTCTTAGCGTCCATGAAGATCATGTCGATCCATGGAGTTTGGTCTTCGTATCCGGAACGGTCTTGCGGTCCATGAAGGAGAAAGCACCGGCTTCGGACATGTTGTCGGTGGAAATCTTAATGTGACCGGATAACGGTCTTGACCTTGAAGATCTTGTCTACCGAGAGGACTACCAGAGTCCGCAGAGACACTAGTTTATCACCACCTCGTTTGTCAATCAGCACTACAGACCTGGATCGGAGAACCACATTGGCAGCAGTAGAACAAAAAGGAACCCATGAGACAGATGGCAGCAGTGCTGGTTGGAGAAAACAATGCCTTGGTGATACCCTGTTCGTGATAGAGCTAGCAGAGAGGCAGAGGAGGTACCAAATCGAACATGGCAGGAACGAGGGAGACGTGGTCGTCGGCAGGAAAACGGGCACCGGCAGCGGCGGGCATGCGTAAGTAGCCAGGGTCGACGAGGGAGATGGGGCTCAGGTCCTAGGGGTCGCGCGAGGATGCTTTGAGGATGGAGGTAGGCGGTGAAGGTGGCCGGAGCAGCAGTGTCGTGGTACAGGACAAGGGGAGCTCAAGCAGGGGACACCCATTCGCGGCCGAAGACGAGATGGAGGTGGCCGTCAATGGGGAAGCAGGGCGCTCCGCGGTGGGGTTGGGGACGACGCGGGCCTGCGTGGCGGCTTGGTGCCGAGGAAGAGGGCGAGCCCAGGAGGAGGCCTAGTGTGGAGGCGGCCGGGCGCGGGGCGGTGTCATGGGTGAGTGGCCCTGGCGACGCTCGTGCTGACGGCCGGGGGAGGAGGCGGTCCGACGACGGCGGCCTTGAGGAAAAGGGAGGGCCTCTGGCGCTGCTGGAGAGAAAGGCACGCGGGGTGCTCAAGCGGCCGGGGAAGAGCTGACGACGACGGCGGGACCTCGAGGCAGAGGAGGGGATTGAGCTCGGGTGGGGGACGACACGGTCGTGGTGGGCCAAGTGGGGAACAGGCATCACGAGGCAGAGATTTCGGGGACAAGCGGGCTTCGGTGGGGCCGGACACGGGCGAAAATCCTGAGGCGAGCGGTTGTCGGTAGCGTGGGGCAAGGTGGGATCGCGGGCGTGCCGCGTCTGCGTGTGTCGCGCGCGCATGCGTGTGTTGAGCCAGGGTGGGTCGGGACAAGGCAGTGGGGCCGCGTACGTGTGTGTACGCTTGCGGTCCGACACGCTGGGTCGTGTTGCTGCACTGCTACGCGTGCGTGTGTGTGAGAGAGGCGGCGGCGGGGTGGGATGAGGACTAGGGTCAGGAAGAATTAGGGTTTGTGTCTAGATGGTTTGGGCCAGGTGGTAGGTGGTCCGACTGGTTGGGCCTCTGGCCCAAGCGGCTGGACTGCCTCCCCGAAAACATTGTTTTATTTTAAAAGATCTTTATAATTAGTTTTTAGATAGAACAAAGTATCCAAAAGACTAGGTTTTATGATTTGAAGAAAAGGGGATATTTAGAAAATAAAGATAGGCTTTTAGAAAATAGTTTTAGGTAGACATATGCATGATGACATGACGATGCTCAAATGCAATGTGGCATGATGACATGAGCATGCGATCATGATGATGCATAAAATAAAAATAACACGCAATTTTCTAGTAGTGGTTTTACCGGCGTGCTACAACAGACACCCCCCTAAGCCACTTTGATTTGTGGACTAGTCTCATGAATCACCACGTGAGGTCGGTTGGGGGCCGCTTCATCAAACAGTGCCGTGATATGAACAATAACACTAAAGAGGGTAGCAACTAGAGAATCAATGCCCACATATTGCTATGTATTCTATCCGTACGAGATGTCTACCCATAGACCCGCTCTGATACCACTGAAGGGTTCTGTAGCAGAAAACAAAAAATTTCTATCTACTCGAACACTAATACCAGGATCTATACTATGCAGACATAAGTAACGGAGAAGGAATACAGTATTCATACCTTTGCAAACAGAGGCACGCCTTACGCAGGAAGGCGTATATTGATGAAGACGAGCAGCACCCCAAGTGTGGTGCCTCGGAAGTACTACACACGTCGGGTGTAGGCGGCGTCTCCCGGGCTCCGATCCAGCCGAGCAACGGAAGAAGAAGATGCCGGACCGAAGATCACACGACGGTAGTGCGAAGGTGGAGAACTCAAATCCCTCGAGGTCCTCCCCAATATTACGAAGAAGTCCTCAGAGGAATATGAGAGAGAGAATGAGAGAATTGGATGCCCCCAAAGGGGTGGGGGGAGACCCCTATATATAGTAGGAGGGGGGCTCGGCACCTAGGGGCTAGGCGGTGTGGGACTAAACCCCACACCCGCCGGCCACCTAGGGGATGTCGCCGGCCCTAGGTGGCCCCCACTTGGGCGGCCCACCAAGCCAAGGCTGTCCGGCCCCCTCCCCTTAGGCGCCTTGCCCTATTGGGCCTCCCTTCGGGTGAGGCCCATTAGCATTAGGAAGCCTTTAATAATAAAATAAAATATATATTTAATATTAATTCTCCAATTAACATTCAAATACATATATTATCATATTCCTTTACTTCGGAACTCCTTCCGAACCCCTTCCGATCACCATCGGATGTTACCCGGAGCTATTCCGGTTTCTCTCTCTCTATTTCTCCTACGGTACCTCATCTATCCCTAAGCGCCCCACCCTTAAGCGTGACATCCTTCGGTTCAGGAACACTCCGGACATGATTGAGAATCCTCTCACATCAATGATCATCAGCGGGACCTGGATGCCCATGATGACCCCCCGTGCATTCCACGAATCTTATCGCTCGAACCGTGAATAGTCATTTCCTGTTCCCTTTGCCACTTGATACCTAGTTCATCTGAGACTTGATCTTCGGTATCACCATACCTTAGTTCGATCTCATTGCCGATGAACTTGTTTACTCGTTCCCATGCCGCTGCATTCCGTGACCCAGTCACACGCTTGCAAGCTTTGTTAATGCAACGTCACCGAGATGGCCACATATGTATCTATCAGTTACATGGACTGGCAAATCCTTGTCTTGATATGTACTCCTCTACACGGTCCTTCGGGAAACTTGAGTGGCACCTTTTCGATCACCCAGTCATGGTATGATACTTGATAACCATCTAAGCTCCCTCCAAAACGGTGATTTGCATTATCTCACAGTCTAAGGATCAGGTTGCGAGGTTTCATGCGTTTTATCATCAATGGTGAACTTTGTAACTAGATCTCATTGAGATACAACTGTCGGATGTTTGTCTATCACGTCATTCATCCAATGGCGTGACCTCATTGTCAAGTGGCATAAATGCCCATTATCTTGAAACCCAGATCATCCTCATGACCAATGAACTAGTTCGTTAGAGGTAACTAGAGACACGGTTTGTTTACATACCACACGTGTATTAACGTTTTGTATTAACACAGTTATAGCACAGTATGAGACGTATTATGAACATATAGGAGATATATCAAACAATACACTTTATTATTTGCCTCTAGGGCATAACTCCTTCAGTATCATTCATAACAATAACACTATCGTTAGTGTTGCTAGCTGTTTGTATAAGCTATAGATTTTATATGATCATGGCACCTTACTTTCCTGGTTGGTAATCTTGAAACTGCAATTAACTTGAAGTGGTTGTTATCCTGAGAAAAATGTCTAGTATGCGTATTACATTTGTCTGTTCTATGCTGCAATTCTGCTGTTATGGGCATGGAAAGAAAAGCTAGGCTTCACTGAATATTACATAGTTAGGCCTAACTTAGTCTTACACAAATAAGGAAATTTTAGTCTTACGCAAATAAGCGTAACTGAGTCTTAACCAAAAAAGCATTTACTTCGTAGAACTAGGGGAAAAACTAAAGATAAAGATAAATGGTTCATCGGATCTGCCAGTTGAGATCTAGGTCCTTGGAGTTGGTGGTATTGTCGGAACGGACCAGAATACTGCGTGTGGCCGTCTCTCATTCTCTATCAAATTGTACGACCCCACCGATAAGCCAATGGTAGGCCCCTTCCCCTGATGTGGATTCAGCTCTAGGTCGAATCTGGAGTGTCAACATAATAGGCGCGTGAGTGTGTAGCAAACACACAGTCTGATATCAACCCTAGAAATGTTGGCACCTCAGCAACAACACCAAAATGTTCTTCCTAGACTCCGGCAGCAGCCCCAACAAGTATTTCGTTAGCTTCACCAGCAGCAGCATTAGCAAGTATTTCGTAAGCTTCACCAGTAGCAGCATTAGCAAGTATTTCTTCAGCTTCACTAGCAGCAGCATCACCAAGTATTTCATCAGCTTCACTAGGAGCAGCAGCAGCTAGTTCTTCATCAGCTCCATCACCACCACCAATAGCAGCATCAGGAGTCAGGGTTGCCTGAGCAATTACAAGTTCAACAGCTCCAGGGGCTCCGACAAAGAAATGGTAGTTGATCCCAAGAAACACATATTGTCCCTTCAGATTGTTGACTCTGCTCTAGACTTTTTCTACCGTTTCTTTGGATGGACATGCGGATCTCAAGAAAACATGACACCACATCGATGGGTATGAAGAAAGTTGTGTCCACATATGTTTTATTGTATTACCAACATTGTTTAGTGCTCCCCTGATATGAATCCACATGCGTTCAACATACTATTTCGTTTCGTCTCTGAGAGGTGCCAGGAACCAGCCGTGATCCAAGATCAGCATCTGCTACTTCATCTTCAATCACCAGAGCTGGAATGACACGTGTGGCTGCGTGTGTACCTGCGTGTTACTTACAGTCAGTAAGCAGAATTTTGAATGGGATTTTACATGCTATATGACACCATGACTCACCCCAGGTGAACGGCTCCCAAACACGCACGTCGCCGCTAGGTTCAGTGACCGTGTAAATGGGTTGCAGTTTGTTGGAATAGTAGCTAGAGGTGAAGACGGCGTCGACATACTTCTCCGGTCGTAGGAAGTCGTCGTGCAATACTGTCCATTCTTTGTCATGTGGGCATCTAATGAATGTGATTACCTTGACGAACACCACTAAGAGGTCATACTCCCAGTTCCGCCACACCAGCCGAGGTCTATGTGTGAGATGTACCTTCAGGAGCTCAAGTTCTGCCATGTTGAACCTGTAAGCGAATTTGGAGCTGGGCGGCGTCAACCTGTTGTTGAATGCAGTAATGCTGATACCCTCCAAAGATGGCAGTGTAAATCTCAACGATCTGTAGGCATTTTTGAGAGTCCAAGTACTCCCATCCTAGGATAAAAGGACCAGCCACTCGCCGTTGCCACCCACCCAGTTCTGGTCATCTCCCATTTCCATCTCTTCTTCCTCTTTGATATTCACCACTATTGATTCTAACCACTTATCCAACAGCATCAATTTTGAATGAATATTCTGCAAAGTATGTTGTCAGTTGGTAGAATCACCTAGCATGAATTCCATTGCAAATACAATTTGACAACTAGACCTTCAGATTAAAGTAATATTTACGAATGTCTCCTCAGATATCGCCTACATTGTGCGTGTGTCACTACGAAAATACCCAAAATATCAAGTAGGAGCAGAGCTCCCCCCGAAAAAACTCCTGACGGTGATCACAAGCAACTAGGGGCATAATAGACTTAAATCGTCTAATCTATTTATTTATTTAGAAAATAGAATATCACCTAGCTGGTATTCCAATGCAAATCCAAATTGACAACTCATCTATCACCTAAATTAAGATTGTATCACTACGAAAATACCAGTATATCAAGTATGAGCAGAGCTTCCGCTGTATAGAATAGTCTTAAATGGTTCAATTGTTCAAACCGAAGGAACGTAGGATTCCGATGAAAGTTCAGCATATATGAATCAACGATATGACTAAATCAATAAGCAAGACACTAGAAGTTACGTGGTTGTCACGGTCGTTTGTCCATTTGCTGGTATCGGGGTAAAGAAGGCCTGGCGTGCTGAACAGTTGTTCGTCCATGTCCCGCATCGTGAAGCAATAGACAGGGACGCATCAAGCGAGGCGACCTACGAAGATGATGTCCAACCCCGTGGCGATTCTGTGCACATTCGCAGCGTTGAGGTTCGGCCATCTCCAATCCTCGCGGTGGCGGTCGCCATGGCCAGCCACTTTTTCGTCATCGTCTAACTTATGCTTCAGCCTGCTGCTACACCAAGATTTATCCATAGCGGCAAATGGAGTTTGGAATCTGGCAGATTAGTTGAGGCGGTGTGATCCGGAGGCGGATGGATTCGGGAGGGGATGGAATCAGGTAGGGTTGTTAGAGTAGGGAGTGAGCTAGTGAGGAACCGCCGCCGCCGGTCTCGTCCACGTGGAAGACAAGGAAGGGGCCGTAATTAGTTAGGATGGGCACGTGAACCGTCTAGAGGTAGTGGGAAAATTAATTGTAAGAGAAAAAATGTAGGGTCCTACCTATCAGCGAGTGAAGGTCGTCACGTGCAAACATGAATATGTTTGACTTAGATCATGCATGGAAGACCTCGATTCCACTGCATGCAAGTGACGCAGAACCAATTTCAGGCAATGCTCACCGTGTAAAACCACCGTTTTTCTCCACCTCCACCCTACAACAAACGGTAGTGCACCATTCCAGATATTATGAAGGGCAGTTGCAATCTTGCAGTAAGTAGTTTCACTTCTCCGTCTCCTTTCCTCTTCCATGGCATCATCCATTTCCTTTGCCATAGCATCACCATCTTCCTCCGTGTCCTTTCCCTCTTTCCTATAGTCATGGACTGGCAGGATGTCCGAAACGACGGCATCATAGGGACTACGTGCTTCAACATAGAATTCCATGGTGGAAAGAAGATCAATGTCATATACACCACCAACCCAAAGACGGTGAAGAGCACTCTTGACCAGTACAAGAATTGGATGTGGTTCGAGGAGAGCAGGTTCGTTGGTCTCGACCTCGAGTACAACCAAGATCAGTGTAGGATCACCGTGGTGCAACTCTCCATGAGAAGGCACATCCTCATATACCAGCCTTTTTGTGTGGAGGGGGCTGATGGGAACATGTACACATTGCTGACTTTTTGTTCCTGAATCGTCTGTTTGCGAACGTTCTTGCTATATTATTTGTCTGAATTAATTTTCATGCAGGTGGGGCGAAAGGACTAGGTCGCTCCTTCATGACTTTCTTGTAAAACACTAGATAACATTTACTAGTGTTGACATCAGGAATGACACTCGCCTGCTTGAAATCCCGACTGTCTTAATTCGCATCCCAAAGGAGAACAGAGTGGACATCCAGGATATTTACTAGAACCCAAGGACGAAGGGCAGCAGGAATGGATGGCCGATCTTGCCGCCGAACTCATCGACCTGTGGTACGCTGACAAGAAGGAAAAATTATTGAACTATTGGTGGAGGCGTTTAGGGCACGATTTCTAGGAGGATAAGCCGCTTTCTGAACCTAACCTAAATTACACTACAATTAACGGGTATGTCAGCCACGAGCTGTACCACCAGATCGAATTGTTTCTTTCCAGAAATCACACCATTGAACCACCACCAAGGCAAGTGGTTTGCCCCAAATGCTAGAGTGTAGAGGAATCTACAAGCTGAGGAAAGCGACCGAAGACATCCTGAGGTTGGTCGCCTTCTCCGCCAATCATTCCATCAAGCTGGGATGTCCCGTTTTAGTGCATGATTGTTGTGTTTGTATGAGGCTTGTTATGTTTATGAAAACATTTTATTTTACAAGTATTATGTGTGAGCAATTCTGAACTGCTGTGTATTACCTTTTCTCACTATAATATAGGTTTGTTTATGATTGTATCCTTCGCTATAACATAAATTATGTCTGTACCACTTTAGCCAAGCATGATGTGTCGAGTTTGCTAGCATCTTATATTATGAATGTGTCCTTAGATTGTGCCCTTTTATGGACAACAACATCTGGTCTTGTGGATCCCACCCCAATCTCAGGTAGCTATATTCAGTAGTAAACCCAGCAGCTGCATGGCAGTTCTGGATTCTGCCGCATGCAAAGGGCATAGACAGAATTTGTATGTATGAATGTTGAGCATACAAAAAGGGGAAATGTAGTTCATGCAGGTTAGCTATCTAATAGCACAGGGATCATACGAGCTCCATTCTGACACACATAATGCTTAGAAAATATAGGCGAGATAAAATACAGAAGAGATAAACTAGAAATGGAATGCGAAACTAGTAGTGGTAAACAACACACTCACTCATCTGCCAGATCCTATTGAGCATCTCGTAGCAGACATACGCGTCCCTGGCTACGTACCGGATCACATCTTAATTTAGGGACCTCCACTCCCATCGCTCGTGCAGGTGCTTCGGGAACTCGACCTTCATGCCGACATACTCGCGGTTGAAGATGTCGGCGGCGAGTCTAGCCATGACGGCTTTCCCCATATCATCATCCGAGTACCTCCACACACGCTGGAGATCGACGTGATTGATGACATGAATGAAGAGATCCCACTCTAGCTTCGGAGTGTCGTTCTTGATGTCGATGCTGGCGAAGTAGATCTCCCTCCTGCGCAGGAAATCGCGAAGCTCCGGGCATACCCTTTTTCCATGCATACGTGGTATAGGAGGCAGTGGTTGCACATGGACAGCTACAAACGCCACCCTCTTCCTATCATCGGTATACTCCAGGTCTAGGCCGACAATCTTGTACCTCTCCATCGGCTCCTATAGCCACCGCTCGTACATTGCGATGACCTTGGCCACCTCCGCTGACACATTGGTGTGGATGACCGTCAGCTCGGTGGTGCCATGGGCGATGATAGTGTACTCGTCGGTGAAGTCGCTCTCGTCGCCGAACACGGCACACTCCGCGTCCATGGCAGCAGCTAATGTGGTGGCGGTGGCCTAGCATCGGTAGCGGTGGTTGGGACTAGGCATGGTGGTGGAGAGATCTGTTGCTGTGGTATGGTGCGGCGGTGACGGTGGTTGTAGCGACGTCGATGGTTCTTGCGGTGGCTGTGGCAGCGGAAGGAGTTGGGGATTTTTGCACAGTGTTGTGCTGCGGGGAAGGCAAGCGATGCATAAAAGGGGGTGCGCGTCGTAAATTTCATTTACCATTATTCCGGTCATACCCACTCGGAAGCAAGTTTGATCGGGCAAGCACCGTTGGTTTCCAATCCTAGCGCTTAAATTGGGCGGCCATGCCCAGTAGGCGATGGGACGGGTGTGCGATGTGGCTATGGGGTGGCCGAGACCGGTCAAGGAGACCACCGTCCTGTTGCCGCTCTGAAGTGGGTGCACGATGCTGACACGACGTAATGTGACAGGACAGAAGGAAGTGGACAGCTATTTGTGATTATTATTCCTGTAACTACCTCGGTTAATTACGCTCTTAGTTACATGCCTGGACGAGCGAAAGTGGTTAAAATAGTACGGTGGGGCCCGGGGCCACTCACGGTAGACCTTTCGGCCGTCCTAACCACTTTCAGAACATCGGGACAAGAACGAGCGGCGTAATCGGCAGGCAAAGGGATCAACTACATACACAAGTGAGTATGTATGCAAGCCACATACAACAGTCCTCAGAGCCATTCCATCTAAAAGAAATAGAAATATTGCAATGCCATACGGCAAGATTCAAATATCTTAGATAGATATAATAGTTTTAGATAGCTCCTCATACATCAAACATCAGAGTATCAGGCGGAAGCGGAAAACAAGATCCGAGTACGGATAAGAAGCAAATCGGCATAAGATGCCACATAAATAAACACATCTTGCCCACAGATCTCACGGATCCCCGTTCCCGGAATCTCTACATCGAGTGATCGTTGCCAACATCATCCGTCTCCTCCACCCAGTATCCTTCTTGCGAGTACACATGTTCATCTGAATCAAACAATTTATCGTGTGAGACCCTAGGGGTACTCAGCAAGTCTTTATGCCTCTAAAGGGGACACAACCTGGGGTGACGCAATTGCAGCAAAAGATAATATCTAATAAGTCTATAGATACTCGCTAACCATCCGCCTAACCAGTGATAGATGGATGTCCATAAATTAAGAACAACAGTTATAATAGTATAATTAACAGATCCATCCTCCTCCTCGCTTACCAACGAGGAAGCGGACGAACAACCCCCATCCGTTGGCAGTTTTATTAACCATTCCATGAGTGTTGCACTATTTACTAGCCAGGTACTTAGTCAATTTAAAAGCGGTACTTTAGTTAGACTTGTCTATGATCGAGAAACTGTGCTCCAAGTCGTCCATAACCGCGGACACGGCTTTCAGAAAGATTTACCCTGCAGGGGTGCACAAATAGCAACACACACTCGATCAACCTCGGAAAAACCAACTCAAAACCCAACGAGGCATTCATGACAAAGCGATCACATGATTCAGTAATATTTCAGGGAGCCACCCCATTAAGCTACCCGCAACGAAGCTAGCTGACTCCGAGACGGACTTAAGGTTTGTGTGGACGGCGGTAAATGACTGGGAACCCGAAATATGACTGGGCTTGTCGATACAGCGAAAACGTGTCATGATCCAAAAAAGTACAGGTGCTCCATGCACAATCTTAAATAAAACAGTAACATGGCATAAGTACAGGATAATAATAAAGCCCAAACTAATTGTGGCCCCAAGAAATAGAAAGGAATCAAGCTCTGGCTCAGGGGAGTCCATAAGGCCTCCCGGATGTGGGTAGTGCGAATAGTCAAGGAACAGGAATCAAGTACTCGGGGTCCTACGAGACACAAGTGAGCATGAAAAACCAAATAGCAGATATTGCTCACCGGTGCCTCTTTCATTAGTTATCCCATTACTACTCAGGTTTTGTTGTTTAGGTACCTCGTTATTCATCAGACACTCACATACCCTACATATGCTTTTCTATGACTCACATGGCTCAAACAACTCCTGTAGTAATGGCTCATGGGATGGAGGAACAAGCTTCGGTGGGGTCTTAAAGTAAAGGCTATGCAGTACTTGGGATTCAATTTAATGCATTCGCGACTCAATGATGCAATAATAAGATAGAGGCAATAGGTACTATATGTATGCAAGCATGTGGTAGTGCTTGCCTGGCAGCTCAGTTGAAGCGAGAGATGGATCTGGGTAGAACTCCTGTGATTCCTGGTAATTCTCCTGCTGGGCGTCTATTCGAAGAAGAACCAAACAAACAAGGGCCAACATAAATAAAGTGCACAAGCATATGAATTAAAATGCGACAAGCAAACAAGCATGCCATGATGAATGATGCACAATTTATATGGCATTAAAGTAGCATGGAAAGGGTGAGGTGTGGTACAAGAATAAAGCATTGTATTAATTATTTAACCAAGTTTTATTGCCATCAACAGTTCTGATTTTTAAATATGGCATGATGCATGCTTCAATTCAGAACAAGCAGTGCATAGATAGAACGGGCTCGTCGCGCTGATCGATTTAGACATATTATTTATCAAATTTGGAGTTGTAGAATTAAGTTATTAATTTATTAAGAAAAGGGCATTTTATTAGTAATTTTAATCATCTCGAAATTTTAAAGTGCTCAAATAATATTTTGAATGGCATATTTGAATTCCTCACATTTTTCTGATTCAAAAACATATATCATTTGTATTATTTGGATTTATAATTTAAAAGTTATTTAAAATCTGATTTGAATTCGAATTTAAACAATTTTGAATTTGTTTTGTTAAAACAGATAACCAGGGAACCTTTTTACACCCAGGCGAACTCAACCCAAGTCGCTAACGGGTGGACCCAAAACTGAATGCGCGGAATATGGCGTACAGACTTTTCTCACCGCGGGCTGAGCTAGCCGATGCGGCGGACAGGTGGGACCTGAGGTCAAATGGCCCCACGTGTCAGTGGCTGAGCCCGTCGGGGCCACGCGGCAGAGACAGGGATCGCGGGTTGCTGCTCAGACTTTGCGGGGGCTCTTCTGTAAAAAGGACCGCGGTGGCTGACAGTGGGGTTAGCGGGAGCGCGGGTTGACGAGACAAAAAGCGCAGGGGGGTATGTGCAAAAGGGCGGCGTCTACTGTTTATCTTCTTCTCGTTCTGGCGAATTTGACAGACGGGCGGCGCGCGACGCGGCGAGGCGGGGGCTCGAACTAGGGACCTGGGGCACGCGCGCGGAGGCGGTAGCCACTGCGGGGGCTGGGGGTTGTTGTAAGGCGAGGGGTTGGCGGGTAGATAACGCGGTGCGGCGTGGGGACGTGTGGACGCAGGCGCGCACAGAGAGCGTTCGATGGAACGTCCGGTGCGACCAGGACATGATGGCGACGGCGAGGATGTCTGAGAGGCTGGATAGCTCACCGAGCGTTGGTCGGAGGGGTCGGATCGAGGCGGGGAGCTGTGGAGCGGCGAGGTTGCAGACGAACCCAGATCTAGGGTTTGCGGCAGAGCGGCAAGGGTTCTGGCGGCAGCAGGGCGTCGTCTTCTCGCTGGCGTGTTCTGGACGAAGCAGGGGATCCTCCTCGGCCTCCTCGACCACCTCCACGTCTCGCACGCCTGTCGGCTCGAAGGATCGGCGTGGTACTAGCGGTGGACGCCGGCGAGGTGAGAGGGAGGTTGGCGTCGTGGAGAAAAAGGGGAAAGGCAGGGCTCCGGGGTGGATCTGGTGATGCTAGGGCGCGTGAGGCAAGGGAGTAGATAGGGAAGGGGATGGGGTGACGTGTGGGAGCGGGGTAGAGATAAAGGTGGCTTCGGCCACCTTTTCCTCCTCCTCCTCACGTGCACGAGCTGGGGCTCGGCTTGGCTAGGGCAGGGGCATGGCAGGTGGGCCAACAGAGAGGGGGAGGCCAGACTCGGGCTGTGGCCAGCACGGCAGGGAGAGAGAAAGAATGGAGAGAGGGAGGTTCAGGTAGCTAGGGTAGATAGAAAGGGGTGGTTCAGTTTAGGGTTTTGGGTTAGGTAGAGAGGGTAGCTGGGTGGTGGTAGATGATTAGGTTAGAGAGAGGATTAGAGGAAGAGGGGTCTCGGCAAGGAGGAGCTAATGTGGAGTAGGGTGGCTAGATTTAGGATTTTTAAGAAGAAGATAGAGAGGTTTAGGGTTTGAGGTAAAATAGAGAGAGAGGGTAGGTAGGGTAGATTAGAGAGGTGGATAGGTGTAGGTTTGTTGTCTTTCTTTTTCATATGCTTTTTATGATTTTGATCCATCCAAAAACCCTTCAAATCAACTAAAAGAAAAATAGAAAATATAGGGATAAAAGAAGTGCAATCCTTGCATGGGGCATGCATGCATTAAACACATTGTTGCTAGTTGTGTAAACAACTAGTTTTAATAAAAATTCAAGTTTAGACTATCCCCCTAAATGTGGTTATGGAAGCCTTCCCACACATATGGTATAAAAGGTGGCAAGCATGCTCCCATACACAATATTGTGAAAACAATTGTAGCCCTGGTATGGAAGTAGGTAGAGAGTAGAGGGAACCATCCTCAACTTATTTATGAGCTGGATATAAATACCAAAGAAGGACATGGGCTCATATATGATTAAGATGGTGGAGATGATGGGTGGAAACAAAAGAAAGGTGGTGGAATTATGAGGTGGTGCCCAAAGAAAATGGTGGAGTGGAATAAAAGATATGCTCCCAACTCAACTTGGGCATTAAACAATATATCAATAACCAAATACAATATATCAAGAGGCAAATACAATTAATAATGCATATGAGAGAAGAACCAAATGGAAAAAGGTTTATATGATGCTCAAATGCAAGGTGGCATGATATAATTATGATGCAACAATTATGTATAGGAAGTAGACCATTATATTACTAGACCAAGTAGCATTACAATTGTTAGACAATTGGGATGCTACAATTCCCAACAAATTTAAGGGAAGTGTAAGCATAGACGGACCTAGCATCCCTACACCATGAGCAGCCACCCATGCCTGACGATTGCGCATAGCTTGCAAAATTTTTTTTGGTGATTTTGTCTAGAATTTGGAAACTTAAACTCATTTGCCTAGGCTTCTAGAAGTTTCTAGGTCGTCCACTGGTGTAAGCATGTACGATCAAGCAACTTTGCAACACACATATTCATTCAGAATAGACTAAATCTCTGCATGCACTGGTTTGTACGGTGCATCTAATCCTTAGGAGTAGATTAAGTAGTTCTTCTACAGATTAAAAGGTATATCTACAGCCCGAGCAGATAATATGAAACATAGAGAAATAGATGTGCCTCTACGTACACGAGCGGAGCGTGTTCGTCGAACTCCATGCCCTCATCGGGGCCTCCGAAGTCGTCTGCACCGGAGAGCACATAGTCCCCACAGGGGTTGAACTGCACGTCCTCCTCGCCTTGGGCTGCATGATGCTCCTCCAGATCTGCCGCAAGAAGCACCACATCGCACGTAGCAGGATATACCCCCTGGTGGAGATGCCCGCAGACTCACCCTGCACTGGTTTCATGGAGAAGGTTGGTGGCTGTACGGTGAGGATTGTGGGGTTTTGCTAAATCGGTAAGAGGGAGGAGTGGATGAGTGCGAATGGAGGACCCGATAGGCAGGGTGTTTAATGCGGGGACGTTTAGGTTTCTCGAGGGGCCCTGCTAGGTAGCTCTTCGAGCTCCGGCTGCCGCGTGGAAGGTTCATGCAGTGGGGTAGTTCGGAACAAACATCCGGTGTTCAAAGAAAAGAGTGCCTTGGTCGTCAACGTGGATAGACTCATACTTCGGAAGCTGAATGTTGGAGATGATCTTTTTAGTGTAAGGATCACCCAGTTGAATGGAGCGAACTTTTTCTTCCAAGAGAGGTGTTGCCATAAGGTTCAGAAGATACCCTTGATCCATAATTTCAAGGTTGAGCTTGCAGAATTCCTCGCACAAGAGAGGCTGTTGTTCTTCCACCATGAAGTTGTTGACATAAGCTTTTCGGCTGAGAGCATCGGCCATAACATTAGCTTTGCCCGGAGTGTAGTTGATGGTCAAATCGAAATCATTGATTGCTTCAATCCACCTCCTCTGACGAAGGTTGAGATCAGGCTGTGTGAAGATATACTTCAGACTCTTGTGATCAGAAAAGATCTCACAACGGTTTCCAAGCAAGTAATGCCTCCATACTTTCAAAGCAAAGACAACTGCTGCGAGTTCGAGGTCATGTGTAGGATAGTTGATCTCATGCGTCTTCAACTGCCGAGAGGCATAAGCAACAACTGCTTTTCTTGCATAAGGACCACACCCTATCCTTACAATGAGGCATCACAAAATATTTGGAAAGGCTTTGATGTATCTGGAGGAACTAAGACTGGTGTGGAAGTGAGCTTCTCTTTGAGTGTTTCAAAGCTTGCTTTACATGCAAGAGTCCAAAGGTATTTCTTGCCTTTCTTAAGGAGATCGGTAAGAGGCTTCGCAATCTTCGAGAAGTTTTGAACGAAGCAACGGCAGTAACTGGCCAAACCAAGGAAACTCCGGACTTCTTTGACGTTTATGGGTGGAAGCCAGTCCATAATTGTTTTAATAGTTTCTGGGTTGACAGCAATGCCCTTGGCAGAGATGACGTGACCAAGGTAGGTGACTTGAGGCATCCAAAACTAACACTTGGAGAACTTTGCATACAGGCGGTTCTCACGAAGCTTGTTTAGGACACACCGAAGGTGTTCTTCATGTTCTTCCTTAGACTTAGAATAGACTAGAATGTCATCCAGATAGACCACAACGAACTTATCAAGATACTCCATGAAAACCGAGTTCATAAGCATCGAGAAGGTGGCAGGTGCATTAGTGAGACCGAAAGACATGACCGTGTACTCATACAGGCCATAGCGGGTGGTGAAAGCTGTTTTAGGAACATCTTCCTTGCGAATCTTGATTTCATGATAACCACTTCTCAAATCAAGCTTAGAGAATACCACAGCTCCAGCTAACTGATCGAATAGATCATTAATCCGCGGAAGGGGATATTTATTCTTGATGGTTTTAGCATTGAGTGCCCGATAGTCAACACAAAGTCTATCAATCTTGTCTCGCTTCTTCACGAAGATGGTTGGGCTACCCCAAGAAGAAATACTGTGCTGAATGAACCCCAACTTCTCTTGTTCATCTAGCTGACGCTTGAGTTCAGCCAATTTAGCAGGACCCATTTTATAAGGCCGCTTGGAGATAGGAGCGGTACCAGGTTCAAGTTCAATCACAAACTCAACCTCACGATCCAGAGGCATACCTGGCAACTCTTCAGGAAAAACATCTGGAAACTCACAGACTACCAGAACACTCTGAATACCTTCCATAGCATCACCATTTAGAGTCGCCAAAGAGTAAAGCTGAATTGCAGGAGTCAGACTTGGAGAATAGACTATATGGCCTTCAGGAATTTTCAGAGAAACCGAACGTTCAGCACAATCAATCACAGCTGCATTTGCTGTTAACCAATCCATGCCCAAGATAACATCAATATCAGAATTGCCCAGAATAATTAAGGAAGCCGGAAACGAAGAGCCACCAATCTCGATTTGATTGCCATGGCTGATATGAGCAGCCCTCATGTTTGACCCAGGAGATTGTACCACAAGACGATGCAATAAAGGAACCATAGCCAGATCTTGCTCATGCGCAAACTTGTGAGAAACAAAAGAATGCGAAGCACCAGAATCAAACAAAACTCGTGCAGGGACTGAGTTAACAGGAAGCATACCCATCACAACTCTAGGTGCATGCTCAGCTTGAGCGGCGTTGACACAGTTGGCACGAGTAACCGTAGACCCAGGCTTAGTGTTGATGTTGAGAGCCCGAGGTGGAGGTGCACGAACCATAGCAGAACTTGCCGCAGGTCTTGGAGGTGGTGGAGGAAGAGCTTTGTTGTTCATTGGACAATTCCAGTGCTGATGCCCAATGTTTCCACAAGTATAGCAAGCACCAGGTGGACGTGGAGCAACGTAGCCAGGGACTCCGCCAGGCGCTCCAGGGTAGTTGTGGTTGTAGCCCCTGGGAGCCGCAGTGAAGGAGTTTGGTGGCCTTGCCGCGTAGCTTGACGGTCTTGGTGGAGCCGGGAGCGGCGGTGGGGTGTTAGGAACCCAGACACGACGCTTAGAAGGAGTTGTCATAGCAGAAGAGCTTGCTGTATCGCGGCTGTGTTTCTTTGACTCCTCAAACACTTGCCTACTTGCTTCTTCCTGCAGAGCTGTGTGTTGGAGTTCCAGAAAAGACGTCGGCCTTGCATGAGTGATTGCATATTTGATGGAAGCATTGAGTCCTTGCTGGAACCTCTTTTGCTTCTTCTTGTCATCAGAGATCTCATCGCCACCATACCGAGAAAGGTTCATGAAGTTCCTGATATAGGTATTGGCATTGTCAGTGCCCTGCTTGAGGTTGAGAAACACTTCCTTCATCCTTTCCATAACAATTTCTGACAGATATTGCTCTTTGAAAGCAGCAGTGAATTGCTCCCAAGTAGGCTGAAAACCAGAGAGGTCTGCCTTGAGGTAATTTTCCCACCAGAGAGCTGCATCTCCCTTCAGAAGGTGAGTGGCACATTTGACCCATTCTTGCTCGGGAACATCCGCAGTCATCAGCAACCATGACACTTCACGCAACCAATCATCCGCATCAAGTGGCTGATCAGACACCTCAAATTGGCATGGGTTGAACTTGAGAAAAGTCTTGATGTCTCCACGCTTGGGAGGTGGAGGTAGCGGAACAAACTCATTCCTCCTGACACGTTCTTAGAAGCGCTGCTGGTTCTGCTGCATAGTACCCAAGGCATTTGCAATACTTGCCAAAGCAGCCCCCAGTTCAGGTGGTATGTCCTCCTCAGAACGGCGTGGTGGTGCCATCCTGTGATTGATAAAAACACAAGTCAGTACTATGATGGAGAATAATAATAATCCAAAATAGTACCAAAATGGAATTAACCAAGATTAAAGGATACAATTCACTGAGATGATATTAAAATATCAACAAAGTTCAAGACACCTAGAAGATATTAAGCATAACGCACACGACTGAACAAGGAGTGTGGTACACAAGCTAACAAAGAAAAATTTTCCGCAAATTTCGGCATTAAAATACCACTATATGCGCAAAACCACTTCACGAATCAAGATTAGTAACTCTACTAGTTCAACATACAAGAGAAAATGATAAAAGTAGTGGTATGGTCGCGACTCCATCCCGCACTCAAATCATTACTCCGCACATGAATCAGTAAAACACATATCCCAACACCTTCTTCTTAAGATGAACCTAAAGATTAGTAACTACGGAAACGAACACCCCAAACAAGATAGCGTCGGATAACAAAGAGTAAGATAGACCGCATCGGTATACAACGAATCAGATAGATCGCGTCGGTTTACAAAGGCCTGTCGACATGGAATGTACCAACAGTTGATAACCAAAAGGCAGATAGTGATAACATTTGGATGCAACAGATAGACAAGGAATTCACACACACACACACAACCTATGGTCCTACGGAACCCAGAACACGTGCATCCTAGTTTGAATTTTAGAAGAGGATTGAAAATGTTGCACTTCCTTACCAGAAAAGGGTGGGTGGGTGGGTAAGAAGAAGATGGAAGCAGTCCTACTCTCATGTTTTGTTTCTCCCTAGTATACATAACTACCAAAAATATTTGCTAGACTGACAACGACCATTTTGGCTGAGACCCTAAAGGGAGGGATGGCTCTGATACCAATTGTAACTACCTCGGTGAATTACGCTCTTAGTTACATGCCTGGACGAGCGAAAGTGGTTAAAATAGTACGGTGGGGCCCAGGGCCACTCACGGTAGACCTTTCGGCCGTCCTAACCACTTTCAGAACATCGGGACAAGAACGAGCGGCGTAATCGGCAGGCGAAGGGGTCAACTACATACACAAGTGAGTATGTATGCAAGCCACATACAACAGTCCTCAGAGCCATTCCATCTAAAAGAAATAGAAATATTGCAATGCCATACGGCAAAATTCAAATATCCTGGATATATATAATAGTTTCGGATCGCTCCTCATACATCAAACATCAGAGTATCAGGCGGAAGCGGAAAACAAGATCCGAGTACGGATAAGAAGCAAATCGGCATAAGATGCCACATAAATAAACACATCCCGCCCACAGATCTCACGGATCCCCGTTCCCGGAATCTCTACACCGAGTGATCGTTGCCAACATCATCCGTCTCCTCCACCCAGTATCCTACTTGCGAGTACACCTGTTCATCTGAATCAAACAATTTATCGTGTGAGACCCTAGGGTACTCAGCAAGTCTTTATGCCTCTAAAGGGGACACAACCTGGGGTGACGCAATTGCAGCTAAAGATAATATCTAATAAGTCTATAGATACTCGCTAACCATCCGCCTAACCAATGATAGACGGATGTCCGTGAATTAAGAACAACAGTTATAATAGTATAATTAACAGATCCATCATCCTCCTCGCTTACCAACGAGGAAGCGGACGAACAACCCCCATCCGTTGGCAGTTTTATTAACCATTCCATGAGTGTTGCACTATTTACTAGCCAGGTACTTAGTCAATTTAAAAGCGGTACTTTAGTTAGACTTGTCTATGATCGAGAAACTGTGCTCCAAGTCGTCCATAACCGCGGACACGGCTTTCAGAAAGATTTACCCTGCAGGGGTGCACAAATAGCAACACACACTCGATCAACCTCGGAAAAACCAACTCAAAACCCAACGAGGCATTCACGACAAAGCGATCACATGATTCAGTAATATTTCAGGGAGCCACCCCTTTAAGCTACCCGCAACGAAGCTAGCTGACTCCGAGACGGACTCAAGGTTTGTGTGGACGGCGGTAAATGACTAGGAACCCGAAATATGACTGGGCTTGTCGATACAGCGAAAACGTGTCACGATCCAAAATAGTACAGGTGCTCCACGCACAATCTTAAATAAAACAATAACATGGCATAAGTATAGGATAATAATAAAGCCCCAAACTAATTGTGGCCCCAAGAAATAGAAAGGAATCAAGCTCTGGCTCAGGGGGTCCATAAGGCCTCCCGGATGTGGGTAGTGCGAATAGTCAAGGAACAGGAATCAAGTACTCGGGGTCCTACGGGACACAAGTGAGCATGAAAAACCAAATAGCAGATATTGCTCACCGGTGCCTCTTTCATTAGTTATCCCATTACTACTCAGGTTATGTTGTTTAGGTACCTCGTTATTCATCAGACACTCACATACCCTACACATGCTTTTCTACGACTCGCATGGCTCAAACAACTCCTGTAGTAATGGCTCATGGGATGGAGGAACAAGCTTCGGTGGGGTCTTAAAGTAAAGGCTATGCAGTACTTGGGATTCAATTTAATGCATTCGCGACTCAATGATGCAAGAATAAGATAGAGGCAATAGGTACTATATGTATTCAAGCATGTGGTAGTGCTTGCCTGACAGCTCAGTTGAAGCGAGAGATAGATCTGGGTAGAACTCCTGTGATTCCTGGTAATTCTCCTGTTGGGCGTCTATTCGAAGAAGAACCAAACAAACAAGGGCCAACATAAATAAAGTGCACAAGCATATGAATTAAAATGCGACAAGCAAACAAGCATGCCATGATGAATGATGCACAATTTATATGGCATTAAAGTAGCATGGCAAGGGTGAGGTGTGGTACAAGAATAAAGCATTTTATTAATTATTTAACCAAGTTTTATTGCCATAAACAGTTCTGATTTTTAAATATGGCATGATTCATGCTTCAATTCAGAACAAGAAGTGCATAAATAGAACGGGCTCGTCGCGCTGATCGATTTAGACATATTATTTGTCAAATTTGGAGTTGTAGAATTAAAGTTATTAATTTATTAAGAAAAGGGCATTTTATTAGTAATTTTAATCATCTCGAAATTTTAAAGTGCTCAAATAATATTTTGAATGGCATATTTGAATTCCCCACATTTTTCTAATTCAAAAACATATATCATTTGTATTATTTGGATTTATAATTTAAAAGTTATTTAAAATCTGATTTGAATTTGAATTTAAACAATTTTGAGTTTGTTTTGTTAAAACAGATAACCAGGGAACCTTTTTACACCCAGGCGAACTCAACCCAAGTCGCTGACGGGTGGACCCAAAACTGACTGCGCGGAATATGGCGTACAGACTTTTCTCACCGCGGGCTGAGCTAGCCAATGCGGCGGACAGGTGGGACCTGAGGTCAAATGGCCCCACGTGTCAGTGGCTGAGCCTGCCGGGGCCACGCGGCAGAGACAGGGATCATGGGTTGCTGCTCAGACTTTGCGGGGGCTCTTCTGTAAAAAGGACCACGGTGGCTGACAGTAGGGTTAGCGGGAGCGCGGGTTGACGAGATAAAAAGCGCAGGGGGTATGTGCAAAAGGGTTGCGTCTACTATTTATCTTCTTCTTGTTCTGGCGAATTTGACGGACGCGCGGCGCGTGGCGCGGCGAGGCGGGGGCTCGAACTGGGGACCTAGGGCACGCGCGCGGGGGCGGTAGCCACTGCGGGGGCTGGGGGTTGTTGTAAGGCGAGGGGTTGGCGGCTAGATAACGCGGTGCGGCGCGGGGACGTGTAGATGCAGGCGCGCACAGAGAGCGTTCGATGGAACGTCCGGCGCGACCAGGACACGATGGCGACGGCGAGGATGTCTGAGAGGCTGGATAGCTCACCGAGGGTTGGTCGAAGGGGTCAGACCGAGGCGGGGAGCTGCGGAGCGGCGAGGTTGCAGACGAACCCGGATCTAGGGTTTGCGGCGGAGCGGCGAGGGTTCTAGCGGCAGCAGGGCGTCGTCTTCTTGCTGGCGTGTTCTGGACGAAGCAGGGGATCCTCCTCGGCCTCCTCGACCACCTCCACGTCTCGCACGCCTGTCGGCTCGAAGGATTGGCGTGGTACTGGCGGTGGACGCCGGCGAGGTGAGAGGGAGGTTGGCGTAGTGGAGAAAAAGGGGAAAGGCAGGGCTCCGGGGTGGATCTAGCGATGCTAGGGCGCGTGAGGCGAGGGAGTAGATAGGGAAGGGGATGGGGTGACGTGTGGGAGCAGGGTAGAGATAAAGGTGGCTTCGGCCACCTTTTCCTCCTCCTCCTCACGTGCACTAGCTGGGGCTCGGCTTGGCCAAGGCAAGGGCATGGCAGGTGGGCCAGCAGAGAGGGGGAGGCCAAGCTCGGGCTGTGGCCAGCACGGCAGGGAGAGAGAAAGAATGGAGAGAGGGAGGTTCATGTAGCTAGGGTAGATAGAAAGGGGTGGTTCGGTTTAGGGTTTTGGGTTAGGTAGAGAGGGTAGCTGGGTGGTGATAGATGATTAGGTTAGAGAGAGGATTAGAGGAAGAGGGGTCTCGACAAGGAGGAGCTAATGTGGAGTAGGGTGCCTAGGTTTAGGATTTTTAAGAAGAAGATAGAGAGGTTTAGGGTTTGAGGTAAAATAGAGAGAGAGGGTAAGTAGGGTAGATTAGAGAGGTGGATAGGTGTAGGTTTGTTGTCTTTCTTTTTCATATGCTTTTTATGATTTTGATCCATCCAAAAACCCTTCAAATCAACTAAAAGAAAAATAGAAAAGATAGGGATAAAAGAAGTGCAATCCTTGCATGGGGCATGCATGCATTAAACGCATTGTTTCTAGTTGTGTAAACAACTAGTTTTAATAAAAATTCAAGTTTAGACTATCCCCCCAAATGTGGTTATGGAAGCCTTCCCACACATATGGTATAAAAGGTGGCAAGCATGCTCCCATACACAATATTGTGAAAACAATTGTAGCCCTGGTATGGAAGTAGGTAGAGAGTAGAGGTAACCATCCTCAACTTATTTATGAGCTGGATATAAATACCAAAGAAGGACATGGGCTCATATATGATTAAGATGGCGGAGATGATGGGTGGAAACAAAAGAAAGGTGGTGGAATTATGAGGTGGTTCCCAAAGAAAATGGTGGAGTGGAATAAAAGATATGCCCCCAACTCAACTTGGGCATTAAACAATATATCAATAACCAAATACAATATATCAAGAGGCAAATACAATTAATAATGCATATGAGAGAAGAACCAAATGGAAAAAGGTTTATATGATGCTCAAATGCAAGGTGGCATGATGACATGAGCATGAGATAATTATGATGCAACGATTATGTATAGGAAGTAGACCATTATATTACTAGACCAAGTAGCATTACAATTGTTAGACAATTGGGATGCTACAATTCCCAACAAATTTAAGGGAAGTGTAAGCATAGACGGACCTAGCATCCCTACACCACGAGCAGCCACCCATGCCTGACGATTGCGCATAGCTTGCAAATTTTTTTTTGGTGATTTTGACCAGAATTTGGAAACTTAAACTCATTTGCCTAGGCTTCTAGAAATTTCTGGGTCGTCCACTGGTGTAAGCATGTACGATCAAGCAACTTTGCAACACACATATTCATTCAGAATAGACTAAATCTCTGCATGCACTGGTTTGTACGGTGCATCTAATCGTTAGGACTAGATTAAGTAGCACATGAACAGATTAAGTAGTTCTTCTACAGATTAAAAGGTATATCTATAGCCCGAGCAGATAATATGAAACATAGAGAAATAGATGTGCCTCTGCGTACACGAGTGGAGCGTGTTTGTCGAACTCCATGCCCTCATCGGGGCCTCCGAAGTCGTCTGCACCGGAGAGCACATAGTCCCCACAGGGGTTGAACTGCACGTCCTCCTCGCCTTGGGCTGCATGATGCTCCTCCAGATCTGCTGCAAGAAGCACCACATCGCACGTAGCAGGATCTACCACCCTGGTGGCGATGCCCGCAGACTCACCCCCACGCACTGGTTTCATGGAGAAGGTTGGTGGCTGTACGGTGAGGATTGTCGGGTTTTGCTAAATCGGGAAGAGGGAGGAGTGGATGAGTGTGAATGGAGGACCCGATAGGTAGGGTGTTTAATGCGGGGACGTTTAGGTTTCTCGAGGGGCCCTACTAGGTAGCTCTTCAAGCTCCGGCTGCCGCGTGTAAGGTTCGTGTAGTGGGGGCCTATTGGAAGTGAGATTGCAGGCGCGCTGCGCAAAAATGGGATAGCCCGTGGATGACCTGTTGTCGTGTAGTGGACTAGTAGCCTTTGCAGACTAGATTAAACGTGACATGACCACTCGTGGACTTATTTAATTTACGGCTTATTGTTCCTTCTGGTAGAAGTGTCACTGAGAGAGACGCGACCCTAAAAAACCCAACGGATAAAACAGGGGGCAGATGGCAAGCGGACTTCTGTGTGTTCTCACGATGTAGTGTGAAAGATGATATGGGGTGTCCCGATCTTCTCAGCAAGCACTTGTCGATGATGATGGTGGATGAAAAATAACTAGCCTGTAGCTATGAACTCTCACGCTCGAACCCTGATTCCAATGCAACAGCTCTCGAACCCCATGGGATATTCACAACACCACGCTCTTGCGCACGTAGCCGTCGACCACGAACGGTAGTTTGCAATCTACTAATTCGTAGTGGAACAACAGATCACACTCAATTGTAGTTGGTAAAATTGATCACAAGTAATTCCAGAGGTTCTATGAAAGAAACAACTCAAAAATATTTTAATGTGGTCTAACCCTCACTTGGGCGGTGCCCCACCTATTTAAGGACTAAGGGGTTGTGGCCAATACTAGGAAATAGTGGTTCGACACAACCTCGACTAGGATACAACCGAACCAAGGTGGGGCGGCTCAAGGCGCACATGCCTACTTTGCCGTGGCAGAGTTGGACCCGGTTTCTCTGTCGCGGCAGCTTGCCATGGCAGAGTTTGGCCCGGTTTTTGTGCCATCGCAGAAAACTGTGTGGTTTCTCTGCCGCGGCAGAGATCCCTCGACCATGTGTTGATATTCTCATGAGGTGCTCCTTGTGCTTCCTCCCTCTCCTCCCTCGCGCATTCTTCATTGATCAACACACCATGTTCCTTTAGCTCCTGGCTCCATGCTACGCCTTCTTCTCCCAAGTACCTGATCGTACAATAATTCAAGGACTTAGGTAGTATAAAATTCTCATTAACTAAAACATCAGGTTCATTAAGAAACAAGTTCACATGTTGTTCTAGTAGCTTAGCACGAGATCTTGTAATTGGTCCAATCCTTATCTCATTGGATTAATCCTTCTTTGTAGCAGGTGGAACATCATCAATAGTAATTGGGGTAGGTGTAATTGTAGGGATGTCCTCATCATCTCCCCTCCTTCAAAAGGCGTCGACCTCGAGCTCCAAGGTCTTCTCCATCATATGGTAATAAATTAGCAACGTTGAAGCTGTTGCTAAGTCCACGAAACTCCTCAATAGGTAGATCAATCGAGTAGGCATTATCATTAATCTTGGCTAACAGCTTGTAAGGACAAGCACCACGGGGCTTCAATTTTGACTTTCAAAGTAGTGGAAACCTATCCTCGCATAGATGCACCCATACCATGTCGCCAGGCTTGAACAACAAATTCCTTCCTTGCTTGATTCTTTGCAGCAGCAATGTTCTTGCCTTTCTTCTCAATAGACTCTCGAGTCTTCTCATGAATCTTCTTCACATATTCAGCACATTTTGATGCCTCCATATCAACTCTCTCATGCAATGGTAAAGGCAACAAATCAAGTGGCGTCAATGGCTTGAAGCCATACACCACCTCAAAAGGACAAAGCTGAGTATTCGAATGCATAGCCCTATTGTATGCAAACTCAACATGTGGCAAACACTCTTCCCACTCCCGCAGATTCTTCTTTATCATAGTCCTTAGCAGCTGTGACACTGTTCGATTCACCACCTCCGTTTGACCATCTGTTTGGGGATGGCACGTAGTACTGAATAGTAGCTTCGTTCCCAACTTACCCATAAGGTATTCCAAAAGTAGCTCATGAACTTCACATCACGGTCAGAAACAATCGTCTTAGGTACTCCATGTAATCTCACGATGTCCCTGAAAAACAGGTTAGCAACATGCGACGCATCATTGCTTTTGTGGCAGGCAATAAAATGAGCCATCATAGAGAACCTATCCACTACCACAAATATAGAATCATGACCTCTCTGAGTTTTAGGTAGACCCAGCACACAATCCATACTAATGTCTTCCCATGGTGTAGTACATGCAGAGAGAGGTGTATACAAACCGTGAGGCTTCAGCTTTGATTTTGACTTGTGGCATGTAATACAAGGGCTCACAAATCTGTACACATCACGCCTCATCTTGGGCCAATAAAAATGATCAGTGAGCATGAACAATGTCTTCTCATGCCCAAAGTGACCCATCAAACCACCAGCATGTGATTCCTGCACTAAGAACAAACGCAACGACGATTCTGGAATACATAGTTTGTTAGCTCTAAACAAATATCCATCATTTATATGATACTTATCCCATGCGTTTCTAAGAGCACACAAATGATATGGTTCAGCAAAATCATGGTCTGTTGCATAAAGTGCACAAATACTTTCTAATCTAGGAATTTTAACATCAAGATTGGTTAATAACATGTTTTTCCTAGACAAAGCATCAGCAACTACATTCTCTTCTTCAATTCTTATACTTAATGATGTAAGGAAAAGACTCAATAAACTCAACCCATTTAGCTAATCTTCTATGCAAGTTTGATTGAGCTTTCAAATACTTCAATGCTTCATGATCATAATGTATGATAAATTCTTTTGGCCACAAATAATGTTGCCAAACTTCAGGTACTCTAACAAGTGCATACAATTCTTTATCATAAATAGGATAATTCAATCTAGCACCAGTAAGTTTCTCAGAAAAATATGCTATAGGGCAACATGCATCCAAACGCCACCAATACCTATACCACTAGCAATTCAACTTCATTGCTTCAAAAAATCAGGTAATGCAAGCAATGGTGCAAAAGTAAGCAAATGTTTCAAAGTATCAAATGCAACATCTTGGGTTGCGCCCCATACAAATGGCACACCTTTCTTAGTCAAATCATTCAATGGTGGAGCAATAGTGCTAAAATCCTTGAAAAAGCGCCTATAGAAACCAGCTAAGCCATGGAAACTACACACTTGACTCACATTCATGGGGATAGGCCAATTCTGAATTGATTCAATTTTAGATTGATCTACCTCTACCCCATGCTTAGAGACAACAAATCCCCGAAATATGACCTTATCTTTTGCAAATGTGCGCTTCTCAAAATTAGCATACAGTTTATTATCACGCAACACTTGCAAAACTTGTCGGATATGATTACAATGTTCAGTTTCGTTGTGGCTATAGATAAGTATATCATCAAAATAAAAAACCACAAAAAAACCAATAAATTCTCTCAAAACATGATTCATTAATCTCATGAATGTACTAGGTGCATTAGTAAGACCAAACGACATAACTAACCACTCATACAAACCAAATTTCGTTTTGAAAGCAGTTTTCCACTCATCCCCTTCTTTAATCCTAATTTGATGATAACCACTACACGGATCAATCTTAGAGAAAATAGCAGCACCACTCAATTCATCTAACATATCCTCTAAGCATGGAATAGGATGATGATATCGAATAGTGATGTTATTAATAGCTCTACAATCTACACACATGCGCCATGTACCCATCTTTCTTAGGCACTAAAATAATAGGAACATCACAAGGGCTAAGAGAGACACGAATGTACCCTTTATCCAGCAACGCATGTACTTGTTTCTGTATCTCCTTTGTTTCTTCGGGATTGGTCCTGTAGGGTGCACGGTTGGGTAATGTGGCGCCAAGGATCAAGTCAATTTGATGCTCAATGCCATGCAATGGAGGCAATCCTATGGGCACATCTTCTTGAAACACATCCCCAAAATCCCGCAAAACAGAAGAGACACCAAGAGAAATAGGGGTGATGTCGTTAGAAACCAATACCTCGCCCTTATACATGAGCACAAGCGGCATGGCTGTAGGATCCTCACGTAATTCTCTCATATCCTCCTTGGTGGCTAATATTAGGAGATTAGGCACTCTCTCACTTTTCGTTATATCACTCGTTTTAGGCTCTGTTACATCATGAACAGCTGCAACACTATCTCACTGATCTATAGAGTCATCCTTAAAATTCACTTATATCTTCTGACGAGAATCATTCACAATGTCTTGTGGTGTCATCGGCTGCATAGTAATCTTCTTGCCCTTGAATTCCAAGTGATACGTATTGGCACGGCCATTGTGTTGCACATGGAGATCATAAAGCCAAGGCCGACCCAATAATAGATGGCAAACAGCCATAGGAATCACATCCAAGTCAATAGAATCCTTGTATGACCCTATTTGAAAATTCACACGTACCATAAGATTTACCTTCATCTCACCATTGTCACTCAAACATTGTATGTAGTATGGCTTGGGATGAGGTAAATAAGTCAAATTCAGCTTGGCACATAACTCCTTACTTGCAAGATTTCTGCAGCTACCTCCATCAATAATTACCTTGCAAGCTTTGTTAGGTCCAACTAGAGCTTTTGTTTGGAACAAGTTGCAGCGCTGAGAATCATCAATATGCTGCACACTAAGTATGCGTGGAGGCACCACACTAGTTGGTGCACTCTCAGGAAAAGCATTAGTACCTTCCTCGCTGTCATAATCATCGTTGCCATCAACTTCATATCCACTCTCATACTCACCTTGTTCATTGACAAACATCACCTTGCAGTTTGGACAATATCTCTTGTAGTGTCCTCTACCTACACAAGTATGGCACTCCACATTGCGAGTACATGCAATTGACATATTGGAACCCGAGCTAGCAGCAGGAGTAGCGGGCTTCTAAGCATTGGAACCAAAAGAAGACGTAGGCGCCGGATTGGCCGATGGTGAAGGGTGGCTAGCAGCCGCTGCAGGTGCCGCCATAGGAGGCGGTGTAGACCTGGCCGCAAAACAGCTGGTAGACGGAAACCTCGCCCATGACTTAGCCTCTTCATCTAGCTATGATTCGGCCTCTCTATCATGGTGCAATAGTTCATTCATAGTTTTGTAATTGTGATGACGAATAATGCTCTTGATTTAGAGCTTCAAATTGTTGAGAAATCGCTGCATAGTCATCTCAAGGGATTCATGAACTCTAGCACGTTGCATAAGCATATCCATCTCCATGTAGTACTCATCAACTGACATGGTTCCCTGCCTCAATTGTGTCAACTTGTCAAAAACTGATCGCAAGTATTTGGTGGGTACAAAATGATACTTCATAATGCGCTTCATCTCACGCCAATCCATGACAGGAAGTTCATTGTCATCCCTTCTAACTGCTGCACAATAGCATCCCATCATCGCAAAGCATATCCATCAAATTCTAACGCTGCAAGCTTGACCTTCTTGTCTTCTGGATAGTAAAACAAATGCTAGAGCTTCTCAATCTTCAACTCCCGAGTGAGATAATCTTTAGGATCAAGTGAGCCATTAAAAGAGGGAATTGAAAATTTTGTCTTGCCCAAACCATCATCAGCAGCTTGGTTCGGAACACGTTGAGCACGTCCCAAAGGAGAAAAACCACGGGAATAAGCAGGTGTAGCAGCAGGCGCAGGTGCAGGGGGATTGGCACGTCCCCTGCCACGATGTGGGGCAGCATCAGCCGCACTACCCTCATCATTTTTTTCAAAAACATCATCGGGTGGATATTCCTGTCGTTGCTGAATTGCTACTGTTAAGGAATCAATGGAACGCTGCAAAGTTGTAACATTGATATTAATTGGTGCCCTTTTTGTCTGAATGTTAGTGATTGCGCCAGTATTCTGATCCACTGCCATTTGCACGTCCTGGAAATTCTTGTCAATGCCCTCTGTGGTGTGTGTAAACACACGCGTCAAGTGAGATTTCAACGCCCCATATTCGCGCCAAGTAACAAGTTCCTCATCCTTCCTTTTCTGTGACACACCATCATCATCACTAAAAGACATGATTAGTAGGTTAGTGCAAAAATCAAAATCTGTTTGGTGGAAACACTCACAACTCACTCACAACTGACAAGAAAGCAGATCTTACCGATCCAAAGTGAATAGAGATGCTTTACCAAACAAAATCAAAGACTTATGCACTGATGTGATGAAGTGAATATCAAGGGTATAGAGAATGATCATAGGGCACACAAGTTATTTAAGGTGGAGCTCTAGGTATGGTATCCTAAATACACCGCAAACAAGTCCTAGTGCTGATCGTACAAAACCCAAGAAACACACACATGGAGGTAAATGTGGCAATGCAACTATGAAGGGTGTTGCACTACACTAGAGAGACACTAGCAAAGCTCAAATTAAACAAGCACAAGATTTCTCAATCTACCGGTGCACAAAGATTGCTCAATCTACCGGTGCACAAAGATATCACTAGGCCTCTTGCTCAATTCTCCTTTTCTTTTCTCTTTTTTTCTTTTGTATAGCTTCTTTCTCTTTTTGCTTTTTCTTTTTCTATATTCTTTTTTTATCACACTATGAACATGACCAATATTATGAAACACAACACCAAATACCTATGAGCAGCCTATAAGAGCAGAAACTAGTCTCAATAGGTAGATTCCTAACCCCTTTGAATAGAGTGGTTGTAGCTAAGGTTTGGAAATTGTCAAAATTCACAATTTTTATATTTGTGCCACGACAGAAAAAGGGTCAAAATTGTGCCGTGGCAGACAGTCTATATCGCGGCAGAGAAACGACAAAATCGTGCCGTGGCAGAGAATCTGAACCGTGGCAGACAAGGACTCGTGGCAGGAAAACCAGCTGTTTCCGTGCCGCGGTAGAATTGGTAGGAAATTTTTTATATTCCAAATCTGACTAGGCCAAGAGTATGTAACCAGGACTCTAGATTGGATCGGATCTAACCTGGTGGCGGCAGAAAACAAAGGTGGATGTGACTAGAAAGAGAAAAACTACGAACAACAGATCTAGATCTAGATCTAGACTAATAGAGGAACACGACCAGCAACTATTACTCGAATACGATGTAATCTAGGCTATGACAACTCTTTTTGTGGGCCTTTTTCTGTATAGGACGAAAAACACGAACTAATCTATGTATGGATTGTGGATTGGTCACCGAGTAAACGAGGAAATCTGATATTCTCAGCAAGCACTTGTCGATGATGATGGTGGATGATAGATAACTAGCTTGTAGCTATGAACTCTCCCGCTGTAACCCTGATGCCAATGCAACAGCTCTCGAACCTGTGGGATATTCACAACACCACGCTCTTGCGCACGTAGCCGTCGACCACGAACAGTAGTTTACAATCTACTAATTCTTACTGAAACAACATATCACACTCAATTGTAGTTGGTAAAATCGATCACAAGTAATTCCAGAGGTTATATGAAAGGAACAATTCCAAAATATTTTAACGTGGTCTAATTGTCACTTGTGTGGCGCCCCAACTATTTAAGGACTAAGGGGCGGTGGCCAATACTAGGAAATAGTGGTTCGACTCAACCTAGACTAGGATATAAATGACCCAAGGTGGGGTGGCTCAAGGCGCGCAGCCCTACTCTGCCGTGGCAGAGTTGGACCCGGTTTCTCTGTCGCGACAGCCTGTCGTGGCAGAGTTTGGCCCAGTTTTCGTGCTGTGGTAGAAAACTGCATGGTTTATCTGTCGCGACAAAGATCCCTCGACCATGTGTTGATCTTCTCGTGAGGTGCTCCTTGCGCTTCCTCCCTCTCCCCCCTCGCGCATTCTTCATTGATGAGCACGCCATGTTCCTTTAGCTCCTCGCTCCGTGCTACACCTTCTTCTCCCAAGTACCTGATCATACAATAATTCAAGGACTTAGGTAGTATAAAATTCTCATTAACTAAAACATCCGGTTCATTAAGAAACAAGTTCACCTGTTGTTCTAATAGCTTAGCACGATATCTTGTAATTGGTCCAATCCTTATCTCATTGGATTGATCCTTCTTTGCAGCAGGTGGAACATCATCACTAGTAATTGGGGTAGGTGTAATTGTAGGGATGTCCTCATCAGCACGTCATCATGCAGCGATCTGTGTTGGATAAAAAAGGATCAATAGTAGGTGCGAACGATCCACGTGAGAGTTGTGTCAACCAATCAGCGTGTTTGGGCTTTTGACAAAGTTTGTGACTATGAGAGAGGGCAAAACTGGGTAGAATTAGAGTGGTTTAGAAAATAACACATGCAATTACTCTAGGTTGATTAGTGTGATTTAGGAAAAGAACACATGCAATGACTCTAGGTGATCAGTGTGGTTTAGGAAAAGAGCACATGCAATGGCATTAGTAGATCAGTATGGTTTAGGAAAAGAACACTTGCAATAACACTAGTGGATCATTGTGGTTTAGGAAAAGAACACATGCAATGACATTATGGATCAATGTGTCAAACCATGGTGATAGAGACCAAACTCACATAGGAAAGCAGCTTCCACATTGCATGTTGCACCAGTGTGGCAGAAGTTGCATCAGAGAATCCACTGGAATTTGTGTTGTCATGTGGATCGGTGTGGTTTAGGAAAATAACACATGAAATGACTCTAGTGGATCAATGTGGTTTAGGAAAAGAACACATGCAATCACACTAGTGGATCAATGTGTAAAACCATGGTGATAGAGAACAAACATACATAGGAAAGAAGCTTCCACATTGCATGTTGCACTAGTCTGCCATAAGTTACAACACAGAATTCGCCGGAGTGTGTGTTGTCATGTGGATCAGTGTGGTTTAGGAAAAGAACATATGCAATGACTCTAGTGGATAAGTGTGGTTTAGGAAAAGAACACATGCAATGACACTAGTGGATCAATGTGTCAAACCATGGTGACAAATACCAAACAGACATAGGAAAGCAGCTTGCACATTGCATGTTGCACTAGTGTGGCAAAAGTTGCATCATAGAATCCACTGGAGTGTCTGTTGTCATCTGGATCAGTGAGGTTTAGGAAAAGAACACATGCAATGACTCTAGTGGATCAACGTGGTTTAGAAAAAGAACACATGCAATGACACTAGTGGATCAGTGTGGTTTAGGAAAAGAACACATGCAATGATACTAGTGGATCAGTTTGTCAAACCATGGTGATAGAGACCAAACACACATAGGAAAGCAGCTTCCACATTGCGTGTTGCACCAGTGTGGCATAAGTTGCATCACAGAATCCACTGGAGTATGTGTTGTCATGTGGATCAGTGAGGTTTAGTAGAAGAATACATGCAATGACTCTAGTGGATCAGTGTGGTTTAGGAAAAGAACACATGCAATGACACTAGTGGATCAGTGTGGTTTAGGAAAAGAACACATGCAATGACTCTAGTGGATCAGTGAGGTTGACGAGAAGAACACATGCAATGTCACTAGTGGATCAGTGTGTTAAACCATGGTGATAGAGACCAAACATAGATAGGAAAGCAGCTTCCGCATTGCATGTTGCACCAGTGTGGAAGAAGTTGCAGCACAGAATGCACTGGAGTGTGTGTTGTCATGTGGATCAGTGAGATTTAGGAAAAGAACACATGTAATGTCTCTAGTGGATCAGTGTGGTTTAGGAAAAGAAAACATGCAATGACACTAGTGGATCACTGTGTTTTAGGAAAAGAACACATGCAATAACACTAGTGGATCAATGTGTCAAACCGTGGTGATAGAAACCAAACACACATGGGAAAGCAGCTTCCACATTCCATGTTGCACCAGTGTGGCGGAAGTTACATCACAGAATCCACTGAAATGTGTGTTTCCATTTGGATCAGTGAGATTTAGGAAAAGAACACATGCAATACCTCTAGTGGATCTATGTGGTTTAGGAAAAGAACACATGCAATGACTCTAGTGGATCAGTGATGTTTAGGAAAAGAACATATGCAATGACTCTAGTGGATCAGTGAGTTTTAGGAAAAGAACACATGCAATGGCACTAGTGGATCAGTGTGTAAAACCATGGTGATAGAAACCAAACACACATAGGAAAGCAGCTTCCACATTGCATGTTGCACCAGTGTGGCAGAAGTTGCATCACAGAATCCAATGGAGTGTTTGTTGTCAGGTGGACTAGTGAGATTTATGAAATGAACACATGCAATCACACTAGTGGATCTGTGTGGTTTAGGAAAATAAAATATGCAATGGCTCTAGTGGATCAGTGAGGTTTAGGAAAAGAACACACACAATGGCACTAGTTGATCAGTGTGTCAAACCATGGTGATAGAGACCAAAACCACATAGGAAAGCAACTTCCACACTGCATGGTGCACTATTGTGGCAGAAGTTGCATCACAAAGTCCCCCAGAGTGTGTGTTCTCATGTGGTTCAGTGAGGTTTACGAAAAGAACACATGCAATGACTCTAGTGGATTAGTGAGGTTTAGGAAAAGAACAGATGCAATGGCTCTAGTGGATCAGTGTGGTTTAGGAAAAGAACACATGCAATGACACTAGTGGACCAATGTGTCAAACAAAGGTGATAGAGACTAAACATACATAGGAAAGCAGCTTCCACCTTGCATGTTGCACTAGTGTGGCAGAAGTTGCATCACAGAATCCACTTGAGTGTGTGTTGTCATGTGGATCAGTATGGTTTAGGAAAAGAACACATGAAGTGACTCTAGTGGATAAGTGTGGTTTAGGAAAAGAGCACATGCAATGACACTAGTGGATCAGTGTGGTTTAGGAAAAGAACACATGCAATGACACTAGTGGATCAATGTGCCAAACCATGGTGACAGAGACCAAAATCACATAGGACAGCAACTTCCACATTGCATGTTCCACCACTATGGCAGAAGTTGCATCACAGAATCCACTTCAGTGTGTGTTGTCATGTGGATCAGTGTGGTTTAGGAAAAGAATACATATAATGACACTAGTGGATCAGTCTGGTTTTGGAAAAGAACACATGCAATGAACCCGTGGATCAGTGTGGTTTAGGAAAAGAACACATGCAATGGCACTAGTGGATCAGTGTGGTTTAGGAAAAGAACACATGCAATTACACTAGTGGATCAGTGTGTCAAACCATGGTGACAGAGACCAAACACACATAAGAAATCAACTTTCACATTGCATGGTCCACCAGTGTGGCAGAAGTTGCATCACAGAATCCACTGGAGTGTGTGTTGCCATTTGGATCGGTGTGGTTTAGGAAAAGAACACATGAAATGACTCTAGTGGATCAGTGTGGTTTGGGAAAATAACACATGCAATGACACTAGTGGATCAATGTGGTTTAGGAAAAGAACACATGCAATGACTCTAGTGGATCAGTGATGTTTAGGAAAAGAACACATGCAATGGCACTAGTAGATCAGTGTGTCAAACCATGGTGATAGAGACCAAACACACATAGGAAAGCAGCTTCTACGTTGAATGTTGCACTAGTGTGGCAGAAGTTGCATCACATAATCCACTCGAGTGTCTGTTGTCATGTGGACCGATGAGGTTTAGGAAAAGAAAACATGCAATGACTCTAGTGGATTAGTGAGGTTTAGGAAAAGAACACTTGCAATGGCTCTAGTGCATCAGTGTGGTTTAGGAAAAGAAGACATGCAATGACAGAAGTGGATCCATGTGTCAAACCATGGTGATGGAGACCAAACACACATAGCAAAGTACCTTCCACATTGCATGTTGCACCAGTGTGGCAGAATTTGCATCACATAATCCACTCGAGTGCGTGTTGTGATGTGGACCAGTGTGGTTTAGGAAAAGAACACATGCAATGGCTCTAGTGGATCAGTGTGGTTTAGGGAAAACACATGCAATGATACTAGTGGACCAATGTGTTAAACCATGGTGAAAGAGACCAAACACACATAGGAAAGCAACTTCCACATAGCATGTTGCACTAGTGTGTCCGAAGTTGGATCACAGAATCCACTTGACTGTGTGTTGTAATGTGAATCAGTGTAGTTTAGGAAAAATAACAGATGCAATGACTCTAGTGGATCAGTGTGGTTTAGGAGAAGAACACATATAATGACACTAGTGGATCAGTGTGGTTTAGGAAAAGAACACATCCAACAACACTAGTGGATCAATGCGTCAAACCATGGTGACAGAGGCCAAAAACACATAGGAAAGCTGCTTCCACATTGCATGTTGCATCAATGTGGCAGAATTGCATCAAAGAATCCACTAGAGTGTGTGTTGTCATGTGATCAGTGTGGTTTTGGAAAAGAACACATGTAATGACTCTAGGTGATCAATATGGTTTAGGAAAAGAACACATGCAATGACACTAGTGGATGAGTACGGTTTAGGAAAAGAACACATGCAATGGCACTAGTGGATTAGTGTGGTTTAGTAAACGAATGCATGCAATGACACTAGTGGCTCAGTTTGACAAACCATGGTGATAGAGACCAAACACACATAGGAAACAGCTTCCACATTGCATGTTGCACCAGTGTAGCAGAAGTTGCATCATAGAATCCACATGAGTATGTGTTGTCATGTGGATCCGTGTGGTTTAGGAAAATAACACATGCAATTACACTAGTGGATCAATGTGGTTTAGGAAAGGAACATATGCAATGACACTAGTGGATCAGTGTGTCAAACCATGGTGACAGAGACCAAACACACATAGGAAAGAAGCTTCCACATTGCATGTTGCATCAGTGTGGTAGAAGTTGCATCACATAATCCACTTGAGTGTGTGTTGTCATGTGGATCAGTGTGGTTTATGAAAAGAACACATGCAATGAATCTAGTGGATGAGTGTGGTTTAGGAAAAGTACACATGCAATCACACTAGTGGATCAGTGTTGTTTACGAAAAGAACACATGCGATGACACTAGTGGATCAGTGTGTCAAACCATGGTGATAGAGACCAAAAACACATAGGAAAGCAGTTTCCACATTGCATGTTGCACCAGTGTGGCAGAAGTTGCATCACATAATCCACTAGAGTGTGTTGTCATGTGATCAGTGTGGTTTAGGAAAAGAACACATGCAATGACTCTAGTGGATCATTGTGGGTTAGGAAAAGAACACATGCAATCACACTAGTGGATGAGTGTGCTTTAGGAAAATAACACATGCAATGACTCTAGGGGATTAGTGAGGTTTAGGAAAAGAACACATTCAATGGCACTAGTGGATCAGTGTGTCAAACCATGGTGATAGAGGTCAAACACACATAGGAAAGCAGCTTCCACATTGCATGTTGCACCAGTGTGGCAGAAGCTGCACCACAGAATCCATTAGAGTGTGTGTTCTCATGTGGATCACTGAGGTTTAGGAAAGAACACAGGCACTAACTCTAGTGGATAATGTGGTTTAGGAAAATAACACATGTAATGACACTAGTGGATCAGTGCGTCAAACCATGGTGATAGAGACCAAACACACATAAGAAAGCAGCTTCCACATTGCATGTTGCACCAGTGTGGTAGAAGTTGCATCACAGAATCCACTAGAGTGTGTGTTGCCATTTGGATCAAAGAGGTTTAGGAAAAGAACACATGCAATGACTCTAGTGGATCAGTGTGGTTTGGGAAAATAACACATGCAATGACACTATTGGATCAGTGTGGTTTAGGAAAAGAACACATGCAATGACTCTAGTGGATCAGTGATGTTTAGTTAAAGAACACATGCAATGGCACTAGTAGATCAGTGTGTCAAACCATGGTGATAGAGACCAAACACACATAGGAAAGCAGCTTCTACGTTGAATGTTGCACTAGTGTGGCAGAAGTTGCATCACATAATCCACTCGAGTGTGTGTTGTCATGTGGACCGATGAGGTTTAGGAAAAGAAAACATGCAATGACTCTAGTGGATCAGTGAGCTTTAGGAAAAGAACACTTGCAATGGCTCTAGTGCATCAGTGTGGTTTAGGAAAAGAAGACATGCAATGACAGAAGTGGATCAATGTGTCAAACCATGGTGATGGAGACCAAACACACATAGCAAAGTACCTTCCACATTGCATGTTGCACCAGTGTGGCAGAATTTGCATCACATAATCCACTCGAGTGCGTGTTGTGATGTGGACCAGTGTGGTTTAGGAAAAGAACACATGCAATGGCTCTAGTGGATCAGTGTGGTTTAGGGAAAACACATGCAATGATACTAGTGGATCAATGTGTTAAACCATGGTGACAGAGACCAAACACACATAGGAAAGCAACTTCCACATAGCATGTTGCACTAGTGTGTCCGAAGTTGGATCACAGAATCCACTTGACTGTGTGTTGTAATGTGAATCAGTGTAGTTTAGGAAAAATAACAGATGCAATGACTCTAGTGGATCAGTGTGGTTTAGGAAAAGAACACATACAATGACACTAGTGGATCAGTGTGGTTTAGGAAAAGAACACATCCAAGAACACTAGTGGATCAATGCGTCAAACCATGGTGATAGAGGCCAAAAACACATAGGAAAGCTGCTTCCACATTGCATGTTGCATTAATGTGGCAGAATTGCATCAAAGAATCCACTAGAGTGTGTGTTGTCATGTGATCAGTGTGGTTTTGGAAAAGAACACATGTAATGACTCTAGGTGATCAATATGGTTTAGGAAAAGAACACATGCAATGACACTAGTGGATGAGTACGGTTTAGGAAAAGAACACATGCAATGGCACTAGTGGATTAGTGTGGTTTAGTAAACGAATGCGTGCAATGACACTAGTGGCTCAGTTTGACAAACCATGGTGACAGAGACCAAACACACATAGGAAACAGCTTCCACATTGCATGTTGCACCAGTGTAGCAGAAGTTGCATCATAGAATCCACATGAGTGTGTGTTGTCATGTGGATCCGTGTGGTTTAGGAAAATAACACATGCAATTACACTAGTGGATCAATGTGGTTTAGGAAAGGAACATATGCAATGACACTACTGGATCAGTGTGTCAAACCATGGTGACAGAGACCAAACACACATAGGAAAGAAGCTTCCACATTGCATGTTGCATCAGTGTGGTAGAAGTTGCATCACATAATCCACTTGAGTGTGTGTTGTCATGTGGATCAGTGTGGTTTATGAAAAGAACACATGCAATGAATCTAGTGGATGAGTGTGGTTTAGGAAAAGTACACATGCAATCACACTAGTGGATCAGTGTTGTTTACGAAAAGAACACATGCGATGACACTAGTGGATCAGTGTGTCAAACCATGGTGATAGAGACCAAAAACACATAGGAAAGCAGTTTCCACATTGCATGTTGCACCAGTGTGGCAGAAGTTGCATCACATAATCCACTAGAGTGTGTTGTCATGTGATCAGTGTGGTTTAGGAAAAGAACACATGCAATGACTCTAGTGGATCATTGTGGGTTAGGAAAAGAACACATGCAATCACACTAGTGGATGAGTGTGCTTTAGGAAAATAACACATGCAATGACTCTAGGGGATTAGTGAGGTTTAGGAAAAGAACACATTCAATGGCACTAGTGGATCAGTGTGTCAAACCATGGTGATAGAGGTCAAACACACATAGGAAAGCAGCTTCCACATTGCATGTTGCACCAGTGTGGCAGAAGTTGCATCACAGAATCCATTAGAGTGTGTGTTCTCATGTGGATCAGTGAGGTTTAGGAAAAGAACACAGGCACTAACTCTAGTGGATAATGTGGTTTAGGAAAATAACACATGTAATGACACTAGTGGATCAGTGTGTCAAACCATGGTGATAGAGACCAAACACACATAAGAAAGCAGCTTCCACATTGCATGTTGCACCAGTGTGGTAGAAGTTGCATCACAGAATCCACTAGTGTGTGTGTTGCCATTTGGATCAAAGAGGTTTAGGAAAAGAACACATGCAATGACTCTAGTGGATCAGTGTGGTTTAGGAAAAGAACACATGTAGTGACACTATTGGATCAGTGTGGTTTAGGAAAAGAATATATGCAATGACTCTAGTGGATCCGTGAGGTTTAGGAAAAGAACACATGCAATGGCACTAGTGGATCAATGTGTCAAACCATGGTGATAGAGACCAAAAACACATAGGAAAGCAGCTTCCACATTGCATGGTGCACTAGTGTCGCAGAAGTTGCATCATAGAATCCCCTGGAGTGTGTGTTGTCATGTGGATCAGTGAGGTTTAGGAAAATAACACATGTAATGACTCTAGTGGATTAGTGAGGTTTAGGAAAAGAACACACGCAATGGCTCTAGTGGATCAGTGTGTTTTAGGAAAAGAACACATGCAATGACACTAGTGGATAAGTGAGGTTTAGGAAAAGAACACATGCAATGACACTAGTGGATCAGTGCGGTTTAGAAAAAGAACACATGCAATGATAGTAGTGTATCAGTGTGTCAAACCATGGTGACAGAGACCAAAATCACATAGGAAAGAAACTTCCACATAGACTGTTCCACCACTGTGGCAGAAGTTGCATCACAGAATCCACTACAGTGTGTGTTGTCATGTGGATCAGTGTGGTTTAGGAAAAGAACACATGCAATGGCTCTTGTGGATCAGTGTGTTTTAGGAAAAGAACACATGCAATGAGACTAGTGGATGAATGTGTCAAACCATGGTGATAGAGACCAAACACAAATAGGAAAGCAGCTTCCACATTGCATGTTGCAGCAATGTAGTAGGAGTTGCATCACAGAATCCACTAGAGTGTGTGTTCTCATGTGGATCAGTGTGGTTTAGGAAAGAACACATGCAATGACTCTAGTGGATGAGTGTGGTTTAGGAAAAGAACACATGCAATGACACTAGTGGATCGGTGTGGTTTAGGAAAACAACACATGCAATGACACTAGTGGATCAATGTGTCGAACCATGGTGACAACGACCAAACGCACATAGAAAAACAGCTTCCACATTGCATGTTGCACCAGTGTGGCAGAAGTTGCATCATTGAATCCATTGGAGTGTGTGTTGTCATGTGGATCAGTGAGGTTTAGGAAAAGAGCACATGCAATGACTCTAGTGGATCAATGTGGTTTAGAAAAAGAACAAATGCAATGACTCTAGTGGATCAGTGTGGTGTCGGAAAAGAACACATGCAATGACACTGCTAGATCATTGTGGTTTAGGAAAAGGACACATCTAATGACACTAGTGGATCAGTGTGTCAAACCATGTTGAGAGAGACCAAACACACATACGAAAGGAGCTTCCACATTGCATATTCCACCAGTGTGGCACAAGTTGCATCATAGAATCCACTGGAGTGTGTGCTGTCATGTGGACCGGTGAGGTTTAGGAAAAGAACACATGCAATGAAAGTAGTGGATCAGTGTGGTTTCAGAAAAGAACACATGCAAGGACTCTTGTGGATGAGTGTGGTTTAGGGAAAGAACACATGCAATGACTCTAGTGGACCAGTGTGGTTTTGGAAGAGAACACATGCAATGGCACTAGTGGATCAGTGTGTCAAACCATGGTGATAGAGACCAAACACACATAGGAAAGCAACCTCCATATTGCATGTCACACCAGTGTGGCAGAAGTTGCATCACAGAATCCACTAGAGTTTGTGTTGTCATGTGGATCAGTGAGGTTTAGGAAAAGAACACATGCAATGACTCTAGTGGATCAGTGAGGTTTAGGAAAAGAACACATGCAGTGCCTCTAGTGGATTAGTGAGGTTTAGGAAAAGAACACATGCAATGGCTCTAGTGGATCAGTGTGGTTTAGGAAAATAACACATGCAATGACACTAGTGGATCAATGTGTCAAAACATGGTGATAGAGACCAAACACAAATAGGAAAGCAGCCTCCACATTGCATGTTGCACCAGTGTGGTAGAAGTTGGATCACAGAATCCACTGGAGTGTGTGTTGTCATGTGGATTCGTGTCGTTTTGGAAAATAACACACGCAATGACTCTAGTTGACGAGTGTGGTTTAGGAAAAGAACACATGCAATGACACTAGTGGATCAGTATAGTTTTGGAAAATAACACATGCAATGACGCTAGTGGGTCAATGTGTCAAACCATGGTAACAGAGACCAAACACACATAGGAAAGCATCTCCACATTGCATGTTGCCCAGTGTGGCCGAAGTTGCATCACAGAATCCACTAGAGTGTGTGTGTTCTCATGTGGATCAGTGAGGTTTAGGAAAAGAACACATGCAATGACTCTAGTGGATCAGTGTGGTTGAGGAAAAAACATGCAATGACACTAGTGGATCATTGTGGTTTAGGAAAAGAACACATGCAATGACACTAGTGGATCAGTGTGTCAAACCATGGTGACAGAGACCAAACACACATAGGAAAGTAAATTCCACATTGCATATTCCACCAGTGTGGAAGAAGTTGCATCTTAGAATCCAGTGGAGTGTACGTTGTCATGTGGATCAGTGTGGTTTAGGAAAAGAACACATGCAATGATTCTAGTGGATGAGTGTGGTTTAGGAAAAGAACACATGCAATGACCCTAGTGGATTAGTGTGGTTTAGGAAAAGAACACATGCAATTACACTAGTGGATCAGTGTATTTTAGGAAAAGAACAAATGCAATGACACTAGTGGATCAATGTGTTAAACCATGGTGACAGAAACCAAACACACATAGGAAAGCAGCTTCCACATTGCATGTTGCACTAGTGTGGCATAAGTTGCATAATAGAATCCACTGGAGTGTGTGTTGTCATGTGGATCAGTGTGGTTTAGGAAAAGAACACATGTAATGACTCAAGTGGATGAGTGTGGTTTAGGAAAAAAACACATGCAATGACACTAGTGGAGTGCGGGCTGCTGCAGCCCAAGAATCTGGAGATCATCGCGCGCAACATCGCAGTGACGTACCCGCTCGTCTGCTCCCAACAAGGATGCTTTCATCGTTACTCGTACTACGAGCTACCGATCCATGAGCTCGCGTTCCTGCATGGCGCGTCTGCCTACATGGAGCCGGGTTGCAACTACATCGGCTCATTGATAGAGCTCGTCGTCCACCTTGCAGAGGATCACTTGATCGAAGTGATTAGGATCTCGTATGGACACACCCAACTTCTCCAAGAGCAGGTGCCGTTCCCTGACTCGGCACGCCGCCGGTTAATTTTTGAGGGAGAGGACGGCTTTGTTTTTGTCCTGACCATCACCGCCGGTGTTCCGGGAACCCGAGCTAGGCCCAACATCATGTGTGTGTGGTATGCGTCATGTCGGTCTTGAGCTTCTGGCCCTTGTACATGGTGCACATGTGGGCGAACGCCCAGCCACCATCGTCCGATAGCATGCTTGTGCTAGCTGTGGCGCCGAGCTGCCCGACGCCACATGAGGTGGAGTATGCGGACCTGAGGTTGATCCTATGTGTGCCATCTCAGTACCTTGTCGGTGCTAGACCGTACATGCAGATGCATTTCTACACTTGTATCGAGAAGACCGACAGGGAGCTGTAGTACTTATGCTGTCATTAAGTGTAAGACTTAAGTGATGCTTCTCCGGTGTGGAGAGCATACGTGTTGTGCGAATGTATCCCAATTGTAGTTTTTAGTACTCCTTAATAGTTCGACGAGTTTACTTATCCGATGGATAATAATAGGTCGCATCAGCTTGTTGTTGTCACGTTGCAAAGTCCGCTTTCTCTGGACAGACTGGCAATACCGCGTGCTCTTGCGTGTCAGTGTCACGTGTTTCGTGGGCCCACCTGCCAGTGTCACGTCTCCTTTACTTCTCTTCCTTCCCCTTGAAGCCACTGTCCCCACTTCTCTTCCATCCTGTCACTACCGTGTGGTGGTTGTAATCTGATTTCGTTGGTTTGTTTACATGTAATCTACGTGGATCCTGCAACATGCAAATGGCACAGACACAATTTCTAAAGTGGAAGCACTTACATGCTGTTATTGCATATATTTCTTAATATAGCTTGCAAAACCCATTACAATAATTGTACTCGCACTAAACACAACCAAAATTGCAACCAGCCTAAACAACATCTAAACCCATATCACAACACTATCATTGGAGTCCACCTCGATTGGTGACACCTCTGTGCCCTTCCTAGCAACATCCACTCCTTCTCGTGGCTTTCCCTTCACTAAGGAGGCAACAATGGCGTTCTGCATTGCTTCACCCCCGTCGTCCTCCACATCGGAATTGACAATGACGAAGGGGACGTGGGTGGCATGGACCGAGCCCCGTCGCGCCTGGCGGCTCCTGCTTGATCTCGACGCCACAACAGTCCTTCTACAGATAGGAGAGGTCGAGCTCGTATACATAGCATAGTCGTTCGGCTCAAGAAAATATGGTCATTTGATACTGCGACGGTAGGATCTTGGGGTGGATCTGCCACGGCGAGCCCGAGTACAAGCGGTGGGGCAGATGGATCTACCGACACGAGCCATGACAAGTTTCGAGGGAGTAAGAGTGTGGGCCGGGCGTGTCTGGTTCTTGAGCAAGGCCTCCCAGCGATATGTACGCGGGCAAGGTGCCAAATTTTTTTGGCCAATGCGCGAGAGGGCCTTTGAACCATGAAGGCGCAAGATTTGGTTGACAACTCCGCATGCTAGGTCCCCCACCTATCAACCGAATGTGGATGGTAGGATTCAGCCCGAGTTAAGTGGAGATAAATCACGCTTCACCGTGCCACTACTCTGACATCGAAAGGCTCCTCTTTCCTCTGCCCTCGCTCCCCTTGCTCATGGCTTGCAGCTCATGCAGTTCGTCTCAGGCGGAATCACGGTCGTCTCAACACCGTCAAGCGGGTGCCCCCATCAGGTACTGGAAGATGCCATACGATTAATAACCCAAGGTGTTGTGTTTGTGCGATGAGAAGATGCCCATATGGATTTCATGGACCAATGAAAATACTGTAGGAAAATTTAGCAACTACAACATCAGAGCGGTAATTTCCTATGCTAGGTACAATGGTAACCCGGATCTGGAAAGTGTAATGTAATTATTTTTTTGTTTCCTTCGATCTACTTCGCATGAAGGGAGGGGAACTGGCTGTGACAAGTTTGTGTGGATCGAAAATCCCCTGATAGGTTTTCACAAAGAGCTTGTTCAGGATCTGCGTGATGCTCTATGGGACAAGAAAGAGGAGATTCGTGCGTTGGAGCGAGAGATTCGGGAGCTTCGCTAGATGCATGGCAGGTAGGAGCAGGGAGGTGGTGAGATAGACGGGCTCAAGATTAGGCCAGAAAGTGGAAACAATTTCCTCATTATCTGGGCATTATCTGTTGCCAATGCAGTTTATGTTGCCACGTCGTTATCCAGAAGCTGAAATAAGTTGCTACTTCGTGGAGTGTAGCAGCCAGCTTAGAACCTGTTTTTCAGCTCAGAAACTTATCATAAGTGTAATGCCAATAGCATGGAATTATTAAGCGCCTATAAATAATTCATGTATGTGCCACTAACATTCATCGATTTTGGAGACCCCTTAACTGCTCAGCTATCACGGTCTCGGTAGTGCGATTGTTTAGATACTAGTGGCACAATCGCAATTTCGGATTCAACTAGTGGCCTTGGCCGTGTCCAAACCTCAAGTTGCAAAACATTTTACTCCGAGTACGGGAGGCAGATTGTTTCGCCCAACAAGTTCTACGCACATAGCTCTAGAATTTAACCGAACTACATATATAGGTTCAAGTTCAACACATTATTAGGCTTCTACACTGCTAGCCTTCTTCCTCTGCCTAGGTGCCAACTTTCTTCCTCTTGCCTTCTGATGTCTACGCACTTCTATTGTTGTAGACAGTTGTTGGGCCTCCAAGTGAAGAGGTTTGTAGAACAGTAGCAAGTTTTCCCTTAAGTGGATCACCCAAGGTTTATCGAACTCAGGGAGGAAGTGGTCAAAGGTATTCCCTCTAAAGCAACCCTGAAATCAAGATACGAGAAGTCTCTTGTGTCCCCAACAGACCCAATACACTTGTCAGGTCTATATGTGCACTAGTTCGGCGAAGAGATAGTGAAATACAAGTGGTATGGATAATTATTAGTGGTAACGGTGCCAGAACATAGCTTGATGGTGTGGAAGAGACTAAAGGCAAACTTAAATAAAGATGGAAGCAAGCAAACATGTAACAAATCTAATTGCAAACGGTCTTTCAATGCTTAGAAACAAGGCCTAGGGATCATACTTTCACTAGTGAACACTCTCATATAAATATATTATCTTCATGATACTACTCTGAACTACTCTCCGGTTGGACACTCTAATCCATGGTAGGGCTATAACTGCACACCTCAAAGTAATACTTTCCCATCCAGATAACCCCACACTGTCACCTTGATCACTATATGGTTCCAACAAAAACCACAATTTCATAAAGACATCCAACTCCAAATATAACTCATAACAAGTATTTGTAATCTCTAGCCTAAGTGCCACCATGGTGTGCACGCTGTTACTTTCACACACATGGGGAGAGCAAAGATCTATTAAAGCACTTGAGTAGCAAGGTAGATCTATAGATTACAAGCTCATGATCTCAATAAGATCATGCATAGAGAGAGAGATGAACACATAGCTACCGGTAGAACCTTTAGCCTTGAGAGAGAACTACTCCCTCCTCATCATGGGAATCAACAACGACGATGGAGATGGTGGTGGAGATCGATGGAGATGGTGGTGGAGATCGATGGAGATGGCTCCGGGGGCACTTCCCCGCCCCGACAGGGTTCCGGAACAGAGACTTTCTGTAACCCGAATCTCCCCTTCGGTGGCGGCGGCGCTGCGGAACTTTTCGTGACTGGAGGCTTGATGATTTAGGGTTTATGTATCGGGAGGATCTTATAGGCGAGAGGGGAGACCGAGGGGGTGCCGGAGGGGCCCACACCACCCCCTGGCACGACCTGGCCTGGCCCGCGCCACCAGGTGGTGTGGCCACCCTCTGGCCCTTCTCCGTCTCGTATTTTGGCTCCAAGTGTCTTCCGGGAAAATAACAACTTTGACTTCTGTCCGGTGCAATTCCAAGAATATTCATTTTCTGACTTTCCTAGAACCAAAAACAGCAGAAAACAGGCAACTGGCATTGTGGCATCTTGTTAATAGGTTAGTCCAAGAAATCATATGAAAATTACTCCAAAGTTGGAACAAAACACAAGAAAGTAGATAAAACCAAGCATGGAACATCAAAAATTATAGATACATTTGCAATGTATCACCTTCACGTCCTCTGGCTTCTTCATTTCCTACCTTCTTCCTCTTCCTGGGTGCCAATTTTCTTACCTTCACGTACTCTACATCTCCGGGCCGAGGGAAATTAGGACAATCAGCACTAGAATCGTGTCTAGCATCATCACTCCACTCGTTTTGGTTTTCTTCTCGCAGCAAAATCACTGAGTCGGCGGTCTTGTTTCTTACCTTCGCTTCCTGTAAAAAAATAGTACAGGGCTTACTGCCCTAATATCTACAGATTATAAACAAAAAAAGATTGAATGTACCATCTCATACCTAGGTTTGGGAGCATTAAGTGGACAAATCGCTGCTCTATGGCCTATAAGATGGTAGGTCTTACATCTATTTTTTGCCCTTCTTGCTAGCACAAAAAGCCGAACCCTTCTTCTTGAGAAAATTCTTAAACTTATTGACCTGAGGTCTTCCTCTACCCCTTTTTGTAACTGGCTGGCGAAGCTCGAAACTCAGTTGGACTTGAGGCCACTGAGATGGGTCTGTACATGGCTCGACAGATCCAGCGTACGCAGCTCTAAACTTTTCCACAGAGTAGTAGTCAGAAAAATACTGATCCAAATGTGGTAAGACTTCTTTTCTTCACCCAGAAGACCAAGGTGTGGTCGCAAGGTTTCCCGGTATGCTACCACTCTAAGTAGGTGCATTCTCGCTGCTTGATATTCACACCATCCCTTTGGCCACTTTTGGACATATAGAGCATCTCACAGCTGCTGCTCTTGGACGGGAGAACCCTAAGATGAGCAAGTCCTTGGCTTCTCTTGTGCAGTTGCTATACAACAGGCGGTAGAATATGTCCTCTAAGTCTCCTACAAATCTCTCTCCTTATATTTAATAGCTTCATGATCATACCACGTATGATGTCCATCAAGCTATGAACATGGCGTACTTTTATGTCCTTCACCCAGTTATTCAGGCATTCTGCAAGGTTGTTGTTTATGTAATCAACTTTGATGTCAATGTTGAATTGACTCCTCTTCCATAGCTGCGAATAATGGACGGCTAAGTACTGCGGAAGTACAGGGGCTTCCGCAAAAATCTTGCTCATGAAATATTCGCTGCTACTAGCTTTGTAAGCTCTAGCAATAGGAAACATGTAACGAAATATGCTGCATGCGTAGTGTGAGTACAAGTTGAGCATCAGATGGGCATGGCATTCTCTACCTTCAGCTCGTGGGAAAACCTCCTTCACTGCATTCGTCAGCCCTTTGCATCATCCATGGATATAGCCAATGGATCCATGAGGCCTATTGATCTCCTGAGCTGCCTCATAAATCAGACCCAGTTTTCCTATGTTTATGTTTCAAAAAGCCCGAGTGCCACTAGGAACATCTAGTTGTGACCATCAAGTGTTTTGGAAGATGCCAGGATGCCTTTCCATCTGCCAGTTAGGACAGTGTTGTCTACACTCAGATATGGCCTACAAACGTCCTTGAATCCCTGGATGCAAGGTTTAAGCGCCATGAAAAATCTTTTGAAATAAATTTTCCCACCTACTGATTCGGTGTCAATCTCCACAACACTCCCTGGACACCTTGCTTGTACCTCAGCCTTGAAGTTATACAACATCCTGAAGCTATTAGTCCAATCCCCATGCAAGACCCTCAGAGCTTTCTCTTTTCCTTTCCAAACCATGTAATATGGTAGGACAATGCTGTATTTAGAACCGAGGCTAGTCTAAATATTCTTCGCAGTCTCCTTAGGGTTATCCTTTAGTATGGACATAGCTTGTATAGCCACCCACTCTGTATCATCCATTGAGGATTTCAGCTTGCTGTCTGTCGGACATATGTGGGGAGGGCCCATTTTGTTCACCTGCAACATAGATTCATTTATAAGATAAGCGGAGTCGACTTGTTGCCAGAAAGATCTTGCATAATAATTGTAGTTATAGAGTGAAAAAAGAGAAAGTTCGAATGGTTTGCTGCATTCATTGCCCCAATACCCTAATTTTCTTTGACACAGGTAAGGCTCTGGCTGTGATCCTCCATGGACATCGTACCGCGACCCGTCCATTCCTCCACATTAACCTGCAAACGACCTCATATACCTCTGGGCAGTGTTACTCAGTCGATGAACGTCGAACTCCCTTTTGATACAAAAATGACGGAATGACATCCTGAACTCATGCATGCTCCTGAACTCGGTGCCGACCGAAATTATAGGATACTCGTGGTCATGTTTCATTTCTTCTATGTCAACACCCAAATCATCGACTTGAATGCCAACCTCATCGTTAAGTTCCTCATCTATTTCATCATCACCAGATTTTTGATCCTCTACAGTGCCCTCTTCTACATCTGATTCAAAATCTTGGCCATCGTCTCTAATGCCTAATACTGCACACATCATATTGACTCTCAGGGGTGGGGCTGCACCATCACCTCCACCCGGATGGACCGGAACATTTGCCCAATCTACCTCATCGGCAACTCTGTTTTCTCCTAGACACTCTGTTGGTCTTGCTGCAACCACAGGGGGTGGTCTTACATTTGCACGTATCCCAGGTTCTTCAATAGACAAACAATAGTCAGAATCTATTTCATCTTGACTATGTAGAACCCTCTTGCTCTTCTTGTGTACATCCTCCTTCCTGATGTAATCTTTCCTGATGGTATTAGTAGGGCTTTACATCTGCGTTCTGTTCCCCATCGAACTAGCCTTTTTGCTGCTGCTGCTCTTGGGTGTGATCTCCTTCTTGCTTCCCCTCACGGGTGTTAGCTCCAGCGTGCTGGCTTTATTGCCTGACCTCTGCAGCGTGTTCTTCGAATTATCCCTTTTGCTGCTACTATTGGGTGTTTTCTCCTTCATGCTGGCATTATTGTCAGACCTCAGCGGCGTTTTTTGCTCCAAATTAGCATTTTTTCCTGCTACCACTAGGTGTGGTATCCTCCGTCCTGGCCATCTTAGCCTTTTTGCTACAACTCCTAGGTGTGCTCACCACCGTTCTCACCCACTTAGTGTTTTTGCTGCTACTGTTCGATGTGGTATTTTGACAGGATCTCAGGGGTGTACTCTATGGTGTGGTGCCTTTTTTGTGTGACTCTTGGGCGTCCTCTTCTCTGGCGTGGTCTGGTTGGTGATGTTATTCTTCGGGGTGCCCTTTTTTGGGATGCTCTTTTTGCTCCTATTTATGATGATCCTTTGTAAGACTCTCCTCGGTTCGAAGCTACCCTCAATCGCACAATCCTCAGTAATGCCATGGAGCAGGTCACTCATGCCTTCTACAATTCCATCATGTCTATTGTTGAAATCCAATTCCTCTCCAACCATTTGCACCATTAAGTGGATGTACACTTCACGTCTACTATGTTTCCTCGTCAATGGTACAGTTAAATCAGGGGTAACTTTCAGTTATATAGCCTTTTTGGTCCTGTAACAATAATATACCAAATGTGCTAGCTGGGAGGACCCCCACTCCATGTTCACACGTAACGCTGCTATCAGGTCAGATAACTGTACCACTTTAGGATCATAACTGCCAAGGACTATATCAATGTCATTGTAGAAATTTTCTGTGCCATCATCTAATTTTGTAGTGAACATTCTCACACCGATACGCATGCTTACTTTGCCATCATCATGTGCTACAGGATCGAAACCTCTAAGAGGTTTGAGAGGTGGGGTGGCACCATCAGACCCACCCACAATGCCACCGTCGCCATCACCAATGTCATCAGTAGATGGAGAAACCTCGGTGGAAGTATCAGCACGAGGAGAAAGGTGAGGGCCCTTAGCAGCGGGAGCTACAATGCCTAGTGGACAGGAAAGGTCACGACTAACGGCAGGCACAATAGGAGCAGCTGCTGCCATGCCACATCGACAACTAGGAGAAATTCCCACAACAACAATTCTTTGAGTGCTAGCAGAGTATAGACCATGAGCTAGCTCTAGACCAGCAGCCCGCTGAACTTGAGCACGAGTTCGAGGAGGTGTAGCACACAAGGCAGTAGTCTTGGCAACAACAGTGGGGCAGCCTCTGAAAGCCTTAGTTTGCTCAACAGCCGCAGGTATTGGGTCAACAATAGCCAGATCAACAACAACACGGGGACGACTAGTACCAGCAGATTCCTGAGCAGGGGTTTGCACAACTTGAGAACGGTTTCAAGGAGGAGCAACACACAAGGTAGTAGTCTTGACAACATCAGCGGGGAAGCTTCTAGAAGCCTTAGTTTGCTCAACAACGGCATGGATTGGGTCAGCAGCAGCCAGAGCAACAACACCATGGGACGACCTGTAGCAACAGATTCCAGAGTAGAGTTTTGCACAATAGCAATACGAGGACTCCTACGAGGAAGTTTCCTGATAGAAGCATGTCACAGACGAGGAACCACATTTTGCTTAACAGCAGCAGGGGTTCGAGTTAGACCACCCTGTCCAAAAATAGCTGGTTGACTCCTAGTAGCAACAGCTTGCACATGCAGTATTTTACATTTCAACATTAACACCCGAAGCCCACAAAATTGTTTCATCAACCCAATTAGCTGACTGGCACACGTTACAGGAACCATGATGCCTCGTTCATCCATGAAACTGAACCGTGCAGTCTGCTCCAGCCCCATTTCAGCACGTTCACACATAGCAGAACCATACTAGGGATAGTGCATAACTGCGTAGGCGCTACTTTCATCTTCAGACAGTGAAGTTGATTCCACTTGCTCTTCCTATCTGCTAATTTAATGTGGTAGCCATAGAGGGTTATCGTAACCGTGTATTTGGGTTCCGCAGAGATCCTACTTGACAGAAAATTGGGGACAAAAGATAATAATTGTTTGTTAGCATTGTGCTAGCAAAAAATTCTAGGTTCGATCTATCTCTATAATGCCAATAGCCAGCTAGCAGTTATAGATAGTGTGCATAGCAAATAGAAGAGTAGCTCACCCGCATTTATCCAGAACTTCATCTTCCTTGGTAGTAGGATCTGACATCCTCCGTGCTGCTCAGCTCATCGGTGGCGGAGGCGGGCTAGAGCCTCACAACGGCGGGCATGGCATGGGACATTGGAGCTCGAGATCAGCGAGTGCACGCAGCAACTTGGCGCCAGAAGTCAAATGTCCAAAGAGATTGTTCTGGTTGGAGGGTGGATTTCGATGCCGCCGGTGCTAGGGTTCATGCGAAAGGAGGGAGTGGATTTGTGAATTTCGTTAACGCACCAAGCCCCTTTAGTTCCTCGTTTTGCATATGTGGTTAACGCGTTGGCGCTCGAGTCATGGACAGATTACGAACATGAGGGTCCCGACCATCTACTTCACGGGGTAGTTTGACGGAATGTTTGGATTTGGTAGGGTGAGATGAGTTTTCCTTGAAATGGCCCATCTCTGTAATTGGCAGCCCAACTTTGCGAAATGCAGCAATTACAAGCAACTCGGGCCCCACGATGCACTCGCCCAGGAACTTTGGGACCGCAAACGAACAGGCCCACCATGGACGTGACCTTGTTGGTGATGGCTAGTCGTAGTGGAACCCCATGCCTATCGAGTCTCAATGTTGGCAACCTACATTGCCGAAATAAGGCTTGGACAACTGTATGTGTCTCGAGCTCAGCTCAAATGCCACGAGGCAGGCTTGGTTCCTGCCCCACAGATGTTAGGGGATCCTGAAGAGCAGACAACCTCTTCGGAAAAAGGTGTGGAGAGAGAAGAAAGCAAAGACAAAGAGGAAAAAGGGAGGCATGCGAACTCGTAAATAGGCGATTGTGATAACTAATGAAAATTTGGTTCTCTTTAGCAAATTTCTTATTTAGAGGTGGGCTAAAACATCCTATGCATGAAAACTACAAAGATACATAAATTTATGAAAATGTTAGATTGCAATAAAATAAATGCATAGGATAAAGAATCATAAGGACAAACAATTATCCCAAGATTTAGATAGTTGGCTCTATCCTATGTACTTGTTGGATGAGATATGGAAAAGAAGTCCTAAAAAATCTCCCTAGTCACAAAGACACACTTATCTCCCAATACCAAGTACCACATATGTTATTGGTTTAAGACAAAATACTGACATGGACAAAAAAATTGTAGGTCAAGACCTATTAAATTGGTAATGACATGGTTTAAGAGAAAAGATGTGTCATGATGAATGATGGGTTTATCTATCATGTACATACATTTTTTCCTTTTATCTATATTTTGTGCAGGTACCCGCATTCCAATATCAATCTCGATTGAGCATGAGTTAACAAAATAAGCTCTAGAGAGCACCCCCACGTAATTTCACAATTGAACCCAGACTTTTGCATGCTTTAGATCATTCATGTTGATTTTTTCCTTTCTTATGGGTTGCTTGTAAGCATGTTAATGGTATACCTTCCTCATGTGACAATTATATTTCCATGATCTTTGATATTAATGCTTTGTGTGTTACAACAGAAATGTTGAACAATTGCTCTTTTATATGTTTTTTGTGCAACCATAATGCCATCATAAGCATGTATTGCCATGAGAGTCGTCAAATCTCTCGTATTGTTTTTGCAATAAACATATTGAAAACTTGCTCTTTCTGATGGTTTGTTTGCACAAATGATGTTGGTTTTGCCAAATTCTTCTCTTATGGCATAAAAAATGTTGACCAATTTCTCTTTCCTATGCTTTGATTGCCATGATGACATTTTCCTTGGAGTTTTTGAGTTACCACATTTGGACGATGACCAAACAATTTCTTGCACATTGACCTTGCATATGCATTCTCTTTGATATACTTGGGTTGTGTTAATGGTGTTGTGTGTGAAAATAGACATGTCATACATGATGTTCTCTTCTATCACACACAAAAATATTTTGCTTTTTCTTTGGTGTGTATAGGTACAAACAAGAACGATTACATGGCGAACCCCAAGTTAAAGAATGTCTCTCGACCTCCTCTACACGGTGATGAGCAGATAGTCAAGGATGGATTTTTTGAAGGGGCACTGATGTGAAATGGCCTACAATCGTCTCTAGATCCAACATTGTGTCAAGATCTCCAATATACACCAAGTCATCATGGACATCAAAGGAGTCTTGTTCCTACCCTATTTAATAGTATACTACTTCATACTCCATACTATCACCATGCTAGGTTCACATCGGCAAGCACTGAAGCTATGGAGGAAACCCGAGTACTCAAGGCTGACATCGCAAGCATGGAAGAGGAGGAAGAATAAGAAGTTGAAGATGCACGGGAATATCCGGCCCTTCAGCACCAAAACTTCCGGCCTCAACAACAGAATATCCAGCCGAATATATCTTGCCTAATTTCTAGACCGATGTTGTGGCAGGCCGGAGATACGTACTCCTTGGACCATAACTTCTGGCCACACTATAATATCCAGTCTACTTACACTTGAACTTCTGGCTTACCTAGGCAAAGTGTAATTAGGCCAGACCCATGTAACCTCAAACCCTAGCCCCTCTTATGACTAAAGTACAACTAGACTATATATGTCCCACCTCCATAGCTATGTTGGGAATATGCCCAATAGGCAATAATAAAGTTGTTATTATTATATTTCATGTTTATGGTAAGTGTTTAATCTACATGCTATAATTGTATGAATCGAAAATTAAATACATCTATGGATATATAAAAACATTGTGTCCCTAGTAATCCTCTTATGGACTAGTTCGTTAGTCAAGTGTTGGTTAAGGTTTCCTAACCATGGACATGTTATGTCACTTGATAAAGAGATCATATCATTAGGAGAATGATATAATGGACATACCCAAATAATAAACATAGAACTTGATCATGTCACTTAGTTTGACTGCTATAGCTTTTGCAATTTTCATGTACACTTTTCTTAGACCATGAGATTATGTTACTCCCTGGTACCATAGGAATACCTTGTGGACATCAAACACCACTTCATCATGTGGGTGACTATAAAGGTGGCTTTTAGGTATATCTCGTGGTGCTTGTTGGGTGCATTAATCAAGACTAGGATTTGCCACTCCACGTGACAAAGAGATATCTCTGGCCCCTCTCAGTAATATAACATCCTAAATCTTGAAAGCATGTGACTAATGTGTTTAGTCATGGGAGATCCTATATTATGGAACGAGTAAAGATAACTTGATGGTAATGAGGTTGAACTATGTATGGTGATAATGATGATCAAATCTCGTGCAAGTCATATATCGCAAGACAAATTGATTTGGATACCGCATTAATTGAATCATCGACATCATGGTTCAACCTATAAAAGAACTTTGTTTAATGTATGGGATACTGGTTATTCATAGCAGAGGTGTCTCGATCATGTCTACATGTTCTAGAATCCATAGGGTCACACACTTAATGCTTTTATGTTGCTAGGGTTCATTGAGATAACAGATTGTGTAATCGAATGTTGTTTTGTAGTCTCGGATGGGGTCCTAAATATCATAAGGATCTTCAGAATGGTCCATAAATGGATAAAAGGTACATGGATGATGGTTTTTGGGTTCCGAGATAATATCGGGATGTTATTGAAATTTTTCCGAGAAATTCTAGAAGGATATAGATGGGGTCCACCTATCTGGAGAGCTGCATGGGCCAAGTGGTGGGCACCCAGGCCTAGATGGGCTAGGGAGCCACAGCTCTAGAGGCCCATGTTACTTCTCCTCCCCAAACCCTAGCTGCCAAGGAAAACCCTGGCTTGCATGGACGTATTCCTCCCTTGGTCGCCACCCTTCTCTTGGAGGAGGGGTCAGTGCTGGCTAGCCCACCTTCCCCCATGCCTATATATAGGGTGAGGTGTTGGAGGTACCACACCCCATTGTCTATTGACCGTCGCCCCCTCTCCCACTTCCACTTCCTCCCCCGTAGTCTCTTAGAAAAGCGGTGATGCTTTTCACCAAATTCACCACAACACCGTCGTGCTGCCAGGATATTGCGAGCTTCTTCTCTCTTTCTTGCTAGATTAAGAAGGAGGAGACGCTACCAATATGAACATATGGATACCATAGAGGTTCTGATCGTGTGGTGCTACATCATCTTGATCCAATGTCGTGTCGACTACATCAACCCCAATCTTTAGATCATAAACACTCGTGTTTCTTTGAGGGTAAGTAGATTGGATTGCTAGCTATGTACTAGCATCCCATAGATCTGATCTTTGGTTTTTATTCCACAATCTCGTAGGAAAATTTTGGTTTCCATGTAATGAATCCATCAAGGTAAGCCCTATACAAAGCTAAGATGAAAAGATAGAGCTTTGCTCTCTCATCCCTCCCCCGTTGGAGAAGACCTTGCAGGATAACAATGCCTCTAGATTTAATCTATGAGATGTCAAGGTGCTCTTCAAGTACATAGATCTTTGCTATTATGCACTCTATTGTGTTGATCTCTCCCTTTGGGTGTCTATCAATTGTATTCTGTTGACAATAGGATTATGTCCTCTTGCTTGCCAATCTTTCCTCTGACAGTATCTACCTTGTGTCTCTTCCACATGGATTATATTAGGTTGGTGGTTTAGGCCAAAGAGAGAAAACCAGGGGTGTGTGATGCATGTAAAATGCATCCATGAACTTTGCAATTTATTACTTGATATTCCAACATATTTTCAACATATATGGGGTATATTCATGTTTTATAATGATATTTGGGAATAATTCACACTTCCCATATTGTTTTGGAATTAACCCTGCCAAGGCAGAAAACCCCTATTTCAATGTTTATGACTTTCATGTACCCAAACGATGTCTAATTGACCTGAAACTTCACGGGACCTAGTATTTATCAGAACCAATAACAATGGGCCACAGATATATGAGAAAAGAAGACCGAGGAGGGAATGAGCTAACCAGCCGCGGCCAACCCCTTGGCCACGGCTGATGTGCTTGTTTGCCCCTCGAGAATCTGATGCCGTCGATTATTTCTCCTAGGCGAAGGTTCTGACCTAAAATCACGTATAAAAAGGTCTCTTGGCGATTCTAGAGAAGGAGCGCAGCAGAAGACAGAAACACAGAAACAAGGAGTCCTCAGAGAAGATTGAAGGGGGAAACACCGCCGGAATCGCATCTAGAGGGCTCCACCCCCTCCATCGTGTTCATCATCAACACCTACAGCAAGATCCTCTCCATCTCCCTACTTTAATCTCTTGGCAAACATGATGTGTGAAGCAATATATTATTTTCCCTTGGTCTATTGTGTCTCCATATCTTTGTTTGAGTAGTGAATTGTTATGGAAAAAGTGAAATAGTTCGTTTATTGGTTGCATACAGTGTTGTTATCTTTTATGATTGTCTTCTTGTATAATATATGAGTGCACACATATGTTGGGGAATGCATGTAAGGTGATCAACATAGTGTAATGGCGTCGGGAGGACCATGGAGGACAGAAAACAGTGGTCCAATCCAGAAAGTTACATTAGGGGGGATATATATCAGGGATCCTAGAGTTTATAGCTATGGTGTGATAATTATGTCTTAATAATTCCTATGTTTTCTTAGTAACATGGCATTAGGATCCATCATAAGAGTTGTGTATGCACATTTATTTGGATGCACCTAATAAAGGCTCCGTCCTGGAAGAAACAATAAACAACCAAACAAACGAATGAAATAAAAATTTCCTAAACATTTACTCCCTTAGAGAAACTTGCTACTTGAGGAACTTTATGCTTGAGAAAACTTTCCACCACTCCACTCCACTTCATTAGATCAATTTAACTTGCACTAGTTTACTTGTAGTTTCCACTAACACATACTTTATTTATTTTCTACCTATACCAAAACAAAACACACACTTAGATCCTAGCTTTGCATTGAAGGCCATATAAGAGGGTTATAGGGCTTTAGAGAATAGATAGTTTACCTTCAGCTCCTCGTGGGTTCGACACTCAAATACTTATCAAATTGTACTATGGTGGTCCCCTACACTTGGGGGTTATCTAGATACTTTTCTAGCACCATTGCCGGGGAGCGTAGTGCTAGGCTTCAATTCTTGCTTGCATTGCTAGTTTATTTTTAGTACCTTTTTCTTTTATATAAAACTAAAACCCAAAATAATTAGATGGATCGTTTTCACAAGATTAACCATGACATATATGATTTTTATGTCAAATATATTCTTTTGGGCACTAACCTTTTGGATGCAAGAGATAATGTTGAAAGTGTCATGGAAGGAGATGACAACATCCTAAGCTTGGGGATGTCCATGCCATCCCAAGGATAAGAGGAAAAGGAAGAACAAGTGGAGGAAGAATGGAGTAGGTACCCATCTCCTACACCCAACAATGGTAACGAGCACATTCTTATTAATGATGATGATCTTTCATTGTCTAGTAGTCCTCTATGTGGAACGATAATGACTAATATATGGGAGGATGAAAGTGATATAATTGAGTTAGATGATCCAATATTCTCATTATATGACTTGTCTTTATATGGTGAATCTATTCAAAACTATGAGATTAAGTTTGCTTTTGATGCTTGCAACTATTATGGGAGAGGAAGAGATAAGAGCCCTCTTTATATTTCTATGTTATTTAAAATGCAAGCTACTGATCATTATATGCATCGGATACCATAACCTTGCTGCTATTTATTCACATATAAAATGCCAATGCATAGGAAGAGAGTTAGACTTAAAATTTAGGGATATCTATTTTCGTGACCTCGGTTCGTTAGTTGTACTCAGTTTTCCCCAGCCGCTTAGTTTTTCCTTACTTTTCCCCTCTATTCTAAAACCCTCACAGGCGCTCGAAAGGGGGGATGCCGTCAAGTAAAAGGCTTGACCGTTAGATACTGACCGGCGGGACCGCGTTGGGGTGGGTCGTGCATTGAGCGTTACATTATGTCGCCTTGACCGTTACATGCTGACAAGTGGGCCGCAATGGGACGGGTCTTGCATACATGGTGAAGGGAGGGGCCGCATGGAGACACGTCGGACCAGCCATTCTCGCTCACCAAAAGCATTCGTTTCCCCCGTGCTTGGAATAGCTCCCACACCGCCCCTCTGCTCCCTCGCCGCCGTGCCTTCCTACCTTATGTCGTCCTCGGCTGCCGAGCCACCCCCTCCCTCTAGCCGCGGAGCCACTCCACCTCCGGCTCCGCTCCCGCCCCCGCTAGATCTACCCCTTTCACGGAATAGTATGCAACGCCAGCTGGTATACCGGTCCTCCCCATCGAGGGTGGAGAAGATAAGGTGGAATCGGAGGGATCTAATGCATGGGTTCCATCTGGGTAAGCATTATTTCCCTCTATGGATTGATTATGGGAATTAATTGAGCATGAATCGCTTGTGCTCAGCTAACTGCCTTGCTTTTCGAATTTTGGCTGGCAGTTAGACTAGATACTAGCATAATCCGTGGTTGTGAACAGTATCTCTCTGGATTTTACTTCCCAGCGGTGGTTGCAACCTCCATAACTCTCAGAGATTTGAAAGATAAAATATATTCTAAATTCCCCTGGAGCAATGGCGGTTTAGTTGATTTTCAATATTTCAACATTAGCGAGCAAAGATTGCTTCCACTAACTAGTGAAGCTGATCTGGTAATGCTTTTCTCTTTGAATGCTACCGAACGTTTTGGTTGAATTCGTCTCCATGTGCAACCTAAAGTTGAACATACGGGAAAGAGGTTTAAAGCATCATCTAGTGGTCAGGCATCATCAGGTGGTCGGGCATCATGTGTCTCTGCTGTCTCTACTAATAGTGTGCGCCCCGTGCTCCTCGTAGGTCCACAACAGTACCATCTGTTCGCACTACGAGTTTAAGCCAAATCGCTCGTGCGACCGATGTGGCCAAATCACAAAGCAGAGCCTGACGAGGGAGAGCCTCCACTAGATGATGAGGATGAGTTGATGTTTCCTGAATTGGTAGATAGATTCAGTAAATAGGCACTAGAGGATCAAAACACAGAGGAAATGGCCCACGGTGCCAGATTTGATGACACTGATGATGAAGACACGAGGAGAACAGTGACAGTCTTGTTTTAGCCAAGTACGATGTGAGGACTTGCTAGTAATTGAGTGGGACAGGAATGATCCTAAGATTTCAGAAGGCAGCATATTTGAAACGATGTGGGACTGTCGTAATGCCCTTACTACATATTGCATCTAGACCGATAATGATTATGATGTTATTAAGAGTGAGCCAGCAAGGTTCATAGTGAAGTGCCCATACAAGAGGTGTAGGTGGACGATGCATGCATCCACTATGCTCAGGAGAAGTTTTGTTCAGGTATTACAACCAGTTGTGTATTTTAGATCATTGTGTAGAGTTTGTTAACTATACCTGACATTTTCATTATGTTTCAGATAAAAAGTAACCGGTTCGAACATTCTTGTCCACCTCAAGGGGGATAACCAAAGGACAAAACAAAACTAGCAAAAACTAGGTGGTTGGCAGATGCAATCATGGATTGGATGAGAGCAAACCCATCACTTGGTGCAACAACGCTCATAAAAGAAGTTTTTGAAACTTTTAATATTATAGTACCTAACATGAGGATGTTCTATGCAAAGGAAATGGCTCTTGATAGGATCAATGGTCCATGGAATGAAAGTTTTCAATTGCTTTACAGCTTCAAAGCTGAAGTGGAGATGGCTAGTCCAGGTAGTGTTGTACAGATAGACATGCATAAAGTTCAGTACAAAATAAGAGGAAAGACAAAGGAGAGGGAGTGCTTTAGAAGGGCTTTTGTTTGTTTCAAAGCTTGCTGGCAAGGGTTTCTGGATGGTTGTGGGCCTTATTTGGCCGTGGATGCAACAGCTCTTCATGGCAGATTTACTACTGAAGTTGATGGCCACAACTAGATGTTCCCTGTTGCTTTTAGAGTTTTGGGGATTGGGTCAGAGGAAAGTAGGACTTGGTTTCTACAGAATTTGCGTGACCTTATAGGTCATCCACCAGGACTTACTATCCACACGGATGCTTGAAAAGGTTTGGAGAAAGCTTTAGAAGCAGTATTCCTCGAAGTGGAGCATAGGGAATGTATGCGGCACTAAGTGCGGAATTTTACAAAAAAATTCAAGGGTAAAGTTTATAATGACAACCTATGGCCAGCTTCATACACATGCAACATTCTGTATCATTTGGAAGTGTTGTATAAACAAAAACCTGCGGTGAAGGATTACTTGGATGCACATCATGAAATGGTGTGGTCAAGAAGACAATTCAATGAAATTTGCAAGATAGACTATGTGACAAGTAACCTTGCAGAGACTTTCATGCAAAGGTCAATTCATTGAAAGGGCTTATGTTGTGGCAAATATTTGATGAGATTAGGCAGATGATCATGATAAAGATCGATTTGCATCAAAGAATTGCATCAACAGTATATGTTGGCCATCTCATCCTCCCATCTTTGATTAAGGCTTTGCACGCCAGGGCAAAACAATTGAAGATGAAATGCATTAGAAGAGGAATGGAGGCTGAGGTAACATACACTGACAGTAAAGATAGGCAATGGAGGTATCTAGTGAGTTTGGATGATAGGACATGCCATTGCAGGCAATGGTAGCTCCGTGGGAAACCTTGCATACATGCATTGTTTTTATGGGTGTTCTAGGATGTGAAGAGGGTGAAGTTCATCAGTACGTGTCGGAGTATTTCTCTGTTGCCAAATTTAGGGCAGCATATGCTCAGAATGTTCCAGCCTTGTTAGGAAAAGACCAATGGATGGAAGTGAATCCAGGCTTCAAGCTATACCCTCCAGTTTTTACTATACCAACAGGTAGGCCAAGGAAGAATAGGATGAGATCTAGTGCAGAGGGTGGTGCACCACCTCAATGATGTAAGTGCAAACATTGTGGCATCCTAGGGGACATTGCTAGGCTTTGTAAAAATGTAGTGGACCCATCTTATGAAATGGATGATTAGGCGGGAGCAACAAATGCAAATGAGAATGAAGTATTTGAACGAGAGGAGAATGAACCAATGGATACATTGCAGGTTGAACCAACAGATTGAGAGGAGATTGAACCAAATGCATGGGAGATTGAACCAAATGCAGGGAGATTGAAACAAATGCAGGGGATATTGAACCAATGGATTGAGAGGAGATTGAACCAAATGAAGGGGAGATTGCATCAAATACATGGGAGATTGAAGCAATTTATTCATTGGAAGCAGATTTCAAAAGTAAAGGAGTTACACAAGAGGATATTGAAGAAATGGTGCCAATGCATTTTGAACCGTATGAACCAATGAATCGAAACATGGTTGAACCAATTGTACGACAGACTGAAGCACTTGATTCATTGGATGCAGAGAAAAAGAACAAAGGGAACAAATGGAAGAATTTGATGGTGGACTCCAAGAATATTCTAGCCAGGATCACCCGGAACAAGGTGGTGAACTCCGAGAATATTCCAGCGAAAAACACTAGGAGCAAGGAAAAAAATGAAGATGAATTATTAATTTGAATTTGTATGATGAATTTGAACTACTGTCAATGTTTGTAATGAATTCGAAGTGTGACGCTCCCAAGTTTGTATGTTGGATAACCCCATAATGTATGTGTTATTGCAAGTTTCTATTGTCATCCACCTAGTTGCTTAGCACTGCTTAGTTTTGCCCTCAACATGTGGTCAACACATGGGGTTTAGCTAGTTCATGGCTTAAACCATAGCAAACATTGACCAATTGATCCAAAATTTGGCACACGTGTGTATCCTGGATTTATTTACCATATGAAATTGGAAATTTTGGATTTACTTGAATCATCCATATTTTTCTTTTTCTAAGTGATTAAATTCAAATAAATGGTTTTAGGGTTAGTTTAATTCAAAAGAGAAGTCAAAACATAGTGCAACCTTCACATGGAGTCTTGTTATGTTACCTACAACCTAGCATGAATAATAAAGGAAAAGAAAATAAAGAGAAATGCACTTCTTCTCTAAACCACTTCTTAAATCCTTCTTGGAATGAGCTACTAGGTATGAAGATGCATGGCTTTCTACTCAATCAACCTCCAAAATAACCCATCCCAAAACATACTTTTTCTAAATGAGGCCAAATTTGGCACACTTGTGTATCTTTGAGTTGCAAACAATATAATGTCAGCGAAGATGGATTATTTTGTTCAAATAACACATTTTACATTTGTTATGCGAAAAGCTTGAATTTCCCGTAGTCATTTTTTATCTGAGCGCCCTTGTTTTCCTTAGCTCTACTCAGTTTTCCCCTCCCGCTTAAGTTTTCCTCAGTTTCCCCTCCCGCTAAAGTTTTCCTCACTTTTCGCCTCTCTCATGTGTCAGTTTGTCTGTGCTCTGATTAGTCGAGATGTATGTCACACGGATCTTGGCCAACCACCATTGGATACATTATGATCTGACGGGCTAGAGGTCTCTCTCTCCCGATGGGCGCACCTAACCTTGTACTACTAGGAGAGCCTGATAGGCTGGATGTCTCTCCCTCCCTTTTCCTGACGCACGTATACCAGCCGCATCAACTAGCACTCATTGTGGCTGCGCTCTAATTGGTCGAGATGTATGTCTCACGGATCTTGGCCAACCATCATTGGATACATCATGATTCGACGGGCTGGAGGTATCTCTCTCTCGATAGGTTATGGAGAGGAGAGCCCAATGGGCTGGATGTCTCTCCATCCCTTTCCATGTCGCACGTATACCAGCCACACCTTCCTCCCCTCCTCTGGACGTACGGCAGCGCGGCAGTCCGAACGGCGTGCGGCGGCGCGGATCTAAGCGCGGTGATCCGAACGGCGTGCGGAGGCACGAAACTAAGCATGACAGTCCAAACGGCGTGCGGAGGCATGGACCTAAGCGTGGCGGTCGGAACGGCGTGCGGCAGCGCAGACCTACGCGTGGGGGTCGGAACGGCTTGCGGCAGCACGGATCTAAGAGCAGCTGCTAGAACGGCGTGCGGCGGTGAGGATCTAGCCGTCTGAAATTTCTATCTCTATCTGTTGCACTTCCGTTCACATCATCAGATCCGTCGCTGATGAAAGACACCGATGGAAGCCATCATCCGCAACATCAGTGCAATGGTGGTGGTGTAACACCCCAGCATTAGGATCCAACAAAGGGTAGAAATAGGAATCTAAGTTTGTGCATGCATGCATCTATAAAAATCAGAGTAAATTTTTCGCCAAACAAAAAACTAAAGAGATCAGAGTTCTTTTCACTAACTAGAGGTAGGAATAGCTCTTGTTAGTGATTTCTATGCATTTTGACATGACCTTTAGGAATTATTAAGTCTTTGGGGAGGTTACTTTGAATTCAAATTTGAAATTTAAATCAATCTGAAAATATTTGAAATTTAGAAGTTAGTAATATTGAATTGTTTTCCAAAATACCTTATTAACATTGTTTGATTATATTATAGATATAGTAAACAATAATAAGGATTAAAGACAAGGAAAATTAAATAAGAAATGAATTCTTATTTCTTAATTCCATAATAAGATTACAACTAGTGATAAATACATCATGAGTAGAAGATTACAAAGAATAGAAATAAAACTTTATTAACTTATAATAATATATTTACAAGATTCTTTACAAAAAGAATAAAAAGAAGGTTACAATTAAAACCTATACTACCTATCTACTCCTATACTAAATCTTGTATGTCCAGATCTTGTTCCTGCAAATAAGATAAACAACTAAAAGGAAAATAAAGGGTTAGTTAGTTAATTTTACTCGCAGTGGTGAACAGTGAAATGCATTGTTCATGTTACATCACAGAGTAATAAAAGAGGGGCAAGTTTCACCAGGACAGTAACTAGTAAAAGGGTAGCAGGTGAAGATATTTTCACTTGAATTGATCCACACAACCAGACCACACAACCATACAACTTAGTCACCAAAATGCATGGAGTGTGCTGTCAAGCCAGCAGCAGCAGTACAAGCACTCACACAGAGCACCAAGTCGAAGCATAGTTACAGGAACTCATTTCTCCTTCTCAAGCACACACTCAGAACTCACTGAGCTTGCCAAAACCTTAACAAAACCACCAGCCAGTTTACCAAATCAACCACCAGTTCACCACAAGATGGTAACATAAGGAGGGGGTGGAGCAGATGGATAGCAAGGCCAAGTACAAGATCACAGGAGCAGCACCAGGAGGTGCAGAGCTAGATCAAGTCAGCAAGCACAAAATAAAAAGATCAGACCAGGAAGCACAAGATAACAAGATCAAGCCAGCAAGCAACACCACAACCTCACCAGCCATCTAGTAGTGTGGTGAGTACACATAAAACCATCACATGATCAAATCATCATAGATTAAATAGAGCATGTGTTGTTTTATATGATCTTCTTAGAAAAACACCCAAGTGAGCTGTATATCCATCCTAGAAGAAAAAAAAGCCAATGATAAATCTTTACAAGCTACTACCAAGATATCAACCTTTGCATCACTGATCTTGGAGAGAAATCTCTAGTTTCATAACTAGATACACATGCATCCTTGAATAAACATTTCTAGGCACATCCTATGGATGGTAGCATCTCAGAAATGACACACCTTAAAACTTTATCTTAAATAGTAAGGATCCACCTTATTATTCTTATAACAGCCTATCAAATCATTTTCCTAAGCACTGTAGGACTGATACTTAGAGGTATCCATCACATATCATCAAAGAAGTAAAGCAGCAAGTGAAAATAGCTACTTTTCTGTAGCTTTGCCTCAGACCAGCATCACAGGATAATCTATCCAATAGAAGGATCTACAACTCTCGGGTACAATAGAACATAAATAAAAAACAACCCAATATTGAGAAAAAGCCTGTGTGGCACTCAAATGAGGGTGTCACAAGGGCCTATCCTAACCAAGTAGTTTCTACCAGGGATTCCATAATCCAATGTTGCAATAGAACATCTAATCATTTTCCTAACATAACAATTAGGAATCATATTTGATATATCTGAATCTTATAATAGGAAAGTATTAGAGAGTAATTGGATTAAATATCCAACTCCAATTCTTTCATACCAAAGCATATCAACAAGAACCAGAGAGCTAATCTCAACCCAGATCATCGCCATAATACATGACAGTAAGTAAAGTTCAGTTAACAGACTATTGACAGAAACATCTGTCAACACTGAGAACCACAGTATAACAGTGAGTCATACACAGCTAGATTCAGTAGGAAACCACCTTAGATAAACATGGCATCAAGGGATGAACCCTAGCACAAAGGGATGAACCCTAGTGCTGTGGATAGATGTAATTAGGGTTCATACATGGCCATCACCCAGAGAGTAACAAGGTAAGTTAGAGAGTCTGAAAGGGAGAGAAGAGGAACTCACCTATGGTCCTCGCTAAAGTTAGAAGAGGAAGCAGAACCACCAGCGAGCGCACACGACGGCACGGGGAGCACCTGAGGGCACTGCAACCCGCCAAGCCATGGCACGACGGCCACATCCACACAGGTAGCAGCGGCGACACCACAAGACCCCCAGAAGCCCAGCCCAACACAACATCCATCGCTGATGAAAGACACCAATGGAAGCCATCATCCGCAACATCAGTGCGATGGCGGTGGTGCCGACAGTGGTCATCGATGCGAAGACGACTGAAGCCATCATCTGCCCATACTTCTTGGAGTACACATACGGCAGGGAGGGCAGCTAGCTCACCGTCCACTTAAAATTGGGACAAATTTAAGCCCAATTTGAATCAAAATTTTATGACTTAATATATATGTATGATTTGAATAAATTTGACATGTGTTTGAGCCGTGAGACCTGTGGATATGCTCTAAAGCTGATTCATAAGTAGTAGTACTTGCTTTGACAATCTATGGTGGGCTTGTATAAATTTGATCGAAATATGTATGATTTGAATCAAAATTGATATGTATTTGAGCAGTGAGGATGGTGGATATGCTCTAAAGTTGATTCATAGGTAGTACTCCCTCCGATCCAAATTAGTTGATTTAGATTTGTCTAGATTCAATTATATCTTGATGAATTTGAGTCAACTAACTTGGATTGACAATCTTAGCCACTAATTTGGCATGGGGAATGGATGTTGCCGCTAACGCTGCAACTCTACATGGCAGCCACGATGGCAGCGATAAAATAGTCAAAACTGATAGGCCCCAACTTGACCCTCTAGGCATTTGGCACGCCAACTCTGGGCAGCTAGATCCAATGGCAAGCAACTCGGACCTTGCAATGCATTCTCTCAAGAACTTTGAGACCGCTAGATCCAATGGCAAGCAACTTGGGACCGCAATGCATTCTCTCGACCACTTTGGAACCGCTAGATCCAATGGCAAGCAACTCGGGCACCACAATGCATTCTCTCGACAACTTTGGGACCGCAAAGTGACTAAATTAGCAGGAACTCACAACCATCTATTGAATAACAATTCTACTCTCTAAATTAGCTATCTATTCAACTAATCATTACACGTGCCACCCTTCACCACAACTGCATACTGTAACTGCGAGGACGTGGATGACAACTACTAAAACTGCACACATGAATCTACTATCCCCTCCCTCCCTTGAAGTTCATCTTTTAGATTTTCTACCACTTGATCAGATACGTCAAGATCAGCCTTAGGTGTCAACTTCTCTTTGCAAATAAGCTCTAAATTCTTCCTCGACAGTAGACTTCAGCTCGAATATCAATAGGTTTTTACATGCCAATTCATCACCTAACTTGGCAACCATCTCATCCAAATCCATCCTATGGATAGACCACTAGGTTGATTCATCTTGGTATCCAATGTACAATGGATCATCGACCTGCATAGCACACTGTAAAAATCCGAAAACAAACCAAATTGGAATCAGTCTGACAGGCCATGTCAGCACTTCAAATTCAACGGTAGTACAAAGAGAAGGAGCTACATGCACTTCCAGCGTGGTAGGAGAATGCGAATATGGCCACGACATGATCGATTCCCCACCCTCGCCAGTGTACCCGCCACGACCAGACACTGCGGACTAATTTGCACCTACAATATCGAGAAAATTACGGGAACCGAATCGATTAGGGTGGGCGGAGCAAGATCAGAGGTCTTACCAAGCACTACTAGCAATTGCTGCGACTCTTCATCGAGCTATGGCGGCACAACTAAATCCCGGTCATCGTGGGCGGCGGATCTACCTGCGGTCGGTACTGCCTCAACGTACAATGCGTGCGGACAAAACATGTGTCGGAGCCGTGGTTGAGGTGCAGCGCGGTAGTCCGTCTGATACCGTCGTAGGACAGATCTGGCGACGCTCCGACGCACCGACAATGGCTGCTCTATCCGCCGGTGGGATAGGAGCTGCTCGGGGCTAGGGGCTGGGAGCGGATGAGAGAGAGAGAGAGACGACATGTCATACACGACCCCACCTACCAAGTTTTGCATATTTGCCAATTTTGCATATCTGGCAAACTTTTTCTTTGAAATTTGCATATTTGCCACATGACCACCACATGTTAGTGACACACAAAATGGCAAATATGCAAGTTACAAAGTAAAACGTGGCAAATATTCAAATCCCCCCTCTAGCCTCACATGACAGCCCTACCGGTTATTGCGTACGACGGCCCAATAGAACGGCTCCACATAGTGGCCCCATCGTTCATTGGCTTCGACGGCTCCATAGAACGGCCCCATCTGTCATTGGCTACACCGACCACACAATCAGAAAAAATGGGGCTCACAAGTCAGCGAGAGATGGATGGCTGGTCCGCCGTGTATCCTAGCCCCACCTGACAACATGTAACGGTCGAGGCGATGTAACATAATGTAACACCCTCAAATCGGCCATATGCAAGTTTTAGCCCTTTCCGCCAAACCCGCATAGAAACGATTCAAGGACGCCCACCAGGCACTTTCGTGCGGGTGGAAAATGAAGTAATACATTACACAACAGTCCTTGATAGGACCCACAGAACAGATATATATATACAACACGACTCCATGAGTCAAGAATACAGATATACAATACAAAGATCCAAATCACCTTGAAATCGATAGGGCGTCCGACTACGGACAAGATGCAAAAGGGGCTAAGAGCCCTGAAGAAGAACCAATGGCGTCCATAACCCTGCCCAGGCCAAGCCGGAAGGGTAACCCTGCTAACGACGTCAAACCTGCTAAAACAAAAGGGGTGCCGACAAAGGGCAAAGAAAAAAGAGGAGCGTCAGTACTGAGGACAGTACACGGCGAGGCTAGAATTCGGCGGCTCTCGCCTACATAGGTATGGTGGACTGAAGCGGCAGCATAGCAGCACTAAACAACCTATAGAGACCTATTCGGATCCCACCAGAGACTACACCAAACATACCCATCCTGGTATTTCCCCCAAGACCAAACGAGGAAGTCAGACCGAGGAACTCACACGGTTGTCAATTTTACTCATTCCATTTTAGTTGCATCACTTACTATTCGGATATAGATAGCATGAGTCATCCGGATAGCATAAGTAGTGGGCAGTTTTTAGTTAACATTCTGTTGTAGTTGGAACATTTACTAGTCAGATATATTTGTCCTGAGGAATCCCAAAACCCAGCATTTTGTTGGCACTTTTATCACATTCCATTGGAGTTGCAATACTTACTAGGCAGGTATAGCATGTCACGAAACAACCCAGATCCACCAGTTGTTGGCATTTTTTAATATCCATTCCGTTATAGTTGCATCTGATTACTAGTCACATATTAAGTCAAATTTATAGCACTACTTTAGTTATGCTTGTCTATGATCGAGATACTGTGCTCCAAGTCGTCCATAACCGCGGACACGGCTTTCAGAAAGTTTTACCCTGCAGGGGTGCACAAATAGCAACACACACTCGATCAACCTCGGAAAAACCAAATCAAAACCCAACGAGGCATTCACGACAAAGCGATCAGAGGATTCAGAAATATTTCAGGGGGCCACCCCACTAAGCTACCCGCAACGAAGTTGGCCGGCTCCAGAACAGACCCAGGGTTTGTGTGGACGATTGTAAACGACTGGGAACCCGAAAGTGTGACTGGGCTTGTCGATACAGCGAAAACGTGTCACGATCCTAAACAGTACAGGTGCTCCGCGCACAATCGTAAATAAAGCAGTAACATGGCATAAGTACAGGATAGAAATAAAACCCCAAACTACTTTGTGGCCCCAAGAAATAGAAATGAATCAAGCTCTGGCTCAGGGGGGTCCATAAGGCCTCCCGGATGTGGATAGTGCGAAAAATCAAGGAATAGGTATCAAGTACTCGGGGTCCTATGGGACACAAGTGAGCGTGGAAGAACCAAATAACATCTATTGCCCACCGATGCCTCTACATTAGTTATAGCTAGCATTTTAATAGTTGTAATTAAAGTCATGATCATCTCCACCAATAAACATCTCCACCAATAACCATCTGCCAGCATTCCAACAACTGTGGTACTTGACAACACGAGATCGCACCAGAGCAAGCAACTATGACTCGCAAGGCCAGCTCTCTACCAAACACGGGTAATAGGAGGTGTCCAAGGCAATATAGAGGCTGCACGGGATATAACCGGGGTACCGAAACTAAAGCATCGCGACACGGATAGCAATAGATCAACAGGAGGAAATAAAGACTTTAAATGCAAAATAGGTAGAAGGGGGAGAGATGCTCGCCTGGGAAACACTGCCGAAGGTTCATATCCAGAGAACTTGTCGATACTCGCTTCAACTCATCGGCCTAATCCGCGAAGAAGCACACACTAGAAGAAACACCAGATGCAATATTTAATACTACGGTAGAAGATCCGGAATGCTTTATGATATGATGTAGATGCGATGCAATTAGGCAATATTAAGCAGAACTGGGTTCCCGATAATTAATTGCACGGTTCAAGTTATTTAACTACCCTGCAATTTAAATGTTGAATTAACAAGGCGAATCATGGCATCGGTTCGCTAGGAAATTTAAATGGAGTCCGGAATAAGACAAACATATCCCGCAGATGGACCCCATATTTAATTTAGGTGATCCGACTACTTAACCCAACCCACCAGATGACATGTATGCAAGCATGATCAATTTATATGCAACAGTTTATATATAGCATTTATAAAATAGAGGCTCGAAAAGGGGTCACACATCTGGGTTCTGAAGATCTTGGTTCCATGGGTCCGGGGTTCGACAGGTTCGACGGGGATCGGCGAGGTTCGGATACAAGATGGAGAACTTGTCGTGTCGTGACGGAGAACTTGGATTCCAAGCGATCGACCTTGTCGTCGATGGCGAACTTGAGTGGATCGGGTACCGGGGGTCTTCGGGTCTATGTAGGAGATCTTGACGCCTGTGAAGAAGAACACGGGTTCGGAAGAAGGTCTTGGCGTTCCGACGGATCGGTCCCCGGGGACGAAGAACTTGGCATCCGAGAGACGATCTTGTCACATATGCGGTCGTCGGGTCGTGTCGTCGATCTTGTCGTTTCACGGCGGAGATCTTGGCGTCCCAGGTCTCGGCGTCTTCGGATCCGAGAGGAAGAACTTGGCGTATCCGTGTCGACGACCTCGGTGTTCTGCGGTGAAGTGCTTGCCATTCCGGGATGGAGAACTCGGCGCTCCGGGAAGAAGGTCTTGCGGTTTCCGTGTCTTCGGGTCCATGAAGGAGTGCTTCCGGGGGTTCTCGGCGATCTTCGAGTTCCATGAAGGACTCGTCACTCGGACTCGATGGCCGTTGGCGGGCTTGGTGTATCTTGTCGGTCCTTTTGTCGATCAACCTTGACACGGTGCTTGTCTACTTGTCCAACAGGAGGTAGCCTCATTGCGCTCTCCGCAGCATCTCCACCCTGCCGCTAGTCTCAAATTAGGCCAGGGATACCTCTTCATTCTGTACGTGCCGTAGTTGTACATCAAGTAGCTGTAGCACATGTTCTTCACATCAACGCTGAGGACACCACATCACAAACACCCTATCGGCACGTCGCCACACGACCTCAACACTAGCACTCGTACAGTGACAGGGAGGCCATGGGCAAGGTCAAGCACTAGAGGCGGCCACGGCGGCAGAGGCAAGGCCGGAGAAGATCTCGAGGTGACACTCGGAAGGAGGACGGACAAGGCGAATGGCTCCCACGATGGCGGCAGGAAGCCTACGAGCAGAGGCAAGAGGCGGACGGCGCGGTGCGCAACCACGAGGTGGTGGCAGGCGGTGCCGAGGTCAAGCGCCGGGCGACGGGGCTTAGACGGCAGGCGCGGTCCTCGCGCACAGGCGGGGGAGCGAGAGGACGGAGCTTCTGGGTGGTGGCGAGGGGTTCATCAGAGGAGGTCGCGCCCACTGCTGCTCGCGGGGCCTGGCGGAGCTTGAGGAGAGGAGACGGTGCAGGGGCAGGCGGACGAGGCCAGGGGTTGCTTGAACGGCGGCAGGCGGATTTGGCGGCAGAGACGGTGGTGATGCGGGGAGGTGCAGAGGTGCTCCAGGCGGAGAGGAGCCGTGACGGCCAGTGAGGAAGGAGGCGAGCCGAGAAGGGGAAGCTTCCAGGGTCGACGGGCCAGCGCCTGGCAACATCGGTGGGCTGGCGGCGCTCGCGATTGATGCAGGGGAAGGCGGCGGTGCAACGAGGGGGGTCGTGGGGTGGCGGCGTATGGTAGCAAGCCAGGGAGAGAGGAGACGGGGTTGGTGGTGGGGATGGGTCGTGCGAGAGGAGTGGTGGGGCCAGGGGTCGCGGGGATCGAGGGGAGAAAGCGGACGCGGGGCGCATCGGTCGGGGGTGGGTCCAGGCTGGCGGCAGGCGCAGGTGGGAGCGCGGGAGCGTGCATGCAAGTGGCGTGGGGATTTGGCGTGGGGTTGGTGAGTGGCGCGTGCATTGGTTCTGGGGGCAGGCGGGTGGAGGCGTGTCTGGGTGGGGTGGCAGGTGCGGGGCATGTGGTTGGGCGGTGGTTGTGGGGTTTGGGGCCCGGGGCAGAGAGAAGGAGGCGACAGGGGTGAGAGGGAGGAGAGGCGAGGTGGAGGGGGGGTTCGGTGAGGTGGCGGCCAGGGATAGGCTCAGGTGAGGTGGCTGGTTGGGGGACGTGGCTGGCGGGGTGTTGTGGTATGCGGCTGGGTGTGTGGCTGTGTGGGTGGGGGTTGGTTAGGATTAGATTAGGTTTTAGTTAGGGCTTGGAGGTGGCCGGCTGGGCTTTCGGGCCTGCCGGGTTGCCTCCTAAAAATAATCAAATAGTTTTATTTATTAAAAACAAGGCTTTTGCAAACCGTATTTAGACGAACCAAATTATTCCGGAGGCCCGGGTTTTGTATTTGAATAAAGGCTAGGTATTTAGAAAACAGAAAAAGGGTTTTTCGAAAATAGTTTCAGACAACAGATGCATGATGATGACGATGCTCAAATGCAATGTGGCATGATGACATGAGCATGCGGTCATGATGATGCAATGCAAAAAAACAATGCGATTTTCTAGTAGTGGTTTTTGCGGGATGCCACAATTCGACACCACTAACAATGGATCTCGCCCTCGAGATCCGCCTCATGGTACCGGAAAGAAGGTCAGCGATCTGCATCTTCTCGCTTCGTGTAGATCCTCACGACACCACTAACAAAGATTCCTTCTACGTCTTGAATCGGCGACACCACCAACAAGGGGTCGTTGCTCGCGTTCGTTGAGAGAACACTCCGGAGAAACAAAGACGAAGATAAAGGTCCCAAAAGATAAGGCCACCTTTAACTTCCGTGGAAGGAGTGAAAATTGCATTGATCCTCCAATTCAATGTGCAAAGCGAATGTTAAGAGTAGTGGTATGGTAGCTACTCCACCCCGCACTCAAAGCATTACTCTGTGCATGGACAAAAGAATCGTGCAACCAACTCTCAGAATTCAGACTGAAGATCTTGACAAGCGATGTCCGGAGAACAAAGGAATGATCCAGAATCTGCATCGGATCTGGCGTAGATGACGTCGCGTCGGAAAACACCGGAAGGCACAAACAAGGAACAAAGAATGGTACCACAGATAAAGGATCACTCCGATAGCATGTAGACCGGATGTAGAAGCACCGTTACCAAAGGAGGAAGCGAAACCCTGAAGTTACTACGGAAACCCGACCACGAGATTTCCTGGACTCGAAGAAAGGGAAGAGAGCTGATTCAAAACACGCAAGGGTAAGAGGAGAATAGCATAGGGGTAAGGAGTAAAACAGACCTAATCAGATCTATCCAACCGATTTTGCAAAATAGTTTTGACCCTCTAGATCGTCCATTAGCTAGGTTATCCTACAGGCTGGACTTGTGGGGGTATCACAACTGCTGAGCTCTGATACCACTCTGTAACACCCTCAAATTGGCCCTATACAAGTTTTAGCCCTTTCCGCCAAACCCGCATAGAAACGATTCAAGGACGCCCACCAGGCACTTTCGTGCGGGTGGAAAATGAAGTAATACCATTACACAAAAGTCCTCGATGGGACCCACAGAACAGATATATATATATACAACACGACTCCATGAGTCAAGAATACAGATATACAATACAAAGATCCAAATCACCTTGAAATTGATAGGGCGTCCGACTACAGACAAGATGCAAAAGGGGCTAAGAGCCCTGAAGAAGAACCAATGGCGTCCATAACCCTGCCCAGGCCAAGCCGGAAGGGTAACCCTGCTAACGACGTCAAACCTGCTAAACAAAAGGGGTGCCGACAAAGGGCAAAGGAAAAAGAGGAGCGTCAGTACGGAGGCCAGTACACGGCAAGGCTAGAATTCGGCGGCTCTCGCCTACATAGGTATGGTGGACTGAAGCGGCAGCGCAGCAACACTAAACAACCTATAGAGACTTTGTGAAACTGGCGGCTATTAGAGAGGGATAAGAAAGACCTATTCGGATCCCACCTGAGACTACACCAAACATACCCATCCTGGTATTTCCCCCTCGAGACCAAACGAGGAAGTCCGACCGAGGAACTCACACGGTTGACAATTTTACTCATTCCATTTTAGTTGTAGCACTTACTATTCGGATATAGATAGCATGAGTCATCCGGATAGCATAAGTAGTGGGCAGTTTTTAGTTAACATTCTGTTGTAGTTGGAACATTTACTAGTCAGATATATTTGTCCTGAGGAATCCCAAAACCCAGCATTTTGTTGGCACTTTTATCACATTCCATTGGAGTTGCAATACTTACTAGGCAGGTATAGCATGTCACGAAACAACCCAGATCCACCAGTTGTTGGCATTTTTTAATATCCATTCCGTTATAGTTGCATCTGATTACTAGTCACATATTAAGTTAAATTTATAGCACTACTTTAGTTATGCTTGTCTATGATCGAGATACTGTGCTCCAAGTCGTCCATAACCGCGGACACGGCTTTCAGAAAGTTTTACCCTGCAGGGGTGCACAAATAGCAACACACACTCGATCAACCTCGGAAAAACCAAATCAAAACCCAACGAGGCATTCACGACAAAGCGATCACAGGATTCAGAAATATTTCAGGGGGCCACCCCACTAAGCTACCCGCAACGAAGTTGGCCGGCTCCAGAACAGACCCAGGGTTTGTGTGGACGATTGTAAACGACTGGGAACCCGAAAGTGTGACTGGGCTTGTCGATACAGCGAAAACGTGTCACGATCCTAAACAGTACAGGTGCTCCACGCACAATCTTAAATAAAGCAGTAACATGGCATAAGTACAGGATAGAAATAAAACCCCAAACTACTTTGTGGCCCCAAGAAATAGAAATGAATCAAGCTCTGGCTCAGGGGGGTCCATAAGGCCTCCCGGATGTGGATAGTGCGAAAAATCAAGGAATAGGTATCAAGTACTCGGGGTCCTATGGGACACAAGTGAGCGTGGAATAACCAAATAACATCTATTGCCCACCGATGCCTCTGCATTAGTTATAGCTAGTATTTTAATAGTTGTAATTAAAGTCATGATCATCTCCACCAATAAACATCTCCACCAATAACCATCTGCCAACATTCCAACAACTGTGGTACTTGACAACACGAGATCGCACCAGAGCAAGCAACTATGACTCGCAAGGCCATCTCTCTACCAAACACGGGTAATAGGAGGTGTCCAAGGCAATATAGAGGCTGCACGGGATATAACTGGGTACCGAAACTAAAGCATCACGACACGGATAGCAATAGATCAACAGGAGGAAATAAAGACTTTAAATGCAAAATAGGTAGAAGGGGGAGAGATGCTCGCCTGGGAAACACTGCCGAAGGTTCATATCCAGAGAACTTGTCGATACTCGCATCAACTCATCGGCCTAATCCGCGAAGAAGCACACACTAGAAGAAACACCAGATGCAATATTTAATACTACGGTAGAAGATCCGGAATGCTTTATGATATGATGTAGATGCGATGCAATTAGGCAATATTAAGCAGAACCGGGTTCCCGATAATTAATTGCACGGTTCAAGTTATTTAACTACCCTGCAATTTAAATGTTGAATTAACAAGGCGAATCATGGCATCGGTTCGCTAGGCAATTTAAATGGAGTCCGGAATAAGACAAAGATATCCCGCAGATGGACCCCATATTTAATTTAGGTGATCCGACTACTTAACCCAACCCACCAGATGACATGTATGCAAGCATGATCAATTTATATGCAACAATTTATATATAGCATTTATAAAATAGAGGCTCGAAAAGGGGTCACACATCTGGGTTCGGAAGATCTTGGTTCCAGGGGTCCGGGGTTCGACGGGGATCGGCGAGGTTCGAATACAAGATGGAGAACTTGTCGTGTCGTGACGGAGAACTTGGATTCCAAGCGATCGACCTTGTCGTCGATGGAAAACTTGAGTGGATCGGGTACCGGGGGTCTTCGGGTCTGTTTAGAACATCTTGACGCCTGTGACGAAGAACTCGGGTTCAGAAGAAGGTCTTGGCGTTCCGATGGATCGGTCCCCAGGGTCGAAGAACTTAGCGTCCGAGAGACGATCTTGTCGCATCCGCGGTCGTCGGGTAGTGTTGTCGATCTTGTCGTTTCACGGCGGAGATCTTGGCGTCCCGGGTCTCGGCGTCTTCGGGTCCGAGAGGAAGAACTTGGCGTATCCGTGTCGACGACCTCGGTGTTCCGCGGTGAAGTGCTTGTCGTTCCGGGATGGAGAACTCAGCGCTCCGGGAAGAAGGTCTTGCGGTTTCCGTGTCTTCGGGTCCATGAAGGAGTGCTTCCGGGGGTTCTCGGCGATCTTTGAGTTCCATGAAGGACTCGTCACTCGGACTCGATGGCCGTTGGCGGGCTTGGTGTATCTTGTCGGTCCTTTTGTCGATCAACCTTGACAAGGTGCTTGTCTACTTGTCCAATAGGAGGTAGCCTCATTGCGCTCTCCGCAGCATCTCCACCTTGCCGCTAGTCTCAAATTAGGCCACGGATACCTCTTCATTCTCTGGCGCCGTAGTGGTACATCAAGTAGTTGTAGCACATGTTCTTCACATCAACGCTGAGGACACCACATCACAAACACCCTATCGGCACATCGCCACACGACCTCAATACCAGCACTCGTACAGAGACAGGGAGGCCATGGGCGAGGTCAAGCACTAGAGGCAGCCACGGCGGCAGAGGCAAGGCCGGAGAGGAGCTCGAGGTGACACTCGGAAGGAGGACGGACAAGGCGGATGGCTCCCGCGATGGCGGCAGGAAGCCTACGAGCAGAGGCAAGAGGCGGCCGGCGTGGTGCGCAACCACGAGGCGGTGGCAGGCGGTGCCGAGGTCGAGCGCCGGGCGACGGGGCTTAGACGGCAGGCGCGGTCCTCGCGCACAGGCGGAGGAGGGAGAGGACGGAGCTTCTGGGTGGTGGTGAGGGGTTCGTTAGAGGAGGTCGCGCCCACCGCTGCTCGCGGGGCCTGGCAGAGCTTGAGGAGAAGATACGGTGCAGGGGCGGGCGGACGAGGCCAGGGGTTGCTCGAACGGTGGCGGGCGGATTCGGCGGCGGAGACGGTGGTGATGCGGGGAGGTGCAGAGGTGGTCCAGGCGGAGAGGAGCCGTGACGGCCAGTGAGGAAGGAGGCGAGCCAGGAAGGGGAAGCTTCCAGGGTCGACGGGCCGGCGCCTGGCGACGTCGGTGGGCTGGCGGCGCTCGCGATTGATGCAGGGGAAGGCGGCGGCGCAACGAGGGGGATCGTGGGGCGGCGGCGTATGGTAGCGAGCCAGGGAGAGAGGAGACGGGGTTGGTGGTGGGGATGGGTCGCGCGGAAGGAGTGGTGGGCCCAGGGGTCGCGGGGATCGAGGGGAGAAAGCGGACGCGGGGCGCGTCGGTCGGGTGTGGGTTTAGGCTGGCGGCTGGCGCGGGTGGGAGCGCGGGAGCGTGCATGCAGGTGGCGTGGGGATTTCGGGTGGGGTTGGTGAGTGGCGCGTGCGTTGGTTCTGGGGGCAGGCGGGTGGAGGCGTAATGGGGTGGGGTGGCAGGTGCGGGGCGTGTGGTTGGGCGGTGGTTGTGGGGTTTGGGGCCCGGGGCAGAGAGAAGGAGGCGGCAGGGGTGAGAGGGAGGAGAGGTGAGGTGGAGGGGGGTTCGGTGAGGTGGCGGCCAGGGATAGGCTCAGGTGAGGTGGTTGGTTGGGGGACGTGGCTGGCGGGGGGGGGGGGGGGGGGGTTGTGGTATGCGGCTGGGTGTGTGGCTGTGTGGGTGGGGGTTGGTTAGGATTAGATTAGGTTTTAGTTAGGGCTTGGAGGTGGCCGGGGGCTTTCGGGCCTGGCGGGCTGCCTCCTAAAAATAATCAAATAATTTTATTTATTAAAAACAAGGCTTTTGCAAACCGTATTTAGACGAACCAAAATATTCCGGAGGCCCGGGTTTTGTATTTGAATAAAGGCTAGGTATTTAGAAAACAGAAAAAGGGGTTTTCAAAAATAGTTTCAGACAACAGATGCATGATGATTACGATGCTCAAATGCAATGTGGCATGATGACATGAGCATGCGGTCATGATGATGCAATGCACAAAAATAACGCGATTTTCTAGTAGTGGTTTTTGCGGGATGCCACACGTAACGCACGAGCCACCCCAACATGGTCCCACCAGTCAGCATGTAACGGTCAAGCCTTTAACCTGACGCTATCCCCCCGTCCGAGCGCATGTGAGGGTTCCAGAATGGAGGGAGGGGAAAAGTGAGAAAATACTAAGCGGCTGAAGAAACTGAGTACAACTAACGAATCGAGGGCACGAAAATATAAAACCCTAAAATTTAATATCTATGTGCTTTGTGGTGTGCTCCATATACTTTCAAATACTATTAAATTTGATCACACCTTAATATCCATGTAACATGTAAAATAACTTTACCTACTGATTTCTAACTATTAGTTTAAGATTTTTATTTTTTATAAATTTTGGGATAGTAAATAAGAAAGATGAGCAATAGAGAAGTTAGGGTCGACCTTGAACATGTGTTGTTCATGCCAATGGAACCATTGCAAAATCTCATTCATTAAAACTTCTCCCATTATAAAACAAAATAAAATGAGTATTTATTACTACCGAATAATCACCTTTGTATCTTACTTTCTCATCTTTGTGCCAAGAATAACCTCTTTTGAGAGGTAAGATCAAATAATTGTAACTTGTTGTCCAGAAAACAGATTTCTGAACTATACTGCAAAAAAAAATGTTTAAAATCACAGAAGAGAAATTTTGACCTGAAATTTCACGTCAGCAATATTCAGCTCTTTACCCACATTTTATTAGTTCAAAGTTTTTTGCTTTGAGCAACGTAAGTGTCTCTAAAAATTCGATCTTTACAAATTGTCCAGTTTTTTACAGATTAATCTTGTTATCTTTATTTTGTGCGGTTCCTTTTTATCAAAGAGAAATACAAAACCATAGTAACAATAGCTAATGTTTATTTCATGACATGTCTTGACTGTACCTATTGGGATTTAATTTATGGATGCACTAACCACTCTAATCAAGTTTTATGATGAGTTTTATGTGTAAAAAGTTTTTAAATAAAAGAGTTGAGGGTGGCGAATGAAGATTAAGAAGGATAAATGCTCAAGCTTGGGGATGTTACCCCTGAGAGCACCCCACATGTATCAAATGAATACAAGCATTTAAGACTGGGGATATCCAAGGTACCTCGTAAGCTCAAACCATCTTGATATCAAGTACGTAAGCCTAACTATATGGCTATAACGAAAGCACTTTGCGGGAGACAACCCGGTTATTTTTGTTTTGATTTTTTTTGTATCCTATTGTTGTAAAAAGAGACCTTAGTTTTTGTTTTTTTCTGGAATTTTTAATAATACCAAGTTTTATCCATTTTGGATTGAAAGATTTGAACATAAATATAGAGTTCAAGATTCCTGCACGAGTGTCTGTACCATATGATTTTTCATATTTTTTCTATAACTCTGATTGATCTCATATTGAAACTGTAGTTGCAACTTTTCATTCTCTGTATGCTCATGTAATTTTGTGATTTTAGGACATGTCTAAGTAGGATAATTAATTACATTTTTCTGCTGCTGAAATTCTAGACAGATTCTGTTCCATTTTGTTGTATGCATTATGTGAGCTTTTAAGTTGAATATTTTAATTTATTTGAGTTCATGAGAAAGCATACAACATTATATACCTACTGGACATTTCATATATACATTTTTAAAAGATTTCTTGCAGCAACCGATGTGTCTTTTGTACCCACTAATATCAATGTAACTTGCACTAGTTTACTTGTAGTTTTCACTAACACACACTTTATTTTTTTCTACCTAGTATCAAAACAAAACACACACTTAGATCCTAGATTTGCATAGAAGGCCATATAAGAGGGTTATAAGGCTTTAGAGAATAGATAGTTTACCTTTCGCTCCTCGTGGGTTCGACACTCAAATACTTATCGAATTGTACTACGATGATCCCTACACTTGGGGTTATCAGTGTGGTGTGTGTTTGTATCTTTGATTCCCCTCACGTGGTCATAGTGTTTTTGCTCCATCCACCAAATCCACCTCGAATCTATAAAGACCGCTTCAATCATAGCTTTAAGTTACATCGTGTCTTATCTATCTTCCACGAGTGTGGCATTTGGCCTTGGTAGGAGGAATACTTGTTGGAGACACATTAAACCTCTTTGATTCAAAGATCTTCAGAGAAACTTAAAGGATTCAAATCATTAGAAAAAAAATTACGTCATATGTTTTATTTTTAGGATTAAGTTTCTTAGGAGAACCAATATAAATATTTGGTGGTAGTTGGACACGAGAAAAAACTTCCCCGACTCTCCCCTTTCCCCCTGACAGTGACACGGGTGCTCCCACATCTCCCGCCAACCATCTCCTCTCCATCCTCCTTCCCCCGTCACTTCCGGCAGTAGGGATCATCGAGCGTAACCTAGGTGGTTCCTTCGGTGGTGGATCCCCTCTCCCTGTGTGCATGGAGGTGGGGTCGGGGCCCAATCTTCCCGGTAGCGGTGCTCCTAGGAAGGCAAAGGTCCGTCTCCGGCCGGGCGGTGACAGCATGACCGCATGGGTGTGCTTCTGCGGTGCAGCGCGGGGTGGCTGGCAACAGGTAGGGTAGCATCGGCCCGAGCTCATTCAACCCAGATCTAGGACTATAGGGCTCCATATGGATCAGGGGTGGGCGGGCCTGCCATGTACATCGTATGTTCTGTAATGCGGTGGTGGTGTATCTTATGCAGGGGTTAGTGGCGACATCGAACGACCTGTTGCAGCATGGCTATGGGCTTCACGGGTCTGATCTAGACCCAGTCGTACCCTCTTGGGACTAGTGTTCCCCACAGGGCTTTTATGGGCCTGCTGCGCCCAGCCAGACCAAATTGGTACTGGTGTGACTATGGCCATGTTCGGTCGACTACCACCTTTGGCGGTGGAGGTAGTTCCCTCCCACGCGGTAGTGGTACTACTGGCCTAGATTCTACCTATTATTTGCCTCTGTCCTGCAGGCCTTATGGAAGTTACTTTCGTGAGATGATGATGGCGGCTTTGTGACCGTAGTGGCGCATGTTCGTGGACGGTGAGTTTAGTGGTGTTGAGTCCTCGACCTCGCGGGGCTCCTATGCAATGGATCGCCTGGGTGCTATGAATAGGTTTTTTTAGGAGAAATCCTTGCCAGTTCATCCAACACAGCCATGGTGCCATCCTTGGGTGGCACCATTCCTTCCTGAAGGTTGTCATGGCTACCCTATGACCACTTCTCTGTGTGTTGGGAAAACCCTAGGACCAACCTCTATGCCAGGAAGCATCGTAGTCACTTTCTTAAAGATGATGGTTGGTACTTGATGTTTCCATGCTAGGAGCATGGTGGTACTTCTTCAGAGGGCATAGTGGTTGGGTCTCCGTTGTTTAGTTGATCCTCCTCTGTCTCCATTGGTTTGTTGTTGTCCCAGCATCATAGTCGCTTTCTTTGCTTCTCTTTTGGGCGTGTGTTTGTTGTTGTTAGGACATTTTATTTTGTTTTGAGACTTTTTTGGTTGTATCGTGTGGTTGCTATATTAATATAGCGGGATGAAATCCTGTTTCGAGAAAATTCTTTAGAATGCATGTCGTAGCAGGACGAAAAGGGAAGTGGAATCGTTACCGATGTAGTCGACCACCGAAGATATCTTTCTACAAGATTTCATAGCGTACCTTTGGTTGCTATTTATACTTGTCATGGGTGGATAGCCTTGGCCCCTAGGTGAAACCGTCCAGCAATCCTTTTATTTAACAAATTTAGACATATTAAAATTAAGGATTCACGATGCATCATTACATGGCTCTCAACAGTAGAGTGACAAAGATAAGTGCCTAAGTACACAATACATAAAGAAGGGGTCTAAAATCACAAAGAAGACGCCGAATATCACAAGTGGAACAATATGGCGTTCATTCATCCGCCAACAACCCGGACTCGAAATTGTCGCATCTCCAATCTTTGAGAGCCTCAATAGAGGTGCGATCCAGTTGATGTCCCGCGGGAGGCTCTCTCGGCGGTCTATCTGGAATAGGCACACGAGGTGTAGCGATGAGATGTAGATATCGAATAACCTTCACCGAGCTTGAACTTAGAGTATCCCTGCCATTGAATCTGGGGGTGACCAACGAAGGAGTTGTCCTCCACCTCCGGTGAAACAGCCCGAATAGCATAGAGACTACATCTTCAACATGGCGATCATTTGATAGTGACACGCAAGTGCAACTTAAGCAGCGCAGAAAATGTCGCTCATGAATTGTAGCAGTATTGGCCATTAACTCCAAATTAATGGGATATTCATTAGGATCAATCTGAAGCCACAGAATCCCAAAACCAATATCATGAGTTGTGTGCCAACGTAAGAGAGCGCACCAGACACGTTTTCGTGCCTAGCTGCGTCCCCCATGGCAGCGTTTGGTCCTGTGCCCCAGCCCTACCCTGTGCCATCGGGATCCTTCTAGCGCGCCAGACACAATGCGAGCGATGCATGGGCAAGCGCTGGCAGTAACTAAGCACGTGCGGTCAGCGGCCGGTCAGCCAAAAAAGACGTGGATGGATCCCCAGGTGGCGTGGAGGAGTTGTCCCGTCGGCGCTCTACTGCATCGTGTGGCTTGGCGGGAAGTACACAACGAGACGTTAATGCCACCACCGAACCCTTGCCTACTCCACCGTTAAATAGCGAGCGCTGCATCTTCCTCCTCCCACAATTTTCTACCTTTCCCAGCGAGCTCCTCCACCGCCGATAGAACCAGTCGCCAATGCAGAGGGGGCCATCAAACCGCCGCCATGTTACAACGTAGACGAGGTGGCGCCACCGTGAATGGCTTTGCGTGCACAACCTGATGGTCGACGAGGCCTGGGCGATGTGTCGGTGCAGTATCCAGTGCAGGCACCTAGCGCCTGGTAGCAAACGGTGTCGACATACCGTTTGAGCCGACATGGAACAGTGCTCGGTGGTGGCAGGAGATCCACGCCCACCGCCGTGAGGTGCCACCGGTAGCATATCCACGCTCACCGCCACATCGTGGACCCGACGGATGGTGGCGGCAGCGGTAGTAGTAGCCGCACCGTCCCTAGCAGCATGAAGGACGAGGTCGAGGACGACCCGAAGGACGACGACCCCTACTACTACTCTGGCCGCCTTTAGATTAGATTTAGTTTAGTTTAAATTCATGTCTAGTTAATAAAATATCTCTGAAGTTTGAATGAAATTTAAGTTTCTATAATTTTTTGTCAAACACTTGGGGAGGTGCGGCTGGGAAGAGGCTTGCCTCAAAGACCGACGGTCGTGCCCGTCGCTCCCCAAACGAGTGATCCCACGCTGTTGCCGGGCCGCCTAGGGAGGGCAGTTGGGATGCTCTAATTGTGTAGCAGATGTGTAGCATGATATTAAGCGTGGCACCACGAGTTCATACTAGGTAGACTGTCCCAATTCTAATATTTCCAGCAATGAGCAGCAAAAACAATTTTTTGAGAATGAGATGAAAACGTTCATGTACGTCAAGTAAAATATTTGCGCAACTGCAAAACTTGTTTTGACGCTAAAATATTTGTACAACTACTAAACTTTCAATAGATAAAATGTTTGGTATGCACATAGTTCTTTTTATTATGTTTCACCTCTAAAAAGTGTTTATGTGTGTCAAATAAAATGTTCGCTTATTTTTCTTCGTAAGGGGTTAGTTAGAGCATCTCTAGCAGATATGGATATCCCGACCCCGGAAAAGTGGGATTGAGGGAGCTGGAAACCGATTTCTAATTCGAGGTCCCAGGGAAGAGCAGACGCGGGATATGCGAATAAGTTATTTAAAAAATTAATTACGGGAGTTTTGCATGTACCAATTCATCACATAGCTACGAGATCATCACGTAACGTTGAACGCCGCTAGCTATTGGCGACCTTGTTCCTCCCGCACCATAGTTCATCATTACACATAATGGGTTTACAAATTTACAAGCGGCGGCGGCCTAAAACCTAACCCTAACTAAAGGGACGAAAAGGCGGCAGCGGCAGCACACCACCGAGACCAAAATATGGTGGCGCTTCTTCGTCGGGACACTGAGGCTCCTCACTTGTCGTTGGAGTCAGTGTCCGCCCAGTAGGCCTGGAGCAGCGCCTCGATGCGCCAGGCCTGGTTGCTGGCCACATGCTACTCCGACGCCGTCAGGCCCTACTCGAGTCGCGTAACGTTGAACGCCGCTAGCTATTGGCGACCTTGTTCCTCCCGCACCATCGTTCGCACCGAGTGCGTGAGCACCCTATTGAGAACATGATACTCTGGCTCCGGCTCTGGATCAAGATCCTCCACCTCCTCGTCGTCCACTACAACACGGAGGATGGGTCCTGGCGTTTATAAACGCAGAGGGATACGTCTAATTGTCGTTCTTGCGCTGACGCGGTAGAAAAGGCCGCTATGGATAACTGCGTTGGGGAAAGTGGATAGACGATGTTTTTGCGCTTAGGACATCGTCATCCACCGAACTAGCGCTAGTATGGCACCACACCGAATGTGCATTGGTATATTATAGAAGACAATCGAATTTCACTATTGTGCCACATAGTGCGTGTGTCATGCTTTGTACATGATCAGCGATACAGAAATAATTATAATAATAGTAAGCAAATTAGGTTATTAATTCCAATTAAATAAAAATTCCAGTTCATTGAAATAGGAAATTTAAATTATTACATCACATTACACGGTATTTGAGCCCTCTCTATTCGTTGAGATAGAAAATTAAAACTAATAAGGTTAATTGGAGAAACCTATCATATCGATAAGTTTATCTACCTATCCTTCCTAGTCCTATTCTTGAGCGCCTCCTCTCTATTCTTCTAGCACTACGGTAAAGGTCGCGGTGACATACCCTCCAGATTTGCTACTATAATATTGGCGGCCACACGCCCGCAATTCTCAGAAGGGACGCAACGGCCATACTGTGTCCGGTACTGTGACGGACGCAATGATGCACTCGCCATCCTCCGAAGCGACGCAACATCCCGCGATCCTGGTACTTTGATGACCACAGCGACAAGGCCACTTTCCTCTACGTGCCTAAGACGTTGTTGCGGATCTGAAAGAGACAAATGATTAGAGAAAGAACAAGATACAACATGATAAGAAGAAACAAGACAAAATATAAGATAAAGAAAATGAAGAAGAAGAACATACCTTACCTTGGGAGGACTCTGGTGTGGAGGCTGCGTTCAGGTTGGTAGAATGTATCCAGCCTACACGTCTTCAGCTTTCGAGGCACCAACACATTTTGAAGGGGTGATAGTAACATATACACGAGTTGGTGAGTTTAGAATATTTTTAAAAATGACTATATTTGAATCTAGGGTTGGCTTTGCCAATAGTGGGAGCGCGGTACCATAGTGGAGAGTGGATAGTAAGGTTCCCCTGTATTACACGGGAAACAGGGCTGGGCAGTTTGTAAGATCTTTTTTTATAGACTATAGGATAAATGCGGCCAGTCACGTGGGCCGAATTTGGACAAAGGATCCACACATCGACCTCCAGCCACAACAGTTGCTATATGCAAGTGGGCCCATGCGTTATTTTTTTTGAAAATTTAATTACCTAAATTATTCTAAAAAATGTAAATACCTAGAAAATGGGTGCTCTACACAAAATCGTATTCTAGTGGTGGCTTTGTGCAACAAAATTCCCAACAATTGATGTTATGTGCAATTTTCTCGCACATAAAGGACCCAACTCAGGTGGACAATGGTGGGACCACACTTGTGAGCTATACAAACCTAACGAGTCAGTTGGTTGTGCTTGACCATTCTCCAGCGTACGACCAACAATTAACAATGCTTGCAATTGACGGCTGAAAGATTATGGATGTCGCCTAGAGGGGGGATGAATAGGCGATTAAAACTTCTACGAGATAGGCTTAACAATGGAGGAATAAAACTAGCGTTTTCTTTTGTTAAGCACAAAGCCTAGATATACTAAGGTTCACCTATATGTACTAACAACTTATGATAAACAAGACAAGCAACAATATGATAGCAATATAGATTACTTCAAGCATGATGACTATCATAATGTAAAGTGCGTAAGTAAAGAGCTCGGGTATAGAGATAACCGAGGCACGCGGGGACGACGATATTTTACCGAGTTCCTCCCAACAAGGGAGTACATCTCGTTGGAGGGGTGGGCGGTACTAAGACCACCAACGCTACAAATGCCTCACCATATTCTCCCGAGCACCCACCACACGGGCAAGCACCCATTCCACTATGGAACACTTGAGGGTGGTCATCGAACTCGTACAAGATTGGGGCTATCTCCACAACTTAATTGGAGGCTCCCAACAAATCGCCACTAAGGCCTCAATCTTGGAAGATCTTCACAACTTAATTAAAGACCCTAAGAACACGCCACAAAGGCCAGACAACCGTCTCGGGTTCCAAGAACCCAAGAACCCGAGACGGGCAAGCAACAATGAATAACACCAACCAAATCCTCCGGAGAGAACACAAACTGATGCACCTAATGCAAAAGGCAAGAACACCACAAAGATGCCCAAATCCTCACTCTCAAGTTCCAACAAGACTACTAAAGCAATTGGGGGAACGAGATGGGAAGAATACAAAGGGGAACACAAAATGTCCCAAAGATCTAGATCCCAAAGATTCACTCACAAAGAGGTGATTTGGTTTGGTCAAAATGTATATCTAGATCTTCTCTATCTTCCCCTCAAATATGGGCAAGAATCATTGGAGGAGTAGAGATTAATCAAGCTCAAAGATGAGTCAAAGCAAAAGGAAAAGGCTTGAGAAAATTAGAGGAAGAAGCCGACGCAAAAGATAAGGCAAAAGGGCTATTTATATGAGGGACCAGAATCCTACCCGTTGGGGCGATTTTCTGTACCCGTTCAGCTAGGCGGGTCAACGCAACACACGAGCTGGCAACAGGGGATCGGGAAGCGAGGGCGAGCGAGGGCGCAAGGCGGCCCAGCAGGGGCGGCGAGCAGGCGAGAGCGAGCGAGCGGGGTGAGAGTGGGAGCACATGACAGGGGATTAGGAAGCTGCTGGGCGAACGTGGGAGGGGATCGGGGGGAGCGGCAGCAGCGCTGGGAGCAAGTTGGCCAAGGTGGGCTGGACGAGCTGGGAAGTGGGCTAGTAGTACCGGCCCGCCCGGGCGGTACCGTCGGTTGGGCCGGTACTACCGACCGCCACAACCGGACGGGGCAGATAAGATGGGCCGCGCGCAGGGGTGGGCGGTAGTGCCAGCTGGTACTACCGCTCGGCCCAAAACTCAAGGATTTTCCTTTTTCTTTTTAAAACAAAAGAGGCAATATTCAAATATTCATAACTTTAGTTTGGTAGCTCCAATTGACCTGAATCCAATTGCGTTGGAAAGAGTACAACAAGAGCTACCCAACTTGGTGAGAATCCGGAAATATTGGATATAACAAAGTGAGAATGTATCAAGTAGTATAATGTGAGATACCTCACTTGGTGAGAATCTGGAAAACCGCCAAGATCAAAATCACAACAAGATATAAAAGGGAGATCCGATTTTTATGAACAAGAGCTTGTTATAAAGATTACCACAAGCTATATATACTCACATGGATAAGAAAAATAAACAACCAAATGCGATGATGCAAGTATGAAATGGTTTGAGCTCTCTTCGAACGATATGATCAAGTTACTCAATCGAGAGCCCCTCTTGATAGTACGGCTATCTATCCTAAACCTGGTCTCTCAACTATCAACACGAGACCGTCAAAAGGGGAAACCTATCAAGAATACATTTGCCTTGAGCACACTTTGATCTTGTCTTCATCGATCCATAATCACCGAGGATGGCAATGGCGCATTTTGAGCTTGCACAACGCATCTTCTTCTTCATATCTTCCACCTTGGAGCCAACACATACTCCAAGCGATGCCAATGGACAATTCTTATAAATGCAACTTAATACACATATTAGTCTATAAAGATTGTCATTAATTACCAAAACCACACATGGGGACCACATGCTCTTTCAATGGCGTTATATGAGAATGCCATCATTTCCCAAGCATGGCATGAAAATAGGCCGCTCTTCTGTACCACCTAACACGACACATATATAGTCGGTATCGGCCATGACTTATACGTGGTCATTGCGACAAAATGGTATCGTTATTGGTCATCCGCCAGATAAACAACTTTTGTATATAATTGCTTGCAAATAATTTTGCTGTGGTCACGGTAGCTCCATTGTGTACGTTGACACCGGCGCACCACGCTATGCGCTCTGTGGCCATGAAGCACTCTTCGTCCCCTACAGGCACACGAAACTGTGTGTAGTAAGGATCGCGCCGCACCCGCACCAGTGTGGGTAGTGGCCGTTCGTCCTTTCTACTATATGAAATTTTTTAAAAGTAAATTCACACTTAAAAAGCGAATTTGTGTTTAAGTTTTATGTTGGCGATAGTAGTTTCTTTTTTGTTCCTAGGCGTTGTCGTTTCTTTTCCATTAGTGTGTGGCTTGCAATGATAAGTAGCGCGACGGTTTATCATAAGTGTGATCCCAAGTTTTATTGGATTCTTTTTTATTACTGAGGTTCTCCAACACCAAAAAACGTGAAACATAAGGAATTTATATACCTGCCCTGCCAAAACAATACAAAAGACTAAAAAGACAAACAATAATCTAAATAAAAAAACTCAGAACCACCAAACACAAACTATATTCCGTAGCAGCTGCACGTTTAAGGGTGCGTGAAGCAACCAAGGCTGACGCAGTATGCCGACGGAAATACATACACACATAAAGTGCACTCGAATCTGCAACAAAATCACCCACAACCAGCCCATCTGAACAGCGAGCAGCAGAAACACAACGCCGACCATGCCTACCCGCATCCCAGACGCCACACTCGGAGACACAACGCAATCAATAGCAGCCAGCCGAGCAGAAACATGTCGCCGCACACGCCGACCCGCTTCCAATGCCCCCAACAGTCCAAACAAATCACCAACAAAAATACGGCTACCGCACAACAAAATACAAAAATGTAAACACATGCAATAGCCACCAAAGGAAACTAAACTACGACGAAAAAAATTAGCAGCACGCCTCCGGCCGCAACGCCCCTGCGCCACACCACCTCCGTCCATCGCAAGAGCAAACTTACCAAGAATACTACGGACCACCGCCGCAGACCCGCTGTGCCATAGCCAGCGCGAAAGCTCAGAGCGCCCCAACCCACCCCCAAAAAATTGAACAAAAATTCCAATGCCCACCACAACCTCATTGCACCTTACGAGGGTTAAACTCATGAATGCCCATTGTTATGGACTTGGGTTTTTGAGAAGGAGGGAGCGCTGGAGGCATCAATCGGCTAGCAAACAAGCACACATGGACGCAAGGTTTACCTAGGTTCAGGCCTCCTAGAGGTCCCTACTCCTGCTTGTCTGCTCTTGGAATTATCGAGGGACTCGAAAGTTACAAGGGGTGCGCAGATGCAATTTGGCAATGGTTGCGGAAACTAGGGTTGTGATTGTCCTTCTTGCCGCTCCCTCCTAGCCTTTATATAGATAGGCTAGGTCTCGGGTAGCAGGTCGAGTCGGTTACAGATTATGATTTCCCCTTTAAACTTTCTATCTTAAGCTTTGTCTTGTGCTGCAAGCATTCGGAGTCTCTATGAGTCACCTGGATCCCGTATTGGGCCTTGCTAACGTCGTGGCCTTCTGCCATACCTGGATTGTATATGCCAAACTCGAGTTCCGGTAAGGTATGCCCACGTCAGCACCCAAACCTCGGCCTGAATCAGTGACCGAAGCAACACGCACCAATCCCAAATGTCCTAAAACTAACAAACAACACTAGCACACACAGAGCACCAACAATCCGCCAGGAACCCCTCAACAGTCGTAACAACGAACGGGGTGACATATCTACACCACCGCAAATAGGTCACAAATTACAGCACAGACGAAACCAACACAACCAAAAAAGAAAAAGAAAAATGAAGAGCAGAAGAGAGACTAACCAGAACGGGGAAAGACGACCCCCAAAGACGCACGCGACCACAACGTCCGCGCCCAACACCCTCCTCCCACCCAACAAACCCGTGGAAACGAGAAGAAGACCACCGGCACAATACAAGGTAATCCATCGGCACAGGGGAGACCTGAAGGTCAAAGGCTCAAAGGGACCCCAAAGTGACCCTGCCCACAACACCGCTTCACGTAACGCACAGCCGCGTCGACACGCATGACAACAACCAAGAAGGACATGCTCACAAGAAAAATAAACACCACCACATGGTAGGGTCCAACAAAGCCCCTGGCCAAATCAAAGACAGTTCCTAACCCACCGGCAAGAGCAAATGAACTGACCCAATGAACCACACATCACTGTTCCAACCAGCAGCAACAAACTGTCTCACTCCAGACAAATAGGCCCCACCTAGCACTAAGCGGGCAAAGCAAGGACGGGCCTCTAAAATAAGGGAGCTTAGATCTCTTTAGGATGACTGGGCTTGGTTTCCTTCCTCCTCCGTGGGAATGGCGCGGGGAAACACGGGCTCACCCTCCACTTTGTGAGGAAAGGTCACGACAAGCTCATCCACCAGCTCTGCAATAGTCACTTCGAGCGCACCTTGAAGAGGCTCTAGAGGCTTCAGGATTTGGGCATGGTCAAGCTCCGGAGTCAAGCGAATAAGTTTGGAGAAGAGAACCATATATACCAACAAACCGCAATATTTCCTCGCACTCATCCTTGATGAAACGGCTCAGTCCCTTCACCGCCTTCTCCAAGGGAGTAATGATCCTATTAGAAAGCTAGAGAAAGGCCTCCGCCTCGTGGCCTTTCGGGAGCTCAGGGGCGTGAAGGGGTTTGGGACCAAAAGTCCGGAAGGAGAGGAGCTCCACGAGCAGCAAGGGCATGGAAGACCATTTTCTACCACTCTAGGGCCTCCTGGGCTAGTTGCTCGTCCCGCTCCAAGGACTCCGCGGCTGTGGCAGCTTGACCCTTTAACAAGGAAACCTCGCCCATGAGCCTCTCGACTTCACGGGAAGAGGCTCCATGGGACTCTTCCGTACACTTCAGGTTCTCACGAAGGTCGGAGACCTCTTGATCTTGCTGAGCAAGCAAAATCTTGGCACCCTCGAGCTGTTTGTTGAGCTCGCTCTCTAGAGCCTCGACGTGCTGGTGTTCGTCGGCCAGCTCGCTGAGCTTAGACTCTGCCTCCTCCTGGCACCATCTCAAGTCTACCTCATGGGCCGAAGCTTCGCGCTCGCCGATAGACAAAGCATCCTCCCACGACAAGGCCCATGCTTGGGCGTCCGAGACAAGCTTTGCAGCCTCGTCAGCAACACGTTGTAGCACACCTTGGGCGTTGAGACGCGCCTCTTTGCGTTTCGCACTGAACAGCTGCTCAGCCTCACAAACCTGGGCCTACTCCATGGCTAGCATGTGTTCTTCCATGGTGAGCTCAGCCACAAGTCGGTTGAGTCATTCGCGCAGGGTCGAGACAACCACACCCTTGTGTTCGGCCTGACCGGGGATGAAAGAGCTTCACAGCGCTAGATTCAACATCGATAGCCCTGCAAATGCCGCCTCTGAGTGTGAAGGGGGACACCCGCCCATAGCAGGGGGACACCCGGGGCTACCGCCCGCTCCCGGAACGACCTGGGGGATCCCTTTTCGAGAGACGACGTACCCACCTCGCCAAGAACCCGGGAAGTGTGCCTCGCTGTTGCAAGTGACTCGGCACGGGCATTCCCCTCTCCAGGCTGAGCTACCACATCAAAGACCTCCCCACTGAGGGACTTGGACCGAGCCAGCTCCTCCATGGTAGAAGGGCAGGTGCGGCTCAAGGCGAGGCACCTCCCCGAGGCCATCACAAGTCTCGGGAGCATCGGTCACGGAGTCGTGCACTTTTGGAGGAGGGGAGGAAGGGGTACACCGAGGTGCCGAAACTCTCACGCGGTAATGTAGCAGGCCATAGTTCAGTCCTCCCACATTCATTATGGCTCGATGCAAAGCCTGGAGCGGAATCCATCTATTCTAGATTCATGTCGAATGGTAGAGGGGAGCAGCACACCCTCGACCTCGGTCTCCTCCTCCATCACCGGGACCAAGGATGTCGCAGCTTGTTTCCCCTTCGTGGAAGAGGTTTTCCGAGGAGGCATCTCGACCACGAGATGCCATAGGCTGGAGAAAACAGAGGAAGAAAGGGGAACATCTTGAGAGGAAGAAGAGGCTAGAGTAACTACTGGAATAGGGTTTCTCCCCTCATAGAAAGAAGCAAAAAGAGCTAGCGACACCGATGGTGGGATGCGGCCCTCGAGGCTATGAGCCCAAGGTCCGCAGAGGCAAGGAGCTCGGCTGCTTTGGGCATGGACCTTCAGGTGGGCCAGGTTCCCAGGAGACTGCGGTGGCCTTGCCCACTATTTGGGCCCTTGACCTTTTCCACCGCTGAAGCATGACCCGCAGGCCAAGCGCCCGAGGGCTACTATCGGGCCTGGGGATAAGGGGGTACCCCGGCCTGCTGGTGGTTAGGCAGCCTATAGGGATGAAGGTAGTTCGGCTGGAAGTAGGAGGAGCCCCGCCCGTGCCTTTGGAGGGGGGCTCAAGAGGGCCACGGTCCCCCAGAGAAATAATACCCTCTTGAGGGTCTCCACCGTTCATGAGGACACCCGCGAGATCCTACTAGGGCCTTCTCAAGGGCCAACTAATTGTCCCAGAAGACGACAAGACCAACGAGCGGTATGCAAGTTGGACTAGTCGCAAGGCGTGCCTCAAAAAGAAGAAATATGTTGGCTAGGCATGCCTGTGCTAAAGAGGCGCTAATGCCAGCCGCGTCGGTGCCCTACCTCATTCCCTTTTTATACTTTAGTGCAAGTCCGCGACAAGCAGCACCAAGCGACAAGAAGGTGCTAGTGGGTATTGTAGCATGATGGTAGGCGGGTGTATGTAGGGGCCGTGGACCAAGTCCATAGTTAGTAGTCCATGGACCGGTTTCCATTGGGTGGCAATGTGGATACCCTTCCCGCCTAGTGTTTGGGGGAATAGGCCTAGCTCCCCTATAAATAGAGAGCGCCACCACCTTAGAAGAGGACGGATCCCTGAGATCTGAAAACCCTAAGCGATACCACCATTGTACCCTCATGAAGCATCACAGGCAATATAATCAAGGCAGGAGTAGGGACTTTACCTCCTCAAGAGGGTCTTGAACCTGGGTAAAAAATCTTCTTCCACTTTCTATTGTGAGCGAGCTTCATCATCGTCATTGTTGCTGCAAAGTTTGAATGCGTGTTCAGCCCCCCTATCGAACCTAGGGCTCGTTGGACCCCTAGTTCCTTCACAGGACGCAAACTCCGACAAAAGCAGAGCGACAACACTCAACAAATTCCCCAACCTTTGATACCCGATCTTGAAGTAACACCAACATATACCCAAACTGGTGGTCACTCCAGAAATCCATACCAGCACCCAACAAAGCATCCATCAGAGCACTCATCCAAGCTTTAAGACATTATGACTCCTCTACCGCACTTAAACGAATACCTGGAGAGGGCAAAGTTATTCTACACCAAGAAAATGAGAAGATTCGGGAACTTAGGGGATCTGCGAGAAAACTCACATAACATATTTTCGCTCGCCCTCGAAATTTCTTTGAGAAGATATTCCTCATGCTCCATGGATTTCTTTGACTTAGAGAAGGCGACGTCTTCTGAGCTTTTACCACTCGAAGTGCCCCTTCCAACTATTTGATGTGATGGATCTTATCGGAGTACAGTGAAGGATCAACATATCGAGTGATTGTCAAAGCATTGGTGGGCACATCCTTTTCATCCTGGGAAGTTTGTTGACCCTAAGAATCAGGAGAACTCGATGAAATAAGGGAAGCCAATGGAACAGGAACAACCGAAGGACCGGGCAATTCTGAAGAACTCCGAGTAAAGGAAATGTGAGAAAGTAATCAGCAAGAAAAACCCATCAGACGGACTAAACAATCTAAAATTATCGGATCACCCAAAGATACAAAATATCGGTGTTCTCCATAGGATCACAAAACTTTACAAGGAACTGAGTTCATTACAAGTACTATAGAAAGCAAATTAAAGTTAACTAAATGGCACTGCTGGCAGCCGCAGGAGTACTCATAGATGGGACAGTAGCAAAAATCTTGGAAGAACAAGCGACAACCGAATTTTTGGCAGAATGGACAGTGAGGGAAGTGTCTTCTTCCTCCTATATATCAAGGAGCTCCCTAGAAAACTTCTTGATTTTCACAAAGTTTGGCTCAAGTTTGAACTCTTTGCCTTAGCTGGTGATAGGGAGTGAGGAGCTGACCTTATCCTAGTCGACCTTCTCGCTATGCGCCAAAGCTAGGGCCATCGCAGTCTTCGCACCATACTTCGCCTGAACTAACCCGTACCCAGCAAGTGGATCCGAGTCAACATTAAAAAAATATCGGCCGTGTCACTGAGGTCCAGCAGGACATCCTTGTTGGCGAAGATTTCTGTGTGAAGACTCTTGAACATGCAACAGGAGCGAATTAGCAGGTTGCGACCGCGAAAAATATTCCCCTCCAAGATGCTTAAGGCATCCGGCCGAGGATCAACATGTTGGTCCTCAACCAGGGAGCCTAAATAATTGGTGATGTTTGCAAAAAGAAAGGAAGCACAAGCGTTACAATGGGCAAATCTGATAAAAATGTCAAAGTTACATGACAAGATAAAAAACTTACTAGTCATGGAGGAGCTTAGTTTGTTGATTCTCTTTCGAAGATTTTCCTCCCGTCCTGCCATAGTGGCAACTTCGCTTCTTTCTTCTCCATCACGGATTTAGATGCTTCCCGAGATTTTTTGAGTTCTGCCTCGACAACCTTCAGTTTAGCTTCGAGATCATCTACACACTTCAAGGCATCTTCACAAATAATCTCGGACTCAATAGTAGCAGTTATAGAATTAGACGAAGTTATTCTACAGGATCAGAGTATTCACAAGATTCGAAAAAAGCAGAAAAGTTGAATACCTTTGGTAGTAGAGGCTTCATGTTGAATCTTGATAAAGCTATTGGCCATTTCGACCATCTCGTGCATTTTTGGTTGAGAGAAGTATAAACAGTCTCAAACACACTCGGGGGCTGCACATCAAAAGCAGCTCACGAAAAACTAAAAGGGAGGAAACCACTTACATGATTCATATCGGGCTCGGCTGGGTTCTTTGGTAATACTATTCCTTTGCCAGCATCCGTCGACTTCTTGCGGGGAGGAGATTTGGAAGTCACCTTAGGGTCTTTCGGGATCAGGTCTCCCGCAGTTTCTCCTTGCGGGTTCACCGGCTCCATCATTTTCGTGGGTGACTCAATCAAAGCATCTGTCCCATCAGTTGCATCGGAAATAGGCAGTCTTGGAGAAGTTGTTTCCTCCTCATCGCCACTAAGCCAACAAAACAAAGAAATTTCGGTAAATAAATATAACAAAAGAACCTTTGAACAAGGATGAAGTACTTACAATCCTATTCTTTGAGCAAATCAAAGAGGCCCCCTTTTCCTGGGAGGGTCTGTCCTGATTGGTTGAACCAGTTTTGCATTTGAGGCACTAGAGTCATCTGAATCTTCAACATCTTGGATTTCCATTTCTCCATGCTTCCTTTTTTCCTTGACTAGCAACAACACTGAAGGAATCGGAGTTTGTGGAAGTAAAGGCTTTGATATGAGTATACGAGGAATGTGAAACAAAATTTTCAGCGTGTTCCTCAATATCCCCGATAACGTCATGCTTAGCAAATTCTCGGATACAGTCACAATAGTTGGCAACTACACCTTTTTAGGCAAAGGAGGGAGGGACTCTAGATTATCATGACCCTATGAAAAATAAACAAGACCATGCGAACAAAAATGAGATCAAGGGGAAAGACATGAGCAGATGAATTGGAATTAAAAAAAGTAAAACTTACATCAGGAACAAGATTCTTCTTGCCGAAAGGTTTGAACCGACACTCTAAGGGAACGACATATTTCTTCATGAGCTTGGTAAAGGATCTAACCCTTTTCTCGAGATCGCTAGTAGGAAAATCATCACGGGAGATCCTCTTCAAATATTTCTTTCGGAATATGTCCACATACCCGATAATCTAGCTTGGAGAGGGTAGATGCGGATCTAAAGAAAATAAGTCATTATCTGCAAAGCTGAAAGTTTCGACCTAGTACAGGTGCGCAGCTGGTCAATCTGTTCCAGTAGTGGCTTAATCTCCTTCATTTCTTCGACACTTGGGTGCGGTTCCCAGGAACTAAGCCTCTAGGAGGTCTTCTCAGGGTCAAAAGGTGTTAACCCGAAGGACTGGCCCTCAACCTACTGGTCCTTGTTATAGAACGACTTCGACCACCAGCCTTGGACAGAATCCGCAAGCTTGAGATCAAAGTACTCAATGTCCGAGCGGATGGATATTATGACACCACCAACCTCGTGGACAATAGTATTGGAGGAATTTCTACAAACACAGAAAAAGTGTTTCCATAGGCTCTAGTGGCGATGGATCCTGAGGAAGCTCTCGCAAAGAGTGATGAAGACATCGATATGGAGGATGGAGTTGGGCAGGAGCTAATAAAGCTGCACACCGTAAACAAAGAGGATCCCACAAACAAACTCATGGGCAGGAAGAGTGTCGTGGTGGTGTCATGGCAGATGCCATGGATAGGCTAATTATGGGGCCAATGTGCACTAGTGGTATCCGGGGAGGGATAGTGTGGTGATTCCACACACGGAGCTCTCTATTACTTGGATCAATGGTGTTTACAAATGCTCCTTAAGCTGTATCATGGAGAGAAAGGAGATGAAGTGCTACTGCTCTCTACTCTCTCACTAGGGTTTTCCCTTTCACAAATGGACCAACCCTCTCCTTGCAGGCCCTGGATCACCTTATAAAGGGGTGGCCAGGTTACACTTAGGGATTACATGGCCCAGATAACCTACGAATATGTTTGTCCCAATATAGTAACTCGGCGCCCTTCTTTCCGCTATCACTAGCCTCTACATGGCAGTGACGCAGAAGGCACGTTGTATGACTGTTGAGGTCAGACACTATCATGTCTATGACGATCTGCTATGTCCCTGCTCCTCTGTCATTTGTTGCTAGCTTCTTGTCTCTCCCTAGATTCCCTTGGGAGAGAGAAAAGCGCTGACCTTGGTTTGGCTCGCTCCTTCTTGAGCAAGCCATCGCCTGACCCGGCCTTGGCAAGGATAACCCGGCCAAGATGGTACCTGCAAAGAGAAAACAGCTCATTCCTCGTGTTGACATATCATATATGTCGGTCGAGTCTCCCAGGCGTTTTCCGGCTTAGGGTAACCCGGTTGTAATCCGGCCATCCCTTCTATGATCCGGCCATCTTACACTTTGACCTATTTATGCCTCGGTGGACCTTGCCATTATACCTCAGCTTGACCCTACGTGGGGTCATCCCCCCAACATTAGTCCCCGAAGCTGATGCGGTCTTATCAGCTTTTGCTGGAAAGGCCACAGCAGGTTCAAACTTATCAGGATCATTGTCCATCCTACCTACATTCAGATATGTCGGCCTATACTGAGTTTGACTCTAATGCACCGCTAAGCGACTTAATATTCACTTTGACCTTCCTTGGCTCTTTCCGAGATATAACTCGTTGGCCAGGTCATAATATTGCATCCGGGGTATCCCTCTTAGATGCCTATCTTCTCGAGTACTCCTCCATGTATCCTACGTGGAGGGTAATCATTGCATTTGCCTCATTTTAAGGATCGTCGCAGCAGTTACTGCCACGCGCTGTCAAGGGTTACTGTTCCCCCATCACATCGTGGCATGCCCCTTCGATAACCGCAGAGCCACGATGTGTCGTTTGACCTCCTATGTTGTGTAACCGTCGGTGTGGCTTGCTTCTTATGCGCCAGTTGGTGGAATACACACCCACATCGTGTGGCTAGTGGGAGTTATTGATCCTACTACCCACGATCTAGGGCGTGGTTAAATAGGGAGTAGGGGAGGTCCTTAGCTACTTTTCCCCACTCGCCTCCCCTTCTTCTTCCTTGCGTTGCTGCCGCTGCTGCTCTCTGTTCCAGCAATTGCGCCGCTCCCCTGCTCTTTGTGCTTCCTTGATTCCCCACAGCGCCGCTCGGTGCCGCCACCACAGGGCCTAGCTAATCCATGCCTCTCTCCCCCTCATCGAGCTCCACCTCAAAGGAGTGGGATTTGGATATGCTACAGGAGGTTGTTGCCATTGACAAATAAGAGGAGGGGCAGCGCCGCCCACAAGCGCGGCGCCTAGGCTGGCTCAAAGGTCACGTAGAGGGAGATAGATTGGCTTGTGCGTACGTGCCGGATCCCCCCGGGGGTCAGCTGCCGCCTCCCTAGTGATGAAGAAGCTCCCGTCCTCGAGGATGTTGAGTTCGTCGTTTTCGTCTCCCATTTTGCTCGTGGCTCCGGCCTTCCAGTTAGTAACTTTTTCAAGGACTTTCTTGAAACCTTTGGTCTGCAACCCCATCATATTCCTACAAACTCCCTTGCCTCTCTCTCTGCATTTTCCTCTAGCATCGAGGGATATCTCGCCCTTTGGCCCGATGTCAACATTTGGGCCAACTTCTTCCAGTTCAAAGGCAATGTCGTCCCTAAGAAAGAGCTTCGCCCCGACGAGAAATCTTTAACTTAGTGTGGGACGGCATCCATTTCTCCCCGGAAAGGTTCTATCTTTCCCCGGATTACTGGCCTTGAATCTTGCAAAGGGTGGGCGAAGACATTCTTCTACGTGAAGAATGATACATCGGCCGACATGATTCGGCTTCCCACCTTTTCAATTGCCATGCCTACTAGGAAGAATTGGGATCTTGACCCCAAGAATGGTAATACCCTCGTTAATCTTGTGGTGAAGCACATCCTCGAGTTGACGGATGCCGGGTTAACTGGCGAGGACTTGATGGTCACCTTCATCCACAGCCGAGTTTTCCTGCTGTAGCAGCATAGCCACGAGATCTACTATATGAGCGGTCCCCTTGATCCTAACCGAGTTTTGTCGGTCGAGTTATCGAATGCTCAGATTTACCGCTGAGTCAAGTCCATCTTCAAGACGGGATTCGCCGAGGAATGGGAATGTGGGATGGAGCCCTTTAGCCGTGATAAGCCTACTCCCAAGATATGTCATTCGAATTACTCTCACTGAGTTATGCTTTATGTCGGCCCATTCTAGTTATTTGACCTTCCTATATTCCTTTTCACAGAAATTTCTTCAGCGGACAGTTGAGGACACCTCAACCCCGACCCTTACTTGGGGCAAGGATTGGGAGACCTCGGATCTAGAGGAGCCGTATTATGAGTAATTCATGACTGTTCCGGACTCCAGCTCCGGCCGATCCTCCGGTAAGACTTCTGTCTTAAAGGATTGGATGGACGATGATGATGATTGTGTGATTCTCGAGGCACTTAACCCAATGTCCATCTCATATGCCTATCCAACTGATCCCACTCCAGCTAACCTGGTTGGTCAGGTACACAACGTGCCTCTGGTGGTGGTGGGAGGTCAAGGTATGGCAAAGAAGCGAGCCACGACCTCGGCTCCTCTGGCTGAACCATCCAGGGAAGGGAAGAGGTACAAGAAAGATGGCAAGAAACCTGTGGGATGGAGAGCTCCAAATCCCAAAGCACCGCCAGCTATGTCCAGGTAAATCTCTTTTTCTGAGTCTGTTCTCCAAGTTTTATGTTTCTTTTTATCTGTATTTCTTGTTTCTATCTCTTTGATATGATTCGATATTTCTCTCTATTTGATTCTATAGGGCCGCCATGGATATCTCCTAGAGCGGCTCCAGCATTGCCTATCCTCTCCATTGGGCACCACCCTCTCCTCGGGACGATGCTCCAGTTCTCAGCCCTGTTCGGGTGAACACTCCTGTCGTGCTGACTAATAGTCCACCTCGGAGGGAGGAGGATAACATCGACACAGGTGGAAGTGGTGCCACAGAGGATCTGGTTATGCTGGATCAGCAGGGTGACCTCTCCAGCCCCAGGAAGAAGAACAAGATCGTGGCACCGACAATGTCGGTGCCGAAATAGTTTCTACCGAGGTGCCGAAACTCCGACACCAGTCCAACCTTAGCCTGAGCTTCAGCCTCAGCTAGGCTCTACTTTAGCTCTTAGCCAGCAACAACAAACACCACTGGCATCGTCCGAGTCTCCCAAGACTTGGCTAGACAACCAGCCTCAGCAGAGCCCGCATGCTCAATCCCCTTCGGCTTCACAACCTCGGCATGATCCAACCTCAGCAACCGACTCTCAATCAACGGCTTCCCAGCAATGGGCCAAGCCTGCCGCTAAGGCGAAGAAGGCTGTCGAGGTGACCAAGGCAGTGCCAAAGGGGTCAACGGCTGGATTTGGGCAACACATTATTGCTTCTATGATGCAACGAGGCAGTGCTGCTTATGGCTCTACTTCAGATAAACCAATTACATTGCAAACCAGCCCAACCGCTGCAAAGGCCGCTGAGAAAGTAGCTTTCGGGAAAGGCTTGGTCCTGACTCGGACTCTCAGCAGTGGAAGCCTTGGCTCCCTTGCTGAGTACGTCGAGAACTAGAACAATGTTGAGTATGTCGAGGTCACTTCTAGGAATCCCCAGAAGTCCGGCCCTGCTAAAATTGGCGTGAATATATATACCACTGGCCAAGCTATTGTTGATGCTAGCTGAATGATGGAGGTAAGCATCTTGATGAACTCATTTATATTTACGCAAGTACATGGATACATAACCTCTAGTCCCTGAGCCTCCGGAGGAGAGAAGTATGACTCGTCTGGATGCTCTTAGCCTTAAACTTGCGCAATTTTCTTTTGTACCTCGTTCCATTCTGAAATATTAAACCGATCTATTAAGACTTAGGCATAGGTTTTGCTAGCTTTGATTTACCAGCCACCTAGGTTCGGATTGAGTTTGCTCGGTTCGAATCTTGAGTCGAATTTTAACATCCATCCATCTAGAGCCAGGTTGAGTACTACTTGTCTCAGATCTCTTAGTAACTTTGAATATACAATGACCTAGAGCCGGGTTAATTTCCACTTCACTCGGGTCTTTAGTAGCTTTGAATATTCAGCCACCTAGAGCCGGGTTAAGTTCCACTTGACTCGGATGTCTTAGTAGCTTTGAATATCCAACCACCTAGAGTCGGGTTTAGTTCAACTTGACTCGGATCTCTTAGTAGCTTTGAATATCCAGCCACCTAGAATCGGGTTAAGTCTACTTGACTCGGGTCTTTCAGTAGCTTTGAATATCCAGCCACCTAGAGCCGGGTTAAGTTCTACTTGACTCGGATCTTTCAGTAGCTTTGAATATCCAACCACCTAGAGCTGGGTTAAGTTCCACTTGACTCGGATCTTTCAGTAGCTTCGAATATACAATTACTTAATGACTAACATTTGTTCTTTTCAGATCACTACCAACCGGCATACTGACGAATTCCAGTGGCTCCTTGATACGCATAGGGAGCTCTCCAAGAAGCATAAGGCATTGCTGCTAGAGTATAAGAAGAAATGTAAGTATTTGTCTTATCCCCTTTAGTTCGGCTCCTTTTGTTCTTTACTTGCCGAGTTAACTTATGACTCGAGTGTTGCCAGCTAATGTGGAAGCCCAAAACAAGGAGCTACGAAAGCAGGTGGCCGAGCTAAAAGGTACTTTCCTCTTGCCCCTTGTCCTGTGCACCTTTCCCTTATGGGTCGACGAGTAATATTCCTCGTCTCGGTCAGGCTAAAAATCATTGCAGAATCTCTTCAAGATAGCATATCCATGCCTGAATTGATGCTTCACTTTCTCGAACAAGAAGGGCAGCATCAGGCCCAGCTGAAGGATAAGGATGACGAGATCTTCAAAAGAAATACTCCAACTCGACAAAGACAACCTCAAACTACTCTAGAAGACTGAGCTGGAAAAGCTGCATCAGTAGTTCTTCAAAGAGAAGGACTGACTCACCGGCCAAGTCGACAAAGACAAGGAGGTCCACCAAGAGGCTGAATACAAATTTGAGTCGGTGAACATTGCAAGTGAGGATATTCAAAAGAAACAGGCTACTTGGCCGGATCAACGGCATCATAGCCCATAAGTTTTTCTATGACAACTTTGCTCTTCATTGCCGAGGTCTTTGCTTTGCCCCTTTTTGCTCTTTCTGATTTGTTCCTTCTACATGTGTTCTTAGGTGATTTCCCCCACTCCAAAGCTCGTGTCGATGTTGCTATCCGCAAGTTCTAGGAAAATAAAATTGAGGCTGGTCCCCTCCCTGCAGAGCTCGATATTGATGACTACTTGGTTGGCCTCTCAACCAGCCTTGGACCCATGAAAGCTTTCGAGGTTGGACTACTTCCTTCCGCGCTTCGAGCCTTCTATATTCTCTAGCCAAAAGAAATAGCTCCCAAGAAGGTCGCATTGTTGTCTGAAAAACTTATGGGCAGCAAAACTTAACTCAACTTGTGGAGAGAATATATTGCGCGTGCCGGAGCTGACACGGCCTTGTCTTTTGTGTTGTCTTGGTATGCATCCATCAACTTGGATGTTCTTTGTAACATGCGCACTAGATCCAGGTGGACCACTGATCCGGCCTGCATTGCCCAACGCCAAGCCCGCGCCTACGAGCTCATTCAATATGCTCGTTGTCATGAATGGAACAAGGGGCCGAGTATCCTCGATGTCGTCGACGATGAGTATGTCGAATAGGGTGTTGAGGTAGATCCAGAGAACCTAGAGGGCGATGAGGAGAACTTGGACGATGACGAGGAAAATTCGGATGACGGTGCAGATGCCGAGGCTCCGAACGCCGAGGCTAACATTCCTCTGCTGCTGTGGATTATTCGGCTACTGTCGCTCCTTGAACACATGAGCTTTAAACTTTTATTAAATCCCTAGTATGTCGGGTGCAACATGTATAATACAATCTTAAGTTATTCTGCTACTTCTATGTACTTATGTTGGATCCTTTTGGGCGAAGTCCCCTAGTTCCATTTTCCTGTTTACTCAACTTCTTGACCCGGCTCACGTCTACCATTATTTGGCTTTTCGACTTGTGAGTTTGGAGTCAAAAAATCAAATTAACTGTACTTAAAACAATGAAAATTACCTCAGCGTGATTTGGCATAATAATAAGGAAATTAAATGCAGGGGTTAGTCCAAAAAACAAGTGTCAGCTCGATTTTTTTCCTACCTTAGTCGTTTTTCGTGTGTTTAGCATTTCCAGCTTGTTCACTTGCTTACCATGAAGCCAATTTTCTGGACAACAGCAAATCGAAGAGTTAGCCTTTGTTGCCGACACATCACTAACCCGACCTAAGTGGAGAGAAATTTAAGCCAAACGACATATAAAAAATAAATACGAAAATAACAAGCAGTTACTACTAAGGCAGTCCCCGAGTCACTACTCGAGGTGCCGAGATTTCATTAATAAGCTTATTGCCAACATACAGGACGACATATGAGAGTTCGAGATACATACACTTCTTCTAAGTGTAAAATGGATGAAGTAGTGCTACATTCCATGGCCTCTTTGATTCCTCGCCTGACCTGTCTGCCTTATTCTTCTCATGTTGTTGTGCATCGATGAGGTAATATGCATCATTGTGTAGTGCCTTGCTCACAATAAATGGCCCCTTCCATGGAGGTGATAACCAAATCCCCTTCCCGAAAAACTCGGGTGTTCACTTTTCGGCTATGATAGCGTCGGAGGTTTTGCTGATATATGGCGGATCTAGATAGTGCCAATTCTCTCGCTTCTTCTAGCAGATCAACATCATTTTACTGGGATTCTTGCACTTCGGCTTCTATGCATTGGGTAACTCTAGGAGAGTCATGCTCTATGTCGGCTAGTAATATAGCTTCTGCTCCATCTACCAGAAAAATGGCATGTAGCCCCTTGGTCGATTCGGAGTTGCCCTGAGGCTCCATAGTACCGCCGGGAGTTTGTCAATCAAACACCCCGCTGATCTTTGTGGCAGATCTATGAGCCAGGGTTTTATCCCGGATAGTACTAGACCATTGAATCTCTCCACTTGCCCGTTCGATGTGGGGGTGTGCCACTGATGCCACGTCGAGTCTTATCCTCTTATCTCGGCAGAACCGAGCAAATTCTCCTTTGGCAAAGTTAGTGCCATTATCAGTTATAATGTTGTGTGGATATCCATATCTCAAGGTTATATATTTGAGAAATGATATGACTGTTGGTCCATCACACTTTATTATGGGTTTAACCTTGATCCATTTTGTAAACTTATCAACCATAACCAAGATGTGGGTCATGTTGCCACGATCTGGCTTAAATGGTCCCACCATGTCCAAGCACCACACAGGAAATGGCCAAGTGATAGGTATAGTTTTGAGTTTAGAGGCCGGCATATGTATTTTACTCGAATACCTCTGACACCCATTGCATTTTCTCACTAGGTCCTCAACTTTTTGTAAAGCACTGGGCCAGTAAAATCCATGTTGAAATGCTTTGGCGACTAATGCCCTGGACGAGGCATAATTCCCACACTCGCCTTGAAGTATATCCCGGGGGATCTCCTATCCTTCTGCCGAGTCAACACATCACTAGAGAACACTTGTGACACTTCTCTTGTATAACTCACCATTTACTATAGTATAGGCCTTTGCCCTTCTCTGTATTTTCCTGGCAAGAACCTCCTCACTTGGTAATGTTTCATCTTTCAAGAAGAAAAAGATTGGTTGTGCCCAAGATGGTATAGGATGAGCCAAAAAAATAACCTCGTCAATCTGCATTGGATTCACCGACATAACTTCTGTCGAGTCAAGCTGTGCAGTCCTCGGGTCGTGCGAGATAGTCCTCGGGTTTACCGAGGCAGTCCTAGGGTTTCTTGAACCACTTCCCATATCGATGTCCATGAGAATAGCTTCTGACTCCGGATTGGACAGGATATAGATTGACTTAGATTCCGGTGATGGTTTGATAGATGATTTCCTGAGGTGCCCTAGGGTTATGCCTAGTAGGATTGATTGGCGGGATGAACCGAGTTTGGATAATGCGTTGGCCGCTTCATTTTCGCCGCGAGGTACATGATGAAATTCACATCCTTCGAAGTACCCACTGATCTTTTGCACATGGAACCTGTACAAGGACATATTTGCATCAAGAGCACCCTAGTACCCTCAGACATGTTGCACTACCAAATCCGAGTCACTGAAGCACTGGATCCGACATATTCCAATCTCCTTTGCTACTTTCAAACCATGCACAAGTGCCTCATATTCTGCCACCTTGTTCGATGATGCAAAGTGTATCTGCAATACATATCTCAACTGATATTTCATGGGAGAGGTGAGGACTATCCTAGCAACCAATCCGTTCTTGTTTTTTGATCCGTAAAAGTGCATTCTCCAAAAGTTCGAGTCAGGCAAGGGCGGCTCATATTGTAGTTCGTCCTAGTCAACCAAAAAATCAGCCAATGCCTGATATTTTATGGCATATCTCCCATCATATTGTGGAGCATATGGTGCTAACTCAATTGACCATTTGGCGATCCGGCTACTCGCATCCTTATTTCCCATGATTTCTGAGACAGGTGCCTCACATATTACTCAGATAGGGTGTTCCTCAAAATAATGCTTGAGTTTCTTTGCTGCCATATAGACACATACGCCATTTTTTGTTAATGGGGATAATTTTGTTTTGATGCCGAGAGCACCTCACTTAGGTAGTATACTGGCCTATGCACCGTCTTACCCTCTTCGTCGCACTGCACCACCACCATAGTACTTACGACTCGGTTGGTCGCTGCTATCTAGAGCAACATCGGCTCTTTGGATAGTGGAGAGGCTAACACAGGTGCAGAGGCTAACACAGGTGCAGAGGCTAACACAGGTGCAGAGCCTAACATCTTTTTTAGCTCATGAAATGCAATATCTGCTTGCGGTGTCCAAATGAACTTATCCTACTTTTTCATTAACTGGTAGAGAGGTAAAGCCTTTTCCCCTAGCTGACTAACAAAATGACTCAGTGATGCCAAGCAACCAGTGAACTTCTGGACATTGTTGACACTCTTTGGCAGTTTCATGCGCTCAATGGCTCGGATTTTAGTCAGGTTAGCTTCAATGCCTCGGCTGGATACAAGGAAACCGAGTAATTTCCTGGACGGGACACCGAAGGTGCATTTTTCCGCGTTAAGTTTCATTCGGAACCGTCTTAGGTTTGCAAATGTTTGTCGAATAGCATCTAGTAGAGTGTGACTCTCCTTGGTTTTTATTACCACATCGTCTGCATAGACTTGGAAATTTTGGCGAATTTGATCATGCAAGCACTTTTGCATGCATCTTTGATACGTTGCCCTTGCATTATGTAAGCCAAATAGCATAGTGCGATAGCAATAAGCCCCATACGGGGTAATGAAGGCAGTTTTTATTTGATCAGCCGGATTTAATGGTATCTGGTGGAAACCAGAATATGCGTCTACAAATGATAAGAGCTCACACCCAGCAGTCAAGTCAGTGACTTGATCTATCCTGCGCAGAGGGAATGGATCCTTTGGACACACCTTGTTCAGGTTCGTGTAATCAATGCACATCCACCATACCACTGCAACATTTGGATCATCCTTTTTCTTCTCCACCAGCACCGGATTAGAAAGCCAATTCGGATGAAGTACCTCCATGATAAACCCGGCTGCAAGGAGCTGAGCTATCTCATCCCCTATGATCTTTCTCCTATCCTCAGCGAAGCGGTGGAGAGGTTCCTTCACCGGCCTTGCATCAGGCCTGACATGCAAAGAGTGCTCAGTCAGCTCCCTCGGAACACCTTGCACGTCCTGTGTGGACCAAGCAAAGGTATCTCGATTCTCATGGAGGAAGCTGATGAGCTCGCTTTCCTATTTGTCACTCAGGCCCGCACCAATAGTGACGATGCGCTCTAGGAACTAGTCATCAACTGGAACTTTCTTTGTGTCCTTCGTTGGCTGGAACGATACACTCCCATGTGGGGTTACTCAGTGCCGGCATATTCAGCTGAGCTGATTGAGCCAACGCTACAGCCTCTTGGATCCTCTTTTTCTCCTGTGCTGTCACCAATGACTCAACCAGGTTTGACCCAGCCGAGGCACACTGCATTGAACGCATGTAATAACCTGCAATGGTGATCACCCCCTTTGGCCCTGGCAACTTCATTTTCAAATACCTTATGTGACAACTTGCCATTTACTTTGATATTGTTGGTCTACCCAACAGTGCATGGTAGTAGCTCTCTAAATCCACAACTTCAAACTCCAAATTTTCTGTTCAGCAATTCTCTCTCATGTCGAATAACACATCAATCTGAACTTTCCCAATTGGCTCGCAAGATAGAGCTGTCACAATGCCATGGAAAGTGGTCTTAGTTGACTGGAGCATGTTCTCCGAGATTCCCAACTTATGCATTGTGTCCTTATACAGTATATTGATATTGATGCCATTGTGGAGAACTTGACGTTCAGACTCGGTCCAATGAACGTTGGGTCAAGAACCAAAGCGTATGCCCTAGGACTCGACATGATCTTGGGGTGATCTTTTATGCTCCATGTGATTTCCTGATCTGACCAGTACATATACTTCGGCACATCCGGCATAACGGCATTGACCTCCATGTGCCTCCTCTGCACACTTTGCCTATCATTTTCCTCCGTGGTAAACACAACATAACTTTAGTGGTGTTCTTGATACTCATTTCGGCCTCCGCGGCCGGCATATTCATAGTCAGCTTGGTCCTGGTTCTCCACACGATGCACTTCCCTTCTTTCCGGGTTTTCATACCTCGGCGGGCGTGGTGGCAACATTATTTGCCGTGCATTTGCTCCTATGAATTGTTGCTGCTAGGGTGCTAGCGGAGTCCCCATGTTACTCTGTTCTATTAGTCGCATCCACTCACATTGATGTAACATCCCAGTTTTAGTTAATGTTTAATTAGGGTTTGATTGTGCATTCATGAGCATCATTTCTTAAAAATGCATGTAGAGAAAATAATGGAAACCCTAAACCCTAGTTTTCCCCTCCCTCAAATGAATTCAAAATGGTTTTGTACTTTGAAAAGATCAAAATTGTTGTAGCCCAAACTGAATAAAAGGGCCCCATAATATTTTTATAGTTTACAAATGTTCTGGTATTTTTGAAATGTTTCAAAACAGATTTGAAATTGGAAATACAAAGAGAAGACAGAAAACAAAAAGGAAAAGGTTTTGGCAAATAAAAAATAAACTAGAGAGCTCCCAGGTCGGCCCAGACCCTTTCTCCCTACTACCTGCCGTGCAGAGGAGCCTGCAGCTGGCCCATGTGCAGCCCAGCCCGGCCCACATACCCCTTCGGCCGTCTTTTCCTCCCAACGATGAAGCGAAGCAGCTTGGTGTCTACAACACCGCCGTAGATCCCCGCCGCCTGCTCTGCACCGTCCATCGCTGCCTGGAGGGGATAAGATGGACACCATGGCCACGTCTTTCTCGCCCTCATCCACTCCCGCTCTTCCTAGCAACCTCCCTCTCTCTGGCCAAAACCCTAGCCGACGAGCTCCGCTGGTGTCCTGCCGTTTTCGGCCTCCTCTCGCTGCTCTGCGACCACCACCACGACCTCCTAGCTCGACTCGTTCATTAGCCCCCACTTGCTTGAGCCGACGTGCTCCGAGGCATCCCAATCGTACCCTCCTTCCCTGACTCCGGCCGTCGCCTCTGCCACCGATTCCGATAGCACCCAACCTCGCCCCGCCTATACGGCCTCACCATGAGAATTAAGGTGAGCTAGCTCCTCTCCCTCCCTCTCTGTACCGCGCTCCCGATGTTGCTCCGCCGTGCGCCGCCGCAGTAATCGGTCCCGCCGTTGCTCTAGTGACCCAATCCGGGCGGCGCCGCCGCTAGATAGCTCGCCTTGCTCCCCTCTTTCGAGCGTGCACCCGCACGAAGCCCTGCATGCTCTCTATCGCCATCCCCTGCCACTGTCTGGCCGTTTTCCGGCGAGGTGACATCATGGTGATGTCATGCCTACGTGGCGCTAGCGTGGCTGTGGGTCCCGCGTTGACTGCTGACCGCCAGCGTGGCCAGCTGACCAGGCCCTGGTCCCAGTCGTCAGTGGGTGCGGCTAGCCCACTCTCAATGTGAAATAACCTAGCATCTGTGCTGATGTCAACCTGACATTAGCCTGACGCAATAAAGCCTTTAAATTGGTTTAATTATTCCAGAAATTTAATAAATACTAGAAATTCAATATCTAATTATTTATAAGTCAGAAAAATATGTATAATATATCAAAATGTTCAGGAAAACAAGATCTACCTATTAGCATCAAAATCATGCATTGTTCAACAACTTTAACTACACGTTTAATTAGGAGAACGAAATGAACTCCCGTAGGTGATTCCGAGGTCTCTCCTGTATTAGGGTTTGCACCCCTCGGATCCCGCTTAAATTGCCAAGCATGATTTAGGGTTTCGTTACAATACAATTCAACTTTTCATATCATCATCCTTGCATGAGCATTGCATCGATGCCATGTGTTTATTGTTGTTTCCCTTTCTTTCCGGTGTTTGCTTCCTCCCGGTAGAATAGGATATCGAGATCGAGATCAAAGACCGAGACCAACACCATTGAAGATCGACGAATAATACTTGACCAACTATAATAAATTCAAGTACAAGGCTTCTGAAGATCTATATTTGGGTATCCACAAACAAGGCAAGCATAGCCCTACCATTATACAATCCAATGATTTCGAAAGCATTTCAATTCTGCCATGATGCTTACGATTCTACTGTGGTCTTTTATCGATAGATAGAGTATTCTATCTGTTGCATTACTCCCTTTGAGCTTATATTACCTGATCCACTGCTCCTACCATAACTAGGTTTGGCTTGTGTGCACTGCTAGAGCTTATATATGTGTCTTGCTTAGCCATGCATAGCTGTTAGTGCTGGTTCATCTAGAAGATGTACCAAATGCAGAGGATGTAGTATGACAGGAGAACAAGGTATACTGATGAGGTAAGATCAGTGGCAACTGTTAAACATGCTAAGGCTTGTATGGGAGGCCATGGTGGGATGTGGTTTTTGTAGTCCCATGCTCGCCACCACAAGGAACTGAGTTCTTGCCTTTGGACCAAGACGAGCGTACAACCACACGGGGCTTGGGAACCCCTCCACTGATTAACTTGCCTAGTAGATTCCATGAGTCACATAGTTCGGGCTTTCCATTTGGCATACGCATCGAAAATGTTTTTGAAAGTGGAGGCGAAGGAGGTGCATTTGTAACAGGTAGGTAAGCGTGGCCGGGGTTGCTTGGGGTAGATGGTGCCCCTGGTAAACCAACCTCGCCCACATCTCTACGGACCAACTTCGGGATTTGACCTATTATGGTGGAACCATCCTTAGGGCGTGACTCATGGTCTCGGCAAAAGCAAGGTAAAGGTCGTGGCCAACCACCCTCTGCCGGCCTTCCAAGGAAGAGGGCTAATGTACTGGCATTAAGAACCGGTTGGTACGTGTGGGTAAAGTTGTACACCCCTGTAGGTTAAATCTTTTTGAAAAGCCATGTTCACATTTATGAACGCTTGGTAACCAAATTCTAAGATCATAGAGAACTTTAACCTAATCGTAAAACTTGGCAGATCAACGTGTGCTTAAGGATGCTTCCTCATGGGTACGAGGGGGTGATCCTAGTTGTGAGATGAGGATTACTTTGGTGGATATCAAGATGATGATCAATTCTTCGGAGATGTCGCTCTCTTATCCCCTTTTAAAATATTCTGACTAGACGAGCTCCTTCTCTCTCTTGTTTTCTAAACAAAGATGGCTTTATGAAAAATAACCCCACCAGCCATAAGTCTTGCGGAGTACACCCTGTACTCACCCTTGCTTTGTTGATACTTTTGTAGCAGAGTAAGAGTTCTCATGAAGACAAGTTCTGGCCGTACAGCATCGATAGCAACGAGTATCTTGGGGTTCCCGGGCTGCAGCCTGGAATCTATGGGCTGGGACGTCATCGTTATGCTTCAGGCCTATTAGGCCATTTGTTAAGTTTGTTATACTTAATAGCATAATTTGCCTTCCGTTGTTTGATGTTTGTGGCCAGTGACCTCTACTTGTTATATTTGGTTCTTTGCTTAGTTATGAGCTTGCTGTACTAATTTTTGTGTCGCAGGGTTACAGTTGTGTTACCGATTTCACACTGAATATCCACGAGCTCTAGGTTAAGCTTATGTCAGGCTAAGGTCTGGGATTTGTTTAACCCTGATCCCGGGGGTGTTACAGTTTTTGGTATCAGAGCAGTACCGACCGTAGGAAAACCTTGCTATTGGTCGATGTTGAGTCTAGTTCGTGTGAAAACTATTTCAAAGATGAAAAGTATTTGAGAAAACTCTAGTATGCTTCCTTTTCTCCTTATCCAGTTTCTCTCTTACTCTGGGTCATCTTATCTTGTGTTGACTTAAAAGGTTTTGATATCTCTTCTAGTCTTTCAAAACTTAGGCGCCTTTTTGGCAGGTCGTTTCTTAGCGAGTTGACCTAGTGTTGAGTTCTCTAGAATTGTGTGTGTTGTGGATTCCTTGTTCCCTTTGCTCTGTTTCAGATGAGAGATTCTTTTCTATCATGATATCTCTATCTTATGGGCCCACAATATTATATTGTATGGCTCTAAAGTGTTCTGTTCTAGGCTTCAAGGTTTCCTTTCCCCTCGTGAGCCTCCTTTTTGTTTGTTTGGGTACCTCAGAAGTCGTTTCTTATTTTGGAAGTTACCTCGTGGTTACTATCTTGAAGTGTACACTGTGTCACTCAAGTAGTAGTTACTTATTTCTCGGGTTTTAACCCTTGGACTTGAACCGAAGATCCCGAATTGTGCTAGATTCTAGTGTTATGAATCTTGTACATGAAGCTGATCTTTAACCCAAGATCCATTCCATTGTTCCCTGTCGTTAATGTTTACACATTACCTCAGGATGGCTGGTATTACAATTCTTGTGTTCAAGCTTGTGGTTATTGCCGCGATTGAATCGTTACAACTAAGGACTTCCCCTACCACTAGCTATGGCAAATGTTCTTTAATGGAATCAAAAAGATCACGACAAGAGCACTCCTCGAGAGTCTCATATCTATATTCGTGACTCTGCCCACCTTTCTCCCTTCTATGCATTGGTTCTCGGAAGATTGATAATCTATGCATCGACATCTCGGGATTTTATCCTGAGCATGTTCCTTTTCCCCTTATTGTTTCTGACCTTTGTCTACCAGTTGATAGCCGAGTAGTAATGTGCATTGGTGTCTTCTGATGCAAGATACTCTTGTGGTCCGTCAAGACAAACCATTTCGGGATGTCAGGAGAAACAAACTCCAATACCTCGTCATATCTAGGACCAGGTCAAAGTGTTGTAATCCGTAGATAAAGAGGCATTGATTAGCTTCTATCTGTTCTACCTTAGAGTATCACACCCTTTTACACTAAGAGATCGTGTTGACATTCATAACCCTCTTAACAAAGTGATGCTTATACACATATTATTACCCACCCTTCCTTTGAGCTCTCGTGCTCGTGAATGATGCGTGTGCGTAATAGTGTGGCCATCTGAGATTCTTAGCAATTATTAATGCTTCGAACTCTAAGGATATTTTATGTCATTCCTAGCGTGATTGGTTAACCCTATCACTAAGCGAAGAATGATTGTGCTACCAAGTCCACTATTCTGGTACACTTTCCTCGGCCAAAGAGTTAGGTTCATGCCAAAACTCTGAGACTATGTCTACTTGCCTTACCAAGCAAGTTTCCTCTCAAACTAAGTGACATATCGGTGGTTCATGATATTCTAGACGTCTTCTAGAAGTATCGCCATGTTTCCACATGACCGTGTTTGTCAAGTTCTTGAGCAAGCAAGTTCTCTGAACTGCTTATTCTCCAAGGATCCATACTGGATACCCCTAAACTAGTTGGTTGAGCTTAAACAACAACTTGAAGAGTTGTAAGACAAAAACTCTATCTGACTTAGTTCCTCCTTAAAGGGATGTCTAGTTTTGTTCATGATGAAGAAAGATAGTATTTCCTTTGTAGATATGTTATCTCCCCCTACCTTTGATTTGATTTGGGTTATCGTCAAACCAAACTCAGCTCCAAGGACTATCTTGATGATGTTGCTACTCGTGATGTGTCACGTGAGTATGTCTTCATGTCCGTTGGTCTAACCAATACTCTGCCTCGTTCATACAACATATGAGTCTATCTTCCTGGAGTATCTCGATAAGTTTGTTGTTGAGCCCATCGATGACATCCTTATTTTCTCCAAGCTATACTAGATTTATATGGAACATCTGGCATTAATGTTGGAAAACTTTTAGGAACCGTCTTCGGGTTATCTCGAAGTATATGTTCTGGATGTTAGAAGTAACCTTCTCCAATTCACGTACAATTGTAGAAAGATGTTGCCGTGGATTCGAGTAGAGTTGTTTCCGTTCCTTCAAGGATACATGTGTAATTCGTTGCAAGTACTTCATGTATAAGCAATTGTCATTTGACAAGTTGTTAATACATGGGTCTAGCAATAGCTCAGTCTATTGGAGCTTGACACTGTAGTCCATGTCTTGAGAATCTAGTAACTTTACCTTTGTGGTAAATGCTGCAAGCTTTCTATTCGGACATGCTGAGTCTGAAGTATCTTTACACCTCACCAAATCTGAATCTCAAGCACATATGATGGTTGGTGTTCCTCAAGGTTTTGACATAGGTCTCTTTGTAAGTCTGACATGATTTATGTAATGGTTGACACAACTAGTCGGAAAGCCTACTGTCAAATTCTCTTGAATCAGCAATAACAACCATTCCTCATGAGGTTTCTTCTATGATTTATTATAGGAGTTACGCTTATGGTTTTCTTTTTCTCTGAAGTCTGACCTATACTTGATGATTAATTGAAGGCTTGTTAGAAGTCTGATATTAGTATTCCGAACATCAAGGAGAACATTTAAAGTAGTGTTGCTAAATGTCTCTCGGTCGATCCTCTAGACCCTTTTACGTTGGCAAGCGTCTTGTTGTGCCAAGTAATTGAAGTTTGAGAATGAAGTTTCTTTTTCCTCGTGTCATCAGGAACTTCTTACTTAATCATCCTGGTGGTGTAAAGTGATATCACGATCTTTGGCAAAGATTTTGATAACCCTGGATGAACAAAGAGTTTCCTTCGTATCTTGACCATGTTCATAGAGTGACTATGATGTTGGTAATCATTAGTTCCTCTTGTTACATGTTCCTTGTGACTCTTACGAGTCCTCGCCACAAAACAACCTTTCTGTCTTAACCTTCTGTTGAACGAAGAGTGATCCTTCTGTGTCAAAAGTAGTTCAATAGCTTGGTTATCTGTATCTTTGTATCCCTGGAAGCTCTACTTATGCCGTCTAGTAGATTTTCATATCTCGAAGTCTGTGGTCAAGTTCTTTCTATTGTAAGCTTTCCCTTTCAGAAGCTTAAAACTCTTCTGAAACTCCATGGTCTCAGTCCTTATGAAGACCAGCTATCTACCAACTTGAAACCATCTCCTCTTGTTTCCTCCATTATCTTGATGTGTTTCATGTCGTCATCTCAGAGTTGTTTCTGAACACACGTTCATGAGTTGACCATGAGATACTTTGTGTGTTGTTTAGTGTGTTTCCCTCTTATCCTTAGAGTGACCCTGTTTCTTCCTCTCTTTGTCTCTCTTCCTACCCGCGGAATCTCGGGTCGAGATTCTCGTAAGGGGGATAGAGCTGTAACACCCCAGTTTTAGTTAATGTTTAATTAGGGTTTGATTATGCACTCATGATCATCATTTCTTAAAATTGCATGTAAAGAAAATAATGGAAACCCTAAACCCTAGTTTTCCTCTCCCTCAAATGAATTCAAAATGGTTTTGTACTTTGAAAAGATCAAAATTGTTGGAGCCCAAACTGAATAAAAGGGCCCCACAATATTTTTATAGTTTACAAATGTTCTGGTATTTTTGAAATGTTTCAAAACAGATTTGAAATTGGAAATACAAAGAGAAAACAGAAAACAAAAAGGAAAAGGTTTTGGCAAATAAAAAAATAAACCAGAGAGCTCCCAGGCTAGCCCAGACCCTTTATCCCTGCTACCTGCTGTGCAGAGCAGCCCGCAGCTGGCCCATGTGCAGCCTAGCCCAGCCCACATACCCCTTCGGCCGTCTTTTCCTTTTCTTCTTCCTCCCGATGACGAAGCAAAGCAGCTTGGTGTCTACAACACCGCCGTAGATCCCCACCGCCTGCTCTGCGTTGTCCGTCAGTGCCTGGAGGGGATAAGATGGACACCGCGGTCACGTCTCTCTCGCCCTCATCCACTGTGGCATCCCGCAAAAACCACTACTAGAAAATCGCTGTGTTTTTGTGCATTGCATCATCATGACCGCATGCTCATGTCATCATGCCACATTGCATTTGAGAATCGTCATCATCATGCATGTGTTTGTACAAAACTATTTTCGAAAAGCTTGGTTTTGTTTTCTAAACGACCCGTCTTTATTTCAAGTTAAAACCCCGGGTCTCCGGAATATTTTGTTTCGTCTAAAGACGGATTTCAAAAGCCCCGTTTTAAATAAATAAATATTTAAGTTGTTTTTAGGAGGCAGCCCGCCGGGCCCGAAAGCCCGGCCGGCCACCTCCAAACTGAAGGAAATATGCCCTAGAGGCAATCATAGAGATGATTGTATTTCATGTGTATCCATGAGTTATTATAATGTTCCTTGAATATCCATATACTAGGCAACTTGTATTGATTGGCAATTATGTGAATTGTTTGTGAAACTCTTTACTTGTATGGTTATCTAATAATTGTCCCTAGTCGGAGTTCATGCGAGGACACACGTGAATATTAGACTAGCACATCGATTGGTTAATGACTATGTTTCGCAAGTCATTGACATAGAGATGTCAAACCAATGATGTGGACACATGTTATGAACATGGGGTTGGACTGACCCAACATGAGACTAGCAATAATACTTGCAGCTCTCTCTACACATCGTGTACGTTTTGTCCTTAGACCTGAGATTGTCGCATGTACTTGAGATGTGGATCGACCTACTTTGGGGCTATCAAACACTACTCCGTAACTGGGTAGTTATAAAGGTAGCTTTCGGGTTTGTCCTGATGCATGCTGCAAGGCATCGGTCAATCAAGATGGGATTTGCCCCTCTCTACTTGAGAGAGATATCTCTGGGCCCCTCGAGTGATCGGATCCAGAAATGCATGGTCGTGCTACATATGGTTAAAAGTTAACCTAGTAAAGGGATTCTGAATCACAGTATCGAGAAAGAGAGGTCAGCTTAGAGCTAGACCAAATATCGTGAGGCAAAGGGAAAGACATGTACTCAACCTTGTGATGGTTCGTCCGAATGATCTTTATATGCGTTTAGGAGTTGGCACGTCTTGCTAGAGGCCGCTACCAACTATTGACGGAGTAAGTGTACTCGCGTCATGTCTATACGTGTATGAACCTATAGGGTCACACACTTTAGGGGCTGGAAGCCTAATGAGGATTGGATCCGAATTAGACCAGGCTTAGGCTGCTAATGGGCTGCTAATGTAGAAGCCCACCAGGGATGCCTATATAAGAGGGAGTGAGGCGAGCTGAAAAGGTGAGAGCATTCCACCCAGCCGCCACTCCTCTTCCGCCTGTGTTGCACGCGCAGACCTAGCAGTCTGGCGTGTGACGGCTTCCACTCCGGACGTGTGGATACCTCGGAGGTGCTGCATCTGTAGCACTTGGACGAGCCGCGCAAAGGGGAGCTGCTCGTGGGACGAGGACGAGGAGGAGACGTGGAACATCTACACTGCCGCAACGTGCTTCATCGAGTTCCGCACCTGCGCGTCTAGCTGTAATCCCGTGATCTATGACAATAGTATTCCTGGTTGACGCGGTAGAAAATTTTGATTTTACGCTAGTGTAGCCTACCCGTAACCCTACACAAACCCTAGTCTAAAATACCTAGACAAACCCAAACCCAACCCAGCCACCTACCTCATCCCACCTTTTCCCTCCTAGCCGCACACACCCCCACACGCACACACGCATGCAACTGGCCCCACCGGGCTCCACACCTGCCCACACTCCCACCCCATCGCCACATCACTCCGGCCACTCCCAGGCCACCACCTCACCCTGCCTGGCCCCACCTCCTTCTCTTTTCCCGCCAGCCACACGCCACCTCACCCCTTCTCTCCCTTCCACCCTGGCCCACACCGACCCAGCCCGCACTCACCATCGCACCACCCTGAGCCTCCCGACAGCGCCCAGGAACCGGCCCAACCCCCTGTCCTTCCACCGCACTCCACCTCCCCACCATCCGCGCCTCCTTTTCCTCTGCTCACCACCAACCCCGCACCCCATCGATCTCCACCGCCGCCGCCCCTCTCCTCTACCTCCACTCGCTCGCCGTCGGCCGCAGACCTCCTCCTCGTCCCCTCCACCCCGCCTCGCCGGGACCCTCTCCTCTCCAGCGAGCCGCCCACAGGCGCGGCCCCATCGGCCCCCTCCCCTCACGTTCCTCTCGCCGTTGCTCGCCCCAGCTTCCCCTCGCCTCCGTCGGCCTCCCTCCGTCCTCTCCCCTTCGTCAACCGCCTCCACCATCTGCAACGCCTCCTCCCGCAGCGCAGGCCTCGTCTTGCCGGAGCTCCTCCGGCTAAGCTCTGCCTCTCTCGACCCCGTCACCCTGCGACCCCGCCACCTCGCAGAGCCGATCCCCGCAGCCCATCTTCGGCCGCGCCCGTCGCTAGCCTCCCCTCCTCTTGCGCCTCCTACCGCCGATCTCCACCTTCCACCTCACCGGGTCCCCGCTCCGCTCTAGCCAGAGCCTCGCCTCCGCCGCCCCTCTCGCCGCTGTCCCGCAAGCTCTGCCGCCGCCTTCGCACCACGCCGCCGCCCGCAGGAGCCCTCCGTCGGCCTCCTCCTGGCTTCCTCTCCATCACCGGCATCGCTGGCCCGAGGCTGCATAGCTCCTCCTCGCCCGGTCCACGCGGACGCGTCGCCGGCCCGCCCTCTCCTCTCCACCCCGTGCCTCTCCTTCACCTGCATCCACCGCTGGCCCCGCAGCACCAACCGCCGCCCCCTCTCTCCTGGCTGCCTCGAGCCTGAGCTAGCCCTGCCACCTACGCGTGTATGTGCATCCATGTTCCATGTGTCCGTGGAAGTGTGTTGCCAATGAGGTTTTTCTGCTAGTGAAGTGGTGTGCTGTTTGGTCCTCTGTGGAGTTGGTGTATGCTTCAGGGCTATGCAGAGACGAAAATGATGATCATGGTGTGGTGATGTGAGAATGGTGCTAGTGTTGAAAGCCTCCGGTTTCGACGCCCGAGGAACAATGTTGTCATGATGTGGCTCGCCAAGATCGACCCTGCCTCGTGCCACCTGAAGACCGCATCGGTACCGAAACCAAGTACATCATTGACAACTGAAGCCGGAACGCCAAGATCTCCAATCGGAATCCGAGAACGCTGAGACCCTGGCACGCCAAGTTCTCCGACCCCGAGGTCCGATCCATCAGATGTGACAAGACCTCCTTGCCGAATGCGATGCCCGAACCCGAAGACCGCCAAGATCGCCACCGGAACGCCAAGTTTTTCATCCCGAATGCCAAGCCCAACCCGATACGCGGACCCGACAAGATCTTCGCGACGACAAGATCGACACCGACCAAGGCGAATCCGATATGCCCCGATGCCAAACCAAGTCGTTCTTCCCAGAACGCCAAGCTCTCCTTCCATTGTCGAGAACGATTCCGTCGACCCCGAACCCAGATCCGGACCCTGAGACCCGACCCCGCACCCCCGGAACCAAAATTTCTGAACCCAGATGTGTGACCCTAAGCCTCTATTTTTATAATATGACATATACATGTCGCATCAATAAATCATCATGCTTGCATACATGTCATCTGGTGGGTTGGGTTAAATAGTCGATTCACCTACATTAAATATGGAGTCTATATGAGGGCTATTCTAGTCTTATATTGCCTCTATTTAAATTTGTGTAGCGAACCAATGCCATGTTTCGCCTTATTAACACAACATTTAAATTGCGAGGTATCTAAATAACTCGAACCTATTAATTAATTGTCGGGACCCCGGTTCCGCTTAATACTGCCTAATTGCACCGCATCTGCATCATATCATAATCATGCCGGATCTTCTGCCATAGTATTAAATATTGCATCGGTGTTTCTTCTAGTGTTTGCTTCTTCGCGGATTAGGCCGTTGAGTGGATGCGAGTATCGACAAGTTCTCCGGATATGAACCTTTGGCACTGCTTCCCAGGCAAGCATCTCTCCCCCTTCTACCTATTTTGCATTTATAGTCTTTATTTCCTCCTGTTCATCTATTGCTATCCGTGTCGTGATGCTTTAGTTTCCGTACACCAGTTATACCCCGTGCAGCCTCTATATTGCCTTGGACACCTCCCATTACCTGTGTTTGGTAGATAGCTGGCCTTGCGAGTTGTAGTCGCTTGCTCAGGTGTGATCTCGTGTTGTCAAGTACCACAGTTGTTGGAATGCTGGCAGATGCTTATGGTGGAGTTGATCATGGCTTTAATTGCAACTTGATATTAAATTGCTAGATATAACTAATGCAGAGGCATCGGTGGGCAATAGATGTTATTTGGTTCTTCCACGCTCACTTGTGTCCCGTAGGACCCCGAGTACTTGATACATGTTCCTTGACTATCGCACTATCCGCACATGGGACCATGAATCCCCTTAGCCAGAGCTTGATTCATTTCTTATTTCTTGGGGCCACAAACTAGTTTGGGGTTTTATTTACTATCCTGTACTTATGACATGTTACTATTTTATTAAGATTGTGCATGGAGCACCTGTACTGTTTTGGATGCGGAGTGTTTTCGCGGTATCGACAAGCCCAATCATATTATCGGGTTCCCAGTCGTTTACAGCCATTGACGCAAACCCTGGGTCCGTTCTGGAGCCGGCCAACTTCGTTGCGGGTAGCTTAGTGGGGTGGCCCCCTGAAATATTTTATGAATCTTGCGATCGCTTTGTCGTGAAAGCCTCGTTGGGTTTTGAGTTGGTTTTCCGAGGTTGATCTGTGTGTGTTGCTATTTGTGCACCCCTGCAGGGTAAATCTTTCTGAAAGCCGTGTCCGCAGTTATGGACGACTTGGAGCACAATATCTCAATCATAGACAAGCATAACTAAAGTAGTGTTATAAATTTCACTTAACATGTGACTAGTAATTCAGCTTCACTACAATGGAAACAACTGGTGGATCTGTGGTGATCTGTGTCATACTATACCTGCCTAGTAAGTATTACAACTCCAATGGAATGTGATAAAAGTGCCAACAACTGCTGGGTTTTGGGATTCTTCAGGACAATTATATCTTACTAGTAAATGTTCCAACTACCACGGAATGTTTAATTAAAACTACCCACTATTTATGCTTCAGGATGACTCATGCTATCTATATCTAATTAGTAAGAGCTTCAACTATAATGGAATGAATAAAACGACCAACCGTGTGAGTTCCTCGGTTTGACTTCCTCGATTTGGTATCGAGGGGGAAATGCCAGGATGGGTATGTTTGGTTGTTAGTATAAGGTTGGTTATGAATAGGTCTTTCTTATCTCTCTCTAATTGCCGATAGTTAATCAAGTCTCTATAGGTTGTTTAGTGCATGCTACGCTGCCGCTTTAGTCCACCATACCTATGTAGGCGAGAGCCGCCGAATTTTAGACTCGCCATGTACTGGCCTCAGTACTGACGCTCCTCTTTTTACTTTGCCCTTTGTCGGCACCCCTTTTGTTTTAGCATGTTTGAGATCGATGTCGTTAGCAGGGTTACCCTTCCGGCTTGGCCTGGGTAGGGTTATAGACGCCATTGGTTATTCTTCAGGGCTCTTAGCCCAATTTGCTTCTTGTTCGTACTCGGACGCCGTATCGATTTCAAGGTGATTTGGATCTTTATATTGTATATCTGTATTCTTGACTCGCTGAGTCACTGTTGTATATATATATCTGTTATGTGGGTCCCATCGAGGACTGTTGTGCAATGGTATTACTTCGTTTTCCACCCGCACGAAAGTGCCTGGTGGGCGTCCTTGAATCATTTCTACGCGGGTTTGGCGGAAAGGGCGAAAACTTGCATAGGGCTAGTTCGAGGGTGCTACAGAGTGGTATCAGAGCTCAGCAGTTACGATACCCCACTGGTCCAGCCTGTAGGATAACCTAGCTAACAGCCGATGTAGAGTGTAAAAACTATTTTTGCAAAATTGGTTGGATAGATCTGATGAGGTCTACTTTTACTCCTCACCCCTCTGCTATTCTCCTCTTACCTCGGCGTGTTTTAAATCTGCTCTCTTACCTTTCTTCAAGTCCAGGATTTCTCGTGGTCGGGTTCCGTCGTACCTTCAGGCTTTCGCTTGCTCCTTTGACAACGGTGTTTCTACCTCCGGACTTCATGCTATCTGAGTGATCCTTTATCTGTGGTACCATTCTTTGTTCCTTGTTTGTGCCTTCTGGTGTTTTCCAGCGCAACGACATCATCTACACCAGATCCAATGCAGAGCCTGCATCACTCCTTTGTTCCGAACCTCGATTGTCGAGATCTTTAGTCTGATTCCGAGAATGGTTGCACGCTTTTCTACTGATTGTGCGGAGTAATAGTTTGGGTGTCTGATGGATTGGCCCCCATGCCGACTACTCACTCTATTTGCTCGTGTACATTGAAGTGGATAAGAATGCATCGTTTCTCTCCTTCTATCGAAGTTAGAGGTGGATTTGTTTGTTGATACCTCTGCCTTCGCCTTTGTTCCCGGAGTGTTCTCTCGACCATCACGGACAACGACCACTTGTTAGTGGTGTCGCGAGGATCTACACGAAGTAAGAAGATTCAGATCGTCGGTCTTCTTCCCAGTACCACGAGGCAGATCTCGAGGGCAAGATCCCTTGTTAGTGGTGTCGAATTGTGGCATCCCGCAAAAACCACTACTAGAAAATCGCTGTGTTTTTGTGCATTGCATCATCATGACCGCATGCTCATGTCATCATGCCACATTGCATTTGAGCATCGTCATCATCATGCATGTGTTTGTACAAAAATTTTTTCAAAAAGCCTGGTTTTGTTTTCTAAACGCCCCGTCTTTATTTCAAATTAAAACCCTAGGTCTTCGGAATATTTTGTTTCGTCTAAAGACGGATTTCAAAAGCCCCGGTTTAAATAAATAAATATTTAAGTTGTTTTTAGGAGGCAGCCTGCCAGGCCCGAAAGCCCGGCCGGCCACCTCCAAACCCTAGTTTAAAATACCCAGACAAACCCAAACCCAACCCAGCCACCTACCTCATCCCACCTTTTCCCTCCCAGCCGCACACAACCCCACACGCACACGCGGATCCAGCTGGCCCCACCGGGCTCCACACCTGCCCACACTCCCACCCCATCGCCACATCACTCCGGCCACTCCCAGGCCGCCACCTCACCCCGCCTGGCCCCACCTCCTTCTCTTTTCCCGCCAGCCACATGCCACCTCACCCCTTCTCTCCCTTCCACCCTGGCCCCACACCGACCCAGCCCGCACTCACCATTGCTCCACCCCGCGTCTCCCGACAGTGCCCAGGAACCGGCCCCACCCCATGTCCTTCCACCGCACTCCACCTCCCCACCATCCGCGCCTCCTTTTCCACTGCTCACCACCAACCCCGCACCCCCATCGATCTCCACCACCGCCGCCCCTCTCCTCTACCTCCGCTCGCTCGCCGTCGGCTGCCGACCTCCTCCTCGTCCCCTCCACCCCGCCTCGTCGGGCCCCTCTCCTCTTCGGCGAGCCGCCCACAGACGTGGCCCCGTCGGCCCCCTCCCCTCACGTTCCTCTCGCCACCGCTCACCCCACCTTCCCCTGGCCTCCGTCGGCCTCCCTCCGTCCTCTCCCCTTCGTCAACCGCCGCCACAGTCTGCAACGCCTCCTCCAACAGCGCAGGCCTCGTCTCGCCGGAGCTCCTCCGGCTAAGCTCCGCCTCTCTCGACCTCGTCTCCCTGCGTCCCCGCCACCTCGCAGAGCCCATCCCTACCGCCCATCTCCGGCCGCGCCCGTCGCTTGCCTCCCCTCCTCTTGCGCCTCCTACTGCCGACCTCCACCTTCTGCCTCACCGGGTCCCCGCTCCGCTCCAGCCAGAGGCTCTCCTCCGCCACCCCTCTCGCCGCTGTCTCGCAAGCTCTGTCGCTGCATTCGCACCGCGCCGCCGCCCGCAGGAGCCCTCCGTCGGCTTCCTCCTGGCCGCCTCTCCATCATCGGTGTCGCTGGCCCGAGGCCGCATAGCTCCTCCTCGCCCGGTCCACGCGGACGCGTCGCCGGCCCGCCCTCTCCTCTCCACCCCGTGCCTCTCCTTCACCTGCATCCACCACTGGCCCCCCAGCACCAACCGCCGCCCCTCTCCCTCCCGGCTTCCTCGAGCCCGAGCTCGCCCTGCCACCTGCGCGTGTATGTGCGTCCTTGTTCCATGTGTCCGTGGCAGTGTGCTTCCAATGAGGTTTTTCTGCTAGTGAAGTGGTGTGATGTTTAGTCCTCTATGGAGTTGGTGTATGCTTCAGGGCTATGCAGAGGCGAAAATGGTGATCATGGTGTGGTGATGTGAGAATGGTGCTAGTGTTGAAAGCGTCCGGTTTCGACACCCAAGGAACAATGTTGTGACGATGTGGCTCGCCAAGATCGACCCTGCCTCGTGCCACCTGAAGACCGCATCGGTATCGAAACCAAGTACATCATTGACAACTGAAGCCGGAACGCCAAGATCTCCAATCGGAATCCGAGAACGCTGAGACCCTGGCACGCCAAGTTCTCCGACCCCGAGGTCCGATCCATCAGATGCGACAAGACCTCCTTCCCGAATGCGATGCCCGAACCCGAAGACCGCCAAGATCGCCACCGGAACGCCAAGTTTTTCATCCCGAATGCCAAGACCGACCCGATACGTGGACCCGACAAGATCTTTGCGATGACAAGATCGACACCAACCAGGGCGAATCCGATGCGCCCCGATGCCAAACCAAGTCCTTCTTTCCGGAACGCCAAGCTCTCCTTCTGTTGTCGAGAACGATTCTGTCGACCCTGAACCCCAGATCCGGACCATGAGACCCGACCCCGCACCCCCGGAACCAAGATCTTCTGAACCCAGATGTGTGACCCTAAGCCTCTGTTTTTATAATATGACATATACCTGTCGCATCATTAAATCATCATGCTTGCATACATGTCATCTGGTGGGTTGGGTTAAATAGTCGATTCACCTACATTAAATATGGAGTCTATATGAGGGCTATTCTAGTCTTATATTGCCTCTATTTAAATTTGTGTAGCGAACCAATGCCATGTTTCGCCTTGTTAACACAACATTTAAATTGCGGGGTATCTAAATAACTCGAACCTATTAATTAATTGTCGGGACCCCGGTTCCGCTTAATACTGCCTAATTGCACCGCATCTGCATCATATCATAATCATGTCGGATCTTCGAGTATCGACAAGTTCTCCGGATATGAACCTTCGACAGTGCTTCCCAGGCGAGCATCTCTCCCCCTTCTACCTATTTTTCATTTATAGTCTTTATTTCCTCCTGTTGATCTATTGCTATCCGTGTTGCGATGCTTTAGTTTCCGTACACCAGTTATACCCCGTGCAGCCTCTATATTGCCTTGGACACCTCCCATTACCTGTGTTTGGTAGATAGCTGGCCTTGCGAGTCGTAGTCGCTTGCTCAGGTGTGATCTCGTGTTGTCAAGTACCACAGTTGTTGGAATGCTAGCAGATGCTTATGGTGGAGTTGATCATGGATTTAATTGCAACTTGATATTAAATTGCTAGATATAACTAATGCAGAGGCATCGGTGGGCAATAGATGTTATTTGGTTCTTCCACGCTCACTTGTGTCTCGTAGGACCCCGAGTACTTGATACCTGTTCCTTGACTATCGCACTATCCGCACATGGGACCATGAATCCCCTTAGCCAGAGCTTGATTCATTTCTTGGGGCCACAAACTAGTTTCGGGTTTTATTTACTATCCTGTACTTATGACATGTTACTGTTTTATTAAGATTGTGCGTGGAGCACCTGTACTGTATTGGATGCGGAGTGTTTTTGCGGTATCGACAAGCCCAATCACATTTTCGGGTTCCCAGTCGTTTACAGCCATTGACGCAAACCCTGGGTCCGTTCCGGAGCCGGCCAACTTTGTTGCGGGTAGCTTAGTGGGGTACCCCCCTGAAATATTTTATGAATCTTGTGATCGCTTTGTCGTGAAAGCCTCGTTGGGTTTTGAGTTGGTTTTTCCGAGGTTGATCATGTGTGTGTTGCTATTTGTGCACCCCCTGCAGGGTAAATCTTTCTGAAAGCCGTGTCCGCGGTTATGGACGACTTGGAGCACAGTATCTTGATCATAGACAAGCATAACTAAAGTAGTGTTATAAATTTGACTTAACATGTGACTAGTAATTTAGCTTCACTACAATGGAATGGATAATAAAAATGCCAACAACTGGTGGATCTGTGGTGATCTGTGTCATACTATACCTGCCTAGTAAGTATTACAACTCCAATGGAATGTGATAAAAGTGCCAACAACTGCTGGGTTTTGGGATTCCTCGAGACAATTATATCTGACTAGTAAATATTCCAACTACCACGGAATGTTTAATTAAAACTGCCCACTACTTATGCTTCAGGATGACTCATGCTATCTATATCTGATTAGTAAGAGCTTCAACTATAATGGAATGAATAAAACTGCCAACCGTGTGAGTTCCTCGGTTTGACTTCCTCGATTTGGTATCGAGGGGGAAATGCTAGGATGGGTATGTTTGGTTGTTAGTATAAGGTTGGTTCCGAATAGGTCTTTCTTATCTCTCTCTAATAGCCGACAGTTAATCGAGTCTCTATAGGTTGTTTAGTGCATGCTACGCTGCCGCTTTAGTCCACCATACCTATGTAGGCGAGAGCCGCCGAATTTTAGACTCGCCATGTACTGGCCTCAGTACTGACGCTCCTCTTTTTCCTTTGCCCTTTGTCAGCACCCCTTTTGTTTTAGCAGGTTTGAGATCAGTGTCGTTAGCAGGGTTACCCTTCCGGCTTGGCCTGGGCAGGGTTATGGACGCCATTGGTTATTCTTCGGGGCTCTTAGCCCAATTTGCTTCTTGTCCGTACTCGGACACCGTATCGATTTCAAGGTGATTTGGATCTTTGTATTGTATATCTGTATTCTTGACTCGCTGAGTCGCTGTTATATATATATATATATATCTGTTCTGTGGGTCCCATCGAGGACTGTTGTGCAATGGTATTACTTCGTTTTCCACCCGCACGAAAGTGCCTGGTGGGCGTCCTTGAATCGTTTCTATGCGGGTTTGGCGGAAAGGGCTAAAACTTGCATAGGGCCGATTCGAGGGTGCTACATCCACTCCTTCTCTTCCCAGCGACCTCCCTCTCTCTGGCCAAAACCCTAGCCGACGAGCTCCGCTGGTGTCCTGCAGTTTCCGGCCTCCTCTCGCTATTCTGAGACACCACCACCATGACCGCCTAGTTCAACTCATTCGTTAGCCCCCACTCGCGTGAGCCGACATGCTCCGAGGCGTCCCAATCGGACCCTCCTTCCTCGACTCCAGCCATCGCCTCCTCCACCGATTCCGGTAGCACCCAACCTCGCCCCGCCTCTACGACCTCACCATGAGAATTAAGGTGAGCTGGCATTTCTCCAGAGCCTCTCCATCCTCTCCCTCCCTCTCTATACCGCGCTCCTGATGTTGCTCCGTCGTGCGCCGCCGCATTAGTCGGTCCTACCGTCGCTCCGGTGACCCAATCCGGGCGGCGCCGCCGCTAGATAGCTCGCCTTGCTCCCCTCTTTCGAGCGCGCACCCGCACGAAGCCCCGCACGCTCTCTGTTGTCCCTCGCCACTGTCTGGCCGTTTTCCGGCGAGGTGATGTCATGGCGACGTCACGCCTACGTGGCGCTGGCGTGGTTGTGGGTCCCGCGTTGACTGCTGACCGCCAGCATGGCCAGCTGACATGGCCCTGGTCCTAGTTGTCAGTGGGTGCGGCTAGCCCACTCTCAATGTAAAATAACCCAGTGTCTGTGCTGATGTCAACCTAACGTCAGCTTGACGCAATAAAGCCTTTAAATTGGTTTAATTATTCTAGAAATTGAATAAATACTAGAAATTCAATATCTAATTATTTATAAGTCAGAAAAATGTGTATAATATATCAAAATGTTCAGGAAAACAAGATCTACCTATTAGCATCAAAATCATGCATTGTTCAACAACTTTAACTACAAGTTTAATTAGGAGAACGAAATGAACTCCCATAGGTGATTCCGAGGTCTCTCCTGTATTAGGGTTTGCACCCCTCGGATCCCTCTTAAATTGCCTTGCATGCTTTAGGGTTTCATTAGAATACAATTCAACTTGTCATATCATCATCCTTGCTTGAGCATTGCATCGATGCCATGTGTTGATTGTTGTTTCCCTTTCTTTCTGGTGTTTGTTTCCTCCCGGTAGAATACAATATCAAGATCGAGATCAAAGACCGAGATCAACACCATCGAAGATTGATGAATAATAATTGACCAACTGTAATAAAGTCAAGTACAAGGCTTCTGAAGATCTATATTTGGGTATCAACAAACAAGGCAAGCATAGCCCTACCATTATACAATCCAATGACTTCGAAAGCATTTCAATTCTGTCATGATGCATACGATTCTACTGTGGTCTTTTATCGATAGATAGAGTATTATGTCTATTGCATCACTCCCTCTGAGCTTATATTACCTGATCCACTACTCCTAGCATAACTAGATTTGACTTGTGTGCACTACTAGAGCTTATATATGTGTCTTGCATAGCCATGCATAGCTGTTAGTGCTGGTTCATCCAGAAGATGTACCAAATGCAGAGAATCTAGTATGGCAGGAGAACGAGGCATACTGATGAGGTAAGATAAGTAGTAAGGTTAAACATGCTAAGGCTTGTATGGGAGGCCACGGTGGAATGTGGTTTTTGTAGTCCCATGCTCGCCACCACTAGGAACTGAGTTCTTGCCTTTGGACCAAGACGAGCGTACAGCCACACGGGGCTTGGGAACCCCTCCGCTGATTAACTTGCCTAGTAGATTCAATGAGTCACATAGTTCGGGCTTTCCATTTTGCATACACATCGAAAATGTTTTTGAAAGTGGAGGAGAAGGAGGTGCATTCATAACAGGTAGGTAAGCGTGGCCGGGGTTGCTTGGGGTAGATGGTGCCCCTGGTAAACCAACCTCGCCCACATCTCTACGGACCAACTTCGGGATTTGACCTATTATGGTGGAACCATCCTTAGGGCGTGACTCATGGTCTCGGCAAAAGCAAGGTAACGGTCGTGGCCAACCACCCTCTGCCGGCCTTCCAAGGAAGAGGGCTAATGTACTGGCATTAAGAACCGGTTGGTACGTGTGGGTAAAGTTGTACACCCCTGTAGGTTAAATCTTTTTGAAAAGCCATGTTCACATTTATGAACGCTTGGTAACCAAATTCTAAGATCATAGAGAACTTTAACCTAATCGTAAAACTTGGCAGATCAACGTGTGCTTAAGGATGCTTCCTCATGGGTACGAGGGGGTGATCCTAGTTGTGAGATGAGGATTACTTTGGTGGATATCAAGATGATGATCAATTCTTCGGAGATGTCTCTCTCTTATCCCCTTTTAAAATATTCTGACTAGACGAGCTCCTTCTCTCTCTTGTTTTCTAAACAAAGATGGCTTTATGAAAAACAACCCCACCAGCCATAAGTCTTGCGGAGTACACCCTGTACTCACCCTTGCTTTGTTGATACTTTTGTAGCAGAGTAAGAGTTCTCATGAAGACAAGTTCCGGCCGTACGACATCAACAACGATGAGTAGCTTGGGGTTCCCGGTCGGCAGCCTGGAATCTATGGGTTGGGACGTCATCGTTATGCTTCAGGCCTCTTAGTCCATTTGTTAAGTTTGCTATACTTAATAGCATAATTTGCCTTCCGTTGTTTGATGTTTATGGTCAGTGACCTCTGCTTGTAATATTTGGTTCTTTGCTCAGTTATGAGCTTGCTGTACTAATTTTTGTGTCGCAGGGTTATTGTTGTGTTACCGATTTCTCACTGAATATCCTTGAGCTCTAGGTTAAGCTTATTTCAGGCTAAGGTCTGGGATTTGTTTAACCCTGATCTCGGGGTCTTACAATTGATGAGTTGTGTGGTTTGCTGGCTTGCTCGGGTTGGGCATGTGGAACTTACATGGTTGGTCCAACATTGACTGTAGGTGTACCTTGGCCTATCTCTCTTTTCTTGCCATTGTTTCTTCTGTTCATTTGTCCAAGTTTTCTTGCCATCAGTTTTTGGGGTCCACTGTTGTCCACCACTCTTTTGGTGCTGGCTATTGCTGGCACCAAGATGATCCTGACTCACCACCACCACATAACTCGAACCATATTTATGATCCGGCCTTTCTTCTCTTTTTTTACCTCAGAAATCATTTCTCCGCGATGACCCGATTTTGTTGCGGTAGTAGTACTCTTTGTTCGGGTCGGCCGACATAAGTATGGGTTGGGTCGGATCACCCAAGGCATATGAATATGCTATATTGATTGTCTCGACCAAGGTAGTTGGCATATCTCGCTACAGCCTTTGCCATAACACACTCCCGTGCATGTACCCCTGCGCGAACCACGTGATCGCTTGTGACTCGATTATTCTCTCGCAGGAGTTGCGCAGGGTGCACCACCGAGTCAAGAACTCCTGGTCTGTCTCATTGGATCGATGTCTACACATTGCGAGCTGTTGAGGTCTATTTGGCCTCTTGTATGTACTAGTGAAGTTACTAGTGAACATTTCCTCAAAATTTATCCAACAGTCGATACTCCCTACTGGCAGATTATTCAACCAGACCCTTGCTGGTCCTTCTAGCATCTAAGGTACATACCTCACCGCCCATCTGAGATTACCCTATGCAATGTGCATAGTGGTAGCATAATCAATCAACCAATTTTGTGGCTTGGTGATTCCATCATATGTTTTCATTCCCCTGGCCAACTGAAAGTTCGGCACAGGTGGTTCTCTCATAATCTGAGGTCCAAAGCACGTTGGACCCGGGGGACCTTGTACTTCCATTAGTTCTGACATATAGATTTTGTCCAGCTTTAATCTTGCATCATCCGGCTGCAAGTTCTAGTTTTCCATCCAAGATCCCATTGCATCGTCCATCATCTGATGCTTTGGCGTGAGAAATCCGGCATTGGCCATTGCAGAGTAACCATCATTGTATCTATCTTGCCCCGGATGAGCATATTGTTGTTGTATAGCTAGTCCAATGATTTTCTCTTGCTGAGGTTTGTACTACTACTGGTACTACCGAGGTTGTTGTTGCCCGGCCCCAGCCGAGTTACTCTGGCTGGTATTTCCCTGCCCAGCATCTCCCTGGCTCATGTTGCCTTGGTTGGGGTTTCCACCTCCTTTACCTCGGCTAACACTTATTCTGTCAGCATTTCCCTGTGGTGCTTTGCCTTTTCCGGCCACTGCCGGGTCATAGGGCACCATTTTCTTGTTCCTTCTGCCAGAGGTTACCACCTCATCTCCCTTGGGGCAGCTCTAGGTGATGATGCTGTCCCAACCGACTTTACTGGAGCACCCGCAGCCGAGTGAACGACGCGGGACCACCTGCTCTTGTCGGGTTATTCCAGAGTATGTCTTCATTCTGCCGGGTCGCGATGCACACCAGCTCTATGACTTTTTCTTAATGCCTCTCCAAGGCCTCAATGGTGAAACCATCTAACTCAGCTACTGCTGCATCTGCAGCCCTGAGGTTCTTTGCCGGGGCGTTGTACCTCGGCAGACCTGCCGACATTGGGTTACCCGAATCTCCTAGTCCATGCACATGATCTTTGTCTGGTTCACTAATGAGGTTCTTTCCTCTAATCTTTACATCATCCATATGAGTCGGACTAATCCTATTTTCCTTTGCATACTCACGCAGCGTGATGTTCAAAGCCTACTGAGCTGCCACTATTTTATTGGCTCCCTCTAACACTTCCTGCAGGGTCTCCTCTAGCTCGGCATATGCCTGAGCCAGATCTACTATGGGAGCTACCAGCGTAGTGAGGCTCTCTATGGCTTGTTGCAGTATGTTTTAGGGTGATTCAAGTGGAGGGAACCTCGAACGTGTTACCTTGGGAGTGGTTTCCCCATCTCCTGCTAGGTCTTTGCTCGTGTCAGCATCAGGTGTGGTCACATCACCTCAACGCAGCTAGTGGGGCAAGTGATACGTGAACCGCAAGCTGCGTTGAGAGGAGCTTCTCTCGCCACGGTGACTCGCTGCGGGAATGTGCAGGAATCATCAACCCCGATGTAGATCTTGTGCATGCTGAAGAGGCCATTGTGCGGAGGTGGGGGATTGCCGATGTTGCGCTCGTTGTTGCTGACGTAGTAAACCAGCGAAATCGTTGAACTAGCCAGGAGACGATCCGCTCTCTAGTGGCGATGAAGTTTCCCATCCGGATCTTGACTCCAGCTAGCACCGCTGCTGGCCTCACGGTGGGCGCCAACTGTCATGGTAGTGTCACGGCAGATGCCATGGATAGGCTAATGATGGGGCCAATGTGCACTAGTGGTATCCGTAGAGGGATAGTGTGGTGATTCCACACACGGAGATCTCTATTACTTGGATCAATGGTGTTTACAAATGCTCCTTGAGCTATATCGTGGAGAGGAAGGAGATGAAGTGCTCCTGCTCTCTACTCTCTCGCTAGGGTTGTCTCTCTCACAAATGGACCGACCCTCTCCTTGGAGGCCCTAGCTCACCTTATAAAGGGGTGGCCAGGTTACACTTAGGGCTTACGTGGTCCGGATATCCTACGAATATGCTTGTCCCAATATAGTAACTTGGCACCCTTCTTTCCTCTATCACCAGCCTCTGCATGGCAATGGCGTAGAAGGCACGCTATCCGACCGTTGGGGTCAGACACTGTCATGTCCGTGACGATCTTCTTTGTTCCTGCTCCTCTGTCATATGTTGCTAGCTTCTTGTCTATCCCTAGATTCCTTTGGGAGAGATAAAAGCGCTAACCTTGGGTTTGCTCGCTCCTTCTTGAGCAATCCATCTCCTGACCTATCCTTGGCAAGGATAACCCAGCCAAGATGGTACCTGCAAAGATAAAAACAACTTATTCCTTGTGACGACATATCATATATGTTGGCCGAGTCTCCTAGGCAATATCCGGCTTAGGGTAACCCGACCGTAATCTTGTCGGCCCTTCTATGATCCGGCCAGCTTATGCTTTGACCTATTTATGCCTCGGTGGACCTTGCCATTATACCTCGGCTTGACCCTACCTAGGGTCATCCCCCCAACAAAGAGAAAGGCCACAAAATAGGAAGGACAAGAACATTACCCGCCATCCCTGTTCGGGTGTAGGAATTTCTTCATCACCAAGCACTTTGAAGGAACCTTCGGGGAGCATACCAAGCTCATGGGCATCGTGCAATTCTCGTGCAGAGAACCTTGAGGGTTCCCACCCCACGGATAGCAGCTTGGCAGCCTTAACATCAATAGTAGAGGAAGCGCCATTGTTCCTTCGGATGACGATGACGCTTGCAGGTGCCGGCGTGCAAGAAACTAAGTACGAAAGCAGGGAGATAAATGATACAGGGAAAGGTGGAGCGCAAGGAAGAAGGAGACTAGCGGCAAAGGAAGGGGATGAGCACTAAAAATCCACCCCTCACCGCTTTATAAAGTAACCTCCACAGGTCCAGGATCATTGGATCCAGAAGGTGTGGCGTCGCGATGAAACCTAGGGACACCACGTGTCTAGAGTTAAAAAGGAATCAGCCATAAAGGTAATTAGTCACCATGGAAATTCCGAAGAAAACCTTGTGATGCCTCGATTCCAATGCAACATGGGGTCGTGCGGTCAAACTCACCACTAACACGGCCCACACGCGTCGTCAGCATGTGGCATGGGCCCACCACTAAAATGTCCTATCAAAAGTGCTAGAACGTGACTAAGGCACGCCATCATCAGCAGCAATGTCGTCATGGAAAGCAATGGAAAAACCTCGAATGCATTCAACAAAATAATCCAAGAAAATAGCTTCAACACCCAAGTCGAGTAAATTCCTAAGATGATGAAGACTTGAGCCTACACTTGAATATAAATATTCGATTGTAGCCTCGGGGGATACTCTCATAGGAAGCGTTGGTCATGCACCCGATAAAAATACTGGAAAAAGAAGACCAGAGCTAAAACATATCCTCGGATAATAAAAACTTGAGCCTACACTCGAATACAAATATTAGACTATAGTCTCGGGAGCGCTGGTTGTGCACCCGATTAAATTAAAAATATCTCTAACAGAGACGACTAAAAACTATGAGCACTACACAAGTGTATCCTCATACGGTTAGTGCCATCGGAAGCGTCAAACAAATAGATAAATAATCAAGCTCACAACTTCCACAATTCCAACAGCCAAACAAGGTACTCGAAAAATTATCAAAAATTCTCGGACCGCATCTGCCGCGATAATATATGTGAATGGCGTGTCTCACGACATGAAGGTAAGACCCCATGATCCATCTTGCGAAGCCTAGTAACCGCACTCGAATGCACTCTGCTAGTTATTATCCTATACATGATACGATGAAAAATTCCGATGGATGCATTGGGTACCCATAAAATATGAGCTTGGGATTTAGTATTCGGTAAGACCTCTGTGGCCCGAGCTGATTATGCCGATATATACTGAATTCGAGTCCGTGGACTTGAGTTTGAAGTAGGTTCACAATGTCTTTGTCCAAGAGCAATTAACTGGTTCCCGATCCATCGGATGCACCATGCTTGTGTTACCAAGATCACCATGACAATAATATTTATTATTAAAGCTTTAATCGAATAAATTTTCGGGTCCATACACCGCAAATGTCTTTGAGACTCAACCCAAATCTACAATTCGGATGGAGTCTCAGGGGCTACTGACATGGGTATGGTTTATCGGGTTCTCGGCATTGGTATACCTGGTACATACTAAAGATACGGCCCAAGGCCCATAAGGAAACAAAAAGCGCTCGAAGCACTCGAAGCCTAGGAACCAGACGTTTTGATCCTTATAGGAATACGAACCAACATAGTCAGGTAACTGTAATCAAAATTGTAATCGATCTGTATTGGATTCCCAGCCTCTCATATAAGGGTTGGGAGTTGCCGATAGAGAGACCACGGTAGCTTGGAGTAGACACAATCTACCGTGAGTTAAATTGCATCTAGCGAATCAACGACTTTGTAATCATCTGTTTGCAATAAAGTTTAGACAGGTGATACGTCCAAAACGTATCTACTTTTCTGAACACTTTTGCTATTGTTTCTTCTCTAATTTGTGTGATTTTGATACAACTAATGTGGACTAACGCTGTTTTCAACAGAATTGCTTTGGTGTCTCGTTTTTGTGCAGGAAATCAACTTTCAGGAAAAATCCCGGAAAATATCGCAAAACTCCTATTTTACCAGAAGACTCACGGAGGCAGAAGATGAGGCGAAGAAGGTCCATGAGTGGCCCACACCACCTGGCCGCATGGGCCAGGCCAGGCCGCGCCAGGAGGTGGTGTGGCCGCCTCGGACTCCGTCTCGACCTCTCATTTTGCCTATATAAGCCCTCTGACCTAAAAACAGGGGGTTGACGTTTTTCCAGAGAGAGTTCCGCTGCGCGACCACCACTAGAAGCCGCAATTCGTAACTAGAAACTCTGTTCTGGCACCATGTCGGGACGGGGAATTGGATAAGATCATCGCCATCATCATCACCATCGCTTCTCCGTCAACCATCCATGATTCCCCCATCCATGCGTGAGTAATCCCCTGCAGTAGTCTATGGGAATGGTAGGGATTGGATGAGATCGTTCATGTAATTGCATCAAATTGTTAGGGCGTGGTGCCTAGTATCTATTGTTAGTGCTTTTTGACATTGTTGCAACTTGTTATGCTTAATGCTTGTCACTAGGGCTCGAGTGCCATGATTTCAGATCTGAGCATGTTATTGATTCATGAGATATTATTGTTAATGATCTTACCTGCAAGGTGTATACACATATTGTTGTCCAAAATATGAGGCCCCGAAGTGACAAGAATAGGGATAACTGAAGGGGATGGCTGTGATGTGAGGATCATGTGTGTTCATGGAGTGTTAATGCTTTGCTCCGGTGCTCTATTAAAAGGAGCACCTTAATTGCCAGTAGATTCCCTTGAGGCCCCGCTGCAACGGGCTGGCAGGACAAAAGATGTGGTGCAAGTTCTCACTGCGAGCACATATGACTATATATGGAACACATGCCTATGATTATTTAGTACTTGGATGCTTTATCTTGTTTATCTGCAAATGCCCTATGTCGTGATTGTTACATGAATTACATTATCCATGTAACGCCCGTCCATCCATCCCTATGCCTACCGCACTTTAATCCTACTATTTACTACAATTGTTACTACTGTCTTTACTTTACTACTACTATTACTTTGCTATTGCTATTACAAAAACTGTTGCTACTGATAAACTACTGTGAGCAAGGCTGTTTCTAGGTGCATCTGAATTGATAACTCAGTTGTTAAGGCTTATAAATATTCTTTGGCTCTCCTTGTGTCAAATCAACAAATTGGGTTTTACTTCCCTCAAAGACTATTGCGATCCCCTATACTTGTGGGTCATCTAGACTATTTTCTGGCACCATTGCCAGGGAGCACAGCTCTATTTATCAAGTTCACTTGGAATCATTATTGTTCGCTGCTATCCATTCATCATGGGTAAAACTCGTGATGGAAAAGTTCCTATATTATCATCAACTACAAGGAGAGGTACAGTTCTGAACACCTCTGTTGCTCTTGATTCACCATCTGTGAGGAGTAAGCGCCTTACACCACCACCACATACACATGCTACACATACTGCTACTTCTGTTGAATCTAAAATTGCTTCTGATACTTATGATGCTACTTCTACTTTGCTTGATAAGAGTGGTTCATTAGGTCCTTTCCTAGATGCTACGATTGCTAGAACTATAGCTAGAAATACTGAAACTCCTAATGAAGATACTACTACACCTGTCAGTTCACCTGAGTCTAGAGAGAGCTATGATATTGAAGACGCTTATATAGAAATGACTGATGAATTTATTGAAGAATGTCAAAACACTCATGGTAGAAGTGCTATTAAGAGTCTTCTTGAGAGACGTACTATTAAACCTAAATTATCTCCTAATGCTAAGTTTGTTACATCTCCCATAAACATTAAAGATAAGGATTATGATTTCTCTCTAGATTTATCTTACATAATCATTGTTGAGAAAGAACCTTTTCGTGGGACTAAAAATGAAAGTGTTGTAGCACATATGACTGAGCTTTCTACCATGAGTGGCCTATTTTCTGATGATATTAAGATGCGCACCTACTTTGTTGCTAAAATTTTCCGTTTTTCACTGAAAGGAGAAGCTAAAGCTTGGTTTAATAATTTACCTCCTGGATCTATTGATAGCCCTGATTGCTTGATTGATACTTTCTTTCAGAAATATTTCCCTCCTAGTGCTTGACATGCCATTTTCTAGGAACGTTTTGATTTTAAACAGGGAGAAAACGAGATATTGCCTGAATCATGGGCAAGGTTTTGTGCTTTAATTCACGCACAACCTGGATGTCCATTACCTAAAAATGAGCTTCTTGATATTGATGGTCCAAGATATCTCGAGCTTGTTGGGGAACCCCAAGAGGAAGGTATGATGAGCACAGCAGCAAGTTTCCCTCAGTTATGAAACCAAGGTTTAATTGAACCAGTAGGAGCAAGGAAACAACCCAAAGGTGTTGCTAGCTGAACTTTGGCAGGACGCACTACCGGTGCCAGCAGCAACATGGAGACCTGCACAACACAACCACAGAACATTGCCCCCAACTTACAGTGAGGTTGTCAATCTCACCGGTTTTGCTGAAAACAAAGGATTAAACATATTGTGTGGAAGAAAGTAATAGTTTGCAGAAAGTAAATAGAAAACAGTAAACAATTGATTGTAGATTGATAGTAAAAGAAAGGACCGGGGTCCATAGTTCACTAGTGGTGGCTCTCCTTAAGATAGATGACATGTTGGGTGAACAAATTCAGCGGGGCAATTGACAAATATCGAGAAAGCAATCATGCATATACTACCCATCTTGACTCCTTTGAGATTTGATTGGGCATTACAACATTATACATAGACCATAATCCAACTGCATCTATGACTAATAATCCACCTTCAGGTTATCATCCGAACCCCCTCCATTATTAAGTTGCAAGCAACAGATAATTGCATTACGCATTGTGTGTAAAGTAAACAATACGATTGTTCTATGAACAAAGGATTGCTGTTTTCTCCCTAGTAGCAACAACACATCTAATACCTTAGAGATTTCTGTCACTTCCCGGATTACTAGAGGCATGAACCCACTATCGAGCATAAATACTAAATCTTGGAGTTGCTAGCATCTACTTGGCCAAGACAGCTACTAACAATGGAAAGCATGCAAGATCACAAATAACAAAGACATGATAGAATCAATAATCAATCTGAAATAGCATCTCAATATCCATCGGATCCCCGCAAACACAACATGTAGGAATTACAAATAGATGATCTTGATCATGAACGGAGCTCACAAGATCTCAACATGATAGCACAAAGGAGAAGAACCAGCCATCTAGCTACTACATGGACCCGTAGTCCAAGGATGAACTACTCACGCATCACATCGGAGGCTTGCATGGTGATGAAGAAGGCCTCCAGGGTGAATTCCCCTCTCCGGCAGGGTGCCGGGAAGAGCTTCAGATCCCTCCCGATCTAGGGATGGAGATGATGGCAGCTACAGACTCTTTCGTGGAATTTTGATCAGGTACTTAGGGTTTCTGTATCGAAGGCATCTTATAGGCAAAAGGGGAGGCCGAGGGGGTGCCGAAGGCGGCCAGACCACCCCCTGGCGCGGGCCAGGCTAGGCCGCGCGGCCAGGTGGCGTGGCGGCCCCCTGGCCCCTCTCCGTCTCGTATTCTGGCTCCGTGTGTTCCTCGGTGAAAAACTGACTTTGGCTTTTGTCCCATCCAATTCTGAGAATATTCATTTTCTGACTTTCCTGGAACCAAAAACAGCAGAAAATAGGCAACACGCACTATGGCTCTTGTTAATAGGTTAGTCCAAGAAAGTGTATAGAAAGTACTCCAAAGTTGGAACAAAACATAAGAAAGTAGATAAAAACAAGCATGGAACATCAAAAATTATGGATACGTTAGAAACGTATCAACATCCCCAAGCTTAACTCCTGCTCGTCCTCGAGTAGGTAAGTGATAAAAAAGAATAATTTTTGAGGTGACATGCACCATCATAAACTTGATCAAAGTATTTCTAAAACAATGATAGCTGGGATCATAGTACTTCAATCATAACATGAAAGACAAAATTCTAACAATAAGACAAAACAACTATGCTGTAACATGAAAAGGCACAAACAAAAGATTCATGAATAACAATGCTTTGCAAGACGTTTGTGTGTTTCACATAAAGAAAACATAGCATAGTGGCATTCAGCTTGTCCCTCATAGAGTAGCAAACATAAATGCATAGGACACCTTCAAGGTTCATAAGAGTGACTAGTGATGGGGATATGCCTAAGGGGGTATGCTCAGCAATAGGTTTCGAGTGGGCTAGAAGTCCCGCGAGTACGCCTGAAGGACAGCGACTGGACTTCGAGGAAGGAAAAGGCCCATCGACTGGCGACTGGAAGCCCAGGAGCGTAGTAGAAGCCCAGTCGGATTAGGTCAAAGGCTCCCGGATCCTTATCTTGTTTGGAGGCAACTTGTAAACCCGGGGAGGTGCTTCATATATAAACCTCCCCAGGGTATCATAGGGACTTACGTTGCATCATACACCCCCTCGAGCGACTCGCCGCCCGGCCGCCGAGCTCACCACCCTTGTAATTCGCTCTCTCATAATCTAACCTAGCAGGAGTAGGTCTTTACCCTCCGGGGGGCCGAACCTGGGTAAACCCTTGTGCACCTGCCCCCATCTCACACCGCAGATGGCCACCAACTCTTCCTCACGAAACTCTCAATCGCCGCCTATGGCGGCGACTGCCGTGGCCATTTCCACGACAGTGGCGCCCACCGTGGGGCATAGTGGGACTGGCCTGAGTTCTGCGGCGAGACCCTACTCGTCGATCGAGCGGCCGCTCGCCACCGGCCGCATGATCGCCTTCGGCGGGATCTTGCAGATCCTGCCCAACAGCTACATCCCGGCGTCGCGCCCGATCACACACACCACGGTGATGTCGATCGGCTCCATCAACCTCTTCGTCGGCTTTACCGGCGCGGTCGAGCCGGTCGCGACCATGATCGTCGGCGGATCGCCTCCACACCACGATCTGCTCTTGGAGGAGCAGATCCGTTCCATCAGGGGCCTCGGCACCGAGTACGACTCGGCCGCTAGCGATGCGGTCGAGACCAACGTCGCCACCAACGACGACGCCTTAAATGACGACGCCGACTCCGAGACCCCCGCATCGGCTAACGGATCCATCACCGCCGCGTCGCGGGAAGACTCCATCACGAGAGTCTCCAACCCCGAAGATTTCGAGGATCCCTCCATACTAGGGATCTTCGACTCCGATTCCGGCTCGGAATCCCCCGAGGACCTTCGCACCAGATCCAATCGCTTCAACGCGATTTACATGGCGGGAAGAGCGGCCGCCCCGCCAGATCCGTTCTCCACGCCGATTCCGCCGACCGCGACGGCCACGGAGGTGGAACAAGCCCGCCTGCGGCTCTAGGAGGCGCAGCGCAACGAACTCGCTGAGCGCGAGAAATACCGCCTCGAACGAGAGACAGCGAAGGAGCTGTCACTCTATCACCAGCGCCGCATCAGGACCCGCCTGAACCCCGACGTCCAGGGCCGCGTCCTGAACTTCAATGACGAGGGTGACCCCACACGCGCCGCCGAGCGCGAACACGGCGAGAACACGCCGCTAGGAGGAGGCAACCCCACAAGACCACTACCTGGAGCACCAGCGAATGGGGCCCCTCCACCACCCATGGGCCATGCGCCCCCACCCGACGAACCACGCATCATCATCTCGCCTCAAGCCCGAGATGCCAACGGGCTACCACTCTACTCCACCTCGATGGACAACATCGTCGCGGCCGACGCCACGATCGCCAACCTCGATGTCCAAGACGACGGCGCGCTGCAGATCTAGTATGCCAAAGCCCTACTCGTCAGGGCCGTCGAGCAGCAAGCCACGGGAGTAGATCCACGTGGGCGGATGTATTCCCGCTCGTCAGCAAGCAGGGAAGCATCGAGAGGCCACCCAACCGTGGCCAACACGATAGTTTTCCCACCACCCCAACCACTGGCAAACCAACCGCGAGCCGCCAACCCCGCGTTGTTGACCAACGAGCCGCGACCTGTGAACAACACCGTCGCTGCAAACGGGCAACCACTCGATGCCCGAACACACATCATCAACAATCAAGCATACCGGTCGCGCCAGCCCTACAACTTGCGACACACCCTCACCAACCGCGGCGACCCGGAGCCAAGAGGCTCACTCAGTCGAGTCGGGCCACAATGCTTTGGACCCATGATCCGCGGGGAAAAATACCCCGCCAACTTCAAGGCCCCCAAGGAGATCGAGAAATACGACCCGACGTACGACCCCGCCGTTTGGCTGGACACATATCTCATGGCAATGGGGATCGCAGGGCACACCGACCTGCTCGCCGCTCGCTACCTCCCCCTGATGATGGAGGGTGCGACCCGGCAATGGATCAATACGCTACCCGCCGACAGCATCGACTCCTGGGAAGAAATGCGGGATGCCTTCGTCAGGCACTTCGAGGGTTCCTACACTCGCGCCACCACCATCGAGGACCTAGAGCGATGCATCCAGGGACAACGCGAGTCGACCCGTCGGTGGATCCAAAGGTGGCAAGAGCTGTGGATAAACGCCTCCGGCATCCACCCAGACACGACGATACATTGCTTCAAAAATGTGTGCCGGTACGAACCTCTGGTCGCCAAGATCAAGAGGGTCTACCGGACGCTCGATAACATCCCCGACCTCCTCGAGATTGCCAAGCGCTACGCGGAGGAAGATCCCAACCAAGACTTCGACGATGAGTCAGGAGGAAGACGGCGCACCAGCATCCATGACAGCGGGCGACTATGCGACATGCGCTACAGCAACACCCGCATCACCAGCAAGCGCCGGACCGATGGGCGAGTGGAATTCGTCGCCAACGCCGGCTACGGCCAACGCGACTCCAAGAACTACCGCCGCGACGGAGGAAACTACCATGACAGCAGGAACTACCGCGCCAACAACGCGACGAGGCCGAAATTTGACCCCGCTACCCTTCTTAATCAGCCCTGCATCTACCACAGCAGGGAGGGAAAACCAGCCACCCACACCACCGCCGACTGCCACTCTCTCAAAGAGATCGAGAAGGCAAGACGTGCAAGGGAGGACCCCAACAACAACCAACCGCGGGACAACGGGAACGGTGGTGGCTTCGGAACCGCTGTCGGGTCGCTTCATACCTTCACCGGGCTCGGCACCAAGCGTGAGAAGAAGGTACTCGCCCGCGCGGTTGTCGTCAATGCGTTGACACAAGTCGACATTCCTCGCTTCCTAAACTGGTCCGAGCAAAGCATCACCTGGAGTCGCCAGGACCACGTGCCAAGAATCGAGTATCCAGGGCGAGTCGCCCTGGTGGTCAGGCCAAAGGTGGCCAACTACTGGCTGCCCAAGACACTGATGGATGGTGGGAGCTCCATCAACATCCTATACCTCGACACCTTCAAAAGGTTCCAGCTCCTAGAAACAGCAATCGAGCCAACACTGACGACCTTCCACGGCATCGTCCCCGGTCGGAAGGCGTACCCGATCGGGAAGGTGACGCTGCCAGTTACCTTCGGCACCCCAGAAAACTACCGCACGGAGAGGATCATCTTCGAACTAGTAAACTTCCGCAGCCCCTACCACTGCGTCCTAGGCCACAAGGCATTCGCAAAATTCATGGCGATCCCACACTACGCCTACAACATGATGGAGCTCCCTGGGCCGAGCGGCATCATCACCGTCCACGGCGACCCCGACATGGCCGTGGAATGCGAGGAAAAGGGCGCCGAGCTCGCCGACGTCGTCATCGCCGCGGAGACCGACCACACGGAGGAGCTCGCGAAATACGCGGGCAACATCAACAAGGACGATCCCACCATCCTGAAGAAACCAATCGCCGTGAACTCCACGTTCGAGGAGACCACGCACACCCGCACCGTCGAACTCGTCCCAGGCGACTCCAGCCAGACGGTCACCATCGGGGCACATATGAGCCCCGCATAGGAAAGCACGCTCATCGGGTTCCTCCGTGAGAACCGCGACATCTTCGCATGGAAGCCATCTGACATGCCAGGTGTCCCGAGGGAACTCGCTGAGCACAAACTCAATGCCGACCCCAAAGTGCGACTAGTAAAACAGTCGCTACGACCCTTCAATGAAGAGCGCCGTCGAGCAATCGCCGAGGAGGTCCAGCGCCTGCTAGCCGCAGGCTTCATCCGGCCAATTAAGTACTCCAAGTGGCTGGCAAACCTAGTCCTGGTTCTCAAAAAGAACAACACCTGGAGAATGTGTATAGACTACACCAACCTCAACAGCGCCTGCCCGAAGGAGGAGTTTGTCCTACCGCGCATCGATTAGATCATCGATTCGACCGAGGGATCGGAGTCGCTGTGTTTTCTCGACGCTTACTCTGGTTACAACCAGATCAAGATGGCGGTCGAAGACGAAGAGAAGACGGCGTTCATCACGCCATTCGGCGCGTTCTGCTACACGGCCATGACATTTGGCCTCAAGAACGCAGGCGCCACATATCAGAGGTGCATGCAGGAGTGTCTAGCAAGCCAAATTGGCCGCAACATCCATGTCTACATCGACGACGTGGTGGTAAAATCCACCCACCAGGACGATCTACTCGCCGACCTAGCAGAAACCTTCGCAAATCTACGGAGGTACAACATCAAGATGAACCCCGAAAAATGCACCTTCGGCGTACCCACTGGACAACTTCTGGGGTACGTAGTCTCCAAGAGAGGCATTGAGGCCAACCCCACCAAGATCGACACTATCGCGTGACTCAGGAAACCCGAGTGCCTGCGCGACGTCCAATAGTTGGCCGGGCGAGTCGCGGCTCTCAGTCGCTTCATCCCCCGACTAGGCGAGAAGGCAATGCCCCTATACCGCCTGATGCGCAAGAACCCAACGTTCCAATGGGATGCAGAGGCTGACAACGCACTAAAACCACTCAAAGAAGTGCTACTCGCGGCACCACTACTGGCCGCGCCACTCGACAGAGAGCCCATGCTCGTCTACGTCGCGGCCTCCAATCGGGTCGTCAGCGTCGTGATGGTCGTCGAACGACCAGAAGAGGGCAAGGAGCGCCCAGTATACTACATCAGCGAAGTCCTAACAGACTCACGACAGCGCTACCCGCAATACCAAAAACTGGTGTATGCGGTATTTCGGGCACAGCGGCGACTCCCACACTACTTTCAGGAGCACCCAATAACGGTGGTATCCTCTGCGCCCCTACAAGACATCATACGCAATCGCGATGCGACTGGGCGAGTCGCCAAGTGGGCCGTCGAGATCGGCGTCCACAACATCAAATACGAGCCCCGAAAAGCGATCAAGTCGCAGGCCCTGGCCGATTTCCTCGCCGACTGGGAAGAGGCACAGCAACCAGAAAAGCTCCCATACCTCCACTACTAGTCGCCCCACTTCGACGGCTCCAAGAACACCGACGGCGCGGGGGCTGGGGTCACACTGACCTCCCCCAAAGGAGACAAGCTCCGCTACGTGCTCCACCTCAACTTCACACCCTGCACCAACAACGTGGCGGAATACGAGGCCCTCCTCCACGGCATGAGAGCCGCCAAGGAGATGAACATCAATCGCCTACGATGCTACGGCGACTCCGACCTAGTCGCCGGCCAAGTGGCCGGGACATGCGACACTGTTTCCCCAACAATGATAGCATACCGCCAGGCTGTCGACCAACTGGGAGGACACTTCGACGGCTACTCCGTCGAGTGGATCGACAGGCGCAAAAACAAGGAGGCAGACGCACTTTCTCGCATCGGGTCGGCTCGACAGACACCACCAGTAGGCGTCTTCCTCGACATCATCCACAAGCCTTCCATCAGCCCACCAAGGGAGATCGACGTCGGGATTCCACTACAACCAGAACCGGCCCTAGTCGCCATGGTTGTAGAACCTAACGACTGGACAGCACCATACGTCGCCTTCCTGGAACACAAACTCCGACCGAGCAACAAGACAGAGGCGCGAATGATCATACGCCGTTGCAAATCCTTCGTCATCATCAACGGCGAGCTCCACAAGCGCAGCGTGACCGGCGTGTTCTAGCGCTGCGTACAGCTAGAGGAAGGCCGCAAGATCCTCCAGGACATCCACGCCGGCGACTGCGGCCATCACCCCGGCGCCAAGTCGCTAGTCGCCAAGGCCATGCGGCATGGCTTCTACTGGCTCACCGCACACGCTGACGCCACCGACGTTGTCCAAAGATGCGTCGGATGCCAGAAGTACGCCAACCAGACGCACCTTCCTGGTTCGGCGCTCAAGACAATCCCCATCACGTGGCCATTCGCCGTATGGGGCATGGACATGGTCGGCCCGTTCAAGAAGGCCCCATCGGGCTTCACTCACCTCTTGGTCGCAGTCGACAAGTTCACCAAATGGGTGGAGGCCAAGCCGATCAAGAAGTGCGACGGCAAGACGGCTACCAAGTTCCTCCGCGCACTCATCTACCAGTATGGCTACCCACACAGCATCATCACAGACAACGGCACCAACTTCGCCAAGGGGGCCATGGCGGAATTCTGTGAGGAGCACGGCATACGACTCGACCTCGCATCAGTCGCCCACCTGGAGTCAAACGGCCAAGCAGAACGCGCCAACCAGAGCGTCCTCCATGGTCTCAAGCCGCGACTACAGGTGCCCCTCGAGCGCACCCCAGGATGTTGGGTCGACGAGCTCCCCTCTGTGATATGGGGGATCCGCACCTCCGTCAACCGATCAACAGGATTCACGCCTTTCTTCATGGTGTACGGCGCCGAAGCCGTAATGCCAACAGACCTGGAGCACGACTCCCCTCGAGTCGCCAACTACGTCGAGGCGGCCAACGAAACTGCCCGCCAAGACAGCGTTGATCAACTCAACGAAGCACGCGGCCTGGCTCGCTCCCGCACCGCCATATACCAGCAGGGACTTCGCCGCTACCACAGCCGCCGAGTGCGCACTCGCACATTCCACGAAGGCGACCTAGTCCTATGACTGGTCCAAGATAAAAAGGGCATGCACAAGCTATCCCCCTCATGGGAGGGGCCATTCGCCATAGGCCGGGTCCTTGGCAACGACGCTTACTACCTCATCGACATACGGGGTGACGGCCAACTGGAGGTCGGGAGGCCATGGAATATAAACCTTCTCAGAAAGTTCTACACTTAAAACCTCACACTGTACTCCATTGGCATATATAATGAAATTCATTCGGATCGCACAAATTGTGTCCACTCGCCATATTCTTGTGCCACTCACACTCGTACATACTAGCAATATGCTACCTACGGAAGTCAACCTCTGGTCGAGCGACCGACACGGCCAAGTAGTGCGGCACAAGGGCACCGGAAAAATCCGGGCCTTGGGTCGTCCACGAAAAACGCCAATCCGGAGCCGCCATTGGAGTTGCCTAGCCCGACTAGCCCGCCGGGCCAAGACATCCGACACACGCTTCTAACAGCGACCTGTCCCCCCACCCTCGCGCAAAGTGACTCGAACGGTTAAGTACCACGCACGGGGACCCCGCGAAACGGGGACCCCACGCGGCTCGGGAACACACCCGGTAAGAGAGCTGCCTAGGGCTCGCCAAGCGACTGGCTCTCCGGGCCAGGGAGGAGACGCGTTACAAACAACGCATCCGTAACCTGCAACAAGATCACGACCAATACGGTCTAGCACAATGCTTAGGGATTCATTCACAAACGAACCTCACCCGCACTCGGGGACTCGCCGTTCAGGAGACGTGAGAGCAAAAACAAACGCAAAAACAAGGCAAACACATAGAAATACATAGTCGAGTTATACCCCATTAAAGGGCGGACGTGCTCGGGGGCTCACTCAAATTGTTGAACAAAATACTGCTTTAATAAAACACAAGCCGACCAAGTCCCTGCGGCACGGGTCACAAAAATCATACAAATGTTCGCCACTTGGCATCTATTACAACTTCTACATTTGCTCATTACACAGGCCCTGACGAAGAAGAAGCACCACCACCCCTGACGCGCACAAAGGGCTGCCACGGGTTCGTCGGATACGTGGTCAGCGACTTTGCCAATGACGACCGGAAGAGCTGCTCCGACTTCATGTCGCGGTGCTCCGGCTCGGGGTCGCCAGGCGCCAACACCGTCTCCTGGTACGGCAACAGATCCCCCATCGCCAAGACATGATCAGCATAAGGAGCGACCTTCGCGGTAAGCTTTAGCACCTCCGACATCTCCACCACGCCGGTCGCCGAGGGATAGCCACTCGTGACATCGTCAAGGTCAAAGTCGTCGGGGAAATGCGCGAGACCCAAGCTCAACGTCGTGGCGGCCCCGCGTCTGAACGCCGAGCGCGTCATCTAGTCCACAACCGCGGGCACCTCCTCCAGATAGCGCCACACCTCCGTGAGCCCCCCGGGGATGACTTCGGTGGGAGACATGCCTTGGAGAGCCGCCTGGACACACAACACCGAGGCTGTGGCCGCATTCACCACAGCAGTTACGCACTGCGAAGCAGTATAAGTCTGCACCACTGGGTCGCTTTGGCCTACCACAGCTGCAAAGTCAGGTATCAGCGAAACAATGAAACCCCCAAAGCGAGGACCGGACAAAAGGCTAAAGCAATGACAGAAACTCACCAAGCAGCTTATGGCAACTCTCCTTGACATGCTTCTCCAAGGCGGCCTAGTCGTTATGCAGTCCCACGATGATGGAGTCCGCGGCTTTGCGTTCCTCTTCAGCGGCAGCGACGGCAGCCTTCGCCCATTTTACCGAAGAAATTGAGGCCGCCTTAGCATCCTCCAACTCCTTGACCAAGAAGGCCACTCGCTCATTCGCCGCGTCCAGCTCCGCGAGTGGGACATACCCCTCACGGGCCTTGGAGACCTCAGCCGGGAAACCGTCTGCAAGTGGAGATGTTCAAGTATCGCATAAAAATCAGCTCACAACAAGCAAAGAAGAACAAACACCAAACACTCACCGATCCTCTCATGAAGCCGCCGGTTAACCTCCTGCGCCTTGCGCAAGTCACGCTCCAGAGGCTCTTACGCAGCCTGCCGATCAGTCGACTCCCGCTGCAACCCCTGCAAAACAACAAGACCAGCTTAGCATCGGGAGGAAAATTATCACCAGTTCCAAGTCGCTGAAATTCAGCGACCAGGAACTCGCGGACTGGAGAAGGAATAAAAAACAAGACCAGTTCCCAGTCGCTGAAATTCAGCAACTAGGAACTCGGGGACTGGAGAAGGAAGGAAAAACAAGACCAGTTCCCAGTCGCCGAAATTCAGCAACTAGGAACTCGGGGACTGGAGAAGGAAGGAAAAACAAAGACTAGTTCCCAGTCGCTGCGATTCAACGACTAGGAACACGGGGACTGGAGAATACAGGAAGATAAAGATAATTCCCAACCGCTAAAATTCAGCGACTACGAAGTCGGGGACTGGACATACCTGAATGGCAGCGCCGAGCATCTTGTGAAGTTCAGCAGCGTCAGTCGACGAGACCGTGAAGGAGGTCCGCCCGCGGCGGGCCCCAATCTCCACATCCACGATTTCAGGGAACTGCGGAGATTGCGTGTCCGCACCGCCTGGAAAACCCCTCGCCATAAAGCGAGGAAATGACGTCGACGCCCTGGCAGGGGCACTGACCGTCGGGACCGGCACCTCCAGCACGGATGCAGCCGGCGCTGGCTCCGATCGCGCCGCCGTCCCCTCTCCGACGAGCGGTGCAGCAATTGGCTCCGCGGCGCTCCCCTCGGTCGCGGCATCGTCAGTACCGCCCTTTTGTTTCTTCGCGACTTCAGCAGTCACGACTTTTGGCCTCTTGATGGAGAGAGTACAGCTCAAGCTTGGGGGAGATTGAAGTTATGAATTCTCAAATGTCCCATTCATGAGCTCCCCAACAATATTATTATCAATAACTTTTATGCAAGACATTCTCTTCATGATAAGGATTTATTGGATGCTTCTTGTGTTGGATCATTCACTTGCATGGAAGAAGAAGCTAAATGGGATCTTCTGGATCGTATTCAAGACAATGTTGAAGCATGGGAAAATGACAAAGGTAGAAAGTCGGGTATAAATTATGATTACGAATGCATTGAATCTTTTATGGGAACTAATGACTTTCAAAATATTAGTAATGCTTATGGTCTTGATTTACAAGTTATTACAAATTGGTTTAAGGCTTTTGCTTCTTATATTGAAATCCCAAAAAAGGGATGGAGCAAGTACCATGCACCTTATAAAGATATTGTTGACTGTGTTCCTGTTGGGAGTACTGAGTATTGCACTATTGATCACATCTTACATGAACCTTATATCGAGAAGATACCCTTCCCAGATAAGGTAAAGGATCATCCTACGATAACTAGTGTAATCACTAAAAGTGAAAAGAGAACTATAAAAACTGATGAACAAATAAACATTGAACCTATTGTAGTAATTGTTAAAGATCTTCTCACTAAAAGTGTAGAAGATGGACACATAGTCTTTTGTGAGGATGATTCTAATATTGTCTAACATCCCAATAGAACTAAAAAGGCTAGTGTCCATGTGCTTTCTGTTAGAATTGGTGATCATTGCTATTATGGTTTGTGTGATATTGGTGCAAGTTCAAGTGCTATTCCTTATGAGCTTTATAAAGAAATTATGCATGAAATCAGTCCCTGCGAGTTGGAAGAGATTGATGTGTTTATTCACCTTGCTAATAGAGAGACCATCTCTCCAATCGGTATTGTGCGGGATGTAGAAGTTCTTTGTGGTAAGATTAAATATCCTGCTGATTTTCTAGTACTTGGTTCAGCTGCTAGTAAAACTTATCTCATCATTTTTGGTAGACCTTTCTTGAGTACTCGTGGAGCTATTATAGATTGCAAAAGGGAGAAAATCTTGACTAAGTTTGATGGGGAATCTTATGAGTTTAATTTTTCAAAATTTACTAAAGAATCTTGTGAAAATGAAACCCATAATGAGGATTTTAGAGTTGAACAACTTGCTTCTATTTCTCTTGCTCCTAACAATGATTTGCAGCAATTTATGGAAGACCACGAAAGTGAGGTCTTCATGGAAGAAAGAAATGAGATTGACGAGATTCTCCGTCGTTAACCTAAGATGCTTAAGCACAACTTGCCTATAGAAGACTTGGGTACCACATTGCCACCTAAAAAGGATCCGGTCTTCGATCTAAAACCTCTCCCTAATGATCTTAAATATGCTTACATTGATGACAAAAAGATATATCCTATTATTATTAGCTCTAAACTTTCAGGGAAGGAAGAAGAAAGGTTATTGGAGGTTTTGAAGAAACACCGAGGGGCTATGGGCTATACTCTGGATGATTTAAAAGGAATTTTGCCTACTATATATCAGCATGCTATCAATATAGAACCAGATGCAAAGCCAGTAGTAGAGCACCAACAACGTCTAAATCCTAAGATGAAAGAAGTGGTAAGAAATGAGGTATTGAAACTCCTTGATGCTGGTATTATTTACCCTATTGCTGATAGTGAATGGGTTAGTCATGTTCATTGTGTTCCTAAAAAAGGAGGAATTACTGTTGTTCCTAATGATACTGATGAGCTTATTCCCCAAAGAATAGTAGTAGGCTATGGAATGTGCATTGATTTCAGGAAAGTTAACAAGGTTACTAAGAAAGATCATTACCCACTTCCTTTTATTGATAAAATGTTAGAAAGGTTGTCTAAAAAGACCCATTTTTGTTTTCTTGATGGATATTCTGGTTTCTCTCAAATAGCTGTTAAACAACAAGATCAAGAAAAAACTACTTTTACATGCCCTTACGGAACCTATGCTTATAGACGTATGCCTTTTGCTTTATGTAATGCTCCTTCTACTTTTCAAAGATGCATGTCTGCTATCTTTCATGGTTTTTGTGAGGAATTGTGGAAGTGTTCATGGATGACTTCTCCGTCTATGGAACTTCTTTTGATAATTGTCTGCACAACCTTGATAAAGTTTTCCAGAGATGTGAAGAAACTAATCTTGTTCTTAATTGGGAGAAATGCCACTTCATAGTTAATGAAGGGATTGTCCTTGGGCATAAAGTTTCTAAAAGAGGCATAGAAGTTGATAGAGCTAAGGTTGAGGCAGTTGAGAAGATGCCATGCCTAAGAGACATCAAAGGTATTTGTAGTATCCTTGGTCATGCTGGTTTCTATAGAAGGTTTATTAAAGACTTTTCTAGGATATCAAAACCCCTTACTAATCTTCTTCAAAAATATGTACCTTTCGTTTTTGATGATGATTGTAAGGAAGCTTTTGAAACCCTTAAGAAGGCTTTAACTACAGCCCCTATTGTTCAACCACCTGATTGGAGTTTACCCTTTGAAATAATGTGTGATGCTAGTGATTTTGCTGTAGGTGCTGTCCTTGGGCAACGTATTGATAAAAAGTTAAACGTTATCCATTATGCTAGTAAGACTCTAGACGCTTCTCAAAGGAATTATGCTACTACTGAAAAGGAATTTCTAGCTGTTGTTTTTGCTTGTGATAAGTTTAGGCCCTATATTATAGACTCAAAAGGATATATTGCGGAAATATCATGGTAGTGCCTATGGAGGACATCACGCGGGAGATAGAACTGCGCAAAAGGTGCTACAATCAGGTTTCTACTGGCCTACCCTTTTTAAAGATGCAAGAAATTTGTTTTATCTTGTGATGAGTGTCAGCGTGTCGGTAATATTTCTAGACGCAATGAAATGCCTATGAACTACTCTCTAGCTATTGAACCCTTTGATTGTTGGGATTTGACTTTATGGGTCCTTTTCCTCCCTCAAAAGGTTATACTCATATTCTTGTTGCTGTTGATTATGTTACTAAGTGGGTGGAAGCCATACCTATGAAGAGTGCTGACGGGGAGACCTCTCTAAAAATGCTTAAGAATGTTATCTTTCCTAGGTTTGGAGTGCCTAGGTATCTCATGACCGATAGAGCTTCTTATTTCATTCATGGTGGTTTTAGAAAGACTCTTGCTAAATATGATGTTAATCATAGGATTGCTTCAGCTTATCACCCCCAAACTAGTGGGCAAGTAGAGTTATCAAATAGAGAAATTAAATCCATCTTGCAAAAGACTGTTAATAGATCTAGAAAAAACTAGGCTAAAAATTTGAATGATGCTTTATGGGCTTATAGGACTGCCAATAAAAACCCTATGGGGATGCCTCCTTATAAAATGGTTTATGGGAAAGTTTGTCACCTACCTTTAGAATTAGAACACAAATCTTATTGGGCAGTTAAAGAACTCAATAGAGATTGTAAGCTTGCTGGTGAAAAAAGATTATTTGACTTAAGTTCTTTAGATGAATGGAGGAGTGAAGCATATGAGAATGCTAGGCTCTTTAAGGAAAAAGTTAAAAGATGGCATGACAAGCGAATACTTAAGAGAGAATTCCATGTTGCTGAGAAAGTTCTATTGTATAGGTCTCGTCTCAGATTTTTTGCAAGTAAACTACTGTAAAAATGGGAAGGACCTTTCATTATTGAAGAAGTGTACCGTTCAGGAGCGATAAAAATTTCCTCTTTAAAAGACAACACTACACAAGTGGTGAATGGGCAACGACTCAAGCACTATATTGTTGGAGATTCTTACAATGAAGATGTCGATGCTTTTCAAGTTATAACTCCAGAAAAATTTATTAAAGACCAAATACAGAGACCTGTAGAGTCAGTTTTCAAATAGGTAACAGTTCTGGTAAGAAAAGTTCCACGAAAGATCTGTCCAGTTATATTTTTGCAGTTTTTAGCCAATAAGGAAAGTTACAAAGCGAAAGAGGGACGGAAATGGAGCCAGGATGGCTCACATCACCCTGTGGCGCGGGCCCACCCCTGGCCACGCCACCAGGTGGTGTGGCCACTCCGGACTCCTTCTCAGATCCGTTTTCTCCCAGTACCTTCCTTTTGTTGTGAAACTTTGTAATATATAATCCCCTAGATCCCCTGAGGTTCGTATATCGTGTTCTCGTCGTGTTTTGTTTCGATTTGTTTCTGCCAGGAACTATTCTTGAAAGTTTAGAAGCACAATGGTGTCCACCAAGGATAAGGGAAAGGAGCCTATGGAGGAAGATCTCCAAGACCTCGGGCAGGAGAAGGAGATCAAGAGTGAGGATGAAGAGGAGACAAAGCAAGACCAACATCCTCACATTGGCACTACCATTGCAAGCATTGGAGTGCTGGCAAGATCTGTCAGGGTCAGGAGGACTGCATAGATGTCAACTGGAGGGAAAACTCCGCGTCACTGTTTAGCTCCACAGTCACTTCCTCCATGCTCCAAGAATCTTTTCCATAAGCATCAACACCAGAATATTCCCAAGGAGAAATTACCCTCCAATTTGGATTTGCCTTGTTCTAGCCATGCAGGGAAAGAAGACTTCAAGGAGGAAGAGTGGGAAAAGAATCGCAAGAGCTGGGATCCACAATCTGACATGATCATGCACCACATCGAGCACAACTCGGAGTTGATTCGTACTCTCACCTTTGAGATTGAGGACTTGGGGAAACTGATCAAAAAGCTCATCGAGAATACCACCACCACTGAAGGAGTAATTCGTCATCAGGTTTGGCATCCCCTTGGTTTGTTCCAAGCTTGGGGAGTGCCGCGGTATCACATCACTATCTTCTATCTTTTTACCCTTTTAGTAGAGTCATATCATGAATAGAGAAGTTATAATGTAGGATGGTTTGCATTATGGAAGTGTCCCCTCTCTCATTAGATATGTATCCCTTGGTGTGAGTTGCCGTTATGGAATATTAATGAGAAGTTCTATCATTTACTCTTTTGCATATCTTATATTAGTTTTCAATTCATGGTTATATGATTGAGCTTCTTATTAGTATTGGTAGCACTTTGGGATCATTGAGTTAATTTAGTTGGTTTTGGAAAACCTGGCTCGGTTAGTAGCAACACTATTTTTGAGAGTTGAATGAAAAGATAAAAGTACTCTAAAGAAATATAATTTCATCATCTTTCTTTCTTGATTTGCTCATAAGTTTAGTATTCTCTGGTTAAGATCTTTTGTGCTTCCAAGGAATATTGCATGTTTGTCTTTATCATTTGTATGTTTGTTTGTTTCCTTCAACTTAATACTTGATACCCAGCCTTGCTAGCCAAAAACCTGTACTGAGAGGGAATACTTCTCGTGCATCCATCCCTTGAACCAAAACCTATGCCATTTGTGTCCACCATACCTACGTATTAGCATTATTGATATTCCAAGTAAATTCTTGTTTTTATCTACATTCCAAATTAAACTTGTTATGTGAAAATTAGTGATTAAAGCTCTCACGAACTTGATGGCACACTTTATTTTCTTGCATCTAATAAACTGGAACCATTGTGCCCATCTATGTTGCGTATATGCTTGCACTTTGTAAGTTGTGAATTAGCAGAACCATGTTGTCATGGGGAACGCTTTCAACATTGCACTGGTACTTTGTACCTAGTTGATATCATGTTCTTTTGTCTATGGATGTCGTCGGTGTGAAATGAAAGGGGAGCTTGTAAGTCCATGGAGTTATGCATGTGTGTTAGAGAAACGCCTGGGTCACCGATCTAATCCATGTTGTCATGGTGGAAACCTACAGCGTAACCATAATGAGCATCTATGAAGCATTCTTCTTATAAAAAAAGAGATTGAGATTGAGAAAAAAGAGAAAAGGAAAAAAATGAGAAAAGAGGAAAGAGAGAAAAAAGCACCATATTCCCATGGTAAATAAGAAGATTGCTGAGATGCTTGTTGTTTGCTTGCCTTGTCATTTTGATATGGGGATTCTTTTGTATCATCGGGCAAGGGGTACCCCGTTGGCGGTTCTCCATGATATACATGTGCTTACTATGACAAGAACTTACCGGTGACTAAACTTGAGTAGCATGAGGAGCATCCCTCGTATTCAAGGGACTTAAGATTTTCAACTTACAACTTGTCAAGCATATCCTCATATTTGATAACTTTAACCTTAATCACCTAAAGATGCCTATGATGGGGGCAATGAGAGCTGAAAGCTAATTAGAACCATAATTTTTGGAAGCTCTTTATGAAACTTGAAATCCCTGTTTCCCTCTGCGAAGGGCCTTTCTTTTACTTTTTAGTTGAGTTAGTAAGCCTATTCCCTTCTATCTCCACAAGTATTTTGAGTTGTTGTGTTTCATTCATTCATATGATGATTGTTAATCTTGTTTCTTATGTTCCTTGTTTTGCACATTGCTCTTATCTTGGTGTCTACTACTTTGAAAGCTATCATTGAAAATTAGTTATTTGTGAACTCCAGCAAATTGTCAATTATTCTTTGACCAAGAGCTAAGTTTGCCATTACCAATTATGATTTACTTTATGTATCTTTATTGTGTTTCATTTACTTATTGCAAGTTGAGTTATATAATAGTGAGTTGTCTTCTATTATGATCTATGCTTTGATGAATGTGGTACTTCTTGTCCGTATTCTTTTTATCGACTCTTCACTCCATAAACCTGAGGCCATGTTTATTGAGCTTTGTTTCGCTTGGGGACAAGCGAAGTCTAAGATTGGGGGAGTTGATACGTCCATTTTGCATCACTATTCTATATCATAATTTACTGTTATTCATTGATATATTTCATATTAAGAGATGATACTTATGTAATTTCATCTATTTTTGCATGGTTTATGACTTTTGGAGCATGGACCGCTGTAGTCAGGATTCTGATGGAAAAGGTGCTGTTTGGAGGCAAAATTCGCGAAGATCAGAAAATCTAGGAAAATATATGGAAAATCCTATTTTTCCAGAAGACGAAGGCTGCCAGAAGGAGTGGAGATGGGCCACAGGGGGCCCACACCAACCCCCTGGCGCGGGCCAGCCTAGGCCGCGCCACCAGGTGGTGTGGCCGCCCTGGCCCACCTCCAGCTCTCCCCTCTGGCGTATATAATCCTCCTGAAACCCTAATACTGAGAGTGCGACCATAAAAAGATTCTGTCGCCTCTACGGGGTGGAAAACACCGAGAGAGAAAGATCTCTCCGGCAGACAGATTTCTGCTGAGGGAATTCCTTCCCAGAGAGGGGAGATCATCGCCATCAACACCACCATCAAGCTGGACTTCATCGGGATCATCATCATCACCACCACCATCATCACCATCAACACCCTCATCACCATATCCATATTGCTGTAACAATTGGGTTGAATCTTGCATAGTTCTTAGGGAAAACTTTCTCGGTGTTGATTACTCCTTGTAGTTGATGCTATTGAGTGAACCGTTGAATTATTGTTTATGTTCAGATTGTTATACATCATTTTTTTCATCTCTGATCATGATCGATATGATGTCTTGTGATTAGTTCGTTTTGTTCTTGAGGACATGGGAGAAGTCATGCTGTTAGTAGTGGAATTGTGTTGAGAAAGATTCAATAGTTTGATATTTAAGTTGTGGTGTACTTCTTCTAGTGGTGCCATGTGAACGTCGACTACACGACACTTCAACTATATGGGCCTAGGGGGATACATTTTGTATTTGGCTACTAATCGTAGGGGTTGCCGGAGTGATAGAAACCTAAACCCCCGTTAGGAAACCATTGCACAAGGGACGTCAGGGTCTTTGAGTTTAAAGTTGTGGTTAGGTTTCTACCTTAATTACTTTCTTGTACTTACGGATGTTTGCAAGGGGTATAATCACAAGTATGTATTAGTCCTAGGAAGGTCAGTACATTAGCATAGATTCACCCACACAACACTTAGCAAGCTAAAGAAGATTAATCAACTATATGAAGCGAAAGCACTTGACAGTCTTCCCGTGTGTCCTCGAGAACGTTTGGTCATCTTCAGTAATACAACCGGCTTGTCCTTTGCTGCATAAAGGATTGGGCCACTTGTTGCATTTATTCTTATTGTCTTTTAGTTACTCGCACTTTATTTACTTGCATTATCAAAAACCCCTAAAAATCCGTTTGCTAAGTATTTGCAGAGAATTCATGAGCCATACCACTAGCCAGCACCTTCTGCTCCTCGTTGGGTTCGACACTCTTACTTGTCGAAAATACTGGGATACACCCCTATACTTGTGGGTCATCAGTCATTTTTTGTGTTTTTAATAAAGAAAGCAAACTAGTAAAACTAATATTTTTTGTGTTTTTGATAAAGAAACAAGCAAACAAAGCAGAAATAAACTAAGCAAAACAAAAACAACAAATTAAAGAGATTGGTTATGAGGGACTCCCCTTGTGAAGATGTCCTTGACTCCCCGGCAACAACGCCAGAAAAAGATTTGATGGCCCAAGATATCTCGAGCTCATTGGGGAACCCCAAGAGGAAGGTATGATGAGCACAGCAGCAAGTTTCCTACAGTTATGAAACCAAGGTTTAATCGAACTAGTAGGAGCAAGGAAACACCCCAAAGGTGTTGCTAGCTGAAATTTGGCAGGGCGCACTACCGGTGCCAACAGCAACATGGAGACCTGCACAACACAACCACAGAACTTTGCCCCCAACTTACAGTGAGGTTTTCAATCTCACCCGTTTTGCTGGAAACAAAGGATTAAACATATTGTGTGGAAGAAAGTAATAGTTTGCAGAAAGTAAATAGAAAACAGTTGATTGTAGATTGATAGTACAAGAAAGGACCGGGGTCCATAGTTCACTAGTGGTGGCTCTCCTTAAGATAGATGACATGTCGGGTGAACAAATTACAGCGGGGCAATTGAAAAACATCGAGAAATAAATCATGCATATACTACTCATCTTGACTCCTTTGAGATTTGATTGGGCATTACAACATTATATATAGACTGTAATCCAACTTCATCTATGACTAATAATCCACCTTCAGGTTATCATTCGAACCCCCTCCATTATTAAGTTGCAAGCAATAGATAATTGCATTACGCATTGCGTGTAAAGTAAACAATACGATTGTTCTATGAACAAAGGATTGTTGTTTTCTCCCTAGTAGCAGCATCACATCTAGTACCTTAGATATTTATGTCACTTCCCTAGATTACTAGAGGCATGAACCCACTATCGAGCATAAATACTAACTCTTGGAGTTGCTAGCATCTACTTGGCCAAGATAGCTACTAACAACGGAAAGCATGCAAGATCACAAATAACAAAGACATGATAAAATCAATAATAAATTTGAACATCTCAATATCCATCGGATCCCCGCAAACACAACATGTAGGAATTACAAATAGATGATCTTTATCATGAACGGTGTTCACAATATCTAAACATGATAGCACAAAGGAGAACAACCAGCCATCTAGCTACTACATGGACCCGTAGTCCAAGGATGTGATGGGTTCGTAGCAGGGAAAACAAAATATTTCTACCACAAGAATGAACAAAACCCAGATCTAATCTAGATAAAAGCCAAGATCTAATCTATTAGACATGTGCAACGAGATAGATCTGTACTAACCCTTGTAGATCCGAAAGCGTTACGAGATTGGATCTCGTGGTTGATGTAGTCGATCACTTGCCAATCTCAAGATCGAGTAGATGATCCTTCCGACGCCGTGTTCCGGCAGCGCTTCCGCAGTCGGTCACACGTGCGGAGTCGAAGCAGACCTTCCTCTCCGCGTTCCAGCGAGCAGCGGAGGTAGTAGATCTTCTCCACGGAATCCCAGCAGCACGACGGCGTGGTGGTGGTGGTGGAGTAGAGAATTCTGCAGGGCGTCGCCTAAGACTGAGCAGAAGAAAGGAGGAGGAGAGAGGCAGCTCGGGCAAGAGTGGAGGGGGCCAGGGGGTGGCGCCTCCACCCCTCTATTTAAAGGAGGGAGGCACCATGGGGAGGTGGAGTCCTTGTAGGACTCCCCTCTCCCTTGGCCGGCGGATCAAGGAGGTGGGGGGAGAGTCCTACTCCCCCATGAATCCTTGTCTTACCCCACAAGGATTCCTTGATCCTTTCTTCGTTTTCAAGTAAACTCCAAGAAATCTTCCAGAACCTTCCGGAACATTCCGAAACCTTCTAGAACCCTCATACAAATACTCCGGAACATTTCCTAACTTAGAAAATGATCCCCAATATATGAATCTTATTCTCCAGACAATTCTGGAGCTCCTCGTGATGTCCCAGATCCAATCCGAGACTCCGAACAACATTCGGTCTCCAACGCACATTCCATAACTACTTAAAACAACTTCGAACCTTAAGTGTGTCACCCTACAGTTCATGAATATGCAGACATGATGGAGACACCTCTCCGTTCAATAACCATCAGCGGGATCTGGAGATCCATAACGGCTCCCACATACTCAACGATGACTTCGTGATCGATAGAACCATTAACATACGAAACCAATTCCCTTTGTCACGCGATACTCTACTTATCCGAGGTTTGATCGTCAGTATCTCCATACCTAGTTCTACCTCGCTACTGATAAGTACTCTTTACTCGTTCCATGTTATGTCATTCCTTGTGACCCAGTCACATGCTTGCAAGCTAATTAGATGACATTCCACCGAGAGGGCCCAGAGCATATCTATCCATCATATGGATGGACAAATCCAAATCTTGGTCCATGCGCTTCAACACATACTTTCAGAATACCCAATGACACCTTTATGACCACCCAGTTACGAAGCGGTGTTTGATGTCATCAAAGTACCCATCCGGTGATGGTGATTAACATAACCTCATGGTCGAAGGATTAGGTTACTATGCATTTGAAAAGCTTGTAGCAAAACGAACTTAATGACTTGATCTTATGCTATGCTTACTATGGGTGTGTGTCCATTACATCATTCTCCTAATGATATGATCTTGTTATTAACGGCATCCAATGTCCATGATTAGGAAACCATGATCATCCATTAATCAATAAGCTAGTTTAACAAGAGGCTTACTAGGGACTCTTTTATGTTTACAAAACACACAAGTATTAATGTTTCCGGTTAATACAATTATAGCATGGGATGTAAACATTTATCATAAACATAAAGATATAATAATAACCACTTTATTATTGCCTCTTGGGCATATCTCCAACAGTCTCACACTTGCACTAGAGTCAATAATCTAGTTAAAAACTTGTGCATTCAACACCTATGGCTTTCTGGTGTTGTATAGACACTATTGCTAGTGGTAAACATAATCTTCGGATCTGACACTTCCAGGTCCCTGTGTATTTGCATGTCCTTGCGTCTCTACGCATTACTCATTCTCCAGTGAGATGGCATTGTATAAATTTGGTCTTTTGGTGAGATCTTTAGTTCCTTGGGATTAAATTATGTTGATACAATTGTCATACAATGCATCTTCATAGTATTATCCCACTATGAACCACACCTAGTTTGATAACAAACTACTTGATGCAAATGCCCTCATTTGCTGCTACAATAGTAGTCATATACTTAGCCTTTTGTTGTAGTATCTGTCACAATGTTTTAACTTTGGTACTCAACCAAATCCGTTATGGAACTTCCTTTCCATTACATTGTGCCACCCACAGTTTAAATTGAGATAAACTTAATTTGTGACAAAACTAGTGTCAATGTAACAATTTACAATGAACTATTTGTCACCACTATATAAATAATATATTCTTAGTTCTTCCAAAGATCATAGGAATATCCCTACTATTGTCCAATGATCATCTTATGAGTCATTCTGGTATATGCTCATAACATTTAGAGCGTAGGACATATCTGGATGTGTACATCTCAAAGAATGATTGATCAAAATATTCTTGTGATTTCACCAAGTGTCAAAACACTTGAATCTCGTGTCAACACACTTGAATCTTGATTTAGTCCTTTCCGTGCGTCAAGAACCTTTCTTGTTGTTTCCATATTGAACTCATTCAACATCTTATCTATGTACATTTGGCAAAACCATATTAGCGCCTCAATCTATCCATATAGACATTGATGCCTAATTCTTGAGTTATGCCTAAGTCTTTCATCGAAATGAAATTCTTAACATGTGTCAATAAAAGATACATTATTTCTAATCAACAATATGTCTTTCACATAATGTATTAGAAATATGTCTTAGCGCTCCCACTTAATTTCTTGCAAAATGAAAACATCTTCATCGTCTCTGAAGATTCCAACTCCGTGATGCTCACTTCAACCATTGAAGTTTTGCATACTCTTTTAGCATCCTTTGAATTAACAAAACCCTTTGGATTCGTGTCATGTACACGTCCTAGGTAACCATTCTATTAGAAGAACTTGTTTTGTTTGTTCAACTACCATATACCAAAATATATGTAGTGGTTGCTACATTAATCCGTCCAGACTAAATATCGCTATGAAAGATCAAATCTTATCATAGTCAATTCCTTGAACATTGTCGTAAACTCTTTCCGACATGTCGACTATTTCATAGATTTGAAACATCCATGTCTATTACTTTATAGATCCAAACACGACCGATAGGCTTCACGCCTTTCCGGAGGGTCTTCTAAGTTCAGAAACTTGATTTCTCGTGTATGGATACTATCACGGATTGCATGACTTCTAGTCATTTTATGGAGTCAGGGCCCATCATCGCTTCTTTGCATTTAGTCGGTTCATCATTGTCAAAACAATAACGACTTGCTTATCAAATCTTACTATTTGATCCTTACCGACCCACACGGTTCTATAGGAACTCTAATCTCCGAGATCACACCTTTTGTAATCACGAGAGCCATGAGCATTGTGGCCGCCACCGGGACACTTTCTGGCGCTGCGCTACTTTGCACATATAGCTAAGGTTCAACAACCTTATCAAAGTTCTATTGTCCTCCCACTTAACTTTTCACGAAAAATTCCTTCTCAAGAAACTTGACGTTCCAAGCGACAAACTCTTTTGTCCTTGGCGTTATGGAGAAATTCCCAATAAATTCTTTGGAATAACCTACAAAGACGTGCTTATCCGACTTTGGTTGTAAACATTTTACTTATGCATAGCATACCAAAATTCAAGAAAAGACAATTCGGGTTTTATCCCAAACCATAACTCATATGGTGTCATTTCAACGGATCACGATGGAGCTCTTTTCAGTGTAAAAGCGGTAGTCACTAAAGCTTTAATCTTTAAAATATAATGGCAGTTTTATAAATGACACCTTTGATCTTACCATGTAAAACAAGGTTTCATTACATATCTCGAACACTCCATACTCCTATGGTGATTTGGGAAATGCAAATCCATGGAACGATTCCTCAAATCTTAGGTGTTTTGCTAAACTTGTAACTCAAACATCTTTCTTTATGATCCAATCATAAACTCTTTTATTTTCTTGTTACAATGATTTTCCACTTCATCTTGAAAGTCTTTGAACATTTTTCAAATGTTTCATACTTCTTCCTTATTGAGTAAGTACATACATATACTCACTCAAATCTTCGGAGAAAGCATATGAAGTTGAAATCCATCGCCCACGACTACACATAATGGACTATATACATCAATATGTACAAATTCCAATCAGTTAGTCGTCCGTTCCTCTTTTGGCCTACGAACGGAGTTTTAATTATCTCCAGGAAAGTATCACAAGCGTCATTTGATCCAAATCAAAGACTCCAAAAATCCATCAACATGGAGTTTCTTCATATATCCTTTCAATATAATTTAAACGGCGATGCCACTTCGCAAGTGATCTTTCGATCATTTGTCTTGCGACATTTTAGCATTAGTTTTATGGTCGTTATTTCTCCTACCAGACTTGTATATTATCCATCTATTATGGAATACGGAAATTATCTGAACAACCTTTTGTCGTCATAATACCTGATCAAAATAACAATTATTGAAACAAATCTTGAAGGCAAGCTTTGATGTTAACGAGCAACACAACAACTCTTTGTTTGTTTTCGATGAACATCATCACATTTTCTCTTGCTAGTTACTTAGGCCATTGCAGTTCATGAATTGTGTTGTCCTGTATGACACTTCATACCAACCAATTCGGTATCCAATACCGATATCCAATACCTAAGAACCACATTGTTTAACAAGCAAGGAATACAACCATAACATGTATATCTTCTATATGCCTAAGTTGGACATCTCCAACCTTTTATTTTCTGCCAAATATTTTATAGATTCTCTTTCAGTAATTCCTTTTCTTTTAAAAGAATCTATCAACATCAATAGTGGTGTCATCAACATGACACATGGTACAAAGCGTATATAGTCAACCACTAATACCTTTGGACTTGCACTTTGAGGTGGATCACCATCATCAAATGTTTGGTGTTCTTTCAAAAATCCATTCTTTAGTAATCTTTTAGTGTAGTAAACATTTTACTTACATCTTCTATTCATCCTTATCATGACAACTTTCATGATCAAGCTGATATAGCTTATAAAGGTGAATTGCGAGTATAATGTTTCTTTTTCAAAACCTTTTGGAGGATTAGGACGACTGGCGTCTCCAACCTTCACAAATTCTCATCAAATATGAGGATGTATACTCTATCATGTTGTAACCAACACATTGTTTTAGATATCGCAATACCTTTCACATATGATGGTTTCTGAAACATTGCTTTCAGCTCTTAGATAAACTTGATATTAAAAACAATCTTTTGAGTATCAAGAATCATGGAGGCAAACATGATACATTAGATACTAACACTGGAATTGTTACTCTTGATTTAATACTATTTATTAAACTTCATGGAGTAAATAGAGTTTGCTGAAAGTTTGCAATAGGACTTATAAACTTTAAATTGACATTCAAAACAATACGATACCAGTTCGTAAAGTAAATATCCATAATTTCTATAGTTCCACTATCTCAACTATAACTAAGCGTAAGGTGGTGAACGGATGTCAATGACTACAACAAACTATGCAAATTCACTTTGATTGTGTTTATGATAAATTGAGTTCTACTAATCCAAATTACAAATGAACTCCTACTCAAAACAACATCCCTCTAGTTGTTTTAGTGATTACACGAACCAAATCCACTACACCAAGTCCGATCATCACGTGAGATGATGTAGCTTTAAAGGCGAACAATCAACATGTTCATCATATCATCCATATGACTCATGCTTTACCTTTCGGTATTCCGTGTTTCAAGACCATGTATGTACATGCTAGGCTCGTCAAGGTTAACCTTAGTTTCCGCATGTGCAAATCTGGCTTGCACCCGTTGTATGCACACGTAGAGTCTATCACACCCGATCATCACGAGATGCTTCGAAACGACGAGTATTAGCAACGGTGCCAACTAAGGACGAACACTTTATTACTTGATATTTAGTGAGAGGGATCATCTTATAATGCTACTATCGCGATCTAAGCAATACAAGATGCATAAAGGATTAACATCACAGGCAATTCATAATTAGTGTGATATGATATGGCCCTTTCTTCTTGTGCCTTTGATCTCCATCTCCAAAGCACGGACATGATCTCCATCATCACCAGCATGGCGTCAAGGTCCGTGGCGCCGCTTCATGGTTGTCCATCACCACTAGCAACTATTACAACTACTTGGAACAAAGCTATTACAAGATGAATAGACACGTAGGTCTTAAACAAAATTTAAAGACAACCATTAGGCTCCTGCCGGTTGCCATATTACAACAAGGATCATTGCATACATCAAATATAATCACAATCACATGATGGCCATATCACATCACAAAACCCCTACAAAAACAAGTTAGACGCCTCTAATTTTCTTTGCATGTTTTACGTGGTTTGGGGCTTTCGAATAAGAACGGATCTTACCTACGAAACTGAACCACAACGTTGATACAAGTGCTATCAAGTGCAAAGCATAAATTGGATCTATACTATGGTGGGAGAGACAGACACCCGTAGCAGGGAAAACAAAAAATTTCTACCGCAAGAATGAACAAAACCCAGATCTAATCTAGATAAAAGCCAAGATCTAATCTATTAGACATGTGCAACGAGATAGATCTGTACTAACCCTTGTAGATCCGAAAGCGTTACGAGATTGGATCTCATGGTTGATGTAGTCGATCACTTGCCGGTCTCAAGATCGAGTAGATGATCCTTCCGATGTCGCGTTCCGGCAGCGCTTCCGCAGTCGGTCACACGTGCGGAGTCGAAGCAGACCTTCCTCTCCGCGTTCCAGCGAGCAGCGGAGGTAGTAGATCTTCTCCACGGAATCCCAGCAGCACGACGGTGTGGTGGTGGTGGTGGAGTAGAGAATTCTGCAGGGAGTCGCCTAAGCCTGAGCAGAAGAAAGGAGGAGGAGAGAGGCGGCTAGGGCAAGAGTGGACGGGGCCAGGGGGTGGCGCCTCCACCCCTCTATTTAAAGGAGGGAGGCACCATGGGGAGTTGGAGTCCTTGTAGGACTCCCCTCTCCCTTGGCCGGCGGATCAAGGAGGTGGGGGGAGAGTCCTACTCCCCCACGAATCCTTGTCTTACCCCACAAGGATTCCTTGATCCTTTCTTGGTTTTCAAGTAAACTCCAAGAAATCTTCCAGAACCTTCCGGAACATTCCGAAACCTTCTAGAACCCTCATACAAATACTCCGGAACATTTCCTAACTTCGAAAATAATCCCCAATATATGAATCTTATTCTCCGGACAATTCCGGAGCTCCTCGTGATGTCCCAGATCCAATCAGAGACTCCGAACAACATTCGGTCTCCAACGCACATTCCATATCTACTTAAAACAACTTCGAACCTTAAGTGTGTCACCCTACGGTTCGTGAATATGCAGACATGATGGAGACACCTCTCCGTTCAATAACCATCAGCGGGATCTGGAGATCCATAACGGCTCCCACATACTCAACGATGACTTCGTGATCGATAGAACCATTAACATACGAAACCAATTCCCTTTGTCACGCGATACTCTACTTATCCGAGGTTTGATCGTCAGTATCTCCATACCTAGTTCTACCTCGCTACTGATAAGTACTCTTTACTCGTTCCATGTTATGTCATTCCTTGTGACCCAGTCACATGCTTGCAAGCTAATTAGATGACATTCCACCGAGAGGGCCCAGAGCATATCTATCCATCATATGGATGGACAAATCCAAATCTTGGTCCATGCGCTTCAACACATACTTTCAGAATACCCAATGACACCTTTATGACCACCCAGTTACGAAGCGGTGTTTGATGTCATCAAAGTACCCATCCGGTGATGGTGATTAACATAACCTCATGGTCGAAGGATTAGGTTACTATGTATTTTAAAGCTTATAGCAAACGAACTTAATGACTTGATATTATGCTATGCTTACTACGGGTGTGTGTCCATCACATCATTCTCCTAATGATATGATCTTGTTATTAACGACATCCAATGTCCATGATCATCCATTAATCAACAAGCTAGTTTAACAAGAGGCATACTAGGGACTCTTTTATGTTTACAAAACACACAAGTATTAATGTTTCCGGTTAATACAATTATAGCATGGGATGTAAACATTTATCATAAACATAAAGATATAATAATAACCACTTTATTATTGCCTCTTGGGCATATCTCCAACAGGATGTACTACTCACGCATCACACCGGAGGCTTGCATGGTGATAAAGAAGGCCTCTAGGGTGAATTTCCCTCTCTGGCAGGGTGTCGGGAAGAGTTTCAGATCCCTCCCCATCTAGGGATGGAGATGATTGTAGCTACAAATTCTTTCATGGAATTTTGATTGGGTACTTAGGGTTTCTGTATCGGAGGCATCTTATAGGCGAAAGGGGTGGCCGAGGGGGTGTCGGAGGCGGCCAGACCACCCACTGGCGCGGGCCAGGCTGGGTCGTGTGGCCAGGTGGTCGGGGCCCCTGGCCCCACTCTGTCTCGTATTCTGGCTCCGTGTGTTCCTTGGTGAAAAACTGGCTTTGGCTTTTCTCCTGTCCAATTTCGAGAATATTCATTTTCTGACTTTCCTGGAACCAAAAACAGCAAAAAATAGGCAGCTGGCACTATGGCTCTTGTTAATAGGTTAGTCCAAGAAAGTGTATAGAAAGTACTCCAAAGTTGGAACAAAACATAAGAAAGTAGATAAAAACAAGCATGGAACATCAAAAATTATGGATACGTTAGCAACGTATCAGATATATATTATAATGGACTAACTGATGAATCTAGGACATACCTGGATAGTTGTGCTGATTGTGTTTTCAGGAAGAGAACTCCCAAAGAAGCTGAGGAATTAATGGCTAAAATAAGCAAGAATTATGATGACTGGACTTCACCTGAGTCAACTACACCTGAGTCAACTATGCCCGAGCCAACACCAACACCAAAGAAGAGGGGAGTGATTTAACTAAATGATGAAGTGATGAAGGAAGCTAAGAAATGTCTTAAGGAGAAGGGTATTAAATCTGAAGATGTGAAGAATTTACCTCCTATAGAAGAGTTATGTAAGCCCATCTCCCACTCATCCACTATTGAGGTACACTCCCCCCAACATTTTGATGAAGGTGATATTCCTTATTCTCAACCTCCTGATCAATGCTTAGAAGAATTTGATATATTTGTTGTTAAACAAGATAATTTTAATAAGAGAGTGCAGAATCATTTAATGGAAAACTCTAGAGCTATTATTGAATTGAGATATATTGTGGAAAGAACCTCCAATGATGTTAAAATGCTTGTTAAACATTTCCAAATGGTTCAAACTCAAATTGATCAGTTTAGGCATCAAAAAAATTGATCAGCTTATGAAAGTACAAAAAGATTTGCTAGTTAATGCTTCTAAAGAAAAACATGCTTATAAAATTAGAACTAGAAGTGGTGCTGCCACTCAGGATCCTCTATATCCTGAGGGGCATCCTAAAAGAATTGAGCATGATTCTCAATGAATTGAAAATAGTGGTACTTCCTATAAGAGAAAGAAAAGGAAACATAGAACAGTTGTAGAATCTTCCGAACCTGCTAAATATCCTAATAGTATATCTGCCTCTAATGCTAAAACTGACAGTGGTAATGATAAAAATGATGCTCCTGATAAAGAAGAAATTGAAGAAGAACCTAAAAGGCACACTAAGAATACTAAATACGCTAAGGAATATTTTGTTGCTAAGAAACATGGTAGTGAAAGAGAGCCTTGGGTCCAAAAACCAATGCCTTTTCCCGATAAGAAACACAAGTCAAAGGAGGAAGAACACTATAACAAGTTTTGTGAATGGATGAAACCTTTATTCTTGCAAATTCCTTTAACTGATGCTATTAAATTGCCTCCTTATTCATAGTATATGAAGGATATTGTTTCTAATAAAAGGAAATTCCTAATGAGGAAATTTCTACTTTACTTGCTAATTATTCCTTTAATGGTAAGGTTCCAAAGAAACTTGGAGACCTAGGGATTCCAACTATTCCATGTTCTATTAAAAAAATTATGTTAGAACTGCTTTGTGTGATTTGGGAGCAGGAGTTAGTGTTATGCCTTTTTCTCTCTACAAGAGACTTCTATTGGAAAAATTGATACCAACTGATATATCTTTGCAAATTGCTGATAAATCTACTACTATTCTTGTTGGTATATGTGAGGATGTCCCTGTTCAAGTGGATCATAATTTCTTGATATTGACTGACTTTGTTGTGCTTAAAATGCCTGAAGATGATAATATGTCCATTATTCTTGGGAGACCTTTTCTTAATACTGCATGAGCTGTCATTAATTGTAATCAAGGAAAAGTAACTTTTAATGTTAATGACAAGGATCACAATATCTATTTCCCCAAGAAGATTGATAAAACTTATGGCCTAAATTCAATTGAAAATATTGAGGGCATCCAAGTTGGAGAAATATATTGTCCCATACCAAGAGAAAACTATGAAACTATTATGATTGGGACTATTGCTATCAGGGTTGAGGTAACATAATCATTTAGTGAAAGGCAAAGTTTTGTTTCATATAAAATTGTTTTGGTAACAAGACCTGATCAACCTTGTTAACAAAGGGATTTAAATGAACAGAACAATGTTTTCACCATGATTATCCTTGCTTACTTTTATTTTATCCATTTTTACTTTTTGCTTTCACTTAGTTTACTTTTCTTTTGCTAGTTGCTTTCATATTAGAGTGTCTTAGAACTTCAGAAGTTTTAGTTTTGTTTTGTTATTGCATCATTCCAAATTCATCTTTCTGCTAGAAAATCATTCATCAATACCTGAAAATGGCTCAAAAATAAAGTTTCTCTAAAATTTCCAGAAAATTCATATTAAATTATTACACCAAAATTGGGGCGGAGAGGTGCCTGGAGTGACCCATTGGGCCCCACCAGGCAGCCACACCACCTGGTGGGCGGGCACACCAAGGGCGCGCCTAGCCATGGTGTGGGCCACCCCTGGCCCTCCACTTATTCTCCTTCCTGCCACTTCTTTCTCTCTCCCGAGATAATACTAGTTCATTGCTCAAACTCGTGTTCCTGATGTTCTTGCTCGCAATTTTCGATCTCCTTGCTCAGCCCATCTTTGTTGCTGAGATTTGGAGCATTTGTTCTCTGGTATGTGACTCCTCTGCTTGTCCAAGTAGATTTGTGATTGGTAGATTATATCTTGAGTATTTTGCTACTGTAGGTGACAGGTTATGTGATCTTGCATTCTTGCTCAATGCTTAGGCAAATTGTTTTGATGCATGTTTAGCCCTCTTGCAAGCCCCTATAAGTAGTTCCTTTCATTATGTAATCACTTTGCAATCAACTTTTGTGATGATTGTCTAAAATTTTAGAAAAAGGAGAAATGGACAACCATACTTTTGGAGAAGTATTTGAAAGGGACACACCCAGGAGGGCAAGGCCTTCGAGACAGCTTCTCAATTTAGGCCATCATATAATGAAGATCTTATTGCGCCGCGCTTTGGCAATGAGGGAGAAGAGGGAGATGCTCACCCATCTACCTTCCCTTGTTTTACCTTTTTGCAAGCTGCAGGGATCCTTGGTGATTTCTTACATCTTGTTCAGAGGGTTGGTCTAACCACTTATGACATGGGTATGACTACTCGGGTACTCATTATTCGCTACCCTACATTGGATAAAAGGCCTGCGGCCCATAAAGATTCAGATAACGGCCCAAGAAAGCAACCAACAGAGACTCTTACTATATTAGGAAAGGAACCACGAACCGACATTATATTGGTATTGTAATCACACGTGTATGAAACCTATCCGCATACAGTTTTGAGACCCGACCTATTATATATAGGGCGGGAGAAGCCCAAGCGGGGGTACCGAAATCTAGAGTACAACTTGTAATAGAGTGTTTTCCCAATATTCACGCGAATTTGTCTTCATTGTTTTCCTGACATCCGACGAAATCCTCAGCGTTCTCTTTCCGTAGAACCCCAAGTCCATCACCATGGGCATTGCCGAGGTTACCCCTCGTCAACTTACATGCAGGATGAGAGTGAGCAATATGTCGTTCTCACCAAAACTTTTGTTGAAAGATTCACTTTCACTAACACCCCTTATAGGTCAACTGTTTCATTCAAAATTTATGATATGCCTAATACCATGTCATTGGAAAGATTTTGCAACATTATAGGCATTGCATGACTAGGACGGTAAAGAAGATCCAAGGTCGACCCACTGATTTACTAGAGCTCTACCGAAGTGTAACAAATGATGATGACCGCACAACTCTGTGCAGGAAGATAAGGAACATTCAACTCCCAGCTCTTAGATATTTTGCTTATTATCTTGCCACTACCATTCTTGGTAGGGAGAACACTAGTAATATTTATAATTATCAGTTAGCTTCTCTTGCTGCTGCACTTAATAATGAAACTAAGTATAATCTTGGTTCTCTCATTGCCCGCCGCCTAGCTGCTAGAGGACCCATTTATGGGGGCATTATTGTTGCACGCATGGTTGTTGCCTTGGAACTTTCTGTTGATCCTAATGATACTGTGTTGACCCCACAAAGACTTGATCTTGCCGCTATGAAAACACATCACTTTGTTACAACTAACTCTAGTATGGAGAGTTTAGTTTACAGGATGTTGTTTACTGACGGAGATGAGAGGGAAATTCCCTTGGCATAGTCTACTTTGTTCAGTATTTGCAGGACACCATGGTCGCGCTCCAAGGAGGAGGTGGACGAGCAGCTCCTCTTGCTTGGTTTCCACGGGCAGCACCAGGGGATGTACCCTCTTACGACTACTCTGTGCACTATGCTGGGGCGTCCTCGAGTTCGTATCTGGACGAAGGCACTTCTTCGCCATATTATGGAGGCGCTCATTCTTGGTCAGCTTGGGATTGATCCCCACTTAGGCCAAAAGCCTGAGCTTGGGGGTAGGTATACCGACATCACACTCATTTACATATCATGTTCTATAGGTACGTTGCATATCCATATTTCACTTTATTTTTAGTTTTTGTTCTTGCTTTATTCCTGCTTTCCAAAACACAAAAAGACCAAAAATATTTTCATTATTTCTCTTTGTTTGCTTCTTTATCTTTTAGAATTGGTTTTCTTCATCCTTTTTAGCTTTGTTTGATTATTCGAAAAACCCAAAAATGTTTTGCTTCGTTTGCTCTTTCCTTCAGTTCTTGTCTTTAAAAATTGAAAAACCCAAAAATGTTTGTTGTTCTTCTCTGGTTTTGTAAAGTTCATTGCAGGGTTCAGCGGTCCTCAGTTACTCCTTGGAGTTTTTGGTTTTATCTTATTATTCAAGTCACACAAGTGAAAGGCAATGATGATTTATGACAACTCGAGGTGTGGTAAGAGGCTGGTATGAACTCTATTTGTTTTCATTTTTGTACATATACTCATCATTGTGGGCATGCTTAGTATTTTCATGTAAGGTGTATGTTATTTAATGGATGCTTAGTAGTTCTTGCTCTCTTATGATCAGTTCCAATCCATTGATAGTTTGTAACATGTCATGTAAATGTTTGCTCGCATTGTTCTATTCATAATTTGGTATGATATTGTGGTTTCCTCCTCTGAATGTTTTATCTGAATCGACTTGGCACATGCTCACGCATGCATTTGACTAAAAAAAAGTCAGTTAAGCCTCGATGATTTATTCTGCCTCAGAGTTCTTGTGTCACTTTTATGACACTATTAATTTTGTTTTGTCGCAAGCATGATTATGACAGTTACTGCTCTCTCGAGTGTCACTCCCTTTCTATTGCTAGCCTTCACTTGTGCTGAGTATAAGCTTTACTCGTGCATCCAACTCCCTAAAACCAAAGTTGCCAAAAAGAGTCCACCAAATTTACCCATTAGCATTATTGCTATTTCCTTGCATATTTATTATGCTTTGTTTTCTTCCAATAAAAATGTTTGCTTGTTATGTGAAAATTAGTTAGTAAAGCTCTCACAAACTTGATGGCACACTTTACTTTCTTGCACTTAATAAACTTGAACCATTGTGTCCATCTATGTTGCGTATATGCTTGCGCTTTATAAGTTGTGAATTAGCACAACCATGTTACCATGGGGAACGCTTTCAACATTGCACTTTATTCAGTTGATATCATGTTCTTTTGCTTATGGATCCCGATAGTGTGAAATAAACGGGGAGCTTGTAAGCTCATGGAGTTTGTATATGTGTTAGAGAAACGCCTGGGCGGCTAGCCTAAGCCATGCCTAATCATGGTGGAAACTTGCAGCATAACCATAGTGAGCAATCTGTGAAGCATCCTCAATAAAAATCTATGCAAATAATAAATAAAAAGATCGCTGAGATGCTCATTGTTTGTTGCCTTGTCATTTTCGTATGGGACAGCTCCTGTATCATGGGGCAAGAGGTACCCCGTTGGCGGTTCTCTATGATACACATATACTTACAATGACAAGAACTTACTTGTGACTAAAGTTGAGTAGCATGAGGTCCGGTACTCGTAAGCAAGGGGCATGAGATTTTCAACTTATAAGTTGTCAAGCATATCCTCATATTTGTATCGCATTAACCTTAATCATCTCAAGATGCTTATGATAGGGGCAGTGAGAGCTCAAAGCTAATGAGTGCCATACTTTCAGCATTTGGAAGCCTTTCAAACTTTTCAAATCTTTTCTTTTACTTTTATGTTGAGTCACCATTTATTCTTTGAGCACCTTCTCAAGAGCATAGCTGTTATTCTTAGTGTAATGTGCTTGTCCCAAAACACGGTTAGTTGTGACATAACTTTGATGCTTGTATCTTTGATATTTTTATTTGTAGTCTTCACTTAAACTTCAGAGGTGCCTTGGCATTTATGTTTTGCTCCAAAGAAAGGCAAGTGAGATACCACTTTATCATATCTTCTTATGAGAATTACAATCCTGCATATGCTTATGTGTCATGTTACTTATTATTAATGGGTTGGAATCTCTTCATAACTTGCATGACTACTGGGTAAACTTATTTGCATACTCTTTATTATGAATTGCCTAAGTATTTGATCATATGCTAGGAATATATACATCTTATGGAGCAAATGTGTTCATGAAATTTTCTTTTATCGCACTCAGTTTTCAACTGAATTGCTTGAGGACAAGCAATAAGCTAAGCTTGGGGGAGTTGATACGTCCAAAACGTATATACTTTCCCGAACACTTTTTGTCAACACCCGGATGTTGTAGTCCAGATGCCTGTTATGTCGTACATCGCAATCCTAGGATTACCATTTTTGCGAGACATAATAGAAGTGGTACCATAGTACATCATCCATTACAAACCATAATAAAGGTCTTACAAATAAAGGATCTCATGATCCAGTCTTAATACGATCAAAGCAACGGAAAATAAACATAGTAGGCTCCATCTTCATGATCATAAGCAATGCTGACGATGGGAGATGATCCTAGTTGTCATAGACCTCCTGCTGGCCATCTTCCGGGTAATCCTCCTCATAGTCTGGCCTTGGGAATAGCCAGGGACAAAGCCATGAGTACTCTTTAAGTATCGCGAACTAACACTAGCAAAAATAAGGTAAAGAGTGGAAAGGAACATTAAGCTCTAGTTTTGTTTGTAAAAAGCCAGGTTTATTTCATAAGTTTCATAAGCCTTAAGGGTAAAGACCTAAGTTTAGTTCTCTACATTACTTAAGTGGGAACACAGATTTCATGTCCAAAACTCTATTGTGGTCAAGTCAAACTCATCTTTCAAGTCATCATCATTTTGAAAACATCTGACAATGGAACAGTATGGCCACTCCAACTGTCCATAACCGCGAACGCGGCTATTCGAATAGTTTGACACTCTACACAGATTGTACACTTTCACCACAAAATTCGATACATCCATTAGGGGTAACCCTGAATCATCATACTTGGTATGCGGATAATCAATCCTAACCTTTCAATTACACACCCTAGTATAGGCACCTCCCCTATGAGTTTAGCCTCCCAGCCATGACCAACTATCATCCTGGGCACGGCATAGGTGGACATTCATCACGAGGTAGCCTCGGCTCAACCTCTTCCGCAAGGGAACCCATACTAAGACATATAAACTTCCAGTCAAGCCCTACCCAACTCAGGTAATGTGGTTGTACCGTAAAATTGGAATGGTATCACATCCGAACCCAACCATTAGTTTTTATTAAAGTCAAGGCTCATGCCTCAAGAGTTTCATCATCAAACCATTGTGTTTCATAACACATGTCAAAACATTTTAGTAGAATGAATCATCATTCCAAGGTTTTCATAATCATTTTTACCAAGTATTGCCATCTAAAGTAATCAAGTTTTAGCTTAGCACTAGCCAATAATGTTGAGGGTATCACTATTGAGGGGTGATAATCAAGTATAAGTATCCAAGGCTAGTCCTATGATCTTGATGATCTCCATCCTATTTTCCACCAATCAAATTCATTAACTAAGTAAGAAACTATAGTAAAGGAAAAGTAAAGCTTGGAGTAAAAGTAGGAATAGTATAATCAAAGTTGCATAACCAAGCATGCCTAGGGCATCTGGTATAGGGGCTTGCACATATAGCATGCATAGTTCTAGCTTACCTTGTTGGTTGCAGTCGTTGAAGTTTTCTTCCCCTTCCTCGAAGTACTCCTCCTTGTTGTAGCCCGGGTCGGTACTAGCATCTATAAATGCACACAAGGTACACAATCACCTGTCTCAAAAAAAGGTACACAATCACCAAACAACACTTCACTACTTCTATTTAGCACACAAGGGCTCACACTAGATGATCTAGCATCATCTCAATCATCACATGGAATACTAACATTTCCTTATTCTTCTTATTTTAGAAAAGTAATTTCTACTCATTTAATACCTTTAAGATTTAATATTCTCCAATTAAAATAGGGGATCATCTTGACACATGTCATCACCACCTACTTCAGTACTTGGGAATGTAATTTAAAATGATGGTCATGCATTACAAGATTTAATATCACTATTTAATAATATTAAGGTGACTAGAAATTCCTATATAGCATTCCTATAATAATAGTCCATGTTTAATATTTGTAAAACCAAATCGTTTTACATGTTCAAGTAGAGCATGGCAAATGTGATTTTTGAGAGTTGGAATCAACTCAAAAGCATTTATAGCTTATTTTATAAAAATGTTTGAAGTGGCAAAAGTCTCTGTCTTGTTATTTTTAGTATAGGTGATCTATAAATTCAAATGTTTTGAATCCAATGGGATTGAATAGATATTTTTAATACCTTTCCAACAAAATTGGAATCATGCATTTTGGATCAGTACAACTCCTAGAATTGAATTTTGAATATAGCTACTAAATGGGATTTTAACTAAATAGAAAAATTCTTATTTAAACTGATGGGCTCTGCGCGGGAAAATAGATGGGCCAGCCCAACTGCACTACGCTGGCCTAGCGGGCTGCTGATAGAATGGTCCCATGCGTCAGCGGCTCTTCTAACCCGAAACGGTATCGATCAATACTAGCCCTACGATTAGAGCAGGATCTACAGCTGGGGTTCATCGTCCACGACGAACAACTCCGGCGAGATTCTAACCCTTACGCGGTGGTGGGGGTCGTTGGGGACTCACCAGGGCTCTAGCTAAGGTCGGCGATAGGGGCGATCAAAGTGGTCAACGACGGTAGGTCGATTGGCGGTCACGGGAGCTCCTGGGGTGGCTCCAATCGATGGCTTCCTTCCTCGACTGCAGCGGCGGACTCCGGCCAAATTTCGGCGTCGTGGTGCTCTCCTTGCTCCGGGGAAGGGTCGGTGAGGTTCGTAGGCGAGTGGGGAGTGGAATTGTGTGCAGAATGAGGTCTGGGGTGGCCTCTATTTGTACACCGGCGTCGGCGGTAGGGCGGCATGGTCGGGCTTCACCGGCGACGTTGCTACAAGTCGCGCTAAGCATGGCGGAGGGCATGGGTCGATGCGGGGTACTGCGACAATCGTCATGTGTGTGACGGCGTGGCAAGGGGCGGTCTCTATCGGTCGAGTGACGTTGGTGTTCTGTTCGGGTACGCGGGTGTTCGTCACTTGGTACGGTGGTCACGGGGCGCGCGACAGTGAACCATCATGTCTGGGAGGTCACTGGTGCCATGGCGACTGCGGGTACAAGCGAAGAGAGCGAGGTGCGGGGTGTGTGCGCGAGGCAGCTGCGGCGCTCCGTCGTGCTCTCGACATGGTGGGGGATTAAATGGGCGCGGCTGTCCTGGCTCCTCCTCTCCTCGCCGTTGGTCAAGGGGTGGATAGGGGGTGGCAGTGAGGTCATGGCTACTCGTTAGACATCGTGGGAGAGGGTGGCGCGGCGTGCAGTGACTGGTTCATGCTCGACCAGCATTGCCGGCTTGGTACGGGCATGTCACTGGTCAATGTGGCGAGTGATGCCTCTCCACTGCACGTCCAAGTACCAGGGATGACATGGACAATTGGATGGGTTGATTGTAGTACAAGAGATGAGCAATTGATAGATCAAAACAGTGTATAGTGGTTGAGGTTGTACTGTGTCTGCCAGATGTTCAACCAAATGGCCGCATGAATTCATCTTTTGAATTTTTAAAAGATTTTTGGTGAGTGATCTGATCATATGCTTGGTAGTCTATGGTTGCTTGGACTTTGTCGAGTGGAAGTTCTTTGAGTGGTTTTTGAAAAGTGATGATCTAGGTATATGAACTTGATTCAATTTTGAATTTCCTCTTAAATAGATTTGAAAATAGTTTATGCCATTTTGTAAAGTTTGCTTGGATTCACTTTTACTTGGTCTACCAAGGGGTGAAAAGAATTGGAATTGTTTCTGTTAGAAATCTTTTATTAGAAACACCAAAAGTGGTCTAGTGGTTAATATTGGCCAAAGTGACCATATCTTTATATGATTCATATTTGACTTATTTTCATTTGATTTTGTTTGTAATTGATCTAGATGATGTGGTAATCCTTTTTAAACTAATCCTTAACCTTTGTAGCAATCAAACATGGAAATTGCAAGCATTCATACATTAATACAAATCACACATGCATTCATATCAATTTTAATGATAAAAGTTTTTGTTAACCCTAAACTTGAGTGATTAGACATTGATAAGCTTGTTTAATATTTTTGAGGTGTTACAAACCTTTCCCCCCTTAAACAGAATCTCGTCCCGAGATTCAGGAAAAACTAGGAACTAAAGAGATTAGGAAACTGCTGGCGCATGGTTGACGTGGGTGCTTTTTCCTTCAATCCACGATAATGGCACCATAAAGATGCTTGCTGGCTCAAGATACGATGAGATCGTTGGGAACCCCAAGAGGAAGGTATGATAAGCACAGCAGCAAATTTCCCCTTAGTTGTGAAACCAAGGTTATCGAACCAGTAGGAGCAAGGAAACACCTCCAAGTTGTTGTTTCCAACTTGGAATCCAGCACAACACAACCACAGAACTTTGTCCCCAACTTACAGTGATGTTGTCAATCTCACCGGTTTTGCTAAAAACAAAGGATTAAACGTATTGTGTGGAAGAAAGTAATAGCTTGCAGAAACTAAACAGAAAGTAGTAAATAGTTGTAGATTGATGGTAAAAGCAAGGACCGGGGTCCATAGTTCACTAGTGGTGATTCTCCTTAAGTTAGATGACATGTTGGGTGAACAAATTACAGCGGGGCAATTGACAAACATCGAGAAAGCATACATGCATATACTAATCATCTTGATTCCTATGAGATTTGATTGGGCATTACAACATTATACATAGACCGTAATCCAACTGCATCTATGACTAATAATCCACCTTCAGGTTATCATCTGAACCCCCTCTAGTATTAAGTTGCATGCAACAGATAATTGCATTAAGCATTGCATGTAAAGTAAACAATACAATTGTTCTATGAACAAAGGATTCTTGTTTTCTCCCTACTAGCAACAACACATCTAGTACCTTAGAGATTTCTGTCACTTCCCCAGATTACTAGAGGCATGAACCCACTATCGAGCATAAATACTCCCTCTTGGAGTTGCTAGCATCTACCCGGCCAAGATATCTACTAACAACGGAGAGCATGCAAGATCACAAATAACAAAGACATGATAGAATCAATAATCAATCTGAAATAGCATCTCAATATCCATCGGATCCCCGCAAACACAATATGTATGATTACAAATAGATGATCTTGATCATGAACGGAGCTCACAAGATCTAGACATGATAGCATAAAGGAGAAGAACCAACCATCTAGCAACTACATGAACCCGTAGTCCAAGGATGAACTACTCACGCATCACACCGGAGGCTTGCATGGTGATGAAGAAGGCCTCCAGGGTGAATTCTCCCCTCCGGCAGGGTGCCGGGAAGAGCTTCAGATCCCTCTCGATCTAGGGATGGAGATGACGGTGGCTACAGACTCTTTCGTGGAATTTTTGATCGGATACTTAGGTTTTTGTATCAGAGGCAATATATAGGCGAAAGGGAAGGCCAAGGGGGTGCCCTAGGTGGCCACACCACCCCCTGGCGCGGGACAGGCCCGGCCGTGCGGCCAGGTGGTTCGGGCGGCCCTGGCCCCTCTTCGTCTCATATTCTGGCTCCGTGTCCCCCTCGGTGAAATATTCACTTTGGCTTTTGTCTCATCCAATTCCGAGAATATTCATTTTCTGACATTCCTGGAACCAAAAACAGCAGAAAACAGGCAGCTGGCACTATGGCATCTTGTTAATAGGTTAGTCCAAGAAAGTGTATAAAAATACTCCAAAATGTGGAAAAAACATAAGAAAGTAGATATAAAACAAGCATGAAACATCAAAAATTATAGATACGTTTGCAGCATATCAACATCCCCAAGCTTAACTCCTGCTCGTCCTCGAGTAGGTAAGTGATAAAAAGAAAGAATATGTTTTTAGGTGACATGCACCATCATAGACTTGATCAAAGTATTTGTAAAACATGGATAGCTGGGATCATAGTACTTCAACATAGCATGAAAGATATAGTTCTAACAATAAGACATAGCAACTATGTTGTAACATGAAAAGGCACAAACGAAAGATTCATAAATAACAAAGCTTTGCAAGACGTTTGTTTGTTTCACATAAAGAAAGCATAATGAGAATGGTATTCAGCTTGTCCCTCATAGAGTAGCAAATATAAATGCATAGGACACCTTCAAAGTTTATAAGGGTGACTAGATACAAATAGTTTAAGAAAAAGCAATATCAAAGTTATGAATCAATCAACAAGTCTTGGGACAATGCACATTAAACTAAGAATGGTCACTATTCTCTCTTAATAGGTGCATAAAGATAGAATATGGAGACTCAACATAAAAGTAAAATAAAGGCCTTCATAGAAGGAAGCAGGGATTCAAGTCTCATAAAGAGCTTCCAAAAATGGTACTTATTAGCTTTCAGCTCTCATTGCCCCTATCATAAGCATCTTTAAGTGATTAAGGTTAAAGTGACACAACTAAGAGGATATTCTTGACAAGTTGTTGAAATCTCATGCCCCTTACTTGCGAGTACCGAGCCTCATGCTACTCAAGTTCGGTCACAAGTAATCTCTTTTCATTGTAAGTACATATGTATCATAGAGAACCGCCAACGGGGTACCCCTTGCACATGATACAGGAGCTATCCCATAATCAAAATGACAAGCCAAGCAGATAATGAGCATCTCAGCGATCTTTTTATTTGCTATTTGCATAGGTTTTTATTGAGGATGCTTCATAGAGTGCTCATTATGGTTATGCTGCAAGTTTTCACCATGATTAGGCATGGCTTAGGCTAGCGGCTCAGGCGTTTCTCTACACACATACAAACTCCATGATCTTACAAGTTCCCCTTTTATTTCACACCGCCGGGATCCATAAGCAAAAGAATCATGATATCAACGGAATAATAAGTGCAATGTTGAAAGAGTTCCTCATGATACATAGTTCTGCTAACTTCAACTTATAAAGCGCAAGCATATACGCAACAAAGATGGATACAATGGTTCAAGTTTATTAAGTGCAAGAAAGTAAAGTGTGACATCAAGTTCGTGAGAGCTTTAATCACTAGTTTTCTCATAACAAGTTTAATTCGGAAGGTAGATAAAAACATAAATATACTTGGAATAGCAAATGCTAATAGGTAGGTATGATGGACTCTTTGGAATAATCTAGTTTTATTTGGAGTTAGGTGCATGAGTGGAACTCATACTTGGTTATGGAGGCTAGCAAAAGACTGGGAGCGACCAACTAAAAGAGCAATAATGGTCATAATCATGCAAAGCGACAAAACATCATGAATTAAAGCATAAAGTGATATTACAAGTCGAAAACTAAAAGATCATAGAGGCTATGGTGACTTGGGATAGTCATAACATGATGTGAGCATGCGCCAAGTCAACCCAAATAAAGCATCAAAGGAGAATATCACAATACTATGCTTTAATTATGCTAAAACAACGCATGATTTTTTTAAGCCACATTAAGCAATCTCAATTGTTTATCACTACATATATGAAAGTGAACCATCTTAGCGACCGATGGGACTATCCAACTCAGCAATTGGTATTGTTCATTGCACATCTACAGTAACCTCTATCTACAGTACTGGCCGATGTATATGTGTTCGGTTACTGTAGATGGTGACGCGTGGAATAGCTTCGTTGTGGATCCGTACCTTCGTCCCGTGGATCCGCTTGTCCTTTTCATTTTTTTTGGGTGTTTATTTCGCGGAGCTCTCCCGGTTATTGCCACGTACCTGCGTGATGCTTACACTGCATATGGTCAAAGCGGTGCGCACGGTTACCGACCATCGAACGATTCCAGAGGCGGTCCATCTTGCCTCCGTCTCTCCTTTTTCTTCCTCGGCTGCACCCTGCCTCCCCATTGCCGCCGCCACATCCTTTCTGTAGGGTAGGATCCCTCCTCTCCCTCTCTGCCCACCGTGCCGACGACCCGTGGTGTCCTGGCCGCCGCTTCCACGTGCTTCCCGGCGGACTAAATGGAGGAGTGGATGTGCGCGTGGCCGGCTGAGCGGCCGGATTGGGGTGGTAGTCGTGCCTCGCCGCCATGGCTCCCGCCTCCTCCAGGCGTGCGCACGACCTGGCTGCTTTGACAAGGTCATCGTAGCCGTACGGGAGCTCTTCGCGTGGCGCCACCGGCGAGCTCGCAGTCATGGATGGAACCGTGTGGAGATGTCCAGCACTGGCCTCCGCGTCGAGTAGTCCACGGGCAACGTCTTCGTGTGCCACTGCACGTCCTCCTGCACCATCCCGTACATGGAGGCAACGGCTGGTTAGGTAAGGAAGTCTGGCCTATCTTCTCTGTCCTCAGGTCAGTGCGGAGTACTACATGCTCGGGAGTTCGTGCGCCTCGGGATTTCGAACGCCGGGCTGCCGGCAATATACACTGCAGTCTCCTCTCCTTCACATCCAACTTCAAGATGAAGTGCCTGGACCTTACGACAAGGCCATAGGGCATGTTGCAGTTCCTCTACCACCGTCGGTTGTTCTCCCTTATCATCCATTTTTTGTTTTTTATACGGTACATGCGTGTTTGATGTTTCTTGCATGTAAGGTGTCTGATGAATGGATTCTTTGGCAGGCGATGTCCATGAGCAGCAAGCAAAGATCATGGAGAGAAGATATTTTGTATTTCAATTTGGTTATAAATTTTTTGCCACATTGTGAGTATGCGTGTTGCATATCTGCTGCTATGTCAGACCATAAATGAAAAATTGTTGCTTCCTCTGAAGTTCTTGATGAATCTGTAATTTTCTTTACTTGAAATTGACTGTGTAAGTATCTTTATAGGCAAAAGAGAGACGGCCAAACACGTCGAAGGAGTTTTAGTCCGAGCTTCCCTGCGCAATTCTGGCGACATGCTCACTGTCGTCGAGTTCCTCTCGCCACTACCATGGTGCAAGCTGCATTCTCCACCCCAAGGTAGAAATCATAATGTAACGGTGCTTATTTCCTTTCTACAGTAAATAATATTGGAGGCCATGTAGATGGTCGTGCTCTACAAGGCCATCTACCAATATAAGTATTAATCCTTGATTTTTTTTTCTTCCGACTGATGGTTCATTGTTGTAGTATATGGCCTCTACCCCTCCTCCTGGCATCAAGTGGTACCACTCCTTGACAGCCCGGTCAACAAGCCCGGCAACGCCCGCAAGGGTCAACAATAGTACTCCGTAGTAAAGTTAAGGGAAAGCAATGAGGCCTGATAATTAATGAGGTACCGTGACACATTTTCATCTCTTCATGCTTTTATATTACTTAGTACCAGCGGGATAGGCCATGCAAATTTACATTGCTATCCTAAGTTTGTTGTACTCCGTTCCATATTAAGTGTAGTTGTTAACGCCTCATTTTTCTTGCAGAGGCTACAAACATTCCACAATAGACTAATACCTAGACCGTGCTGTTAAATAAATTTGCCATGGCCACAACGTTCGGTTAAGCAGAAGGACAATATAAGTGTCCTGCCCATGCTACATGTCAGCAAAATTGAAAATCAAGAATTCTTTATGATTTCTTCATGCAATTTCCTATGCTTGATCTGTAAACACAATTATTAGTACCTCTCAGATTTTCTTCATCGTGATGTGTTTCAAAGAAAATCGCGGCAGCTTTTTCAAAGGCCGTGATGCCAACCAGCGTGACTAATGCTCAAACCTGTTAAGGGACCATGATGTAAACCTTGGTGACACAAGGTAACTGTTTTTTCCATGTAGTGACTGCACTCTTTTATTTATGAGGACTTTCAAATTGTTTGCACATTTCTTTTGTTGTTTTTACATGCTTTAGTCTGTTCAGGTTTGCAGATAAAAAGTGCCTTGCTTTTTTGGAATCACAAACTATACGTGTCAAATTCCACCCTTTGTTTTGTTGTAGCGTTGTATATCTAATAACACAGGGTTAATTCCTTTTCCTGTCCGTACAAAGTTCCTCACTTTTGGCAGTAAGTCAAATTAATTGTGTTGAGAGAGTCCTGCCCTTATTTGAGTTATTTGTCATTTTACAGTTTAATTGGTTCATTTATGTGTTTTTTTCCTTGATTCTGACTTATTTACCTTCTTTGTTCCCGTCTTTTCAGCTATTTGGCCTGAGCGATCCAGTTATGGTTTGGTGAAGGCATCGACAACTACTGATTGTCCAGGACCAAGAATGGCCAAGAAGTTGTGTAGACACCAATCTTATAATCGTACTGTATTGTCTTTCTAAACTATGTTTTTCTAAACTGCTTACCAAAAAGCCACGCGTTAATTAATCCATGTTCCTGTTTTTAGATTAATTGTACCATTGGCTACTCTTTTTTTCGTGCATAGGTGAATTTTTTGGACAACAGTGTTCAACAATATTGCCATGAAACTTATCTCACGTGTGCGCACGCTGTTGCACCAGATCAACGTCTTTCAAATGAAAAGATTGTCTACACAGGCGCAGCGATTCAAATGAAAAGATTGTCTACACGGGCGCGGCGTGTCGCCGCGCCATATTCCCTAATAACATGTTATGCTACAGCAAAAATTACTAAGTATAAAGCCAAAACAATATCAACCATGACATGGCAAAGCATAACCACAGTCAAAAACAAGCTTTCTTTATCACTTAAGCATAAGCTTTCTTTATCACTTAAGCATGAACTTTTCCTACTTTTTTCCAATCCAAACCAAACTTATTAGAAAACTAATGTATGAAAGAGAGGGTCCAACCAATTTATTCAAGTAAACTAAGTAAACTAAAACCAAAACGAAAACAAAGACGCTCCAAAAACAACATAACTGTGCATGAAACAATAAAAATAAAGTGTTTGGAAGAAACCTGGGATTTTTATTGATAAAGAAGGGGATGCCTTGGGCATCCTCAAGCTTTGACACTTGTACTTCTTAGATATTTCTTGGTGTGACACGCGTGGCATCTCCAAGCTTGAGCTTTCGTCCATTCTTCATCTCATTACATCACTCCATACACCTGAAATTTTTTCTTCATACAAAACTTTACACAATCTTTATTAGCAATATTAGTATACTCAAGATAATAAGTCTTTGGGTTCAGTTTTAACACCAATAAAACTTTCATTAAAACACAAGCTACTGTAGCACTTCCCTCAAAAATCTCAATTTCCCAAAAGAACTCAAAAAGGAATCAACAAGAAGCAAATGCAAAATAATGGCAGAAATCTGTCAAAACAGACCAGCAAGTAAAAATCAATTTTTTCGAAAACCTTCTGTTGCTCAAATCGAAAAGTGTTGAACTAACAAAAGTTATATAACAACCTGGGGTAGAAGCACAAAAATTCACGCCTCAAAACAACGTACATAGATTGTACACGAATTTTTAGAGCCAAGCACAAAATCTGTTTCGGGACAGCAACTTTCCAAAGCATTACTTTTCTCTCGTTAGAGGTTACTATTGGCACAAAAAGCAAATAAAAAGGATAAGGAGCAGTTATTACAGAGGTAATAACTTCCAAGACTCATCTGTAACTTTTGGGTTATATCCCAATAAGTACTTTTCTTTAACGCCTTTAAGTTAGGCATAAGAAGTAAGAAAAGAAATCAAGTATTCTCAAATGAAGAAGCATTAAGATTGATACCAGAAATATCTTTAACAAGGCAAGGTATCTCATCCAAATAAGTTATAGAGGATCCTTTCTCTCTCGGGTTCACTATTTTCATCAAACGGGTTTTTAGGGACAATCCAATCAAGATTCTTTTCTATGGCTTCATGCATTGCTACAAATTTAAAAGGTATTGGTATCTTAGTTTCCTCCCCATTAGGTTCGGTTTTGTTCATCTTTTCTTGTATACCAATGACATCTACACATGAGCATAGCATATTAAAACGTTCAAAGACTTTTCTAGCTTCCTTGGCAACATCATAGAATTCTTTAAGCAAAGTTTTCAGAATAAAATCTCTCTTTTCAGGGTCCTCAATTTCTTTAAGTTTAAGAAACATTACTTGCATTAAGGGGTTAAGGTTAACAAACCTAGCTTCCAATATGTGAACTAAAGAAGCTGCAGCAATTTTATAATTCGGAGCAAGTTCTACAAGGGATCTATCATCAATATCTTCATGCTTACTAACATGATTAAAGAATTCTTTAATATTATCTTTTTCAAGTATAGAGCAACTACCTATTGAAAGGTCTTTCAAGGTAAACTTAGGGATCAACATGGTGAGCTAAGAAAATGGTAGCAACTATAGAAAGACTTAATTTTTTGTGTTTTTAATAAAGAAAGCAAACTAGTACAACTATTTTTTTTGTGTTTTTGATAAAGAAACAAGCAAACAAAGGAGAAATAAACCAAGCAAAACAAATAAAACAAAGTAAAGAGATTGGTTATGAGGGACTCCCTTTGTGAAGATGTCCTTGACTCCCCGGCAACGGCGCTAGAAAAATACTTGCTGGCGCGTGGTTGACGTGGGTGATTTTTCCTTCAATCCACGCCAACAGCGCCCGAAAGATGCTTGTTGGCTCAAGATACGATAAGCTCATTGTGAACCCCAAGAGGAAGGTATCATGAGCATAGCAGCAAAAAAATTCTCAGTTGTGAAACCAAGATTATCGAACCAGTAGGAGCAAGGAAACACCTCTAAGGTGTTGTTTCCAACTTGGAATCCTGCACAACACAACCACGGAACTTTGTCCCCAACTTACAGTTAGGTTGTCAATCTCACCGGTTTTGCTGAAAACAAAGGATTAAACATATTGTGTGGAAGAAAGTAAACAGAAAGCAGTAAACAATTGTAGATTGATGGTAAAAGAAAGGACCGGGGTCCATAGTTCACTAGTGATGATTCTCCTTAAGATAGATAAAATGTTGGGTGAACAAATTACAGCGGGGCAATTGACAAACATCGAGACAACATACATGCATATACTAATCATCTTGATTCCTATGAGATCTGATTGGGCATTACAACATTATATATAGACCGTAATCCAACTGCATCTATGACTAATAATCCACCTTCAGGTTATCATCCGAACCCCCTCCAGTATTATGTTGCAAGCAACAGATAATTGCATTAAGCATTATGTGTAAAGTAAACAATACGATTGTTCTATGAACAAAGGATTCTTGTTTTCTCCCTAGTAGCAACAACACATCTAGTACCTTAGAGATTTCTATCACTTCCCCAGATTACTAGAGGCATGAACCCACTATCGAGCATAAATACTCCCTCTTGGAGTTGCTAGCATCTACTCGGCCAAGATATCTACTAACAACGGAGAGCATGCAAGATCACAAATAACAAAGACATGATAGAATCAATAATCAATCTGCAATAGCATCTCAATATCCATCGGATCCCCGCAAACACAACATGTATGATTACAAATAGATGATCTTGATCATGAACGGAGCTCACAAGATCTAGACATGATAGCACAAAGGAGAAGAACCAACCATCTAGATACTACATGAACCCATAGTCCAAGGATGAACTACTCACGCATCACACCGGAGGCTTGCATGGTGATGAAGAAGGCCTCCAGGGTGAATTCTCCCCTCCGGTAGGGTGCTAGGAAGAGCTTCAGATCCCTCCCGATCTAGGGATGGAGATGACGGCGGCTACAGACTCTTTGGTGGAATTTTTGATCGGGTACTTATGGTTTCTGTATTGGAGGCAATATATAGGCAACAGGGGAGGCCGAGGGGTGCCCTAGGTGGCCACACCACCCCCTGGCGTGGGCCAGGCCTGGCCACGCGGCTAGGTGGTGCGGGCGGCCCCTGGCCCCTCTCTGTCTCGTATTCTAGCTCCGTGTCCCCATCGATGAAATATTTACTTTGGCTTTTGTCCCGTCCAATTCTGAGAATATTCATTTTCTGACTTTCTTGGAACCAAAAACAGCAGAAAACTAGCAGCTGGCACTGTGGCATCTTGTTAATAGGTTAGTCCAAGAAAGTGTATAAAAATACTCCAAAGTGTGGACAAAACATAAGAAAGTAGATATAAAACAAGCATGGAACATCAAAAATTATAGATACGTTTGCAACGTATTAGAAACTCAGTCCTAATATAATCCTCTCGTTCCCAGGTGGCTTCTTCTTCGGTATGGTTATTCCACTGGATCTTGAAAAACTTGATACTCCTGGTCCGGGTGGTTCTGAATTCTTCTTCCAAAATACGGTGGGCACTTCACGATAAGTTAGATCCTTGTCGATATGTATGGCTCTGTGATCGATGTTCTTGAAAACTTTGGTCTTCTCCGGAACTTCTAGGCATTTGCGAAGTAACGAGATATGGAACACATTATGCACGGCTAACATCTCCTCAGGCAGTTCTAGTTGATATGATACTTCTCCTTGACGATTTAAAATCTTCAAAGGGTCCAATATATCGGGGGGGATAACTTCCCTTTCAGTCGAAAACGTTGCATTCCCTTCAAGGGTGATACTTTGAGATACACAAAATCTCCAACATTGAAGCTTAGGTCTCGACGTCTTTTGCCAGCATAACTCTTCTGTCTGGATTGAGAGGTCTTGAGGTGCTCACGGACTTTGTGAACCTTCTCTTCGGCTTCTCGTAGAATGTCTGGTCCGAAGATCTGACTCTCTCTGACTTGCGACAAAATCAACAGGGTACGGCACTTTCTTCCATACAAAAACTCAAATGGGGCCATTTGCAAACTGTCTTGATAACTGTTGTTGTATCATAATTCCACGAAAGGCAGACAATCTTCCCATTTAGATCCATATTCTAGCACACAAGCTCTCAACATATCTTCTAAGATCTGGTTTACTCTTTCAGTTTGTCCGTCGGTTTGCGGGTGATAAGCTGTGCTGAAATTCAGTTTGGTTCCTACTCCTTCTTAGACCTTCTGCCAAAATCTTGAGCTAAACTGGGTTCCTCGATCCGACACTATGGTCTTGGGGGTTCCATGCAGACTAACTATTCTAGTGATATACAACTCCGCTAGCTTCGAACTCTGGTAGGTAGTCTTGACGGGTATGAAATGGGCTACCTTGGACAGTTTGTCTACTATGACCCAAATAGAGTCATTTCCCCTACTAGATGTAGGCAAACCGGTGATAAAATCCATTCCGTAGAATCCCATTTCCATTCCGGAATCTGCAATGGTTGCAAAAGTCCAGCAGGTCGCTGATGTTCCGCTTTGACTCTCTGACAGATATCACACTTGGCTATGTAGCTTCCAACTTCTCTCTTCATTTTGTGCCACCAAAATTGCTCCTTCAGATCTTGATACATCTTGGTTCCTCCCGGGTGGATAGAATAAAGAGTGTCATGGGCTTCCTGCATAATGACTTGCTTTAACTCTAAATCTGCTGGAACACAGATACGTCCTTTATACCACGGAACTCCTTCTTCATCCTCCGTGAATCCAGGTACCTTCCCTGTACCGATATGATGCTTGATTCCATCGATACTGGCATTTCCTTTCTATGCCTCTTTTATCTGACTAATCAAAGTGGGTTGGAGTTCTATGCTAGCTAGAAATCCTTTGCTAACTAGCTCCACTCTAAAATTCTCCGTCTCCTCATGCAGACTTGGCTGGGCTTCCTTAATCATGGTGTTTAATCTACACGGCAATCTACTAAGAGCATCCTCTACCACATTGGCTTTGCCAGGGTGATAGTGAATGTCAAGGTCATAATCCTTGATTAACTCTATCCATCTCCTTTGCCTCATATTCAGCTCCTTCTGGGTGAAAATATACTTCAGACTCTTGTGATCCAAATAAATCTCACAGCGGTTACCCATAGGGTAATGACGCCATGTCTTCAAAGCTAAAACTACGGTTGCCAGTTTTAGGTCAAGGGTGGGGTAGTTCTGCTCATGCTGCTTCAGTTGTCTGGACAGATAGGATATGACTTTGCCTTCTTGCATCAACACACATCCGAGACCAATCTTGGATGCATCACAATACACATCAAAAGGCTTCTTGATATCGGGCATGATCAAAATTGGGGCTGAAATCAATCTCTTATTGAGCTCTTGGAAACTTGCTTCACATTTGTCTGTCCATTCAAACTTCTTCTCTTTCTTCAACAACTGGGCCATCGGTCTTGCGATGCTCGAAAATCCTTCAACAAACTTGCGGTAATATCCAACTAATCCAAGAAATGTGCGGACTTCTATTTGGGTGGTGGGGCTTTCCATTCTTCGACATCCTTAATCTTGGCGAGATCGATAGCAACTCCTCCCGCCGACAAGATATGTCCTAGGAATCCTATTTCCTTTAACCAGAATTCACATTTTCTAAACTTGGCATACAACTGATGCTCTCTAAGGGTTTCAAGGCTGGTTCTCAAATGTTGCTCGTGGTCCTCTTCTGATTTGGAGTAGATCAGAATGTCATTGATAAACACAATGACAAACTTAAAAATATTATTCATGAGGTCCATAAAATAAGCGGGGGCATTGGTTAATCCAAAAGACATGACATTGTACTCATACAATCCATATCTGGTGGTGAAAAGGCAGTCTTTGGGATATCCGTCGTGTGGATTTTTAATTGATGATAACCAGTTCTAAGATCAATCTTAGAAAACACTCTGGCACCAGTCAGTTGATCAAACAAATCTTCTATCTTCGGCAGTGGGTACTTATTCTTGATGGTGACATCATTCAACTTCCGATAATCTGTACACAAACGGTTGGCACCATCCTTCTTATCAACGAACAGAACAAGTGATCTCCATGTCGATGCACTTGGTTGTATCAAACCTTTTCCCAGCATATCATCAAGTTGCTTCTTCAGTTCCACCAATTCATATGGGTTCATACTATAGGGTCTCTGAGCTATGGGTCCAGTTCTAGGAATTAGTTCAATGATAAACTCGGTATCCCAGTCTAGGGGCATACCGGGCAATTCATCTAGGAACACATCGGGGTATTCACAGACTACTCTGACTTGGTCAATGGTGGTCTTGGCTAAACTCTTGTTGCACTTGAATTGACGCGGCAATGTCTCAGATACATGTTCTATTGACACTCCGGTGCTACTGGTCATGGTTATAGCCTTCTTGGCACAGTCGATTAATCCTTGATATTTCGACATCCAATCCATCCCTAGAACTACTTCCAAACCTTTGGTTCCAAGTATTATTAGATTGGCATAAAAATCTATCCCATGGATTCTGATGGGTACGGCCTTGCAAATTTTTCTAGCTTTGGTACCATGTATTTGAACTATCATATATGCTTCGAATTTGTGGGTTGAATCTTACTAGTGCATGCAAATTCTTCTGTAACAAATGAGTGTGATGCTCTAGAATCAAACAACACTCTTGCTAGAACTGAGTTAACAGAAAACATACCCAGCATGACGTCTGACGCAACCTGGGCTTCTTCAGCATTCATGTGAAACAGACGGCAGTACGGTTGTGCGGGTTTCTTGGGGCAAATCTCTTTCCAGGCTGGACATGGCGCTGCTGTTGGGCAGGTGCAGTCACATTGGTTGTTGCGGCAAGCTTCTTGGGGCACTCGTTGGAGTAGTGACCCGTGACTCCGCATTCAAAGCAAGTGATCATTGACTTGTTTTTCCCTGCGACAGGCACAACATTGCTTCCAGTCCTTGGGGCAGTGTTGTCGTTGTTGTTGTTGGACTTTGGCGGTGCATGGTTGAAGTTATTGGAGTTGATGGGGTTGTTGTTATGGTTTCCTCCAGGCCTGGGGTTTCCTCCGCCACGGTTGGGGTAGTTCGGATGGTTCATTGGGGGCCTGTTGTTTCTTGGGGCATATCCTGCAGACGGGTTGGGGTGGTACTTTGGGGTATGGTGGGGTCCTGGTTGGTGCATCATCCGACACTTGCGGTTCTCACTGGCTTGGTTGATCTTGCCTTCCATCTGGATTGCCGAATCCACTAAGTCATCAAGGTCATCAAAGGGAATGTTTACTAGCACGGTCCATTCAGAAATCTCTCTTTCTTCTTTGCTTCGGTGTCGATCTCATCAGGTGCATACCTAGCTAGTGACAGAAATTTGTCACGGTACTCAACCACTGTCATCCTGCCTTGCTTTAGTTCTCTGAATTCATCTCTCATCCTCTTAATCAGACCCAGGGGCACATGGGTCCTACTGAACTTGAGTTTGAACTCATCCCAAGTCATCATCTAACCTCCATTCATGGTATGGGTACTATTCCACCAAGATCATGCATAGCTGGACAGATAGTGGGTGGCAAACAACACCTTCTCATTAGCATCAACTCCTGCAACTTCTAGATTGTTTTCCATTGTCTGCAGTCAATCATCAACATCTAAAGGTTCTTCTGACTTACTAAACATAGGAGGGTTGGTATTCTGGAAGTTCTTGACCTTGGACCCATGGTGATCTTGGTTTCCATGGCCTTGATTATTGTGAGCCATTTGGGCTATCTTTTGAAGAGTGGCTAAGTTGGCTTGGCGTTCAGCTCTACCAGCTTCACGATCAGAAACTAACATTTGCAGAATCTGCAGCATTGGGTCTTGAGATAAACTGCTTCCTCCGGGGTTTCCGCGAGTCATCTGAATATTGAGATAGATAATGAGACAAGAGGGAAATTTCTATGGTTCATGGGTTTGTTTTCAAAAGCTTTCAACTTTGAGTTTGACTCAGGTTTTGCAAACTAACAACTTCTTCTCATTCATTCATTCCAAACACACAATACAAACACACACCACAACTAGAAAACAGATGGTTTGAAGAACCATTCTGTGAAGCTACGATATAGTGGGACCAGGTACAACTCACACCTACGATAGTGCTCAGGTGCGACTACTCATCATCGAGGGTGTCGGGCTCCTCATCATCAACGAAGTCAGCATCATCCTCATTAGTGTTGTCCTCCATGGTTGCGTCCTCTAGGTAGTCATTGTCATCACTGAGGTAAGAGTGAATATCCCCACGGATATCTTCACCTTCCTCCTCCTTCTCCTCTAGCTGGATCTCCTGGTCGTGGATAGTCTCCTCCAGGGTAGATATCTTTTGACGAAGACGGGCGATGATGCGATCATTTTTATCGCGCTGGCGATGAAGAGACTTGCGCTCCCTAGCAAGCATGGCGAGGGTTTCCTTCCTTTTAGCGGCTTCAGCATGGTTCTGGTTGGCGTAAGCACGGGCATTGTCTAACTCTTTCTGCATCTCATGCAGCATGAAGGCCATGTGGTCCACGTGATGCTTCAACTCTGGATGTGCCGGCATGGCCAAAGGCTATTCCGTAGAGTCACGTCTTTCATAGTGGGCAAAATGGGTGACAATGATCTGGTTGATGTTTTGTGCACACAGACGTGCAAGAGCTTGTTGCATTGCCTTGGCTAATCCATCTAGCCAGTTGTTCTCCCTTACGCTGAAATGAATCTTGTCAGAAAGAGGTGGCTCCATTTTGCCTCTCAGGTCGGCAACAATCAGCCACTATAGCTCCCCTCTAGATTGGTCGTTGAGCTATTCTCCGAAGAACTCTGGGTGCGGGCGTCCCAGATACTCCAAAAGCTGGTCCAGATCCCTCTCAAAGATAAGTTGTCCTCCATTTCCCAATTGGTAAAACTTGCTATATTTGACCTCCATCTATAAGCAATTGAGATGAGTAAGTTAGTGAGGTGATCAAGTGTGTCAAATTTTATGTAGAATTGTAAGAGTTTTGATATGGGGTGGCCCGATCTTCTCAGTAAGCGGATGGTGGTGGTGATGGTGGATGATAGATAACTAGCCTATAGCTATGAACTCTCCCGCTCGATCCCTGATGCCAATGCAATAGCTCCCGAACCTTGTAGGATATTCACAACACCACGCTCTTGCGCACGCAGCCGTGACCACGAACGGTAGTATGCAATCCACTAATTCCCAATGGAACAACATATCACACTCAATTATTGACGAGGGTTTAACTCATCAATGCCCATTGTTATGGACTTGGGTTTTGGAGGAGGGAGTGCTGGAGACATCTATCGGCTAGCAAACAAGCACACAGGGGACAAAGGATTTACCCAGGTTCAGGCCTCGTAGAGGTCCCTACTCCTGCTTGTCTGCTCGTGGAATTATTGAAGGAGTCGGAAGTTACAATGGTGCGCAGATGCAATCTGACGAGAGTTGTGGAAACTAGGGTTGCGTGTGTCCTCCTCGCCACCCCCTCCTAGCCTTTATATAGATAGGCTAGGTCTCGGGTAGCAAGTCGAGTCAGTTACAAGTTAGGGTTCTCCCCTTCAAACTTTCTATCTTTAGCTTCTTCTTGCCTCTCAAGCAATCGAGAGTCCGCAGATCACTCGAGTCCTTTCGTCTGGGTCTTGGCGACACCGTAGGCCTATATGTATTTAGACCGTATATACCAAGCTCAAGTACCTGTAGGGTATACCCATGTCAGTAGCCCCCGAGTATCCAGTGGAATCGCAGATTCGACTGGGTACTTTTTGAAGTTTCGAATGCCTGAATGAGTGCATTTTGACTTCTTTTATTTGTGTCATAGGGATTGTTGATATACGTGCCTGATATAACTGAAGTATCGGTACCAGTTAACCACCTTAGGGTGAAACAACGCAATCTACTCCAATTCGAGTCCCGGACTCGAATCCGGAAAAGTGTTGGCGTAATTCGACTCAAGCCGCGGAGGTCTTACAGGAGTCAAATTCCAGTTATATGAGTGTGAGCACTTGACGCGTCCGTCAAGGCATGTTCATCGAGCCTGTAGGCACGGATATGTTTCTGGTAGTGCGCAGTTAAATGCGTTGCTAGGCCTTTATTCAGGTCTTACCTTCACGCTGTAAGTGCGGCATCTGAATTTTATCATCGCGGAGATGATTCGGGCAACCCAGGAGACGTAATCTCTTTGTAGGGAAAATTATGAGGCGGTGTCGCCATGATCTGCGAGTGCTGATGTAATCAACGTACAGCTTTCGTGCAAATAATCATAGGGTGCGCGACCAGCGCTCCCTATGGGAGTAGCCCCCAAGTGCCTGGTTGAGTCGAAGACTCAGGCAGGGACTAAAGAAATTTTGCGACTGCTGTCATTTTTGTTTGTTTGAGTCGAAAACTTGGATTGCGACTGCTGTTGTCTTTTGCTTGCTTGTTTCAGTCGAAATTGTTTCCAGCGCTCCCTATGGGAGTAACCCACGTCCATAGTCGAATCGTTTTTCGAGTGGTTGGGTTTGATTGTGATTGCCTGTATCCCTACAATAAGAAAAGAAAATCATAGGGTGCGCGACCAGCGCTCCCTATGGGAGTAGCCCCCGAGTGCTTGGTGGAGTCGAAAACTCCAGCAAGGACTAAAGTAGTCGAAGTTTTCCGCTAAGTAGCCTTTTGATGACGTCAGTGCTGACGCTTGCATGACCTCAGTTGCCCGCGTGAGCGGCTTTGACGGGACGTAATGAGTGGTAGGTCCCACTTTCTGACTTTGAGTTGACTCGGTGTGCGTAATCTTATTATTAACTGTGCCTCCTCGATTTCCGCATAGTGGAGGGACGGTTCGCGCTTCCTCTTCTCCACGTGTCGAGCGCGATGTGTGCCACGCGTCCAATAGGGTTTTTGTGAGCCGTTGGATTGCATCTCTTAGGGGTTAAGTAGCGATGCTACGGCGGTAAATTTCCATCTGCGCCCTGTTCTTCCTCGCTGCCATCGCCATTGCTGCTGCTCCTCTGCTTTTCTCCTGCGCTCATCTCCTCCTCAGCTCTGGACCATCTCCGCTCGTTTCCAAGTTATTTTCTGTGTTCTCATCGCCGCCGCGCAATGGGAAAGAAGAAAGGAGGCGCTGCCGCTGAATCTGCGGCCACCGTTGCCGCGACGAAGAAGAAGGGTGGCTCCGCTGCTACGGGCAACAGTGCCACCGCCGGCGGGAGAAAGAAGGTCGCGGGCACCCGCGTCACCAATGGTGCTTGGCGCCCCTCAATCATCAAGGCGTCCGATCTCCGTCTTCTTCGCCAAGACGGAGTTATTTCCACAGCAGCCGCTGACGCGCGCGTCCCCAGCGGTGAGACCATTCCTGTGTCTCCCGCTGGTTTTTGAGTGATGTTTCTTGCTTTCATCATTTGCGGCCTTTCTTTGCCTATCCACCCTTTTCTTAGGGGTCTCCTCTTTTTCTACGGGCTCCAGCTCCATCAGCTGTCCCCAAGTTCGATTCTTCACATCTCTTGTTTTATCACCCTCTGCGAGTGCTGGCTCGGAATCGAGCCGCACTTTGGCCTTTTCAAACTTTTTTTAAGCTAAAGCGTCAGTCCGCATCTGGCTCTTTAGTTTATGACGTAGGTGGTTGTGGTATCCATGTCGACCCATCCGCCACCTATTTCGACATCAAGCTCGGCAAGTCCGTCCAGGGATGGAGGGACAGATGGTTTTATGTTCGCGACCAGAAGGCCCAGGACGAGCATTTTGGACTCGCGCCTTTCGACCCCGCGACTCCCTGCAAGAAGATGCGTTCTTGGAAGAACGTGATCATGCCTTCCGAACTCGCGGAGACAGATGTGTTATATCAACGCGTCTGCGACCTCGAGAGTCGCATAGGCGCAGAAGAGGGAGGCTGCGCCCTTGTTAGGACATGGCTGCATCGTTGCGTCCAGCCTCTCCAGGCTAGGGTCCATCCCATGTTTCAATGGGGTGGCGCTGATGACGTCACTCGTGTGTCTGCTGATGGCATGTCCGCGAGTGAGGTAGATAAGAGGGTGCGACTGGTCACGAAGTACACCTTCAAGGATGTGCTTCTGAATGAGCCAGTCGTTCCTCCCTTCGATGCTTCGAATCCTCCTCCCGAGGTACAGTCGTGCTACGTAGTAGCTTATGTTCGCGATTTCTTTTCTGTTGCTTACTTGCTCCTTTTTGTTGTTTGTATGCAGGATTGGGCGATGTTGCCTTGCATGACTCCTCTCCCTGAGGGCATTATTCCTCGCGAAGCTTTTGAAGAGGATGAGTCTGAGTCGACCATCCCTACTGATGTGGAAGAGGAAGCCCCCGAGTCCGGGAGCCCGGATACTCGCAAGCGTTCGCGCAGCAAGGACTCTGATGCATTGACTCCTTCAACTCCAGAAGGCACAGTTGCTGACGTGGAGTCACCAATTCCCGCCGTTCCTGTGAGGGCTGTAGCACCGTCTTCTTGCAAGAAGATGCGATTGCCCAAGGAGTCTTCGTCGGAGTCGGCGGAAGCCACGTTTGATCTTGACAAGTTTGACTGGTAAGTTTATGAGGTCATTCGTCCTTTTCTGTTTTCTATTTGTTGGCTTTGCCCTGTAGTTTTGCCTTTTCTTAACGCGAATTTGGTCATGCAGTCAAGAGGCGTCGTCATCTTCTGGCGATGTTGAGTTTTTGAAGGAATCAGGAGTTGCGACCTCAAGGGCCAAGGTAGAGGTCGAGCGCGCTCCTTCTCCTCCGGCGGCGGCCCACTCCGGGCACGATTCTTCGAGCTCTCCTCATGGAGGGGAGCATCGAATAGTTGCTCGGATGGCTGCTCAACAGACTTCTTCAGAGTCGCTAGAGGACCATGTGAGTATATCTTTCCTTCTTTTGTATTTTGGCGGTCCACGCCTTCTGTTGCCCTCTCTAATTTCTTGCTTGGTGCAACAGCTCCTTGTAAAGGAGGCCGCGCGAGTGGCGGAGCAGGTGATGGCGATGGGTCGTCAGCATGCGATGCTGGAGACGCATCACTGTGTGGTCGAAAGTGAGTGCTTCCACGCTTTGTTCCTTTCATCTTCTCTATGTTTTGGTATGTTTGACTGAAAGCCAATTATTTGACTGCCGTGTAGCTGAGCATAACGCCTTACTGCGCAATGTCGCATCATTGGAGAAGACTTTGGCCGCACGTGTGAAGGGGCGCGATGAGGCAATCGCGGCTCGTGATGATGCCCGGAAGCACGAAGAGGATCTGCGCGCCTATTTTGCGGCCAGGGAGAAGTTGTTTGAGGAGCAACTATTCTCAGTCGCCAAGGCCCTCTCAGGTACCTTTACTGGTGGATTTTTGATTGATGCTTTTCTCTGCTTCTGGAGTTTTGCCGGTGGCACTAGAAATTTGATCCATGTTTTTGGTGTAGATGCCGGCGACTTGAGTTTTGACCCGCAGGCCCTTCGTCGTGATGACGCTCTGGCCGGCGCGGTGTCCGCGGTCGAAGATCGAAGCACCACCGTCCAGGATACATTATCCAAGGCCAAGGTCGCCCTTAGTTGCCTCCGGGAGGAGTTGATGCCAAAGGCGGAGCAGGTCGATACTATGGACGAGCTGGTGGAGTCGCTCGCCGGGGGCGTGCCTTCTACCTACAAGAACTCCCTCCGGGCGGCTGGTGCAACGATGTCACTCGCCACGGTGCAGGCCCACGGAGTCAAGATAGATCCCTCTGCGGTGTCGAAGACAATGCCTGTTGGCGCGGATGGTCAGCAGGTAGTTTTCGCTCCCTTCGCGACTGCCTGTGCCAAATACGGCCATTCTTTGATTAATACTGTTGCCAAGTATTCGGAGGAGCTCCAGCGCGCTAAGAAGGCGGCGAAAGCTTCGGCTTCAGGGGCCGGCGGAAAATCAGTGGCATATGATACTGACACGGACTTGATGAAGCCTCCGAAGGCGTCGAAGTCGAAGAAGCCAGCTGCTCCTAGTTAGCTTGTGTAGTAGATGATGAATTGTCCTTTTGCTCTAAGAACATGCTTGCTGGCGAGTGTGCTTGTGAATATTTTTTTTATGCTTATCCTGAATGCATCTGCTATCCCTACCTTTGTGTTAGTTTGGTCGCCTTATTTGCTTCTGCCTTGATCTGTGGTAGGGCACATCGAGTGGTCCCGTAGGGGGAAACCAGGATCCATCATCTCTTCATGAGACAGTGGTACCACCGCGCTCCAGGGTAGAGGAGCTGTCTTTGCTATCGCGACTTCGTGACCGCGTGAAGCAGCTGGAGCGTGAGTTGCCCTTGATCCATGGTAACGCAGATGTGTGGAAGTCAAAGGCGAAAAAAGCCGCCGCCCGCGAGCAGTATCTGCTTGGCGAGGTGACGCAACTGGGCGACCAGTTTAAGTGTTAGTTTGCTCATCCTCATCTTTTTCCTTTATAGATAGTCGCAGTGGTACGTTGTACTCATGCTGTTGATGTTGCTTCGTGTAGTTGTTGGCGCACATCGTCCGCAGGAGGAGAGGGATAGGATTGCTATCCGCCTTCATGGTCTCACCCAGGAGCAACTCCAAGAGAGTGGATACTTCTGGGTGGATCATGATCGTGCGACTGCATTGGTGACCCTGCAGGATCACGCTTCGCGAGTGCTGCTCTTCCTGAAGAAGTCACAGTCGTGTTTGAAGAATATCTATCGAGCGATGTTCCCGTTGGATGACACGCCGTCAAGCCTGTTGGCTCTCCTGGCCAAATTTCAAGATATGTCCGCGGTTCGCGAGTGCGTGAGGCAGCAGTTGGTGGCTGGTGCCAAGGCTGCCCTCTCGATGGTCTCAATGGTGCGATTGCACAGGCCTGACGTGGATGTCGCTGTCGTAGCTTCTGGTCTGCCAGCGCCGCCAGCCGGATCTGCCTGGAATATGGTGCCGCATTATCAAGCGGTGGACCGCCCAGCAGAGGAGATTGTCGACTTCTTCGAGGAGCAAACCAATGTCCTTCTGTTGCAGCAGTAACCAAATTTGTATCCTGCACATAAGTGTATTTGTGTTTTAAAGTTCATATATATATTTGTATGTAATTTATTGTTGAACGCGTACAAATAGCTTTTGTAAGCGTAAGGTGCGTTGTACTATGTGAATCCTTTTCGTTAGCTTGGCCATCCCTTTTATCAACCTGCCAGGTGCGTTGCAGCTGGGTTGAGTTTGCGTTAAGGGGTTCGATTGATGTGCCAGCTACTCAGGATGTCGTGTTTATTAGTTCGAAGAACAAATGTGTGTAGGGTGGCGCAGCCCCCGAGTACAATAGTAACAGAAGTGAAAAGAAAAAACACAGAGTTTTGGGGCACTTAGCTTTTATTTATTTGGAGAACAGTACGAGGTACAATGTGTGGCTAAGTAGCCTTGGCTGAGTAGCCTTATTTGCGATGTAAAAGTAAAAGCAGCTAGGGATAGAAGCATCGCAGTTGTGCGACGTTCCAAGGGTTGGAGTATGCGACTCCTGTTTCTAGGTCTTGAAGGCGATAGGCGCCACCTGGGATTACTTCTGTAATCAAGTATGGTCCTTCCCAGGGGCACTCGAGCTTGAGATGCCCCTGCTGCTTCAGTCGCAGGACCAGGTCACCTTCGACGAAGGATCTGGGGCGAAGCCTTCTACTGTGGTAGTTGCGCAGGTTCTGCTGGTAGATCGTGGATCTTTCTGCGGCGATTTCTCTCGCCTCGTCGAGGAGGTCGACAAAGTCTTCGAGTGCAAGAGATAACTCTTGTTCGCTGTAAGCGACTATGCGTGGCGCCTTGTACCTTACTTCGGCCGGTAGTACCGCTTCTACCCCGTGCACCATAAAGAATGGCATGTAGCCTGTGGCGCTGTTTGGAGTTGTACGTAGGCTCCAGAGTACGGATTGGAGCTCATCTGGCCAGCAACCCACGGCTTGTTCGAGTGGTCGAAGGAGTCGCTTCTTGATGCCGCTGCAGACGAGCCCGTTTGCTTTTTCTACCTGACCGTTGGTCTGTGGATGCGCGACTGAGGCATAACTGATGTTGATCCCCAGGTTTTCGCAGAATTCTTGGAACTCCTTAGATGTGAAGTTCGTCCCGTTGTCAGTGATGATGCTGTGCGGCACGCCGAAGCGGTAGACGATGGACTCGAAGAACTTGACTGCGCTGTGCCCTGATTGCTTGGTTACTGGCATGGCCTCGATCCACTTGGTGAATTTGTCGACTGCAACCAAGAGGTAGACGTATCCTCCTTGCGAGGACCTTGGGAGTTTGCCAACCATGTCGAGACCCCACTGTGCGAAGGGCCAGGCCAATGGAATAGGCCGCAATTTTGCGCCTGGTGCGTGTGGTTTGTCCGCGAATCGCTGACAAGCGTTGCACTTTTGGACTATGTCCTTGGCGTCGCGCATGGCCGTGGGCCAGTAAAATCCAGCTCGTAGAGCTCTGGCAACGAGGGCGCGACTGCCGGCGTGGTGTCCGCAGGTTCCTTCATGTATGTCGAGGAGGACTGCTTTTCCATCGGCCAGGGAGACGCATCGTTGTAACACGCCTGTGATACTGCGTTTATATAGTTTGCCGTTGATAATAGCGAATGCCTTGGAGCGTCGTGCGATGTGCCGTGCGTCCGTCGGGTCGTCTGGTAGGCGCTTGCTGAGGAGATATGTAATGTACGGCTGCGTCCAGGATTGTTCGATCATCATGACGCTCATTGGCCCTTCGAGTCCTATGTCTGGCTCCAAGTTTTCGAGTTCCATTTGCTCATTGGGTGGCGTAGCCCCCGAGTCTGTTGTTGCGCTTGCTTTCTTCTCTGCGGCCTTTGGCTTGATGGAGCGTTCGCAGATGCGCTCGAGAAATACCCTAGGTGGTATGGGGGCGCAGGTAGAGCCTATGTTGGCGAGTGCGTCCGCCTCCTCGTTGCTTTCGCGACCTAGATGTCGCAACTCGCAACCATCGAAGTCGCCCTCGAGTGTATCGTAGAGGTCGCGGTATGCGATCATATTGTCATTGAGTGTGTCGCACTCGTGCATTGTTTGGTTGAACACCAGCTTGGAGTCGCCATATATGATGAGCCTCTTTGCGCCGTAGGCTTTTGCCATCCTCATCCCGTGCAACAGGGCCTCGTATTCAGACTCGTTGTTTGAGGCCGTAACTTGCATTCGCAGGATGTATTTCATCTTGTCTCCTTGAGGTGACGTCAATATGACACCTGCTCCTGCTCCGTCTTTCCGCTTGGATCCATCGAAGTGCATTGTCCAGAGGTAGGACATATCTAGCTTGTCCGGGAGTTGGTTTTCCATCCAATGCACGAGAAAGTCAGGGAGAACCTGCGACTTGATTGCATCACGCTTTTCGTATGTGATGTCTCGTGGAGACAGTTCGATTCCCCAAAGCGCGACTCGTCCCGTGGCGTCGGGGTTATTGAGGATATGTCCCAATGGGGCGTCGCTGACTACCACGATTGGGTGTTCCCGGAAGTAATGGCGCAGTCGCTGGGCGGTCATGAAGACGTCGTACGCCAGCTTCTGGTAGTGCGGGTACCGCTGTTTTGTTGGCGTGAGGACCTCGTTGAGGTAGTATACCAGGCGTTGTATGCCATGGACCTTGTTTTCCTCGGTCCGCTCGATGACGAGCACTGTACTAACCACTTGGTTGGTAGCGGAGATGTATAGCAGTAGTGGCTCCCTTTCTCGTGGAGTCACCAGTACTGGCGAGGTGGATAGCAGGCGCTTGAGGTCTTTGAATGCTTCTTGCGCTTCCTTGGTCCACTCGAATTTGTCAGCTTTGCGGAAGAGCTTATAGAAGGGCAGTGCCTTTTCCCCCATTCGACTGATAAATCGACTGAGGGCCGTGATTCGTCCGGCTAGTTGCTGGACGCCTCTTATGTTCTTTGGCTTCTCCATGGCCAGTATGGCCTTTATCTTTTTCGGGTTTGCCTCAATCCCTCTCGCGGAGATGAGATACCCGAGCAGCTGCCCAGATGGTACGCCAAAGGTGCATTTGTCTGGATTGAGCTTAATCCGGTAACGATCGAGGTTGGCGAATGTTTCGCGCAAGTTGTCGATTAGAGAGGCTTCCTCCTTGGTTTTGATTACTATGTCATCGACATAGACTTGGATGTTGCGACCCAATTGCTCCTTGAGGCAAGCCTGCATGCACCGCTGGTAGGTGGCTCCCGCGTTTTTTAGCCCGAAGGGCATTGTGTTGTAACAGAACACACCAAAGGGCGTTGTAAACGCGGTCTTCTCTTGGTCTTCCTCCTTCATTCAAATTTGGCTATAGCCTGAGTAGGCATCGAGGAAGCAGAGGCGCTCGCATCCAACGGTGGAGTCGATGATTTGATCGATCCGTGGTAGCGGGAAGTGATCTTTTGGGCAGTGCTTGTTTAAAGAAGTGAAGTCCACGCACATCCGTAGGATATCCGTGTCCTTTTTTGGCACCAGCACCGTATTGGCGAGCCAAGTGCTTTCCTTGATCTCGCGTATGAATTTGGCCTCGAGGAGTCTCTTGATCTCCATGCCGACTGCCTGCGCTCGTGGCTCAGACAGTCGCCTGATTGTTTGCTTGACTGGCCTTGCGTCGGGGTTGACGTTGAGTACGTGCTCGGCGAATTCCCTGGGAACTCCTGGCATGTCCGCAGGACACCAGGCAAAAATTTCCCAGTGCTCACGGAGGAATTCGACGAGCGCGAGTTCCTATGCGGGACTCAAGTTGTTGGCAATGAGGGCCGTTTTGGCTGGATCTGTCGGATGGACCTGCACCTTCTTTGTGTGCACAGATGAGTCGAAGGAGAGATCAGGTGAGCTTGGCCTGCTCGGGGGAGGCAGGCTGTTGTCTATCGTTTCCTTCAATCGCGCGAGCTCTTCCTGCATGCCGAAGGACTGGGAGATTCTGTTGAATTCCCTGTCGCAGCTGTCAAATTGCTCAAAGCTTCCGTTGATCGTGATGACGCTGTTGGGACCTGGCATTTTCATCTGCAGGTAGGCGTAGTGGGGTACTGCCATGAACCTAGCGAACGCGACGCGTCCAAGGATGCAGTGGTATTGTGAGGGCCAGTTGACGACCTCAAAATCGATGCGCTCGCGCCGGAAGTTCCTTGGCGTGCCGAATATGACGTCGAGGTTGATTTTGCCTAGGGGGTATACGCCTTTCCCTGGGACGATGCCGTGGAATGTTGTGTCCGATGCTTCCAAGCAAGTTAGAGGGATCCTCATTGCTCGCAAGGTACTCGCAAATATGAGGTTGATGCCACTTCCGCCGTCCATGAAGACGCGACTCATGTCGAAGCCTCCAATTTGCGCTTCGAGTACGAGGGGGCAATGGCCTGGGCGAGGTACTTGAGGCGGGTGGTCTCGTTTATCGAAGGTGATGCATGACTCATTGCCACTGAGGTACTCGGTGGTGGATGGTGGTGAGTGCGTGGCCAAGTTGACTTGGCGAGTGATGGCTTTCTGCACCCTGTTGGAGGGGCGTCCCTTTTGGATCATCATGGTACCCATGGCCTGTGGGTACGGTTCTCCTCCGTGGTGTTGGTCCGGTGCAGCTCCGTTCGGTGGTGGCCCCGGTGGAGGTGGCGGTGCGCCATGTGCCACGGCGCCTGGAGCGGCCCCGTAGCCTCTTTCGACTGCGTTGCGGTTCATCCGAACCAATCCCTCGTGTAGTTTGAGGAATTCGCGGCAGTCCTTGAGGAGGTGGATGGACTTTCTCTTGCCGTCATGCTTGTCAATGTAGAAGTGTACCATGCATGGTCCGGACAGTTTTTCCTCGATGGAGGTCGCGGCTGCCTCGTCGCGAGTGCGGCGTTGCCATACTTGCATGGTTTTCCTAGAGTCGCGGTATCCACCGCTGCGGTATCCGCTGTTGCGGTTGTCGTCGCGTCTATCGGCGTAACCGGCTGCGACCATGTTGACGTCGTCACGGTCGTCGTAGATGTGCATGCGGCGTTTGCCTCGGCGGTCGCGTCTGCGTTCGAGTTCTGCCTCCTCGTCGGAGTGAGCGCGGTTCTTCACCGAATCTTCTCCATCAGCCCACCGATTCGCGATCTCCATCAAATGGTCGATGGTCTGGGGCTTTGAGCGGCCCAGCTCCTCCCTGAGCTCTAGACGACGGACGCCACCGTTGAATGCATCAATCGCGCGGTCTTCCGAGATGTTTTCCGCGGAGTTCTTGATGATGGACCACCTTCGTATGTATGAGTGCAGCGATTCGCCAGATCTTTGCTGGAAGCATCTCAGTTCTTCGATTGACGCAGGCCGTTTGTATGTGCCTTTAAAGTTGCGCACGAAGCTGTAGACCAGCTCATTCCAACTGCGAATGGATCCGCGTGGGAGGCTATTGAGCCATGTTCGGGTGGCGCCCTGCAGCTGTAGCTGCAAGCATTACATGGCAGTACTTTGACTGCCACCGTGGAGCCTGACAGAGGAGATGTGATCTTCTAGCCAAATTTTAGGGTCCTGTAGACCGTCGAACTTTGGATTTTCTGACGGAAGTTTAAACCCCTTAGGCATTCGCTTCTGCCTAATGGATCTGCTGAAGCACCTGGCGCCGCAGAGTTCCCCGTCTTCCTCTTCGGAGTCAGTCGACCGAGCACGTCGTGCTCTTGACTTGTTGATCTTGCGTTGTGTGAGGTCGTTGCGCGCATCGTAGTCGCGATCGTGTCGCCGTGAACGACGGCGAGACAGGTCGTGACTATCATCGCTGGATGAGGGTGAGGAGTAGCGTTTTGCTAGTGCTTTGCCCTTTTTGGGTCTGGTACCGGCTCCTTGTCGAGGGCGGCCTCGATTAGCTCCAAACCCACGATCGTAGATCGGTGCATGGCGGTTCGGGGATCTCCAGCCGGTGGCTGGTTGTTGAGGAGGTACATGGTGGCTGCTGTCACCGCGGCCTGCGGCGTTCTGGGGACCACGTTGCCTCTCGTGTCGACTGTCATAGAGCCGAAGTCGAGGACTTTCGCGGCGTCTATGCGCTCTTGTTCGGTGAGGTGAGCCATTCGCGACTGCCTCTTCTTGGCGATGTACTCGTTGCCTCGTGAAGAGGATCCTCCGTAGGAGGAGAGCCAGCGCGGCGAAGGCTCGACTCGTCCGCCGCCTTTTTACGCGCCTCAAGTTGCGCGATTGCTTGTTTTTGGCGCGTGAACTCCTCTTTTAGGAGCCAGTGGTAGCCCATCAGTAGTTCCTGCGGGGACCCGAGGGGTAACGGTGTACCTCGTAGAGCCTCGCGCCAGCGCTCCCACTCCTGCTCGTTGAGCTTGATTACGACGCGTTCGCCGGTTTGCTCGTTGATTATACTGGGAGGTTCGACTGCTCCCCCATTGGCGCCGTTACCGCCGTTGATAATGGCGTTGCCGCGATTGGCGGAGGTGTCGCCTGCGTTAATGACGGCGCACATGAAGTGATTGGGGAAGCTGCTGCTTCCACAACTTTCAGATTCAGAACCGTAGGTTCCATCTTCTGTGGCCAGATCGCTCAGATCAGAGTCGCGACTGCTGTCGCTGATCGTGTTCCCGACTGCCACCGGAGCATTGAGTTCACTGAGGGTGCCGATTGATGGAGGGAACCATGACGCCGGGGCAATCGCCGGTGTCATAGGTTGATCAGGCAGGCCAAGCGTGCCCATCTGACCAACTTGGAAGCGGAAGTTCCCAATCGCCAGGCTAATTCCGTCGCCCACGGATTCGAAGGCCGGGCGGGTGGCCGGCGTGTGGACGGTGAAGTCGAAGGCGCCGAAGAGCTGGCAAATCTCCGCTGTTGCGGAGTTGTAGATCGCGGTTGATGGGGCCGAAGAAGCCGCAACATCAGCACTCCCAATTCCCACAGATGGCGCCAATTGACGAGGGTTTAACTCATCAATGCCCATTGTTATGGACTTGGGTTTTGGAGAAGGAGGGAGTGCTGGATACATCTATCGGCTAGCAAACAAGCCGCCCCCTTTCATGCTTGTCTGCTCGTGGAATTACCCAGGTTCAGGCCTCGTAGAGGTCCCTACTCATGCTTGTCTGCTCGTGGAATTATTGAAGGAGTCGAAAGTTACAATGGTGCACAGATGCAATCTGGCGAGAGTTGTGGAAACTAGGGTTGCGTGTGTCCTCCTCGCCACCCCCTCCTAGCCTTTATATAGATAGGCTAGGTCTCGGGTAGCAAGTCGAGTCAGTTACAAGTTAGGGTTCTCCCCTTCAAACTTTCTATCTTTAGCTTCTTCTTGCCTCTCAAGCAATCGAGAGTCCGCAGATCACTCGAGTCCTTTCGTCTGGGTCTTGGCGACACCGTAGGCCTATATGTATTTAGACCGTATATACCAAGCTCAAGTACCTGTAGGGTATACCCATGTCAATTATAGTTGGTAGATTCGAACACATGGTAATTCTAGAGGTTCTATGAAAGAAACAACTCCAAAATAGTTTCAACATGGTCTAACCTAAACTAGAGGGCGTTCCCAGGCTTATATGGCCACCGGAACGTCCGAAAAACGCGAAACGAAAACATGACTGATACAGTCAGATCCGTCCGGATCTGATGGGAACTTTTTGGGCCGGATTATCCGGTCTAAGAGGGCCGGATTATCCGGGGGCCAGATTTTCCGAGGGAAAAGTCCGGTCAAATATCTGCCCCGGTACTGAACATCGTGCACGAAGTCCTTTGCAGAATCTCCAAAGCAGGGCCGGATTATCCGGGGTATGGGGGCTGGATTATCTAGGGTCTTTTAGACATGGAAGTACTCATTGGAAAGGTCTTGGAATTATCTATCCAACAAGTGCTTATTTGCTTGATTTGGAGTTCGTATGAGGAATCCACGTCCGTTTGAATTTCAGGACTTCTGTCTATCCAAATTGAACGTTCCTTCTGTTCGATGATCTCCCTTGCTTGTATTGCGCCTTCCTCCCGCTCCTCCCTCGTGCATCCTTGGGCGATCATCATGTTGGGCTTCTCTTGTAGCCCTTCTCCTCCTCGCGCCATGCTTGTTTCTCCAATGAACCTAATCATACATAAATGCATAGACTTATGCAGTATAAAGTTCTCATCAATCAAAGTACCAGATTCGTTTAGGAGTAAATTCACCTGTTGTTCAAGTAGCTTAGCACGAGCTCTTGTAATAGGTCCAATTCTAATCTCATTGGAATGATCCTTTCTTGCAACAGTTGTAGCATCTTCAGTAGTCATTGGAGTAGGTGTAATTGTAGGGATGTCCTCATCATCTCCCCCCCCCCCTTCCAAAGGCATCAACCTCAACGCTCCAAGGTCTTCTCCAGCATATGGTGACAAATCAGCAATGTTGAAGCTGTTGCTAACTCCACCAAACTCCTCAATAGGTATATCAACCGAGTAGGCGTTATCATTAATCTTGGCTAACACCTTATAAGGACCAGCACCACGTGGCTTCAATTTTTACTTTCGAAGTAGTGGAAACCTATCCTTGCGTAGATGCACCCAAACTATATCTCCAGGCTCGAACAACACTTATTTCCTTGCTTGATTCCTTGCAGAAGCAATGTTCTTGCCTTTCTTCTCAATAGCCTCTCGAGTCTTCTCATGTATTTTCTTCACATAATCAGCATGTTTTGATGCCTCCATATCAACTCTCTCATGTAATGGCAAAGACAACATATCAAGTGACGTCAATGGCTTGAAACCATACACCACCTCAAAAGGACAAAGCTAAGTAGTTGAATGCACCTCCCTATTGTAAGCAAACTCAACATGTGGCAAACACTCTTCCCACTCCCGCAAATTCTTTTTAATCATGGTCCTTAGCAGTTGTGACAATGTTCAATTCACCACCTCCGTTTGACCATCTATTTGGGGATGACATGTAGTACTGAACAACAGCTTCGTTCCTTGCTTCCCCATAAGGTGTTCCAAAAGTAGCTCATGAACTTCACATCACGGTCAGAAACAATCGTTTTGGGTACTCCATGTAATCTCATGATGTCCCTAAAAAACAGGTTAGCAACATGCGACGCTTCGTCGCTTTTGTGGTAGGCAATAAAATGAGACATCTTAGAGAACCTATCCACTACCAAAAATATAGAATCATGACCTCTCTAAGTTTTAGGTAGACCTAGCTCAAAATCCATACTAATGTCTTCCCATGGAGTAGTAGGTGCAGAAAGAGGTGTATACAAACCATGAGGCTTTAGCTTAGATTTCGACTTGTGGCATGTAATACGTCGGCTCACAAATCTGTACACATCACGCCTCATCTTGGGCCAATAAAAGTGATCAGCAAGCATGAGCAACATCTTCTCACACCCAAAGTGACCCATCAAACCACCAGCATGTGATTCCTGCACTAAGAACAAACGCAACAACGATTCTGGAATACATAGTTTGTTAGCTCGAAACAAATATCCATCATGTATATGATACTTATCCCATGCGTTTCTAAGAGCACACAAACGATATGGTTCAGCAAAATCATGGTCAGTTGCATAAAGTGCACAAATAGCTTCTAATCCAGGAATTTTAACATCAAGATTGGTTAATAGCATGTCCTTCCTACATAGAGCATCAGCAACAACATTCTCTTTTCCCTTCTTATAATTAATGATGTAAGGAAAAGACTCAATGAACTCAACCCATTTAGCTAATCTTCTATGCAAGTTTGATTGAGCTTTCAAGTATTTCAATGCTTCATGATCAGAATGTATGATGAATTCCTTTGGCCACAAATAATGTTGCCAAACCTCAAGTACTCTAACAAGTGCATACAATTCTTTATCATAGATAGAATAATTCAAATGAGCACCAGTCAATTTCTCAGAAAAATAAGCTATAGGCCGACCCTCTTGCATCAAAACGCCACCTATGCCTATACCACTAGCATCACATTCAACTTCAAATTGCTTCGAAAAATCAGGTAATGCAAGTAATGGTGTAGAAGTAAGTAAACATTTCAATGTATCAAATACAATGTCTTGGGCCGTGCCCCATACAAAAGGAACACCTTTATTTGTCAAATCATTCAAAGGTGCAGCAATGGTGCTAAAATCTTTTACAAAGCGCCTATAGAAACCAGCTAAGCCGTGGAAACTACGCACTTGACTTACATTCATGGGAGTAGGTCAATTCTGAATTGATTCAATTTTAGATTGATCAACCTCTACTCCATGCTTAGATACAACGAATCCTAGGAATATGACCTTATATTTTGCAAATGTGCACTTCTCAAGATTAGCATACAATTTATTATCACGCAACACTTGCAAAACTTGTCGAATATGAGTGCAATGTTCAGTTTCGTTGTGGCTGTATATAAATATATCATCAAAGTAAACAACCACAAAACGACCAATAAAATCTCTCAAAACATGATTCATTAATCGCATAAATGTACTAGGTGCATTAGTAAGACCAAACGGCATGACTAACCACTCATACAAGCCAAATTTTGTTTTGAAAGCAGTTTTCCACTCATCCCCTTCTTTCATCCTAATTTGATGATAACCACTACACAAGTCAATTTTAGAGAAAATAGCAGCACCACTCAATTCATCTAGCATATCCTCTAAGCGTGGAATAGGATGACGATATCGAATAGTGATGTTATTAATCGCTCTACAATCTACACACATGCGCCATGTACCATCTTTCTTAGGAACTAAAATAACAGGAACAACACAAGGGATAAGAGAAACACGAATGTACCCTTTATCCAGCAATGCTTGTACTTGCTTCTGAATTTCCATAGTTTCTTCGGGATTAGTCTTGTAGGGTGCATGGTTGGGAAGTGTGGCGCCAGGAATCAGGTCCACTTGATGTTCTATACCACGCAATGGAGGTAAGCCTGCGGGTACATTTTCGTGAAACACATCCCCAAAGTCCTGCAAAACAGAAGAGACACCAAGAGAAACAGGGGTCATGTCGTTAGAAACCAATACCTCGCCCTTATACATGAGCACAAGTGGCATGGCTGTAGGATCCTCATGAAATTCTCTCATATCTTCCTTAGTGGCTAATATCAATAAACCAGGCACTCTCTCAGTTTTCGTTATATCACTCAATTTAGGCTCAATTACATCAGGAACAGATATCACACAATCTCGCTGAGTTGTAGGATCTTCCTTCAAATTCACCTCTATTTTCTAGCAAGAATCATTCACAATATCTAGTGGTGTCATTGGCTGCATAGTAATCTTCTTCCCTTTGAATTCCAAGTGATATGTATTGGCTCGGCCATTGTGTTGCACATGGCGATCATAGAGCCAAGGCCGATCCAATAGTAGGTGACAAACAGTCATAGGAACCACATCAAAATCAATAGAATCTTTGTATGGCCTTATTTGAAAATTCACACGTACCATATGATTTACCTTCATCTCACCATTATTGCTTAACCATTGTATGTAGTATGACTTGGGATGAGATAAGTATGTCAAATTCAGTTTGGCACATAGTGCCTTACTTGCAAGATTTCTGCAGCTACCTCCGTCAATAATTACCTTGCAAGCTTTGTTTGGTCCAACTAGAGCTTTTGTTTGGAACAAGTTGCAACGCTAGGATTCCTCAACCAGTTGCACACTAAGTACACGTGAAGATACGACAATAGTGGGTGCACGCTCAGCATACACATCAGCACCATCCTTCCGTCTTCAATATCATCATCAGAAGCTTCATCTCCACTCTCTACTTCGCCTTGTTCGTTAACAAACATAACCTTGCTATTTGGACAATCCTTCTTGTAGTGTCCTCTACCTCCACAAGTATGGCATACCACATCACGAGTACGTGCAGTAGACATGTTGGAACCCGAGCTAGCAGCAGGAGCAGCGGGTTTCCGAGCATTAGAACCAAACGAAGGTGTACTTGCTGGTTTGGACGATGGTGTAAAAGGAGCAGCAGCTGGTGGCGTGACTGTAGGAGGTGTAGACCTGGCCGAAAATCTGCTGGAGGGCGGAAAATGAGCACATGACTTCGCCTCTTCTGCTAACTGGGATTCGGCCTCTCTAGCATGATGCAACAACTCATTCATGGTATCATACTTGTGATGACGAACAATGCTCTTGATCGATAAATTCAAATTATTTAGGAATCGCTGCATGGTCATCTCAATGGACTCACGAATTCTAGCACGCTGCATAAGCATCTCCATCTCCATGTAGTACTCATCAACGGTCATGGTGCCTTGCTTCAATTGCGTCAATTTATCAAAAACTGATCGCAAGTAGTTGGTTGGTACGAAACGAGCTTTCATGATTTGCTTCATCTCGCGCCAATCCATCATAGGAAGTTCATTGTCCACCCTTCTATGCTGCACAAGGGCATCCCACCAACGCAAAGCATAACCATCAAATTCAGATGTTGCAAGCTTGACCTTCTTGTCTTCAGGATAGTCAAATAAACGCCAGAGCTTCTCAATCTTCAACTCCCATGTGAGGTAGTCTTCAGGATCAATGGAACCATCAAACTTGGGAATTGAGAATTTTGGCTTGCCCAAACCATCATCAGCAGCTTGGTTGGGAACACGTTGAGCATGCCCAAGAGGGGAAAACCCACGGCCATGAGCAGGTGCATGGATAGGGGGAATAGCACGTCCACTGCCAACATGTGGAGCAGCATCCACAGCGCTACCCTCATCGAAATCATCAAAGGCATCATCATGTTGAGGCTCTTCCCTTCTATGTAAGGCGGCTGTCAAACCCTCAATGGAACGTTGCAAAGTGGTGACATTGAAATTGAGCGTAGCCACTTGCGTTTGGATAGTATCAACCGTCCCAACATGCTGATCCAATCTCATATTCATATCTTGGAGATTCTTGTCAATGGCATCGGTCGTGTTAGTAAACACACGTGTCAAGTGGGATTTCAAAGCCTCATAGTCACGCCAATTGACAAGCTCCTCATCCTTATTTTTCTACAACACAACATCATCATCACTAGAAGACATGATTAGTAGGTTAGTGCAAAAATCAAAATCTGTATGGTGGAAACTCTCACAACTCACTCACAACTAATAAGAAAGGAGATCTTACCGTTCCAAAGTGAATAGAGATGCTCTACCAAACAAAATCAAAGACATATGCAGTAATGTGATGAAGTAAATATCAAAGGTATAGAGAATGATCACAGGACACACAGGTTATTTATGGTGGAGCTATAGGTATGGTATCCTATCTACACCGCAAATAAGTCCTAGTGCCGATCGTACAAACACCCAAGAAACACACACGGTGGAGATAAACGTGGCAAAGCAACTTATGAAAAGGAATATTGCAATGCACAAGAGAGACGCTAGTAATAGCTCAAATAGAACAGGCACAAGATTGCTCAATCTACTAGTGCTATTATAAAACTAGTCCTCCAATCACCCTTGATATCTCCCTTTTTGTTGTTTACTTTTGTATCTCTTTTCTTTTCTCTTTTTTTCAACAACTTTTTTTTCTCTTCTTTCTCTTTTTTTTTGATTTTTCAACTATCTGACACAATGCAATACGTGATACAACAATTCTGAGCAATTATGGGCCGGATATTCCGATTTGTTGGGGGCCGGATAATCCGGCCTACCTGGACGAAAAATTTGCACTTCAAACCCTAATGAGCAGCCTATCGGAGCAAAGCAACTAGTCTCGTGGGTACGTTCCTAGGCACGGATGCTATAGATAGGCTGTGTCTAAGGTATGCAAACAAAGGTACGCTATGTGGACTCAGACAAATGAGGAAAAACTTGCGGAACACGGTGATGGTTGACACGGCGGAAAACAAGACCAAACCCTAAATCTAGACGCAAACGAAAAACTAGACCCCTACAAAGAAAAACCTGCAGATCGGATCTACGAGAAGATACAATCAGCAACTAAAACTCGAAAACGATGCAATCTAGTCTATGGCAAATCTTTTTGTAAGGCTTTTTTTGTATAGGATAAAAAACACTCTCTAATCTATGGATGGATTTGTGGATGCTTACCAAGGCAACACTAGAAATCTGATACCAAGATGATATGGGGTGGCCCGATCTTCTCAGTAAGCGGATGGTGGTGGTGATGGTGGATGATAGATAACTAGCCGGTAGCTATGAACTCTCCCGCTCGATCCCTGATGCCAATGCAACAACTCTCGAACCATGTAGGATATTCACAACAACACACTCTTGCACACGCAACCGTGACCACGAACTGTAGTATGCAATCAACTAATTCCCAATGGAACAACAGATCACACTCAATTATAGTTGGTAGATTCAAACACAGGGTAATTCTAGAGGTTCTATGAAAGAAACAACTCCAAAAGAGTTTTAACGTGGCCTAACCTAAACTAGAGGGCGTTCCCAGGCTTATATGGCCGCCGGAACGTCCGAAAACGCGAAACGAAAACGTGTCTCATACAGTCAGATCCGTCCGGATCTGATGAGAAATTTTTGGGCCGGATTATCCGGTCTAAGAGGGCCGGATTATCCGGGGGCCGGATTTTTTGGGGGAAAAGTCCGGTCAAATATCCTCCCGGGTACTGAACGTCGCGCACAAAGTCCTTTGCAGAATCTCCAAAGCAGGGCCGGATTATCCGGGGTCTTTTAGACGTGGAAGTACTCATTGGAAATGTCTTGGAATTATCTGTCCAGCAAGTGCTTATTTGCTTGATTTGGTGTTCGTATGAGGAATCCACGTCCGTTTGAATTTCAGGACTTCTGTCTGTCCAAATTGAACGTTCCTTCTCTTCGATGATCTCCCTTGCTTGTATTGCGCCTTCCTCCCGCTCCTCCCTCGTGCATCCTTGGGCGATCATCATGTTGGGCTTCTCTTGTAGCCCTTCTCCTCCTCGCGCCATGCTTGTTTCTCCAATGAACCTAATCATACATAAATGCACGAGCTCTTGTAATAGGTCCAATTCTAATCTCATTGGACTGATCCTTTCTTGCAACAGTTGTAGCATCTTCAGTAGTCATTGGGGTAGGTGTAATTGTAGGGATGTCCTCATCAAGTTTTGAGTAACAAGTGACCACTTTTCGAAACAATATCCAGGATAAGAATGAGAATAGTTTTTTTGTAAATACTCACTTCTTTGTTTTGAAACTAAGTTTTTCAGGCGTCCTTTCTAACTAGGGTCTCCTATGGTCAGGATGGCGCTGATACCAACTTGTCAACACCCGTATTTTTTAGTCCAGATGCCTGTTATGCCATACATCGCAATCCCAGGATTACCATTTTTGCGAGACATAACAGAAGTGGTACCACAGTTATCCATTATAAACCATAATAAAGGTCTTACAAATAAAAGATCTCATGATCCAGTCTTAATACAATCAAAGCAGTAGAAAGTAAACATAGTATGCTCCGTCTTCATGATCACAGGCAATGCTAATGATGGGAGATGATCCTAGTTGTCATAGACCTCCTGCTGTCCATCTTCCGGGTAATCCTCCTTATAGTCTGGCCATGAGAATAGCCAGGGACAAAGCCATGCGTACTCTTTAAGTACTCACAAACTAACACTAGCAAGAATAAGGTAAAGATTGGAAAGGAACCTTAAGCTCTAGTTTTGTTTGCAAAAAGCGAGGTTTATTTCATAAGCCTTAAGGGTAAAGACGTAAGTTTAGTTCTCTACATTACTTAAGTGGGAACTCAGATTTCATGTCCACAACTCTGTTGTGGTCAAGTCAAACTCATCTTTCAAGTCATCAATCATTTTGAAAACATCTGACAATGAAACAGTATGGCCACTCCAACTATCCATAACCGCATATGCGGCTATTCGAATAGTTTGACACTCTGTAGAGATTGTACACTTTCACCACAAAATTCGATACATCTGTCAGGGTAACCCTGAATCATCATACTTGGTATGCGGATAATCAATCCTAACCTTTCAATTACACACCCTAGTATAGGCACCTCCCCTATGAGTTTGGCCTCCTAGCCATGACCAACTGTCATCCTGGGCACTTCATAGGTGGACATTCATCACGAGGTAGCCTCAGCTCAACCTCTTCCGCAAGGGAACCCATACTAAGACATGTAAACTTCTAGTCAAGCCCTATCCAACTCAGGTAATGTGGTTGAACGATAAAATTGAAATGGTATCGCATCCGAACCAAACCATCACATGAAATGGTTATCACATGGAATACTAACATTTCCTTATTCTTCTTATTTTAGAAAAGCAATTTCTACTCATTTAATACCTTTAAGATTTAATATTCTCCAATTAAAATAGGGGATCATCTTGACACATGTCATCACCACCTACTTCAATACTTAGGAATGTTATTTAAAATGATGGTTAGGCATTACAAGATTTAATATCACTATTTAATAATATTAAGGTGACTAGAAATGCCTATATAGCATTCATGTAATAATAGTACATGTTTAATATATGTAAAACCAAATCTTTTTACACATTCAAGTAGAGCATGGCAAATGTGATTTTTGAGAGTCGGAATCAACTCAAAAGCATTTATAGCTTATTTTATAAAAATGTTTGAAGTGGCAAAAGTCTCTGTCTTGTTATTTTTAGTACAGGTGATCTATAAATTCTATTGTTTTGAATCCAATGGGAGTGAATAGATATTTTCAATACCTTTCCAAAAAAATGGAATCATGCATTTTGGATTAGTACAACTCCTAGAATTGAATTTTGAATATAGCTACTAAATGGGATTTTAACTAAATAGAAAACTTATTATTTAAACTGCTAGGCTCTGCGCGGGAAAATAGATGGGCCGACCCAACTGCATTGCGCTAGCACAGCGGACTACTGACAGAATGGTCCCATGCGTCAGCGGCTCATCTAACCCGAAAACGTATCGATCAATACTAGCCCTACGATTAGAACAGGATCTACGGCTGAAGTTCATCGTCTACGACGAACAGCTCCGGCGAGATTCTAACCCTAACGTCATGGTGGGGGTCGCTGGGGACTCACCGGGGCTCCAGCTAAGGTCGGCGATGGGGGCGATTGAAGTGGTCGACGACGGCGGGTCGATTGGTGGTCATAGCGGCTCCTAGGGTGGCTCCAATTGATGGCTTCCTTCCTCGACTGCAGCGGCAGACTCCAACCAAATTCCGGCATCGTGGTGCTCTCCTTGCTCCAGGGAAGGGTCGGTGAGGTTCCTGGGCGAGTGGGGAGTGGAATGGTGTGCAGAATGAGGTCTGGGGTGGCCTCTATTTGTACACCAGCGTCGGCGGTAGGGCGGCATGGTCGGGCTTCACCGACGATGTTACTACAAGTCGCGCTAAGCATGGCGGAGGGCATGGGTCGATGCGGGGTACTACGGCAATCGTCATGCGTGTGACGGCACGGCAAGGGGCGGTCTCCGTCAGTCGGGCGACGTCGGCGTTCTGTTCTGGTACGCGGGTGTTCGTCACTTGGTACTGTGGTCATGGGGCGTGCGGCGGTGAACCATCATGTCTGGGAGGTCACTGGTGCCATGGCGACTACGGGTACGATCAGAGAGAGCGAGGCGCATCGTGTGTGCGCGAGGCGGCTGCGGAGCTCCGTCGTGCTCTCGGCATGGTGGGGGATTAAATGGGCGCGGCTGTCCTGGCTCCTCCTCTGCTCGCCGTTGGTCAAGGGGTGGGGTGGCGGTGAGGTCATGGCTATTCGCTAGACGTCGTGGGAGATGGCGGTGCGGCGTGCAGCGACTGGTTCGTGCTCGACCGGCATGGCCGGCTCGGTACGGGCATGTCACTGGTCAATGTGGCGAGTGATGCCTCTCCACTACACGTCCAAGTACCAGGGATGATCATGGACAATTGAACGGGTTGATTGCAGTACAAGATATGAGAAATTGATAGATCAAAATAGTGTATAGTGGTTGAGGTTGTACTGTGTCTGCCAGGTGTTCGACCAAATGGCCGTATGAATTCATCTTTTGAATTTTTGAAAGATTTTTGGTGAGTGATCTGATCATATGCTTGGTAGTCTATGGTTGCTTGGATTTGTCAAGTGGAAGTTGTTTGAGTGATTTTTGAAAAGTGATGATCTAGGTATATGAACTTGATTCAATTTTGAATTTCCCCTTAAATAGATTTCAAAATAGTTTCTGCCATTTTGTAAAGTTTGCTTGGATTCACTTTTACTTGGTCTAGTAAGGGGTGAAAATAATTGGAATTGTTTCTGTTAGAAATCTTTTATTAGAGACACCCAAAGTGGTCTAGTGGTTAATATTGGCCAAAGTGACCATATCTTTATATGATTCATATTTGACTTTCTTTTCATTTAATTTTCTTTGTAATTGATCTAGATGATGTGGTAATCCTTTTTTTAACTAATCCTTAACCTTTGTAGCAATCAAACATGGCAAATTCAAGCATTCATACATTAATACAAATCACACATGCATTCATATCAAGTTTAATGATAAAAGTTTTTGTTAACCCTAAACTTGGGTGATTAGACATTGATAAGCTTGTTTAATATTTTTGAGGTGTTACACTTTTGATATTTTTTCTTCCCTTATTTGTGTGATTTGTATACAACTAATGCAGACTAACGCTGTTTTCAGCAGAATTGCTTTGGTGTCTCGTTTTTGTGCAGGAAATCAACTTTAAGCAAAAATCCAGGAAAATATCGCAAAACTCCTATTTTACCAGAAGAATCACGGAGCCAGAAGACGAGGTGAAGAAGGGCCACGAGGGGCCCACACCACCTGGCTGCTCCAGGAGGTGGTGTGGCCGCCTCAGACTCCACCTCGACCTCTCCTTTCGCCTATATAAGCCCTCTGACCTAAAAACAGGGGGTCGGCGTTTTTCAGAGAGAGTTCCGCTTCGCCGCTACCACTAGAAGCCGCGATTCAGAACTAGAAACTCCGTTCTGGCACCCTACTGGGACAGGGAATTGGAGGAGATCATCGCCATCATCATCACCATCGCTTCTCCATCAACCATCCATGATTCCCCCATCCATGAGTGAGTATCCCCCGCAGTAGGCTATGGGGATGGTAGGGATTGGATGAGATCGTTCATGTAATTGCATTAGATTGTTAGGGTATGGTGCCTAGTATCTATTGTTAGTGCTTTTCGACATTGTTGCAACTTGTTATGCTTAATGCTTGTCACTAGGGCCCGAGTGCGATGATTTCAGATCTGAACATGTTATTGATTCATGAGATATTATTGTTTATGATCTTACCTGCAAGTTGTATACACATATTGTTGTCTGGAACCTGAGGCCCCGAAGTGACAAGAATCGGGATAACTGAAGGAGATGGTTGTGATGTGAGGATCACGTGTGTTCACGGGGTGTTAATGCTTTGCTCCGGTGCTCTATTAAAAGGAGCACCTTAATTGCTAGTAGATTCCCTTGAGGCCCCGCTTCAACGGGCTGGTAGGACAAAATATGTTGTGCAAGTTCTCATTGCGAGCATGTATGACTATATATGGAACACATGCCTATGATTATTTAGTACTTGGATGCTTTATCTTATTTATCGGCAAAGGCCCTATGTCTTGATTGTTACATGAATTGCCTTGTACATGCAACGACTGTCCATCCATCCCTATGCCTACCGCACTCTAATCCTACCGTTTACTGCAATTGTTACTACTGTCTTTACTTTACTACTGCTATTACTTTGCTATTGCTATTAACAAAACTGTTGCTACTAATAAACTACTGCGAGCAAGACTATTTCTAGGTGCAACTGAATTGACAACTCAGTTGTTAAGGCTTATAAATATCCTTTGGCTCCCCTTGTGTCGAATCAATAAATTGGGTTTTACTTCCCTCGAAGACTGTTGCGATCCCCTATACTTGTGGGTCATCAACAGGATTCGACTTCCTTGTTTGTATGACAGGTCGATGAAATCAACATCGCTCTCATTTCCATCAAACCCAAGTCCATAACTATGGACATTGTCGAGATTACCCCTCATCACTATGGGTTCGGATATTTGCGGACATGTCCAGAACTCATTCTGTGAGAATGATAACTATTAGTGTCTTGATACAAGTAACACCCACTCTCCCCCGCAAATAACACAAAGATCTTTATCATGTGAATAGTAGTATTGAGTCTGATATATATCATATTGATTTGTCGATACTTTACATTGCCTGAGATGAAACACTATGTTATTCTCATTACCTGGCATGTACTTTTTACTCATCCTGCACTATCGATGGTTTTGTGTTCAACAACTTGATCACATGTCCGGCTAGACAATGACGAACATCATAGTACATGAGTGGGCGTAGAGTGTATCTATCCATCGTCAAGAGCATCAATTCCCACAAGCATCCCATGTGAACAATTGTCGAACCATCTGGTACGAAAAAGCATGAACTTTATACTTACTCTGTCAAGAGCAAGGTTTGGAGAATCTTGCCACATCCATATTGTACCCAAGTTCATATGTGTCTCGTGGTTCAACAATTTCTAGAAAAGGCAATATATTGTTTATGAGAAAATACCGATAACAAATATTGACGATGTGTTTCACGGTATCTCATGTTTAGGTCTATCCATCGCCATTGTTCTCCAACAACTCTAATCACATATGTCACTGGCAACACTACAATCACATTGTCTTTTTGCCCATATTTAGGAAACGGAAACTATCGTTGACATACATACTAGTCTCAGAGGCATGACTAGGGATATTATTATTGGTGTTTATTATTCCACATATGTATTAGGGTTTTCCTCCAAATACACATTATTTGGAACTAATACAATTATAGCATAGAACAATAAACTTAATTATGAAACAAAAATATAAATAGTAATACATTTATTATTGTCTCTAGGGCATATTTCCATCAACTTGCGCATGAGCAAGTCCACTTGTCTAGAAGCAATGTACAAGTTCTGCAAAGATGTGTTTGGGGTGTTTGGTAAAGAATTCTTGAGGGCTCCCAATGTTGCTGACACTCGTCGTATCCGAGCTTTTAATAAACTATAGGGTTTCTAAGAATGATTGGAAGCATAGATTGCATGCACTGGGAGTATAAGAACTATCCATTTTCCTGGTAGGGGCACTACAAAGGACATGCTGAAGGGTGCATTGTCATTATTGAGGCTGTTGCATTCATGATCTTTTGATTTGACACTCTTTTCTTGACATGGATGGTTCCCACAATGACATATGTGTCATTCAGAGGTCCCTATTTTTTAGGCTTGTAGAAGGCAAAGCTCCCCATGTTACCTTTTAGGTGAGAGATCACTCGTACAACAAGGCATACTACCTAGCAAATGGTATATATCATGCTTGGTCTATATTTGTGAAGACCATTCGTGGGCTCAAAGAAGAGAAGCAAAAGAGGTTTACGCAGGAGCAAGAAGCTGCTAAAAAGGATATGGAGTGAGCATTTGGTAATCTCGTTGGGTAATTGTGCGCCACCCTGCTAGAACATGGATCAAGAAGCATATGTGGAAGGTGATGTCTATTTGTGTGATCTTGCATAATATGGTCATCGATGATGAGCATGATGAACGCATCTATGATCAAGGCTGGAAATTTTAGGAAGAATTGGTTGAACCGGAGCCTAGGACGCCAGCTAGTTTCACAATTTCTACATGTACATCATGAGCTTCGAGATCGAGAAACTCACAACAATCTCTAGAATGATTTGGTTCACCATATGTGATAATTTGCGGGGAACCAACCGGATGAGCAGCCGAACAACTGGCTTCTTTCTCCATTTACAATTTTAGTTAAATGTAATCTGACCATGTGAACTTTATTCGGACCATAGACTTCTATTTGGTGCGAACTATGCATGTTTAATTTAAATTTAGAACTATTTTTATGATATATACGTGTGTGTATGTGCTGAACTGAGATATGTATCAAGTTTCTAAAAAAAACATAGGCCGGACAACGGGGGCACCGTTGGGGATACTGGACTGGCCTACGCGGACAGCATCCTGGGGCTTGTCCTCCCCGGCCCGGACGGTAAAATAGCCTGTCTGTTTTGTGGTGGGTCGTTGAAGATGCCTTGAGGCCGCTCTCGGGGCACAAGTCAGGCGTCGTCTGACACAAGCTCCCGGACGTACCGCCCAGAACTTGCGATAACGACGGGCTGGTTCAGCACTTGGGTAGTACGTGATCATGATTGTGTCCGTGGAGTAGCTGTTGCAGATGGAGTGTTAGAATCGCGACGAACAAATAACGAAGAACGAGAAGAAAATCGCAGCAAGGGACATATATTTAATGTGAAAAAACCTCTCTAACAAAGAGAGAGAGAAAACTATGGGCGTCAGCCAACGAAACTTCACTATCATGGGGAGTGTTTACACAACGTCATGGATTTTCACAGATACAACTTATCCCAGTCGACGGCTTACAAAAGATATATATATAGCGGTAAAAATCTAGGTCTTCAACAATCCGTATTCGGTCTAAGCTTCCCGATGACAGGCCTCACTTCGCTCGTCAGAAATTAGCCTCCTTAATTTAATTTAGATTATACTTCAGGATGGAGATCGAGGGGCGGCTGGTGTTGTCACTTGATGCAGGGCTGGCGGACGAGTAGAAGGAGGTGATGGAGTGGATCATGGCGTGACTGGGCCCGATGGACACACGTGTACACGCTACAGGCACTGCGGTGGGCGGACAAGCAGAATGCCGAGGCGGCCATCCTGAGGTGTTCCTCGTGCTTAGAGCATCCCCACTCGTTGGACGTTCCCAAGCCAACATCCGACGCTATTTAGTGCCGAACGGATATAACTTTCGGCCTAAGAACGATATTTTTTTCACTCGTGTTTCTAGACCGAGTTCCCACGTTTGGCTAAATTTTGATCAAACTCGGCGAAAATTGGACGAATATAGGCGATTCTAATTAAACAGAGGCGAGTTCGTACATAGTTAGCCAAATTCGGACATATACCTGAATTTTGGCTGCATTAGGCTAAAAGGAAAACGAAAAACATAAAAGTAACTACTAGGCGAGGAGATGTCGATGCTGCCCGCGGCGCCGTTCACATGCCAAAATTGCGGTAGAAGCATATGTAGTCGGTGTCGCAGGTGGCATCATCGCTGTCGTCGTCGCTTGGCGGCTGCAAGGGACGCGAGTTGCCCTGTCCGGCATCACCACAGCGCCACGACTGAGTCAAGGGCGCGCCCTGAGCAGCGTCGTCATTGTCGAGGACGATTAGGGGTGCGCTCTAGGGCGGGCGCTGACGGCGAGCGGCGCGCACGGCATCACGCTCGGCTTTCTCCTGCAGGCGCTGGACTCGCTGCGCCTCCTCCTTCTCCCAGTCCACCCTAGACCAGGCGTAGGCGTCAGGGGCGCGCATGGGCAGGACGTCGTTCAGAGAACGCTCCATCGCCATTTTCATGACGAAGGCGTCCTCGTCGACTGGGACGGCCCAGTCCGCCGGCTCGAGCTTCGGCATGCGCGAGGGCGCGTCGCTTTTGTTGATGATGACACCGTGCGCGCATCCTCGGCGGTGAGTGCGTTGGTATCTCGGCCTCCCTCTTCATAGGCCGCAGGACGGGCGTGCGCGCGGGGACTACGCCTGCGCGGAACCAGACGAGCGCGACGTCGCGGCGGAGGAGGACGAGGAGCTCCTGGGAAGCCAGTTCGCTCCGGGGTGGCGCCGTGTAGCAGGTGCTGGGGAACAAGGAGGAAAGCCGAGCTTGGGGTGGTCGTCGGCGGTGATGTGCTCCAGGACGGCCTCGAGGGTCCATCCTGGCGCGCTCCATGAACGACGGCATGCCGCCGCGTTGTGGCGCTTCAGTGGCGTGCTAGGCGGGCCATCGTGGGCGGCAAGCTCGGCGTTCCGACGCTCAACGAAGAATTTTTCCCAGTAAACTAGGTTATCGGGGTCGCCGGCAAGCTCCGGGTCCTCTATCGCCGCGATGGCGTCCTGGATCTCCTCCATCTCACCGTCTCGGGGTACCGGTGGCATCGGCACGCCGCTGGCGCTGAGCCTCCAGGTGGACGGACACCTGAAGTCCGGCGGCGCATGTATCCAGTGTCATGCAGCATCCTCGCCTCCCATGGCTAGAGAGAACGTTGGTCGAAGCCGTTCGCCGCCGCGGGATCGCCAGGGTAGCGCTCTGCCATTGCTTCCATCGACAGCTGCTTCCTTTTCGCCGGATTTTGGTGTTCGCGGTTGGGGAGAGGAGAGGCTGAGAGAGAGTGCCTGAGAAGCGACGAGAGCAGCGAAGGCGGGAGCTGTGTAGCAGCGTGCGGGGGAAAGCACGACACGGCGGGGAAGTCGGGCCGACGGTGGCGCGCCATTAAGACGACGCGTGGTCGACGAGACGGGCAGTCATTATCCGGCGGTCCATCGCGGGAGCCGAGGTGACGTGACAAGGACGACACGGCTTTCTCTGGCTGACAGGACGAGGCCACATGCGTAGCTGTTTTTTTTTTGCCGATTCCGTTGGATCCGGCGTTCCCATGCGGTTCACAGCGCCACGGGTTCCGCCTGAGAATGCCGGATGAAAGTTAGGCCAAATTCGAATAAATTCGGCGTCCTAGGAATCCGACTAGGCCACTTTTCGTCATCGAGATGAAAAATTTACCCTAGCAACGGCCTCCTGAGAACCGGATTGGTGATGCTCTTGGCTGCATCAGCTGGTACAAGGAGCGGCGGAGCGCCACCGTGAGACACTCGTCGATTCATCTAACTGTTCAAGGACAATTTCACGACTACTTTTATGCAGTTCTAGGACCATTTCAGACATACCGACAACTTCTGCTACCGCTGATGCATTTCATTTTACGACCTGATATAAAGGAAACATAGAAATATGTCATTGCCGCTTTATGATTTTAAAAAGAACGCAATAGAATATATGGGTTGAGCCTTATTAGTCAAATTCCAACAGTTTAGTCCCTAAGTTGAGATGAACTAAGAGCAAATTGGATTAAAAGCTATCAATCTAGAATTCAAGTTTTCTGGTTGTGGGTCCACCAAAGGCGGAAGTTACCCTAGTGGCGATCGGGGGGCGATCGCGCTTAGACTAGGGTTTTCCTCCAGAGGGTGGTTGAGATAGGCGGTGGGCGGGATCTCGACGACGAGGTCTGTCCCATGCGACGGCATGGGAGTGTCTCCTGTGACTGCGCGCTCGGGGAGTGCGGGTGCAGAGGTTCTCATGGCTTCTCCTGCCCGATCGAGGTCCAAGGGCGGAAGTTCTTCTCGGACTCCGTCACGATCTCCGGTCAAGTTGGGTGCGGAGGATCTGGTGGCAGGGCTTTCAGCGAGGATGGGCGACCTCTTGTTGACGGATAAGGAGGCCACTGGGCGGTGGGCCGCAGCCTCGATGGGTGGCGGTGGGCAAGGTGTGCTCGCCACGGAAGTTGATTGTTGGTGCTCTAGAGAGGGTAATGCAAAGGGCGTGGGGGCTGCATGGTCATACGCAGTTCAAGGAGATTGGCGACAACAGGTTTGTGATTCGCTTCTCGTCGGAAGGGGATTGGAAGCATGCGATGAGGAACGGTTCATGGAAGCTTGACTTCAGCCCTCTATTGCTGAAAGATTACGATGGGTCGATTCGTCCTTCTAACATGGTGTTCGACTCTCTAGATATCTGGGTTAATGTTTTAGATCTACCGATGGACATGATGAATAAGGCATATGGAGAACTCATCGAGAGCTGGATTGGGAGGTTTATTCTATAGAAGTGGATGCCGAGGGCATGGCTGGGGAAAGGATCGATCAACCTCTGTTGCGAGGAGTTAGCCTCAAAGAATCTGAGGAGGATAAGGAGGGCCGTTGGTTTGAATTGAAGTACGAGAAGGTGCCTCTTTTTTTTTACTATGGTCTATCTCGTTCATTTGGAAGAGGGGTGTCTGGTGGAGAAGGAGGATGTCAAGCAATAGGGAGAAGGCTCTAGGCATCGCCAAGAAGGAATCAAGAACCTCCCCAACTTGTATGTTTGTCCATGTCATATGGCAGTTATTCGAGCATGTCGGCTGGGTCTGATTACAGGTTCAGAGAAGGTGTTGTTCGTGACCTTCCACCCCGAACGAATCATTTTACTGACGTTGACTACTCTTGTTCTTCCGTCACTAGCGCGAACGAACAGAGATGTGGTGGGGGAGAGGTAAATGGTCCGGATAAGCAACGTGGGTCAGGGGTGCACATTCATTCAAGTGAGTCGGTGCCGGCATCCTCAACCCAAGCTCTAAGGAAGCCAAAGAGTGGTACTACATACACTCACCGTCTAAGGTCCTAGTGGCACAACAACAATGGCAACATGCAGTGTACCACTTGGTACTACAAATCGGAAGAGGGGGACGAAGCAAGTCTGGCAGCTAGTGCCCGTGCAGGTTATTGACGAGGAGAATTCTGAATCAGCTGGGAAGCGACATCGCACAGCCTCTGTCTTTGATATACTCCTGGAAAACCCCATGGAGGACCCTGCGGCGCGGATTGAGGCAAAGTTAGAAAAGCCACAGGTGGAGGCGAGAATCACCGGATCCTCGCTCAGTCACAAAACAAATCGAGCAGAAACTTCATCAAGTTTATGATGAGAAGGAGGAGATCATGTTCCGACAGCGTTCTAGGCAGGACTGGTTGAAGGCGGGTGACCGAAATACAATTTTGAGAAATTGTTTGCGCGTCACTTTAGTCCTAATTCTATTAAACTGCACATACAAGTCCTATATGTTTCCTAAGTGAGTCACAAGAGGTCCTAAATTGGTTCTACCACCATTGACAGATGCCACGTAGGCTGCAGGTAGTTTGGTAGAAGTTTTCCCGCGGCTGGTGGGTAGATATTTTGCAAATGAACCCCTATAACTACTTGCCTTCCTATTCCCCAGCCCTTAGCTCTGTCTATCTCTCTGTCTCTCTCCTTGCTCTCTTGCCCCTGCTACAGCACCATGAATAACTCGGCGAGCTCGTCTGCTAGCACTAGGCCAAGGAGGAAACAAGCTTATGCATCCCTCTCGATGGCATCTACTGCACTCGCAACTGCAGCTATTGCGCCGATGGGGAAGCTTCCATTGGTGCCATGTCAGTGCTATGGAATTCGGAGGACAATCCGCCTCATCTCTCAATCAAGCGCAAATCCAGGACGAGTCTTTTACAAATGCCCTAACCATCATGTAAGTTTGCTGGTTGATGGATCTGCACACTGTTTTGGCTGTAGTTTTCATAATTTTTATAAGTTTTGGCTGATTTCTGGCACAGGTTGGTCATAATCCTTGCAACCATTTCTACTGGGAGGGTGGTGAAGATAGCTATGCTGATTTTCTAGTCATGAATGGTTATGCTATTGATGCAATTGAAGAAAAAGAGGAGGATAACGGAAATGCTGGACTGAAGATGATGGATGGGGTGATGTAGAAGATGGATGAGATCATTAAGTTATGCAAATTAATTGTTGCTGCCGTTGTTGTAGTCATTGCTATACTAGTGTATGTTGTACTTGCTAAATGATGGATGAATGAATGTAATGGATAAATGATGGATGAATGAATGTAATGGATAAATGATGGATGAATGAATGTAATGGATAAATGATGGATGACTAAATAGATTGTTTGATGCTGATAAGTAGGCAGATAAACTGTCATGACAACAAGCATAAAAGAGCTAGTTTTGGGACTAGCAAGTTTGGTTGAAACCAGAGCTACAGCTTAGCATCAGTTTCTGACAAACCTATTCAAAATATGACAAACCAAAATACTGCAACCTAACTACGGAGCATCAGTTCTTCTTAGAGGCAGGCTTCTTCTTCTGCCTTGGTAAACCTAGTGTCCTGGTACCTGCCCTTGGAGGTGGGATATTTTCTCTGCAGCTGACTATGAACTGACTCTCAGGTAGAGGACCTGGTGGTGAAGATTGGGACATTTATGTTGCTGCTGCCTACAGATCAAGTTCAACACTAGTTATTGACAGAGAAATGAAGAACTTGCATAACAGTGGTTGTAGAACTGACTATAGAGAAATGACTCACTTGTTCTTGTAGAACTTGCATAACAGTGGATGTTGTGATGTCATAGCTCATTGCAGATGCAACAATACTTGTTGTTGCACTTGTGGCAGTGTGTGGCATTATTTGTGAAATGGATCGTACGGGCATCTAGAGGGGGTGAATAGGTGCTACATCAAATCTTAATACCTTTTGAATTTTAAGCTTGACCATGTCATGAGTGTTTTCAAACTGCCCGTGAGCTTTCACAATGACTATATGCAGATGATTCGTAAATTCCGGTGGGGAGAAGATCAAGATAAAAGGAAGGTTCATTGGGTTCCATGGGAATCCCTATCTAAACCAAAATGCATGGGCGGCATGGGATTCATGGACTCTAGAAAGTTTAATCGCGCCCTTCTTGCCCGCCAAGCCTGGAGATTATTAAAGAACCCTCAATCTCTTTGTGGCAACCTACTAAAGGCCAAATATTACCCAAACGGTAATCTCCTCGACACAGTTTTTCCTAGCGATTCCTCTGCAAGTTGGAAAGGAGTCGAGCACGGGCTCGAGCTTCCGAAAAAAGGTGTAATTTGGCGAGTAGGAAATGGGGGAAAATCCGTATCTAGAGAGACAACTGGATAGCCCGAGATGGAGATCTAAAGGTGACTGGAAAGAAGAAAAGGTCTAGACTAAAATGGGTGAAAAAGTCTATTTGGTAATGATACCAATGACTGGAACGAGAATATAGAGAAATCTCTATTCTATCCACACGATGTTGATGAAATCCTAAAGATCAGAGTTCCTTCTACTAACATGGAGGATAATGTTGCTTGGCACTATGAAAAGAATGGTCTCTTTACTGTCAAAAGCGCCTACAAATTATCTTGCGCTTTGACTTCCAACGGGGCTATTGCCACAAGTAATTCTCCAAATGGTGATAGAAAGATTTGGCGAAACATCTGGACGGCTCCTGTCCCAAACAAAGTTCGTATCTTCAGTTGGCGTCTTGCGTCCGAACAACCTATCCACCCAAAAAATAAATGGAGAAGGAATCTAGAGCTACAAAATACTTGTACCATATGCGGAAATGGAGTGGAAGATAGTTTCCACGCCACCGTTGCTTGCCCAAAGGCGAAGGCACCGAGACACAAAATGAGAGACTTTTGGCCCTGCCAAAAGAAGACAGGTTCGTTAATTTGGGAAAGAATTGGCTTTTAATTCTTCTAGACAGTACTCCAAAATTCATGCACAGGTTCATCCTCCTCACCTTGTGGCATGCCAAGGGAGATGCCACCATTAACAATTCGACCAGGTTTCTTTTATCCTATGTTACTACTCTTGATTCGGATCTGGAGATGGAAGCTGACACCCGCTTCATGGATAAAAAAAGGAAAATCCCCAGTCCTGAACTCTCTGACCGTGAACAACAGACAAAACAAACCCAGTACAGGGTGCATGGTGAGATGGGAACCACCTCCGGTTAATTGGCTTAAAATTAATGTGGATGGATCTTTTGTTCCTGATACAGGTACTGGCAGCGTTGGTGCGGTGATCCGTGACCATCATGGTTATGTCATCGCTGGCGCTGCGAGAGTGCTGGAGAAGTGCACAAGTGCAGAAGAAGCAGAGGTACATGCTTTCCTGGAAGGTGCTCGTTTACCTGTTGGATGGACCAGAGCGCCTATCATATTTGAGAACGATTGTGCTTCAGTCGTAACTGAACTCTAAAAACACTCCACCTGTCTATCCTTTTTTGGAACTATTTTAGCTGATTTCAAGCAGCTAGTCTCGGCTTTGCCTATCTGGAAATGTGTTTTAGCCAAAATGAACCAGAATAGTGTAGCTCATGAGGCTGCTGCATATGCACGACGGATGGGTGTAGGCAATGACTGGAGTAGTTTTTATCCCAGAACAGATCGCAATGGCCATTGCATCTGATTGTAATTATGAATTCTCTCTCATTTGAATGAATTTCCTTTGGCCTCAAAAAAAAAAGATATTCTGAACGACGGAAAAGTGCTGGTTCGAATTTCCGAAATTAGATAGTTTCACTTGATTTGCGCCTCTCCAGCAACAGAACGCTGACCAATGCCGGCGCCGCGCCCGCTTCCGCTGCCGCACTTTACCCTCCCGCCGCTCGCCGGCGAGGACCTCGCCTTCGTTACCGCCCTCCGCTCCCACCTCTCCTCCTCGCCGCCCCCCGCACCGTCCTCCCTCTCCCGCTTCGCACCTCAGCTTAACCCCCTCCGCCTCACCCACCTCCTCCTCTCCCCGCCTCGGGTGCCCCACGACCTCCTCGCCTCTCTCCTCCCCTCACCGCCGCCCCCTCTCCCCTTCGCCCTCCTCCTCAACTCCCTCACCCCGCGCCGCTCTTCCGAGCTCCTCTCCTCCCTGCTCCCCTCCGTGTCGCACCACGCATTTCCTGACCTCCTCCATCACCTCATTCTCACCGCTCGCCTCGCCGGCCACGGCGCCGCAGTGCCGACCATCGACGTGCTCTTCTCCGCTTGCGCGCGCCGAAATAAGCTTTCTCAGGCCACGCTCACCTTCCGCGCCATGCGTGCGCATGGCCTGCTCCCGCGGGTCGAGTCCTGCAACGTCTTCATCTCTGCCGCGCTCCGCCTCAAGCGCCCCGAGATCGCTGTGTCCTTCTTCCGGGAGATGCGCCGGTGCCGTATCTCGCCCAATGTGTACACGGCCAACATGGTGTTGCGGGCCTTTTGTGCCTTGGGGCGGGTCGCTGACGCGGCCAAGGTGCTTGATGAAATGCCGGATCGGGGGATTGATAGGACTGTGGTCAGCTTCAACACCTTGATCGCTGCTTATTGCAAGGACCATGGGGGTCTTGAGCATGCTCTGGAGCTGAAGAAGAAGATGGAGCGGGAGGAGCTACCACCCGACGAGGTAACTTATAACACGCTCATCAATGGACTGTGCAAGGAAGGGAGGATGCAGCATGCAAATCGGATGTTGAGCGAGATGAGGGTGATGAGGGTCACGCCAAACACAGTAACATACAATACGCTGATTTATGGGTATGTCATGCTTGGTGATAATGGGGCAGCGTCAAGGGTTCGTGAGGAGATGGTCAAGAACAGAGTGGAGCCTGATATCGTGACATACAACGCACTCATTCTTGGTCTTTGCCAGGATGGGAAGATACAAAAGGCCGAGCATTTGGTTCAGCAGCTTGACAGCCACAAGCTTGAGCCTAATGCTTCCACTTTCGCAGCATTGATTATTGGTCAGTGCAAGGTGCAGAATTCAGAGCGAGCATTTCAGCTGTTGAATGTGATGAAAAAATCTGGCTTCCATCCGAATTATGACACTTATAAGACGGTTATATCTACTTTCTGCAAGAATAAGGATTTTGAAGGAGCAGTGGATGTGATGAAGGACTTGCTTGATAGGTGCATAGCTCCTGACAAGCTCTTCTTGCATGAATTCTTTGATGATCTCTCAATGGCAAAAAAACTCCACCTGGCACAAGATTTGCAGTTAGCTGATAAAGGTGGAAGGTTTATTCCTGCTGTCTACTATACTGGTGATTACAGGAACAAGGTCGAAGTAAAAAACACATGTTAAGACACAGGGAACAGAATGAAGCCTCATCATAATGTACAGTTGGTTTATTTGGAGAACAGTCGAACTTCATTCCTTTGGCGTATACCAATATGGAATTTGCTTTTACATATGCTATGGCCTCTAGTCGGCTCTGTGTTGTATTAAGTAAGATATCCTGAAAATGATTCTTGCGTGTAGGTAGCTGAATTGATTGTTCTGCGAGAAGGTAATTGTGGTAGATGATGGCTTCAGTGAGAAACTGTTTTACTACATACGGCGTGTCTACACAGAGATGTCAACCAAGAATTCTTCATAATCAAAGGATTATAAGGCTTGTACCTTTCTGCAATAACTTCTGTTCTTATATTGACAAAGTATCAGATGCAATTCATCTGTCGAAAAGTTGGATTGCGTTTTGCTGGTTCCACAATATAAGACGTTTCGACAAACTATTTTAGCTTAACAAAACCTCTTATATTGTGGGAGGGAGGGAGTAGTTCTTACTTCAATCATCTCAAAACCATATGCTCAAAAATTCTAAGTTCAAAATCAGTTTATGCTGTGAGGAAATTTGGTGTGACCAAGCAGTTACTGGTGACTTTTACCATTTTTTTAACATAGCTGATTAGATGTGGGGTTTTTCCTCTTTTACGTGCCTCTCCACACAAATTTATTTGAATATGTATTTTGTAAGAGATATTTGATGAATTAACAACTACCTCTGGAAAAATTATGATGCATGAAGAATACAGATACAATGTCTACATCCACTGTGAATGCACAATGCACTCGATATAGTTATATTGCGTGCCAGATAATGTGTACTTAGTTAGACACTTCTAAAATGTAGTTAACACCGAGTTTGTTAAGGAGAAGTTAGTAGCTGTCAGCATTTCCATTATGCCAGTCATCTTATTTTATGGTGCAGCATAGTACAACCTTAGAAATGTTCACCTATACACTCTGTTGTTTCAGCTAGTGTCTTGGAACCAAACAAATGCACTTAATTCTAAAATAGCACAATTCATTTTTGTATAGTAGAATGAAATAAGTCAATCTACCCTTCCCATTTTACATCACCCGCCATCTTCAGGGTACTGGAGATAATGATTTTACTTTTACCCTGTTGTGGGAGGGTCCACGAGACCACGACCTACACCCAATCTGTAAACTGTTGTGCCAAATATTTTCATTCTTAGGCTACAAAAAAAGGACAAATGTGGTGATATAAAATATGAAACAATACCCAAGCGCTTTTTTATTGAAAAAAAGGAAATCTGTTGCACTTCTTTAAGTGTCCAAAATAAAAAGATCACTCGAGCTAAGGAGACAAAACAAATTACTTATGCCTAATTTAGTTTCAGTCTAGATTCCGGGCCATAAGTTCCTATGAATTAGGAAAAGTGTTTGACTGTTAAGATGTAATAGTGTAATTTTATAATGATAGCCACTACTATACATCAGCAGACTCTGACAATATAGAACACACGAGGAAATTTAAGTATAAGGGATCCTGCTTGATTTATGTTCATGTTAGAGTGTCAACTTTCTCCTTAGTTATTCAGCATGCTGAGTTATGCCATCTCCAAAAGTTCTGGTCAATGCATGTTCACAAATCAGTCTTTAAATAAATATCAGGTGTTAAGTGTGACCAGCGGCGAAACCAGCGACAAATACCTGTGAGGTCAGCCTTCTTAGATATCATGGACCAATACGTAAAAAAATTACAAGCAGAAGGGGCTTTGCGTAAATGCTGTGGGGTCAGCTGACCCCACAGCTTACACACAGCTCAGCCACTGAGTGTGACAAAGCATCTTCATAAATCAGTCTTATTATATATGCTGTCACAATTCTAGCCTTTGTATGAAAATTTGGTAACATGGGTAATGATGGAAAGACAAACTTAGTGCCCCAGGTTTCCCGTGTGAGTTATATTTTAAGTAATGGCACAGTGTACTGACCAGCATCCCATTCGTCATCTGTGATGTTAAAACAATAGTAGCAGAGGACCTGTAAGCAGTTCAAGTCCATTAGCCACTTGTTGGTACTGAGAAGTCGTGTTTTCATTTATTAAAATTCTCCACACACGACATATTCACTTTAAGTTTTTTTTAGGCATATTTCACTTTAAGTTGGAGTGTCAACAGTGTAACAGATTATTTAAGTGAAAATATCTTCTAAGACACAAGAGAACATGTGTCATGTCACTGAAAAAATGAATAAATAACAATTGCAGAGGCTAATTGTAGTGCCTGAGTCCTGATACCCCCAACTTGGGAACCAAACTGCTTTTGGACACTATACTCCCCCCTTTTCAAAATATAATATGTTTTAGCATTCTGAATGAAGTGTATCTAGATCTCTTTTAGTGTCTAGATTCATCTAGATTTGGAGTGAATCTAGACATTAAAGGGGTATAGATACACTCCTTTCACAAAGCTAAAACATCTTATATTTTGAAACAGAGGGAGTACCTTACAACAAGGCAAACCATATGGGACAAAGACATATAGAAGCATCCAACATGTTTGACAAAGATAAACCAGTGCCCATAAAGTAGTTGCTTTGAAATATCTGAATGTACGTAGAGCCTAGAAAAAAGTATTTTTAGGAGGGTTACATCAAATTATCAGAATATATTCCATAAACACATAAAGTACCATAATAAAGTGCGGCAGTTGACAAACCTCATCAACGTTTGAGCTTGAGGGCTTTGATTAGCAATGGAGCGGCACAGCGAGGAAGAAGGCACGTAGAGATGGTGATGGGGCCAAACGAGCCGGCGATGTAGGAAGAAGGTCAAGCGCCAGGGATGTGTGCATATCTGATAAATAAGAAGCGGAAGAATCCGACACAAGAGTTTGGTGGACTTCTCTGAACATGGTATGGGCAGATCTGCGAAATAACAAGAGGAAGAATCCAACAGAAGAGTTTAGTGGAGAAGGAGAACAAGGTACTGTACCTTTTCTCTGTTGTGAACATAACCATCCTTTTGATGTTATTTTTTGTGTTAATGTAAACATGAGTTCCCCATATTTGAGAGAAGAAAACATGACGAGGCTGAGTGAATTTTGGATCTGCTGCCTCCGAGCATGTTTAGGGGCAAGTGGAGCTGCGTCCCTGGAAGTACAGACCATAGAGGTCCATGAAGGAGATGACGAGGTTAATATCAGAGGGTACCGTGCATAGTGGGAGGAATGAGGTCTGAGATTGAGACTTGTTGACGACGGCATCCTTTCTTTAGCAAAGGATGTCAACAGGTGCAACGACTGCAGTAGATTTCAGAGGAAGAACAGCTTGCTATAAGCAAGATTGCCACGATGGTTCCCGTTATTGATTCACGTTTGCTAAACCCCCCGTTTCACGTTGTCAATGCTTGTTTAGTTACAGATGTGTTCGGTTCATCTAAACATTCACAACGTGAAACGGGGGTTTCAAAACATCTTTCTTTTGTGCATTCCTGAATTTGTGCAATAAAAGAACATCTTTCTTTTGTGTGTACAGATCTCCAGGTGCAGCAAACTGTGGGAAAAACCTTGTGAGTCCATGGCATTGCTCCCTAAAAGGCGTACATTGGGATGTGCCAAATACTCTGACGGGCATACTTCATTGATTTTGAGTGGAAGAAACAATCTCCAGATAAGTTGAACATAGATTAGGTCACTTTATCATGTCATAATCATACTTTGGCAGACAATTCTCGTAGTTTCTGTACCAAGAATGTCACAATTGATCAGAGTGGACTCCTGTATTTGAAATGTAATGCAACTGAGATATCATCTTATATAAGTGTAAAAGAATATGGTGTCTCTCATTTTGTCAAAAAGAAGTCACATTTACGGATTACTCATTGTTGGGGCACTTGGGCTACAAATCAAGGGGCAACCAATTTTTCGCACAGTACTACTTCAATGAATCTTTTCCAACTCGGGTGCAAAACCAGATAATGAATTATAAGGGGATACAGGTTCATCAAAAAAGGTGGTTGGAGACCTAAATTTATATACTCCCTCCGACCCATATTAGTTGACTCGAATTTGTCTAGATTCAGATGTATCTAGTTCTAAAACATGTCTAGATACATCTGAATCTAGATAAATCCAAATAAACTAATATGGGTCAGCGGGAATAGCTCAAAGCACAAACCTTTTTTCCTTTAGAGAGGGCAGGATAGGGCACCCAGCTTCTAAAATTACAACATTTTTATAAGTTTGCCCCTTTTAGGGCATCGGCTAGGGATGCTCTTAGCCAGATACTGGCACGAAGATTTCACTCAAAATCCCAATACAGGTCAATCTCGTTGAAAACCTACAATAAAATGAAGAATTATAGCAGTTTTTTTTTTTTGGATAGAGGTAAAATCCCATTCAACAAGTACACATACAAGAACATCCTGCTATCGGGCTAACCACTTCTTTTACATCCATGGTACCCTAAGACCAACCCAGTTTTCCCTACACTAACAGAATTCAACAGAAGCCAATGAGCTTCCAACAGCACAGGAAGCAAAAGTCTGTTACATGCTAGACTGGTGACGGACGGGCGCAACAAGCAAGGTTGCGCTCCATGTCTCGTGCAGTCAGCAGTGGCAGCACAGGGAGGAGCCTGCAATGCTGCATTTCAGATGTTACAACATGCTGAGCCCTGCTAGCCGGCACTGATGCAAAGAGCGGTAGATGGAGAATGCTTCGTTCATCTCTTTCCGCCCTTTGATCTTTGAGCTATCAAGCGAACTGCCTGCTTTCCCAGCTCTAAGTTCTCAGAGCTACCATTATCTAACTGAACACCGAGCATGCCGCTGACAACATTGGATACCACCCCTTGATGCCTGCCAAAAAGAAAGACATTACTATACTTCTTCCGACCCATATTATTGTTCTCAACTTTATCTAGATTCGGATGTACCTAGTCTAAATACTTAACTAGATACATCCGAATCTAGACAAAGTTGAGAACATTAATATGGACCGGAGGGAGTAGTACTTTTCGCCACTCAACAAAGAAAAATAATATTAACAAAGCGCCAGACAATGCTAAGATCTACTCCCTCCGTTTCAAAATATAAGATGTTTTAGCTTTGTGAAATAAGTGTATCTAGACTCCTTTCAGTGTGTAGGTTCACTCCAAACATAGATGAACCTACACACTAAAACGGGTCTAGATACACTCTTTTCACAAAGCTAAAACATCTTATATTTTGAAATGGAGGGAGTACAACACTGATTCTCCATTTCTTTTGCCACCCAGCAAAAACACACTATGATTACAAAAGCTTGTTGGACAGTACTACTCTGTGATGTAAGTTCCATTACTGAGCAGATTAAAAACATGGCAAGATTGTAAGCGTACTTGAATTATTTGGGTTAAACCACTCCTCAGACCAAATCCATTTCGGATTGCAAGACCAAATCCATTTCGGATTGCAAGGGTTTCAGTTGATATGCAAAAAGAATAACTTCAAAAGACAATAAACAGAACATATAACAAGAACTAGGTAAGCAGGGGAGAGGGGGGGGGGGGGGGGGGTGCTCACCATTTGCCATCAGAAGCTAGTTGGATCTCAATCCTTTTCCCAATTGCATCCTTGCCCAACTTGCGCAGTATCCAGGTCGCATCCATTGCTTCATCGCCTGTGCCCTGCGCATGCTTCTTGGATGGAGGCTTACCTTCTGAACCATCCATCTTGTCCATTGAAGGTCTTTTCCTCTTTGATCTCTGGCCTTTAGCAACATTTAACTCCTCTTGCTGAGAAGCCCAGGTGGCTAGCTCCTCTGGCTGAGAAATCTGGGCACTAGGCTGCTCAAAATGAGGACGCTTAAATTTGAGTTTGAGCAATGAGGGCTTTAAGCTGTCAGGAGAAGCAGTGCCCTGGTTCTCCATCAGCTGATTTGAAATAGATTGTTTGTGTCCAAATGATCTGCTTCTTGTACCGCTTTCACTTGCATTTTCCATCGCAGAAACGGCAGAATTGCTCCTTTTTCCAGTTACATGCTTCTTCGAAGTACCCAATTCTCCCAAAAGGCTACTTCTTTGCTGCACTGCAGTCTCTCTAACTAGCTTCATTACACTTTTTTCTTTTTTCTCACTCTTCGAGCTTTTGAACTGGCTTGTTACATCAATTTTCCCTTCTGAAACAGCAAAAGGAGACTAAGCTACTCGAACCTTGAAAACAGGATCAATGGAAGAAATTTGAAGTGAACTGAGAGAAATCTCTCATCGGTAACCACCAAGCAATGACTTGATAAAATTTAAAGGTACAAACAAGAGAATTAATATCCAATCCATCCCTCCATTCTAAAGTACCGGGCATTTATGCAGTCTCCCAACATGCAAAATTGACCATTATGTTTTGTAAGAATATATGTTACTCCCTCCGTCGTGAAAAGGATGTCACAGATTTGTCTAGATTCACATGTATCTATAAACTAAAACGTGTACAAATATGTGACATCTTTTTCAGGACAGAGGGAGTAGTTAAAATTGCAGAATCATGTATTTTCATGGCACATCCAATGCTATTATTTTCATTTAAACCGATGTGAATAAAATAATAATAGTCAAAATTAAAGAAAGTTGGCTTGCATGCTTTCTAGGATGTTATCTATGTTGGAATAGAGGTATGACATATCAGCTCACAAACGATGAATCCAGCTGCTTGGACATTAAAATGTAAAACTTTTCGGTGGGATTACAAGAAAGACAGAAAAGCATATTAAATTGCACTATAGGAAAGATAGGTTGGACAATGGTTTCTTGGGACTGCCATTCTCAAGGGTGGATGATCTGGGATTGGAGTGCTCGTAAGGCCATCTAAAATGGAAGGTGCTTAGAAAACAAAACAGCTTTTTCTTAAGCACCGGTGCTATTTCTATAGTACAGGTGCCTAATTAAGCAACTGCCTTGTACAAATTAGAACTGGTTCTTAAGCAAAGCCCGCACCTTGCATTGGTGATGGCCTAAGGGAACAGTTTGGACTCCGAAGCAATCGACAAACTCCACGTTAGAACCCAATCAGAGACTTAGGTTAAAATGACCAAACAGCTAGTAATTTTCTGATAATATGACCCACCATAAAATCCTTTTTAGGAGCCAGAATTGAGAACTAGCAACTAAATGTTACCAAATCAGGCATATGGTAACACCCCACAGAATAAGTCAAAGGGCATCAGCAAGTATAGAAATGCCATAAAACAACTGTAATTCCATAAGTTACATCTTAAACTACTAGTTACTACCATGCATGCATACCAGATACATTACAGCAGGCAAACTAAATATATGTAAATGACACAACACAAAAATAAGGCACATACCAGGAATTGAACCAAGCTCTCGCTCTTTATGAGAATTGGACATTTCAGATTTAGGAGAGCCACTTCTACTTTTGTGACGTGTTCCAAGATGAATAACCAACTTGGTACCTTTCCCTGCGTCACTCTTGGTAGTATTTTCCTCGCCTATATCTTTGAAATGCAAACTTGGGGCCTTGTTGCCTTTAATTTTAACTTTTGGTATCATTTCGGAATTGTTTGCTGCAGCTTTTGCAAATGAGGATTTCAAATCCTTCTCTGAACTTCGAGTTGTAGATAAAACAAGCACACTATCATCATTCTTAAAAGAATTCCTCTCCTGATTACCCTCAGTGTGATCTCCCAAGAGACTACTTAATGATTTGGCTTCATGCCTCCTCTCCAAAAAAACCTCATCCGGGTCAACTGACTTATTACCTTGATTGCGTTTTTTCTTGGAATGCTTTTTGTTTGACCCTGAGTTCTTGGGAACATTCTTCTCTTGTTCAGATTGATCTAATGGAGGCTTACTGTTGTTGCTTTTGAAAGAGAACTTCAGTGTGTTTCTACAATCATTTTTCAATACAACGGCGCTGACTCTTTCATCATCCGAGTTTGGACACGATGGTGACACTTCTAAAGAAGGCAGTGCAGCAGCAGCCCTTAAGCTAACCATAAGATCACGATCAACAATGTTCCTCTTCTTCCAAAGCTCCCGAACTGCATCGTCTGCATCCCTGATCTGAAGATACCAACAAGGACATAAGATAACATAGATATAGCAACGAGAAACCATGACAGTAGTATATATTACCTGGGAGCATTCACCACGGCATGATGCGCATGTATACTGGAGATTTTGGTCAGCTTGGAACTGCTGGTACTTCTCCTCACTGCATAAATAGACCACACAAGAGAAAAAAAAACTTCAAGAGAATTGAAGTATCAAGGCATGAAGCAGTAGAAACAGGGTGGGCAAAAACCAAAAAGCATGAATGTGATCATTGAAACAGAATGAGGATTAGACGGTTGTACGCACCTGATGCCATCACATTCAATATGTACCCACTTTTCACAAACGTCGCAGCAAACCATAGGTATCACTTCAGAATCTCTATAAACCTGAAAAGGATTGAACCCACACAGCAGAGAAAGTATATCAGGAGAAATTAACACGGAAAAAGCTTTGCAACACGTTATGGTGTATGTCAGCACGAGATCGAAGATTGTTTCACACATTCCTAAATGTAAATGAAATCTCAACTAGGAGACTTTCAACTATTGACAAATAGCATCCACACTTTTAGACCTCATGCTTAACATGGTGCCACTATATTAGAAGAGAAACAGTGGAGAGAAACAAGACATTTTCTAATATCCTGAAACTGAACACAGAATCCGAATGTAGAAGGCCAAAAGTTACAGCTAGAAAAAGTAATAGCAAAGGGGCTACCTTCAAGCAAATTGGACAGTAGTTTCCTTTCACAAACAACCGGCCACAAGCATCACAGCATGTGTACCCCAGAAACCACCTGGGCACACAAATTCTTAACGTTATAGAAAAGCATAATAACACATCAGGTGGTAAAGACATGCTTAAAAGATCTAAAGTAAATTTGATTGATCTCATTCTTTCAGATTAGCACCTTGTGCTATGACCACTCCCAGGTACAGCAGATCCACAGCTGTGACACCTTGTATGTTTTGGACACAAGTATGGTCCTTGGGTAACGTTCTGCAGTGTTATATAATTCATTGTGAGATAAAGAAGCAAAGATCCAATTTTTGGAAAACAGAACAAAAAAGGATCACAATCTGTCTACCTTGTGTGAGGGTTGCTGACAGTAACAGTGATAAGCACCATCACACCTTTTACAGAACATTAACTTATTGGGATCGCCAGGCCGTCGACAAACCTATATATGACAAGTATTCATTTTACACAGAATCGGGCAAAGAATACGATTTTATTTCTTCTTTGTTAAACAAGAAACTGGTAGCAGCTGCATATGACGAACGTTCTACATGGTGCCAAGATGCTACTTTAGAACAGTCACATGAAAAAAGCAAAACATCCATAAAAATAAACAAGGAGAAGACAACTTCAAAATAAACATGATCGAAACATATATATCGATAGTGTGGTAGTACATGATCACAAAAAGTAACTCATACTCCCTCGGTTCCACAATATAAGCCTTTTAGTAAGCTGTTTTAGCATACAAAAACAGAAATACTAGAACCCTCGAATACTGGAATGTGTCTGCTTGAATTCGCATAAAGTGCACTCTGCTCAAAAAAGGACTTCAACTTCATTTGCCTACCAGCATACAAGTTCATCTAAAGTTTAACAGTGCTAGTGAATTCTTACAATAGCTGTGATGTCACATCACAAAAACTCAAATATGAGACAAGACAATAATAATGTTACCAGATAGATAACGAACCTCACAGCTGCGGCAAGAAGGGCAGATCCATGAGCTCCAGTGGAAGAGATCTAGATAGAATAGAAATTGTCAAGGGATATAGAAGACACTACATGTTTAAAGACAATCTGAGTTTCTTTTTAAATCACCTCTGTGATCACCCCAGCTTTTCAAACACTTCATATGATACTTCTTGTTGCAGAGTTTGCATGGAAGCATTTTGGCAGCTTTGGAGCTACCTTCATTTTCTCCTGACAAGCATAAGCGGCACATAACCTTGACAGAAGCATTCCCTTGATCTTCTTGGTCCGAGTCATTTTCATCTCCTTCAGCCTCCTGGAAAAAGAGCAAGAACTTTCTTGTGTTAGTAGATAAGAATATATGTCTCATTTGGCGTCGCTACTTGAACATGAAACACTAAGCTAAAATGAACCATTTTACCCATGTCACATAAAGGTGCATCATTGTGGGACCAAACAAATTTAAGCACTTGCAAATTACAAAGACAACTTTCATGGGCATTATGAATCCATGATTTGGCACTTCAAGAGTAATAACGAGCTTAGAACTGTAGCACAGCTAAGCCTTAGGTCTGCTCTAGGAATAACTTCAACCGACCAGGACTATTCATTGTATTCTAGATATGCAAGATTTCATGCTAGTTAAGGATGCAAGTGGGTAACCCTTAGGGTATCCTCTATCTTCTTTAGTACAATATAAAATGAACTAAATTTTCACAGGTCATAAATTTTTGAGTGAACTAGTCCATTTGTTTGAACTAGACTAAAATAGAGGGTACCCTAAAGGTTCCAAACTTGCATCTCTAATGCTATTAGAAATATCATCAAATATAGAAACCCACTGTTATTGTTGGTGTGAAAAATAATACTCCCTCCGTTCCTTAAAACAACATGTATGTTTCTCGTGTTAATTCCAAAAATCAAAGCACAGGACCAAATCTGATCGATTGCTTCCGACAACGCCCCTCTCCTCAAACGGTGCATACCCTGCTTCCAATAATACCCATCTCCTAAAGCGGTGCATACCCCTCCAATTACAGCGATTAAAATTTCCTCTCGTTACCTTGTATGCCACGATTGGCTCCCCTTTTAACTCTCCCACACTCTCCTATCAATCTCCCCGTCTACCCTTTTCTCTTTCCCACGGTTGGCACGTAGGGTAGGTTGCTTACTGGGCGGGGTGAATAGTCGTGCAAGCACTGGACATCACGAGCAGGATGGCGTGCGGCTGGATTGCACGCAGGCTCCTTAATTGTGAGCACGGATAGCGAGAAGATTATGTGAGTGCTGTGACGAGGAGTAACTGCTTACACATCAATTTCTAGGGGCAAAAGGGTCCAAGCTGCGGCAAATTTGCTACACGAGGGTGCTGCCTTGGTCTTTCAAAGAAATATTTGCGCCTTATTTTAAGGAAAAAAAAGGGAATAACTGGAGAAGGTACTTAGTTATGAACTCGACTACTTGAGTATAAAACTATTATTCATAACGGTGAACTGACGAATAACCGCCAACATCCACTCTTATTTACTGGTTGAATTCTGCATCCTTTCTAATTGCCAAAACCGATACAGAGTAAAGTCTGGTGAACTAAATTTGGAAAGAAACAAAAGACACCACAACTGTATAACCAGTTGACACATGATACACAACAAAACCTAGAGAACATATATATATCTTATTATTACTGGAGCAGTTATCATGTTGCTGCAAAGGTAAGTTCAACATACGGCAAGGCCTGCAATACAAACACAGATGAGAAGGCCTGTGAGACGTGTGTCTCTCTCTTTTGGGAGTATGGAAAATAACACGAGCTTTTTCTAAAGCTTGCTCCCACTACAGTACACGTGTCGGTATCAGATACAGATATACTCCGCTACGGCTATATTATTCCTAGGACCAGGGATCCCTCAACAATCATCTACACCTCTTCTCATGCACACGCAGAAAGTTTAGAGCGGCAGAAAACAACCACAAGCAACAACCAGTTATCAGAACTCCATGGTCACAAAAACTACCACCAGATATCAAAGCACTTATTGAGCACCAAAACCTACAAGCTTGACCGTAAACCCATCCTCTAAAAATTCCTGTACCATGACAAAACCTCACAGAGTACAGCCCAATACTCCAGCCAAACTCATCAAAGCAAACTTCCGAGCCAGCGTATGGGAATCTCACCAGGACTTGCTGAAATTCCCACTAATAGGGCAGCTAAACAGTCAAGGAAGGACACAGAACCCAAAATGCAGCTAGACGAAGACGAGCTATAGATCATCACCATGAGCACAGCAGCGCAAACCCTCGCATCATCTCCCATGCCCTTCACGCCTCATCAAGCAAGCAACCACCGGGAAACCCAACAGGAATAGTTTTAGACAAGCACGCCCGAGATTGGCCTCACCGGAGATCCGTAGGCGCCCTCGAGCCTCCTGGCGAAGTCCTCAGCGGCGGCGGCCTGGCGCTGCATGGCCGCCCTGTGCGCTTCGTCCTCCCCCTCCTCCTGCAGGTCGAGCGGCGGCACCTCGACCTGCACGGTGCCCGCCTCCGGGCCATCCGCCGGCCTCAGAAGCCACGGATCCGCGAGGAAGCCCTGGAGCGCGGTCGCGGCGTCCGCCCACGTCCCGGCCTTCTTCTTCCCCCTCGCGCCCCCAAACCCTAGCTCGCAGTCGCACACCCTTCGGCTGCACAGAGGAAGAGAGAGAGAGAGAGGCCCAACCGCCCGTCAGCACGAGAGAGAAAGAGAAGGGGGCGGGGAAGGGAGAGAGAGACAGAGGGAGGGAGAGGAGTGTAACGGGAAACATACCAAGTGATGGGGCACGCGACATGAAACGCCATGGGAGGGAGCGGGGCGGGGCGATGCTCGCTCTCGCCACGGCCACCGCGCCAGAGAACCAGATGGGTTTGGTGGGCTGGGGCGTTTCTTTCAAACGAATTTGGAGGTGGGTGGGTTGGGATTCGGTTCGATTTCCAAAGTTTTGGGGCAGATTCGGGGTGGGATTAAGTTTTGGACTTTGGTCTTTGGGGGAGGGGCGACGGCAGGAAGGGGGAGCACGGCGGAGATGGCAAGGTCTTGCGGCTAGGACCCTGCAAGATGAGGGTTTTCTATCCAAGGGCTTCATCTATGTGGGCTTCTTGGGCCGCAGATGGACCCTTTTGTACACGGGCCTAGGCATCGGAGCATATGAGGCTCGAGAGTGCGGAACCTTCTCCGCATTCTCCCTCCTGCGAAGAAAGAAGCTATGCTCTCACGCCGGCTCGCGCCCGCCGCCGGTTGCGCGAGGCTGCTGTCCACGTCTGCCTCGGCGGCGTCTAGTGGGGGAGGAGGATCCATCTCGGCGGGGGGTGGGGACACGCTGGGGAAGCGTCTGCTGAAGCTCATCTACCCGAAGCGGAGCGCGGTGGTGGTGCTGCGCCAGTGGGCGGAGGAAGGACGCACGGTCCAAAAGTACCAGCTCAACCGCGTCGTCCGCGAGCTCCGCAAGTACCGCCGCTTCAAGCATGCCCTCGAGGTATTCCGCGCGCCATTGCCACATACGAAGCACAAACGATGCAGCCCATGCCCACCACCTGTTTGTCGTATTGCGACCTGACCCCGTCCTCCACACCGACTGCAGATATGCGAGTGGATGAAGACGCAGCCGGAGATGAAGCTGCTCCCGGGGGACCATGCCGTACACCTCGACCTCGTCGCCAAGCTGCGGGGCCTGGCCAGCGCAGAGAAGTTCTTCGAGGACATGCCGGAGCGGGCCAAGGGGCCGTCCACCTGCAACGCCCTCCTGCACGCCTACGTGCAGCACGGCGTCCGGGACAAGGCGGAGGCCATGCTGCGGGAGATGGCCGAAGCAGGGTACCTCAAGTGCGCGCTCCCGTTCAACCACATGATGTCACTCTACATGTCCAGCGGCGAGCTGGAGAAGGTACCCGAGATGATCAAGGAGCTCAGGAGGTACACCGTCCCTGACCTGGTAACGTACAACATATGGCTCACCTACTGCTCGAGGAAGAGCAGCGTTAAGAGCGCAGAGAAGATCTATGATCTGATGAAAGATGACAGGGTGCTTCCTGACTGGATGACTTTCAGCCTGCTGGCTAGCATTTATATCAATGCTGGGCTTCATGTCAAAGGGCGGGATGCGCTAGTGGAGATGGAGAAGAGGGCCTCCAGGAAGGAGCGAGCCGCGTACTCGTCGCTTCTCACCATGTATGCAAGCCTGTCGGATAGAGGTAACTTGGACAGGGTGTGGGGCAAGATGAGAGAAACCTTCAGAAAGTTCAGCGACGCCGAGTACAAGTGCATGCTTACTTCGCTTACACGGTTTGGCGATATTGCAGCAGCAGAGAGTATTTACAACGAATGGGAGTCTGAGTCAGGTACAAAAGATTCGAGGATCCCCAACACGATCCTTTCATTTTACATCAAGAATGGTGACATGGAGAAGGCCGAGAGTTTTCTTCAGTACATTGTGCAAAAGGGGGTCAAGCCCAGCTATAGCACTTGGGAGTTATTTGTTTGGGGTTATCTTGGAAATGATGAGAGGGTGGACAAAGTTCTTGAGTGCATGAAGAAAGCCCTGTCAACCTTGGAGAAATGGGAGGCAAACCCTGAACTCGTCGCGGCTCTCTTTTCACATATTGAGAAGAAAGGTGACATTGAAGCTGCAGAGGACCTCCTCGTTGTGCTTCGAGGTGCGGGGTACGTCACGACCGAGATATACAACTTGGTCCTTCGCACTTACGCCAAAGCTGAGATGATGCCTCTGATAATAGATGAACGAATGGACGAGGATAAGGTCGCGATGGATGAGCAAACTAGGAGATTGTTGAAATCGACAAGCAAATACCCAATTGGTGAAGTTTCAACAATAATGCCTTGAGGTGTGTAATAAGCTGTGTTTTATTGGGAAGTTTCAAAAAAAGTGTGCTTGATTGGGTGTTCCAGGGTGCAATGTTTGTTGAAATGTGGTCAAGTTGTGTTCTATTCGGAAGTCAGGGGGGAAAAGTGTGGCAATTGAACATTCGAGGATGCCATGTTTGTTGATATTGGGTCACGAGCGCAAGGAATTGACTCAGTACAGTACTTTGGCCCTTCGCAGCAAAATGTGAATCTAGTGTATTTGAGGAATTGACTCAGTACTTTGGCCCTTCACTTTTTTAAGAATCGTACACAGCAAAATATGAATCTAGTGTATTTGAGGAATTGACTCGGTACTTTGGCCCTTCACTTTAAGAATCGAACACAGCAAAATATGAATCTAGTTTGGACGTAAGCTGTATACATTTGTATATTGTAGGAATCTTTTCTTTTTACTGTGCAAGCAGTACCATGAGATAAAGTGTAAACAACTAAATTTGTTTATTTATGTGCTTAAACTCTCAATCTCGCATATGGACAGAAAAATCTTGTATGCATCAGCATAGATTCATATAGCAAACAAGCATTGATGCAAGCATCAATTTGAGAAGTTATAAAATGCTGCTCCAAGCTGCATGAAGGCACAAGCTTCCGTACTTTTAGAATTTTTAATACAGTACTAGGTAACTGTTGATGATTCGGTCGGCAAACGAATGAAGTGCCTACTTTCAGAGCTCAGACAGATCTTACTCGTACAAAAACAAGAAACTACTCGTGATAGATTTAGAGTTGGCCGTGTCAACTTGAAACATCAGAGCAAGTTGACCAACCGATACACTTGAACTACAATAATAAGCTATAAACTAAACGAACAATAACAAACCCTAAAGTGCGGCGCAAGAAGAATCTATATGCATCAGGAAAATGGAGCTTCACAAAGCACTTCTCGTTTCCTAGTAGGCGGAAGACATCCTAGGCAGGGGTACCAGAAGACGATGCATTCTGCCAATCACTCATTTTGCCCACAACTTGGACATAGAAACAACAAATGCCCTGATGATAAGCCAAAATAGGTTGTCCTCTTTCTTATGCTGTCCCTTCCCAGTTCTCCTGCGGGCCACATAAAACATGACATGAAAAAATAAGTTTAGACTGCAGTCATAAGCTTTGACAGTGTATGTTTAAGAATAATCAGACAAAGACACCATAGTAACTAAAATATGAGTTATCAAACATTTCGCATGGTTAATCCCATCCCTGGGCAAGTAAACAAGACTCAGGAGACCTAGATATTATGTACATACACCAGTTGCTTTCTTTTATATAGAACTTCTTCCTTTCTTTGTGCTTGCCTGTAACCATATCTCTTTCCTACACGATACTGCATTCTTCTAACTTCTGCCCCATGAAAATCACATTCTAATGAACGAAACCAAGATTTGAGCAAAAACCAGAAAAGTAAATGAAAAGGGTAAAATGGTTGCATTATATAAGATATTATTTAAAGTAAAATGGTGTTTGCTTGATCTCAGACTCGACTAAAACTTTGGGTTCAGATTTGGTACTTGAGCAATTATCAGAAAACATCCTTTTTTGTGTGTGAAAACTGCATTTCTAAGAAAATATTCACAGAACTCAGGCTGAGAATGGTGCGGGGTTGTTTGGGTCTAACAGGGTGGGTTTTCATTTTGGGCTGAATGGCGTGGGTTCAAATGGCTTCACTCAGAAACTGGTGCGGATTGGTGCGGTTGGGCCGATATAATGGGTTGGTGCGGTTGGGGTTGGTGACAGACCGCAGCGGGCAAAACGGCTTCAACCCATGGTTCTAGCCCGCAGTCACGCCCCCACACGTGAGGTTCTGTCCTCGCATTGCTATTACTGCGAAGAGCGCTGAGTCACGTAACAACAAAATGAATCCCGGCTGCATGTATCAGTACAAGAAAAGTAGTAGTAAATAATTGCTAGCTGTTGTAAAAAAAAAAGAGCCATTACTAGCTAGCTGGCCAGCAACCATCGACTATTTGTCTAGCTTAACATTGCTTGTACGAGTTACTTGTAGCCAGCGCCAACCGCATATATGCACAGATCCATGGGCCAGACCCGCGGGTTCAATCCGCATTCTCCATGCGGGGCGGTGCGGATGCGGCCAGGATAATCAAGTGATGCAGGGCGGTGCGGATTAACAAAGTGATTTCTTGGATTGGGGTGGAGTGGGAGATTAGCTCGACATAATTTGGTGTGGGGTGGATTAGGTGGGTATGTTGCCCCATTCTCAGCCTGACACAGAACTACACTTTTAGCATGTAATATTTAATAGAACTCCACTTTTAGCATGCATCATTTCGCAAAACCAAACTCTATACTATATAATGTCTTCACAATACTGCAGCAAAGCTTCCAGAGAACTATATTTTTAAGACAAGAGTGTAGTATTTTGAGCTGGCTGCTGAAGAATACAATGTAGGGTCAGTTTGGTTCCTTTGCCCACAGCCCTTGTTTGATTGTTCTGTCAGACTGTATCTTGTGCCAGCTGATAGTTGCTCTTTGTATGATATTGCAACTTAAGATGAACAAATAGGTTTCTAGACTGGCATACCCCTACGTTAGCACATATGTTTTTAGATGGCCACCTTAAGCATAAGAGATAGATATCCACGGTGACCATAATAAGACAAAAAAATAGTTCTAAGCCATTAATATCACATCGTACAAGGGTTTAAAGTCAACCACCTATGACGATATAAGAAACCACAATGTGGTCCTAAACTCAGCAGTAACTCCAATCATGCTTGAGTCGAATGGTTATCTTATTGAAACAATGTAAACTACCTATTACCCTATTCAATTACCAAAAGAGTATCTACTAGCAGGTTATTGGTAGTCACCTCTGGCCAAATTTATAGCTTGAACATGTATAGCTGTTCCAAAGCTCCACTTTTGCCTCAATTTGAGCTTAACATGCAACATACCAGAGACGGAGCAAGGGGGAGTGCTGGGGCCATGGCTCCCCCATGCTGAAAAAAATTACAACCCCCCTCTCACTCCCTAATTTACATGTAGTTTATCTCCAAATTAACAGTTATCCCCCCCGCGCCCCCCTCCTCTCATTTGGACCCCCTTGTATATTATTCCTGGCTCCATCCCAGTTGCAAACCAACCTCACATGAGTTTAAGATTGTGCGGGATGATTGACAGACTCAAATGATACCTCCACAGGGTGTAAATCACGTAAAGATATGTATAATGTAGCTTTAACAGGTACATGGAAACATGATGAATTTTGACTTTTAACTTAATTAATATTGAGCTTTCATTATGTATGAAGAAAATTATAAACAGTAAGCATGCAACACAAAGTAAAAATACAAAGTGCATGCCTGCTTATCGTAGTTGTGGTGCTTATCCCATGTTCATGCTTGCCGTTGCTTCCCTCACACTCTTCGCTTGTGATGCCAGATATTGATTTCTTGAATTCACTTTCATCTTTCTCCACTCTGTTGTGCTGGTCTTCCGTTTGCAACAACCCCTAAAAAGAAGCACAATAACGTGAATTTGACATACCAAAAAATAAGTAAAAAAAAATACAAGCAAAGACGTCCAGAAAAAAGAAGTAAACATAACGGTGCCCTTTGACACCATAGCACAAATCAGTAAACACGGTAGGATCAAAGGAGAAGGATAGATCCAGTTCTTTTTTAGATTATAAGTTCCATAAAGGATATGACACACTTGTACAATACTACAGATAACACGATTACACATAATTTCGTAAAGATGGCCAATTCTTGCAGAAATCTGAATTAACTTATTGACTGACCTTTGCATCCAATGCTGGTTGAGAAGCAAGATCTTCTGACTTAGCTTGTTCGTTAGGGCTGGCATCAAGCAACGGCTGCTCAACCACATCCTGGCGGTCAATGGATTCAGCTGAGTTCACAGTTTCAGCACGTATATCTGAGGTATAAGCATCCATTTGATTTGCAGATGTTGCAGATGTAAACTTGCCATCCGCAATCTGAACATCACCAATCATGATACTTGCGGTTTCAGACAATATCTCATGCTCCTCTATAAGGATCTGACTTGTTTGGAGAAGGCCATTATTTTCTGAGCAAATATTAGCTTCATCAACAGCACTATTAGTTATGTCATCACAATCGTCAAGCAATGTCACATGCTCAAGTGTACCATTTGTTTGAGAAAACGCACTAGGATCTGAGAAAAGAGTAACTTCATCAGTGATGCTACTGGATGTCCCCTCATGAGCATTCCCAACAGTGTCGAGCTCAATTTCTTTATGGAAATAAGAAACATGAGCAGGTGAAGGGGCTTGTATTTCAGAACTACCAGTCTCAGACTCCCTTGATTCTCTACACAAGTCTTCATCTTGTTTCTCAAGGTTTTCTTCCAAGCATGTTGTATCTCCCACATTCCCATTTTGGACTACACTGTTCAGAATACCAGATTCCAAGATATTAGATGAGCCAAGTAGTTTCTGAGTGCTGATGAAGTTCTTTTGCAATGGAAATGCTTCATTCTTGTCAGACATGTCTAATATCTCTATGTTGTCTTGGCCCAATTCGGATAATTCTGAAGAATCAGGGCAATCCTCAAAACTCAGCATCTTAGCATTCAAGCCACCAGGGCCAAGAACTCTGTTCTCTTGGATGATATCTCTCACAATTTCACGGACTATATAATATGATCCTCCAACTTCCTTGTGCGTAAGATTGACTGAAGGAAATTTCCCATTGTTTGAAACCCGGTACCTGAAATGGGACAACAGGAATTGCAATTGGATTACTACAGGGAAGACCAAATAGTCCGGGCACAAAGTACAGATGATGAAATATGAAAAACTGAGAAATCTCGGTGCAAAACAAGGCTTAAGAGAAAAACACGCTTCCCCGTTATCAGGTTCCAATCGAATGAACCATAGTGTATAAACCATGCAGTGCTGATCACGTGGCAAAAACTACATAGAGGTTGCATCATGTTTCTAAGAAACAGAGCACTAGAAAATATAGTTGTAGTACACAATTACTACATAGGATTGCAAAAAGGTACAACTCAACGATTGCAAAACCCTTGACCTAAATCCTAGTGACAAACAAAGGACACCAAGAAAGAAATACTACTCCCTCAGTTCACTAATGTAAGACATTCTAGCCTTTTTCTAAAACAAATGTATATGGACGATGTTTTAGTGTGTGTAGGTTCACTTATTTTGGAGTGTATGTAGTCCACTTTGAGATATCTATAAGGTCTTGCATTAGTGAACGGAGGGAGTATAACAAATCAAGTCTCCAGGCAAAGAATGACAATGATGCCGGGTTTTGGTTACTCAATTTCCAAAGACGGTAGGGTTGCCCTATAACTGCAAATGACAAACTAGCAATTTTGTTTTAGCAACGACAGCCAGAATGGTCATGATAAATAGACAGTACAGACCTACACACAAGAAATCCAAAATAACAAGTAACTGAAGCGATAGTGGAAGAGATGGGGCACGTACGTGTTAACGAAGGACTCGACCATCTCCCTCCGCTCCTCCTTGGTCTTCCTCACCCGCGGCTTCTTCTCCTGCGCCTGCGTCTGCACGGAGCAGCGCACGGCGCCGAGCCCCTGGAATCTACCACCTGACTGAGCAGAGGAGGAGGACGACGAGGAAGGGTACGGCACCCCGCCGCCGCTGCATCTCCCCAGGACGGACGCCTGCGCGCCGACGGCCCAGGTCACGCTCCCGGTGGCCTGCATCCTCCTCGCAGGCCGAAATGGCGGGGTGTCGAGGGTTTCTATAAGCCCTAGCGCGGCGTCGGGTGGAAGGAGAGAGAGAGGGGAAAGGGAGGGGAGGGAGGAGGCGCCGGCGGAGACGGAGGGGAATGGAAATGAGGGCGCGTAACCCGACAAGATTGGGGTTTTAGGAGGGGACGGGACGGTCGCGGTCCTCAATCCTCTGTCCTAGGTTTTCTTCGTCGTAGTCAAAAACAGGAGATTTATCTCTGTTTTTTTTCCTAGAATACACCCTGATTTTATCTCTGTTTTTTTTTCCTTAGCAAGGATTTTCTCTCTGTTACTGTAAACAAGAGTTAAAAAAAAATTCCTAGCATCTGCAGCAAAGAAAGCAAGCGTATACGGAATAAAAGTTAGTAACAGAATAAATGAAGAACACAAATGTAACATGAACATACCTTTGTTAGGTCGTTGGTTCTGTTAAGCCCCGTGAAAGCAGTCATTTAGTTCAAATTTTGGCTTACAATTTAACTTGCTGATTCGAAGTAAACTTGACAACTTAGCGCAATCATTTGCAACTCTAAAACACGTTGTCATGTCAGCATGTGTGTAATGCTCGTCTCAAATATGTACTACTACATCTTTTGCCACATGTTAGACATCATAGCATCGAAACAAACAAAATTCTCTAACCTCTCCCCATCAACAATTGCTCACTAACATCGTTGCATCGGCCCTCTTGGTGTCGAATTTGGGTTGTTGCATCTCTTACTGGCAAAGCTCGGACTCACTCGGCTTGATATGAAACAATTTGTTAGAAATTATGAGCCATGTGTTGGTTAAAAATACACCCCGCGTTGTTCTCGGCCGGGCGACACGGGAACCCAACCTCCAGCCGCCGGTGGCCCCTCCCTCGCCTCCTTTCCTGCCCCTGCTGCCGCCAGAGGAGGTTGTCCGATGGCGGACGAACGTGGAGGGGCGATCTTGGATTTTCCTTCTTTTTTCCCTCGCCCTAGCTCATTCTCCTAACCCCACATCCGTTCTCAATCTGATCTAATCTGCTGAGACAACCTGGCTAAGATCGTGGCGACAATCCTAGCATGGACAGCAGTGTCCAATCATAATCTGGCGAGCCCTTCCAGCTGTGGTCGTCCATAGTGACAGAGGCGAGGGATATGGTGTCATTTGCGGCTTCCCACTGATGTTCCTTGTCTGGTACCTTTGTGTGGCCTTTGTCCGATATCTTCGGCACTGCGCATGGATCACCATGACGAGGTACAAGTGGTAGCGCTACTACATAGCGTTACCCACCTCATCAGCCTGGGATATTTCATTGGTCACTACAAAAAAGTTGTTTTTATAACTTACGGTTTTCATAGTTAAATGCCTATTTTTTGTGGTGGAAAATTCTTCTGTGACAGGTGGCCTCCATGGTAAAAGCCCCGTCACCAAAGAATCTACCACTGTTTTTTCGATCATGGCGGATCGCACCATTCAGCCACGGAAATCCGTACCGTGGTAGATCGGTTTTGTCAGCCTCATTGACTGTTGACGTCATGCAAAATATCACGTGGAAAACACCGTTCGGCCGGTTATCACCGTTAACGGTCACAAAACCATGCTAGAAGACAAGGCCCAGCCAAGCTTGCTAACTATTAAGTGGACCGGCCCACGAGAAAATCCCAATAAGAAGATGGCCCGTTACTGTTTCGGCTTGCCAGAGACCTGCATTGATTGATGGGCCTATTACTTGCACCCAGCTGTGGCCTGTTAACTTTCTGGTATGTTACTGTTTCGACATCTGTAAGGCCCAGCTTGATCCATCATTGTGCAGCCATTAGAGGCCTAAACTATGCCCATCACTGTTCTTAAAGCCAGTGGACGGCCGCCCACTAAAGGTCCATGTGCGAGAAGGTCCATTACTATTCTGGTCTTTACTGTTCAGGCCTACCAGCGGCGGACCACCTCTTAACGGCCCATTTTGTGAGAAGGTCTGCTATTGTTTTGGCCTTCTATAATTCTAGTCTTTTCCTGTTCAGCCTTGTTACTGTTCAAGCCTTTCACTATTCGCCCCGTAAGGGCGTAGGCTTTTTACCGCTTTGCGAGCTGCTATGATTCTGGCCTTATACTTTTCTGATCTTTTATTGTTCATGGAGCCCATTTGTGGTGACCTTTTCGTCCTTTTGCACGTGAGGCCCATCATTATTACAGTCTTTTACTATTTCAGCATTTCTGAGGCTCACGTCAATCATAATGATAAAAAAGCGCGTACAGACCATCAGCGAGCATCAATACTGTTCATTGTCGGTCCAGTACATAACGGGCCAATACCAAAATCCAATCGGCCCAGTAATGGTACCACTTATCGCCAGATGGGGCAGCGTCAAATAAATGTCTACATGTCCTATGTGATTTACCTAGATATTACATCAGCTACAAACTTCTTAAAATTGTTACATATCATCAACAAACTGAAGGGTAAGAAAATTCAGATATTTCAGTTGTCAATCGATATTAAGCCTTCTTAATTTGCTTTCTCAATCTATCAACATCATCTCCTTTTTGAGTGCGACAGCTAAATTGGAAAACCACCTTGAGACATGATCTTGCAGCCCTTCTTTGGTGATGATAGCAATAACTGCAGTCTGAAACTAAGTAATAACAAGTTAATATAGCAAACAAGGCAAACAAACAACCATGTTCATTATAAAAAAAATGAAACTACTCATTTGACTGATATGACAAAAGATATGAGTTGGAGTTTACTATTGGTCCATGGTTCAACTATTGACCAACACGTCAAACAAACAGGACAAGCAAGTATTAAACAAGTGTAGCTACAATGAAATGAGCAATGAAACAAAGTGTTTCTTAGAATTTCAGCAAATATAAACTAGTCAGGTCATTTTAATAAATATATGAAAGCAGTTGTATATCATGTAATGCAGGAGACGTTGGGTGACTTAGAATTTTTCATGACCTATATAGTGACATGTAGTTACTATCATAGCTAAGAATGAACCAAATAAAAATTATAATGATATCATACGTGAACTTATAAAGCAAGGATGCAAATCACGAATCAACTACACAGTAGAGGATAGTTATGTCATTGCTTAGTATGAAGCATCACCAGATGCGAAAGATAATGTCAACGCTCGTGATGTGCCTACAATAAAATGAGTAATGACACAAAGTGTTTCTTAAAATTTCAGCAAATATAAACTAGCAAGTTATTTCAATAAATATATATAGAAGTAGTAGTATATCCAGGAACGCAAGATACGTTAGGTGGCTCATGGTATGCAGTTACTGTCATAGATAAAAATGAACCAGATAAAAATTATAATAGCATCATTCGTGAAACTTGTAGAGCGGGAATGCAAACCACAAATGAACTAGACAGTAGAGGATAATTATGTAGTTTCTTAGGACAAACCAGAACCAGATATGAAATATAAAGGCATCGCTTGTGAACCTGTAGAAAAATCTTTGCAAACCAACATGTTCAATAGTGTTCCATGTTTGATCTCTATGCAAAGGAAGAGAAAATAGTTACTGTTGCAGATTTTGAAGAACCATATGGCAATAACAAAATTATAAATGAGTTAATAGGAAGAGTTTAAACGGGTATTACAGAATAGTGGAAGGATGCTAGAGAGGAAAAAATAGCAGGAACTTAGCTTAGGACAAACCAGATAGATGTCAGGAAATCCACACTAATATTTTCCACTAACTTTATATTTTGCAAGAAGTACACAATATCAGCAATTACTGTTGTACGGAGTAGCTAAGAACATGTGCATGACATGAAATTTGTAGAGTAGCGAATGCAAACCAACATGTCTAGTATCCTTGTATGTAGCACAAAGAATAGGCATGCAAGTGGCTTGTATGTACTAGCACCGTTACAAAAATGTAGTTCACTGCGACAGGCTTGAACCTGCTATACTGCTGACAAAACAAAAAATGGGTTGGAGATTTGGTTACCTCTGTCAGAGAGGCGTCTAAGTATCATCGGTATCCGTGTGGGTGACATCCAGGTCACCGAGGGTGCTACGGTTGTGACGACTATTGGAGTCCGGAAAGCAGACCTTGGGAAGTCGATATCGGCTTGAGCGTGGTGGATGAGAGTGTCGCTAAGGCAGATCCGGTTCCGTGAATGGAAACGCTCATGTAGCAGCTCCGGTACGGTGCGGCTGGGGTAGCTGTCGGTGGCAGGGAAGCGGATCTTGGGCAGTCGATGATGCATTCGGCACTGTGGACGGGAAAGTGGGGAAAGGAGGTCAGATGCGGTGCACGGCGGACTCGGTGACTTGGATCGGGTGCGCTGGACGTTAGTAAAGAGGCAATGGTGCGTTGGATGAGGTCGTGGCTGATGCAACTCCGGTATACTAGTGGGTGAGAAGTGTATGTTGTCGAGTTCTGGTGGACAAGCCAACTGGAGAAGTGTTGCGAGAGGTTCCAACCGTTGCAGGTGGTGGTCGAAGGGGCAAGAGAGTGTGAGCGTGGCTAGGGTTTTTCTGAGGATTTTGCTCTATATTTTGGGTAAGAATGTCAGTGAGAGAAGTATTATTGGTACTAGTACCTACCCGAGGAGAAATAAATATTAATTATTGTTTGAAAAGGAGGGGCGAGAGAAATTTTGCAGTGCTTGAAATGGAGGGGCATGAGGGAGGGGGACCACGTGATTTTGGCGCTCAACAAGCTCAAGCTTCAATATACAATTTAGCGTCTAGCAATCTTGTCCGTCCATCCAAAATCAACAGGCTAGAGCGGATATCTTCATGTGAAGGCTCTGGCGTGAATAACTATGCAAGGAATCGTTGGGTGTCCCATAGTAGACTATAGGGGTAGTTGTGTACTACCTTTGTCCTAAGGAATAAGGCATTCTTGTTTTGGCATGTTTTTGACCAAGATTTACTCTAAATATTTTAAAAATATTGGTACAAAACTAGCATAATTGGAAAGTGTGTTTCAATACGAATCCAACGATACTAATTTTACACAATATATTCAAGATTTAGTTGCTTTTTTATTCAATCAAACTTTGTTTTAGAATGTGTGTGCACCTTATTCCTTGAAACGGAGGTAGTAGGTCACAATAGCTGGATGTCCCTGACGCTGGCGGTGGGGACCGCTAGCATTTTATTTTCTAGATAGACACAATCTCTTAGTGCCCATAAACTTGTTTAAAAAATAAAACAGTTACTACTTACTCCATATAGGATTGACAAAATTTAAAGATCAGTCATTGACTATATAATTTTGATTTGATTCATCAGACATACTCTCCCGGCATCCTAATTAAAAAGGATGTCGCATATTTGTTTAAATTTGAATTTGGTTGTATCTGTACACTAAATAGTGACTACTATATAGATTACTACTAGAATATGCTTGCAGAATGATACATCAAGTATATCGTTACAAAATCTCCATGGAGCGCATTCGATCGTTCAGACTGCAAAATAATTATGTGAAGATAGATAAGAAAAAATCAATCCATGCAAAAAACGAGAGGGCTTCTCCCTTCCTACTCCAATGCCAAATCTTTCCTTGTGTCAGATTCAGAGATTGCAACAATGTGGCTGCCCTAAGGAGACACAACCTACAATGGTCGCAACCTCGATGACCATCATGAGATGGCTTCTCTCTTCTTACATAGCAGGGCATGACCTCGACGACCTCCACAATTGTAGCTGATGATTGTGGAGCTCCCGGACTTCCTTCTTCAAATTTTTGCACTCAGCGTGAAGGGTTGAGGAGTCATGCTGGTAAGATCGTGCGAGCTTATTTTGAAAAGTCAAATCGGCTCGGAGGCGATCACACTCCAGGTTGAGCTCGTAGTTTTTATGCAGAATATTGATATTATGGTTATTGATTTCATCTACTTTGGCCGAGATTCTCGCCCTGACTTTCTGCATGGCAAATTGATCATCAATAAGAGAGCATGGAGTACATGCAGAGAAGAATATGAAATGCCAATACTTGGATAGTGCCTACCTCTCTTTTTTGCTGGAGAGCGGGCATGATGTCATCATACGCACCAGAGGTATCCGTCATGCAGTCGACCCGTGGGATTGAAAATTTGACGCTCGAGTCGCCTGCGCTAGAAGATGTACAAATATGGTTCAACAGTAGGAGTAGACAACCTAGGAATCAACAGAAGTGCAAACCTACTTGGACTCTTGGTCCCCATGATAGCCGCTCTTCGGATACATGCGCAAAGACGAGCCCTCGCCCCATGGTTGGTCCCCTTTCTCGGTCCGAGCCTGCAGGTCCCCTTGCTGGCTAGGTTTCTCCGTGGCTTTAGCCACCACCATCTTGTTGTTCTTTCAATGAGACAGGTTATTTTGAGACATCGTTGGATAGAGAAGAAAAGAATCAAGGGAGGAGCAGTGAAAGAAAATGGTTTCTGCGAAGGCAGAGGGAGGTAGTACTAGTAGGGAGAGAGTGAATAGTGGAAGCAAGATGTCAAGGTCTAGGTCTTGTCGCCTCCCTTTGATCAACCTCGTTGGTCCATCCAACACCAGCGCGCAAGAGCAGATACCTTCTTTGTTTAGGCCATCATACTAGCGATCGAGCTACTAGTCAGCGCAATCGCTATCCGTGAAGGAGTCCGTGATGAAGCCAGTAGTCGCGCCAATAGCGCTCCCTAAAAATCTTATCGCCCTTCTCCCGTATAGGACTCAAAGCAATGGGGTCTCGGAGGCCTACTCTCCCGGCTCGCGGTGCACGCCGCAAGACGGGATGGGGAAGATCAAGGTAGCGTAGTGCTCTGGAACTAGAGGTGCAAAGGGATGTGCGTTGGTGTGTCTGAGGAGAGGAGCAACCTCTCAGACATGGGTAGGCAGGCAAATAGTTAGCGTTGGGAGAGGAAACAAATAGGCATCAACCAAAGCCGAGCAGCCTCCACTAAAATCGAATTAAAACTCGACTGAGTTCATATTAAACACCCACTCACGCAGACTGTTCAGATTATTATCCATTCATGCGTGGAAAAAAGAAATAGAAGCTCTCGCCTCGAGGCATTCTCGCAACCCGCTGCGCGCACGTGTTGTGACATGATGAGGCGATGTGTGGTGAGGCTGGTGGCAGAGGAGGAGGAGCGCATGTATGTCTCTCTCCTTCTCATCCTTTTACCAAGTGGTGGAAGAGCCCCCTTATAAGGTGGTAAAACCTTCCTTCAACTAGCAACGTCGGACTAAACATTTGTCCCACCACTTTCCATGTATGAATGGGTCACATGGGCCTCTAGGATTTCAGGAATTATTAAAATGGAAATATGGGCTGGGCCATTTAGGCAAAAATTCCAACAATCCCCCACCAGATCCCAGAGGCACATGAAGTTTGCCTTTGGTTTCAAAATATTGTTTATATACTGATACTGAAGTGGAGACTGTTAAGTTGAACTTCCACCTAGAGATTTATATTATACTAGGCTGCAACTTGCACAGTGGACTATGCCTTGAAATGCAAGTTTGCTGCAAACCTAGCTTCACATAAAGTCTTGATCGATACTAGGCTATCGTGGGACTTCCCCGTGGGTGGAGCTTATGTGTCATAGTCCATGGCCTTTCATGAGTTTACTAAAGAGCTCCCTACTCTCATAGACTGCGACATTTTAATAGTTAGACTCATATAGGTGTATTCTTCAAAATATGTTCTGCTTGACAACATCTCTGCTTAAGATAAGCCACTTAGAACACATTAAGATAATAATCAACATGTCGTGTGATGACCCACCAAGTATAGAGGATCACAATAGTCTTCGATAGGAAGTAAAACCCAATTTATTGATTCGACACAAGGGGAGCCAAAGAATATTTATAAGCCTTAACAACTAAGTTGTCAATTCAGCTGCACCTGGAAACAATCTTGCTCGCAACAGTTTATCAGTAGCAACAATTTTGTAGTAGCAATAACAAAGTAATAGCAGTATTAAAATAAAGACAGTAGTAACAATTATAGTAAACAGTAAGATTAAAGCGCGGTAGGCATAAAGATGGATGGACGGGCGTTGCATGGACAAGACAATTCATGTAATAATCAAGACATAGGGCATTTGCAAATAAATAAGATAAAGTATCCTAGTACTAAATAATCATACGCATGTGTTCCATATATAGTCATACGTGCTCGCAATGAGAACTTGCACAACATATTTTGTCCCGCCAGCCCGTTGCAGCGGGGCCTTAAGGGAATCTACTAGAAATTAAGGTGCTCCTTTTAATAGAGCACCAGAGTAAAGCATTAACACTCCGTGAACACACGTGATCCTCATATCATAGCCATCCCCTCCAGTTATCCTGATTTCTGTCACTTCGTGGCCTCGGGTTCCAGACAATAATATGTGTATACAACTTGCAGGTAAGATCATAAACAATAATATCCTCATGAATCAATAACATGTTCAGATCTAAAATCATGGCACTCAGGCCCTAGTGACAAGCATTAAGCATAACAAGTTGCAACAATGTCAAAAAGCACTAACAATAGATACTAGGCACCATGCCCTAACAATCTAATGCAATTACATGAACAATCTCATCCAATCCCTACCATTCCCATAGTCTACTGCGGGGGATTACTCACTCATGGATGGGAGAATCATGGATGGTTGATGGAGAAGCGTTGTTGATGATGATGGTGATGATATCCTCCAAAACCCTATCCCGGCAGGGTGCCAGAACGGAGTTTCTGGTTCCGAATCGCGGTTTTTGGTGGTGGCAGCGCAGCGAGACTCTATCTGGAAAAACGTCGAACCCCCCTGTTTTTAGGTCAGAGGGCTTATACAGGTGAAAGGAGAGGTCGAGGCAGAGTCCGAGGCGGCCACACCACCCCCTGGCGCGGCCTGGCCTAGCCCGCGTGGCTAGGTGGTGTGGGCCCCTCGTGGCCCCACTCTGTCTCGTCTTCTGGCTTTGTGAGTCTTCTCGTAAAATAGGAGTTTTGCGATATTTTTCGAGATTTTTCCTGAAAGTTGATTTCCTACACAAAGCGAGACACCAAAGCAATTCTGCTGAAAACAGCATTAGTCCGCATTAGTTGTATCCAAATCACACAAATTAGAGAAGAAACAATAGCAAAAGTGTTCGGGAAAGTAGATACGTTTTGGACATATCAACTCCCCCCAAGCTTAGTGAAGGGAATATGTCCTGAGAGGCAACAATAAAGTTGTTATTATACATATTCCAAGTATATGATATATGTTTATTTTGCATGCTATAATTTTATTAATTTGGAAACATTAATACATGTGTGTTTAATAAACAAAAGAAAAGTTCCTAGTTATGCCTCTCTTATAAACTAGCTCGTTGATTAACAAGATGATCAAGGTTTCCTGATCATGGACATTGGATGTTGTTAATAACGAGGTCACGACATTAGTGGAATGATGTGATGAACATTCATCTGAAGTATAACACTATGATCAAAGTCATTGTGTTTATATTGCTATAACATCTAACAAAGTAATCCTAGTCCTTAGACCATGAGATCATGTTAATCACTAACACCGGAAGAGTATCTTGATAACATCAAACGTCACACAGTGAAATGGCGATTATAAAGGTGGGTTCGGTGCTACGAAAGTGTTATGTAGAGGCTCATGGATCAAGAGTGGGATTTGTCCATCCCGATGACGGATAGATATTCTCTAGGCCCTCTCAGTGATATCACATTGGTTATCTTGCAAGCAAGTGATGAGATCACTAGAATGTTATATCACGGGAACAAGAAAAGAGTACATGTCAGTAACGAGATCAAACTAGGTATGGAGATACCAATGATCGAATCTTGGAGATGTAATATATCGCGAGACAAAAGGATTTAGTTACTAACGTTAAAGGTTCTCATGATCACAGAAGTCGTCGTAGAATGTGTAGGAGTCAATATGGATCTTTAGGTCTCGCTTCTGATTATTGATCTGAGAGGGGTCTCGATCATGTCTGCATTATTCACGAACCATAGGGTGACACACTTAAGGGACACCAACACCATTTGGAGCAAATATGTTTCAGACGAATGAATTGCAAATCGCTGGAATTATTTCAATAGACACCAAAACTGTTTTGGGTGAAATTGCTGAAATTGGTTCTACATGTAATATTGAAATGTTGCAGGGGGTTTTATGTGAATGTTTGTTAATTAAAGTAATTAACAAAATTCTGAATAAAATTTAATAAAAGAGCTTTATTAAATGAGAGAGCATTAAATTTGGAGAAATTTAATGCATTTAAAGTGGAGACTTTAAAAGAGAATGTGAAGGGGCATTTTAATGTGGAGGGGGTTACCACCACATGAATGAGGGAGGTGAGGGGTCACCCCCCATGGGGATCCAGTCATGGGGAGGGGTACGCCCTCCTCCTATAAAAGGCCACCCCTCTGACCCTTCTTCCTTATACCTCCTCGTGAAGGATCTCTCTCCCCCTCTAGTATTATTCCCCCATGGTCTCATATTAGCGAGATACATGTTCCCGGTGGCATTTCGTCTGGAAGGAGTTGCTGCTTCTGCTGCATCGCTGGAGCGAGGAGGCGTAGGTTGTTCGGTGGCCGGAACGTGTGTGCGAGTGCGGATGCGCTGCTGGTTTGCGGCGCTAGGACTTCCACATGATCTTGAGATCGGCAAGCGAATGACTACATCATCCACGAGTTCCTACTCGTTAACAAAACTTTGTTGTCTTCGAGGGTAAGTTCTCCATGGATGTATATCCACCTATTGCTTGTATCTAGTAGATAGATCCTAGCGTATAGTTCTCATCGTAGGAAATTTTTTGCTTTCTATGTTGCGAACCCATCAGTGGTATCAGAGGCTGATCTACGCATAGGTGCTTTGCACGGGTAGAACACATAAGAGTATGTGGGCAGTGATGATCATGTTATTGCTTCTTATATGTACTTTGGATATTGGTGGCATAGTGGGATGAAGCGGCCCGGCCCAACCTTACATGTCATCGCACATGAGACTGGTTCCACGACTGACATGTAACTAGTTTTGCATAAGTGGCTGGCGGGTGTCTGTCTCTCCTACTATAGTCAATATCTGATTTACAACGAGTTGCTAATAATTTGGTTATCATCGTTGCGGTTCCATGTTCGTAGGTAAGAATGATTCTATCTTCGAAAGCCCTAACCACGTAAAACTTGCAATTGATAAATTAGAGGCGTCTAGTTTAGATCATTGCTGGGCTTGTGTCATGATATGGTAATGTTGTAAGTTGATGTATAGTTGATACTCTTACAACACACCTAACGTGTAAGTTCCATAGACCTTGGCCTTACACACAAAGGAATGATAAAGATCATACCACGATGCATATGATAGTGATCAAATGCAAGAACCATATCATTTCACTTTACACATATGATGTTTGCATCTTATATTGCTTGTTTGGCATTTTAGTAGCATTATAAGATGATCCCGCATTTAAATATCAAGATAAAAATGTGTTCTTCCTTAAGTATGCACCGTTCTATGGATCGTGTTTCGAGACATCACGTGATGATCGGTGTACTCGACTCTGCACTTTCATACAACGGGTGTAAGACAGTTTTATACACGCGAGTACTAAGGTTCTTACTTGGCGAGCCTAGCATATATACATGGCCTCGGAACACGGACCAAAAGGTTAAGCATGAGTCATATAGTTGATATGATGCCCATATAGATGCTCGCCTTTGAAGCTACACTGACTCACATGATGATCGGACTTGGTGTAGTGAATTTGGTTCATGTAATCACCAAAAAGACACGAGGGATGTTGTTTTTGAGTGAGAGTTTAGTTGAACTCAATCTATCATAAACTTAGTCTAAATAAACTTTACAAATTCTATTGTGGATGGCACCACCTGCTTTTAATTTCAATATGTTCATGGAGAAAGAGAAACTGGCTGCGAATGGTAGCAACTTCACCAACTGGGCCATGAATTTGAGGATTATCCTCTCTGCTGCACAAAAGCAATATGTGCTAGAAGCGCCGCTAGGCCCCCCACCGGCTCCTAATGCCCCTGACGAGGAAAAGAATATCTATGTGACTCGTCAGGAGGACCACAACTTAGTTCATTGCGGCATACTGTATTGGCTAGAGCTAGAACTTCAAAAGCGGTTTGAAAATGGCAATGCCTTTGATACCATGGGTGAATTGAAAATGATTTTTGATACCCATGCTGCCGTAGAGAGTTATAATGCTTCAGAAAAGTTTTTTAGCTGCATTATGGAAGAGAACATCTCCGTAAGTGAGCACGTACTCAAAATGTCTGGGTACGCCGATAAGCTTGTGTCCTTGGGAATAACGATTCCCACTAACTTAGGCATACATCGTGTTCTCCAATCTCTGCCACCTAGCTACAAGAGCTTCATGATGAACTATAACATGCAGGGCATGAAGAAGACTCTCCCCGAGCTTCTGTCAATGCTTAAGACTATAGAAGTGGAGATTAGGAAAGAACATCAAGTGTTGATGGTCAATAGGACCACTGGTTTCAAGAAATACAAGAAGGGTAAATAGAGGGGAAAGAAGGGCGGCAAATCTGTTGCTGCGCCTAAAAAGAAATCCTGGGCTGGCCCTAAGTCTGATACCGAATGCTACTATTGTAAGGGGACTGGCCATTGGAAGCGCAACTGCCCCAAATTTTTGGCGGACAAGAAGGCCGGCAAGGCAAACAAAGTTATATGTGATATACATGTTATTGATGTGTACTTGACTAGTACTTGTAGTAGCACCTAGATATTTGATACCGGATCGGTTGCTAATATATGTAACTCGATATAGGGGCTGCGGAACAAGCGACAGCTAGCAAGGGATGAGGTCACGATGCGTTGTCGGTAATGGATCAAGAGTTGATGTGATCGCCGTCGGAACGCTGCCTCTCCATATGCCATCGGGATTAGTGATAAACTTAAATAATTGTTATTTGGTGTATGCTCTGAGCATGAACATTGTATCCCGATCATGTTTATTGCAAAGCGGTTATTTGTTTAAATCAGAAAACAATGTTGTTTGATTTATATGGATAATATCTTTTATGGTCATGCATCCGTGATGAATGGTTTATTTCTGTTGAATCTTGATAGTACTCATAGGCATATCCATAATGTTGATGCTAAAAGGATTTAACTTAATGATGATTTATCTGCATATATGTGGCACTGCCGTCTAGGTCATATTGGCGTTAAACGCCTGAAGAAACTCCATTCCGATGGACTTTTAGAATCACTTGATTTTGAATCATTTGATACATGTGAGCCATGCCTTATGGGCAAGATGACTAGAACGCCATTTTCCGTTTCAATGGAACGGGCGACAGATTTATTGGAAATCATACATACTGATGTATGCGGTCCAATGAGTGTGTCGGCGCAAGGTGGATATCGTTATTTTGTTACTTTCACGGATGATTTGAGTAGATACGGGTATATCTATTTGTTGAAACATAAGTCTGAAACCTTTGAAAAGTTCAAGGAATTTCAGAATGAAGTGGAAAATCATCGTAATATAAAGATCAAATTTCTGCGGTCTGACCGTGGAGGAGAGTATCTTAGTTACGAGTTTAGCGCACACATGAGAGATTATGGAATAGTTTCACAACTCACGCCTGCCAGAACACCACAACTTAATGGTGTGTCGGAACATCGTAATCATACTCTATTAGATATGGTTCGATCTATGATGTCTCTGACTGACTTGCCACTGTCATTTTGGGGTTATGCACTGGAAACCACTACATTCACTTTAAACCGGGCACCATCTAAATCCGTTGAAACAACACCGTATGAATTATGGTTTGGAAACAAACCTAAGCTGTCATTTCTTAAAGTTTGGGGATGCGATGTTTATGTGAAGAAACTTCAACCTGATAAACTCGAACCCAAAGAGGAAAAATGCGTCTTCATAGGATACCCTAAAGAAACAATTGGGTATTCCTTCTATCACAGATCTGAGGGCAAGGTTTTCATTGCCAAGAATGGATCCTTTCTAGAGAAAGAGTTTCTCGCGAAAGGTGTGAGTAGTCGAAAGGTAGAACTCGAAGAGGTTATTGAACCTTCTCTTCATGAAATGGCAAGTGGCGCAGCACCGGAAGCCGTTCCGGAGTTGACTTCACCAAATGAAGAAGGAAATAATGATAATGATCATGAAACTCCGAAAGAGGACACTACCAAACCTCGCAGGTCAAGCAGGACACGTGCAGCTCCTAAACCGTACGGGAATCCTGTTGTGAATTTCAGGTTGATGAAATAGATGACCCTGCGACATATGAAGAAGCGATGATGAGCACGGATTCCAACAAATAGCTAGAATCCATGAAATCCGAGATGGAATCCATGTACGAAAACCAGGTTTGGACCTTGGTGGACTTACCTCACGACCGAAAGGACGTTGAGAATAAATGGATTTTCAAAAGAAAAACTGATGTTGATGGTAATGTAACCATCTATAAATCTCGACTTGTCGCAAAAGGGTTTCGACAAATTCAAGGAGTTGACTACGATGAGACATTCTCTCCTGTAGCGATGCTAAAATCAGTTAGGATTATGTTAGCAATTGATGCATATTTCGATTATGAAATATGGTAGATGGATGTCAAAACTGTGTTCCTCAATGGTAATATTGAAGAAGAGTTGTATATGATACAACCAAAGGGTTTTGTCGATCCTAAGGATGCTAACAAGGTGTGCAAGCTTCAGCGATCCATGTATGGACTGAAGCAAGCATCACGGAGTTGGAATCTCCACTTTGATGAGGTGATCAAAGAGTTTGGATTTGTCCAAACTTATGGAGAGGCTTGTATTTACAAGAAAGTGAGTGGGAGCAATGTGGCATTTCTGATATTATATGTGGATGACATATTATTGATTAGAAATGATATAGATCTTTTAAATAGTGTTAAAAGTTATCTAAACAGCAAATTTTCTATGAAGGACCTTGGTGAAGTGTCATATATATTAGGCATAAATATCTATAGAGATAGACCGAGATGCCTAATAGGGCTATCGCAGAGTACATACCTTGATAAGATTTTAAAGAAGTTTAAAATGGATGAAAGTAAGAAGGGGTTCTTACCTATGTTGCAAGGCAATACATTGAGTAAGACTCAAAGTCCGGCTACGGCGGAAGAAAGAGAGATAATGGATAAGATCCCATATGCTTCAGCCATAGGCTCTATAATATACGCCATGCTATGTACAAGACCGGATGTGGAACATGCTATTAGTTTGACTAGTAGGTACCAATCCGATCTAGGTTTGGAACACTGGATAGCGGTCAAGAATATCCTTAAGTACTTGAGAAGAACTAAGGAAATGTTTCTTGTATACGGAGGTGAAGAAGAGCTGGTCGCTAATTGTTATGTCGACGCTAGCTTTGACACTAATCTAGATGACTCTAAGTCTCAATCCGGATACGTATTTTGCATGAACGGAGCAGTAGTTAGTTGGAGGATCTCCAAACAACCCGTGGTAACAAGGTCAACAACGGAGGCGGAATATATTGCTGCTTCCGAAGCCGCACAGGAAGCAGTTTGGATGAAGGAGTTCATTATCGAACTGGGTGTGGTTCCTAGTGTGTTGGATCCAATGGTGATCTATTGTGACAATAATGGAGCCATAGCCAACGCAAGGAACCAAGGTCTCACAAGAATTCCAAGCATATTAAGTGTCGGTTTCACTCCATCTGTGAGCATGTCAAGGATGGAGATATAAAGATTTATAAAGTACATACGGATCTCAATGTAGCAGATCCATTGACTAAAATTCTCCCTAGAGCAAAACATGATCAACACCAGAACTCCATGGGTGTTAGATTTATCACCATGTAACTAGATCATTGTCTCTAGTGCAAGTGGGAGACTAAAGGGAATATGCCCTGAGAGGCAATAATAAAGTTGTTATTATAAATATTCCAAGTATATGATAGATGTTTATTTTGCATGCTATAATTGTATTAATTTGGAAACGTTAATACATGTGTGTTTAATAAACAAAAGGAAAGTTCCTAGTTATGCCTCTCTTATAAACTAGCTCGTTGATTAACAAGATGATCAAGGTTTCCTGATCATGGACATTGGATGTTGTTAATAACGAGGTCACAACATTGGTGGAATGATATGATGAACATTTCATCTGAAGTATAGCACTACAATAAAAGTCATTGTGTTTATATTGCTATAAAATCTAACAAAGTAATCCTAGTCCTTAGACCATGAGATCATGTTAATCACTAACACTCGAAGAGTATCTTGATAACATCAAACGTCACACCGTGAAAGGGTGATTATAAAGGTGGGTTTGGTGCTACGAAAGTGTTATGTAGAGGCTCATGGATCAAGAGTGGGATTTGTCCATCTCGATGACGGAGAGATATTCTCTGGGCCCTCTCAGTGATATCACATTGGTTATCTTGCAAGCAAGTGATGAGATCACTAGAATGTTATATCACGGGAACAAGAAAAGAGTACATGTCGGTAACGAGATCAAACTAGGTATGGAGATACCGATGATCGAATCTCGGACATGTAATATATCACGAGACAAAAGGATTTAGTTACTAATGTTAAAGATTCTCATGATCACAGAAGTCATCGTAGAATGTGTAGGAGTCAGTATGGATCTCCAGGTCCCGCTTTTGATTATTGATCTGAGAGGGGTCTCGATCATGTCTGTATTATTCATGAACCGTAGGGTGACACACTTAAGGTACACCAATACCATTTGGAGTAAATATGTTTGAGACAAAGGAATTGCAAAGCACTGGAATTATTACAATAGACACCAAAACTGTTTCGGGTGAAATTGCTGAAATTGGTTCTAGATGTAATATTGAAATGTTGCAGGGGGTTTTATGTGAATGTTTGTTAATTAAAGTAATTAACAAAATTCTGAATAAAATTTAATAAAAGAGTTTTATTAAATGAGAGATCATTAAATTTGGAGAAATTTAATGCATTTAAAGTGGAGACTTTAAAAGAGAACATGAAGGGGCATTTTAATGTGGAGGGGGTTACCACTACATGAATGGGGGAGGTGAGGAGTCACCCCCCATGGGGCGCCAGCCATGGGGAGGGGTACCCCCTCCTCCTATAAAAGTCCACCCCTCTCACCCTTCTTCCTTACACCTCCTCATGAAGGATCTCTCTCCCCCTCTAGTATTATTCCCTCATGGTCTCGTATTAGCGAGATACATGTTTCCGGTGGCATTTCGTATGGAAGGAGTTGCTGCTTCCGCTGCATCGCTGCAGCAAGGAGGCGGAGGTTGTTCGGTGGCCTGAACGTGTGTGCGAGTGCGGATGCGCTGTTGGTTTGCGGCGCTAGGACTTCCACACGATCTTGAGATCGGCAAGCGAATGACTACATCATCCACGAGTTCCTACTTGTTAACAAAACTTTGTTTTCTTCGAGGGTAAGTTCTCCATGGATGTATATCCACCTGTTTCTTGTATCCAGTAGATAAATCCTGGCATATAGTTCTCATCGTAGGAATTTTTTTGTTTTCTATGTTGCGAACCCATCACTTAGCTTATTGCTTGTCCTCAAGCAATTCAGCTAAAACTGAGTGCGATAAAAGAAACTTTCATGAAAACACTTGCTTCATAAGATGTATATATTCTCAGCATATGATCGAATACTTAGGCAATTCATAATAAAGAGTATGCAAATAAGTTCACCCATTAGTCACGCAAGCTATGAAGAGATTCCAACTCAATAATAATAAGCAACATGACACATAATCATATGCAGGATTGTAATGCTCATAAGAAGATATGATAAAGTGGTATCTCGCTTGCCTTTCTTTTTGGAGCAAAAACATAAATGCCAAGGTATCTCTGAAGTTTAAGTGAAGACTAGAAGTAAAAATATCAAAGATACAAGCGTCAAAGTTATGTCACAATTAACCGTGTTTTGGGACAAGCACATTACACTAAGAATGACAACTATGGTCTCGGGAAGGTGCTCAAAGAATAAATGGTGACTCAACATAAAAGTGAAAGAAAAGATTTTAAAAGTTTGAAAGGCTTCCAAATGTTGAAAGTATGGTACTCATTAGCTTTGAGCTCTCATTGCCCCTATCATAAGCATCTTGAGGTGATTAAGGTTAAAGTGACACAAATATGAGGATATGCTTGACAAGTTATAAGTTGAAAATCTCATGCCCCTTGCTTACGAGTACCGAACCTCATGCTACTCAACTTTAGTCACAAGTAAGTTCTTGTCATTGTAGGTACATGTGTATCATGGAGAACCGCCAACAGGGTACCCCTTTCCCCATGACACAGGAGCTATCCCATATCAAAATGACACGGCAACAGACAATGAGCATCTCAGCAATCTTTTTATTTGCTATTTGCATAGTTTTTTATTGAGGATGCTTCATAGAATGCTCACTATGGTTATGCTGCAAGTTTCCACCATGATTAGGCATGGCTTAGGCTAGCCGCCCAGGTGTTTCTCTAACACATATACAAACTCTACATGTACATATACTCATCATTTTTGTACATATACTCATCATTGTGGGCATGCTTAGTCTGTACTAGAGTTAGTAGTAACAAAGTGATGTGTTTTCATAGCAGCAAGTTCAAGCCTTTGCGGGGTTAGCACATCATCGTTAGGATCAACAGTAAGTTCCAAGGCAACAACCATGCGTGCAATAATAATGCCCCATAAACGGGTCCTCTAGCAGCTAGGCGGCGAGCAATGAGAGAACCAAGATTATACTTGGTTTCATTATTAAGTGCAGCAGCAAGAAAAGCTAAATGATAATTAGAACTATTACTAGTGTTCTCCCTACCAAGAATTCTAGTGGCAAGATAGTAAGCAAAATATCTAAGAGCTGGGAGTTGGATGTTTTTTATCTTCCCGTGCGGAGCTGTGTGGTCATCATAATTTGTTACACTTCGGTAGAGCTCTAGCAAATCAGTGGGTCTACCCTGGATCTTCTTTACTGTCCTAGTCATGCCAATGCCTATAATGCTGCAAAATCTTTCCAATGACATGGTAATAGGCATATCATAGATTTTGAATGAAACAATTAACCTATAAGGGGTGTTAGTGAAAGTGAAACTTTCAAAAAAAGTTTTGGTGAGCAAGGCATATTGCTCACACTCGTCCTGCATGTAAGTGGTGAGACCAACCCTGTGAACAAGAAGTAAGAAATCATCAAGAATCCCTGTAGCTTGCAAAAAGGCAAAACAAGGAAATGTAGATGGGTGAGAATCTCCCTCATCTCCCTCATTGCCAAAGCGCGGTGCAATAAGATCTTCAGTATATGATGGTCTAAATTGAGAAGCTGATCTCAAAGGCCTTGCCCTCCTGGGTGTGTCCCTCTCAAATACTTCTCCAAAAGTATGGTTGTTCATCTCTCATTTTTCTGAAATTTTAGACAACCATCATAAAAAAAATGACTGCGAAGTGATTACATAATGAGGGGACTACTTATAGGGAATTGCAAGAAGGCTAAACATGCATCAAAACAATTTCTCTAAGCATATAACATGCATGTAAGCTCACATAACATGCCACCTATAGTAGAAAAATACTCAAGATACAATACTCTAATCAGAAATCTACTTGGACAAGCGGAGTAGTCACATACCAGAGAACAAATGCTCCAAATGTCAGCATCAAAGGTGGGCTGAGCAAGGAGATCGAAAATCGTGAGCAAGAATAGCAAGAACACGGGTTTGAAGAAATGAAATGGTGTTTTCTCGGGAGAGAGAAAGGAGTGACGGGTAGGAGAATAAGTGGAGGGCCAGGGGTGGCCCACACCATGGCCAGGCACGCCCCTGGTGTGGCCACGCCACCAGGTGGTGTGCCTGTCTAGTGGGGCCCCTTGGGTCACTCCAGGTACCTCTCTACCCCAAATTTGGCGTAAAAATTTAATATGATTTTTCTGGAATTTTTCGAGAAACTTTATTTTTGAGCAATTTTCAGGTATTGATGAATGATTTTCTGGCAGAAAGACATCTTTGGAATGATGCAAAAACAAAACAAAACTAAAACTTCAGAAGTTCTAAGACATTCTAATATGTAAGCAACTAGCAAATAGAAAAGTAAATAAGGTGAAAGCAAAAATTAAAATGGATAAAGTAAAAGTGAGCAAGAATAATCATGGAGAAAACATTATTTTGTTCATTAAAATCCCTTTGTTAACAAGGTTGATCATGTCTTGTTCCAAAACAATTTTATATGAAACAAAACTTTGCATTCCAGTAAATGATTATGTTACCTCGACCCTGATAGCAATAGTCCCAATCATAATAGTTTCATAATTTTCTTGTAGTATGGGACAATATATTTCTCCAACTTGGATGCCCTCAATATTTTCAATTGAATTTAGGCCATAAGTCTTATCAATCTTCTTGGGAAAATAGATAGTGTGCTCCTTGTCATTAACATTAAAAGTTACCTTTCCTTGATTACAATTAATGACAGCTCCTGCAGTATTAAGAAAAGGTCTCCCAAGAATAATAGACATATTATCATCTTCAGGCATTTCAAGCACAACAAAGTCAGTTAATATCAAACAATTACGAGCCACTTGAACAGGAACATCCTCACATATACTAATAGGAATAGTAGTACATTTATCAGCCATTTGCAAAGATATATCAGTTGTATCAATTTTTCTAGTTGAAGTCTCTTGTAGAGAGAAAAAGGCATAACACTAACTCCTGCTCCCAAGTCACACAAAGCAGTTCTAACATAACTATTTTTAATAGAACAAGGAATAGTTAGAATCCCTGGGTCTCCAAGTTTCTTTGGAACCTTTCTATTGAAGGAATAAGTAGCAAGTAAAGTAGAAATTTCCTCATTAGGAATCTTCCTTTTATTAGAGACAATATCCTTCATATACTTTGAATAAGGAGGCAATTTAATAGCATCAATCAAAGGAATTTGCAAAAATAAAGGTTTCATCCACTCACAAAACTTATTATAGTGTTCTTCTTCCTTTGACTTGTGTTTCTTATCAGGAAAAGGCATTGGTTTTTGAACCAAAGGCTCTCTTTCACTACTATGTTTCTTAGCAACAAAATCTTCCTTAGTGTACTTAGTATTCTTAGTGTGCCTTTTAGGTTCTTCTTCAGTTTCTTCTTTATCCGGAGCATCATTATTATCATTACCACTTTTAGTTTCAGCATCAGAGACAGATATACTATTAGGATCTTTAGCAGGTCCAGAAGATTCTACAACTGTTTTATGTTTCTTTTTCTTTCTCTTAGAAGACACTATTTTCAATTTGTTGAGAATCCCGCTCAATTATTTTAGGATGTCCCTTAGGATATAGAGGATCCTGAGTGGAAGCACCACTCCTAGTTCTAATTTCATAAGCATGTTTTTCTTTAGAAGCATTAACTAGCAAATCTTTTTGTACTTTAGTAAGCTGATCAATTTGGGTTTGAACCGTTTAGAAATGTTTAACAAGCATTTTAACATCATTGGATGTTCTTTCCACAATATGTTTCAACTCATTAATAACTCTAGAGTTTTCCATTAAATGATTTTGCACTCTTTTATTAAAATTATCTTTCTTAATGACATAGATATCAAATTCTTCTAAGCATTGATCAGGAGTTTTAGAATAAGGAATATGACCTTCATCAAAATGTTGGAGAGTGTACCTCAATAGTGGATGGTGGGAAATTGGCTTACATAATTCTTCTATAGGAGGTAAGTTCTTCACATCTTCATATTTAATACCCTTCTCCTTAAGACATTTCTTAGCTTCTTTCATCACTTCATCATGTAGTTCAATCACTCCCCTCTTCTTTGGTGTTGGTGTTGGCTCAGGCGCAGTTGGCTTAGGTGTAGTTGACTCAGGTGAAGTCCAGTCATCATAATTCTTGCTTATTTTAGCCATTAATTCCTCGGCTTCTTTGGGAGTTCTCTTCGTGAAAACACAATAAACACAACTATCCAGGTATATCCTATATTCATCAGTTAGTCCATTATAATATATATCAAGAAGCTCATTTTTAGGTATTGGACATCCAGGCTATGCGTGAATTAAAGCACAAAACCTTGCCCATGATTCAGGCAATTTCTCTGTTTCTCCCTGTTTAAAATCAAAAAGTTCCCGCAAAATGGCATGTCGAGCACTAGGAGGGAAATATTTCTGAAAGAAAATATGAATCAATCAGTTAGGGCTATCAGTAGACCCAGGAGGTAAAGTATTAAACCAAGCTTTAGCTTCTCCTTTGAGTGAAAAAGGGAAAATATTAGCAACAACGTAGGTGCACATCTTAATATCATCAGAAAATAAGCCACTCATTGTAGAAAGCTCAGTCATATGTGCTATAGCACTTTCATTTTCAGTCCCACAAAAAGGTTCTTTCTCAACAATGGTTATGTAAGATAAATCAAGAGAGAAATCATAATCCTTATCTTTAATGTTTATGGGAGATGTAGCAAACTTAACATTAGGAGATAATATAGGTCTAATAGTACGTCTCTCAAGAAGACTCTTAATAGCACTTGCATCATGAGTGTTTTGACATTATTCAATAAATTCATCAGTCATTTCAATATAACCGTCATCAAGATCATAGCTCTCTCTAGACTCAGGTGAATTAACAGGTGTAGTAGTATCTTCATTAGGAGTTTCAGTGTTTCCAACTCTAGTTCTAGCAATTGTAGCATCTATGAAAGGACCTAATGAACCACTCTTATCAAGCACAGTAGAAGTAGCATCATAAGTATCAGAAGCAATTTCAGATTCAGCAGAAGTAGCAGTATGTGTAGCATGTGTATGTGGTGGTGGTGTAAGGAGCGTACTCATCACAGATGGTGAATCAAGAGCGACAGATGTGTTCAGAACTGTACCTCTCCTTGTAGTGGATGGTAATATAGGAACTTTTCCATCACGAGTTTTACCCATGATGAATGGATAGCAGCAAACAATAATGATTCCAAGTGAAGTTTATAAATAGAGCTATGCTCCCCGGCAACGGCCCCAGAAAATAGTCTTGATGATCCACAAGTATAGGGGATCGCAACAGTCTTCGAGGAAGTAAAACCCAATTTATTGATTCAACATAAGGGGAGCCAAAGAATATTTATAAGCCTTAACAACTGAGTTGTCAATTCAGCTGCACCTAGAAACAATCTTGCTCGTAGTAGTTTATCAGTAGCAACAGTTTTGTAGTAGTAATAGTAGTAGTAAAATAAAGAAAGTAGTAACAATTGCAGTAAATAGTAGGATTAAAGCGTGGTAGGCATAGGGATGGATGGACGGACGTTGCATGGACAAGACAATTCATGTAATAATCAAGACATAGGACATTCGTAGATAAATAATATAAAGTATCCTAGTACTAAATAATCATAGGCATGCGTTCCATATATAGTCATACGTGCTCGCAATGAGAACTTGCACAACATCTTTTGTCCTGCCAGCCAGTTGCAGCGGGGCCTCAAGGGAATCTACTGGCAATTAAGGTGCTCCTTTTAATAGAGCACCGAAGCAAAGCATTAACACTTCGTGAACATATGTGATCCTCATATCATAGCCAACCCGTCCAGTTATCTCGATTTCTATCACTTTGGGGCCTCGGGTTCCGTACAACAATATGTGTATACAACTTGCAGGTAAGATCATAAACAATAATATCCTCATGAATCAATAGCATGTTCAGATCTAAAATCATGGCACTCGGGCCCTAGTGACAAGCATTAAGCATAACAAGTTGCAACAATGTCAGAAAGCACTAACAATAGATACTAGGCACCATGCCCTAACAATCTGATGCAATTACATGAACGATCTCATCCAATCCCTACCATCCCCATAGCCTATTGCGGGGAATTACTCACTCATGGATGGGGGAATCATGGATGGTTGATGGAGAAGCATTGGTGATGATGATGATGGTGATGATCTCCTCCAAAACCCCGTCCCAGCAGGGTGCCAAAATGGAGTTTTTGGTTCCGAATCGCGGTTTTTGGTGGTGGCGGCGCAGCGAAACTCTATCTGGAAAAACGTCGAACCCCCTTCTTTTTTTTGGCCAGAGGGCTTATATAGGCGAAAGGAGAGGTCGAGGCGGAGTCCGAGGCGGCCACACCACCCCCTAGCGCGGCCTGGCCTGGCCCACGCGGCCAGGTGGTGTGGGCCCCTTGAGGCCCCACTCTATCTCGTCTTCTGGTAAAACAGGAGTTTTGCGATATTTTCCAGGATTTTTCCTGAAAGTTGATTTCCTGCACAAAAACGAGACACCAAAGCAATTCTGCTGAAAACAACGTTAGTCCGCATTAGTTGTATCCAAATCACACAAATTAGAGAAGAAACAATAGCAAACATGTTTGGGAAAGTAGATACGTTTTGGACGTATCATCGTGCAGAATAGGAAAGTATTGCATCTTCATGGAGTGGTGTTTATTAAAGTATTGATACTTTCCTCTCAGTTAACCAACAGCTTGTCTCCCAAGTCTAATTCACGGGATCTTCAATCACGTAGAGTGGTTTACCACTGTAGAAAACTCATATTGTGGGTCTCATACCCATCTCCTTTGATGCATTTTCGATCACATTGCATGCTAGACCCTTTGTGAAGGGATCTTCTAAGTTTTTAGATGTTTGGATATAATCCAATGCAATAACTCTAGAGTTTCTCATTTTCCTGACAGATTTTAGTGTCCTCTTTAGATGTCTTAATGACATCATATTATCCTTAGAACTATTTACTTTGAAAATCACAGTTTGATTATCATAGTTCATAAGGATTGCCCGTATTGGTTTTTCAACCATAGGTAAGTTCATGAAGAGTTCATGAAGCCACTATGCTTCAATGGTGGCTATGTCTAATGCTGCGAGTTCTACTTCCATAGTTGACCTTGTTAAGATGGTTTGCTTGCAAGACTTCCAAGAAACAACACCACCACCAAGTGTGAATACATATCCACTCGTGGCCTTTATCTCGTCAGCATCAGATATCCAGTTTGAATCACTATAACCCTCTAGTACCTTCAGATACCCGGTATAGTGAATGCCATAGCTTGTAGTGCCTTTTAGATAGCGATAACTCTCTTAAGAGCATTCGAGTGATCATCTCCTGGATTTGAAACAAATCGACTGAGTTTGCTTACAGCAAAAGCGATGTCAGGCCTTATGGCACTAGATAAATACATAAGCGAGCCAATAATTTTAGAGTATCTTAGTTGGTCTCTAGGATTTCCTCGATTCTTTCGAAGCAACACACTAGGATCATATGGTTTAGGAGAAGACTTGCAATCTCTATACCCGAAATGACTCACCTTTTCCACATAGTGAGACTAAATTAACATAATCCCACCACCATCATCTCTCAATAGATTGATATTCATGATAACATCAGCTACTCTCAAATCCTTCACCTCAAAAGAACAAGATAAGAAGTCCTTGACCTCCTTAATTGCATTAAGTTTGGTTCCGAAAATCAGTATGTCATCAATATATAAACAGAGGATGACTCTGTCACCCCCACCATGGCGATGGTACACACACTTGTCAGCTTCATTCACAACAAAGCATGTAGCAGTTAAAGTTCTTTCAAACTTCTCATGCCACTACTTAGGGGCTTGTTTTAGACCATATAAATACTTCAAAAACTTGCACACTTTTCCTTCTTGACCACTTACCACAAAGCCATCTGGCTGATCCATTAAATTTCCTCATCCAACTCTCCATTTAGGAAAGTTGTCTTAACATCCATTTGATGAATGAGAAGACCATGCGAGGTAGCCAATGAAAGTAGTACTCGAATAGTGGTCAATCTGGCAATAGGTGAGTAAGTGTCAAAGAAGTCTTCACCTTCTTTTTGAGTGTAGCCCTTAGCCACAAGCCGTGCCTTGTACTTCATAGTACCATCAGGCCTAAGATTTTTATTAAACACCCACTTGCATCCTACAGGTTTGCACCCATAAGGGCGACTAGTGATCTCCCATGTTCCATTAGCTAAGATGGAATCCATCTCACTACGGACGGCTTCCTTCCAGTAGTCAGCATCAGGAGATGCATAGACTTCTGAAATGGAAGTGGGAGTGTCATCCATAAGGCACACAATGAAATAATCACCAAAAGTCTTTGCAATCCTCTGTCTCTTGCTCCTTTTATGAATTTCATTATCATCCTCCTTAGAACTTTCAGAGTGTTCAGTTAGAATGGTAGGTTCAGAAATTGTAGCAAATTCCCGATTAGATGAACTAGGTATCTCCGGATGGGTATATCCTTCATAGGAAAGATATCCTCAAAGAAAGTCGCATCAGTCGTCTCCATAATTGTACCAGCATGTATGTCAGGTACTTCAGATTTTACTATCAAGAATCTATAATCAATGCTATGAAAAGCATAGCCTAGAAGAACACAATCAATGGTTTTTGGTCCAAGCTTGCGCTTCTTGGGGATTGGTACATTAACCTTTGCCAAACAACCCCAAGTTTGTAAGTAAGAGAGTTTTAACCTTTTCTTTTCCCATTCTTCGAATGGGGTAATTTCTTTATTCTTTGTGGGAACACGGTTTAGGACATGACACGCAGTCATTAGTGCCTCCCCCACCATTCCTTGGAGAGACCCGATGTGTCTAACATGGCGTTAACCAAATCTGTTAGAGTATGGTTCTTTCTTTCGGCTACCCCATTTGACTGAGGTGAGTAGGGAGGCGTCCTCTCATGAATTATCCCGTGTCCCGCACAAAAGGAATCAAACTCATTGGAAAAATACTGTCCACCACGATCAGCCCTAAGTCTCTTAATCTTTTGATCAAGTTGGTTTTCTGCTTCAGCTTTATAGATTTTGAAGAAACTCAAAGCCTCGACTTTTGATTTTAGAAGATACGCATGATAGTATCTCGTAGTCATCGATCAACGTCAAGAAATATTTCTTTTCACCTTTTGTCAACACACCATTCATCTCACAAAGATCAGAATGTATGAGTTCTAGTGGTGTTAAATTTCTATTATCCACAATCGTATGTGACTTGCGAGGTTGCTTTAGTTGCACGCAAACATGGCACTTAGCTCCCTTGACAGTGGTGAAATCAGGGATTAAATTCATTTTGGCCAGTTGCCTCATACAACCAAAATTAATATGACAAAGACGAGAATGCCAGACATTTGATTCAAAATTCGTTTAAATATGATTAACGATATTATTATAAATGTTTGATAAGGATAAGAGGAACAAGCCTCCACACTCATAACCTTTTCCAACAAACGTTCCATACTTATAAATTACAAATTTATTGGAATCGAATACGATCTTGTAGTCGTATCGACATAGAAGCGATCCACTAACAAGATTTTTATTTATTGAGGGAACATGATGCACGTTCTTCAGGCGCACGGTCTTTCCCGAAGTGAACTTCATATGGAACGTACCAACACCATGAACATAAGCATGTGAGCCATTCCCCATCATCACGGATTGAGTCCCACTAACCTGATATGAAGAAAACATGGAAATATCAGAACAGACATGTGCATTAGTGCCCGTGTCAATCCACCAATCAGGAGAATGACATAATAAAATAATAGTAGGTAATATACCATACCCAACATATTTCATCTAAACGTCACCCATGAAAATATTAGCAATATTGCTACCCTTCCCATGCTAGCGCTGACGCTTGTCAAAGCGGTTGGGGCAAGTAGGAGCCCAATGATCAGGACCACCACACACATGATAAGCACCTTTATTCTTATTAGTCTTCATCTTAAAACTGGTAGATTGTGAGGCCTTGTTCTTCCCATTGAACTTTCCTTTGCCATCAAACTTTCCCTTGTTCTTGAACTTGTGAGGATGGAAGTTCTTTTTCTGTACCAAGTTGGCACTTGAACCTCCCTCAGCACCTCAAGCACGTGTGTCTTTTTCTCTCGCCTTCTCTTCCACATCAAGAGTTCCAATGAGATCCGATACGGAAAACTCTTGCCTCTTGTGTTTCAGGGAAGTAGCAAAGTTCCTCCATGAAGGGGAAGATTGGCAATAATTCCCCCAGCAATGAACTTGTCCGGTAACACAAGGGAAGGGCTCAATCTCCTTGGCCAGTGACTGTATTTCATGAGCCTGCTCAACCATGGAGCGGTCATCAGTCATCTTGTAGTCATAGAACGGCTCCATGACATACAGTACATTGCCAGCATCCGAGACCCCAAACTTGGCATCAAGCGCATCCCACATGTCCTTGCCATTATCAAATGACATATATGGTTCAACAATGTTCTTCCCAAGAATAGAAAGCAAAGCAGCCTTGAAAAGGGTATCAATTTTTGGAAAGCTTGTTCCTGAGTAGGAGTAAGCTCTCCCTCGGGCTTGCAAAGAGTGGAATCATAGCAGTTCATGTTCTGAAACCAGAAAACTACTCACGCGCGCCATCTCTTATAATGCGTAGACTCAAAGACAGGTGTCTTCACAGAAGCGACGGAATCACTTGGAGCAAATTGCCTATAATAAGGTTTTGTATTATTGAGTAAAAGAGCAACTTTCCAAGAGATTTAACCATAATACAAAGTAGATAAAACACGGGAAGAATAATAGAAATTAAACTAATCATATGATTTAGCTGCAAATTAGAAGATACAACAGACTATCTGAGTAAGATAAACAAGATTGAGCAATATGATGTACATCATAGGAGAGGAACCACCTGTGTTGGTGTTGGCACCATCGTCAGCCATGTTGTCGATGAAGAGGTTACTGATGTAGGAGAAGAAGTCCTCATTGGGGAAGACATCGGCGCAGTCGCTATCTGTGAAGGAGTCCATGATGAAGCTAGTAGTCCCGCCAGTATGCTCCCCAAAAACCTTATCTCCCTTCTCCCATACATGACTCGAAGCAGCGGGGTCTCGGAGGGCTACTATCCCGGCTCGCGGTGCACGCTGCAAGAAGGGATGGGGAAGCTCAAGGTAGCACAGTGCTCTAGAACTGGAGGTGCAAAGGGATGTGCATTGGTGTGTCTAAGGAGAGGAGCGGTCCCTCACTCTTATAGGCACGGGTAGGCAGGCGAACAGTCAACGTTGGGCGAGGAAACAAATAGGCATCGACCGAAGCTAAACAACCTCCACTAAACTCGAATTAAAACTCCAATGAGTTCATATCAAACTCCCACTCACGCAGACTGTTCAGATTATTATCCATTCATGTGTGGCAAAAAGAAAGAGAAGCTGTCGGCTCAAGGCATTCCCGCAACCCGCAGCGCGCGCCGTGATGAGGCGAGGCGAGGCGATGCAAGGCGAGGTGGGCGGAGGAGGAGGAGCGCATGTATATGTCTCTGTCCTTCTCATCCTTTTACCAAGTGGTGGAAGAGCTTCCCTATAAGGTGGTAAAACCTTCCTTCAACTAGCACTGTGGGACTAAACATTTGTCCCACTTCTTTCCATGCATGAATAGGCCACATGGGCCTATAGGATTTCAGGAATTATTAAAATGGAAATATGGGCTAGGCCATGTAGGCAAAAATTCCAACAACTATAATGTAAATAAGATCAGGACCATGGCCCTGAAGCCTAATCATCACAAACGGTCACCAAAAGATCGAATAATAAACTGAAAGAGAACTCAGGGCTTCTTTGGATCACAGGATTTCAAAACACGGGAATAGGAAAAATATTTGACATGATCGCAGGTACAAAATAGAGGATAAACAGAGGAAATCTGCAGGCTCAATCCTACACGAATGAGTGTAAGAAAGATGTTAGAGTGGATGTTGAAGTTCCCATGGGATTGGGGTGTAGGGATGCAATCCATACGAATTTTGGAGGTGTGATTCCTTTGATCCAAAGGACTTCCTCATGAGAAAATCCTATGGGTTGAATAACACCAAAATTCCTTTGAAAATCTTTAAATTCAAAGAGATCCTTAATCAAGATGAGCATGCTTGTGACAAACGAACATCTTCCGACAGGAGGTGATGCGGTCGTAGATTTTCATCTTGAACCCATCTGCGGTGACCTTGAACATAAGGCAGTCACCCTCCTTCAACGCATGGAAAGCAGCAAGGGTAGCCCTCTCTTTGTCCAGGACGATCTAGTCTTTTTTATGGTTGGCATGGATAACCCACTCGCAGTCCTCGCACAGTTGGACCACCACTAGTTGTGGGTACGGGCATCCCTTCATGTAAGGCTTGAAGTAATTCGGGATGATAAGCATATACAAGTCGTGTTGGACTAACTGGATGTAGAAGCGCCTAGGACAATGCAGGGTGGCATGGTGTCCAACCAACCTAGGATGTGTTCTCAGTTTGGAAGAACTAGCCACCGACCTGGCAGCACTAGCCCTTGACAAGGCCTCCACTCTCCTGCTCGGTAGTTTTAACTCCCTTGGTATAATGGAGAGAGTATCTTCATAGCCACGTGAAGCTAGAGCAGTTCGGTAAACAATGTAGACTAGTTTCGGCATTATAACTGGATCGTCCTACATGAAAATTACCAATGTGTCAGACCATTGGAATTACCAAAACACCACAATGCATCGTATAAATTGACTAAAGATCACAATGTGTTATTTCTCCATCGAAATTACCTGAACAACACATACTGTCAAGTAATTAAATTGCCTAAACAGCACAATGCATCATCAGAATCATCTAACCCAATGGGTCATCAAAATTATCTCAACAACTAGAAGGCATACCATTTAATTAAATTGATTAAACACAATGCATAATCTGAATGGATAAAACAACATAGTGCATTATATAGATGGACTAAATAGCATATATGCAATGCATCATCAAAATATCAAAATAGCACAAGGTATCATGTAATTAAATTTAATAAAAAGTGTATGCATAATCAAAATTACCTAAACTGATGGGTCATCGAAATAATCTGAATAGCTAGAAGGCATATTATTTACTCCTATATAGAAGAATGCAGATCAAAATGGACGAAACAACATAGTGAGGAGATATGACACAATGCATCATAAAAAAAGAAAAACAGCACAACGCGTCATGCAAAATTCCCAAACAACACAATGCATCATCTAAGTACCAAAACAAAACACTACATTATCATCATCAAGAATATACCATAACTAAGCAGAGCAGCACAATAGATAATTATCAAGAATATGACATATAACTAAGTAGTTCAACAAAGGACTTGTAGTACACATTGCCAAAATCCGACTAGATGCACGTCGGATTTGGGTTAAAGTCCCAATCCTCCAAATCTAACCTCGTTGTAGTTGGGGGGCACGAACTTGCACAAGGGTTGACAGGTTGAGCAGATGGACATGGCGCCACCTACAAAGAACCAACCACATACACCAAAGAAGCACGAACAATCACAGATGAAGGGGAGCCACCGATAGGGGTTTCGCCATGTACGCTCGAAAATTTGGCACATTAGGAATGAGAGTCCAACCTGCGGAAGACAAATATGTGTTCATCGCCGCACGAGCATTCAGTCCCAACGCAGCCGGCTTCAGAGGCTTGGACGACCGCTCGGCAGGTGTGAGGGTTTCGGCACAGCTGGCCGAAACAACGACGGACGGCTCATGTTGGGCGCGACCCGCACACACACGAAAGGCAAGGGACGCTTCAAAAAGGCGCTATGTCCGATGGAATCAAACACGCCACCTGCAGCTCCGAAGCAGATCTTGATGAGGACCTTGGCTCCATCACTGACAAAGGTTTCGGCATGGTTGTTCAAGGACTATTCCGCGCGGGCAGCAAAACAACCCGCGGATCCGCTTTCTCTATAGCTCTTCCATCTACTCGAGTCCAAAAAACTCCTACTGGGTCCATTCAATCTTCACAAGGTCTTCCTTCTTTAAAGTGAATCCACCAAATGAAGGATGTAATTGGTTTCATCGTAGCAGCGACTTGGTTAACTACTGTGAGGATAGAGGTGAGTGTGAGAATGTGATAGCGAGATAGGAGATGGTGGGAGGAGTTGAGTAGCGTTGGAATGTGGGAGTTTTTAGGATAGGAGTGGGTTACCTTTAGGGTACCATGTACCCTCTTTATTATATTACAAAAAATGAACTATACATTTTCACATATCATCACTTTTTAACAAAACTAGTTCATTTGTTTGAACTGACTAAAATAGAGGGTACCCTTCCAAACTTCCATCTGGTCCTGAAGCCACTCTTCCCAAAATAAATCCCGAGCTTTACGCGCCTTCTATTGACAAGACCACACAACTTAATAAGTACTCCCTCCATTCCAAAATAAGTGACTTGAGTTTGTCTAGATTCGTTTATATCTATGCCACCATCTTTTCATCGCACTTTTGCACAGAACACTGGTTGGACGTCATTCTTGCATGTTTTACTAACTTTTGGCCTAATATGTACAACTTTGGCCAGTTAGACCTCTAATCTATATAACCCACTTGGTAGCAATACTGACAAGTGGTCCCCAATACTAAAGAATGCTTCCATTCATACACAAATACTAAAGAATGCTAAAATCCGGATAGCAACAAAAGTTGTCATCCACAATATTTTTTAGATGCATCTAGGATGTAAGAGACTCATTTTATATGAAACATCAATGTTTACACAAATATACCAAAATATTTGTCCATCAAACATTTAATTTGTGTATGCTTTATTTGATTGTAATAAACTTACTTTTGAACATAAGTTGTTTGTACATAAGGTTTGACCTTTCATTCACAGAACCACATGTCCATCAAAGAGTTTGTTTTAAATTGTCGGACGATCAATTTCTGTTTGGTTTATTACAACTCTCACAAAAGCACCCTAATGTTTCATAAAATTTAAAAAATAATTGGTTTCCTGTGATTTATTTAGTGTGTCACTGGTAATTGTTTTGTAGACAATAAATAGAAAATATTTTTTTCTTAAGAGCAAGCACGGTGAATATGGCTCGAAATGCTACAAGCCCGATGTCTAGACAAAGTTTGTACCATTTTTCACTAAATATTACCAAGTTTTATTAGTTCTTAAGCTTCCTTGCTAATTTCACACACTTAAACTAATTTAAGCCAATTTGTCAATGTCAGGTAATTTGAACTATGGGTAAGTGGTATATTACTCTTAAATTTATACATGTATCTTTTGAATGTACCCACCAGGCTATCAATATATCAAAAACCAATGAATTTATTGAAAGATTTAACTTCTTGCTAAGAATTTGTATATAGACGAATTTGATCGTGATATGCAAATGATAACAAAAATAACGCACGATGTCCTCTGACTTGTACTACTTGCTGTGAAAAATTATTATCATGAGTGTTCTTTTGAAAAAAAAACTGCCTCAAAATAATGCATGCCATGTATGAACATCGAATGCTTAGGCTTTAGGTCAAATGACAAGGGTAAATGGCCATATATGTAAGTACATCATACTTTATGGTAATGTTCCCATATTTGGTAGATGGGTGCATCCTGGAATGGTGAATAAAGCTGCCAATAATAATGGGAGTTTCCAACTTTTCGGAACTAAAAAACCATTTTGAATTTTCAAAGTGAAAAGAAAGTTTTCCTTTAAATTAAAACAATCACGAAGAATATGGCCCGGAATACCACAAGCCCGATTTTTAGACAAAGTTTGGACCATGTTTCACTTACGATCACCAAATTTTATGAGTTCTTAAGCTTCCTAGCTAACTTCTCCCATTTAAAAGAATTTAAGTTGCTTTGTCAATGTTAGGTAAAATTTGAATCTAAATTGAGTGGTAGATTGCTCACAAAGTTCTCTACAAATATCTGTATACTCACAAAACACATGTTTGCTCTAAAATTCAAGTTCTTGCTATGCATCTGCATCCTGACAAAATTAGCACCATTTTGGAAACATTCAAATAAAGAATAAAAAGTATAATATTTTGTGTGATGTCCTGTTACGTGTATCGAGAAACGTGTGTTTTTGACAAATTTTCAAAAAAACCTTATTGGACGTCTCCTAATATTGGGTACCTTGCATGAGCATTAATAATTATTCTTTGGCTTCAACCCAAACGATGAAGCCTATGCTCTTATCGACATCATATGTTTATTTATGATAGACATATGCACCTCCCTCCATTGACAACCACCACCGCCGCAACTTACTCATCTACGGTGGACCGGCGACAGCTGGCGGCCCCTGCAACCTCATCTATAGAGCGTTGCATCCCTCAAACATCAAAGTGGCAGTGCGGTATGTCCATAATCCCCGAAACCCTTAATCTTGATGATGATATGTGGTCAAGCTTTTATTTGCGGTTCATTAACATTGGTTGGTGTTGAGTAGTTCTCCTCTAATGCATTCAACTCATCTGTATACTATAGTTTTACACATGCAAGCTAGTTCTAGGGCTAGATCTTTGGTGAACCGTAATAATAAGGTCAAATTCTGTATTGATCGAGCCATGGCTGATGATGATCTGGTAGGCCACTCGACATGTTTTGCTTGGTTGGTCTCAGGGGCGGAGGTCCCTTTAATTTGGGTGAGTCAGGGAAGATTCTACCCTACCCTGATTTTTGCCAAAATTTTAAGTGTATGTATGCATCTCTAGCATCAGCAACATATATAGCTCATCATGTCCGTCCGTTTTTCTATTCCAGGGCGTTCGGTATCTATACTAGTCAATAATGAACTACACTAATGTGATGCCTAGACCTAATATAACCGGTGTTCATGCTAGCTAGAGTTAAGACTTTGTGTACTTCGATAAGAAAATTGCCCAAGTTTAATTTCTTAGCTGATATTGTATTGTATTGTATCAGCTAATACTGTTTTTTACAATTATTGATAGTTGGTAGAGACATTATCTATCTGCGGGAATTTTCTAGCAGTGTTTGGGCAAGAGGCTTAAGCTTGGATAGACTCATCATCGAAGAAGACATGAGAGCCCTGTGCTATCTGGATGGAGGGGCGAGCCAGGAACACCGACATGGAGAACACCTGTGACGAGTTCTGCAAGATGCTGTTAATAGCAGCCATGTTAGACATGCAGAGCATACCCAACGCCTTTTTGTCAATGTTTGGTTGTGAGTATCCACATACCATCAAGCTGAATATCTACAAAGCCTGCAGCTAGGATGTCGACCTGAAGGAGGAAGACGACAAGGTTATCCTTGAAGAAGGATGGCTAGATTTTGTGAAAGCACATGACTTGAATGTAGGATATTGTTTGGTATTCAAGAATCTTGCCACCACATCCTTTAAGGTGATAGTATTTGATCACGATAACTACGAGAATGTGGTCACATGTGCAGGTTATCACCCAACATTTCAGGAACAATTTACTATAACTTAGGTGTATTAAGGCAGTGACTGTTCTGTTCTAATTATAACTATTTTGTAAAGAGTGTTGGGGTTTAGCACTCGAAAAATATATTTTTTCCTACATAAACAACCATAATGACAGGATCTATCTATCATTAATGCGGTAATGGGAGGGGCTTTTCGCAAACTCACCGATTTGAAGACCGAAAAGCGTTGTTAATGTTCGGGAGAACGTGGTTGATGTAGTTGTACCGACGCCGACCTCAAGGTTGTTCTGAACTCGGACGACTCCACCAGCTCTAGCTCCACCAGCCCCAATGACTCTGATGGCTCGAACGACTTGAGCGCCACAAGTGCAGTGCCTCGTAGGGGTCACACACACGGTGTTTGATGATGACTCCCGGATCCTGATCTAGCAGAGGTTGCAGAAGTAGATCTCCTGGATCCGGAATCTTTGCAGCGCAATTGGGCTCCGTGGTGAATAAATATCTTTTTCGTATAACCCTTACGGTGGGGCCGCAGTCACAAGAGAGAGAGGAGGGCACTTGTAGGGAGAAGCCTCAAAGCTTGGGATTAATTGGTGTATCTAAATCCCTCCCTATGCCCTCCTTTATATAGGGGAAGCAGAGCCCCCAAGTCCCTTGGCTAGGCCATATGGGACTAAACCAAGGGGAGGAGAGGAGGGGGGCTGGCTGGCCACCCTAGGTGGGCTTTCCGCGCCACCAGGTGGCCCAGTCGACAACTCCTCCCTTTTCCCTTGGGGAGGGGCCCTCATGGGCCCTTTTCCCTTTAAGGAGTTGGCCCATTAGCCATGGATTGTCCATTAAATCATATTTAAATCATTAAATAAATTTAAATAAATATATAGTTCAATAATTAACATATATTTACATATTATTTAATTCGCATTGCACTGGAACTCCTTCCGGACAACTCCGGACACCCGGCGGAGTTTCCTGGAACCCTTCCAATTTTCCCTTCTCTTTTCTTCTGTGATTCCTATGATACATAAACGATCTCCGAGCATTGTCAAACCCTTAAGTGTGTTACCCTAACAGTTCGGGAACACTCTAGACATGGTCGAGACCCCTCTCGGACCAATGATCATCAGCGAGACCTGGATGCCCAGAATGACGCATGTGCATTCCACGAGAATATTTATCGTTGAACCATTAAACATAGAGTCCTTTTCCTTTGTTACTTTGATACTTTAATTATCCGAGATCTGATCAATGACATCACCATATCGGGTTCAATCTCGTTACCAACAAGTACAACTTTACTCGTTCCGAGCTATGTGATAGCTGTGAGATTCGACACTTTTTTGATGGTTTTTATTGATTGTTTTCTCCCGGATTTGATTGTTTTCTGGCTTTACCTAACGCTAATACTTCGGTAGCGAAGAAAACTTGGATTTTAATGTGTGTTTCAGGTTCTGGACGTCAATAGAAGGATTTAACTAGAGAAATACGATATTCTGGAGAAAACAAGCAAGTCCCGATTTGGAAGCACGCGAGGGGAGCTTATAGACGGTTTAACGACCAACTATACGTCGGGAATGACCGTATAGTTCCTGCCATATAGCTGCCGCCACCTCTGTCTTGTCAAAGGGACAACTTCCGTGAAGGGACGAGGGTGGAAAACATAACGCAACAGCCGCCACACCATCCAGAAGGGAGAAAGAAGGGATCCGGAGAAGAAGGAGAAGACGTTCTTCATCTCGCTCCACAATCTTCGACCTCCTAGCCAATACACCTCCATAGCCACTACTTGTACTTGAGAGAGAGAGGGATCTCCACCTTGCAAGACTAGGGTTTGAGATTGTTTCTTCCCATCTTGAATTGTGTTGGATATTTTTCTATTCTTATTGTGGATCTCCACGGTAATACCAAGACGAATTCCCTTTATTTGATTATATTGATGATCCGTTCTTCTCTCATGTGTGAGTAATTCCCTTGGGTGTGGGAGATGTAGGGGATTGGTGAAATGTGATGTGCCTTCATATATTTTTCCATTAGTATTGTGATTGATTCTAATTATTATATTATGTGTGCTTGACTATCTGTGGGATGCTTAATGCTTGTTGTCCAATTAAGGGCCCAGAGAACATGATACCTTGTTCTACACAGATAAGATCTTGCTCGCTAGTGGACCGACGACCCCTGGGTGACACAGGGATATCAATGGAAAGCTAGTTGACTCGAGGATAACGAGTAACTATTGTGCTTATTGCATTAGTCAGATCCAATGAGCTTAATTGCTAAGCGACCTCAAGGGTCTTAATCATCTAGTGTCTGACCATGGTTTTGGTAGTAGGCTAGTAGGATTATTGAAGTTGGGATGAAATCTACTAAGAGGAGTTCCGGCTAATTATGGGTTGCTCGCCTACACATATATCTATAAGATTATTATTATTACATTCGTACTCGTCCACCTGGCACATTCACTATCACCATGAACTGAACCTCCCCGCGCCTTCTTTCACCATCTGCAGAAACCAACCAACAAACAAAGTCATTCTTTACTTTTATGCATTTTATTACTAAAGTTTACATTTTAGTTCTATTTAAATTTATCGCATTTAATCAAAACCCCATTCTTATTTCAACGCTTGCAGTCAATTCACTCGAAGACTTGTGACAACTTCGAGTGTGACAGAGACTTCACCAATAAACACTTACCTTTGGGATCCCTATGGGATCGATATCTGAACTTTGAAACTAGCTATAAACGATATGTGGACTTGTAGACATCGAGTTATTTTCTGGCGCCGTTGCCGGGGAGCTAAGTGCTAAGTGTTTGTCTTTTGACATTTCAGGTGTTGCTACTACAAAATGTTCTCTTTAGGAGACAAAGGGTCTACACATTCTGGTAGTGTAGCATCCCAATTGTCTAACAATGGTAATGCTACTTGGTCTAGTAATATAATGGCTACTTCCTATATATAATTGTTGCATCATGATTATATCATGCTCATGTCATCATGCCACCTTGCATTTGAGCATCATATAAAACCCTTTTTCTATGGTTCTTCTCTCATATGCATTATTAATTGTATTTGCCTCTTGATATTGTTTTTGGCTATTGATATATTGTTTAATGCCCAAATTGAGTTGGGGGCATATCTTTTATTCAACTCCATCACCTTTCTTTTCACCACCTTATAATTCCACCACCCTAATTACCCATGGGCTTTTATTTTATTCTTGCCACTTAATTTAGCTAATGTGGGTTAGTGTGGATCCAATCCCTTTTTATTTTGCTTGGACTTTATTCCACATTTTGGTAATGCATGGGATCATGCCATGTTATAATATTATTGTTTTCACAAGAATAGAACATGGCATTCATTATTTATGCATGGGCCATGCAAGAGCACCATCACTTTTAGCCCATTTGCTTTTCTCTTTGTTTTAGTGGTCCTTTCTTTGTGGGATCATCTCTATCTCTCCACCATCCCCATGCTTCCAACAAAACCATGTCCCCCATCATGCATGATCAAGTGGGACCTTTTCCCATAAACCCCACCCCCTCTCTTTTCTTGAGTTTACCTTCACCTCACCTTGTGTTAAACTAAAACCCCTACCCCTTCATCTTGGCTTGTTCTCATAAGCATGTGCTTAAAACCTAAAAACTCTAAACCAAACCCTAACCCTAGCTCTTCTCTCTTGTCCTCTCCTTTCAAACCCTAACACACTAGCTCTAACCTACCTCCCTAGCTAAACCTAACTACACCAGACCTTCCCTCCCCTTTTCTTTCTCCTTCCTGCCATGCAGGCCCCACCCCACTAGCTCTCTCTCTCTTCCTTGCCGAGGCTACCCCTCCATGCCATCCTAAAACCCTAACCCGAGCCTCCCTCTCTCCTTTCCTTTCTCTCTCCCTGCCGTGTTGGCCCCAGCCGCGCCTGTCCCTCCTTGTCCTCGCACTGGCCCACCTGTCCATCCCTGCCCTGCCCTGGCTGCCCGCGGCAAGCACATGAGAAGGAGGAGCAAAGGTGGCCGAGGCCACCTTTATCTCTACCCCACTCCCGCACGTCACCCCATCCCCTTACCTATTTACTCCCTCGCCTCACGCGCTCTGGCATCGCCAGATCCACCCCAGAGCCCCTGCCTCTCCCCTCCTTCTTCTTCACCGACGCCAACCCCTCTCTCGCCGGTCACCGTCAGATCCGCCGCCGCTCCCTCGTTCCAGCGACGCCCCGACGAAACCCTAGGTCGCTGGCCGCCAGCCTCTTCGTCGCCCTGCTGCACCCCAAGCCGATCCGCCGCCGCCAACCACCCCGCGGTGAGTCCTTCTTCCGCTTAGACATCCTCCGCCTCGCCGTAAAACCCTAGCCACGGCGGGCGTTCCGCCGAGCACTCCCAGTGCGCCGTGGCCACTGGCGTTCGCTCGTCACCGCGCCGCGATACGCCCTAACTAGCCGCCAGCCGCTCCCCTGTCAACAGCACCCACCCAGCCGCACTGGTTACCGTCTCCGCGCGCGAGCCCCTGGTCCCCGGATCGAGTCCCCTGCACGCCGCACCGTGCGGTTGAACACGTTTCTCTCCGCGGTTCAGAGAAGGAAGAGCAACAATACGGGCATGTGGTCGATTTACGAATAGCCCCCTCTTTTTATCTCCCGCTCAACCCGCGGTACACCAAGCCCCACCAGTCAGCCTCCCTTTGTGTTTTACGAAAAGGCACCTGCATTTTTGCCGGCTCAACCCGCGCTCCAGCACGCCCCCACCCGTCAGCCTCTGCGGGGTTCGGCCTCTGGCACATGGGTCCATCCCCGCTGGCCCACCTGTCAATCACAGGGGCTAGGCAAACCCGCGGTGTAAACAGTTTCCACGCGCTGCGTCGCCAGTCATACCGGTCCCACCCGTCAGCGACTGGGTCTGGAGAAGGGCTAGGTAATAAAAGTACTTTTTGTTTATCTGTTTTAACAAAACAAATTCAAATTGTTTAAATTCAAATTCAAATCAGATTTTCAATAACTTTTAAATTATAAATCCAAACAATACAAGTGATATATGTTTTTGAATCAGAAAAATGTGAGGATTTCAAATATGGCCTTCAAAATAATGTTTGAACACTTCAAAATTTCGAGATGATTAAAATTACAATAAAATGCCCTTTTCTTAATAAATTAATAACTTTAAATCTATAACTCCAAATTTGACAAATAATATGTCTAAATCGATCAGTGCGACGAGCCCGTTATATATATGCATTCCTTGTTCTGATTTGAAGCATGCATCATGTCATTATTATAAATCAGAACTGTTTATGACAAATAAAACTTGGTTAAATAATTAATAAAATGCTCTATTCTTGTACCCACACCTCACCCTTGCCATGCTACTTTAATGCCATGTAAATTGTGCATCATTCATCATGGCATGCTTGTTTGCTTGTCGCATTTTAATTCATATGCTTGTACACCTTATTTATGTTGGTCCTTGTTTGTTTGGTTCTTCTTCGAATAGACGCCCAGCAGGAGAATTACCAGGAGTCACATGAGTACTACCCAGATCCATCTCTCGCTTCAACTGAGCTGCCAGGAAAGCACTACCACATGCTTGCATACATATAGTACCTATTGCCTCTATCTTATTATTGCATCATTGAGTCGCGATTGCATTAAATTGAATCCCAAGTACTGCATAGCCTTTACTTTTAAACCCCACCGAAGCTTGTTCCTCCATCCCATGAGCCATTACTACAGGAGTTGTTTGAGCCATGCGAGTCGTAGAAAAGCATGTGTAGGGTATGTGAGTGTCTGATGAATAATGAGGTACCTAACCAACATAACCTGAGTAGTAATGGGATAACTAATGAAAGAGGCACCGGTGAGCAATATCTGCTATTTGGTTTTTCATGCTCACTTGTGTCCCGTAGGACCCTGAGTACTTGATTCTTGTTCCTTGTTTATTCGCACTATCCACATCCGGGAGGCCTTATGGACCCCCCTAAGCCAGAGCTTGATTCATTTCTATTTCTTGGGGCCACAATTAGTTTGGGGCTTTATTACTATCCTGTACTTATGCCATGTTACTGCTTTATTAAGATTGTGCGAGGGGCACCTGTACTGTTTTGGATCGCGCCACGTTTTCGTGGTATCGACAAACCCAGTCACACTTTCGGGTTCCCAGTCGTTTACAACCGTCGTCGCAAACCCTGGGTCCATCTCGGAGCCGGCCAACTTCGTTGCGGGTAGCTTATTGGGGTGGCCCCCCGAAATGTTTCTGAATCCTGTGATCGCTTTGTCGTGAATGCCTCGTTGGGTTTTGATTTGGTTCTTCCGAGGTTGATCGAGTGTGTGTTGCTATTCGTGCACCCCTGCAGGGTAAATCTTTCTAAAAGCCGTGTCCGCGATTATGGACGACTTGGAGCATAGTTTCTCGATCATAGACAAGTATAACTAAAGTACCGCTTTTAATCTGACTAAGTATCTGATTAGTAAATAGTGCAATACTCATGGAATGGTTAATAAAACTGCCAACGGATGGGGGGTTGTTCGTCCGCTTCCTCGTTGGTAAGCGAGGAGGAGGATGGATCTGTTAATTATACTGTTATAACTGTTGTTCTTAATTCCCTGACATCCGACTATCATTGGTTAGGCGGATGGTTAGCGAGTTTCTATAGAATTGTTAGCTATTATCTTTTGCTGCAATTGCGTCACCCCAGGTTGTGTCTCCTTTAGTGGCATAAAGACTTGCTGAGTACCCCTAGGGTCTCACACGATAAATTGTTTGATTCAGATGAACAGGTGTACTCGCAAGATGGATACTGGGTGGAGGATACAGATGATGTTGGCAACGATCACTCGGTGTAGAGATTCCGGGAACGGGGATCCGTGAGATCTGTGGGCGGGATGTGTTTATTTATGTGGCATCTTATGCTGATTTGCTTCTTATCCGTACTCGGATCTTGTTTTCCGCTTCCGCCTGATACTCTGATGTTTGTTGTATGAGGAGCTATCCTAAAATATTATCTCTATGTAGGATATTCGAATCTTGCCGTATGGCGTTGCAATATTTCTATTTCTTTTAGATGGAATGGCTCTGAGGACTGTTGTATGTGGCTTGCATACATACTCACTTGTGTATGTAGTTGATCCCTTCGCCTGCCGATTACGCCGCTCGTTCTTGTCCCGATGTTATGAAAGTGGTTAGGACGGCCGAAAGGTCTACCGTGAGTGGCCCCGGGCCCCACCGTACTATTTTAACCACTTTCGCTCATCCAGGCATGCAACTAAGAGCGTAATTCACCGAGGTAGTTACAGGTAGGACCTACCTGCCGGATTATATTGAGCACGTGCCTGCTTAGAGGCCCGAAGAAATTATTGAAAAACTTTTAAGATCAAATAAAGTTGAAGTTGAAAACCTGAGTGATATTATGGAAATCATGTCTATTTATAGGACAACTCCTCTGAAACCTGAGAAAACTCTCAGGGAATACAGTGCTCCAAGTTCTGAATTTCTTAAACAACCAATAGAGTTCCCTAATCGTGGAGTTAGTGAATATCGATTTGATGGTGGAATTATTAAAATCTTACAGGAAAAGCTTTCAGTGGAAGGGAAGATGGAGATCCGGGAAGGCATATAAGAGAGTTTGACGATGTGATAACATCGTTTGGACCAAAAGGTTTGCCAAGAGACTTCTCTCGTCTTAAATTATTTCGATGGTCTCTTAAAGGTAAAGCTCTAGACTGGTTATATTCTCTCCCTCGCCATTACATTAAATGTTGGGAAAACTGCATTACTAAATTCATAAACAGGTTTCTTCCTTTTAAAAAGGTAACTGAACTAAGAGAGAACATAGGCAACTTTAGTCTGAAAGTGGGAGAAAACTACCCACAAGCCTGGAAAAGATTCTTTGTGATGATCAATAGTATTTCTAATCATGGCTATTCTGAACTAACAATTTGCCATTTATTTTACCATGGTCTCAATACTCAATGTAGAGAACTGCTTGACTTCTCAGCAGGAAGATCAATAAATACCTTGACTATTAAAGAATGTTTAGAAATAATGTCTACTAGGGCTAAGAATGATTCTTTATATAATCCCGATTTTGGCATTAAGCCGGAAAAAGGGATGCTTCAAATAACTCCTGATCTTACGCCTGAGGTACGTAAAACTATGAAAGAAAAAGGTATACCTTCTGAACTTGCTAAAGAAAACAAAGAGGATTTGCTACAAGTTTTAACTGAAGAATATGAAACTATGCAAGTTTTTCAAGAATTGAAACATCGACAAGAAAAATCTCATAATAATTTGCATAAGCATTTCCAAGAACACAAAAAGATTTTGGCAGAACTCACTAAAAATTATGATGAGATTGGCCAAGAAATAAAATTATTTCATAAATATCTTAGTATGATTGAAACCCAGTGTGAACAAATAGCATCTGGGTATCAAAATTTTCTTCGTGATGATAAAGATATTTCTTTTTCTACTAATGTTGTCACAAGAAGGGGTTCAGTTGTTGCAGGACCCTTAGGACCACTGGAATACAAAGCGTAAAAAGAGCGCAAGGAAAAAGCATTGCTTGAAGTAAGCCAAGAAAATGATACGTTGCTAGATCCTCAAGATGAAACTGGGACTCAAGAGCAAACCGAGGAGGATCACAAAGATGCACAAGAAGATCATTATGACTCTGATGCAGAAACAGTTGATCCAAGAGAAGATAAAGAAACAAGTAAGGAAGATGAAGTTGTTGTAGTAGAGAAGAAGAAAAGCAATAAGTAACAACAAAATAAAGCTACAAAAGATCCTGACCCCCCGAAAGAGGTAAAAGACAAGAGTAAGTCAGGTGAGAAAAAGCTTCCATATCCAGATCAAAAAAGAAAGCACCAGATGAGGTAATTTATAATTCTTTTACAAAGGCACTTAGGGACATTCGTCTGGAAATTCCACTTGCGGATGCAATCAAAGTTCCTACTTATTGTAATTTCCTTCGCGATATTCTTAGTAGAAAGAAAGAAATAACTGAAACTATTGCAATGGTAACTATCTATCCTACTAATGGGAAGCTATTATCTAAGTTTGGAGATCCTAGAATACCAACTATTTCATGCTCAATAGGTAAAATAGATATTCATAATGCCTTATGTGATCTAGGAGCAGGGATTAGTGTGATGCCATACTCCCTTTATAAAAGATTGGGATTAGGGGAGTATTCTCCTACTACTATAACTTTACAGATGGCTGACAAGTCCACTAAATAACATGTTGGTATGATTGAGGATGTCTTACTTAGGATAGACGAGCATGTTATTCCCACTGATTTTATCATTCTTGGAATGCCAGAAGATGAAAGATTATCTATAATACTTGGAAGACCCTTCCTCAGTACTGCAGGAGCGTCAGTAGATTGTGCAGAAGGGAAGATAATCTTCAATGTATATGATGCTGAAATCATCCGGTATTTTGCAAAGAAGCTAGAAGCAGGGGAAAGCTAGGTTCCGCCGGCAAAACAAGTTCATGTGATAAGTGCCATTGATAAGGGGCAACAAAAGGTAAGAATTCGAGAAGACAGATAATGTTGAGTTATTCAACCCCTATTAATAAAAGCTTAATGGGAGTCAACCATTTTTTCGTCAATTTTGTAGATTAGAGAATAAAAAGTTCATCATATTCCCACCACTTTTTCACAGACATTCTTGCGGAAGCGCGCCCATGAAGATGCAGCTGTCAAAAAGTAGTAGAAATATTGATTGAATGAGTAGATAATAATAAGTAGAATAAAAGTTTAAGTTTTCTATTTACAAAAGCTAAAATTTTGCTTTTAATATTCTAATGTTGGTTAACAGTTTTTACTATCAATTTTCTGTTAAAAACTTAGTATTTTGCTAAGTTATGGAATAAGAAGGTATCCTCAAAGAAACTGAAACTTTTTGATGCACACAGACGGTTTAATGACCAACTATACGGCAAGAATAAAATTCCGACTGTATAGTTCCGGTCATATAGTTATATTTGCCATCAACAAATTTTCTTCGGAGACACAAACATTTTAACGACCAACTATACAACGAGAATAAAAAATTTAGCCATATGGTTCCGGACGTATAGATATCGATGCCTTCGTACAATTTTATTCCAAAATTACTGGGGGTTTAAAGACCAACTATACGGCAGGAATAAAAATTCCATCCATAAAGTTCCGGCCGTATAGATATCGATGCAAGTTTTAGAAATTTATCTCGGGAGACATACAGTTTAACGATCAATTATACGGTGGGATCAATTTGATCCGGCCGTATAGTTGCGCCCGTATAGCTGTTTCCCCGTATAAAGAAACCCTAGTTGATGGCACCGCCGCAACTATACGGGCGAAGCACTGATGACCCACAAGTATAGGGGGTGTATTGCAGTATTTTTGATAAGTAAGAGTGTCGAACCCAACGAGGAGCAGAACGTGCTGGCTAGTGGTATGGATCAGGAATTCTTTGCAAATACATAGCAAACGGATTTTTAGGGGTTTTCGATAAAGCAAGTAAACAAAGTACGAGTAAATAAAAGACAGTAGGAATAAATACAGCAAGTGGCCCAATCCTTTATGCAGCAAAGGACAAGCCGGTTGTATTACTTAAGATGACCAAACGTTCTTGAGGACACATGGGAAGACTGTCAAGTGCTTTCGCTTCATATAGTCGATTAATCTTCTTTAGCTTGCTAAGTGTTGTGTGGGTGGACCTGTGCTAATGTACCGCCCCATCCAAGACTAATACATACTTGTGATTATACCCCTTGCAAACATCCGTAAGTACAAGAAAGTAATTAAGGTAGAAACCTAACCACAGCTTTAAACTCTAAGACCCTTACGTCCCTTGTGCAATGGTTTCCTAACGGGGGTTCAGGTTTCTGTCACTCCGGCAACCCCTACGATTAGTAGCCAAATACACAATGCATTCCCCTAGGCCCATATAGGTGAAGTGTCATGTAGTCGACGTTCACATGACACCACTAGAAGAAGTACACCACAACTTAAATAACAATATATTAAATCTTTCTCAACGCAACTCCACTACTAACAACAAGACTTCTCCCATGTCCTCAAGAACAAAACGAACTACTCACAAGACATCATATGGATCATGATAAGAGATAGAATAATGATGTATAACAATCTGAACATAAACAATAATTCAATGGTTCACTCAATAGCATCAAATACAAAGAGTAATCAACACCGGAAAAGTTTTCCCTATGAACTATGCAAGATCCAACGCAATTGTTACAGCAATATGGAGATGGTGATGAGGGTGCTGATGGTGATGATGGTGGTGGTGATGATGATGATGATCCTGATGAAGTCCAGCTTGATGGTGGTGTTGATGGCGACGATCTCCCCTCTCCGGGAAGGAATTCCCCCGACAGAAATCTGTCTGCTAGGGAGATCTTTCTCTCTCGGTGTTTTCTGCCCTACAGAGGCAGCTGAATCTTTCTATGGTCGCTCCTCGAGTCTTAGGGTTTCGGGAGGATGATATACGCCAGAGGGGAGAGGCTGGAGTGAGCCAGGGCGGCCACACCACCTCCAGGCGTGGCCTAGGCCTGCCCGCGCCATGGGGTGGTGTGGGCCCCCTGTGGCCCACCTCCACTCCATCTTCTGGCATCCTTAGTCTTCTGGAAAAATAGGATTTTCCGTATATTTTTTCGGATTTTCTGATCTTCGCGAATTTTGCCTCCAAATGGCACCTTTTCCATCAGAATCCTGACTGCAGCGGTCCATGCTCCAAAAGTCATCAACCATGCAAAAATAGATGAAATAACATAAGTATCACCTCTCAATACGAAATATATCAATGAATAATAGTGAATTAAGACATAGAATAGTGATGCAAAATGGACGTATCAACTCCGCCAAGCTTAGACTTTGCTTGTCCCCAAGCGAAACTGAGCTCAATAAACATGACCTCAGGTTTATGGAGTGAAGAGTCAATAAATGAATACGGACAAGAAGCATCACATTCATCAAATACATAGATCATAATAGATGACAACTCACTATTATATAACTCAACTTGTAATAGGTAAAGGAAACACAATAAAGATACATAAAGTGAATCATAATTGGTAATGGCAAACTTAGCTCTTGGTCGAAGAATATTTGATAATTTGCTGGAGTTCACAAAGAGATGGTTTTTCAATGATAGCTTTCAAAGTAGTAAACATCAAGATAAGAGCAATGTGCAAAACAAGGAACATCAGAGACATGATTGAATAAATCATCATATGAATGAATGAAACACATCAACTCAAAATACTTACTGAGGTAGAAGGGAGTAGGTTTACTGACTCAACTACAAAGTAAAAGAAAGGCCCTTCAAAGAGGGAAGCAGGGATTGCAAGTCTCATAAAGAGCTTCCAAAAATTATGATACTTACTAGCTTTTAGCTCTCATTGCCCCTATCATAGGCATCTTTAGGTGATTAAGGTTAAAGTGATAAAAATGAGGATATGCATTGACAAGTTGTAAGTTGAGAATCTCAAGTCCCTTGAATACGAGGGCCGCTCCTCATGCTACTCAAGTTTATTCACCGGTAAGTTCTTGTCATCGTAAGCATACGTGTATCATAGAGAACCGCGAACGGGGTACCCCTTGCCTGATGATACGGAAGAATCCCCATATCAAAATGACAAGGCAAGCAGACAACAGGTATCTCAACAATCTTCTTATTTACCATGGGAATATGGTGCTTTTGTCTCTCTTTCCTCTTTTCATAATATCTCTTTTTTTCTTTTCTTTTTTCTCAATATCGGACTCTTTTTTTATAAGAAGAATGCTTCATAGATACTCGTTATGGTTACGCTGCAGGTTTCCACCATGTCAGCATGGATTAGACCAGCGGCCCAGGCGTTTCTCTAACACATATGCATAACTCCATGGACTTACAAGCTCCCCTTTCATTTCACACCGACGACATCCATAGACAAAAGAACATGATATCAACTTGGTACAAAGTACCAGTGCAATGTTAAAAGCGTTCCCCATGATAGCATGGTTCTGCTAATTCACAACTTACAAAGCGCAAGCATATACGCAACATAGGTGAGCACAATGGTTCAAGTTTATTGGATGCAAGAAAGTAAAGTGTGCCATCAAGTTCGTGAGAGCTTTGATCACTAATTTTCACATAACAAGTTTAATTTGGGAGGTAGATAAAACAAGAATTTACTTGGAATAACAATAATGCTACTAGGTAGGTATGGTGGACGCAAATGGCAAAGGTTTTGGTTTAAAGGAGGTGGATGCATGAGAAGAATGCCCTCTCAGTATAGGTTTTTGGCTAGCAAGGCTGGGTAGCAAGTACAAGAGTTGAAGGAAACAACCAAACATACAAATGATAAAGACAAACATGCAATCTTCCTTGGAAGCACAAAAGATCTTAACTAGATAATACTAGACTTATGAGCAAATCAAGAAAGAAAGATGATGAAATTATTTTTCTTTAGAGTACTTCTATCGTTTTCTTTTCAACTCTCAAAAAGGTCTTGCTACTGACCGAGCCAGGTTTGCCAAAACCAACTAAATTAACTCAATGATCCCAAAGTGATACCAATACTAACAACAAGATCAATCATATAACCACGAATTGAAAACTAATATAAGCTATGCAAAAGAGTGAATGATAGAACTTCTCATTAATATTCCATAACGGAAACTCACACCAAGGGATACATATCTAACGAGAGAGGTGACACTTCCATAATGCAAACCATACTACACAATAACTCCTATATTCATGATATGACTCTACTAATAAGGTAAAAAGATAGAAGATAGTGATATGATACCACGACACTCCCCCAAGCTTGGAACAAACCAAGGGGATGCCAAACCTGATGACGAATTACTCCTTAGGTGGTGGTGGTATCCTCTCGATGAGCTCTTTGATCAATTTCCCAAAGTCCTCAATCTCGAAGGTGAGAGTACGAATCAACTACGAGTTGTGCTCAATACGGCCCATAATCATTTCAGTTTGTGGATCCCAGCTCTTGTGATTCTTTTTCCATTCTTCCCTCTTGGAGTCTTCTTTTCCTGCATAGTTATGGATAAAGGTATGGAAGGGATTCTTGGTGTGTGGAGGAGGTGACCTTGGAGCCAAACTGTGACGGGAAACTTTCCCCCCAGTCTGCATCCGTGCAGTCCTTCTAACCCTGGCAGGTTTCGTCACCACTCCAATGCTTGCAATGGTAGTGCCGGTGTGCGGATGTTGGCCTCGCTCCTCTTCACCTTCACTCTTGATCTCCTTCTCCTTCCCGGGGTCTTGGAGGTCTTCCTCCATAGGCTCCTTCCCATTATCCTTGGCGGACACCATTGTGATCTTAAGCTTTCAAAGAGTATGTCCTGGCAGAAACAGATCAAAACGAAAACACGATGAAAACATGATATACGAACCTCAGGGGATCTGGGGGGTTATATATTACGAAGTTTCATATCAAAAGGAAGGTACTGGGAGAAAAACGAGTCGGAGGCGGAGTCCGGGGTGGACTCACCACCTGGTGGCGCGGCCAGGGGAGGGCCCGCGCCACAAGGTGGTGTGAGCCACCCTGGCTCCATTTCCGTCCCTTTTTCTCTTCGTAGCTTTCCTTATTGACTAAAAATTGTAAAAATATAGTTGGATTGTATTTTCGTGGAACTTTTCTTACCAGAACCATTACCTATTTGAAAACAGGCTCTGCAGATCTCTGAATTTGGTATATAATAGATTCTTCCGGAGTCACCACTTGAATAACATCAATATCTTCATCTTCATACACTTATTACTTGAGTCATAAAACCTTTCTCTTCCTTATTACACCATTATCTCCACTTCCTGGAAATTTCTTTCACACAAAACTTCACACAATTCTCATTAGCAACATTAGAATAAGTGAAGTGATAAAACCTTTTTAGTCCAACTTCAACTGAAAACCATGAAAACAAAAGCTACTTTAGCAACTCCTTTCGAAAACCCAAAAAGAATTCAAAAAGGAAATCAAATAAAGAAGCAAATGCAAGAGTGGCTAAATCTGTCAAAACAGACCAGCAGGTAAAGATCATGTTTTTCGAAAATCTTCCGTTGCTCAAATCAAAAAGTGCAAAACTGAAGAAAGTTAAATAACAACCTGGGGCAGAAGCACAAAAAATTACAGCTCAATCCGACATACAGAGGTCTCTCACGAATTTTTACGGTGAAGCACAAAAATCTGTTTCGGGTCAGCAACTTCCCCAAATATTACTTCTCTCTCATTAGAGGTTAATCTTGACACAAAAACCAAAAAAACGGATAAGGAGCGGTTATTACCGAAGTAATAACTTCCAAGACTCAAAGAAACAAAAACAAACTAAAAGCAAAAACAAATTGGGTTGTCTCCCATAAATCTCTTTCTTTATAGCCATTAAGATGGGCATGATAATTTGAAGAGGCTCTCATAGGGATATGAATTGAAGTGAAAGAGAGCATTAAGAAGCAAAAACACACACGTTTAAGTCTAACCTACTTCCTATGCAAGGGGCTTTTGTAAGCAAACAAGTTATTGAAACAAGAGGCAACTTGCATAAGAAGGCAAAAGAAGTGCAACATAAAAACTTTCAGTATAAAATGAGGAAACTTGATATTATTGAGATGCATAAGAACACTTTCCCCTCTTTCATAGTAACTTTCAGTATCATGCATAAACTTAACAATATAGCTATCACAAGGACCATCATAGCAATGATCACTTATTCTAACAGAAAACACGGGAATATTAGCTCTCATAACATTACTATGTGAAACAATATTAGAGATATCCTTACAAAGGATAGTGTGTCCATCTTTTTCATATTTAGTAACAAAGTCTTTCACATTTGCTACAATAGGTTCATCAACCATTTGTTTATTAGGTTCAACAGCCTTATTAATACTTTCATTAACCATACTAGCTATCATAGAATGTTCCCTTATCTTAACTGGGAAAGGCATTTTCTCAATATAAGGTTCAGGTAAAACATTATTAGCAGTATAAACTTCAGTATTTCTTGCAGGAACACTTTTAGCAACGTATTTATAAGTTTCATGATACTTATTCCACTTCTTTTTAGGCACTTCAATGTAGGAAGCAAAAGCCTTAAAATAAGAAGCAATAGCTTGAGTGTCTAGACCATAAGCATTTTTAATATTTTGAAAGTAATCAGTTCCCATAAAAGATTCAATGCATTCATAATCATAATTTATACCTGACTTTATACCTTTTTCATTCTCCCAAGCTTCATCATTGTCTTGAATACGATCTAGAAGGTCCCATTTAACTTCTTCTTCCATGCGAGTGAATGATCCAGCACAAGAAGCATCCAATAAATCTTTATCATGTAGAGAGAGCCTTGCATAAAAGTTATTGATAATAATATTGTTGGGGAGCTCATGAATGGGACATTTGAGCATTAGTAACTTCAATCTCCCCCAAGCTTGAGGTGTACTCTCTCCATCAAGAGGCCAAAAGTTGTATATTTGATTCCGATCTTTATGAATCTCACTAGGAGGATAAAACTTTGAATAAAAGAGAGGCACTATTTCCTCCCATTCCAGAGCTTGACCATCTTTCATCAGCTTATACCATTCCTCAGCTCTTCCTTTCAGCGACAATGAGAATAACTTATTCTTAACTTGATCTGTAGTAATACCTGCACACTTGAACAACCCGCATAATTCGTGTCTAAAGAGTAAATGATCACCAGGATGGACAGTTCCATCCCCAACATAGTAGTTATCCATAACACGATCAATAATTCTTGTAGGTATTTTGAAAACATCATTCTCAGCAGGCGGTGGCTTATCTACTACCTTAGCAGTGGTAGTAGCATTACCAAATACGGAACTCAGTGAATTATCCATAACGAAAATAAAGCAACTAGCAGAAGTAAACAATACTCACAGTAGAATTTTCCTTTACCAATTCCACTCTCCAATAGCGCTTCACTCCCTGGCAACGACGCCAGAAAATAGTCTTGATGACCCACAAGTATAAGGGGTGTATTGCAGTATTTTTGATAAGTAAGAGTGTCGAACCCAACGAGGAGCAGAACGTGCTGGCTAGTGGTATGGATCAGGAATTCTTTGCAAATACATAGCAAACGGATTTTTAGGGGTTTTCGATAAAGCAAGTAAACAAAGTACGAGTAAATAAAAGACAGTAGGAATAAATGCAGCAAGTGGCCCAATCCTTTATGCAGCAAAGGACAAGCCGGTTGTATTACTTAAGATGACCAAACGTTCTTGAGGACACATGGGAAGACTGTCAAGTGCTTTCGCTTCATATAGTCGATTAATCTTCTTTAGCTTGCTAAGTGTTGTGTGGGTGGACCTGTGCTAATGTACCTCCCCATCCAAGACTAATACATACTTGTGATTATACCCCTTGCAAACATCCGTAAGTACAAGAAAGTAATTAAGGTAGAAACCTAAACACAGCTTTAAACTCTAAGACCCTTACGTCCCTTGTGCAATGGTTTCCTAACGGGGGTTCAGGTTTCTGTCACTCCGGCAACCCCTACGATTAGTAGCCAAATACACAATGCATTACCCTAGGCCCATATAGGTGAAGTGTCATGTAGTCGATGTTCACATGACACCACTAGAAGAAGTACACCACACCTTAAATAACAATCTATTGAATCTTTCTCAACGCAACTCCACTACTAACAACAAGACTTCTCCCATGTCCTCAAGAACAAAACGAACTACTCACAAGACATCATATGGATCATGATCAGAGATGGAATAATGATGTATAACAATCTGAACATAAACAATAATTCAATAGTTCACTCAATAGAATCAACTACAAAGAGTAATCAACACCGGGAAAGTTTCCCCTATGAACTATGCAAGATTCAACGCAATTGTTACAGCAATATGGAGATGGTGATGAGGGTGCTGATGGTGATGATGGTGGTGATGATGATGATGATCCCGATGAAGTCCAGCTTGATGGTGGTGTTGATGGCGACGATCTCCCCTCTCCGGGAAGGAATTCCCCCGGCAGAAATCTCTCTGCCGGAGAGATCTTTCTCTCTCGGTGTTTTCCGCCCCGCAGAGGCAGTGGAATCTTTCTGTGGTCGCTCCCCGAGTCTTAGGGTTTCAGGTGGATGATATACGCCAGAGGGGAGAGGCTGGAGTGGGCCAGGGCAGCCACACCACCTCCAGGCGCGGCCTAGGCCTGACCGCGCCATGGGGTGGTGTGGGCCCCCTGTGGCCCACCTCCACTCCATCTTCTGGCATCCTTAGTCTTCTGGAAAAATAGGATTTTCCGTATATTTTCCCGGATTTTCTGATCTTCGCGAATTTTGCCTCCAAACGACACCTTTTCCATCAGAATCCTGACTGCAGCGGTCCATGCTCCAAAAGTCATCAACCATGCAAAAATAGATGAAATAACATAAGTATCACCTCTCAATACGAAATATATCAATGAATAATAGTGAATTAAGACATATAATAGTGATGCAAAATGGACGTATCAAGCACCATCACCCGCCCGTATAGCTCCGGCCATATAGTCCGGTGCGACCATAGAATTACACCGGGATGGCCAGGTATTCCTCCTCTCCTCATTATTTCTCTCATATTCTCTCTCCAAACCTCTCAAATCCACCTAGAACTCTTGATTCTTCGCGGATTTTTTTCATTTGAGTGGGGGAATCAACAGATCGGTATGCTTCGCTCCCTATCCATGCTTTATTTTCAGATTTTCATGGTTGAAACTCTCACATTGATCTAGTGGATGAACTCAAGCTTATTTACTTTTCCCTATTAATTTATCACGTTAGGATTGAATTTTTCCATGTAGAATCGTTAACATATTATATAGAAACTATATACCTAAGGTTTTATGGTGAAATTTTTTAGTGCATCACGATGAAGAAAATCGGTAGCCTTTTCCGTTCGAGCAAGCGCCAACGAGGAAAGGGCTCAAGTTCGGGAGCCCGAGCCCCACGCAACTCCAAGATGGACATTGTCGCATCAAGGAGGGTGCTGCCCACACGTTGGACCAACCACAACTTTCTCACCACGGCGGAGTTGAAGACAGACTTTGACCTCATGTGCAGCAGGTAAGGGTTTGCGGTGATCAACTTCGCAAGCCACGACACCTACGCCGAGATCACCCATGAGTTCGTTGCTTCCTTCTACGACGACCACAGGGAGAAAGATAACATGTGCATTATCAGTTTCAGCATGAACCGGCAGCCCTATGATCTAAGCTTTGAACAATTCTGTGATGCTTTTAGCCTCCCTCGTACGGGGGAGCCCAATATTACTAACCTCTATAGCATCACAAGTGGAGAGACCTGGGAGGTGTTTCTGTTAATGGTGGCAGTAACTTCTATCAAAAGAAGATGTCCACCATTCAGAATCCAACCATTCGCTACTTTGCTTTGTTCCTCGCCAACACAATGTTGGGAAGGGGTGATACTGGTTCCAGGGCCAATGCGGACATGGCAATGATCACCAGGGCTCTCTTCCCCAATGCCACGCAAATCCCCTGTCCTCCAACTCTACTCATCTAGCACTTCCGTCACCAGAGCAACAAGACCAAAGGTGATATTCGCATTGGTGGATTGGTAACGCACCTTGCCTATGCATTGAACATTGTACTACCTGTTATGGAATCTGTTGATGGCTCCAAACTTATGGATGTCAAATATTTGACTGCTTGTGGCTTCCTTAGTGTTTACCATGCTAACCGGAGGTTCCAAGCATATCAATTTAGTTATCTTGGTGATACATAGATTGAGCAGGTTCAGTTGCCATTCCCCGAGGCCTTATCGATTGTGGAGAAGGACACTTGGATCCTCACCAAGGACCAAGTGATGGAGATCTTGGCTGCACATGAGAATGAGGAGGAGGATGATGAAGGGCAGCATGATGAGCAGGAGCAGGAGGGAGAGCAGGGGCACAACCCTGCTTGGGAAGGACACTAGTAGCAGTAGCCAGAAGGATCTTGAGAACCATGGCCTAACCAGCCACAACAGGGGTACGACTATGTCCCCTATCAGGAGTTCCACCAGCTCAACCAGCACGTTGGGGAGATCGACCACACTCTTCAGGATGTGAATGAAGATGTGAACGCTTTGACTCACAACTTCAGTCATTTCATGACTCACTTCCACGACTTCTACCAGCAGTACCCGCACCAGCCGCAAAATGACGACAACAACTGAGGATGGCAACAACCTAAGCTTGGGGGAGGTTTGAAACCTCCAAAACTTTGCATTCATATTTTGTATTTTTCTTTTGATTTATTGTCTTAAAAAATTGCATGTTTATTTCCAGTTTTGCATTCCTAAACCAAAAATACCAAACAAGTAGTTGTAATATTATTTGCAAGTTTGTTTCTTTGTTTCTCTCGGAGATTGCTTGATTTTAGGTGATTTGGCAATATGGAAATATAGGAGAGGTTCGACTCGAATACAAGAACGAAGCAAGCAAGAGGAGGTATCACATTACTTTCACCACACTCCTTGCAACCTTAAATTGTTCCTACAAATATTTACTTGCTTGCACTGGAGTCACTCCCCACTTAGCTTGCTATCCTACAAATCCTATTCCTGCTAGTGTCTCCTTTTTAGCTTTGAAACAATGAGCAATGAACTTGGTTAAAATACTTCCTACATTTTTACAACAAGAAAAAGCATCTAAAAGATGACTTGAGTCCATGTTTAGCTCAAAAGAATTTGATTTTAGAACTACTCCATCCTAATTGTTCCTAATATAAATAGACTCGATAGTACCCTTGATTGAAATTGTTTGATTAAATGGATGCTTCGAAGTAGTAGAAATTATGCCACTAGTTTTTCTAATAATTACCGTAAGATATTTCTTTACGCATGTCATTACAACTCTATCATGCTCCATGGGAAACTATTAACTCCGCTGGCCAACGAACGATCTAAATGTGGGAAACCACTTGATTTCAGCTATTGAGTTATGTAAACATCTGCAGCAGCAATACTATGACGTGTAAATTTTTTAGTCTCCTCATGGTTTCACATTCCAAGTGAAATTGTAGTACTCCTCTGACCCATTATTGCTCAACATTATTTATTAGCATGGTCACGAGTGCACAACACAACCCCAATTAACATGTTAAAAATAGTGGCATGATTTCTCTATGAAAGAGCTGAAGTTTTTGAAAGACAAGTGAAAGAAAATGTGCTTTGAGAAGTCTTCAAATTATGACATGGGAGTAGATGAGTTGTTCTTACATTAAATATTTTGATGCCAACTTGAGTATTCTTAATTGGTTAAGTGAGCAAGAACAAAAAGTTTTCATCTCTCAACAAAGAGAGGCACCAAAAGAATTTGTCTCACCTTCCTCGCTAAACTTTTGACACTTGCTTGGGCATATGATTTATTTTCTAGCAAGATATATGTGGTTAGGAAGTAAAATCAGTTCAATCCTGTGAATACTTGTATGATCATATTTAAGATAGCAGGAATTGTGAAGAAAAGAATTTGACACCAATTCAAACTTGTGAGTTCCTTTACTCTCAGTCTCGAATCTCTATTATGCTTCCTTATTTCCTTGTCACTCGAGGGCAAGCAATATCTAAGCTTGGGGGAGTTGATAGCTGCGAGATTCAACACATTCTTGATGGTTTTTATTGATGGTTTTCTCTCGGATTTGATTGTTTTTTAGCTTTACCTAACGCTAATACTTTGGTAGCGAAGAATACTTGGATTTTAATGTGTGTTTCAGGTTCTAGACATCAACAAAAGGATATAACTAGAGAAATACGATATTCTAGAGAAAACAAGCAAGTCCCAAATATACGGTTTAACGAACAACTATACGGAGGGAATGACCGTATAGTTCCTGCCATATAGCTGTCGCCGCCTCTGTCTTGTCAAAAGGGACAACTTCCGTGAAGGGACAGGGGACGAAAACATAATGCAGCAGCCGCCACACCATCCAGAAGGGAGAAAGAAGGGATCCGGAGAAGAAGGAGAAGGCGTTCTTCATCTTGCTCCACGATCTACGACCTCCTAGCCAATACACCTCCATAGCCACTACTTGTACTTAAGAGAGAGAGGGGGGATCTCCACCTTGCAAGACTAGGGTTTGAGATTGTTTCTTCCCATCTTGAATTGTGTTGGATATTTTTCTATTCTTATTGTGGATCTCCACGGTAATACCAAGACGAATTCCCTTTATTTTATTATATTGATGATCCGTTCTTCTCTCATGTGTGAGTAATTCCCTTGGGCGTGGGAGATGTAGGGGATTGGTGAGATGTGATGTGCCTTCATATATTTTCCATTAGTATTGTGATTGATTCTAATTATTATATTATGTGTGGTTGACTATCTGTGGGATGCTAATGCTTGTTTTTCAATTAAGGGCCCAGACAACATCATTCCTTGTTCTACACAGATAAGATCTTGCTCCCTAGTGGACCGGCGACCCCTGGGTGACACAGGGATATCAATGGAAAGCTAGTTCACTCGAGGATAACGAGTAGCCACTGTGCTTATTGCATTAGTCCAATCTAACGAGCTTAATCGCTAAGCAACCTTAAGGGTCTTAATCATCTAGTGTCTGACCATGGTTTTGGTAGCAGGCTAGTAGGATTATTGAAGTTGGGATGAAATCTACCAAGAGGAGTTCCAGCTAATTATGGGTTGCTCGCCTACACATATATCTATAAGATTATAATTGTTACATTCATACTCGTCCACCTCGCACATTCACTATCACCATGAACTGAACCTCCCCACGCCTTCTTTCACCATCTGCAGAAACCAACAAACAAACAAAGTCATTCTTTACTTATGCATTTTATTTCTGAAGTTTACATTTTAGTTCTATTTAAATTTATCGCATTTAATCAAAACCCCATTCTTATTTAAATGCTTGTAGTCAATTCACTCAAAGACCTATGACAACTTTGGGTGTGACAAAGACTTCACCAATAAACACTTACCTTTGGGCTCCTTGTGGGATCGATATCTGAACTTCGAAACTAGCTACAAACGATCTGTGCACTTGTAGACATCACTATGCCATCCCCATGACCTAGTCACATGTTGCAGCTTTATGGATGTCATGTCTTCAAGTGGGCCCAGAGTATCTCTCCGTAACACGGAAGAACAAATCCCGCTCTTGACCTAAAGACACCTTTATGATCACTGTTTTACCGAGTAGCGTTTGATCCAAACAAGGCACTCTTGGGTGATAGTGATTAAATATGATCTCACCGCCTAAGGAATTGGTTACTACCTTTCCCAGTCATTGTAACAGTGAACTTTGTGACTTGATCGTGTTACAATTCCTATGTTGGGTATGTCCATCATTTTCATTCACCTAATGAAATGAGCCCATTGTCAATTGACATAAATGTCCATGATTGGGAAACATCGATCATCGATTGACCAATGAACTAGTGTCTAGAGGATCACTAGGGACTCTAGTGGTTTACATATCACATGTGTATTGACATTCCTATCAATACAGTTATAGCATGATATAAAACCTATTATGAACTTAATGAAACATGTCAATAATCTCCCACTTGCACTAGAGTACAGATAAACTAGTTGCATTTGATATGAATCATTACACCATAACACTTTTGGTGTTTTGATCATTCTTGCTCATGGAAGATATTTTGTCTATGGACTGTACTATATAGATCCTTATGTCTTTGCAAATTGTTAATGTCACCTAATTCTACATTCTTCTTATCGTCACATGATAACCTTGCGGTGTAAATATTTATGTTTTGGCGACAGAGTGTTGTTTTTGTTCCTTTTGTCATGACATTCGATTAATCAATCAAAAGATGACGTTTTCATTGCCATGAGCATTAGGAACACACTCTGTGGGAAGATGGACTTCCCTAGTTGTAACATTGCATATTTTACCTTTGAAGTAATCATATACTTCTTATGTCAATGTAAATATTATCGATAGTGCAATAAATGCCACTTCAATGTCTAACCATGCTTTTCTTGTTCTAAGGCACTCAATGCTGTGAGAATTCAAATCATATAGGTTGGGACATTGGGTGGAACTTCCTAGCGTAACCCTTTTACGATCAAGTTCACCATCCTTTGTAGATAAGATGAATACCTTTAGTTCTCTCTAGACAATAAAGACCATACTTAACTTTTTTTTAGTGATTCACTCAGATATCACTTCGGAACCTGTTCTTCTGATTAAGAACTTGGGTCATATTATGTCGAGTATACAACATGGTTTTATAAGATGGAACCTATGACCGAGGCATAGTAGATGTTTACACATCTTTTCCTTCTTTTAACCATCATCGTACTGAGACAATCTCAATGCTTCACCTAGTTAGACAAGTAAGAAGTTCCTTCTTAACTTGTTCCATTGTGAACTTCTTCAGAATCCAATCTAGGAAAACATTCTGAATTAATGCTATTAAACATATCAATCTATCTTGATAGATTTGAATGTTCAATATTTGTTCAACTTCATCTACTTAATATTCTCTAATAATTACTAATTCCAACAATACCATTCACAATATGTCAATCACATATGAGAATGTTTCATCAAGATGCCACTCAAATATATCAGTTACATATAAGAGTATGGAACTCTCTTAGCTCCCACTTAGTTTACTGTAAATGTAGGTCTTCTCAATATTCTGGGCACAATCCCAAAATCCTTTGATCATTCATCAAATTGAGAATTCCAGATACAAGATTCCATTTGTCCGACTTAAGCGTTGCTACACATTGTAGTCAACCATTTGAATTTGTTCAACACATTTCTTGACACAAATCAAGCTTTGTGTCTTTCTTTAAGTTTCATTTCTTCCTGGAGATTCGCCTAGAGAGTTTATGAACTTGGGCACGGTGGCACAAATTCTTTCGACCTTGCCCCATGATCACTTACTCTAGCAGTCCCTTTGGAAGATCAAGTAACATCTTTACTTTGATAAGATCAAGTAACATTTTACTTTACCATCTTAAATGTAACTTAATGTACAGAATTTCATGACTCTAAGTCATTTCTCGTACTTGGGTTCACCATTGCAATGAGGCAAAACTTATTCATGAATCCTACTTTCTTTTTAGTAAAAGCTCCAACTAAAACTTTTCATCATTATCATTAGTTTCTCCGCTATTTGTAGCGTTCTGTTCTGGAATCAATTCCATTCCGCTACTCTAAGATTTGGAGGCAAGGTTCTCAACCTTATTTGAGCTTTCACCTTTATCCATCAACAACTCTTTTATTGAGAAACTCTTCTCGACAAATCACCAATTTGAGCAATACTAATTTCCCCTTTGGTTGTATTTGTGGAATATGTATTCTTAGTTTCCTAGGAACATACTACAAAGTTTTATTCGTTCTAATTCTGAATTATCACATAACTCTAGATTTTTTTGGAAACCACATTGTTCCATACACTTATGGTGTTGTTTCCACGAATCCTTGATGATTATTTAAAAATAACTAAGTGTTTGCAATTCTAATTTATCTTCTCTAAATACTAACACTAACACGATAAGACATTACTTTAGACCATACGATATCTAATATGGTATGATTACAATTCTTTATACATGTCAACACATTGACATATTCTTAGCATTGTAATTTGTGCAACACTTTTCCACAGGTCTTATATGCTTGAATCACAACTCAAATATTTGTCATTTTGATTAAATCGTAAAGACTCGTATTCTTGCTAATTCAGTATTCTTTTTCACTCTAAAATTCTTTGTTCATAATCAACAAATTCAGACTTGTGTCTCATTCAGCGAATACATTTATTTGCTTAGATTCAGAATGAAGTTTTACGAAATAATGATATCCACTATTTGTTGAACAATACAACATATCATCATGTATGATATCTAGTTATTCAACACACACCCCGTCTTACTAGAATGTGGAGTTTTAGTCATTTTCCCTAACATGTGCCTGGTTTGTATGTGTCAAAAGATCAAGTATCTTTAAGACCTTGGTTTCATCACTTATGAATCCTTTCATATGTACCATTATGACTTAACACAATAGTGTCATTCAAAATGATGTCATTATTAAGCTTGAATATCTTTTGGCATTTTCACAATCTTATAATCATTTAAATTTCTATCATCAAGATCAAAATATGAATAACCCATTCATAATAAAAACATGAACATAAAATATATTACTCATAGGAATAAAACAACTGATTTGTCTCAAATTCATATGAATAACTATCTTCAAATGCAAGACACGCACTAATGTAGTTCACTCTCATCGATTACAAATTTATCCAAACATTCTAATCCAAATTATAACTTTAGAGGGAGAGCTCCATTGGCATATTGTTTGCCATCAACACGCGTTGTCGCGCCCACTCGATCAATCACTTCTCAAGGAGCGAGTCCCGTTTTCACAAAATAGTACAAGTATCAAATACTTCGGAAACTGCTAGAAGTGTTGGAAAATTAACATTTATAACTTTGTATATCAAATATACCTTCCCATTGATGATAGCTTCTGGAGCAGGCACTACATTTTGGGTTATCGTATGAGCCATGAACTCAAGGAAGGTAAACTCTTTCCCTTCCATGAGGTAGTTCAAGACGACATCTTTGTAGCTGTGGGGTAGCGAGCGCAACACCACGTCTATTGTAAATTTGTCATTCACCCAGTAGTCCATGATTTCCACAAGGCACTCATGAATTCTTTCCATGATATCCAAGTGGTCTTCTAGGCTGGTGTCTTCCCTCATCTTGGTTGAGAGGAATTCATCCATGTATTCAAACGCCATGATTCTAACTTGAGATGGAAAGAGCATCTTAAGTCCTTCGGATAGGCTGAAGGCCCCAATCTCATTGAATGGTGCTCCCAGAGCAGGATCCATGACACGAACCATAGTGTATTTGACTGTCATGAAGGCATCACGTTGGCCCTGATAATCATGATCATCTGGCCATCTAGTGAAGCCCACGGGAAAATCTCCTAGCGATTCTCGCATCACACAGAACATATCATGGAAGATGAGGAGGTTCCTTAGGTGTTGGTACCAGTCTATGAGGTTGGACCCATCTACTTTGAGTTTCTCACTCTCCATGAATCCCTCAAAACTAAATAGAGACTTGGGTTTTGACATGATCTATAATTTTTTTGCAAAGACATTTAGACTAAGTTCATAATATGAGTTAAAATTATATTCACATTATTATAGATGATCTTCCACTAAAACAAACATCCCTAAAGAAGTTTTAGTGATTACATGATCCCTATTCACTATGTCAACCCTGATCAACACGGCCGACAACATAGCTACAAATATAGACATTCTCCAATGTCAATCACATCATTCATGTGACTCATGCTCGATCTTTCGATCATCCGTGTTACGAGGCCATGTCTGTACATGCTAGGCTTGCCAATCCAACCTCTAATGTATTCACTTTGGAACATGTCTTACACCCACCGAATGCAAACACAAATATATCTGACACCCGATCATCACGTCGTGCCTCATAACGGAGAACTCTCTTGGTGGTGCACACTAAGGGAGAACACAATAGTGGTATTATTGTTGGGTCTGCAGCATAGAAAACAAAAAATTTCCTACGATGAGAATTATACGCCAAGATCTATCTACTAGATACAGAGCAAAGGGTGGATACACATCCATGGAGAACTTACCCTCGAAGACAACATAGTTTTGTTAATGAGTTGGAACTGGATGATGTAGTCGTACGCTTGCCGATCTCAAGATCGTGTGGAAGTCCGAGCGCCGCAAATCAGTAGCGTATCCGTCCTCGCACACACGTTCAATCCACCGGACAACCTCCACCTCCTCGCTCAAGTGATGCAGCGGAAGCAACAACTCCTTCCAGACAAAATGCCATCGGGAACATGTATCTCGCTAATCCGAGACCATGGGGGAATAATTTTAGAGGGGGAGAGAGATCCTTCACGAGGAGGTGTGAGGAAGAAGGGTGAGAGGGGTGGCCTTTTATAGGAGGAGGGGGGGGTGCCCCTCCCCATGGCCGGCGCCTCATGGGGGATGACCCCTCACCTCCCCCATTCATGTGGTGGTAACTCCTCCACATTAAAATGCCCCTTCACATTCTCTTTTAAAGTCTCCATTTTAAATGCATTAAATTTCTCTAAGTTTAATGCTCTCTCATTTAATAAAACTCTTTTATTAAATTTATTCAGAATTTTGCTAATTACTTTAATTAACAAACATTCACATACAACCCCTTGAAACATTTCAATATCACATGCAGAACCACTTTCTGCAATTTCACCCGAAACAATTCATGCGCTTTGCAATCCTTTCGTCTGAAACATACGTGCTCCAAAATTGTGTCCGGCAACCCTTAAGTGTGTCACCCTACGGTTCGTGAATAATGCAGACATGATTGAGACTCCTCTCAGATCAATAATCAGAAGCGGGACCTGGAGATCCATACTGACTCCTGCACATTCAATGATGACTTTTGTGATCGTGAGAACCTTTATCGCTAGTAACTTAATCCCTTTGTCTCATGATATAATACATGCCCGAGATTCGATCATCGGTACCCAAATACCTAGTTTGATCTTGTTACCGACATGCACTCTTTTCTCATTCCCATGATATAACATTCTAGTGATCACATCACTTGCTTGTAAGCTATCTTAATGTGATATCACCGAGAGGGCCTAGAGTATATCTATCCGTCATCGGTATTGACAAATTTTACTCTTGATCCATGAGCCTCAACATAACACCTTCGTAGCACTGAACCCACCTTTATAGTCACCCTGTTACTGTGTGACGTTTGATGTTATCAAGATACTCTTCCGGTGTTAGCAATTAACATGATCTCATGGTCTAAGGACTAAGATTACTTTGTATGATGTTATAGAAATATAAACATAATGACTTGATCGTAATGCTATACTTTGGATGAATGTTCATCACATCATTTCACAAATGATGTGACCTTGTTATTAACAACATCCAATGTCCATGATCAGGAAACTTTGATCATCTTGTTAATCAACGAGCTAGTCTATAAGAGAGGCATAACTAGGAACCACTTTTTGTTTATTAAACACACATGTATTGATGTTTCCTATCAATACAATTATAGCATGCAAAATAAACATCTATCATATACAACGAATACATAATAACAACTTTATTATTTCCTCTCAGGGCATATTTCCTTCAGTCTCCCACTTGCACTAGAGACAATAATCTAGTTTACATCGTGATAAATCTAACACCCGTGGAGTTCTGGTGTTTATCATGTTTTGCCCTAGGGAGAACTTTAGTCAACAGATTTGCTACATTTAGGTCTGTGTGTACTTTACAAATCTTTATATCTCCATCCTTGACATGCTCGCGGATGGAGTGAAACCGGTGCTTAATATGCTTGGAATTCTTGTGAGACCTTGGTTCCTTGGCGTTGGCTATGGCTCCATTGTTGTCACAATAGATCACCATTGGGTCCAATGTACTAGGAACCACACCTAGTTCCGTTATGAACTCCTTCATCCAAATCGCTTCCTGCGCCGCTTCTGAAGCAACAACATATTCCGCCTCCGTCGTTGATCTAGCCACCATAGGTTGTTTGGAACTCCTCCAACTAACTGCTGCTCCGTTCAAGAGAAATACATATCCGGATTGATACTTAGAGTCATCCGGATCGGTGTCAAAGCTAGCATCGACATAACACTTAGCGACCAGCTCTTCTTCACCTCCGTATACAAGAAACATATCCCTAGTTCTTCTTAAGTACTTCAGGATATTCTTGCCCGCTATCCAGTGTTCCGAACCTAGATCAGATTGGTACCTACTAGTCAAACTAATAGCATGTGCCACATCTGGTCTTGTACATAGCATGGCGTACATTATAGAGCCTATGGCTGAGGCACAGGGGATCTTATCCATTATCTCTCTTTCTTCCGCCGTAGCCGGACTTTGAGTCTTACTCAATGTCTTACCTTGCAACATTGGTAAGAACCCCTTCTTACTTCCGTCCATATTAAACTTCTTTAATATCTTATCAAGGTATGTACTCTGCGATAACCCAATTAGGTGCCTTGATCTATCTTTGTAGATTTTAATGCCTAATATATATGAAGCTTCACCAAGGTCCTTCATCGAAAATTTGCTGTTTAGATAACTTTTAACACTGTTTAAAAGATCTATATCATTTCCAATCAATAATATGTCATCCACATAAAATATCAGAAATTCCACATTACTCCCACTCACTTTCTTGTAAATACAAGCCTCTCCATAAGTTTCGACAAATCTAAACTCTTTGATCACCTCATCAAAGCGGAGATTCCAACTCCGGGATGCTTGCATCAGTTCATATATGGATCGCTGAATTTTGCATACCTTATCAGCATCCTTAGGATCGACAAAACCCTTTGGTTGTATCATATACAACTCTTCTTCAATATTACCATTGAGGAACACAGTTTTGACATCCATCTGCCATATTTCATAATCGAAATACGTAGCAATTGCTAACATAATCCTAACCGACTTTAGCATCGCTACGGGAGAGAATGTCTCATCGTAGTTAACTCCTTGAATTTTTCGAAACCCCTTTGTGACAAGTCGAGCTTTATAGATGGTCACATTACCATCAGCATCAGTTTTTCTTTTGAAAATCCATTTATTCTCAACGGCCTTTCGATCGTGAGGTAAGTCTACCAAGGTCCAAACCTGGCTTTCGTACATGGATTCCATCTCGGATTTCATGGCTTCTAGCCATTTGTTGGAATCAGGGCTCATCATCGCTTCTTAATACGTCGCAGGGTCATCTATTTCATCAATCATGAAATTCATAACAGGATTGTCGTACAGTTCAGGAGCTGCACATGTCCTGCTTGACCTACGAGGTTCGGCAGTATCCTCTTTCGGAGTTTCATGATCATTATCATTAGCTCTCTCTTCATCAGGTGAAGTCAACTCCAAAACAACATCCGGTGTTGCGCCACTCACCAATTCATGAAGAGAAGGTTCAATAACCACTTCGAGTTCTACCTTCCAACTACTCACACCTTTCGCGAGAAACTCCTTCTCAAGAAATGATCCATTCTTGGCAACAAAAACCTTTCCTTTGGATCTGTGATAGAAGGTATACCCAATCGTTTCCTTAAGGTATCTTATGAAGACGCATTTTCCGCTTTGGGTTCGAGTTTATCCGGCTGAAGTTTCTTCGCATAAACATCGCATCCCCAAACTTTAAGAAATGACAGCTTAGGTTTGTTTCCAAACCATAATTCATACGATGTCGTTTCAACGGATTTAGATGGTGCCCGATTTAAAGTGAATGCAGCGGTTTCTAGTGCATAACCCCAAAATGAAAGTGGCAAGTCAGTCAGAGACATCATAGATCGAACCATATCCAATAAAGTACGATTACGACGTTCCGACACACCATTACGTTTCTGGTAGGCGTGAGTTGTGAAACTATTCCACGGTCTTTCATATGTGTGCTCAACTCGTAACTAAGATACTCTCCTCCACGGTCGGACCGCAGAAATTTGATCTTTCTGTTACGATGATTTTCCACTTCATTCTGAAATTCCTTGAACTTTTCAAAAGTTTTAGATTTATGTTTCATCAAATAGATATACCCGTATCTACTCAAATCATCCATGAAAGTAATAAAATAACGATATCCACCTCACGCCGACACACTCATTGGTCCACACACCAGTATGTATGATTTCCAATAAATTTGTCGCTCGTTCAATTGAACCGGAAAACGGCGTTCTAGTCATCTTGCCCATAAGGCATGGCTCACTGATATATTGCAAATGTATCTATAATTTTTGATGTTCCATGCTTAGTTGTATCCAGTTTCTTGTGTTTTGTTCCAACTTTGGAGTACTTTTCATATGATTTCTTGGACTAACCTACTAACAAGAGCCACAGTGCCAGCTGCCTGTTTTCTGCTGTTTTTGGTTCCAGGAAAGTCAGAAAATGAATATTCTCGGAATTGGACGGGACAAAAGCCAAAGTGCCTATTTTTCCGGAAGTGATCAAGTGCCAGAATACGAGACGGAGAAGGGCCAGGGAGCCACCACACCACCTGGCTGCGTGGCCAGGCCTGGCCCACGCCAGGGGGTGGTGTGGCCACTCCCGGCACCCCCTCGGTGTCTCCTTCCGTCTATAAGTTTCCTTCGGGACGAAAACCCTAAGGACCCGATCAAAAATCCACGAAAGAGTCTGTAGCCGCTGTCATCTCCATCCCTAGATTGGGAGGGATCTGAAGCTCTTCCCGGCACCCTGCCGGAGAGGGGAATTCACCCTAGAGGCCTTCTTCATCACCATGCAAGCCTCCGGTGTGATGCGTGAGTAGTTCATCCTTGGACTACGGATCCATGTAGTAGCTAGATGGCTGGTTCTCCTCCTTTGTGCTTTCATGTTTAGATCTTGTGAGCTCCGTTCATGATCAAGATCATCTATTTGTAATTCATACATGTTGTGTTTGCGGGGATCCGATGGATATTGAGATGCTATTTCAGATTGATTATTTATTCTATCATGTCTTTGTTATTTGAGATCTTGCATGCTTTCCGTTGTTAGTAGCTATCTTGGCCAAGTAGATGCTAGCAACTCCAAGAGTTAGTATTTATGCCTGATAGTGGGTTCATGCCTCTGGTAATCTGGGGAAGTGACAGAAATCTCTAAGGTACTAGATGTGCTGTTGCTACTAGGGAGAAAACAACAATCCTTTGTTCATAGAACAATCGTATTGTTTACTTTACATGCAGTTCGTAAAGCAATAATCTATTGCTTGCAACTTAATACTGGAGGGGGTTCGGATGATAACCTGAAGGTGGATTATTAGTCATAGATGCAGTTGGATGGCGGTCTATGTATTATGTTGTAATGCCCAATCAAGTCTCAGAGGAGTCAAGATGATTAGTATATGCATGTATTGCTTTCTCAGTGTTTCGCAATTGTCCTGCTATAATTTGTTCACCCAACATGTTATCTATCTTAAGGAGAGCCACCTCTAGTGAACTATGGATCCCGGTCCTTTTTCTTTACATACAATCTACAATATTTTATTGCTTTGTGTTTACTTTCTGCAAACTTTTACTTCATTCCATTCGATACGTTTAATCCTTTGTTTTCTGCAAAACACGGTGAGATTGACAACCTCATCGCAAGTTGGGGACAAAGTTCTTTGGTTGTGTTGTGCAGGTCTCCACGTTGCTACTAGCACCGGTAGTGTGCCTTGACAAAGCTCGGCTAGTAACACCTTTGGGGTGTTTCCTTGCTCCTACTGGTTCGATGAAACCTTGGTTTCAAAACTGAGGGAAACTTGCTGCTGTGCTCATCATACCTTCCTCTTGGGATTCCCAACGAGCTCTACATCAACACCGCCATCAAGCATTTTTCTGGGCGTCGTGCATTGAGCCATCAAGCATTTTTCTGGCACCGTTGCCGGGGAGTCAAGGACATCTTCACAAGGGGAGTCCCACATAACCAATCTCTTTACTTTGTTGTTTTTGTTTTTCTTAGTTTCTTTTGCTTTGTTTGCTCATTTTGTTATTCAAAAATCCAAAAAAAATAGTTTTACTAGTTTGCTTTCTTTATCAAAAACACAAAAAATTAAGTCTCCTTTAGTTTTCACCTCTTCCTTAGCTCACCATGTTGATCCCTACATTCATCCTGAAAGACCTTCCAATTGGTAGTGGTTTTATAATTGGGAAAGATAACATTGAAGAATTCTTTAATCATGTTAGCAAACATGAAGATACTGAGGATAGATCCCTTGTAGAACTTGCTCCAAATTATGAGATGCTGCAGCTTCTTTAATTCACATGTTAGAAGCTAGGTTTGTTAACCTCAACCCTTTAATGCAAGTGATGTTTCTTAAGCTTAAAGAAATTGAGGATCCTGAAAAGAGGGATTTTATTCTAGAAACTTTGTTTAAGGAGTTCTATGATGTTGCCAAGGAAGCTAGAAAAGTTTTTGAATGATTCAATATGCTAGGCTCATGTGTAGATGTTGTTGGTACACGAGAAAATATGAACAAAACCGAACCTAATGGGGAGGAACCTAAGATACCAATACCCTTTAAACTAGTAGCAATACATGATGCCATAGAAAAGAATCTTGATTGGATTGTTCCTACAAACCCTTTTGATAAGAGTAGTAAACCTAAGAGCAATGAGAGAGGATCCTTTAGAACTTATTTGGATGATATACCTTGCCTTGTTGAAAATATTTCTGGTATTGATCTTAATGCTTCTTCATTTGAGAACACTTGATTCTTTATTTGCTTCTTATGCCTAACTTAAAGGCGTTAAAGAAAAGTACTTGTTGGGAGATAACCCAAGAGTTTTAGTTGAGTCTTGGAAGTTATTACCTCTGTAATAACCTCTCCTTATCCTTTTTATTTGCTTTTTGTGCCAAGAGTAACCTCTAATGTGAGTGAAGTAATGATTGGGAAAGTTGCTGTCCCAAAACAGATTTTTGTGCTTCACCGTAAAAATTCCTGAGAGAGCTCTGTACGTCGGATTGAGCTGTAATTGTTTTTTCTTCTGCCCCAGGTTGTTATCTAACTTTCGTTAGTTCAACACTTTTTGATTTGAGCAACAGAAGGTCTTCGAAAAAATTAGTCTTTACCTGCTGGTCTGTTTTGACAGATTTCTGCATTTGCTTCTTGTTAGTTCCTTCTTCAGTTCCTTTGGGGAATTGAGCTTTTTGAGGGAAGTTCTACAGTATCTAGTGTTCTAATGGAAGTGTATTTGGTGTTGGAACTGAACCTTGAGACTTATTTATCTTAAGTGCACAAATGTTGCTAATGAGATTGTGTGAAGTTTTGTATGAAGGAAAAATTTCAGGTGTATGGAAGGAATGAGTAATGAGATGAAGGATGGACTAAAGCTCAAGCTTGGGGATGCCACGCGTGTCACCCCAAGAAATATCCAAGAAGTACAAGCGTGAAATCTTGGGGATGCCCAAGGCATCCCCTTCTTCATCAATAAAAATTCCAGGTTTCGTCCAAACGCTTCATTTTTATTGTTTCATGCACAGTTGTGTTTATCTTGGAGCGTCTTCTTTTTTCGTTTTTGTTTTGGTTTTTAGTTTGCTTGGTTTGCTTAGTGTTCTGAATAAGTTGGTTGGACCCCCTCTTTCATACTTTGGTTTGCAAATAGTTTGGTTTGGTTTGGAAAAGAGTAGGAAAGTTCATGCTTATGTGGTAAAAAGAGCTCGTTTTGACTGTGGCCTATGCTTTGTCATGCCATGCTTGATATTTTTTTGGCTTTATGCTTAGTATTCTTTGATGTAGCATGACTTGTTATAAACAATTGAGATTGCTTAATGTGCCTTGGATGGATCATGCGTTGTTTTAGCATATTAAAGCATAGTATAGTGGTATTCTCCTTTGATGCTTTATTTGGGTTGACTTGGCGCATGCTCACACCATGTTATGACTATCTCAAGTCACCTTAGCCTTTATGATCATTTAGTTTTCAACTTGTAGTATCACTTTATGCTTTGATCAATGATGTTTTGTTGCTCTGCATGATTATGGCCATTATTGTTCTCTTAGTTTGTCGCTCCCAGTCTTTTGCTAGCCTCCACAACAAAGTATGAGTTCCACTCATGCATCCAACTCCCTAAACCAAGTTTTTCCAAAGAGTCCACCATACCTACCTACTTGCTTATGCTATTCCAAGTACATTCATGCTTTTGTTTACCTTTCACTTGTTATGAGAAAACTAGTGATTAAAGCTCTCACGAACTTGATGGCACACTTTAATTTTTGCCCCTAATAAACTTGAACCATTGTGTCTTCTATGTTGTATATGCTTGCACTTATTTGTTGGGAATTAGCAGAACCATGCTTTCATGGGGAACGCTTTCAACATTGCACTTGGTACTTGTACCTAGTTGATATCATGCTCTTTTGTATATGGATGTCGTCGGTGTGAAATGAAAGGGGAGCTTGTAAGTCCATGGAGTTATGTATATGTGTTAGAGAAATGCCTGGGCCACTGGTCTAATCCATGCTGACATAGTGGAAACCTGCAGCGTAACCATAATGAGCTGTCTATGAAGCATTCTTCTTATAAAAAAGAGTCCTATATTGAGAAAAAAAGAAAAAAGAGAAAAAAAGAGAAGATACTATGAAAAGAGGAAAGAGAGAAAACAGCACCATATTCCCATGGTAAATACGAAGAATGCTGAGATGCTCGTTGTCTGCTTTCCTTGTCATTTTGATATGGGGATTCTTCCGTATCATCGGGCAAGGGGTACCCCATTGGCGGTTCTCAATGATACACATGTACTTACGATGACAAGAACTTACCGGTGACTAAACTTGAGTAGCATGAGGAGCGGCCCTCGTATACAAGGGACATGAGATTTCTGACTTATACTTCGTCAAGCATGTACACCATAGTTTGTTCACTTTAACCTTAATCACTTCAAGATGCTTATGATAGGGGCAATGAGAGCTGAAAGCTATGAGTACCATAATTTTTGGAAGCTCTTTATGAGACTTGAATCCCTACTTCCTTTTACAAAAGGCCTTTCTTCCACCATTATATTGAGTCTCCACCTTCTAACTTTATGCACCTACTTTGAGAGCATAGTGGCCATTCTTAGTTCTATGTGCATTGTCCCAAGACTAGTTGATTGATGCATAACTTGTTATTGCTTGTTTGAAACTACTGTATCTATTCACTCTTATGAACTTTGAAGGCGTCCTATGCATTTATATTTGCTACTCTATTGAGGGACAAGCTGAATACTAGTATGCTATGTTTTCTTTATGTGAAACAAACAAACGTCTTGCAAAGCAATGTTATTCATGAATCTTTTGTTTGTGCCTTTTCATGTTGCATCATAGTTTCTTTGCTTATTGCTAGAACTTTGTCTTTTATGTTATGATTGAAGTACTATGATCCCAGCTTTGAATGTTCTGCAAATACTTTGATCAAGTCTTTGATGGTGCATGTCACCTCAAAAATTATTTCTTTTTATCACTTACCTACTCGAGGACGAGTAGGAGTTAAGCTTGGGGATGTTGATACATTCCAAATATATCTATAATTTTTGATGTTCCATGCTTAGTTTTATCCACTTTGTTGTGTTTTGTTCCAACTTTGGAGTACTTTTCATATGATTTCTTGGACTAACCTATTAACAAGAGCCACAGTGCCAGCTGCCTGTTTTCTGCTGTTTTTGGTTCCAGGAAAGTCAGAAAATGAATATTCTCGGAATTGGACGGGACAAAAGCCAAAGTGCCTATTTTTCCGAAAGTGATCAAGTGCCAGAATACGAGACGGAGAAGGGCCAGGGAGCCACCACACCACCTGGCTGCGTGGCTAGGCCTGGCCCGCGCCAGGGGGTGGTGTGGCCGCTCCCGGCACCCCCTCGGCCTCTCCTTCCGTCTATAAGTTGCCTTCGGGACGAAAACCCTAAGGACCCGATCAAAAATCCACGAAAGAGTCTGTAGCCGCCGTCATCTCCATCCCTAGATCGGGAGGGATCTAAAGCTCTTCCCGGCACCCTGTCGGAGAAGGGAATTCACCCTGGAGGCCTTCTTCATCACCATGCAAGCCTCCGGTGTGATGCGTGAGTAGTTCATCCTTGAACTACGGATCCATGTAGTAGCTAGATGGTTGGTTCTCCTCCTTTGTGCTTTCATGTTTAGATCTTGTGAGCTCTGTTCATGATCAAGATCATCTATTTGTAATTCATACATGTTGTGTTTACGGGGATCCGATGGATATTGAGATGCTATTTCAGATTGATTATTGATTCTATCATGTCTTTGTTATTTGAGATCTTGCATGCTTTTCGTTGTTAGTAGCTATCTTGGCCACGTAGATGCTAGCAACTCCAAGAGTTAGTATTTATGCTCGATAGTGGGTTCATGCCTCTGGTAATCTGGGGAAGTGATAGAAATCTCTAAGGTACTAGATGTGCTGTTGCTACTAGGGAGAAAACAACAATCCTTTGTTCATAGAACAATCGTATTGTTTACTTTACATGCAGTTCATAAAGCAATAATCTGTTGCTTGCAACTTAATACTGGAGGGGGTTCGGATGATAACCTGAAGGTGGATTATTAGTCATAGATGCAGTTGGATGGCGGTCTATGTATTATGTTGTAATGCCCAATCAAGTCTCAGAGGAGTAAAGATGATTAGTATATGCATGTATTGCTTTCTCGGTGTTTGGCAATTGTCCCGCTGTAATTTGTTCACCCAGCATGTTATCTATCTTAAGGAGAGCCACCTGTAGTGAACTATGGATCTCGGTCCTTTACTTTACATACAATCTACAATGTTTTTACTGCTGTGTGTTTACTTTCTGCAAACTATTACTTCTTTCCATTCGATACGTTTAATCCTTTGTTTTCCGCAAAACACGGTGAGATTGACAGCCTCATCGCAAGTTGGGGACAAAGTTATGTGGTTGTGTTGTGCAGGTCTCCACGTTGCTACTAGCACCGGTAGTGCGCCCTGCCAAAGCTCTGCTAGTAACACCTTTGGGGTGTTTCCTTGCTCCTACTGGTTCGATTAAACCTTGGTTTCATAACTGAGGGAAACTTTCTGCTGTGCTCATCACACCTTCCTCTTGGGGTTCCCAACGAGCTCTACATCAACACCGCCATCAAGCATTTTTCTGGGCGCCGTGCATTGAGCCTTCACTCACATGTATCAAATGATTCAAAATCAAGTGATTCTAAAAGTCCATCAGAATGGAGTTTCTTCATGCGTTTAACGCCAATATGACCTAGACGGCAGTGCCACATATATGCAGATATATCATTATCAAGTTTAATCCTTTTAGCATCAACATTATGAATATGCATAATACTACTATCGAGATCCAACAGAAATAAACCATTCAACACAGGTGCATGACCATACAAGATATCATTCATATAAATCAAACAACCATTGTTTTCAGATTTAAAGGAATAACCACTCTGCATCAAACACGATCCGGATACAATGTTCATGCTCAGTGCAGGCACCAAATAACAATTATTCAGATTTATAACTAATCTCGACGGCATATGGAGAGGTAGCGTTCCGACGGCGATCACATCAACTCTTGATCCATTACCGACCCGCATCTTGACCTCATCCCTTGCTAGCTGTCGCTTGTTCCGCAACCCCTGAATTGAGTTACATATATAGCAAGTGATCCCATATCAAATACCTAGGTGCTACTGTGAGTACTAGTCAAGTACACATCAATAACATGTATATCACATATACCTTTGTTTGCCTTGCCGGCCTTCTTGTCCGCCAAATACTTGGGGCAGTTGCGCTTCTAATGGCTAGTCCCCTTGCAATAGTAGCACTCGGTATTAGACTTAGGGCCAGCTCGGGATTTCTTTTCAGGTGTGGCAACAGATTTTCCACCCTTCTTTCCCTTCTGCTTGCCTTTCTTGTCCTTCTTCAAACCGGTGGTCTTATTGATCATCAACACTTGATGTTCTTTCCTAATCTCCACTTCTGCAGTCTTAAGCATTGACAGAAGCTCAGGAAGAGACTTCTTCATGCCCTGCATATTATAGTTCATCACGAAGCTCTTGTAGCTAGGTGGTAGAGATGTGAGAACACTATGTATGCCTAAGTCAATGGGAATCGTTATTCCCAAGGACACAAGTTTATCGGTGTACCAAGACATTTTGAGTACGTGCTCACTAACAGAGCTATTCTCCTCCATCATGCAGCTAAAGAACTTTTCAGAAGCATTATAACTCTCTACGGCAGCATGGGTATCGAAAATCTTTTTCAATTCTCCCATGGTATCAAAGGCATTGCCATTTTTGAAACGCCTTCGAAGTTCTGGCTCTAGCCCATAAAGTATGCCGCAATGAACTAAGTTGTGGTCCTCCTGACGAGTTATATAGACATTCTTTTCCTCGTCAGGGGCATCAGGAGCTGGTGGGGGGCCTAGCGGCGCCTCTAGCACATATTGCTTTTGTGCAACAGTGAGGAGAATCCTCAAATTCATAGCCCAGTTGGTGAAGTTACTACCATTCGTAGCAAGTTTCTCTTTCTCCATGAACACATTGAAATTAAAAGCAGGTAGTGCCATCTACAACAAAATTTGTAAAGTTTATTTAGACTAAGTTTATGATAGATTGAGTTCAACTAATCCAAATTACTAATGAACTCCCACTAAAAAACGACATCCCTCGTGTCCTTTTGGTGATTACATGAACCAAATCCACTACACCAAGTCCGATCATCACGTGACTCGGTGTAGCTTCAAAGGCGAGCATCTATATGGGCACCATATCAACTATATGACTCATGTTTAACCTTTCGGTCCGTGTTCCGAGGCCATGTATGTACATGCTAGGCTCACCAAGTAAGAACCTTAGTATTCATGTGTGTAAAACTGTCTTACACCCGTTATATGAAAACATAGAGTCGAGTACACCCGATCATCACATGATGTCTTGAAACACGATCCATAGAACGGTGCATACTTAAGGAAGAACACATTTTTATCTTGATATCTAAATAAGGGATCACCTTACAATACTACCAAAAGCGCCAAACTAGCAGTATAAGATGCTAACATCTAATGTGTAAAGTGAGATGATATGGTCCATGCATTTGATCTCTATCATTTGCATCGTGGTATGATCTCTATCATTCCTTTGTGTGTAAGGCCAAGGTCTATGGAACTTACACATTGAGTGTGTTGTAATAATATCTATCATACATCTACTTAAAATAATACCATATCAAGCACTAGCCCAACAACGATCTAAACTAGACGCCTCTAATTTATCAATTGCAAGTTTTACGTAGCTTAGGGCTTTCGGAGATAGAACCGGTCTTACCTACGAACATGAACCACAATGAGGATAACCAAGTTATTAGCAACTCGTTGTAAATCAGATATTGACTATAGTAGGAGAGACAGACACCCGCTAGCCACTTATGCAAAACTAGTTGAATGTCAGTCGTGGAACCGGTCTCATGTACGATGACATGTAAGGTTGGTCTAGGCCGCTTCATCCCACTATGCCACCAATATCCAAAATACATAGAAGATGCAATAACATGATCATCATCGCCCACATATAAACATATGTGTACTACCCGTGCAAAGCACCTATGTATAGATCAAACTCTGATACCACTGTTGGGTCCGCAACATAGAAAACAAAAAAATTCCTACGATGAGAATTATACGCCAAGATCTATCTACTAGATACAGGGCAACGGGTGGATATACATCCATGGAGAACTTACCCTCGAAGACAACATAGTTTTGTTAACGAGTTGGAACTCGTGGATGATGTAGTCGTACGCTTGCCGATCTCAAGATCGTGTGGAAGTCCGAGCACCGCAAATCAGCAGCGCATCCATCCTCGCACACACGTTCAAGCCACCGGACAACATCCACCTCCTCGCTCCAGCGATGCAGCGGAAGAAGCAACTCCTTCCAGACGAAATGCCACCGAGAACATGTATCTCGCTAATCCGAGACCATGGGGGAATAATTATAGAGGGGGAGAGAGATCCTTCACGAGGAGGTGTGAGGAAGAAGGGTGAGAGGGGTGGCCTTTTATAGAAGGAGGGGGTGCCCCTCCCCATGGCCGGCGCCTCATGGGGGGTGACCCCTCACCTCCCCCATTCATGTGGTGGTAACTCCTCCACATTAAAATGCCCCTTCACATTCTCTTTTAAAGTCTCCACTTTAAATGCATTAAATTTCTCTAAGTTTAATGCTCTCTCATTTAATAAAACTCTTTTATTAAATTTATTCAGAATTTTTTTAATTACTTTAATTAACAAACATTCACATAAAACCCCTTCAAACATTTCAATATCACATGCAGAACCACTTTCTGCAATTTCACCCGAAACAATTCCGGTTTCTATCGAAACAATTCTTGTGCTTTGCAATCCTTTCGTCTGAAAAATATGTGCTCCAAAATGGTGTCCGGCAACCCTTAAGTGTGTCACCCTACGGTTCGCGAATAATGCAGACATGATTGAGACTCCTCTCAGATCAATAATCAGAAGCGAGACCTGGAGATCCATACTGACTCCTGCATATTCGACGATGACTTCTGTGCTCGTGAGAACCTTTAACGCTTGTAATTTTATCCCTTTGTCTCATGATATAATACATGTCCGAGATTCGATCATCGTTATCCAAATACCTAGTTTGATCTCGTTACCGACATGCACTCTTTTCTCGTTCTCGTGATATAGCATTCTAGTGATCACATCACTTGCTTGCAAGCTATCTCAATGTGATATCACCGAGAGGGCCCAAAGTATATCTATCCATCATCGGGATTGACAAATTCCACTCTTGATCCATGAGCCTCAACATAACACCTTCGTAGCACTGAACACATCTTTATAGTCACCCTGTTATGGTGTGACGTTTGATGTTATCAAGATACTCTTCCAGTGTTAGCAATTAACATGATCTCATGGTCTAAGGACTAATATTACTTCGTATGATGTTATAGCAATATAAACATAATGACTTTGATCGTAATGCTATACTTTGGATGAATGTTCATCACATCATTTCACAAATGCTGTGACCTCGTTATTAACAACATCCAATGTCCATGATCAGGAAACTTTGATCATCTTGTTAATCAACGAGCTAGTCTATAAGAGAGGCATAACTAAGAACCCCTTTTTTGTTTATTAAAGACACATGTATTGACGTTTCCTATCAATACAATTATAGCTAGCAAAATAAACATCTATTATATACAAGGAATACATAATAACAACTTTATTATTGCCTCTTAGGGCATAATTCCTTCAATTATATTAAGGGATCATCCTATTAATGGTACCATCGAGTATCTAATACTAGCACAAACAAGATGCACACATTTAAACATCAAATGTAAATAAGTGTGACATGACATGGTCATAGACCATCGCGCCATGATCTCCATCTTGCGATCCAGTGTGTGGCCCCAAGACCTTGATGCCACCATCATATTACTATAACTTAGCAATAGGAAAGTAAACTACTTTACTTTTACTTTGACCATAGAATATCACAAGCCCCTACAAAATAAGGTTAGACGCCTCTACTTTATATTTTGCATATTTTACGTGGCAGCTAGGGCTTCCGCACAAGAACCATTTCTTACCTATGAACATGAACCACAATGCTGATTAAATAAGTGTCTCTATCACACCCCTTTTGGGGCCCTCCGTTGTAAATGGTTTACCAACTACTGCAAGAGAAACTGACACCCCCAAGCCACTTATACCATGCAAGCCGTATGTTAAGCATGGACCAGTCTCGCGAATGAACGCGTAATGTTGGTTGGGGGACGTTTCGATCAAGCAGTGATATGGTATACTCAAGTACATGTGAGAGGGTAACAATTATATGATCAACGCCCACACAATCAATATTTGTTCTACCCGTACCAGCATAACGACACATAGATCGGCTCTAATACCACTTTGGGGTTTAGCGCCTGAAAACAATAATTTTTTCCTACGCAAACAACCCTAATGCTAGGATATATCTATCAGTAATGCAGTAACGGGAGAAGCTTTTCACAAACTCACCAAGTTGAAGACTGAAAAGCTTTTTAATGTTCGGGAGAAAGTGGTTGATGTAGTTGTACCGACGCCAACCTCAAGGTCATTTTGAACTCGGATGGCTCCATGAGATCCAGCTCCACCGGCTGCAGTGACTCTGATGGCTCGGACGACTCGAGCGCCACAAGTGCAACGCCTCATAGGGGTAACACACATACGGTGTTTGACGACGACTCCTGGACCCTAATCCAACAGAGGTTATGTAAGTAGATCTCCTGGATACGGAATCCTCGTAGCACGATGGTTCTCCGTGGTGAATAACTCTCTTATTCGTACAACCCTTACAGTGGGGCCGCGATCAGAAGAGAGAGAGAGGGAGAGAGGAGGGAACTTGGAGGGAGAAGCCTCAAAGCTTGGAATTAATTGGTGTATCACAATCCCTCCCAATGCCCTCTTTTATATAGGGGAAGGAGAGCCCCAAGTCCCTTGGCTTAGCCATATGGGACTAAACTAAGGGGAGGAGAGGAGGGGCTGGCCGGCCACCCTAGGTGGTCTTGGCATGCCACCAGGTGGCCCAAACGGCCATTCCTCCCTTTTCTCTTGGGGGTTTCCCTCATGGGCCCTTTTCCCTTTAGGGAGTTGGCCCATCAGCCATGGGCTATCCATTAAATAATATTTTAAATTATTAAATAAATATAAATAAATGTATAATTTAATAATTAACATATATTTACATATTATTTAATTCCTATTGCACTGGAACTCCTTCCGGACAACTCCGAACACCCGTTGTACTTTCTTGGAACCCTTCCGGTTTTCCCTTCTCTTTTCTTCGGTGATTCCTAGGACACCAAAACAATCTCCAAGCATTGTCAAACCCTTAACTATGTTACCTAATGGTCAGGGAACACTCTAGACATGGTGGAGACCCCTCTCGGACCAATGATCATCACCGGGACCTGGATACCCATAATGACCCATGCACATTCCACGAGAATCTTTGTCGTTGAACCATTAAACATAGAGTCCTTTTCCCTTTGTTACTTTGATACTTTACTTATCCGAGACCTGATCAACGACATTGCCATGTCGGGTTCAATCTTGTTACCAACAAATACAACTTTACTCATTCTGAGCTATGCCATCCCCGTGACCTAGTCACACGCTGCAACTTTATGGATGTCATGTTTCCAAGTGGTCCTAGAGTATCTCTCTGTCACGCGGAAGAACAAATCCCGCTCTTGACACATACACCTCTACATGCTCCTATGAATACCTGAAGACACCTTTATGATCGCCGTTTTACCGAGTGACGTTTGATGCAAACAAGGCACTCTCGGGTGATAGTGATTAAATGTGGTCTCACGGTCTAAGGAATTGGTTACTACATTTCCCAGTCATTGTAAAAGTGAACTTAATGAAATATGTCAATAATCTATATTAGTATTTGCCTCTAGGGCATATTTCCAACAAAGTGGTGGTCTATAACTATACCCCTCTAGTGATGCATTATGTTGGAACATCGTGGTACTCAATCGCGCTAGGATCCAATGTGGATATATTTATTGTACTATGTTTGTAGCAAAACAAACTTGTCCAAAAACCCTACAACACATTCTGCATGCGGGTATAGTAGCTAGTGTACTACTATCATGTTAGTTCTAGTGCACACATGAGTTGTACCTAGTACACTTGTATACTACTCCCTCTATTCCACATAGTTTGACTTTTGAAAAAAATGCATTAAGCTTTGGGATGGAGGTAGTACTATAGATGAGGGTTCGACATTTTTGGATGCATGTGGGGGGGTTAGTTTTGTTTGTTCCTTGATCGGGGATATTCTAAGAAAATGGAATCTCTTATCATGCATCAAAGACTTTTAGAACTGAAACCAGAACTAGTTCTGTTTGTACTGCTATTGAGTTTTATTTTCTATATTCCTGAATCTGTCAATTTGTTTGGTCATTGTCTGTACTTCCGAATCTGTAACTTTGAAATGCTGCTGAATCTATGAAGTGCCGCAAAACAAACATGTCTAAAACCCCTATAGCACATCCTGCATGTGGGTATAACAACTAGAGCTGGATAATTGTTTATTGAACTCTACTCCTATTATCGTACTACTGTACTACCACTGGTATGAAAACAAAGGCTATAAATGAATCATGTCTCTAGTCAAACTGACGTGGCAAGGGATTTTGGCTGCAAAGTAGTTCTACTTAGGTGTGTTTGTGTCTAGTTCTGCTAGTATATTGTTGTATATACTGTTCCTTGTTTAGATCAGGTGTATAGGAGATGGTTTCTCTGCTTCAAAACATGGCCTTTTTGCGGGTAAAACATGGATTTGTACTGGTACAATGTATTAAAATGGTCAGTTTGGTTACTCGTATTTAATTGATCATATTTTCTTTGAAATTTCTAAAATCTTAGCATAATGGAAAAAATTGACAAGTCAATTCTTTTAGTAATTGTCTGCCACCATTAAATCGGTCACTTTGAAATTGCTACTGAATGTGAACTAGGAACCTATCGATACTTTTATGGTCTTATTCTGTACTACCGAATCTTTCAAATGCTACTGAATCTATCAAATTTTCTGTCGTTGATATTACTAAAGTATTTTGTAAAACTAATACTGATGCACTGGGTCTTGTTTAGATCTTGGGAAGTAGATGGCTAGTATTGCCTTTTCTTTTGAAACATGGCCTTGTCACAATCTAGATGATGCTTGCGCATTTTGGGTTGCATATGTTGGTCACAATGCATTATTGTAAGAATGAGGTACGCACAGAAAAACAGACTTGATCGTCATTTTTGCATGATCCAATGAATGAGGTATGCACACAAAAGCAGACTTGATCATTAGTTTTTCCCCTCCCTGTTTTAGGACTTTGTTTTGAATCTATTTGAGCACGGTACAATGCAAGTTTTTTGAGGGATAGTACAATGCAATTTTTACTAACGAGGAGATGAAACCTAGCCCATTCAGCCCTCTTTAGCCTAAAATATTTAATTCGGACGTTTCGGGGTGAGGGGACTGCTGACCACAACCTAGTAAAATTTGTGAAAGGAGCCAATGGAGAATATCACATGTAGTGTAACCCATGGAGAATAGCCTATAGATTATAGCCCAAAGTATTTTTAATTCGGCCTTTTTGTGCATCCCCCCACCCCAAAAAAATCTTGGCCTACCCATGTTTTTAAGAAACTACTGCATTAGGTGACAATTAAAAAAATGAGATGCCAGGGGCACTGACCTTTTATTTTAAGAGAGATAAACATGGACACACAAAATCTTTTTAATAATAATACATAAGTTATAGTTACTATAAAAAAATAATGGTATATTTTCAAAAAATCTCTTTGGCATAGTGGCAACGCACTCAATTTACATGTAATAAATTATTGAGTTCAAATCTTATTTGCGTGCATATATTTATTATTAATTAATTTTAGGATTTTATTTTTTATTGTAGCAATATATTGCTTTAAGGAGAGGCTCACATCGTCCCTCTAGTTTAACGAACAGGTTTGAAAAAATAACAGTTAATACATAGGAGGCTGGCATCGGAGACCCGCCTGCTAGACCAAACACGACTACATCGAGATATGTTAAGAAGGTCAAAGAAACAAATGCGACCAAAAGAAAAAGTCTAACATAGACACGTTTCTTATATAGAGAGGCAATGTTTCCAAGGTCAAAGTGGTAGACGCGACCAAAAAATGTCCAACATACACACGTTTTCTGTATAGAGGAGGATGACATGGGGACCTAGCCGCTAGACGAAACTACTGATGCATCGATCACATTGCGAAGGTCAAAATAGTGAGGCGCGAGCAAAGCAAAAATTCCATCATACATATGATTCTTCTAATAAGATTCTGACATGTGGGACCGAGCATCCTGACCAAACAACATATGTATCGAGGAACTTTATGAAGTTCGAATTAGGGAAGCGTAAGCAAAGAAAAAATTCCATCATATACACGTTTCTTCTAATGAGTGACTGAAATCAGGGACCACCAGCCTTACTAAATGACTGATGCATCCAGTAAAGCTATTGAGTTCAAATCTGGGAGACGCGACCGAGGAAAAAAAATCATCCTACACACATTTCTTCTAATGAGAGACTGACATGTGGGACCCAGCAGCCTGACTAAATGACAGATGCATCGACCAACGCTATCAAGTTCGGAACAGGGTAGCACGAGCGAAGGAAAAAATTCCATCATGCACACTTTCTTCTAATGAGAGGCTGACATGGGGGACCCATCAACTTGACTAAACGAGAGATGCATCGAGCACCGTTATCGAGTTCAAATCAGGGAGGGGCGACCGAAAAGTATGGTCTGCTAGAGACACTAATATCTGGGAGTCAACATCACGCGAGGAACTAAATCTTGCTTCTGCCATGCGTCGTCTGAGATTCGTCCATGTTTTTAGCGGATTTGTCATAGTAGAGGTCCGTGAAAACAGAAAAAATATTTTCCATCAGCCACGGTCGAGCGAAGTAAATCGTGACGGAACACGCGCCTTCTACAACGACCGACGGGCCAAATCATTGTGGATGGAAACATTTCTCGTAGTCGGTGCTAACAGAGGTGGGTATATCAAGATGCATCGAAGGCCAAAGGTTCTACACATGTGTATGGTTCCTTTAGCAATGTTTATGCATGCATTTTGTATCATCATATTTGTATCGTATTACATTATTTTTTATTGTTTTTTGAATTATTATTGTATTTTCCCCTCATATAGATGATGTAAGGAGTTTTCCTCAAAAGACCTTGCATTGTTTAATTCTGGGAGATAGAAAATCTTCCGTTAGTATTTCAAATTTCTAGGAGCTATTGGACTCAAAAAGTGCAAGGTCAAAGATCACTTTTTGGAAATTTTGATATGTACCCAACAAGCTAAAGTAGGACCTCTAGGGGCCCAATAGGCCATCCCAGAGGCCCATGTCCTAGAGTCCTAATGTGGTCGTGTTATGCCCCCTATGTCTCCACCTCGAGGTCGGATGTCGTCGATTCCAACATCATCGCGAATTTGTTCTGCCAAGAAACTTAATATAAACCTTTGGGAATTTTTCTCATCAGGTGGCGGTGTAGTTCTGAGAGGGGAAATTACATAGGTTGTGTAGAGGGACTACTGCAGAAATCACCTCTGGGCACTTCTCCTCATCCTTTGCCTCCTCGACATAGAGAGGACCCTCTCCATCAACATCATCAATATCGGCACCATCTCCATGTCACGGTCGACTTCATCCTCTCGTAGTTTGTGGTAGATCAAAACTCTAAAATAGTTTTCTAGTGTCATGTGCATGGTTGTGCTTACCATTGTGTTATTATTTTGTGGTGAAGATGTACTTTCATATTGTGTTGTAATTCATATGCATATGATCATTATCCCCATGTCCCTGATGGCATATAATGAATTAGCTCTAATTTCCATATAGTGTGATATGAGTATTTGGTCAAGTTTAATACTTTGTGGTGGTTCTGTGATGGCAATATAAGAACATTGAATATATGTTACTTCACATACGTGGGATCATAGGGCTACACCTTATAGTACAAAAATAGAGGAAGGATGGTGATGCATGTGAAATGCATCCATGAATTTTGTAGTTTATTGACACAAATTCCCATGCATTTGCATCATGTTAGTAGTTATTACCCATGTTCTTCATGATTTCGAGGATTTTGTAAACAATCCCCTCTCCTTGGGTTTTAACTCTGCAACACAAAAAAACATGTTTTGTGTATTTTTATCTTTCAGGGATGTAAATGAAGTCAAATGGACCTGGGATTTTAGAAGGTTATTTTTCCGCAAAGAGAAGCAGCTGAAGCACTAGAACCACTAGAGGGACCTCAGGGGCCAGGAAAGAGGCCCAGCATAACAGGCTACAGTGGTGACCGCGCCACCACACCTTGTCCAGCCCTTGTTGCTCAGATGTCATCAATTCCACCTACATCCTCTTTGTTTTGACCTAAAACCTTCTATAAAAAGGATCCCCGACGTGATCTCAGAACATACGGAGGAGGAGATCAAAACACATAAACAAAGAGTCTGTAGGCCACCATTAGTGGAGATCAAGGGTGGAACCGCTGCCGGAATTGCTTCCGGTTGCCTCCACCCCCACTGGCGTGGTCATCATCAATATCTACAACAAGATCATCTCCATCCCTCTACTGTAGTATCTTGGCAAACATGATGTGTGATGCAATCGATTGTTTTCCCATGATCTATTGTATCTTTATTTCTATGTTTGAGTAGTGATCTGTTTGTAGCAATTTTGAAATAGTTTATTATTGGTTCATACAAGTATATGTTATCTTATAGGGATTTCTGTTTTCGTGCCCCTGGTTCGTTAGTTGTACTCAGTTTTCCCTAGCCGCTTAGTTTTTCCTCACTTTTCCCCTCCCTCCATTCTGAAACCCTCACGTGCGCTCGGACAGGGGGATGCTGTCGGGTCAAAGTCTTAACCATTACATGCTGATAGGTGGGACCGCATTGGGCGGGTCCTGCGTTGAGCGTTACGTTACGTCGCATCGACCGTTACATGCTGACGGGTGGGGCCAGGATACACGGCGGACTAGCCATCCGTCTCACACTGACTTGTGGGCCCCATTTTCCTGATTGTGTGGTCGGTGTATCCAATGACAAATGGGGCCGTTCTGTGGGGCCATCGAAGCCAATGAACGATGGGGCCGCTATGTGGAGCTATTCTGTGGGGCCTTCGTAGTCAATGACCGTTGAGGCCGTTATGCGGGGCTGGAGGGGGGATTTGCATATTGCCACGTTTTACTTTGCAACTTGCATATTTGCTATTTTGTGTGTCACTAACATGTGGTGGTCATGTGGAGAATATGCAAATTTCAAAGAAAAAGTTTGGCAGATATGCAAAATTGGCAAATATGAAATAATTGACAGGTGGGGTCGTGTATGATACGTCGACTCTCTCTCTCTCATCCGCTCCCAGCCCCTAGCCCCGAGTAGCTCCTATCCCACCGGCAGAAAGAGCGGCCATCGTCGGTGCGTTGGCGCGTCACTGGATCTATCCTACGATGGTATCAGATGGACTGCCGCGCTGCACCTCAACCGGCCCTGACACCTGTTTTTCCCGCACACATTGTACGTTTAGGCAGTACCGATCGCAGGCAAGTATGCCGCCCACAACGACCGAGATTTGGTTCTGCTGCCATAGGTCGACGAACAGTCGCAACAATTGCTAGTAGTGCTTGTTAAGACCTCTGCTCCTACTCCACCCACCCTAATCAATTTGGTTCCCGTAATTTCCTCGATATTGTAGGTGCAAATTAGTCCTCAATGTCTGGTCGTAGCGGGTACACCGGCAAGGGTGGGGAAACGATCATGTCGTGGCCACATTATCCTTCTCCTACCATGTCGAAAGTGCATGCAACTCCTTCTCTTTGTACTACCATTGAATTTGAAGTGCTGACATGGCCTAACGAACCGATTCCAATTTGGTTTGTTTTGGGATTATTACAGTGTGCTATGCAGGCCGATGATCCATGGTACATTGCATACCAAGATGAATCAACTCAGTGGTCTAGCCATAGGATGGATTTGGAGGAGATGGTTGCCAAGTTAGGTGATGAATTGGCCCATAAAAACCTGTTGATATTCGAGCTGAAGCGTACTATCGAGGAAGAATTCAGAGCTTATTCGCAAAGAGAAGTTGACACCTAAGGTTGATCTTGCCGTATCTGATCAAGTCATAGAAAATCTAAAACATGAACTTCAAGTGAAGAGGAGGGGGAGAATAGTAGATTCATGTGGGAAGTTTTAGTAGTTGTCATCCGCATCCTAGCAGTTATAGTATGCGGTTGTGGTGAAGGGTGACACGTGTAATGATTAGTTGAATAGATAGCTAATTTAGAGACTAGAATTGTTATTCAATAGATGTTTGTGAGTTCCTGCTAATTTAGTCACTTTGCGGTCCCAAAGTTGTCGAGAGAATGCATTGCGGTGCCCAAGTTGCTTGCCATTGGATCTAGCGGTCCCAAAGTGGTCGAGAGAATGCATTGCGGTACCCGAGTTGCTTGCCATTGGATCTAGCAGTACCAAAGTTGTCGAGAGAATGAATTGCGGGGCTTGAGTTGCTTTCCATTGGATCTAGCTGCCCATAGTTGGCGTGCCAAATGCCTAGAGGGTCAAGTTAGGGCCTATTAGTTTTGACTCTTCTATCGCTGCCATCGTGGCTACCATGTAGAGTTGCAGCGTTGGCGGTAGCATCCATTCCCTGTTCCAAATTAGTGGCTGAGATTGTCAATCCAAGTTAGTTGACTCAAATTCCTCAAGATACAATCGAATCTAGACAAATCTAAATCAACTAATGTGGGTCGGAGGGAGTACTACTTATGAATCAGCTTTACAGAACATCCACCGTCCTCATTGCTCAAATACATATCAATTTTGATTCAAATCATACATATTTCAATCAAATTTATACAAGCCCACCGGAGATTGTCAAAGCAAGTACTACTACTTATGAATCAACTTTAGAGCATATCCACTGGTCTCACGGCTCAAATACATGTCAAATTTATTCAAATCATACATATATTTTAAGTCACGGAATTTTGGTTCAAATTGGGCTTAAATTTGTCCCAATTTTAAGTGGACGGTGAGCTAGCCGCCCTCCCTGCCGTATGTGTACTTCTAGAAGAACGGGAAAAGTGCTCCCATCTGGCCTTCACCGTCGAAGTGCACCTCGACATGCAAGCCGTGGCCGCGGCCTACCTCCCACAACTTTAGTTCACGAGGGCTTGATATGTGTCGTCGTAGTGATGTTGCGGATGATGGCTTCAATCTTCTTTTCATCGATGACCACTGTCGGCACCACATCCATAGATGTTGCGGATGATGGCTTTAATCGTCTTCGCATCGATGACCAATGTCGGCACCACATCCGTAGATGTTGCAGATGATGGCTTCCAACGGTGTCTTTCATTGATGGCCACTGTCGGCACCACCGCTGTCGCACTGATGTTGCGGATGATGGCTTCCATCAGTGTCTTTCATCAGCAATGGATCTGAGGATGTGAACGAAAGTGAGACAGATAGAGATAGAAATTTCAGACGGTTAGATCCTCATCGCCGCACGCCGTTCTAGTAGCCGCGCTTAGATCCGTGCCACCGCAAGCCATTCCGACCCCCACGCGTAGGTCCGCACCGCCGCACGCTGTTCCGACCAACACGGTTAGGTCCACACCTCCACACACTGTTCGGACCACCACGCTTAGATCCGCGCCACCACACGCCGTTCGGAGTGCTGCGTCGTCGTACGTCGATAGGAGGGGAGGAAGATGCGGCTGTTATACGTGCGATAGGGAGAGGGAGGGTGAGACATCCAGCCCGTCGGGCTCTCCTCTCCATAGCCCAATGGGAGAGAGATACCTCCAGCCCGTCGGATCATGATGTATCCAACAGTGGTTGGCCAATATCCGTGTGACATATATCTCGACCAATCAGAGCACAACCAAACTAAGCGCTAGTTGATGCGGCTGGTATACGTGCGTTAGGGAAAAGGAGGGAGAGACATCCAGCCTATCGGGCTCTCCTCGCCGTACAAGGTTAGGTGCGCCCATCGGGAGAGAGAGACCTCCAGCCCGTCGGATCATGATGTATCCAATGGTAGTTGGCCAAGATCCGTGTGACATACATCTCGACCAATTAGAGCGCTAGCCAAACTGAGACATGAGAGGGGGAAAGTGAGGAAAACTTTAGTGGGAGGGGAAAACTAAGGAAACTTTAGCGGGAGGGGAAAACTGAGTAGAGCTAAGGAAAACAAGGGCGCTCAGATAAAAAATGACTAAGGAAAATTCAAGATTTTGACATAACAAATGGCAAATTTGTTATTTGAACAAAATAATCGATCTTGGTCGACATTATATTGGTTGCAACTCAAAGATACACAAGTGTGCCAAATTTGGCCTCATTTAGACAAAGTATGTTTTGGAATGGGTTATCTTGGAGGTTGATTGAGTAGAAAGCCATGCATCTTCATAGGCAGTAGCTCATTCCAAGAAGGATTTAAGAAGTGGTTTAGGGGAGAAGTCCATTTCTCTTTATTTCCTTTTCCTTTATTATTCATGCTAGGTTGTAGTTAACATAACAAGACTCCATGCGAAGGTTGCACTATGTTTTGACTTCTTTTTTGAATTAAACTAACCCTAAAACCATTTATTTGAATTTAATCACTTAGAAAAAGAAAAAAATGTGGCTGATTACAAGTAAATCCAAAATTTCCAATTTCATATGGTAAATCAATCTAGGATACACAACTGTGCCAAATATTGGATCAATTGGTCAACGTTTGCTATGGTTTAAGCCATGAACTAGCTAAATCCCATGTGTTGACCACATGTTGAGGGTAAAACTGAGCAGTGCTAAGCAACTAGGTGGATGATAATAGAAACTTGCAATAACACATACATTATGGGGTTATCCAACATACAAACTTGGGAGCGTCACAAATGTTGACAGTAGTTCAAATTCAATACAAACATTGACATTAGTTCAAATTCATCATATAAATTCAAATTAATAATTCAATACAAACATTGACAGTAGTTCAAATTCAAAACAAACATTGACAGTAGTTCAAATTCATCATACAAATTCAAATTAATAATTCAAATTCATTTTTTCTTGCTCCTGGTGTTTTTCGTTGGAATATTCTCGGAGTTCACCACCTTGCTTCGGGTGATCCTGGCTGGAATATTCTCGGAGTCCACCATCAGATTTTTCCATTTGTTCCCTTTGTTCTTTTTCTCTGCATCAAATGAATCAAGTGCTTCAGTCTGTCGTACAATTGTTTCAACCACGTTTCGATTCATTGGTTCATACGGTTCAAAACGCATTGGCATCATTTCTTCAATATCCTCTTGTCTAATTCCTTTACTTTTGAACTCTGCTTCCAATGAATAAATTGCTTCAATCTTCCATGCATTTGGTGCAATCTCCCCTTCATTTAGTTCATTCTCCTCTCAATCCATTGGTTCAATTTCCCCTGCATTTGTTTCAACCTCCCCTACATTTGGTTCAATCTCCTCTCGATCCATTGGTTCAAACTCCCCTGCATCTGTTTCAATCTCCCCTACAGTTGGTTCAATCTCCTCTCAATCCGTTGGTTCAATATGCAATGTATCCATAGCTTTATTCTCCTCTCGTTCAGATACTTCATTCTCATCTGCATTAGCTGCTCCCGCCTGATCATCCATTCCATAAGCTGGGTCCACTGCATTTTTACAAAGCCTAGAAATGTGCCCTAGGATCCCACAACGTTTGCACTTACGTCATCGAGGTGGTGCACCACCCTTTGCACTAGCTCTCATCCTATTCTTCCTTGGCCTACCTGTTGGTCTAGTAAAAACTAGAGGATATAGCTTGAAGCCTGGTTTCACTTCCATCCATTTGTCTTTTCCCAACAAGGCTGGAACATTTTGAGCATATGCTGCCCTAAATTTGGCAATGGAGAAATACTCTGACACGTACTGATCAACTTCACCCTCTTCACCTCCTAGAACACCCATGAAAACGATGCATGTATGCAGGGTTTCCCACGGAGCTGCCATTGCCTGTAATGGCATGTCCTATCAGCCAAACTCACTGGATAATTCCATTGCCTATCTTTACTGTCAGTGTATGTTACCTCATCCTCCATTCCTTTTCTAATGCATTTCATCTTCAATTGTTTTTCCCTGGCATGCAAAGCCTTAATCAAATATGGGAGGATGACATGGCCATCATATACTATTGATGCAATTCTTTGGCGCAAATCGATTTTTATCATGATCATCTGCCTAATCTTATCAAATATTTGCCACAACATAAGCCCTTTCAATGACTTGACCTTTGCATTGAAACTCTCTGCAATGTTACTTGTCATATAGTATACCTTGCAAATTTCATTGAATTGGCTTCTTGACCACACCATTCCATGATGTGCATCCAAGTACTTCTTCACAAGAGGTTTTTGTTTATACAACACTTCCAAATGATACAGATGCTTCCTCAAACTGCATCTATATGAAGCTGGCCATAGGTTGTCAGTATAAACTTTACCCTTGAATTTCTTTGTAAAATTCTGCACTAAGTGTCGCATACATTCCTTATGCTCTAATTCGGGGAATACTGGTTCTACAGCTTTCTCCAAACCTTTGCAAGCGTTTGTGTGGATAGTAAGTCCTGGTGAATGACCTATAAGGTCGCGCAAATTCTCCAGAAACCAAGTCCAACTTTCCTCTAACTCAATCTGCAAAACTCCAAAAGCAATAGGGAAAATCCAATTGTGGCTATCAACTGCAGTAGCAGCTACTAGCTGTCCTTTAAATCTTCCATGAAGAGCCATCCACGGCCAAATAAGGCCTGCAACCATCCATAAACCCTTGAAAAAAGCTTTGAAACAAACCAAGGCCCTTCTAAAGAACTCCTTCTCCATTGTCTTCCCTCTTATTTTGTACTGAACTATATGCCTGTCTATCTGTACAACTGATGACTGCAAGTGCACAGATCGTTTGTAGCTAGTTTCGAAATAAAGATACCGATCCCACAAGGAGCAGGAGTCTGAAGTCTAATAACTCTTGAAATAAATATTGTGATAGAAATTCTAGATAAAGTTCTAAGTAACAAGATAAAATGTGAATGTTGTGTAAAAGGTGTTTTTGGGTTTTAGGTATAAGAGCAATAATAAAGTAAAGCAAAATAACCTAATATAGAAAGTAAGTATCGCATATGTAAGAGAGATTGGATCTGCAATAGAGAAAAAGCGTTCTTAGGGAGTAGCGGATACACCACTAGTATTATAAGGATCTAAGATAAAGATTATTATCATGAACATTCTCAACTATGTATGTGTGGGAGGAACTCCGTATTTGGATAATTAGGCAGCAACCGCTGCTCACATCATCCTCATTACCACAATAGTCAACAATCGACATCAATCGAGTTACTGTGCTATTAAGGGACGTAATCCCACATGACGTATCCCATGGAATGGATAGTGTTCCATGAGTTTCCTCGGTTTCCCAAGTTGATACGTAAGGGGTGCCAACAACTTTGTAGTCACTGTAAGTGCTAGCACACCTCTGTCTACCAACTAGTAGTTCCCTCCATCAAGTCCCCACGAGAGGCAAATATTGAGAAGTCGACTTCTCTCAACATCAAGATGTAGAAAATCTAACACATGGTCACAACGATGAATATAATAATAGACTTTATCTTATTTCAGTCTCATACTAGGGTTTCTCCATCTCCCCAAGAACTAATGATCTACTCAGATATGAAGGAAATCAACATCATAGCAATGGTAATGGAAACAATCATAGATGGATAGTACTTGTATAAATCCACAACGAGTACGGGAATTACAACAAGATCTAAACAAGATGTAGATGGGATGGATGGAGATGGTGGTGATGTAGTGGTGGTTGATGAAGATCGATGCCTTAGCCTCCCGGATATGTGCAGGGTGAATATGGATCCTTGCGGATGAGTTCCCCCTCCAGATGCCTTCTGGAGGTGAGGTTTCTGCGATTCCTGGGTGTTCTGTATGTTGTCTCTTCAAACCAATTACACGGGGTGAAACTATTTGACAAGGCGGAGGCAGTGCCAACTATACAGCTGGAGCTATACGGCCGGAAAATGTGCTCTGGTCGTATAGTTGGTCGATGAACCTTCTGCCTCCCTTGTTCACTTCTGGTTTTCTTCTAGTATTATTAATATGTCCCAAATAAGCGATTTACGTTGTTTTTGACTCCTTTTCTCCATAGTACAACTGCTCCAAGAATTGTATCCTTTGGATCGATCATCTGTCCTGATCCTGGTGAAAACATACATAAAATGTGCGCGCGAGCTCTGTAAAATACCAAGATCCTACATCTACAATGCAAAATAATAATGTAAAACATGATGCAAATATGCACTCATCAACTTCCCCAAGCTTAGACTCTTGCTTGTCCCGAGCAAGTTTTAGCTTAATGGATGTGATCCTCATATTCATGAAGCTGAGTCGATTAAAATAAATGAGGTAGTTGCAGCATGTGGTTATCATATACGATACATAGGAATAAGTTTGTGAATAGTACCTTACTCGAACCATCTGAATAGTACTAGCATGCTTCCACACCTTAGTTAACAATAGTTCATAAAAGATGAATCTCAACATAATGTAAAAGTATCCGGTTCAACCAAATGAGTTAACGAGGTAGTCCTAGGTGTTTTAGGATCAACGTATTCACTTGGGATTCAAAATCTCAAAAGTGTCTCTTTGTCATACTACAATACAATGGTATATTCCTATTTTCTCTTTGCACATTCGCTCTTTTTCTTCTTTCTTTTCTTTTCTTTTGCATATATGCTCACACTTTTGTTTTAAGTGCTATGCAAAGGAGCTAGCCATACATTTCACCTTATGTAGGAATTCAAAGTTTAATGATCTCAATTATCAAATTCCCACTGTATATGAAGCATTCTTATGACTTGGAGATTCTACCTCGACTTATTCTCACTCTATTTTGATAGCACTTTCCTTTTCCTTTGTTCAAGGTTTCTTTTTCAACTTAATTGTATATATAATTTCTCTTTGTAAATCAAAGCGTAGACTTACAGCATATTGACCAAATTATCTTTATGTGTTCCATTAATACCAATGGTGTGGAAGACTCCTATTGCTATCATCAAGTGCAAGTAAAATCATACTCAAGCCATTCATATATCATTAAAGCAAACCCAAACTCAATATTGCTCCATATATAATAATAAACTCAATATTTCATTAACGGGATCGACTATTCCTGAAGGGAATTCTAATGATGCAAACTTTATTTCTAGTTTGAGCTAATACAAAAATAATAATAGTAAACTTATAGGATAGATTACAAGGTCTTAAAGATCTCTCCAAGCTTGGAATCAAGCCAGGCAGGATCAAATAATCCCTTGCGATTATTTGATACCGTCATTGTTGTAGATCACTGTGGCGCCATGGCATGTAACACCGCGGTGCGTAGCTTCTTGTTGGTCTCCTCCAGAGTAGTTATGCGGCTATAGCACCTACGCAAATCAGATTGAAGAGTGTCCACTCTATCTGCGAGCTTAGTCACCAATGGAAGGACGTCTTCCTTCTTCTCCATCTCATGGAGATGGTGATAGACTTCAACGCGATGGAGTAGCTCCTGCTTCTGATATATCTCCAGTTCCCGCACATGATCCTTGGTCTTGGGGATAGCTTCTTCTTCCTCATCCATAATTGATGGATCGGGGAAGTGGAAACCGTATCTCCACTCTTCTTGAGGCTTAACCTTCATACGAGCACCAATGGTTGGCTTCGAGAGTGGAACCTCCCCTTCTTTGCTAGCACCTGCACCAATATTAGATAATTCCTTATGCTTGTGCGCCCTTGGATCTCTGGTGATGAACTTGACCATCTCCACACGCCCTTTTCCATGTGGCTTGTGATCTTCTCTCTCTTGTTGAGGTTTCTTCATCGCCACCCAATTGATCTTCGATGGATCATAGACATGTCGGTGGATGTAGACGTTAACCACGTCATCTTCGGAATCATTGTTGAAGTAACTTGGCTCGACGTACTCCTTGTACCTCGGGCTAAACCTCTCCACCTCCTCGTCATCGTCCTCCATGGACGGGATGCTAGATCGGTCCCTGGAAGGAGAAATGAGCCCCATGGGTTTCCCATGGCCCAGGACGGGATAACACATTGCTAGATTGGCTCCTGTAGATTGTGATTAGAGAGATAGACAATGGCAGTATATAAGGGGGTCATAGGTTGGTAAAACTCGCGAGAAACACCAAATTGTCGCCCAAGAAAAGAATCTTAACAAAACAGGGAAAGAAATCACGGATTTGGAAGAGTCCTGCCACGTAACGACCAACTATACGGGCGTGGCCCATATAGGTCCGGTCGTATAGTTGGTTCCGGGCAGATATTTCCAAATATCTCGAGTCCAGGTCCATTAAATCATGAATCGGAACTGAAAATAAGTTTTTTTAGATGAATAAACGAAAAGACAAACGAAAAGTGTCTGAGAGTTTAACGACCAACTATACGGCCAGAATTTTGGCTCCGTTCGTATAGTTGCGACTTTATAGATACAAACACCAAAAATCAAAAGTGTCTAAGAGTTTAAGGACCAACTATACGGCTGGAATTTTGGCTCCGGTTGTATAGTAACGACCGTATAGATATAGACACCAAAAAGCAAAACTATCTGAGAGTTTAATGACCACCTATATGGCCAGAATTTTGGCTCTGGTCATATAGTTGTGACCATATAGGCTCAGATATTGAAAACAATTTCACAAATATGATACAAAGAGTTTAACGACCAACTATACGACAGGATCTCCCTCTAAGGTCATATAGTTCCGCCCGTATAGTTGGTAAAAACCCTCTAAAACTTCAGAAAATAACAAGGAATTCAAAGGCAGAATTTTTAGGATAAAATTTGTGAAAAAAAATCACTTATTTGGGTAAGAACACTTACCTTGCACTTACCATTTTCTTATTCAGGGATGAGAAAGTTCCTCCAACAACAAAGACTTCTTCTCCCTTGAAGGAATTGACCTTAATTTGTTGAATAATTCTCGTAAATGAAAATCACCAGGACTAAAGTTCCTCTCAACAAGATTGGTGTCTTGTTGGGCAGTCATGGACAGTGCATTTAACATCTTTATTTCTTACCTCTGCATAATCTGCAACTCAAATTCTTGAAGTGAAAGAATCCAACAGATTAGTCTTGGCTTATTTTCTTTCCTCTCAAGGAGTTCTTTTAAACCATCACGAACCGTATGAACTCTTACCTTTGCATCAACTATGTAAGAACGACATTTATCACAAGAGAAAAATACAACAAACATTTCCTTCTCTTCCTTTGGGTAATTCTTCTGAGCACCATTTAGAGTTCTACTAGCATGATGTATAATATTAAATCTATGACCAATATGTTGTCCCGGAGTTACTCCTACAACATCATCACTAGCTTCACATATTAAGTCAAAGGTTGTATCCCAGATAGGTGGTTTAATGATTGGAGCACGAGATAAATCATTTTTTAGTTTATCAAAGGCTTCAAGACATTTATCATCAAAATTAAATCTTACTCCCTTTTGCAGGAGGTTAGTCAAAGGTTTAGATATTTCAGAGAAATTTCTAATGAACCTTCTATAAAAACCCACATGAACAGGAAAATTCTTATGCCTTTAATATCCCTAGGTCATGGCATTTTCTCAATTACCTCAACCTGAGCTCTATTAACTTCAGTTCCCTTACCTGATACCTTGTGTCCAAGGACTATACCTTCTTTGACCATAAAATGACATTTCTCCCAGTTTAGAACAAGATTGGTTTCTTTGCAATGCTGCAAAACTCTTTTGAGATTATCCAAGCAACTAGTAAAATAAGTTCCATAGATAGAAAAGTCATCCATAAATACTTCCATTATAAGTTCTATGAAATTCGCAAAAAAATCAGTCATGCATCTTTGAAAAGTAGCCGGAGCATTACATAAACCAAAAGGCATACGTCAGTAAGCATGTAAACCATAAGGACTAAGGAAAGTTGTTTTAAGTTGGTCATCAGGATGAACAGCTATTTGAGAAAAACCAGAGTATCCGTCCAAGTAACAAAAATGAGTATGGTTTGCTAACCTCTCTAAAGTTTGATCTATGAACGGTAAAGGATGGTGATCTTTCCTAGTTTCTTTATTTAATTTTCTGAAGTCTATGCACATCCTATGCCCAACAATAGTTCTAGTAGGTATCAATTCATTATTTTCATTAGGAACAATAGTGAAACCACCCTTCTTAGGGACACAATGAACATGACTTACCCATTCACTTTCTTTAATAGGATAGATTATACCTGCGTCCAGTAGGCATACAATTTCTTTTCTTACCACTTCTTTCGGCTTCAATCTTCTATTAAATTCCGCAACTGGTTTAGCACCTTCCTCCCTGAATATTCAATGGACGGCTATCATGGGACTGGTGTCCTTCAAGTCATCCATTGAGTACCCAAAGGCCTTGAGATGCTCCTTAAGTATCTCCATAAGTTCTTCTTCTTCTTTTCCTGAAAGTTTAGCATTGATAATAACAGCGAATTTATTTGTATCATCTAGAAATCTGTATTTGAGATTATCTGATAGAGTCTTCAACTCTTGGGGTGGTAGTTCCTTGTCCCCTCTATTTTATGGATCTTCAAAAGCCTCATCAGTTGGAGGTCCCATTATGGGAAGTGAATCGAATTCATCTTCTAGTTCTTCTAGGGACTTGTCCTCCATAACTATTTCTTCATAATTTGGATCTTCATTTATTTCTTCTTCTTGGTTACCAATGAAAAGAGCCGCCATTTCTTCAATAGTTCTCTCTTCCTCTTCTTCTTGTATTTATGGAGGCCTGTCTTTAAATTTGGAAAAATGGAATTTATTTTCCGTTCCCCTAAGCTTAAGAGACACAATCTCCTTCTTGAAATTGATATAGGCACCTATATCACCCAAAAAGTTTCTTCCAAATATAATATGTCAAAGAGTGTCAGCTGGCATATCAACAACTACAAAATTGATGGGAAAGTTTTTATTGCCAATTGTGACAGTTGCATCTTCAACTACTCCAATTGGAATTCTAAGATTTTTGTTGGCTAACATAATTGTCATATCAGTATTTTCAATTGTAGCCGGTTCTATCTCTTCTTTTATTTCTAAATAGAAATCATAAGATATAAGATTAACTTTGGTGCCAAGATCACATAAACTGTAATGCGAGGTTTCTTTAAATATGCAGGGAAGAATATGCTTACCCACATCTTTTACCTTTGTTTTACCTTCCACCAATATGTAAGTCTCTTCATCAAGTTCAACTATGTTACAATGTGCGTACATAGCCATAATTGCTTCCTTGGTTACCTCTTCATCTTTGGTTTCCTCCAGATGTTCCATGACTTCTGGCAAATTTTATTCTTCCTTTTTATCCTGTACTGCTTTGACCTGTTCATATTCAAGAATATGTTTTCATGCAGTGTTAGGAAAAGGCATTTCATTTATTGTTTCTAAAGAGGCCAGTGTTGCTTTATCTTCTCTTTTCTTCTCAGGTTCGGGTGGTGGATCATACTTGACAGGTCCCTCTGTTGGAGCTTTAATATGTTCTGTAAAAGCTTTAACAACTTGCAACACAAGATCTGAATCCAAGTAAAGTTCTTTAGATAATTCTTTAACATGGCCTTTTTATTGTAGTCATGAATACAATCATGTTCTATTTGTACGCCTACTTCACTTCCTAGAACAAAATTCCATGAAACTCTATGATCACGAATTCTATTAAGTAAAGCCCAAGATTTAGGTATAGGAAGATTCATAAAGGCTCCTTTTGCGAAAGAATCTAGTTCAATTTTATTAGGTTCAATTAAACCGCCATAAAAGATATGCAATAAATACCATTCAGGTAAATCATGATGCGGACATAGAAGTAGTAAATATTTAAATCTGATATAAGCTCTTACTAGTCCTTCATTAAAACGGTTTTTCCAAGTCATTATAAGACGCCCAATTCCAAAAGATTTAGACAATGGATAATATTTTGCTAGAAATTCACAGGCTAGATTATCCCAAGTAGTAGTGTGATGGCTCAATGCACGGCGCCCAGAAAAATGCTTGAAGGAGGTGTTGATGTAGAGCTTGTTGGGAACCCCAAGAGGAAGGTATGATGAGCACAGCAGCAAGTTTCCCTCGGTTATGAAACCAAGGTTTAATCGAACCATTAGGAGCAAGGAAACACCTCAAAGGTGTTACTAGCTGAGCTTTGGGAGGGCACACTACCGGTGCTAGTAGCAACGTGGAGACCCGCACAACACAACCACATAACTTTGTCCCCAACTTGCGATGAGGTTGTCAATCTCACCGTGTTTTGGGGAAAACAAAGGATTAAACGTATCGAATGGAAATAAGTAAAAGTTTGCAGAAAGTAAACACAAAGCAGTAAACAGTTGTAGATTGTATGTAAAGTAAAAGGACCGGGATCCATAGTTCACTAGAGGTGGCTCTCCTTAGATAACATGCTGTGTGAACAAATTACAGCGGGGCAATTGACAAACACCGAGAAAGCAATACATGCATATACTAATCATCTTGACTCCTTTGAGACTTGATTGGGCATTACAACATAATACATAGACCGCCATCCAACTGCATCTATGACTAATAATCCACCTTCAGGTTATCATCCGAACCCCCTCCAGTATTAAGTTGCAAGCAACAGATTATTGCTTTACGAACTGCGTGTAAAGTAAACAATACAATTGTTCTATGAACAAAGGATCGTTGTTTTCTCCCTAGTAGCAACGGCACATCTAGTACCTTAGAGATTTCTGTCACTTCCCCAGATTACCAGAGGCATGAACCCACTATCGAGCATAAATACTAACTCTTGGAGTTGCTAGCATCTACTTGGCCAAGATAGCTACTAACAACGGAAAGCATGCAAGATCTCAAATACAAAGACATGATAGAATCAATAATCAATCTGAAATAGCATCTCAATATCCATCGGATCCCCGCAAACACAACATGTATGAATTAAAAATAGATGATCTTGATCATGAACAGAGCTCACAAGATCTAAATATGAAAGCACGAAGGAGGAGAGACCAGCCATCTAGCTACTACATGGATCCGTAGTCCAAGGATGAACTACTCACGCATCACACCGGAGGCTTGCATGGTGATGAAGAAGGCCTCCAGGGTTAATTCCCCTCTCCGGTAGGGTGCCGGGAAGAGCTTCAGATCCCCCCGATCTAGGGACAGAGACGATGGCGGCTACATACTCTTTCGTGGATTTTTGATCGGGTCCCTAGGGTTTTCGTCCCGACGGCAACTTATAGGCGGAAGGAGAGGCCGAGGGGGTGCTGGGGTCGGCCAGACCACCCCCTCGCACGGGCCAAGCCTGGCCGCGCGACCAGGTGGTGTGGCCGGCCCCTGGCCCCTCTCTGTCTCGTATTCTGGCACTTGATCCCTTCCGGAAAAATAGGCACTTTGGCTTTTGTCCCGTCCAATTCCAAGAATATTCATTTTTTGACTTTCCTGGAACCAAAAACAGCAGAAAACAGGCAGCTGGCACTGTGGCTCTTGTTAATAGGGTAGTCCAAGAAATCATAATAAAAGTACTCCAAAGTTGGAACAAAACACAAGAAAGTGGATAAAACTAAGCATGAAACATCGAAAATTATAGATACATTTACAATGTATCAACATCCTCAAGCTTAACTCCTGCTCATCCTCGAGTAGGTATGTGATAAAAATAAAGAATTTTTGAGGTGACATGCACCATCAAAGACTTGATCAAAATATTTGCAAAACATTCAAAGCTGGGATCATAGTACTTCAATCATAACATGAAAGACAAAATTCTAGCAATAAGACAAAGAAACTATGTTGCAACATGAAAAGGCACAAACAAAAGATTCATGAATAACAATGCTTTGCAAGACGTTTGTTTGTTTCACATAAAGAAAACATAGCATAAAAGTATTCAGCTTGTCCCTCAATAGAGTAGCAAATATAAATGCAAAGGACACCTTCAAAGTTCATAAGAGTGACTAGATACAATAGTTTAAAACAAGCAATAACAAGTTATGCATCAATCAACTAGTCTTGGGACAATGCACATAGAACTAAGAATGGCCACTATGCTCTCAAAGTAGGTGCATAAAGTTAGAAGGTGGAGACTCAATATAATGGTGGAAGAAAGGCCTTTTTGTAAAAAGGAAGTAGGGATTCAAGTCTCATAAAGAGCTTCCAAAAATTATGGTACTGGTAGTTTTCAGCTCTCATTGCCCCTATCATAAGCATCTTGAAGGTGATTAAGGTTTAAAGTGACACAATAAAGAGGATATGCTTGACAAGTTATAAACCGAAATCTCATGCCCCTTACTTACGAAGACCGATCCTCATGCTACTCAACTTCAGTCACGAGTAAGCTCTTGTCATTGTAAGTATATGTGTATCATTAAGAACCGCCAACGGGGTACCCCTTGCACATGATACGTGAGCTTTCCCATAATCAAAATGACAAGGCAAGCAGACAATGAGCATCTCAGCGATCTTTTTATTTGCTATTTGCATATGTTTTTATTAAGGATGCTTCATAGAGTGCTCATTATGGTGATGCTGCAAGTTTCCACCATGATTAGGCATGGCTTAGGCTGGCGGCCCAGGTGTTTCTCTAACACACATACAAACTCCATGATCTTACAAGTTCCACTTTTATTTCACACCGCCGGGATCCGTAAGCAAAAGAACATAATATCAACGGGGTACAAAGTACAAGTGCAATGTTGAAAGCGTTCCCCATGAAACATGGTTCTGCTAATTTCAACTTATAAAGCGCAAGCATAAACGCAACAAAGAAGGACCCAATGGTTCAAGTTTAATAGAGGCAATAAAGTAAAGTGTGCCATCAAGTTCGTGAGAGCTTTAATCACTAGTTTTCTCATAACAAGTGAAAGGTAAACAAAAGCATGAATATACTTGGAATAGCATAAGCTAGTAGGTAGGTATGGTGGACTCTTTGGAATAACTTGGTTTAGGGAGTTGGATGCATGAGTGGAACTCATACTTGTTGTGGAGGCTAGCAAAAGACTGGGAGCGACAAACTAAGAGAGAAATAATAGCCATAATCATGCAGAGCGACAAAACATCATTGATCAAAGCATAAAGTGATACTACAAGTTGAAAACTAAAGGATCATAAAGGCTATGGTGACTTGAGATATTCATAACATGGTGTGAGCATGTGCCAAGTCAACCCAAATAAAGCATCAAAGGAGAATACCACTATACTATGCTTTAATATGCTAAAACAATGCATGATTCATCCAAGGCACATTAAGCAATCTCAATTGTTTATAACAAGTCATGCTACAGCAAAGAATACTAAGCATAAATCCAAAATGATATCAAGCATGGCATAACAAAGCATAGCCACAGTCAAAAACGAGCTCTTTTTACCACATAAGCATGAACTTTCCTACTCTTTTCCAAAACCAAACCAAACTATTTGCAAACCAATGTGTGAAAGAGGGGGTCCAACCAACTTATTCAGAAAACTAAGAAAACCAAGCAAACTAAAAACCAAAACAAAAACGAAAAAGAAGACGCTCCAAGAAAAACACAACTGTGCATGAAACAATAAAAATGAAGCGTTTGGAAGAAACCTGAAATTTTTATTGATGAAGAAGGGGATGCCTTGGGCATCCCCATGCTTTGACGCTTGTAATTCTTGGATATTTCTTGGGGTGAAACGCGTGGCATCCCCAAGCTTGAGCTTTAGTCCATCCTTCATATCATACTCATTCCTTCCATACACCTGAAATTTTTCCATCATACAAAACTTCACACAATCTCATTAGCAACATTAGTGCACTTTAAGATAAATAAGTCTCAAGGTTCAGTTATAACACCAAATAAAATTCCATTAGAACACTAGCTACTGTAGCACTTCCCTCAAAAAGCTCAATTCCCCAAAGGAACTCAAGAAGGAACTAACAAGAAGCGAATGCAGAAATCTGTCAAAACAGACCAGCAGGTAAATACGAATTTTTTCGAAGACCTTCTGTTGCTCAAATCAAAAAGTGTTGAACTAACGAAAGTTAGAAAACAACCTGGGGTAGAAGAACAAAAAATTACAGCTCAATCCGATGTACAGAGCTCTCTCAGAAATATTTACGGTGAATCACAGAAATCTGTTTCGGGACAACAACTTTCCCAATCATTACTTCACTCTCATTAGAGGTTACTCTTGGCACAAAAAGCAAATAAAAAGGATAAGGAGAGGTTATTACAGAGGTAATAACTTCCAAGACTCAACTAAAACTCTTGGGTTATCTCCCAACAAGTACTTTTCTTTAACGTCTTTAAGTTAGGCATAAGAACCAAAGAAAGAATCAAGTGTTCTCAAATGAAGAAGCACTAAGACCAAATTTTGTTTTCATAGGAGAAGCAAAAGAAATCTTTTCTCTCTTTTTAGAGAAGTGTTCTATACCTTTCTTGTTTTTATTCTTAACCTTTGGGAAAATGTGATTTTTTGGTGGAGAAGAAAGGTGCATGGTCCCCTTTCCCACATCTATTATTGCTCCAAGGAGTTCTAATAGGGATCTTCCAAGTGTAATTTGTCCTTTTCCTGCGCATTCAATAACAAGATAATCAGTAGAAATCATTTTCCTAAGGATCTTTGTAAACACTCCTTCAGCTATTCCAATAGGAAATAAGGTAGCATTATTAGCAAGAGATATTTCTTTTCCTCCTTTAGTAAGCCCCCAAAGATTCAAAGATTCATAAATATCTCTGGGCATAAGACAAAATTCACACATGATATCGCATCGGGATTGAAAAGTTTCAGTGTTTAACTCAATCTTTACTGTAGGGAGCCACTTTGATGGTTCAGAATTTATTGGAACATGATTGTGATGCTCCCTAAGCGTATTATAGCAACTTTCTAAGCTAATAGTGCTAGCCTCAAGAGTGTTCAACCTAGCAAATATTTTTGCGAAAGAAATATCAGTTTGGCTAGGCATAGTGTAAGTGAGGATCAATTTCTTTACAGCATTAATGGCATCATCGTCATTACATTGGAGGAAATCTCCTCCCACAATATCATCTAAATCATATCTATAGCAAAGAGCAATCCCAAGGTAAAAACTCCTAAGGAACAAGCCTTAAATCATTTTAGGCTCAGTCTTTTCATGTAGATCAGAGATTCTAGACCAAGATTCCTTAAACCTTTCCTCAATTCCTTGTTTAAAAGTGAGAATCATTTCCTCGGGTGACATAGTGATTGGAGCAAGGCTAGACATAGTGGCAACTCAAGATGGGAACTAATTTTTTTGTGTTTTCAAATAAGAAAGCAAACAAGTAAAACTATTTTTTTTTTGTGTTTTTGAAGAACAAAACAAGCAAACAAAGCAAAAAGAAACTAAGCAAAACAAAACCAACAAAGTAAAGAGATTGGTTATGAGGGACTCCCCTTGTGAAGATGTCCTTGACTCCCCGGCAACGGCGCCAGAAAAATGTACTTTTGATGGCGCGTGGTTGACGTGGGAGTTTCTTCTTCTTCGTTCCCCAGCAACGGCGCCAGAAAAATGCTTGATGGCTCAATGCACGACGCCCAGAAAAATGCTTGAAGGCGGTGTTGATGTAGAGCTCGTTGGGAACCCCATGTGGAAGGTATGATGAGCACAACAACAAGTTTCCCTCAGTTATGAAACCAAGGTTTAATCGAACCAGTAGGAGCAAGGAAACACCTCAAAGGTGTTACTAGCTGAGCTTTGGCGGGGGCACTACCGGTGCTAGTAGCAACGTGGAGACCTGCACAACACAACCACAGAACTTTGTCCCCAACTTGCGATGAGGTTTTCAATCTCACCGTGTTTTGCAGAAAACAAAGGATTAAACGTATCGAATGGAAAGAAGTAAAAGTTTGCAAAAAGTAAACACAAAGCAGTAAACAGTTGTAGATTGTATGTAAAGTAAAAGGACCGGGATCCATAGTTCACTAGAGGTGGCTCTCCTTAGATAGATAACAAGCTGAGTGAAAAAATTACAGCGGGGCAATTGACAAACACCGAGAAAGCAATACATGCATATACTAATCATCTTGACTCCTTTGAGACTTGATTGGGCATTACAACATAATACATAGACCGCCATCCAACTGCATCTATGACTAATAATCCACCTTCAGGTTATCATCCGAACCCCCTCCAGTATTAAGTTGCAAGCAACAGATTATTGCTTTACGAACTGCGTGTAAAGTAAACAATACAATTGTTCTATGAACAAAGGATCGTTGTTTTCTCCCTAGTAGCAACAACACATCTAGTACCTTAGAGATTTCTGTCACTTCCCCAGATTACCAGAGGCATGAACCCACTATCGAGCATAAATACTAACTCTTGGAGTTGCTAGCATCTACTTGGCCAAGATAGCTACTAACAACGGAAAGCATGCAAGATCTCAAATAACAAAGACATGATAGAATCAATAATCAATCTGAAATAGCATCTCAATATCCATCGGATCCCCGCAAACACAACATGTATGAATTAAAAATAGATGATCTTGATCATGAACAGAGCTCACAAGATCTAAACATGAAAGCACGAAGGAGGAGAGACCAGCCATCTAGCTACTACATGGATCCGTAGTCCAAGGATGAACTACTCACGCATCACACCGGAGGCTTGCATGGTGATGAAGAAGGCCTCCAGGGTTAATTCCCCTCTCCGGCAGGGTGCCGGGAAGAGCTTCAGATCCCCCCGATCTAGGGACAGAGACGACGGCGGCTACAGACTCTTTCGTGGATTTTTGATCGGGTCCTTAGGGTTTTCGTCTCGAGGGCAACTTATAGGCGAAAGGAGAGGCCGAGGGGGTGCCGGGAGCGGCCACACCACCCCCTGGCGCGGGCCAGGCCTGGCCGCGCGGCCAGGTGGTGTGGTGGCTCCCTGGCCCCTCTCCGTCTCGTATTCTGGCACTTGATCCCTTCCGAAAAAATAGGCACTTTGGCTTTTGTCCCGTCCAATTCCGAGAATATTCATTTTCTGACTTTCCTGGAACCAAAAACAGCAGAAAACAGGCAGCTGGCACTGTGGCTCTTGTTAATAGGTTAGTCCAAGAAATCATAATAAAAGTACTCCAAAGTTGGAACAAAACACAAGAAAGTGGATAAACTAAGCATGGAACATCAAAAATTATAGATACATTTACAATGTATCATAGTGGCTTCGGGTGGTAGAGACTATACCATGAGAGAGTTGTACTAGTCAAAGTCTGACTAAAAAGTTTAACCCTTACCTCATCGACGGTATATCCCTTCAATTGAAAAGTGCCACATATATCTTTGAAACATGCAATATGCTCATATGGATCGGGATCTTCTTCATCTCCAGTAAATTGTTTCTTATGTAGAATACTAAGTAGTAGAGGATTTATTTCAAACCCCCTTGTCTTCTCATTAGAGTTGTCTCTTTTATAAATATCATAGGGATTCCCAAAGTAGCTGAGTGGGTTAGCACTAGTCATATGCTCAAACTCCATCACGTTGGTGGGAACCTATAACTCAAAACAAAATTTAGCAAGACAAAAATAAATAAGCAAAAACTAAAAGACCTACAACGCTTAGCTCCCCGGCAACGGCGCCAGAATATAGCTTGATGACTGCATGTGCACAGATCATTTGTAGCTAGTTTCAAAATAAAGATATCGATCCCACAAGGAGAAGGAGTCTGAAGTCTAATAACTCTTGAAATAAATATTGTGACAAAAATGCTAGATTAAGTTCTAAGTAACAAGATAAAATGAGAATATTGTGTAAAAGGTGTTTTGGGGACTTAGGTATAAGAGCAATAATAAAGTAAAGAAAAATAACTTAATACAGAAAGTAAGTATCACGTATGTAAGAGAGATTGGAACTGCAATAGGGAAAAAGCATTCTCAGGGAGTAACGGATACACCACTAGTATTATAAGGATCTAAGATAAAGATTATTATCATGAACATTCTTAACTATGTATGTGTGGGAGGAACTCTGTATTTGGATAATTAGGCAGCAACCGCTGCTCATATCATCCTCATAACCACAATAGTCAACAATCGACATCAGTCGAGTTACTGCGCTATTAAGGGACGTAATCCCACAGGACGTATCCCATGGCATGGATAGTGTTCCGTGAGTTTCCTCGGTTTCCCAAGTTGATACGTAAGGGGTGCCAACAGCTTTGTAGTCACTGTAAGTGCTAGCACACCTCCGTCTACCAACTAGTATTTCCCTCCATCAAGTCCCCACAAGAGGCAAATATTGAGAGGTTGACTTCTCTCAACATCAAGATGTAGAAAATCTAACACATGGTCACAACAATAAATATCATAATAGACTTTATCTTATTTCAATCTCATACTAGGGTTTCTCCATCTCCCTAAGAACTGATGAGCTACTCAGACATGGAGGCAATCAACATCATAGCAATGATAATGGAAACAATCATAGATGAATAGTACTTGTATAAATCCACAACGAGTACGGGAATTACAACAAGATCTAGACAAGATATAGATGGGATGGATGGAGATGGTGGTGATGCAGCGGTGGTTGATGAAGATCGATGCCTTAGCCTCTCGGATCTGTGCAGGGCGAAGGTGGATCCTTGTGGATGAGTTCCCCCTCCAAATGCCTTCCGGAGGTGAGGTTTCTGTGATTTCTGGGTGTTTTGTATGTCGACTCCTCGAACCAATGGGTGAAACTACTTGACGAGGCGGAGGCGGCGCCAACTATACGGCCGGAAAATTTGCTCCGGTCGTATAGTTGGTCGTTGAACCTTCTGCGTCCCTTGTTCGCTTCTGGTTTTCTTCTGGTATTATTAATATTTCCCAAATAAGCGATTTATGTTGTTTTGACTCCTTTTCTCCACAGTACAACTCCTCCAAGAATTGTATCTATTGGATCCGTCATTTGTCCTGATCCTGGTGAAAATAGACATAAAATGTGCGTGCACGCGCCCAAAAATACCAAGATCCTACATATATAATGCAAAATAATAATATAAAACATGATGCAAATATGCACTAATCAACAACACTACCTGGACTAGCCACCTCCACTTCAGCTTTGAAGCTCTAAGCAATCAAAAACTTTCATTCCATGGACCAGATCCTATCAAGAGCCATTTCCTTTGCATAGAATATCCTCATGTAAGGTACTGTAATATTAAACTTTTCAGAAACTTTTTTACGAGCGCTGTTGCACCAAGTGATGGGTTTGCTCTCGTCCAATCCATCATTGCATCTACCAACAACCTAGTCTTTGCTAGTTTTGTTTTGTCCTTTGGCTGTCCCCCTTGAGGTGGACAAGAATGTTCGAACCGATTAGGTTTTGTCTGAAACATAATGAAAATGTCAGGTATAGTTGACAAATTCTACACAATGATCTAAAATACACAATTGGTTGTAATACCTGAACCAAACTACTCCTGAGCATAGTGGATGCATGCATCCTCCACCAACACCTCTTGTATGGGCACTTCACTTTGAACCTTGCTGGCTCACTCTTAATAACAACATAATCATTATTGGTGCAGATACAATATGTAGTAAGGGCATTACGACAGTCCCGCATTGTTTCAATTACGTTGCCTTCTGAAATCTTAGGCTCGTTCCTGTCCCACTCAATTACTGGCAAGTCCTCACCATCGTACTCGGCTAAAACGACACTATCATTGTTCTCCCTGTTCTCTTCTTCATCTGTGTCATCAAATCTGGCACCGTGGGCCAATTCCTCTGTGTATTGATCCTCTAGTGCCTGTTTGTTGAATCTATGTACCAATTCAGGAAACATCAACGCATCCTCATCATCTAGTGGATGCGCTCCCTCGGCAAGCTCTGCTTCATCCTCCACATCGGCTGCATGAGCGATTTGGCTTACACTCGCAGTGCGAACAGATGGTACTGATGTGGACCTACAAGGAGCGCGAGGGCACACACTATTAGCAGAGACAACAGAGACACATGATGCCTGCCACCTGATGATGCCTCACCACCAGATTCTGCTTTAGCCCTCTTTCCCATGTGTTCAACTTTAGGTTGCACATGGAGACGAATTCGGCCAAAATGTTCGGAAACATTCAATAAGAAAAGCATTACCAGATCAGCTTCGCTAGTTAGTGGGAGCAATCTTTGCTCTCTAATGTTGAAATATTGCAAATCAACTGAATCACCATTGCTCTAGGGGAATTTAGAATATATTTTATCTTTCAAATCTCTAAGAGTTATGGAGGTTGCAACCACCGCTGGGAAGTAAAATCCATAGAGATACCGTTCACAACCATGAATTACTCTAGTATCTAGTTTAATCGCTAGCCGAAATGCTAGTGCTAGATCTATCCTATTCGAAAAGCAAGGCAGTTAGCTGAGCATCAGCGATTCGCGCTCAATTACTGCCTATAATCAATCCACAAATGCAAACAATACTTACCCAGATAGAATCCATGCATTAGATCCCTCCAATTCCACCCAATCTTCTCCCCGCTCGACGGGGAGGACTGGTACACCTGCCGGCGTCGCATACTGTTCCGCGAAAGGGGTAGATCTAGTGGGTCGGAGTGGGCTCCGTGGCTAGGGGGAGGGGCGACTTGGGGGCCGAGGACGACATAAGGTAGGAGGGGCTCTCAAGTAGGAGGGCACGACGACGGGGGAGCGAAGCAGAGGGGCGGTGTGGGAGATTTTCTAGGCTCAGAGCAAGAATGGCCGGTCCGACGTGTCTTCTTGCGGGCCCACCCTTCAACACATATGCAAGACCCGTCCCAACGCAGCCCCATCCTTCAGCACGTATGCAGGACCTGTCCCAACACGACCTCACCCGTTAGCACGTAACGGTCGATGCGACGTAGCGTAACGCTCAACGTAGGACCCGCCCAACGCGGTCCCACATGTCAGCATGTAACGGTCAAGCCTTTGACCTGACGGCATGCCCCGTCCGAGCGCATGTGAGGGTTTCAGAATGGAGGGAGGGGAAAAGTGAGGAAAAACTAAGCGGCTGGGGAAAACTGAGTACAACTAAAAAACAAGGGGCATGAAAATAGAAATCCCTATCTTATATGATGGTCTTATGTACTGATATATGAGTGCACACATATGTTGGCAGAATATATAAGGTTGTCTCCATTGCATGTTGATAGGAGGGGGATTGTCGAATTGACAGAAACTATGTCCTAAGTCTTAAATATGCATGCTATGTTCATTCATTATTAACTAACAGGGGATAAGTTATGAGGACCTTCAAACTTACAATGGTGGTTGGACTTTATGTCTTAATAACTCCCTTTCTTGCTCAGAAACAGCCTTGATATTAATCACTATGGGTGCAATTGCATAGTAACTTAGTTGCACCTATTTATGGCTCCTCTCTAGAAGAAACAATAAAAATACTATCCATGTGCTTCATTAGTTGTGACAACCAAACGAATGAAATAAAATTTTCCTAACCAATTGCTCCCTTGAGTTACCCGCTTCTACTTTACTTGCTTTTAATATTACTAGTTTTACTTTACTTGCAATAGTATACTTGTTGTTATTACGTTCAGCACTTTACCGATTTATAGTTAGAAGTAAAAAGTAACTTACACCTCTAGTTCATTGCATTGCATAAAAGGGCATATATGTGGGTTATAGGGCTTTAGAGAATAGATAGTTTACCTTTAGCTCCTCATGGGTTTGACACTAAAATACTTATCGAAAATTGCTATAGTGATTCCCTGCCCTTGGGGATTATCAAATAATTTTCTGGCGCTTTTGCTGGGGAGCGTAGTGCTAAGTTTCTATTTGTCGGGTTCGCAGCATAGAAAACAAAAAATTCCAACAATGGGAAGTACTAAGCACCAAGATCTATCTAACTAGATACAAACAAAGGGTGGATATACATCCATAGAGAACATACCCTTGAAGACCAACAAAGTGAAACGAGATTAGACTCGTGGATGATGTAGTTGATCGCTTGCCAAGCTCAAGATCGAGAGGAAGTCCTAGCGCCGCAAAGCAGCAGCGCATCCGTACTCGCACACACGTCCCGTCCACCGAACAACCTCCACCTCATCGCTCCAGTGATGAAGTGGAAGCAGCAACTCCTTCCAGACAAAAATCCATCGTGAACATGTATCTCACTAATCCGAGACCATGGGAGAATAATTCTAGAAGGGGAGAGAGATCCTTCACGAGGAGGTGTACTTTGTGAGGAGGAGAGGGGGCAGCCCCTTGATACATCCATTTTGCATCACTATTCTATGTCTTAATTCACTATTATTCATTGATATATTTCGTATTGAGAGGTGATACTTATGTTATTTCATCTATTTTGCATGGTTGATGACTTTTGGAGCATGGATTGCTGCAGTGAGGATTCTGATGGAAAAGGTGCTGTTTGGAGGCAAGATTCGTGAAGATCAGAAAATCTGGGAAAATATACGGAAAATCCTATTTTTCTAGAAGACTCAGGATGCCAGAAGATGGAGTGGAGGTGGGCCACAGGGGGCCCACACCACCCCATGGCACGGGCAGGCTCAGGCCGTGCCTGGAAGTGGTGTGGCCGCCCTGGCCCACTCTAGCCTCTCTCCTCTGGCGTATATCATCCCCACGAAACCCTAAGACTCGGGGAGTGACCACAGAAAGATTCCGCCGCCTCTGCGGGGCGGAAAACACCGAGAGAGAAAGATCTCTCCGGTAGACAGATTTCTACCGGGGGAATTCCTTCCCGGAGAGGGGAGATCGTCGCCATCAACACCACCATCAAGCTGGACTTCATCGGGATCATCATCATCATCACCACCATCATCACCATCAGCACCCTCATCACCATCTCCATATTGCTGTAACAATTGAGTTGAATCTTGCATAGTTCATAGGGGGAACTTTCCCGGTGTTGATTACTCTTTGTAGTTGATGCTATTGAGTGAACCATTGAATTATTGTTTATGTTCAGATTGTTATACATCATTATTCCATCTCTGATCATGATCCATATGATGTCTTGTGAGTAGTTTGTTTTGTTCTTGAGGACATGGGAGAAGTCTTGTTGTTAGTAGTGGAGTTGCGTTCAGAAAGATTCAATAGATTGTTATTTAAGTTGTGGTGTACTTCTTCTAGTGGTGTCATGTGAACGTCGACTACATGACACTTCACCTATATGGGCCTAGGGGAATGCATTGTGTATTTGGCTACTAATCGTAGGGGTTGCCGGAGTGACAGAAACCTGAACCCCCGTTAGGAAACCATTGCACAAGGGACGTAAGGGTCTTAGAGTTTAAAGCTGTGGTTAGGTTTTACCTTAATTACTTTCTTGTACTTACGGATGTTTGCAAGGGGTTTAATCGCAAGTATGTATTAGTCTTGCATGGGGCGGTACATTAGCACAGGTTCACCCACACAACACTTAGCAAGCTAAAGAAGATTAATCGACCATATGAAGCGAAAGCACTTGACAGTCTTCCCGTCTGTCCTCGAGAACGTTTGGTCATCTATAGAAATACAACCGGCTTGTCCTTTGCTGCATAAAGGATTGGGCCACTTGCTGCATTTATTCCTACTATCTTTTATTTACTCGTACGTTGTTTACTTGCTTTATCGAAAACCCCTAAAAATCCGTTTGCTAAGTATTTGCAGAGAATTCCTGATCCATACCACTAGCCAGCACCTTCTGCTCCTCGTTGGGTTCGAAACTCTTACTTATCGAAAATAATGCGATACACCCCCTATACTTGTGGGTCATCACGCCTCCCATGGCCGGCGGCCAAGGTGGTGCCCCCACCTCTTCCATCATTCATGTGGTGGAAGGTCCACACACATAAACATGCCTCCACTCACACTTCCACTCACATGCATTATTTTTCCACCAAATTTAATGCAACTCTCATTTAATAAAACTCTTTTATTTATTTTCTTCAGAATTTTGTTAATTACTTTAATTAAAAACAATCACATAAAACCCCCTACAGTATTTCAATATCACATGCATAACCAATTTGAGCATTTTGACCCAAAACAATTCTGGTGTCCATTGAAATAATTCTAGAATGCTTTGTAATTCTTTTGTCTGGAACACATTTGCTCCAAATGGTTTCGGTATACCTTAAGTGTGTCACCCTATGGGTCACGAATAATTCAGACATGATCGATACCCTTCTCCGATCAATAATGAATAGCGGGACTTGGAGATCCATACTGACTCCCACACATTCAACGATGACTTCTGTGATCGTGAGAACCTTTAACGCTAGCAACTAAATCCCTTTGTCTCACAATATATTACATGTCTGAGATTCTATCATCGATATCTCCATACCTAGTTTGATCTCATTACTGACATGCACACTTTTCTCGTTCTCATGATATAACATTCTAGTGATCACATCACTTGCTTGCAAACTATCTCTATGTGATATCACTGACAGGGCCTAGAGTATATCTATTCGTCATTGGGATGGACAAATCCCACTCTTAATCCATGAGCCTCTACGTAACACCTTCGGAGTATCTGAACCCACCTTTATACTCACCCTATTACGGTATGACGTTTGATGTTATCAAGTTACTCTTCTAGCGTTAGTGATTGGCATGATCTCATGGTCTAAGGACTAGGATTACTTCGTATGATGTTATAGAAATTTCAAAACAATGACGTTGATCGTAATTCTATACTTTGGATAGGAGTCTAAAGTCTAATCACACTTGAAATAAATATTGTGATAGAAATACTAGATTAAGTTCTAAGTAACATGGTAAAATGTGAATATTGTGTAAAAGGTGTTTTGGGGTTTTAGGTATAAGAGCAATAATAAAGTAAAGAAAAATAACTTCATACAGAAAGTAAGTATCGCGTATGTAAGAGAGATTGGAACTGCAATAGGGAAAAAGCGTTCTCAGGGAGTAGCGGATACACCACTAGTATTATAAGGATCTAAGATAAAGATTATTATCATGAACATTCTCAACTATGTATGTGTGGGAGGAACTCCGTATTTGGATAATTAGGCAAGAACCGCTCCTCACATCATCCTCATCACCACAACACTCAGCAATCGACATTAATCGAGTTACTGCGGAATTAAGGGACGTAATCCCACAGGATGTATCCCATGGCATGGATATTGTTCCGTGAGTTTCCTTGGGTTCACAAGTTGATACGCAAGGGGTGCCAACAGCTTTGTAGTCACTGTAAGTGCTAGCACACCTCCGTCTACCAACCAGTAGTTCCCTCCATCGAGTCCCCACAAGAGGCAAATATTGAGTGGTTGACTTCTCTCAACATCATGATGTAGAAAATCTAACACATGGTCACAGCGATGAATATCATAATAGACTTTATCTTATTTCAGTCTCATACTAGGGTTTCTCTATCTCCCCAAGAACTAATAATCTACTCAGACATGGAGGCAATCAACATCATAGCAATGGTAATGGAAACAATCATAGATGAATAGTACTTGTATAAATCCACAACGAGTACAGGAATTACAACAAGATCTAGACAAGATATAGATGGGATGGATGGAGATAGTGGTGATGCAGCAGTGGTTGATGAAGATCGATGCCTTAGCCTCCCGGATCTGCGTAGGGCGAAGGTGGATCCTTGTGGATGAGTTCCCCCTCCATATGCCTTCCGGAGGTGAGGTTTCTGCGATTTCTGGGTGTTTTGTATGTCGTCTCCTTGAACCAATGGGTGAAACTATTTGACGAGGTGGAGGCGGCGCCAACTATACGGCCGGAGCTATACAATCGGAAAATGTGCTCCGGTCATATAGTTGGTCGTTGAACGTTCTGCCTCCCTTGTTCGCTTCTAGTTTTCTTCTGGTATTATTAATATTTCCCAAATAAGCAATTTATGTTGTTTTTGACTCCTTTTCTCCACACTACAACTGCTCCAAGAATTGTATCCATTAGATACATCATCTGTCCTGATCCTGGTGAAAATAGACATAAAATGTGCAAGCGCGCGCTGCAAAATACCAAGATCCTAAATCTACAATGAAAAATAATAATGTAAAACATGATGCAAATATGCATTCATCAACAACACTACCTGGACTAGCCATCTCCACTTCATCTTTGAAGCTGAAAAGCAACTGAAAACTTTCATTCCATGGACCATTGATCCTATCAAGAGCCATTTACTTTGCATAGAACATCCTCATGTAAGGTACTGTACTATTAAACTTTTCATAAACTTTTTTACGAGCGCTGTTGCACCAAGTGATGGGTTTGCTCTCATCCAATCCATGATTGCATCTGCCAACCACCTAGTCTTCCCTAGTTTTGTTTTGTCCTTTGGTTGTACCCCTTGAGGTGGGCAAGAATGTTCGAACCGATTACCTTTTATCTAAAACATAATGAAAATGTCAAGTACAGTTAACAAATTCTACACAATGATCTAAAATACACAACTGGTTGTAATACCTGAACCAAACTACTCCTGAGCATAGTGGATACATGCATCTTCCACCTACACCTCTTGTATGGGCACTTCACTGTGAAACTTGCTGGCTCACTCTTAATAACAACATAATCATTATTGGTGCAAATGCAATATGTAGTAAGGGCATTACGACAGTCCCCCATTGTTTCAAATACGGTGCCTTCTGAAATCTTAGGCGCGTTTCTATCTCACTCAATTACTAGCAAGTCCTCACCATCGTACTCGGCTAAAACGAGACTATCATTGTTCTCCTCATTCTCTTCTTCATCTATGTCATCAAATCTGGCACCGTGGGCCAATTCCTCTTGTATTGACCCTCTAGTGCCTGTTTGCTAAATCTATCTACCAATTCAAGAAACGTCAACTCATCCTCATCATCTAGTGGAGGCGCTCCCTTTGCAAGCTCTGCTTCGTCCTCCACATCAGCCGCACGAGCGATTTGGCGTACACTTGCAGTGCGAAGAGATGGTACTGTTGTAGACCTACAAGGAGCACGGGGGCACACACTATTAGCAGAGACAACAGAGACACATGATTCCCGACCACCACATGATACTTTAGCCCTCTTTCCCGTGTGTTCAACTTTAGGTTGCACATGGAGACGAATTCGGCCAAAACGTTCGGCAACATTCAAAGAGAAAAGCATTACCAGATCAGCTTCGCTAGTTAGTGGGAGCAATCTTTGCTCTCTAATGTTGAAATATTGCAAATCAACTGAATCACCATTGCTCTAGGGGAATTTAGAATATATTTTATCTTTCAAATCTCTAAGAGTTATGGAGGTTGCAACCACCGCTGGGAAGTAAAATCCATAGAGATACCGTTCACAACCATGAATTACTCTAGTATCTAGTTTAATCGCTAGCCGAAATGCTAGTGCTAGATCTATCCTATTCGAAAAGCAAGGCAGTTAGCTGAGCATCAGCGATTCGCGCTCAATTACTGCCTATAATCAATCCACAAATGCAAACAATACTTACCCAGATAGAATCCATGCATTAGATCCCTCCAATTCCACCCAATCTTCTCCCCGCTCGACGGGGAGGACTGGTACACCTGCCGGCGTCGCATACTGTTCCGCGAAAGGGGTAGATCTAGTGGGTCGGAGTGGGCTCCGTGGCTAGGGGGAGGGGCGACTTGGGGGCCGAGGACGACATAAGGTAGGAGGGGCTCTCAAGTAGGAGGGCACGACGACGGGGGAGCGAAGCAGAGGGGCGGTGTGGGAGATTTTCTAGGCTCAGAGCAAGAATGGCCGGTCCGACGTGTCTTCTTGCGGGCCCACCCTTCAACACATATGCAAGACCCGTCCCAACGCAGCCCCATCCTTCAGCACGTATGCAGGACCTGTCCCAACACGACCTCACCCGTTAGCACGTAACGGTCGATGCGACGTAGCGTAACGCTCAACGTAGGACCCGCCCAACGCGGTCCCACATGTCAGCATGTAACGGTCAAGCCTTTGACCTGACGGCATGCCCCGTCCGAGCGCATGTGAGGGTTTCAGAATGGAGGGAGGGGAAAAGTGAGGAAAAACTAAGCGGCTGGGGAAAACTGAGTACAACTAAAAAACAAGGGGCATGAAAATAGAAATCCCTATCTTATATGATGGTCTTATGTACTGATATATGAGTGCACACATATGTTGGCAGAATATATAAGGTTGTCTCCATTGCATGTTGATAGGAGGGGGATTGTCGAATTGACAGAAACTATGTCCTAAGTCTTAAATATGCATGCTATGTTCATTCATTATTAACTAACAGGGGATAAGTTATGAGGACCTTCAAACTTACAATGGTGGTTGGACTTTATGTCTTAATAACTCCCTTTCTTGCTCAGAAACAGCCTTGATATTAATCACTATGGGTGCAATTGCATAGTAACTTAGTTGCACCTATTTATGGCTCCTCTCTAGAAGAAACAATAAAAATACTATCCATGTGCTTCATTAGTTGTGACAACCAAACGAATGAAATAAAATTTTCCTAACCAATTGCTCCCTTGAGTTACCCGCTTCTACTTTACTTGCTTTTAATATTACTAGTTTTACTTTACTTGCAATAGTATACTTGTTGTTATTACGTTCAGCACTTTACCGATTTATAGTTAGAAGTAAAAAGTAACTTACACCTCTAGTTCATTGCATTGCATAAAAGGGCATATATGTGGGTTATAGGGCTTTAGAGAATAGATAGTTTACCTTTAGCTCCTCATGGGTTTGACACTAAAATACTTATCGAAAATTGCTATAGTGATTCCCTGTCCTTGGGGATTATCAAATAATTTTCTGGCGCTTTTGCTGGGGAGCGTAGTGCTAAGTTTCTATTTGTCGGGTTCGCAGCATAGAAAACAAAAAATTTCCTACGATGGGAACTACTAAGCACCAAGATCTATCTACCTAGATACAAACAACGGATGGATATACATCCACAGAGAACATACCCTTGAAGACCAACAAAGTGTAACGAGATTAGACTCGTGGATGATGTAGTCGATCGCTTGCCGAGCTCAAGATCAAGAGAAAGTCCTAGCGCCACAAATCAGCAGCGCATCTGTGCTCGCACACACGTTCGGTCCACCGAACAACCTCCACCTCCTCGCTCTAGTGATGCAGCGGAAGCAGCAACTCCTTCCAGACGAAAAGCCACCGAGAACATGTATCTCACTAATCCGAGACCATGGGGGAATAATTCTAGAGGGGGAGAGTGATCCTTGACGAGGAGGTGTACATTGTGAGGAGGAGAGGGGCAGCCCCTCTCATGGCCGGCGGCCAAGGTGGTGCCCCCACCTCTTTCATTCATGTGGTGGAAGGTCCACTCACATAAACATGCCTCCACTCACAAGCATTAAATTTCCACCAAATTTAATGCAACTCTCATTTAATAAAACTCTTTTATTTATTTTATTCAGAATATTGTTAATTACTTTAATTAAAAACATTCACATAAACCCCCTATAATATTTCAATATCACATGCAGAACCAATTTGAGCAATTTCACCCAAAACAATTCCGATGTCCATTGAAATAATTCTAGTGCACTTTGTAATTCTTTTGTGTGGAACACATTTGCTCCAAATGGTGTCGGTATACCTTAAGTGTGTCACCCCATGGTTCATGAATAATGCAGACATGATCGAGACCCTTCTCCGATCAATAATCAATAACGGGACTTTGAGATCCATACTGACTCCCACACATTCAACAATGACTTCTATGATCGTGAGAACCTTTAACGCTAGTAACTAAATCCCTTTGTCTCGTGATATATTACATGTCCGAGATTCTATCATCGGTATCTCCATACCTAGTTTGATCTCATTACTGACATGCACACTTTTCTCGTTCTCATGATATAACATTCTAGTGATCACATCACCTGCTTGCAAGCTATCTTAATGTGATATCATCGAGAGGACCCAGAGTATATCTATCCGTCATTGGGAAGGACAAATCCCACTCTTGATCCATGAGCCTCTACATAACACCTTCGGAGTATCTGAACCCTCCTTTATAGTCACCCTGTTACGATATGACGTTTGATGTTATCAAGTTACTCTTCTAACGTTAGTGATTGACATGATCTCATGGTCTAAGGAGTAGGATTACTTCGTATGATATTATAGCAATTTAAACACAATGACTTTGATCGTAATTCTATACTTAGAATGAATGTTTATGACATGATTCCACCAATGTTGTGATCTCGTTATTAACAACATCCAATGTCCATGATCAGGAAACCTTGATCATCTTATTAATCAACGAGCTAGTTTATAAGAGAGGCATAACTAGGAATCCATTATTTGTTTATTAAACACACATGTATTAACGTTTCCAATAAGTACAATTATAGCATGCAAAATAAACACCTATCATATACTTGGAATATGATAATAACAACTTTATTATTGCCTCTCGGGACATATTCCCTTCACTATTGTTGTTTGCATTACTAGTTTATTTTCTGCAACTAACATATAAAAATAAAACTCAAAAAACAGAAAATGGAAACTATCAAAAATACTGCTATTTTGAGCACAAGTATGGATATAAATGATACTTTGTTTATGTACTTGAATGCTGCTAAAATTTCTAAGAAACATAGAAATGAAGAGAAGGGATAAGACTAGAATGTTTCATGATAAAACTAAATTCTATTGCTAGTGAGTTATTTGAATATTATGATCAAACCCATTGCTCTAGACAATATGGTAGGCACTTTGAATTTCAATGTATGTTCATGAAGAATATGTTATAGCATCTTACCATAGAGGTGATTATGTTCATTTACGGATGAAACAAGTAGAGCAATTTGTTACTTTTATAGCAGCTTACACTACAAAATACCCCCATATCCCTCGGATTTTTGGAGCGACATTAGCAAAAAGACCCGACAAAGGTTGGTTACACGGTGGATGAGCATTCACGACACCATTTTGTCACAGCAGCCAATTATATACCGTAGCCGATGTGGCGCCGACACATTTTAGTCCCTCGTACGTGGTCAGATGGAGAAGCGTTTAACAATGATGCGGTAGGTGAGTGGTGGCGGATTTTCCCCCTCCGTGGATTTGACTTGACACACCACACATCACTAACTGGTGTGTCCCACCACGTCCAAGATTTTCGTTCTAAATAGCGCAACCATAGTCTATAGTTTATTCATCTCCCGACGCTCCCTTGAGGCGAGGTCCCCGTCAGTGAGATGCGAAGATGACGATTGGCTCTAAGATCGATGTAGGATTGGTGATTTATTTGTTCGTTCTATGTCGATCAATATCATATCTGGTTTTCCTTCGCATTTTTGTTCTTGGATATCCTGAACTTAATTTTGTAGTTTTCTCAGTATGACGCAGTGCCAAAGTAGATCTATGATCATACATTCGATGGTGTCATGATACAAAATACTATTGCTCAACATGCTACTACAAGAGGCCTCCCTGCAGTCACACCGCATTTGGGGGCAAGCACACCGGCCGCAGATTCCTTGGCTTCAACTTTAAAAAATCGAGGTGTTGTTACCTTAATTGGCATGATGAACCACACTCAAAAGTGATATAGTGTATGTTGGAGAGATTAACCAAGGAAGCAAACGATGACCGACCGTTGGAATTCGGAGCTTTGGAGGACGCCAAAAAATAACAGTATGAGGAAGACGCAAAAATTACAACAAAGAAAGAGATCAGTGAATCACTGAGAGTGATTAAGACTATGTGCAACATAGTTAGTCCTGGCCTACGACCAGTTATGGCATGACTGGATAACATGGGATTCAAAGCCGTTCCCGAGGAATAAAGTTTGTTTTAGTATTTTCTGAACTGCTCATTAGCAAGTACTTATGTTAATTTATGCACTTTGTAGTATGTTTGTCTTTTCTTATTCTCAAGTTGCTAGTGTTTTACTATTATGCACTCTGTAGTATGTTTGTTTTTTATTATTCGCAAATTGAGTACACATGTGCGCATTATCCTTGTGGGTCCACGATATTATTTTGCAAAAGGGTGGAGTGACCCAGTGGTCAATGTAGCATCCCAATTGTCTAACAATTGCAATGCTACTAACCTAGTCTACATATATGCTACTTCCTATATATAATTGTTGCATCATAATTATATCATGCTCATGTCATCATGCCACCCTGCATTTGAGCATCATATAAAACCCTTTTCTTTTGGATCTTGTCTCATATGCATTTATCAATTGTATTTGGTTCTTATCAATTGTATTTGGTTCTTGATAAATGCTTGATGCTCAAGTTGAGTTGGGGGCTTATCTTTTATTTAACTCCACCACCTTTCTTTGTCACCACCCCATAATTCCACCATCCAACTATATATGAGTTTTGCATTTAATTTGGGTCTACCTCTAGCTCATGTGGGTTGGTATGGATCCAATTCTAATTCCACATGCTTCCATATATGCCTCATGTTGTTTTCACATTGTTGATATGTGGAGAGCCACATGGCCACCTTTGCATGCATGTGGTTAGTTCCACTTTCTCTAGCTTCCATATGGATCTATCAATATATGCCCATGTATGAGGATCTATTTTGGCCATAAATAATCTAGTGGGAAAATACACACTATATTGGCCATATGACTTCATCCATGTGCATATGCTAATTAATTCATATTGGTCAAGCAAACTTCTCCTTTGTATGGGTTTATTTCAAATATCTTGAATGCATGCATGGTTAAACATGACCATTGGGAATTCTAGTGTTTTCACTACTAGTGGTGGCATATATATACCACATGCATGGCCCATGCAAAGCCACTCCTATCCCTTTTATTTGTTTTTTCTTTGGTATATGTGAGAAGAAGCTTGTATGAATTAAATTCATATATTTTGGCATCTTTTCAAATAATCCTCTAGTGCAATCTTTCTACACACCTCCTTATACATTGTAGTTGTGTTTCCTCCTTGCTTTGTTTATCTTCTTTGCAAGCTAATCCAAGTATCTTGTTTGAAACAAAACTTTTGAACCTTTTGTTTTTCTTTTGCTTTCCACAATCATCTCCTAGCTAAACCCAAGCACCACACACACCTACCTACCGTGGGCAACACCTACACATGCATGTGTGCATATATGCGAGTCTCTCTCTCTCTCCCATCCTTTCTTCTCTTAGCAAAAACTCCACATCGACCCGCCCCTCTCCTTTGATCAGAACCCCACCAGCGACTTGGGCCTCTCCCCTGGTCCCTCTCTTGCCTCTTTAAGCTTTGAAACAAAGCGAGAGAAGAGAGTAGACAGCAGCCGATCACCCTCTCTCATGCCATACCCGAGCCTCCCTCTCACCTTTTTGGAAAAGCTACCACCCCACCCCATGTGTCCTTCTCCCACCTGCCATCCACCCTCTTCCACATCCTGCAGATATCTGGATCAAGATCTGCAGCCCCATCTCCTCTCTCCCTCTTCTTCCTCCCCAAGACAGCTCCCATGGCACCAAAACCCTAGAAACGACATCGCCTTCTCCCCGTCGACCAGCGCCTACCAGGAGGAACCAGGAGTACCAGCACCTTCCCTGGCTTCCTCTACGTCACCCTGAACCGAAGCATGTGCCAGGAGAGTGCTGGAGAAGCCGGGCAACGACATGATCTGCAAGCACCGAAGCTCCTGGAGCGCGCACTCCACTGCCGATGTACTCCTCTCCAGCAAGCTTCTTCCGCATGAGCGCCCTCTGGTGAGCCCCCCTACTCGCCAGACTTGCTCGTCTCCCCTCTGGTGCCTCGTAGTGCCGCCGCCATCCGTCGAACAGCCTACGTGCGCGCAGTCACCGCCAGGCCTTGTTGCTCACATCACCGTCGCCGCTTGGTCCCCCTCTGTTCCCGCTCAGTTTCCCGCTGTTTCAGCCCTCCTTAGGCAGAGTTGTCTGTACGAATCTTGTAGAGGGTGCTTTCCTCTTCATCTTTGGTTTTTGCGCCGTCGCGTTTCGTTCCCCCGTTCGCCCGCTTTCATCACCGGAAGATGGCCGAAGTTGCTGCTCACGCGCTATCGCCGTTTTCAGTTTCAGTCAAACGCTCAAGCTTTTGCAGAGAAGCCCCTGTAGTTTTTCCCGCCTCCACCCGTGGTCCTCCTAGCCCCACCAGTCACCCTAGTGTTCCTTTTACGAAACGATACCCGGGCTTTGAGGTTTTCCCACCCGAACTCCCCCGGATTCCCCACGTGGCCCCGCCCTGTTCGCGCGCCCGCGTGTGGGTCCGCACAGGCGCGGATCCCGCTTGTCATCCACCGAGGCTGGCTGGATCCTCGGTGAGAAAATCCCCTCGCAGACCGCTACGACCCACCGCGGCTGAGTCAGCGCTGGCCCCACTTGTCGGCGACGGTGGCTAAATCTCTCCGAGTATAAAAAGTATCTATTCTTTTCCTGTTTTAACAAAATGATTTCAGAAATGTTTAATATGATTTTAATTCCAGTTTTAATTAACTTTTAATTGATAAATCCAATTAATACAAATGATATATGTTTTTGAATCAGAAAAATGTGAGGATTTCAACTATGCCATCCAAAATAATGTTTGACTAATTTAAATTTTTGAAAATGTTTAATTGCAATAAAAATACCTTTTCTTACATAATTAATAACTTTAATTCTTTAACTCCAAATTCGACAAATAATATGTCTAAATCGATCAGCGCGACGAGCCCGTTCTATTTATGCATTCCATGTTCTGTTTTGCAGCATGCATCTTATCAATATTAAAAATCAGAACTGTTTGTGGCAATAAAACTTGACCAAATAATTAATAAAATGAGTTATTCTTGTCCCCACACCTCACCCTTGCCATGCTACATTATTGTCATGTAAATTGTGCATCATTCATCATGGCATGCTTGTTTGCTTGTCGCATTTTATTCATATGCTTGTGCACTTTATTTATGTTGGCCCTTGTTTGTTTGGTTCTTCTTTGGAATAGACGCCGAGCAGGGGAATTATCAAGAATCCCAGGAGTACTACCCAGATTCATCTCTCGCTTCAACTGAGCTGCCAGGCAAGCACTACCACATGCTTGCATACATATAGTACCTATTGCCTCTATCTTATTCTTGCATTATTGAGTCGCGAATGTATTAAATTAAATCCCAAGTACTGCATAGCCTTTACTTTAAACCCCACCGAGCTTGTTCCTCCATCCCATGAGCCATTACTACAGGAGTTGTTTGAGCCATGCGAGCCGTAGAACAACATGTGTAGGGTATGTGAGAGTCTGATGGATAACGAGGTACCTAAACAACTTAACCTGAATAATATGGGATAACTAATGAAAGAGACAACGGTGGGAAATATCTGTTATTTGGTTTTTCATGCTCACTTGTGTCCCGTAGGACCCCGAGTACTTGATTCCTGTTCCTTGAATATTCGCACTATCCACATCCGGGAGGCCTTACGGACCCCCCTGAGCTACCACCCCACCCCATGTGTCCTTCTCCCACCTGCCATCCACCCTCTTCCACATCCTGCAGATATCTGGATCGAGATCTGCAGCCCCATCTCCTCTCTCCCTCTTCTTCCTCCCCAAGATAGCTCCCATGGCACCAAAACCCTAGACACGACATCGCCTTCTCCCCGTTGACCAGCGCCTACCAGGAGGAACCAGGAGTACCAGCACCTTCCCTGGCTTCCTCTACGTCACCCTGAACCGAAGCATGTGCCAGGAGAGTGCTGGAGAAGCCGGGCAACGACATGATCTGCAAGCGCCGAAGCTCCTGGAGCGCGCACTCCACTGCCGATGTACTCCTCTCCAGCAAGCTTCTTCCGCATGAGCGCCCTCTGGTGAGCCCCCCTACTCGCCAGACTTGCTCGTCTCCCCTCTGGTGCCTCGTAGCGCCGCCACCATCCGTCTAACAGCCTGCATGCACGCAGTCACCGCCAGGCCTTGTCGCTCGCGTCACCGCCGCCGCTTGGTCCCCCTCTGTTCCTGCTCAGTTTCCCGCCGTTTCAGCCCTCCTTAGGCAGAGTTGTCTGTACGAATCTTGTAGAGGGTGCTTTCCTCTTCATCTTTGGTTTTTGCGCTGTCGCGTTTCGTGCCCCCGTTCGCCCGCTTTCGTCACCGGAAGATGGCCGGAGTTGCCGCTCGCGCGCTGTCGCCGTTTTCAGTTTCAGTCAAACGCTCAAGCTTTTGCAGAGAAGCCCCTATAGTTTTTCCCGCCTCCACCCGCGGTCCTCCTAGCCCCACCAGTCAGCCCCCGTGTTCCTTTTACGAAACGATACCCGGGCTTTGAGGTTTTCCCACCCGAACTCCCCCGAATTCCCCATGTGGCCGCGTCCTGTTCGCGCGCCCGCGTGTGGGTCCGCATAGGCGCGGGTCCCGCTTCTCATCCACCGTGGCTGGCTGGATCCTCGGTGAGAAAAGCCCCTCGCAGACCGCTACGACCCACCGCGGCTGAGTCAGCGTCGGCCCCACTTGTCGGCGACGGTGGCTAAATCTCTCTGAGTATAAAAAGTATCTATTCTTTTCCTGTTTTAACAAAATGATTTCAGAAACGTTTAATATGATTATAAATCTAGTTTTAAATAACTTTTAATTGATAAATCCAACTAATAGAAATGATATATGTTTTTGAATCAGAAAAATGTGAGGATTCAAATATGCCATCGAAAATAATGTTTGACTAATTTAAATTTTCGAAAATGTTTAATTGCAATAAAAATACCTTTTCTTACATAATTAATAAATTTAATTCTTTAACTCCAAATTCGACAAATAATATGTCTAAATCGATCAGCGCGACGAGCTCGTTCTATTTATGCATTCGATGTTCTATTTTGTAGCATGCATCTTATCAATATTAAAAATCAGAACTGTTTATGGCAATAAAACTTGACCAAATAATTAATAAAATGAGTTATTCTTGTCCCCACACCTCACCCTTGCCATGCTACATTATTGCCATGTAAGTTGTGCATCATTCATCATGGAATGCTTGTTTGCTTGTCGCATTTTATTCATATGCTTGTGCACTTTATTTATGTTGGCCCTTGTTTGTTTGCTTCTTCTTTGGAATAGACGCCGAGCAGGGGAATTATCAAGAATCCCAGGAGTACTACCCAGATTCATCTCTCGCTTCAACTGAGCTGCCAGGCAAGCACTACCACATGCTTGCATACATATTGTACCTATTGCCTCTATCTTATTCTTGCATCATTGAGTCGCGAATGCATTAAATTGAATCCCAAGTACTGCATAGCCTTTACTTTAAACCCCACCAAGCTTGTTCCTCCATCCCATGAGCCATTACTACAGGTGTTGTTTGAGCCATGCGAGTCATAGAACAACATGTGTAGGGTATGTGAGAGTCTGATGGATAATGAGATACCTAAACAACTTAACCTGAGTAGTATGGGATGACTAATGAAAGAGGCACCGATGGGCAATATCTGTTATTTGGTTTTTCATGCTCACTTGTGTCTGGTAGGACCCCGAGTACTTGATTCCTGTTCCTTGACTATTCGCACTATCCACATCCGGGAGGCCTTATGGACCCCCCCTGAGCCAGAGCTTGATTCATTTCTATTTCTTGGGGCCACAAAGTAGTTTGGGGCTTTATTACTATCCTGTACTTATGCCATGCTTTACAGTTTTAATTAAGATTGTGCGTGGAGCACCTGTACTGTTTTGGATCGTGACACGTTTTCACTGTATCGACAAGCTCAGTCACACTTTTGGGTTCCCAATCGTTTATCGCCGTCCACACAAACCCTGGGTCCGTTCCGGAGCCGGCCAACTTCTTTGCGGGTAGCTTAGTGGGGTGGCCCCCTGAAATATTTTATGAATCTTGTGATCTCTTTGTCGTGAATACCTCGTTGGGTTTTGAGTTGGTTTTTCCGAGGTTGATCGAGTGTGTGTTGCTATTTGTGCACCCCTGCAGGGTAAATCTTTCTGAAAGCCGTGTCCGCGGTTATGGACGACTTGGAGCACCGTTTCTCGATCATAGACAAGTATAACTACAGTACCGCTTTTAATTGACTAAATACCTGACTAGTAAATAGTGCAATACTCATGGAATGGTTAATAAAACTGCCAACGGATGGGTTGTTTGTCCGCTTTCTCGTTGGTAAGCGAGAAGGAGGATGGATCTGTTATTTTATACTGTTATAACTTTTGTTCCTAATTAACGGACATCCGTCTATCATTGGTTAGGCGGATGGTTAGCGAGTATCTATAGACTTGTTAGTTATTATCTTTTGCTGCAATTGCGTCACACCAGGTTATGTCCCCTTTAGAGGCATAAAAACTTGCTGAGTACCCCTAGGGTCTCACACGATAAATTGTTTGATTCAGATGAATAGGTGTATTCGCAAGATGGATACTGGGTGGAGGAGACAGATGATGTTGGCAACGATCAGTCGGTGTAGAGATTCCGGGGATGGGGATCCGTGAGATCTGTGGGCGGGATGTGCTTATCTATGTGGCATCTTATGCCGATTTGCTTCTTATCCGTACTCGGATCTTGTTTCCCGCTTCCGCTTGATATTCTGTTGATTGATGTATGAGGAGCTATCCTACACTAGTATAACTATCTAGGATATTTGGATCTTGCCGTATGGCATTGCAATATTTCTATTTCTTTTAGATGGTATGGCTCTGAGAACTGTTGTAAGGTAGCTTGCATACATACTCACTTGCGTATGTATTTGATCTCTTCGCCTGTTGCCTACGCCGCTCGTTCTTGTCCCGATGTTCTTGGAAGTGGTTAGGGCGGCCGACGGGCCTACACGTGGGTGGCCCTGGGCCCCCGCTGTACTTCTTTAACCACTTTTGGTTCATCCAGGCTTGAACTTAGAGTGTAGGGTCTGAGGTTGTTACAATTGGTATCAGAGCCATCCCGCCCTTCAGGGTCTTAGACAATTGGTCGTTGTCAGTCTAGCAAATATTTTGGTAGCTATGTATACTAGGGAAAAACAAAACGTGAGAGTAGGACTGCTTCCATTTTTCTTTTTACCCACCCACCCACCCTTTTCTGGTAAGGAAGTGTAACGTTTTCAATCCTCTTCTAAAAATACAAACTAGGATTCACGTGTTCTGGGTTCCGTAGTACCATAGGTTGTGTGTGTGCGTGTGTGTGTGTAATTCCTTGTCTACCTGTTGCATCCAACCTTGTTGTCACAATCTGCCTTTGGTTATCAATTGTTGGTACATTCCATACCGACAGGCTTTTGTAAACCGACGTGATCTACCCGACTCCTTGTTAACCGGCGCAATCTTGTTAAGGGTGTTCTTCCTTCTAGCATGCTTTCACAAAATGTGGAGTTGCTAATCTCTATCTGTTAAGTGGTTTTGCGCATTTATTGGTATTTTAATGCCAAAAAATGCGGAAATTTTTCTTTGATACATCTGTGTTTCCACACTCCTCTTCAGTCGTGTGTGAAACATTATATATCTTCCTTTTATCGTCATGTTCATGCTAACTCATTCTTTTGGCACCGGCGCTTAATCCTGGAGTTTTTACTTCATCTTCAATCCGTTTGGGCTAAATACATAACATGTGTCGATCCGATGCTTGTGATTGTAATTTGGTTCTCGGCATAGCTATATGACACTTATCATGAGTGGAATATGGTCAATGCTATCGACCCTATCCTCCAGATGGTGGCGGTTATCTCCTGTGATTTTGAGTTGTACCGTGATCATATCTTTATCATATTCAAGTATCTTTGCCAATCCGGAGTTTTTCTTAAGGCACTACAGTGGTCTATCATCTGTTCATCATGCTTCACATCCTTTTTCAACTTCATATCTGCAAGGTTCTCTTTGATACAGGAGAATCTCATCCGTTCATCTCTGATAGCTTTGCTCAATTGTATGAGTTATCATCGATTCTTATCCAAGACCTCTTTATCTTTTCAACCGGTGATCTGATTGACAACGTGAACAAGTCAGCATCTCTTCTTTCCTTCCAAAAGGCCAGATAATCTATTCTTTTGATGCATCTCAACACGAATCCATGCTCTTAATATTGATCTTTCAAAGAGCATTGAGCTCAGAAAGTGTTTCGAGCATTGGTTCGTTTCTTCTGCCTCTTGAACTTGATATTCTTGAAATATCTTGTTAATCCGTGGTGATATATCTTGATGAAATGCTTACCTATTCTATATAAATGGAAGAACATCTTCTTTTTCTCTCAAGCTTCCTGAACATCGCCTGTGTGCAAGTTCTCAAAGCGTAAATTCTGACTTTTTGAAGTCGTCTATCTCGGCCACGTCCTTCTGCTAAAGACATCGCTTCAATTCTAGAATCAGCAAGTCCATTGTTAATTCCATCCTCCACCTTCAATCAAACCCGGAGTTTTTCCTTGTTGGCGAGTTATCATTGTCGTTCCGCTGAAGATTTCCTCAAGACTGCTAAATCTCTCTCAATCATTTCAAGAAGAACATGGAGTTCTTTTCACCTCTGTCTCGTCAAGTAATCTTTTGAAATCCTCTCGTTCCATCTTCTATCCTCAATCCAGCGAAGGCCGTGAAGACTTTTCAGATCTTTTGTAATCCTTCTATTCAAGTTGGCGCTATCTTAATCTATCTGTGGAACCCTTCATCTGGTTGCCATGTGCTTCCTTCATATCTTTTCCGGTGGCTTGAGACTTCTGACATGACGACAACATCATCATATTTATCTATCTTGAATCCGGCGAATCGTTTGCATCTATCCTTGTTTTCTAACGGAGTTCCATGAGTTATCCTTGTCAAGATCTTCAGTCTGTTTTGCTAGTTGGGTTGCTTAGTTTTCCTATTCATGTGCGGAGTAATGCTTTGAGTGCGGGATGGAGTAGCTACCATACCACTACTCTTATCATTCTCTTTTGTACAACGAATTGGTGAACTAATGCGATTTAACTCATTGCACGGATGTAGAAGTGGCCTTTATTTCTTGATACTTATATTCCGTCCTTGTTTTCTGGAGGGCTCTGTCGAAGAAAATAATCAATAAATATCTTGTTGGTGATCTTGTCTTTTCCTACATGGAGCAAATCTTCAATTATCTGGTGGGAACAAACGCAAACTCTTTTCTGTCCTCGTCATTCTACCGGTGCACGACATCCCCAAACAAGATGGAAGGAAACTATCTCTCTCTTTGTTTCATCAATTCTTTTTCTTTGGTAAAGCCAATTATGGTTGATGCCATCAATCACAAAATTTTCCACTTCTTCTCGGGATTCTACCATAAGCTAGCATTCTCTCTTTCTCTTGAAGTTATATCCGCGCACCTCAGTTGCGTGATCATTTGGTTCTTACCGACGCAACAAGAATCTAATTCGACAATGTAGCATCCCAATTGTCTAACAATTGCAATGCTACTAACCTAGTCTACATATATGCTACTTCCTATATATAATTGTTGCATCATAATTATATCATGCTCATGTCATCATGCCACCCTGCATTTGAGCATCATATAAAACCCTTTTCTTTTGGATCTTGTCTCATATGCATTTATCAATTGTATTTGGTTCTTATCAATTGTATTTGGTTCTTGATAAATGCTTGATGCTCAAGTTGAGTTGGGGGCTTATCTTTTATTTAACTCCACCACCTTTCTTTATCACCACCCCATAATTCCACCATCCAACTATATATGAGTTTTGCATTTAATTTGGGTCTACCTCTAGCTCATGTGGGTTGGTATGGATCCAATTCTAATTCCACATGCTTCCATATATGCCTCATGTTGTTTTCACATTGTTGATATGTGGAGAGCCACATGGCCACCTTTGCATGCATGTGGTTAGTTCCACTTTCTCTAGCTTCCATATGGATCTATCAATATATGCCCATGTATGAGGATCTATTTTGGCCATAAATAATCTAGTGGGAAAATACACACTATATTGGCCATATGACTTCATCCATGTGCATATGCTAATTAATTCATATTGGTCAAGCAAACTTCTCCTTTGTATGGGTTTATTTCAAATATCTTGAATGCGTGCATGGTTAAACATGACCATTGGGAATTCTAGTGTTTTCACTACTAGTGGTGGCATATATATACCACATGCATGGCCCATGCAAAGCCACTCCTATCCCTTTTATTTGTTTTTTCTTTGGTATATGTGAGAAGAAGCTTGTATGAATTAAATTCATATATTTTGGCATCTTTTCAAATAATCCTCTAGTGCAATCTTTCTACACACCTCCTTATACATTGTAGTTGTGTTTCCTCCTTGCTTTGTTTATCTTCTTTGGAAGCTAATCCAAGTATCTTGTTTGAAACAAAACTTTTGAACCTTTTGTTTTTCTTTTGCTTTCCACAATCATCTCCTAGCTAAACCCAAGCACCACACACACCTACCTACCGTGGGCAACACCTACACATGCATGTGTGCATATATGCGAGTCTCTCTCTCTCCCATCCTTTCTTCTCTTAGCAAAAACTCCACATCGACCCGCCCCTCTCCTTTGATCAGAACCCCACCAGCGACTTGGGCCTCTCCCCTGGTCCCTCTCTTGCCTCTTTAAGCTTTGAAACAAAGCGAGAGAAGAGAGTAGACAGCAGCCGATCACCCTCTCTCATGCCATACCCGAGCCTCCCTCTCACCTTTTTGGAAAAGCTACCACCCCACCCCATGTGTCCTTCTCCCACCTGCCATCCACCCTCTTCCACATCCTGCAGATATCTGGATCAAGATCTGCAGCCCCATCTCCTCTCTCCCTCTTCTTCCTCCCCAAGACAGCTCCCATGGCACCAAAACCCTAGACACGACATCGCCTTCTCCCCGTCGACCAGCGCCTACCAGGAGGAACCAGGAGTACCAGCACCTTCCCTGGCTTCCTCTACGTCACCCTGAACCGAAGCATGTGCCAGGAGAGTGCTGGAGAAGCCGGGCAACGACATGATCTGCAAGCACCGAAGCTCCTGGAGCGCGCACTCCACTGCCGATGTACTCCTCTCCAGCAAGCTTCTTCCGCATGAGCGCCCTCTGGTGAGCCCCCCTACTCGCCAGACTTGCTCGTCTCCCCTCTGGTGCCTCGTAGCGCCGCCACCATCCGTCTAACAGCCTGCATGCACGCAGTCACCGCCAGGCCTTGTCGCTCGCGTCACCGCCGCCGCTTGGTCCCCCTCTGTTCCTGCTCAGTTTCCCGCCGTTTCAGTCCTCCTTATGCAGAGTTGTCTGTACGAATCTTGTAGAGGGTGCTTTCCTCTTCATCTTTGGTTTTTGCGCTATCGCGTTTCGTGCCCCCGTTCGCCCGCTTTCGTCACCGGAAGATGGCCGGAGTTGCCGCTCGCGCGCTGTCGCCGTTTTCAGTTTCAGTCAAACGCTCAAGCTTTTGCAGAGAAGCCCCTATAGTTTTTCCCGCCTCCACCCGCGATCCTCCTAGCCCCACCAGTCAGCCCCCGTGTTCCTTTTACGAAACGATACCCGGGCTTTGAGGTTTTCCCACCCGAACTCCCCCGAATTCCCCACGTGGCCGCGTCCTGTTCGCGCGCCCGCGTGTGGGTCCGCATAGGCGCGGGTCCCGCTTCTCATCCACCGTGGCTGGCTGGATCCTCGGTGAGAAAAGCCCCTCGCAGACCGCTACGACCCACCGCGGCTGAGTCAGCGTCGGCCCCACTTGTCGGCGACGGTGGCTAAATCTCTCTGAGTATAAAAAGTATCTATTCTTTTCCTGTTTTAACAAAATGATTTCAGAAACGTTTAATATGATTATAAATCTAGTTTTAAATAACTTTTAATTGATAAATCCAATTAATAGAAATGATATATGTTTTTGAATCAGAAAAATGTGAGGATTCAAATATGCCATCGAAAATAATGTTTGACTAATTTAAATTTTCGAAAATGTTTAATTGCAATAAAAATACCTTTTCTTACATAATTAATAAATTTAATTCTTTAACTCCAAATTCGACAAATAATATGTCTAAATCGATCAGCGCGACGAGCTCGTTCTATTTATGCATTCCATGTTCTATTTTGTAGCATGCATCTTATCAATATTAAAAATCAGAACTGTTTATGGCAATAAAACTTGACCAAATAATTAATAAAATGAGTTATTCTTGTCCCCACACCTCACCCTTGCCATGCTACATTATTGCCATGTAAATTGTGCATCATTCATCGTGGAATGCTTGTTTGCTTGTCGCATTTTATTCATATTCTTGTGCACTTTATTTATGTTGGCCCTTGTTTGTTTGGTTCTTCTTTGGAATAGACGCCGAGCAGGGGAATTATCAAGAATCCCAGGAGTACTACCCAGATTCATCTCTCGCTTCAACTGAGCTGCCAGGCAAGCACTACCACATGCTTGCATACATATTGTACCTATTGCCTCTATCTTATTCTTGCATCATTGAGTCGCGAATGCATTAAATTGAATCCCAAGTACTGCATAGCCTTTACTTTAAACCCCACCGAGCTTGTTCCTCCATCCCATGAGCCATTACTACAGGTGTTGTTTGAGCCATGCGAGTCGTAGAACAACATGTGTAGGGTATGTGAGAGTCTGATGGATAACGAGATACCTAAACAACTTAACCTGAGTAGTATGGGATGACTAATGAAAGAGGCACCGATGGGCAATATCTGTTATTTGGTTTTTCATGCTCACTTGTGTCTGGTAGGACCCCGAGTACTTGATTCCTGTTCCTTGACTATTCGCACTATCCACATCCGGGAGGCCTTATGGACCCTCCTGAGCCAGAGCTTGATTCATTTCTATTTCTTGGGGCCACAAAGTAGTTTGGGGCTTTATTACTATCTTGTACTTATGCCATGCTTTACAGTTTTAATTAAGATTGTGCGTAGAGCACCTGTACTGTTTTGGATCGTGACACGTTTTCGCTGTATCGACAAGCCCAGTCAGACTTTCGGGTTCCCAGTCGTTTACCGCCGTCCACACAAACCCTGGGTCTGTTCCGGAGCCGGCCAACTTCGTTGCGGGTAGCTTAGTGGGGTGGCTCCCTGAAATATTTTATGAATCCTGTGATCGCTTTGTCGTGAATGCCTCGTTGGGTTTTGAGTTGGTTTTTCCGAGGTTGATCGAGTGTATGTTGCTATTTGTGTACCCCTGCAGGGTAAATCTTTCTGAAAGCCGTGTCCGCGGTTATGGATGACTTGGAGCACCGTTTCTCGATCATAGACAAGTATAACTACGGTACCGCTTTTAATTGACTAAATACCTGACTAGTAAATAGTGCAATACTCATGGAATGGTTAATAAAACTGCCAACGGATGGGTTGTTTGTCCGCTTTCTCGTTGGTAAGCGAGAAGGAGGATGAATCTGTTATTTTATACTGTTATAACTTTTGTTCCTAATTAACGGACATCCGTCTATCATTGGTTAGGCGGATGTTTAGCGAGTATCTATAGACTTGTTAGTTATTATCTTTTGCTGCAATTGCGTCACACCAGGTTATGTCCCCTTTAGAGGCATAAAAACTTGCCGAGTACCCCTAGGGTCTCACACGATAAATTGTTTGATTCAGATGAATAGGTGTATTCGCAAGATGGATACTGGGTGGAGGAGACAGATGATGTTGGCAACGACCAGTCGGTGTAGAGATTCCGGGGATGGGGATCCGTGAGATCTGTGGGCGGGATGTGCTTATCTATGTGGCATCTTATGCCGATTTGCTTCTTATCCGTACTCGGATCTTGTTTCCCGCTTCCGCTTGATACTCTGTTGATTGATGTATGAGGAGCTATCCTACACTAGTATAACTATCTAGGATATTTGGATCTTGCCATATGGCGTTGCAATATTTCTATTTCTTTTAGATAGTATGGCTCTGAAAACTGTTGTAAGGTAGCTTGTATACATACTCACTTGCGTATGTATTTGATCTCTTCGCATGTTGCCTACGCCGCTCTTTTTTGTCCCGATGTTCTTGGAAGTGGTTAGGACGGCCGACAGGACTACACGTGGGTGGCCCTAGGCCCCCGCTGTACTTCTTTAACCACTTTTGGTTCATCCAAGCTTGAACTTAGAGCGTAGGGTCCGAGGTTGTTACAGTCAACTAGTCAAACTTTATGCGCACAAAATCCCCCACTCACCTAGAGCTTGCTAGCATCAAACCCTAAATCAAATCTGCGTTGCGCTGCACTACGCTGCCCACCTCCGGTGTAAGATCCAACCTTGTGCAACTGCTTCTCTTCTCGGTGTCACTGCTCTCGACCGAGCTGTTCCACTCTTCGGCATGGCTCTGCTCTTGATAAGACGGTTCCCCTCTTCGCTACGGCTCCACCCTATATCGGCCTCACCTTCTTCCTCTCCGTCGCACAGCCCTCCATCATCCGTGTAGTCTCGCTCCCCAGTACGTCACCAGCTAAGGCCTTCACCAGTCCAGATCTGCTCTGTATTTCTCTCCATTTACAGTCTTGTGCTTTTAGGCAATGGCATTGGCAAATCCTATGAGCTTCACTCAGAAGGACATGGATCATCGTTTGAGCCAAAACGATCTAGTGCTATTATTTACTTCTGATAGATTATTTTACTATTTATTTAATTTATAGTTTTGTTTAGGTTTTACTAATACGAAACCTTGTGCTTGACACCCACACAGTGAAGTTGGAGACATAAGGAAAAAAATTTGTTTTGCAGGTTGCTAGAAGTGGATTAAAAAAGAATTTTCCTCAATTTTCAAGAATTTGATATAAACCCTTGAGTCACCTTTGTGAGAAAAATACTTACTAATTCTACACTTGAAGTCACAACGAGTTGGTAAACACAGATTTGTTGCCATCACCACAGCGCTGGGCGCAATGAGGAAACTAGTTGTTATAGATAACAGTACCCATGGACAGGAAACAGGAAACGAGACCGTCTTACAAAACATGAGCTAATCCTAGAGGCAAGACTAGAAACAACTTAGTGTTTACTTCTCTACACGTGTTCATGAGTTTTCATTCCAATCTCATATTTCAAGACACACAGCAATTATAGTATAAATAATAAACATTAACAATAGACTTGGAATTTATCAATAATTATTTAGTATTGCCTCTGGCCCTTTAGCTCCTTCACATCGAGCTTGTGATGTTACCTGAGTGGCCGAGAACAAGACCACCACATGCAGAGCCAACATAACCCGTCGCCAACGCACCACCAGCAAGGTTTGATCTACGCCGTAGGAGTCACATGGCCACCGAGAAATATGAACAGAGTTGGGTCACCTCCAACGGCACAAGCATGCTCCGGAGATCCCCCTCCTGCATACCATGTACCACCCCACCCTGATGTTTGTTGCACTCAGAGTGGCATTATCAGAATGCAGCGAGCAAGGGGGAGACTAACACTAGTAGAAACAAGGGCTTCGGTTCGGAGCAGCTTCTGGCTCTAGTCCCGGGTGGGTTATGGCCCAGGACTAGTGTGAGCTCGAGTCCCGGTTCGTCCTGGCTCCGATGGCTACGAGGCCGGGGCAGCTCTAGTCTCGAGTCGTTCCGGACCTCTACTCCCGGTTCGTGATATGGTTCGGGACTAGAGGTTCGCACTAGCCAGCCACACGTGCGGGGGCTTGTAGTCTCGGTTGGTATTACGGCCCAGAACTAAAGGTCAATTACTAGTTACAGTTCGTAATACCAACCGGGACTAAAGAAAACAGGTAAAAAAATCACGGGTTCTATCGTGGTAGGAAAACGGGTTAAAATCCTACCGCGGCAGGAGAACGGCTGTCCACCCCCACCCCCTGTGGCAGGAGACCGCCTTTTCTAGTTTTAAAAGCATGCCAAAAAAATATAAAAATACAATCCTTCGACCTGTAGTTATATTAAGTGATTTAGTTGTTACAAAAATTAACAAACATGATTTTTGACATAATTTGTAAAAAAATGTCATGAAAACTTCAAATGTCAGAAAAATGTACAACCTATCAAAACATGCAGAAAAATTGTAGTTCGATTTCAACAGCCTTAGGCTATTTTGGATTCTTTTAGATTTTTAAAGTTTGAGAAGGAAAAAAAGTTATTTCAATTTTTAAAAAAAAATTAGTATAATTTTTTATGTCATATTTGGATTCCTCACATTTTTCTGATAATAATGGATATATTATTTGTCGAATTTCAATTTACGAATTTAAAGATATTATTTATGTCATATTAAATGAATAAATGGCAAAAAATAAATAAAACATTATTTTTTTATTTTTTTTCATTGGAATAAAATATTATTATTACTTATTTATTGGTGTGTACTTAAATAGTTATTTGTAATTTTGAAAAATAAAGACGTGTGTATATTGATATGAGTTAATAGGATTGATATGGTAGTTTTGACAACAAGGTACAATGTCTTCGCGCGGAGACATTCGGATGAAATGGAGAAGTTAAGCGTGATGAGGGTGGAGAGTAGTGCTAGGATGGATGACCGACCAAAAAGTTCGATCATACGTATAATTTGACCTAAGATTAAGTAGAGTTATTAATATTCTTAAGACTCTGCCAAGTGGGTTCCAATGCTGCGCTGCGGAGGAAGGGGTAGGATGTGGAATCTATCTATAGACATAGGATCCCCCAGCCACTGGAATCCGTTGGTTTCTGTCTCAATTCGTCATTTGATCTGACCTATTGCGTTAGGACACCTCCTCTGGGGTACTTATCAAGCAAGCCATGTCCTTAGCTGCACTTGCCAATTCATCCAGAAGGCTCTCAAGAAGACAACTTAAAATATTATTAAAGAAAACAGTAATGAGTGCATCGAACGGTTGGTTCCACCGTGACACCGTGAGAAGAAGCTTATGTGAGGCCTCTTTGACCTTGCCCTTCGGCTTGATCTTTCTCTTGCTTCATTCAATTCCGAAGCTACAAGAGTGCTTGGTTTATGGCTATGGCACGTCCAGGTGGCATCCATGGAGTTATGGAAGTGAAAAAAGAACAAACGAGAGATTAACGAGTCTAACAATTCAAAGTTAAAGAAAAAATTGAAAAAAATCAAAATTATTTTGAAAAAAGAATTCTAAAAAAATCTTTAGTCCTGGTTCATAATACGAGCCGGGACTAAGGTCCCGCGTGCTCGACCGTAGACCCGTGAGGGCCTTTAGTCCCGATTTATGGCCAATCGGACCCGGACTAAAGGAGGGTCTTTAGTACCGATTTCGTAGTCCCGATTAGGAAACCGGGACTAAAAGCCTTTACGAACCAGGACTGTAGGTCCGTTTTCCACAGCGGGTTCCCCGACCCACCCTAATAGACGATGCGAGCGGCATGCTAGTTTTTTTTTCTAAAATGTAAACAGGAAAATATATCGCCCAATGTGATTTTATGTACCCTAGAAATTTCTGAAGCATGTAAAAGATGATATGTGAGCTCCAAGCTCCAACTCAGACACATATTTTATTGACGTTTATTTTATTGTCGTTGCAATGTAGGGACACTTTGCTAGTATCTGTAAAAACAGTCAAGAACGTTCATGAGGTTTCTTGATTATTTAGCTTGCTGGCCGAAGCAATGGAGTCTATATCTTGCTTTGTGGCCTCTCCGTCGCCATTGCCGCTTTATGCTACAAAACATCGCACTTCTCTTTTGGCGAAGAAAGCATCGTTAACTACCTTCCTAAAATAAACCGGGGGCAGTGGCACATTTCTTATACTACCACAAAAGCTCGAGCATTGCTCTACAGGAGGTACAGATGATTGCTTGCTAGCCGAAGCAAATATTGGATAGGGATCGATCTTGATCATATGTTCCCTCCTCCTGATCTCTTCATGAATGAGTTATCCGGCCCGCGAACCTGTTGCTTCTAAGACCAGATAATGATCTTAATTGCTAACGGGCCCAAAAGCTACTAGAAAGAAAGCAGAAAAGTAGAACGAAAGTTTGGCGATGATTAGCTACGTAGGACGGTTCGTTTAGTCGGTGAAATTAAGGCCATACACACGCATGCGAATTTAGCCTTGGACTGAAAAATGTCATGTTTTCATCTCTGTTTTGGGAAATATCCATGTGCCTACATGTGAACTGAAAAATGTCATGTTTTCATCTCTGTTTTGGGAAATATCCATGTGCCTATATGTGATTCGAGTAGATGCGAACGTCGCGTGCCGGGCCAGAGGCATCAAAGTTGCATACATTTGATTTTGGCGATATGCATTGATTGACTTTTTTCGAGGGAAGCAGCGGGACTCCGTTCGCTGCGATGCTTTATTAATGATCAAACCAATGGTTACATCGTTCAGCAAATTGTTCAAAATAAAGTTAAAGGGTTCATGGACCCAATTACAAGAATTCTTATTCAAAAAGCTAGACCTAGCAATCTAATGCGCCGTTTGGTTTGCTTCCCTCGGACAAAACAAATAAGACACTCTACCTGTAGTAGTTACAGAATCAACACAATTCACATAGATAGCAGACCATTCGGTCCACCAATTATCTCCACCCGTGCACGCTTCAATCGTCTCAAGTGAGTCAGATTCAGCTATCACCAAATTGCATCCAAGTGTTATGGCTAAGTGCAGTCCTTCTCTCGTGGGCCATAGCTTCCATCATCGACGCCGAACCAGCATGAGGATATACTTCGAGCATGCCGCAACGAATTGTCCTTGATAGTCTCAGATCACCACTCCTAAAGCACCAGCGACTTACATGAAAAGCACCATCAGCATTAATTTTTACCTGTCTAGTTTCAGGTCTTGTCCACCTCGTCTCCGATGATGGTGGTTTAGCCACTTTAGCTGAGTTTGCTGCCATAGCCAAAATCGACATTTTGCATCTGGATATAGGGGGTACTTCTTCATTATGTATACGCCTTCTCCTAATCACCATCGGTACCAGTAAGAGAAAGAAATGACCTTAATCCAACCGAACTAAAAGCTTGGTAGTCGTTCTCATCATGCCTCGAGATAAACTACAAGATAGTAGAACCAGCAAGATTAGTTGTCATTGCCTCCTCATTGAACTCAAGCAAGACTTCAAAACCATGGTTATGAAACAGAATTTGTAATATTCGATTGGCATCCACCGCACAGAAATATTATCTGAGCAACACCTCATCCCACTGGCCCGTAATGGGACTAATGAGACCACTAACCCGATTATAAAAAGCCGAACCTCTCGGAGATATGATCTTCTTGTTCGGACTATTTGGAATCCATGTGTCGAGCGAAATATCAATTTTTTCACCATTACCAATCCTCCAAATATAGAACCTTTTAAAAGTAGCCAAACCAGCAATGATACTTTGCCAAGTAAATGACGTCCCTGGTTTGGATCCCTCCTTTAATATATCACCATGAGAGTAGTCTTTTGCACTAAGAACCCGAGCACATAAAGAACTTTGTTCCTTGACTAACCTCCACACTTGTTTTGCTAGCATAGCAAGGTGTTAAAGGAGTGAAAGTCCCTAAAACTCATTCCACCTTCATTTTTCGGATAGCATAATTTCCACCACACGTACCAATGCATTCTATTTCTGTTATCATCATCACCCACCAAAATTTGGAAATATCATCCATCATACGCTTGCAAACACCTTTTGGAATTAGGAAAACTAACATAGCATAAACAGAGATTGCCTGGGCAACAGCTTTGAGAAGAATTTCCTTTCCTTCAATAGATAAATGTTTCTCCTTCCACCCATTAATCCGCAGCATTATCCTTTCCACAAAGTGCTCAAAGCAATCACTTCTATCAACACCCACCAAAGCTGGTAGCCCCAAATATTCATCAGAGAGAGCCTCTGTATCAATATGTAAGGCTTCATAAATCTCAGCTCTCAACAAAGCATTAATATTTCGAAAAACAAATACTAGACTTTTCCAAGCTAACCAACTCACATGTATTTGCACAATAAGTATCCAAAACTTGTTGTAATGAGGTGGCATTATTCATATCAGCTTTCATGAGAATAAGGGAATCATTAGGAAAAAGGAGATGTGAAACCGATGGTGCATTTCTGCACACCCTTTTCCTACACCAACCTCTTCTTCATACAATAAAATACTGGATAAACCCTCTACGCACAAGAGGAACAAATAAGGAGAGAGGGGATCCCTTGACGAAGACCTCTAGTTGGAGTAAACATATCAGTCTCCTCAGAATTGAACCTCACTTGCTATCTTATTGAACCCACACAAGCCATCATTAGAGAAATCCATCTCTTATCAAACCCCAACTTTCTCATCATATTTTCGAGAAAAATCCATTCAACCCTATCATAGGCTTTGTGCATGTCCAACTTGACAACACATGATCTTGAATTCCCAGATCTCTTGTTCTTAATGGCATGTATACTCTCATTGGAAACAAGGACACTATCAGTGATCAGTCTCCCCGGTACAAAGGCACTTTGCATTGGGGGTATAACATCTAGCAATATACCTTTAAGCCGAAGAGAAATCATCTTTGAAATAATTTTTTAGATAACATTACACAAACTTATAGGACGAAACTGAGTTACCACTTCTAGGGATTCAACTTTCAGAATCAGCACCACCGTTATACCATTCCAACCTTCAGGAATAATCCCCGTGTTCATTGCCTGTAAAACCTCCTTTGTGATATCCTCACCACATATGTTCGAAAACTTCTTATAGAAAACTGCATGAAGTCCATCCGGGCTAGGAGCTTTAAAATCACCGATACTAAAAGACACTTTTTAATGTCCTCCGTAGTGAAAGGAGCTAATAATCTCTCATTCTTATATTGTGTCACCTTAGGTTCGATTTTATCCATCATGGCAGGATCTAAATTATTTACTTCAGAAGTAAACATGTTAGCAAAATATTGATGAATGAGAGGCTTTGGTAACTCAGTACCTTCCACCAGGTTATTCCTGTCATCTCTAAGCTTTGATATAAAGTTATTATTTCTATGAGCTGTAGCAAATCTATGAAAAGAGGATGTATTCCGATCATCGTGTCTCAGCCAAATCGCCCTTGATCTTAGCATCAAATGGGTCTCATCCTTTTCAAGAAGGAGATCGATGAGGGTTGACATCTCCTTAGCGATTGCCCCACTCTCGTCATTCATCAGTCCACTCATGGCCTTCTCCAGTTCCTTCTCCGCCTTCTTCATTCTTTCTTTTGGCCTTTTCAACACCGAGCTATCCCACTCATGCAGTTTACCATGGACCTGGACCAGCTTGGACAATGCATCACCCGAAGGATCCGCAGCTGACGCATCCACCCATTCCTGTTGCACCCTTTCCCGCATGTTTTTTCTGTAGCTAACGCGCCTCAAACCTCTGTTGCTTCTTGTTCCGTCTAGTTGGCTGCTGGAACTCTCTATCAAGAAGGATAGGACGGTGATCGGAGCGAGAATAATCCAGGTGCTGGAGTACCGCACCTAGGTGCATTGTTGACTGATTTTCATTAGGAGCTGCCATGTCAAGTCTCTCTCGCAGCCTCCCTCTCTTCCATGTAAACGAATCACATGTAAACCAAATATCCTCTAAATGGCAGTCCATCAATGAGTCTCAAGAGGCTTGCATGTAGTGTTGCAGACGAGGGTTGCTGCCTTCCTTTTCATGTGAATACATGATCTCATTGAAATCACCAATAACCACCCACGGTAGATCATGGTTTGAAGTTAATTCTCTCAACTTGTCCCATGTTTTATATTTGTCCTACCACCTAGGTTCATTGTAAATCCCAGTCAGCCTCCAATTTTTTTTCGCATTCTCAATAATACAAACGTCAATGATTTTGGAGCATAGAATATTTGCTGAATAACATTTTTTCCTCTAGAATAAAATTACTCCACCACTTATACCATCACTCTGATTCACAATTTTATGATCCATATTCAGTCTCCTTTTTAGACATTCAACTGGGTAATCATCAAGATGTGTTTCAGAAAATAAAATCACATCTGGGTTATATCGCCTTTGAAGATTCAAAAGCACACAAACAGTCGGGGAATTACCCGCTCCCTGACAGTTCAAAGACAAGATTTTCATTGTGATCGGACGGAGTCCTCGCGGGACCCCGCCCGTCCTAGTGAAGAGGAGTCAGCTCCGGTCTTCTTTGTTCTCTTGTTATTCTTTTTATCATTAACCACATTCAAACTTTAAGAAATAGGTGGAATCAAACTGCGGTAATCATAGCAGTTGGAAAATCCTCACATATACGATCAACGTCCAGACTAGCAGCTTGCCGGTCAAAATCATCAATCAGCCCATGTTTAGGATTTGCAGCAGAATTATCCTTCTTATCCACATCCATCTCCTTCTCTTTCAAGGGACTAGTAGCAGTATCTTTGAGAGCATCATCAGCTATAGCCGCTCCACCAACAGGGAGGGAGTAGTGTCCTTCCAACTTGCATAAATTATCGTACCTCTACCACCAAAATATCCACCACGCCCCCTGCTGGGAGCAAATTCACCTCGGTCACCTCGACCTCCACGTCCACCACCACGGTTTCCACCTATGTTTCTACCGTGCCATGTATCTCAATCATCTTTCAATCACTCCCCCGATTTTAATGAATCCTCTACATGTTCGCCGGAGCCACATTCCAGGTGAGAATGACCTATGTTACCACATGCACCACAAAACCTTGGCATTTTTTCATACGTCAGTTGATACACTTCCCGTTTGCCTCCTTTTGACATAGACACAAAGTGTGCCAAGGTTTTACGAACATCCAACTTAACTTTCACCCTCACAAAATTACCATCCCCAAACACTTCAGTTTGGACATTAACCACCTTCCCCACATTCTTTTCTGTCAAATTAGTTAACAATGATCTCTCACGGTAGCCAACAAGAATCTTATGGATCTGAATCCAAGTCGAGAAAAAGTTGAGATCATAATTTTTATAGGGGACAAACCATCATAAGTTTCAATGCAAAGAACATCTTGTCGAAACAACCATGGACCTCCCTTATCCACCTTAAGCCAGTCACCTAAACAAAAACATTGAACAGTAAATAAGTTACCTTCCAAGTGTTGGAATTTCACATCTCTCGCAGGGCTCCATGCTACACGCATATGCTGCTCGAAAGTCCAAGGACTAAAATAGGTCATTGTATGAACCCTTTCCAACGCCATCCACTTGATACCCTCCACCAGCGCACCTTCCTCTTCATCAAAGACCAAATCATCGAACTCATCTTAATCGATGCCCAGACATTGTCGCAAATCATCTATTGTCTCATCCTTCTTGATCCTAGAACCACCTGCTTGAGTACCTGATTCAGCGGAAGTAGTAGCCATGACTCCAAAACTTCCCGTTCTCCAAAACCCTAGGTTACAGCTCTTGGGAGGGAAGCAAATAGAGAAAACCAAACAGCCCCAAGAACCTTATACCCCCGGAGACTAGGGGAACCGATCCGAAGATAACTCAGAACTTTGCTCCGGAGAGGATCCTATGATGGAGGACTCAAAACCCTAGTCGCTAGAGCGCTAGGTCAAAAGGAACAGGGATATGCATAGATTAACTAATTGGCTTGCCTAATCGCATGATTAACCTAGTACCTCACTCCTTATGTACGTCCGACAGCATATGCATCGTGTTAGCTCTATAGCTCGAGGTTAGACACCACACGTGAAAGTGATGAAGGTGTAAGACCCATCTTCAGGCGTGAGTCCCAAACAATGTTCGAAAACAGCGCTGGATCAGTCATTTGGCAGGGCCAACATGAGTGTTCGCTTTTAGGGAATGTCTCCCCATAGCCACGAGCCCTAAGAATGGCTCTCTGTGTGATTTTCAATTTTTTTGGCAAATTCGAATCAAAACATAAATAAAGTCTCGGTCATTTAAAATCTCGGCCACTAGAACGCCACAAAGTCTGACCACATATTACAACATCCAAATGCATAGTACGATACTACTTGTTATTGGACATCGAATCTTCTGCCCACCAAATCATGTGACTTGCGTCGTCGTCTCTTTCAGTGGTGTCATCGTTGCTCTAAACGGTGATGTTGGCGACGGCCTCATCCTGATGCCCATTTCCAGTATAGGATGTCATTGTGGATCTTCTCCTGCGCTGCCTTCACCTCATCATCCATCATTGACGTGTTGGACTTCAAGAGAGCGAAATCCTCCTTCCTCCTCTTCATCACCACTCACGACATATCGAACTCAATCTTCTTGTATTGCTCTTGCATGATATCGGCTCACCTTGACCCTGCTTCTTACAGTCATGGGAATGAGCTAACGATACCCCGACGAGACACTTGTCGATCTATGATTGCACCATGTATGATGTTGCAATGGCTACAACGGCTGCCTCGGTCTTCTTGTTGTCGATGGGTCGTCCGGCCTAGGCCGTCGCGGGCCTGTCCACATCAATGATGTTGTCGTAGACAACCTTCTTGCGTTGTCATCGCACGAGATTCCATTTTTCATGGTCAGTGAGCTTTGTGTAGCAATGCATAAACTTGAAGTCCTTCTCTTTTTTGCGCTCTTTCAATAGATCTTGCGCCTTGAGTAATTCACCGGCCAAGTTCAAGCTGCTACCAGGTCTTGCGTGCATGTTCTCAAGGAATCCACAAAATATGTTGACATCCTGCCGAATGAAACCCCACTAGTCCGATATCGCCTTTTGGCTCCTCTTCATATGCATGACGGCATACTTAGGGTTGACAAGCTTGTGTTCATCAAACATGTCCTTGATTCTTTTCCAGTAGGCACTTATTGTACGATTGCTGCATGTGATGGGATCAAGAGATGGGAGCCCATGCATCACAAAAACACTTGTCATTGAGGCTTTTCCACAAGGGTCATCGGTTCCTAGCCCTCGGCTTGCCTTGTTCCTCCTCGGCACCGTTATCATCCTCCTCCTCTTCCTCATCCTCATATTGCTCTTCCTCCTATCCAAATGCAAGTTGAGTGCCACCGGTGGAGTCATTGATCATGTCATTCATGATGATGCTACGATCGGGCTATACACACAAAATCCTCCTCGAAACAGGCTTTTGCCCTGCTTTATAAATAAAGCCACACACGGATGATCCAATAAAAGGTGATGAGGAGAACCTCTTACTTAGTAGATCATGAATAAACAAAGAATTAAAAAAGGACAAGGCTTGCCACCGAAGCCACATATACGAGATCAAGGATGATCGGAGCTCCACAACTATGCCCCCAAGAAGGTAATGAAGTATCCGCCGATATCGTCAAGATTGCAAGGCCAAGGGTTTTCAACCGAAGCCCTAGCGCAGCGACGGTAACCACAATGGCGCCCCCAATAGGGTTACAACACCCTCGGACATCACCACCGTCGGTGTCGAGACACTAAGCTTTTGCCCGAAAAACCTCTGCCCACGCTCGAAACCTCGACATGCCCAATGCCCCTAGCCCGACCTCCATATCTAGGAGCTCCCTTTTCCTGCTCCTCGCCATCCAAATGACCAAAGAGCGCGACCACCAACACTGCTACGTCACTCGTCAGAGAGTCTCCCGTGTAGTCAACCTTCCAGGGTCGCTGCCCTGGTGTCAAACACCTCGAGCTTAGGTCAACAAGACATCATGAGACCATCGATCCAAACAAGGTCAGCTGACAACTAAACCATGCCCGCATGGACAGTAGCCGCTGCCCATGGGAGGAGATCGGATCCTCCACCACCAAAGGCGGTCGCCGATCGGACACAGAAGCAGTACCGGTCAAGCCCTGAATCTGGCAAGATCAGGTCCAACTAGCTCCGCTGCCACGCTGCAGTACCAAGGTTACATCTGCCACCCTACAGGAAAGAAACCAAGTGGACTCACTAGACATGGACCGTTGAGCCCAGATTTAGGCCGAGCATGCTTGGCTAGCCCTAGCCCTGGCACCCACCGCCACCTCACTACCGCATCCGCCCGCACCGCTGCTTCCCAAGCCATCGCCATTGAGTCACCATCGCTGTCCTACCGCCATGCAGATCCCAGTCCACCGCCGTCCTGCACCGCTATCGGTCGTGGCCCTCGCTGCCCACGAAATTAGGAATGATCCACCACCCGCTACTCGTCGTGTTGTTGCCCTGCTCCCAGCAGAAGAGACATGTTCAAGCCCGAGAGAGGGAGCCCGCGGCTAACCCCACCGTGCAAGAGGACAAGATAACCTTGTCGGCATCAGCGTCACCCGAGCTTCACCCGGCTGCGCCCTCTAGCAGCAGGAAGGGAGGAGGAGGGGGTGGGCAGGGGCCCGACGGTGGAGGATTTAGGGTTCCTCCACGTCGCACGTGGGGGGCGACGCGAGAGGAGGGGTTGTTCTCTCTAATCCAGGTATATGTCGTTTTGACGAATCCTTGTTCTGGATAGCTATGCACACGAACACAAGGCGCATGCTAAGAAATAAATCAATTTATGAACATGCAACACAATGACACTAATCACATACCTCGTAGGATCCTGAGCCTCTGGCCTACATTTCCTCGAACACCTAGTCGGCATCTGGGCCGGGAGCACCGAACAAGCTACTACCGACGAAATCGCCTAGAGGAGTGTGTCACTACACTTGTTGAGCCATCAGAAAATCTATGTAGGCATCATTGTTCCATGCTTCCATGGTGACGGTTGTTGATGCTCGGGAAAAAGAAGGAGTTTGGGTCGAAATCACGATGCTCACTCTCTCCGAGCTTAGGGGAGAACCTTGTTCTCGAGAGCGGCGTTGCGCTCGCTCTTTCCTGGAAGGAATCCCGGTTTGACGGCATCCAGTCCTGCAGGGTGAAGTCGGAGTCGCATGGAATGTCAAACGTGGTGCTCACCTGACTATCTATCCCCAACGCCCTACTCTTGGCCTATCGCATGGTTCACCGCTACCACAATAGCCTTCTTCTTATCCTTTTTGTGTCGCGCGTTACGTTCGTCTGTAGTGAACTTCCACCGCATGCAAACATCCTCCCACTCCAAATCCGGTATCCCCTCAAGCTTGACCTTCGACGAGGGCTTCTTGTGAGGCTTGTTGAAAGTGTCATTGACTATCTATCCCCAACGCCCTACTCTTGGCCTATCGCATGGTTCACCGCTACCACAATAGCCTTCTTCTTATCCTTTTCGTGTCGCGCGTTACGTTCGTCCGTAGTGAACTTCCACCGCATGCAAACATCCTCCCACTCCAAATCCGGTATCCCCTCAAGCTTGACCTTCGACGAGGGCTTCTTGTGAGGCTTGTTTAAAGTGTCATCCGGCACCTCGTTGAGCCCATTCGCTTTCGGCACCTTCGGCGGCATGGCGGTGACAACATGACTAGGCAAACTCGGCGTATGACGGCGGCAGCTCTGAGAAGAGGGGCAGGAAACTTGAGCGACTAGTGGAAGAAATGAAATGAGCTTAAGCAGAAGGAAAGTCAAATAGGCTTGCAACGGTGACAATGTGTCACAGACGAGGCTAGACTACGCGCAAGGCCAGCCCTTGGGGGGTCTGGAGGGGTGGCCGCCCCGGGCCCAAAAATATTGGGGGCTCTTCCCAGGTATTGCTTTATATATGGCCTAGTGTAGATCCAAAAAAAATACTATCTCCGTTCTAGAGCTTAAGGCTTATATTTTTTTGAAAAGTCAAACTATCAAAATTTTGACCAAGTTCTTTTTAAATGTTAGTATTTAAAATATAAAAACCATACCGTTGATAAATCATGAAACATATTTTCACATGGTATCTATATAATATCATAGTTCATGATAGTTTTTCTAAAAGTTCGGTCAAACTTTCCATAGCTTGACCTTTCAAAAAAAAAGTGTTAAGCTTTGGGACGGAGGTAGTAGAGAGTAGCAGTTCAACATCTCCACTGGGTCAGATTAGAGCCTTTTCATGTCAAATAAAAATAAAGGCGATAAATGATGCGATCAGATCTAGCGACAGGGACTGTGTAGCAACTCTTGTTTGGTCGTTCCCCTAACTCATCGTCTTGATAGTAAAAAGGGGAATAACATCTCTCAATTCTCTGAATCGATTCCAGTCTGTGCGAAAGGTATCAAGACATCTATCCCTACTACCCAATTCTCTGAATCTATGTGGACTTGATCGATATATGCCCTAATTCTACACTTCTAATTCTGATTAGTATATGTTTTTCTTACTTTGAGTGTAATTAACTGGTTATGGCACCTAAATCCGCTTCTAAGAAGAGGAAAAGAGGAAGCAAGAAAACAAATTGATAGAATCACATCGAGGATCTCTTCATAAATTTTTTAAGAGCAATGCGAGCATTTCGAGAAAACCAGATGAGTTGGCGCTAGTTCGGTGGGAAACATAGTAATGTTGATCTAGAAGATGATATTGGTATGGAGGAAAACACTGACATCAACACGGGTGATGAAAATGTGAGAGATCATGAGCATATATTTAATTCATCTCCTATAAAATCTGCTAGTGTTGATGAGGAAATAGTTAGTGTCAGAGAAGTGGATTGCTATCCTAAACAAGTCGTCCATCTATTTTGGCAAGGGTTGCTCGGAGATTGATAAGGGGCCATTGAAGACAGTTATTGGGATCCACTACGAGGCGTTGTTGAAGCGCTACCTTGGCCTGCCAACTGTGGTGGGTCGGTCAAAGAATGGATCATTTGGCTATTTGACAGATAGGGTAAGAGGTAAGGTGGCGGGGCTGAAGGGCCAAGGCCTATCCAAGGCGGGAAAGGAGATTCTAGTAAAATCGGTCATACAGTCAATGTCCACTTACCTCATGGGATGCTTTCAACTTACTAAGGGGAAATGCAGCGATCTCTCATCAATCTCCTCGTGCTTCTAGTGGGGTGACATGGAGGGACGGATAAAGGTTCATTGGATCAGCTGGAAGCGTATGTGCCTGTCCAACCAGAGTGGTGGCATGGGCTTCGGAGATTACGGAGATTTTAATCAGGCACTGTTGGCAAAGCAAGTGTGGAGGTTGGTGACTGTCCCAGAATCGCTTTGCGCCAGAGTGCTCCGTGCTAGATACTACAAGTATGGGGATTTCTTGACTGTAAGTTGCCCCAAGCGCGCTTCCTTTACATGGCGGAGCATCGTGCATGGACGACAGCTGCTGAGGGAGGGGTTAATCTAGAGGGTGAGTGATGGGAAGAACATTATGGTATGGAATGATAATTGGATCCCGCGAGCATCCCTCCAACGTCCCCTTAGACACAAACCAAATAAAGAGGTGGTGAAAGTGAAAGAATTGCTCCTGGAAAATAGGGGTGGCTGGAATGTTAATAAGCTATATGAGATGTTCTTTGATTCGGATGTTGAGGATACCGGTAGGACGTGCTGGCAATGATGATTTCTTAGCTTGGAACTTCTCCAAAAATGGTATCTTCAGCGTTCGCTCGGCATACCATCTCAAGCAACAACTCAAATGTACTGCTGCAGGGATTGTGGGCACCTCTAGAAACTATTCTGATCACAAGGGCTGGCTCTCATTGTGGGTAGCTGATGGCCCAAAATATATCGAGCTCATTGGGGAACCCCAAGAGGAAGGCATGATGAGCACAACAGCAAGTTTTCCTCAGTTATGAAACCAAGGTTATCAAACTAGTAGGAGCAAGGAAACACATCCAAGGTGTTGTTTCCAACTTTGAATCCAGCACAACACAATCACAGAACTTTGCCCCCAACTTACAGTGAGGTTGTCAATCTCACCGGTTTTTGCTAAAAACAAAGGATTAAACGTATTGTGTGGAAGATAGTAATAACTTGCAGAAAGTAAACAGAAAACAGTAAATAGTTGTAGATTGATAGTAAAAGAAAGGATCGGGGTCCATAGTTCACTAGTGGTGATTCTCCTTAAGATAGATGACATGTTGGGTGAACAAATTACAGCGGAGCAATTGACAAACATCGAGAAAGCATACATGCATATACTAATCATCTTGACTCCTATGAGATTTGATTGGGCATTACAACATTATACATAGACCGTAATCCAACTGCATCTATGACTAATAATCCACCTTCAGGTTATCATCCGAACCCCCTCCAATATTAAGTTGCAAGCAACAGATAATTGCATTAAGCATTGCGTGTAAAGTAAACAATATGATTGTTCTATGAACAAAGGATTGTTGTTTTCTCCCTAGTAGCAACAGCACATCTAGTACCTTAGAGATTTCTATCACTTCCCCAGATTACTAGAGGCATGAACCCACTATCGAGCATAAATACTCCCTCTTGGAGTTGCTAGCATCTACTCGGCCAAGATAGCTACTAACAACGGAGAGCATGCAAGATCACAAATAACAAAGACATGATAGAATCAATAATCAATCTAAAATAGCATCTCATTATCCATCGAATCCCCGCAAACACAACATGTAGGATTACAAATAGATGATCTAGATCATGAACGGAGCTCACAGGATCTAGACATGGCAGCACAAAGGAGAAGAACCAACCATCTAGCTACTACATGGACCCGTAGTCCAGGGATGAACTACTCACAAATCACACCGGAGGCTTGCATGGTGATTAAGAAGGCCTCCAGGGTGAATTCTCCCCTCTGGCAGGGTACTTGGAAGAGCTTCAGATCCCTCCTGATCTCGGGATGGAGATGGCGACGCCTATAGACTCTTTCGTGGAATTTTGATCAAGTACTTAGGGTTTCTGTATCGGAGGCATCTTATAGGCGAAAGGGGAGGCCGAGGGGGTGCCTGTAACATCCCAAAACTTCAATCCAAGATTATCAAGATCAAATCAACCAAAAATGGGGTTAACAAAAACTTTTCCAAATTTAAAATGAAAGCATTCATATATGTGTGCATTTAAAATAGGAGTTGTTTGAATTGCCATGATTGAGTGAACCAATGCTTGTAAAATGTTTCTTAGGTGATTTAAACATCATCTACATCATTCTCAAACTTTTCCTAAAGAAAATCAAATCAAAAAGAATCAAAAAGGAGGAATGGTCATTTTGGCCATTTTAATCCACTACACTAGTTTGACTGTTCCTAGCACTCATTTCTTAACAGAAACAATTCTTGATCTTTGTACCCCTTGCTTGTACACATAATGAGGTACCAAGGCCCACCTCTTGATCTGATAAAACCATTCTTTTACTTATTTTAAATAGCATTTGAAAATTGAATCTAATGCATATGCATAGATCACCCCTATTTCAAAACCCCTCTAGTTGAGCTCCATTTTCAAAACCCTTGTAACCAGACACTACCTAGCACTAGTGGAGATCACTCAAAAAATTTGAAACCAAAATTCAAAACTTTTTCTCTTTCGGCCATTTTGTCAAACACCTTGCTGGCAAGATCATTGTGGCCTAACTAATACTGTTTTGGGCTGATTTTGTCTAGCAATTTGAAAGTGCTTTGATCATCTTGTCCCCTCTCAAGCCTGACCAAACCCACACCAGCATCTCCCCTACCTCCTAGCTGCACTACACAGCCATGCCGAGCCATCTCTCGCTGGCCGACCGTGCACTCACCGCAACAGCCCTCTCCCGCCTCTCTCTCCATGTATAGGAGGTAGCTCACACCTCACCGCCCTCTCTGTCCCCTGCCCGAGCCCAGCCATGCAGTGGACCACCGAGGATACCACGCGCCCAGTGCCACCGCACCATGCTGATGCCGCCCCCAGAGCGTGCTATGTCCCCGCTCGCACAGACCGCCCCTTGGCCGCAGCACGCGCCCGCCGCTCCGCCACGACCTGGAGAACACCAGAGACACCCCCGCTGGCCGCCCAACGCCTCACAGCCACCGCTCACCGTGGACACCGCCGCCTCTGCCGCTCAGAGAGCCACCTCTCCTAGACCGCATGCCACCGCCCCTACGGCCGCATTCAATGCCTAGAGCACCGCCAGGGAACCGCATGTCGATCGCCACCCGCAGTCATGCCTCTACCCCGCCGTAGCCATGTCGCCACTATCGCCTGCCCATCCCGCTCGGGCTCACCGTCGGGCCTATAAAAGGAGGCCTCCCCAGCCTCTTCTATCCACACCACTCCACTCCCCTCAGCTCTCTGAACCTCACCCACCTTTAGCCGGAGCAAGGCAAGCTCTGCCTCACCGGAATTGGAGCCGGAGCAGCCGCAACAGGAGGAGAAGGGCGCCGCTGATTGCGACCACCCCAAGCTCTGCCACAACCGCGCCTCGCCTCGCCATTGTCTTCTAGTTCGTTTGCCCACCTCGCCGACCCTGCTGGAGCCCTGGTACGTCCCCAGCAGACCCCCACCGAGCCGCTAGGGTTCGAGCTCGCCGGCGACCTGTTCGTCGTCGACGACGACCCTTAGCCGTAGATCTTCCTTCTAATCCTATGGCCCACAGCGCGTGTACCATTTCGCTTGTTAGGTGTCGCTGACAAGCAGGACCCCCTGTCAGCTAAGCCCCGTGTCGCGGAGCGCCACTGGGCCGGCCCAAGTCTTTTCCCGCGCTAGCCCACCCGTTCAAATCTGGATTTTTCTTTTTAGTTCAATCTAGTTTCTGTTCACTATTTTAAAATTCAATTCTAGGAGTTTGACAAATCCAAATTGCATGGAACTAATTTTGCTTGAAAGGTATTAAGATGATATATCCAAGCCCGTTGGATTTAATTCAATTAGAGTTATAGATCTCTCCTAATAAAAATAAGAAGACAGAAGCATTTGCAACTTGCAACATTTTTATAAAATCAACCAAGTTAGCTTTTGAGTTGATTCCAACTCTCAAAAATCACATTTCATCATATCTATCTAAATATGTAATAATATTAAGGTTTACATGCAGTGACTTTGGACTAGTACCAAAATAATGCTATATAAGCATTTCTAGTCACTTTAAATCATTAAATAATGAACTTAAACCAAAGTAATCTTGATCCAACCCTTAATTCTCATTCCCACATGTTACAATATGTGGTGATGACATGTGTCAACATGATACCATATTGTAAGTGGTGAATATTAAATCTTAGTTAATTTTTCAATGAGTAGAAATTACTTTTCTAAAATAAAAAGAATGAAACTATGGAATTAAACTTGTGATCCTTGTGATGATAATAGATCATCAAATGTGTGTCTTAGATACTTAGCCTAGTTAAGTATTGTTTGGTGATGGTGCACTCCCTATGTATTTATAGACGATAGTACCGACCAAGCTTTCGAGGAGAAGGAGTTCTACCAAGAAGAAGAAGAAGAAGAAGAAGAAGAAAACTTCAACCACTGCACCAACCAAGGCAAGCTAGCACTATCCAAGATTAACCCTTGCAAGTTGTACTTGCAAGCCACCATTAACAGAGAAAGCTAACACTTGTAAGTTTAGTGCTTAGCAAGTTAGGATCAAACTAGATGGTTTAGCAAAGATGCCTTAAGCATGCCTTGATCACACTTCCTTTTGACTATTAGTACCCCAAGTCTTAGTTACAAGTTTTACCCCCTTAGTTTACACCAAGTTCTTTACTTAGTTGAAGGTAGCATAAAAAGTATAAAACTTGACCTAATTAGAACCCTTTAGATGTCATTCTATGGCATGAGATTGAACCCATCTTTTCTACCTTAGTGAACACTCTTAACTTAGTAGTTAGAGTAGATCAAAAACTTGAGTCACTTTAGATGGGAACACTTGGTAAAAATGAATTATGAAAACCTTGGAATGATGAGTCATTCTATTGAGATGTTTTGACATGTGTTGAGAAAACACAAATGGTTGATGATGATGAAAATGTTGAGGCATGAGCCTTAACCCTTTTATAAAACTGATGGTTTGATTCGGATGCGATACCATTCCAAATTTACCGTACAACCACACTACCTGAATTGGGTAAGGCTTAGCTGGAAATTTATATGCATTAGTATTAGTTCCCTCACGGGAGAGGTCTGAGCTAAGGCTACCTCTCATGATGTCCACCTATGCAGTGCCCAAGATGACTGATGGTCATGGTTGGGAGGCCATGCTCATAGAAGAGGTGCTTATACTAGGGTGTGTAAAGGGAAGGTTATGTTTGGTTATCTGCATACTAAGTATGATGATTCAGGGTTATCCCTGACAGATGTATCGAATCTTGTGGTGAAAGTGTACCATCTCTGCAGAGTGTCAAACTATTCGAATAGCCGCGTCCGCGGTTATGGACAGTTGGAATGGCCATACTGTTTCGTTGTCAGATGTTTTCTAAATACTTTCAAAAGAATGATGAATCTTGACTTGACCACAACAGGGTTGTGTTATGACAATAGCTTCCCAACTTTAGTGATTCTAGGACTTTTCTTTATCTTTCTTTGCTTCTAAACTCAGCTTAGGTTTCAAACTTAACTTTATAGTTAAACTTAGAGTTAGCACTTTAACTTAGAAGTTTATACTTGTTAGTGGTAGTTTGCGAGTACTTAAGAGTACTCATGGCTTTTGTCCCTGGCTATTATCATGGCCAGACTATGAAGGAGACTATCAAGATGATGGCCAACAGGACGGCTATGATAACTAGGACCATCTGCCTTCGTCAGCATTGCCTATGCCCCTAAAGATGGACCCCATCGCTACGCTTATCTTTTATTTCCGCTGCTTGTTGTATTAAGACTGGATCATGAGATCCTTATTTGTGTAAGACCTTATGTATGGTTTGTAATGGATGATGTACTGTGATATCCAATCCGTTATGTCTCGCAAAAATGGTAATCCTGGGATTGCGAGGTATGGCATAACGGGCATCTGGGATTAAAAATCCGGGTGTTGACAAGTTGGTATTAGAGCCATCCTGACCATAGGAGACCCTAGTTAGAATGGACGCCAAACAAAAACTTAGTTTCAAAACAAAAGTGAGTATTTATGAAAAACTATCTCCTGTCTTAACCTTGTGGATTCTTTCTCAAAAATTCATGTTACTCAAAACTCTTACACTACTACTTAAAATTTGACACACTTGATCACTTCACTAACTTCCTCATCCTTAATTCTTGTAGATGGAGACTCAGTTCAGCAAGTTTTACCAGTTGGGAAACGGAGGTCAGCTGATCTTCGAGAGGGATCTGGATTCACTGTCGGAGTTACTGGGACGCCCGCACCCGGAGTTTCTTGGAGCTCAACTTCCAGGACCCCCAGGAGGAGACCTACAGTGGCTAGTCACCGCAGATCTTAGAGGAAGCATTGAAGCACCAACTTCTGGGAGAATTCAGTTCTCCGTGAGAGAGAAAAACTGGCTAGATGGATTAGCCAGGGCAATGCATGAAGCTCTCGCACGTCTATGTGCCCTCAGCGTCAACAAGACCCAAGGAACCCATTTTTCCCACTATGCAAGACGTGATTTCATGGGAATGCCAATGGAGATGCCAGGCCACCCCGAGTTGAGGCGTCAAGTGGAGAACCTTGACTTCTTGCTTCATGACAAACAGCAGGAACTGGACAATGCCAGAGAGTTAGCCAACCAGAACCGTGCCATTGTCGACCAGAAGGCCCAGACTTTCGCACTGCTTGTCCAAGACCGTCAGTCTCTTCGCCGCCAGCGTGCCAAGAAGGATCGCACCATCGCCCGTCTTTGCAAGAAGGTGGCCGACCTCGAGAAGACCGTCAAGGAGCAGGAAGCTCAGCTTGCCACCAAGGAAGAAGAAGATGAGGGTGAAGACATCCAGGGAGACATGGATTCTTACCTCAGCAATGATGATGATTTTCTGGCGGAGGATGCCGTGGACTTCTACACTGATGATGAGGACTCTGACTTCATCGATGATAAGTAGGTGCACTAGAGCACTGTCGTAGCATCAGATGTATCGATCTCACTGTATCTTACCTTGCAGAATGGTTCTTCAAACCATTTGTTTTCCCTTTGATTATTGTGGTGTGTGTTGTATCGTGTGCTTGCTTGCATGAATGAAAATGAAGTTAGTTGAAAAACCTGAGTCTAACTCAAAGTTTTAGATTTGAAAACCCCAAAACCATGAACCTTAGAAATTTCCCTCTTACCCCTATATCTCAATCTTCAGATGACTCGTGGAAACCAAGGAGGGAGCAGCTCGTCGCAAGACCCAATGCTGCAGATCTTGCAGAATATCATAGCGGACCGTGAAGCAAGCCGGGCAGAACGCCAAGCCAACTTAGCAACACTTCAACAGATCACCCAGATGGCTCTCAACAACCAAGGGCATGGAAATCAGGATCACCAGGGATCCAAACTCAAAAACTTTCAGAACACTAATCCCCCAATCTTCAATCAATCTGAGAACCCATTAGATGCTGATGACTGGTTACAGACCATGGAAAACAACTTAGAAGTTGCCCGAATTGACGAAAATGAGAAAGTTCTCTTCGCCACCCACTATCTGGCAGGAGATGCAAGAGCTTGGTGGAATAGCATCCGCAATATGAACCATGGTCAACTGATGACATGGGAAGCATTCAAGGTCAAGTTCAGTCGCACCCACGTGCTGCAAGGTCTAGTCAACAGAATGAGAGATGAGTTCCACGAATTGAAGCAAGGAAGAATGACTGTGGTGGAGTACCGTGACAGATTCCTGTCACTTGCTAGATATGCACCTGATGAGATCAACACGGAGGCCAAGAAGGAGAGATTCTTGAACGGACTGCATGATGAGATGCAGACTGTCCTCGTCAACATTCGTTTCCAAGATCTCGAAGAGCTAGACGACTCTGCCATTCAGATGGAAGGGAAGATTAACCAGGCAAACAACAACCGCAAGCGTCGTATGATGCAGCAGTCTGGATCCAATAGTCACCAGAAGTACCGTCCCAACCCTTCACCAGGATATGCACCAAGGAATAACTGACCCCCAAATTCTCGCCCAAGCTACCCCAACCGTAGCGGAAGCAATGTGAAGTCCAGAGGAAACAATCACAACTATGGTAATGCCAACAACTTCAACCGTGCACCTCCCAAGAACCACCACCACAACAACAACAACAACACTGCACCCAGAACTGGCAGCAATGATGTACCTATCGCAGTCAAGGACAAGTCCCAGATCACTTCTTTCGAGTGTGGAGTGAAAGGTCACTACTCCAATGAGTGTCCCAAGAAGACTGCAGCCAATGCCAATGTGAATGCCCCAGCTCAACAGCAGCGCCGTGTTCAACCAGGAAGGAGCTTTGCCCTAGGGAACCCTCACAACCGCAACGGCCGTCTCTTCCACATGAATGCAGAAGAAGCCCAGGAAGCGCCAGATGTAGTGTTGGTTATGTTTTTTGTAAACTCTGTTTTAGCAAGAGTATTGTTTGATTCGGGAGCATCACATTCATTTGTCACCGAAGAATTTGCATGCACTAGTAACATTCATCCAACCAACCTGAAGCATGTCATGATAGTTCAAATCCCCGGTTCAACAACCAAAGCTAGAAAATTTTGCAAAGCTGTACCTATCAGAATACATCGGATAGATTTTTATGCCAACCTAATTGTACTTGGAACCAAAGGATTGGAAGTAGTACTAGGTATGGAATGGATGTCAAGGCATAAAGGATTGATAGATTGTGCTAAGAAAGCCATCACCATGACCAGTAGTTCTGGAGTCACAGTAGAGCATATCTCTGAAACCTTACCCCGATAATTCAAGTGTAACCAGAGTGTTGCCTTGCCCACCATAGACCAAGTCAGAGTAGTCTGTGAATACCCTGACGTATTCCCAGATGAATTGCCAGCTATGCCCCCGGATAGGGATATTGAGTTCATTATCGAACTAATCCCCAGAACCGGACCCATAGCCCAGAGACCCTATATCATGAACCCCTCAAAACTAGTGGAACTGAAGAAGCAATTGGATGCTATGCTAGCCAAAGGCTTGATTCAACCAAGTGCATCGCCATGGAGATCACCAGTGTTATTCGTTGACAATAAAGATGGAGGCAATCGTCTGTGCACAGATTACAGAAAGTTGAATGATGTCACCATCAAGAACAAGTACCCCTTGCCAAAGATAGAGGATCTATTTGATCAGTTGACTAGAGCTCAGGTATTCTCAAAGATTGATCTTAGGACTGGTTATCACCAACTTAAGATCCGTGCAACGGATATTCCGAAGACCGCTTTTACTACTCGCTATGGTTTATACGAGTATACGGTTATGTCTTTTGGATTAACCAATGCCCCTGCTTATTTCATGAATCTCATGAATAAAATCTTTATGAATTTCCTAGATAAGGTTTTGGTTGTGTTTATCGACGACATCCTTATCTACTCCAAGTCCGAAGAAGAGCATGAGCAACATCTGAGAGTTATCCTAGAAACCCTGAGAGAGCATCAGTTATATGCCAAGTTCAGCAAGTGTGAGTTTTGGCTGAAAGAAGTAGGATTCCTAAGACATATTGTGTCTGCCGGAGGAGTCTCTATTGATCCCGCCAAGATCAAAGATGTCGAAGAATGGGAAGCCCCAACCACTCAAACCCAAGTCCGTGCATTTCTCAGATTAGCGGGATATTACCGCAAGTTCATAGAAGGATTCTCGAGCATAGCCCGACCAATGACCCAATTATTGAAGAAGGACAAGAAGTTTGAATGGACAGACAAATGTGAAGCCAATTTTCAGGAGCTGAAGAGGAGATTGATATCAGCCCCAATTTTGGTCATGCCAGACATCAAGAAGCCCTTTGATGTGTATTGCGACGCATCCAAGATTGGTCTAGGATCTGTATTGATGCAAGAAGGCAAAGTCATGGCTTATCTGTCTCGACAACTGAAGCAGCATGAGAAGAACTATCTGACCCATGATCTTGAGCTAGCAGTTGTGGTTCTAGCACTGAAGACATGGCGTCATTATTTGATGGGTAATCGCTGTGAGATTTACTCAGGTCATAAGAGCTTGAAGTATATTTCACACCGTCGGGATCCATAAGCAAAAGAATCATGATATCAACAGAATATAAGTGCAATGTTGAAAGCGTTCCCCATGATACATGGTTCTGCTAACTTCAACTTATAAAGTGCAATCATATACGCAACAAAGATGGACACAATGGTTCAAGTTTATTAAGTGTAAGAAAATAAAGTGTGCCATCAAGTTCGTGAGAGCTTTAATCACTGGTTTTCACATAACAAGTTTAATTCGGAAGGTAGATAAAAGCATGAATATACTTGGAATAGCAAATGCTAATAGGTAGGTATGGTGGACTCTTTGGGATAACTTGGTTTTAGGATGCATGAGTGGAACTCATACTTGGTTATGGAGGCTAGCAAAAGACTCGGAGCGACCAACTAAGAGAGCAATAATGGCCATAATCATGCAAAGCGACAAAACATCATTAATTAAAGCATAAAGTGATAGTACAAGTCGAAAACTAAAGGATCATAAAGGCTATGGTGACTTGGGATAGTCATAACATGGTGTGAGGATGCGCCAAGTCAACCCAAATAAAGCATCAAAGGAGAATACCACAATACTATGCTTTAATATGCTAAAACAATGCATGATTCTTTCAAGGCATATTAAGAAATCTCAATTGTTTATAACATGTCATGCTACAACAAAAATCACTAAGCATAAAGCCAAAACAATATCAAGCATTGCATGACAAAGCATAGGCCACAGTCAAAAACGAGCTCCTTTTACCACTTAAGCATGAACTTTCCTACTCTTTTCCAATCCAAACCAAACTTATTTGAAAACTAATGTATGAAAGAGGGGGTCCAGCCAATTTATTCAAGCAACCTAAGTAAACCAAGCAAACGAAAACCAAAAAAAACGAAGACGCTCCAAGAACAACACAACTGTGCATGAAACAATAAAAATGAAGTGTTTGGAAGAAACCTGAGATTTTTATTGATGAAGAAGGGGATGCCTTGGGCATCCCCAAACTTTGACGCTTGTACTTCTTGGATATTTCTTGGGGTGACACGGGTGTCATCCCCAAGCTTGAGATTTAGTCCATTCTTCATCTCATTACATCATTATTTCCTTACACCTGAAATTTTTCCCTCATACAAAACTTCACACAATCTTTATTAGCAACATTAGTGTACTCAAGATAATAAGTCTTTTGGGTTCAGTTTCAACACCAATAAAACTTCCATTAAAACACAAGCTACTGTAGCACTTCCCTTAAAAAGCTAAATTCCCCAAAAAGAATCCAAAAAGGAATCAACAAGAAGCAAATGCAAATAATGGTAGAAATCTATCAAAACAGACCAGCAGGTAAAAACCAATTTTTTCGAAGACCTGCTATTGCTCAAATCGAAAAGTGCTGAACTAACGAAAGTTGGATAACAACCTGGGGCAGAATCAAAAAAAATCACAGCTCAAACCGACGTACAGAGATTTTACACAAATTTTTACAGCGAAGCACAAAAATCTGTTTCGGGACAGCAACTTTCTCAAGTCTTACTTCTCTCTCATTAGAGGTTATTCTTGGCACAAAAAGCAAATAAAAAGGATAAGGAGAGGTTATTACTGAGTTAATAACTTCCAAAACTCAAGAAAACTATTAGGTTATCTCCTAAGAAGTACTTTTCTTTAACGCCTTTAAGTTAGGTATGATAGTTTGAGAAGATGCTCACATAAAAAATATGAATTGAAGTAAAAGAGAGCATCAAGAAGCAAATTCAAAACACATTTAAGTCTAACCCACTTCCTATGCATATGAATCTTATACACAAATAAATTCACAAAGAACAAAGTGACAGGCATAGGAAGATAAAACGAGAGTAACTTCAAAACTTTCAGCAAATAGAGAGGTGTTTCAGTACCATGAAAACTTTTACAACCATATTTTCCTCTCTCATAATAATTTTCAGTAGCCTCATGAATAAACTCAACAATATAACTATCACATAAAGCATGTTTCTCATGATCTACAAACACATAATTTTTATCAAGCTCAAAAATAGTGGGATTGAAACCTTCAAACCCACTTTTAACAATTTTATAACAAGATGACTGATCAATCTCATTTTCAATAGTAGTACAATTAATATTATCAACCAATATAGGACCATCATATAGAGCTTTATTATAAACATTTTCAAAAGAATCCTCAGGAACATAACATTTATCCTCCTTTAGTAAGCATGGGGGACAATCAAATATTGTAAGGGGTAAAGAGTTACTCTCATTAGAAGGTAGGAATGGGTAGATCCATTCTTCCTCCTCTTGATCATCACTCTCCTCCTCTTTTTCATCCAATGAGCTTCCAGTTTTATTAATTTCTTCTTCCATAGGCTCCTGCAAGGCATTAGTCTCTTCCGCTGGTGGAGAACATCTATTAAGATATTCAAGAATATAGCCATTTTCTTCCTTGTAATTATCAAAGCAAAATTTAAGTATATCATAAACCTCATATTTATAAGGTACATCATCAGTATTTTCAAGCAAATAAGCTAGTTCGAATGCACCCTTCCAAGCAATAAATTATTCAATTTGTTCCACATCATAAAAGTCATAATTTCCCTTAACATAAGAAGATATGGTAACATCATCATTATACTCACATTGAAAAGGGAGGTGTTTATACCTCTTACATCAACAAGATTTGTCAAAGCAATAAGTAACATTATAAGTAGAGCACACGTTTCTAGCAATGGTATACAATTTATCAATTTGTTCCATAAGTGTTTCCCTTTTGTGACAAGCGGTGTTCCTTATAATAATGTTTTTGTTCTTCCGTGAACCCACCTTGCTAATTAGATTCAGTTTAAAGAAACCAACCATTGATAGAAGGCATGATAAAGCAAGACAATAACAGACCAATGAAAATAACAACTATAGTAGGAACTATTTTTTTAATATTTTTGATAAAAAAGAACAAGCAAACAAAGCAGAAATAAACTAACCAAAACAAAAAACAAAGTAAAGAGATTGGTTGTGAGGGATGATACGTTGCAAACGTATCTAATTTTTTTGATGTTCCATGCTTGGTTTTATCTACTTTCTTATGTTTTGTCCACACTTTGGAGTACTTTCTATACACTTTCTTGGACTAACCTATTAACAAGATGCCACAGTGTCAGCTGCCTGTTTTCTGCTGCTTTTTGTTCCAGGAAAGTCAGAAAATGAATATTCTCAGAATTGGATGGGACAAAAGCCAAAGTCAGTTTTTCACTGAGGGGGACACAAAGCCAGAATACGAGACGGAGAGGGGCCAGGGGCCGCCACACCACCTGGCCGCGTGGCCAAACCTGGCCCACGCCAAGGGGTGGTCTTGCCGCCTAGGGCACCCCCTTGGCCTCCCCTTTCGCCTATAAGATGCCTCCGATATAGAAACCCTAAGTACCCCGATCAAAATTCCACGAAAGAGTCTGTAGCCGCCATCATCTCCATCCCTAGATCGGGAGGGACCCAGAGCTCTTCCCGGCACCCTGCCAGAGGGGAGAATTCACCCTGGAGGCCTTCTTCATCACCATGCAACCCTCCGGTGTGATGCGTGAGTAGTTCATCCTTGGACTACGGGTCCATGTAGTAGCTAGATGGCTAGTTCTTCTCCTTTGTGCTATAATGTTTAGATCTTGTGAGCTCCATTCATGATCAAGATCATCTATTTGTAATTCTACATGTTGTGTTTGTGGGGATCCGATGGATATTGAGATGCTATTTCAGATTGATTATTGATTCTATCATGTCTTTTTTATTTGTGATCTTGCATGCTTTCCGTTGTTAGTAGCTATCTTGGCCAAGTAGATGCTAGCAACTCCTAGAGTTAGTATTTATGCTGGATAGTGGGTTCATGCCTCTAGTAATCTGGGAAGTGACAGAACTCTAAGGTACTAGATGTGATGTTGCTACTAGGGAGAAAACAGCAATCCTTTGTTCATAGAACAATCATATTGTTTACTTTACACGCAATGTGTAATGCAATTATCTGTTGCTTGCAACTTAATACTAGAGGGGGATCGGATGATAACCTGAAGGTGGATTATTATTCATAGATGGAGTTGGATTACGGTCTATGTATAATGTTGTAATGCCCAATCGAATCTCAAAGGAGTCAAGATGATTAGTATATGCATGTATTGCTTTCTTGATGTTTGTCAATTGCCCCGCTGTAATTTGTTCACCCAACATGTCATCTATCTTAAGGAGAGCCACCACTAGTGAAATATGAACCCCGGTCCTTTCTTTTATCATCAATATACAACTATTTACTACTTTCTGTTTACTTTATGAAAACTATTACTCTCTTCCACACAATATGTTTAATCCTTTGTTTTCAGCAAAACCGGTGAGATTGACAACCTCACTGTAAGTTGGGGGCAAAGTTCTGTGGTTGTGTTGTGCAGGTTTCCATGTTGCTGCTGGCGCCGGTAGTGTGCCCTGCCAAAGTCCAGCTAGCAACACCTTGGAGGTGTTTCCTTTGTCCTATTGGATTGATAACCTTGGTTTCATAACTGAGGGAAAACTTACTGCTGTGCTCATCATACCTTCCTCTTGGGGTTCCCCAACGAGCTCGTTAATACACGAGTCAGCAAGGGACTCCCCTTATGAAGATGTCCTTGACTCCCCGGCAACGGTGCCAGAAAAATAGCTAGATGGCCCAAAATATATCGAGCTCGTTGGGGAACCCCAAGAGGAAGGTATGATGAGAACATCAACAAGTTTTCCCTCAGTTATGAAACCAAGGTTATCGAACCAGTAGGAGCAAGGAAACACCTCCAATGTGTTGTTTCCAACTTGGAATCCTGCACAACACAATCACAGAACTTTGCCCCAACTTACAGTGAGGTTGTCAATCTCACCGGTTTTGCTGAAAACAAAGGATTAAACGTATTGTGTGGAAGAGAGTAATAGTTTGCATAAAGTAAACAGAAAGCAGTAAACAGTTGTATATTGATGATAAAAGAAAGGACCGGGGTCCATATTTCACTAGTGGTGGCTCTCCTTAAGATAGATGACATGTTGGGTGAACAAATTACAGCGGGGCAATTGACAAACATCGAGAAAGCATACATGCATATACTAATCATCTTGACTCCTATGAGATTTGATTGGGCATTACAACATTATACATAGACCATAATCCAACTGCATCTATGACTAATAATCCACCTTTAGGTTATCATCCGAACCCCCTCCAGTGTTAAGTTGCAAGCAACAGATAATTGCATTAAGCATTGCGTGTAAAGTAAACAATATGATTGTTCTATGAACAAAGGATTGTTGTTTTCTCCCTAGTAGCAATAGAACATCTAGTACCTTAGATATTTTTGTCACTTCCCCAGATTACTAGAGGCATGAACCCAGTATCGAGCATAAATACTCCATCATGGAGTTGCTAGCATCTACTCGGCCAAGATATCTACTAACAACAGAGAGCATGAAAGATCACAAATAACAAAGACATGATAGAATCAATAATCAATCGAAATAGCATCTCAATATCCATCGGAGCCCCGCAAACACAACATGTAGGATTACAAATAGATGATCTTGATCATGAACGGAGCTCACAAGATCTAGACATGGTAGCACAAAGGAGAAGAACCAACCATCTAGCTACTACATGGACCCGTGGTCTAGGGATAAACTACTCACGCATCACACCGGAGGCTTGCATGGTGATGAAGAAGGCCTCTAGGGTGAATTTTCTCCCCTCCGGCAGGGTGCCGGGAAGAGCTTCAGATCCCTCCCGATCTAGGGATGGAGATGATGGCGGCTATAGACTCTTTCGTGGAATTTTGATTGGGTACTTAGGGTTTCTGTATCAGAGGCGTCTTATAGGCGAAAGGGGAGGCCGAGGGGGTTCCCTAGGCGGCCACACCACCCCCTGGCGCAGGCCAGGCCTAGCCACGCGGACAGGTGGTGTGGCCGGCCTCTGTCCCGTCTCCGTCTCGTCTTCTGGCTCCATGTCCCCCTCGGTGAAATATTGACTTTGGCTTTTGTCCCATCCAATTCCGAGAATATTCATTTTCTGACTTTCCTGGAACCAAAAACAGCAGAAAACAGGCAGCTGGCCCTGTGGCATCTTGTTAATAGGTTAGTCCAATAAAGTGTATAAAATTACTCCAAAGTGTGGACAAAACATAAGAAAGTAGATAAAAAACAAGCATGGAACATCAAAAATTATAGATACGTTAGCAACGTATCAGCAGCAAATGTACCGAGCAAAGTCAGAGTACACTCTTGGCGAATCGCCAGCAATGGACTGGTAGTTGGGGCTGAGCTTGACCACAGACAAATCAAAAAAGGTGTCCGATGCATTGCTTGTTGCAGGGATGAAACCATCATGCACCATTTCTGGACGTGTCCACACTCCATTCAGTTTTGGGAACTCCTCCGTGCTCGCTCGGAGTTGCCCCTCCGATCGCCGCCGTCTGATGTGAGATCACCTACTCAGTTACAGGGCTGGCACCTTGAGTGGTTGGGAAACCTAGAGGAGAGGGAGCAACAAACAACGATGATGGGGCTTTATCACATGTGGCTCGCCCGAAACAATGCCAGGGATGAACCTGCGATTGAAGACCCGGAGACCCTTGCACGTAGAATCCTTTTCTTGGTCGATGAGTGGAAGGAGATCCAGGAATAGCCGCCGCGACAGATATAAAGGGATGATGAGCACTGGTCCCCCCTGATACAGGTTGGCACAAGATCAACGCCGACGGTGCTCTATCTTCATATGGTCACGGAGGAGGTGGGGTGGTTGTTCGCGACCACCATGGCGCTTTCGGTGCGGGGGCTTGCCATTTTTTCCCTCATGTGACAGATCATGAACATGCGGAGCTGCTGGCGTGTCGACGTGGGATTCAAGTCGCTAAGGAGATGGAAATGGGCAAGATTGTCTTGGAGATGGACTGTGCATGTGCTGTAGCGAAGCTGAAGGGTGATGCTCTTGACCGATCAGCTTATGGTCCTCTGGTGGAAGAAATCAAGGCGCTTTTGTAGGAGTTTGAGGCGTTTTCGATCACTCATGTGCGCCGCTCGGGCAATGGAGTAGCTCACTGCCTTAGCAAAGAAGGTTGCGTTAATAAAGTTTGTAGGATATGGTTGGGCTCTGGTCCAGATTGTATTGTGCACTTGTTGGCACGGGATGTTGATTACTAAATAAAGCGCAGCCATTTGATCTCAAAAAATATATATTTCTATCGGATCTTACTTACTATGTCCATGATTGTTGCATCATTAGAAAGAAGATTTTCAAAGTTGAAATTATTGAAAAACTATTTGAGATAGGTAAAATTGTTTTATAACTCTTTTCATCAAGAAAAAGTTATTGGACAAGATTGATTGATTACATAATCAGTGACTTTGCTTATGTAAATCTACAGAAAATTTTAAGGTAGAATAATAAAGATTGTTATTTTTATATAGATATTGCATCTAGGTACACTGAAGTCTATTTTTCATCATTCATACATGCATATCAAAAAAATAAATTTATAGTAAGGAAGCTCATATTTTAATTTCACCAATCTCAGGACCAGACCTGGCTACGTGGCGCGTTCCGATTAGGAAGATTTTCGGTAATCAGGTCTATCGAGATCACGGCTAGGGCCGAGGTACGACGAATCAGTACGTGCCTACGTACGTACGCCGACGACATCAACAAATTCGTATCATGAATTCCACGTGTAATGACGCAAATTAATCAAATTAAGCCGCCGCTGACAGGGTGATCTCGCACAACGCTTGGGCAGGCTGCGTTACTTGCTCTGCGCCGCCAAGCAAGAAAGGCGTGCGTGCGACCCAGCGGTGCACAGCACGCGCTCCGGTTCACCTTGCTTCCACATCACCCCCAGCCCCGCCCCTCCACTACCACGCGCAGAACCGATCACGTCCGTCAATCACGTCCCATCTGTTCATCCTGGCCGTGTAGGCGCTCGCCACATGCGCATCGTCCCTTGCCTTGGGGACAAACACATCTCCCGCGCCCACGCAAACCCGCCCTCCGTCATCTTCATCCATGGCGGATGGACGGATGCATATATATACCTGCACATACACGCACCTCTATCAACATCAGGTGCCTATCACGTACCGAGTCAAGAGGGTTCAAGAACAACGCCTACTGGGAGCAATCAAGCAAGCACCGATCGAGAGCTTAGATTCTGTGGATATATATATTTTGAGGGAACGGATTCTGTTTTCTGTATATACATTGATCGGTTTAGCGTAGTAGCTCGCCTGCTCGATCGTGGACATGGACACTGGCGGCGTCAGCGCCGACGTTGGCCGGTCTGTACGGGTGCTCATCGAGGCCCAGCCAAGTGCCGGGGCGCTGTTCGCGGCGACGCCGTTCGAGCCGCAGCTGTCGGACGACTCGCCGACGCGCTCTAGCAACGAAGCCGGTGGTGCCGCCAACCACGAGGCGGCCTCGTGCAGCGCGTGGGACGGCGGTGAAGGGGCGGCGGCCGCGGGGCCGGAGCGGAGGCTTACACTGCTGGCGCTGCGCCTGGCCATCCTAGAGAAGGCGGCCAGCGGTTTGGGGGCGCTGGGCTTCATCTGGGCCACCGTCGTCCTCCTCGGCGGCTTCGCCATCACCCTCGGCAGGGACGACTTCTGGTCCGTCACCGTCATCCTGCTCATCGAGGGCGCGCGCATCTTCAGCCGCAGCCACGAGCTGGAGTGGCAGCACCAGGCCACCTGGTCGCTCTCCGCCGCCGGCCGCTCCAGCTTCCGCCTCGTCGCCCGCTCCTTCCGCTTCGTCTTCGGCCTCGACACCGACACCCCCAAGAGCAACACGTCCGCCGCGTCTGGGTGGAGCTGGAGGCTCAGGAGCTGGAGCTTCCTCACGAGACACGTCGGGAGGGCATTCTACTGGCTGCAGCTGGCGTCCGCCACGGCCTGCGTCACCATCTCGGCGGTGCGGCTCGTCAGGCAGGACTTCGGCGACGCGGTGGACGCGCGGACCAACCGCCGTTCGGCGCTGGACATCTTCTACGGGCTCGCGCTGGCGGAGGCCCTGCTGTTCCTCGCGGAGAAGGCGGTGTGGGAGTGGGAGGTCAGCCACGGCCGCCTTCTGGAGCGCGTCGCCAGCGAGTGCCACCTCGCCGGCGCGCCGGGGCTCCTCGCCATCCGCCGCTTCTTCTACGATGCCTACTCCAGGTGCGTTGACGGGAGCATCTTCGACGGCCTCCGCATGGACCTCGTCTCCTTCGCAGAGGAGCTTCTCGTGGAGGGCTCGCACGACGAGCAGCGCATCGGCGTCGGCATCCTCGTCAACGTTGCGGGGAGCCCGCGCCTGGGCGACGCCGCGCTGCGCCGGGTCGGCACGTCACCCTCCGTCATGGAGCGGCTGGTGGAGATGCTTGGCTGGAAGGGCGCGGCGGAGGCCGGGGCCAGGGCGTCCGCGGCGCTCGTCGTGTCCAAGCTCGCCAGCAAGAAGCGGAACGCGCTCCGCGTCGCCGGCGTCCCGGGCGCCATCGAGTCGGTGTCGTCGCTGCTATACGCCGCCGACGAGGAGTGCAATCTCCTCGGCCTCCTCATCATCAAGAAGCTCGCGCGCGACCACGACAACTGCAGCAAGATCGGCAACGCCCGCGGCCTCCTCGACAAGATCATCGACTTCTCCGCCATTGTGAGTGTGTCGCCGTCGCCATCAACCACGGCCGTCGTCATCACCCCGTCGCGAGCCAAGGCCGTGAAGCGGTCGCTGCAGGTGACCAGGATGCTCGCCGACACGACGGGGAGCACGGGGAGACAGCTGCGACGGGAAGTGGCGGAGATCGTGTTCACGGTCAGCAACATCCGCGCCGTGCTCCAGAACGCTGGGGCTCACCTGGATCTGCAGCGGCTCGGCGCTGAGGTGCTCACCCGCCTAGCGATGGACGAGGACGCGCGCGAGAAGATCGGCGGCACCGGCAGCGTAGTCTCCATCCTCCTCGCCATGTTCTTCCGGCCAGGCATCACGGACGAGGGAAACGCCGTGCGCGTTGAGGCCGGCGAGGCGCTCGCCATGCTGGCGCTAGAGAGCCCGCGCAACTGCGAGCGAATACTCGGCGCCGCGCCCGCCATCGTCGGCCGTCTCGTGGAGGCGCTCAGCGACGACGCCATCGGCATCGGTGCGGCCAGGATCCTCACCAACGTCTGCGCGTACAGCGCCGGTGGCGAGCGGTTCACGGAGCTGCGCGCCGTCACGTCCGGCGCCGGCACGGTGCTGTTTAACGTCATGGCCAAGAAGTCGCGGCTGCTGGAGGTGTCGCTGGGCCTCGCGGCGCGGATGGTGAGGCTCATGGGCCCACACGAGCTGACACACCACCTCGACCGCGCCGGCGTCAGCAAGGTGGACCTGGTCAACCGGCTGGTCCACGTGCTGGCGAGGTACAGCAGCCCTTCGATCAAGGTGCCACGGATCAGACGATTCACAGTGGAGCTCGTGATCGGGATGCTGCCGATAGATTCCTCGTTCGCGGAGTTGATGGCAGCGGCCGGAATGGGGCGGGAGCTGCGGCGCGTGGCGGAGACGACGTCGGAGCTGGAGTGTTTTCACGTGTTCTCCGGCAGCGCCGGGGTGAGCCGACATGCGGTGAGCCTTTGCGCGCTCGTCGGCACGGCAATGGAGCTCATTGGCATGAACACCAGCTGCCAGTAACCGAGCTGCGTCCACGTGTCTTTGCCGTTGCGTATATATGAACTTGACTACTTGAGCTGAGAGCAAGATTGTCGTGACTATGATTCTTTCGTTTGTATAAAAATTCACACGGATAATGGTTTATATAAACGTACTCCTTTCATCCTTAAAAAAAGTGAATTTGATTTGTTTAGAATTCGTATATCTAGCCCCGTGTTAATATGGGAGTGCCTAGATCTCAGGCGTCCGTGGACACGCTCACAGACCGATAGCTCTCACTCCCGTGTGGCTGCCCGGGCCGCACCGGAGCGCCCTGGATCCCGCGAGCGGCCGTCCTCCCCGCCTTCCCCCTCCCTCGCCGCCGCGTGTGGGCGTCGTTGGGCAAAGCCCGGGCGGCGCGGCAGCGGCAGGGCACCCTCCTACGCGCGGGATCTAGGCTGCCCGGCGGTGGCGCCCTCTTCCAGCGGTTGCGGCGGCGCGGACGGCTGCGGTGCGGGGCGGCGCCGCTGCTGCGTGTCCCGGCTCCTCTGGCTGCTTCCTCCGTGGAGGACGGTGGATGGATTCTCAGGCGGTGGCCTGCGGTGGTTTCTTGGCGGCGGCAGCCGGCGTGGCTATTTGGGACGGTGCGGCGGCTAGAGTTGGAGGTGGTGACGCTGCCCATCGTCCTCCCTCACCTTGGTGGGCTTGGGAGACTCCCGGAGACTCGTCATGGTCTCGGGATGGAGGTGCTCGATCTGCTGTTGCCTTGTCTCTCTGTGCTCCTGTATGGAGGGGATGTTGGGTGGTGCTCCTGCTGGCATGGTGCCAGGTGGAGCTGTCGGCTCTGATCTGGCTTGCCTCCACGTGGTGCGGTGCTTCTGGATTCAGATCGATGGATTCTCCACCACCAACTCTGGTGGTCAGGGGTGGCCTTGGCGGCGGCGTCCAGCCACATCGTGGTGGAGGTCTGGGTCGTTGGTGTTCTCGGCCTCGGGTGGATTTGCTGCGGAGGAGGTGCTGGAGGTTGCGGTGGTGTGGCTTGCGAGTCTGCACCATGGAGGTTGCGTGGTGGTGGTGGGTTGCCGGGGCATGAGGATTTCGGCCGGAGGTTTGTCGGGGCTGCCGCCCCGAGCACGTGCTGCGGTGGTGGAGGCAGCCCTGGCGGGCTGATGGTTGCAGGTGGTCCGGCCTTGTGCACGATGCAGAATGACAAGTCAAGATCCAGGCAAAATGCCTTGTCCTCGGTAGCTGACCGGCCGGTAGCGGGCTGAGGCCGGCGATGGCGACGGCTACGGGCGCCGCTTCCTTCTTGAAGGCATCGTCGAGGTGAGATCATGTCATCCCTGTTTGGAGAAACTCCGGGGGAATCCCTAGATCAGTCGTGATCGGTCGATGACGCTGCTCTTGTGTCGTCTTGCCTCTTGGGGGCATCGATTTGGAGTTGCTCAGGCTGGAGGGACCAGTAGATGATGGTGGTGTTGGCGTTGCGAGTTGTGTGGCAACGATGCCAACGGTGAGCGGATCTGAGTCGCGGCATGCCCTTTGTCACCATCTGACCTTGCTGTGATGGTGAAGTCGGAGCTGCGATCGCGGGGCGATTTGTGACAACGATGCCACCTGATCGGGCATGGTTTTCGTCAGTGCAAGGGCTGCAACTTTCTCTTCTGAAGGTCACTGTTGAAGTCGGAGCTGTCTCCTCCTCGACGTGTGTGGGGTCGACTGTTTGCCATGGGCCTACATGGGCTCCGTTGCTGTTCGCGATGAGGGTCTCGTTGGTGGTCGTCGAAGGTGAAGTCGGAGTCGTTGGCTCGTGGAGGAGTGATGACGATGACACTTGATGACGTCTTCTACTATGGTGTCTCTTCTCGATGGCGTGTGTGTTCTATGTAGGTAGCCAGGTTGGCCGAGATGCACGGTGTGGTTGTGTTTCATGGCGACACATTGATGCTTTGTAGCAGTTTTCGGCCGGTTCCCCGTTAATGAACCGGTCAATTCTCTTCTACTTTGTTAAATAAAATGAGGTAAAATTGTCCGTTTTGTTCCAAAAAAGATCTCAGGCGTCTGAGAACTTCTTATGTCTAAGTCGCTGATGTCATCTTAATATTTGTGTTAATTTTCAGTTGCAATCTACTCATAAGATTTGTACTAATTCTCAATTGCAACCTAGTTATAACTCATTAAATTCTCAGTTACACCCTAGTTACAACTCATATGCAACTTTCACTTTGCGAATCACGACTGAGACCTAAGAAGTTCTCAGGCGCATGAGAACTAGTAAATCCGTTTAATATAGATAAATACGAATCTGACAAATGTAAATCACTTATTCTGAGTACTAGATTTAACTAAAATTTAACTAAATCCTAGTAGGCCAACATTATCCTATTGTTTCGCACGAACAGTTTTAACCTCCGAACAAAATATATATATATATATATATATATATATATATATATATATATATATATATATATATAGGTGAACAAATTTTTTTGTTGATCGGTCAATCCAGAGAGAGGAAATTCGTTGGCAAGAATGTTTCTGTGTTTCTGCAAGCATAACTGTGAGAACTTATCTCCTTTTTCGTGTAGACAGAATGGTTTTGTTTCTTTAGCTTTCAAGTTTTCTCCACAAAATGAATGGTTCTGATTAGATGGCACGGAACTGAAAGACGTGCAAGAAACAGGAAGCGCTTTCGCTGATCACGCGTGCGTTTGTTTGCTTTCCTTTTGTGAGTGGGGGCACGGTCATGTCGCTTCGAAGCATTTTGGTTCACAGCGTGATTGCTAGCCCGTTTCCCCGCGTGCGTCGGAAGAATTTGATCCGTTTATGTTGCTGAGTTGAATGGATTTCTGGTATCGCACGGGTTTTAAAGCAGGCTAAAAGTTGGTTCGCTAGGAATGCTGATTCTTTCAACGGGGACATGCTGAGCTCATGCAAAAGGGCAGGCAGCAGCACGCCGCCCGTGTAAGCTCGGTGATGGCACGAGCATCGGTTTTTTCCCAAAAGTCGGTTGGAGAAATTTTATCACCGCCCGCCGAATCGCCGCTCTCTATATCACCAGTAGCCCCGCACCATTCCCCCCTTTTCGATCTCTCAAGCCTGCCAAAATCTTCACCGACGAGCAGGTAAGCGGCGGCAGTGACGTCGTTGGCTGGAGGACAGCTCCGACAGGTGTTCATCTCCAAGCTCTTCACCAGCGGCGTGCCCTGCTCCTCCGATGCTGGTCAATTTTTCCGAACCCCACCTCTAGTAGCTTCAACCTGCTAGATCTGAGTGTAGTTTGCGGTAGATCTATAATAGTATGCCCAATGAATTGCATGATGTAGTCATAGATCAATAATTTTGTGGCCTTATTGCATGTTTAGGTAGGATATTTAGTCTAGATAGGATATTTAGTCTAGGTTCTCATATGTGCGACGGTGATATATGTAGGATATGACCCCTGATGAGTTCAGCTAGACCCTCATGTATTCTCAAGAGACCTTTGTGGCTGAGACTCAACACTAGCTCCCGGCTTTGAGGCTCACCTATCCGCAGCGGTCGGAGATCATGTCTCCGTCTCCTATGACTGTGTACATGGCGGAGCAGATTGCGGAGAAATATGCAGTTATCATGGCCAAGAAGAAGGCCATCAAGGCTAGCAAAGCCCACAACACTAGTCATGATCAGGGGGTGAAGGACAGCATGAAGTGGGAACCATTCCTATCCATGTTCGTGTTGAACAATATGTGTGAGGTCATTAAGAGGGGCTTGTTCGTCTGTGGTACCAAAGTTCTCGGGCCAGTGCACCGCGTTACCTAAGTTGTCTGAAATTGCCGCGTTTCGAAATGTTGGGCCGCCAACTACCGAGAGAGGCCATTTCGATGCAAACTCTATCAAATACAAACATTCCGTGAAACTGCCCCGTGAAGTAGACGGTCGTGACCCTCATGTCAGTAATATTTCCGTGACGCTAGCGCTAACGCGGCAACTAGGCGAAACGAGGGACTAAAGGAGCATGGTGCGTTGACCAAATTCACAAATCCACTCCCTCCCTCCTTTCGCATGAACCCTAGCACCGGCGGCATCGAAATCCCCTCTCCAACCAGAATGATCTCTTCGGGCATTTGACTTCCGACGCCAAGTTGCTGCACCTACTCGCTGCTACCGAGCTCTAATGCCGAATGCCGTGCCAACCGTTACGACGATCTAGCTTGCCTCTATCACCGACGAGCTGAGCAGCGCGAAGGATGGCAGATCCATTTACCGAGGAAGAAGTACTTCTGGCTAATTGTGGGTGAGCTATTCTTCTCTTTGATATTCGCACTACCTATAACTGCTAGCTGGCTATTGGCATTACAGAGATATATCGAACATAGAATTGTTTGCTAGCACGACGCTGACTCACAATTCTTATCTTTTGTCTCCAATTTTCTATCAAGTAGGATCTCCACTGAACCCAAATACACGGTTCTGGTCACCATCTGCGGCTACCACATTAAATTAGCATATGGGAAGAGCACGTGGAATCAAGCTCACAATCTGAAGATGGAAGTAGCGCATGTGCAGTTATGCACTATCCCTGGTTTGGCTGCTGCTGTGCGTGAACTTGCTGAAATGAGGCCGGAGCAGACTGTACGGTTCAAGATCTTTGATGAACGAGGCTTCCTATAGCGTGTGATAGTCAGCTAATTGGGTTGATGAAACAGCATGCTGGGCTTCACGTGGTTATGCTGATTTGTAACATACTGGATGAGGAGGCTCCTACTACTGAGAGTCGCCCAACTATTATTGGACAGGGAGGTCTAACTCGAACCCTTGTTGTTGTTGAGCAAAATGTGGTTCCTCGTCCGCGACATGCTTCTGTCAGGCAACCTCCTCGTAGGAGTCCCCGTATTGCCGTTGTGGAAAACTCTACTCTGGAATCTGCTGGTACTGGTCGTCCCCGTGGTGTTATTGCTCCGGCTGATGCTGACCGAATCCATGCTGCTGTTGAGCAAACTAAGGCTTCCGGAGGCTGCCCCGCTATTGTTGCCAAGACTGCTGCCTTGTGTGCTGCTCCTCCTCGAAACCGTCCTCAAGTTGTGCGAACCCGTGCTCTGGAATCTGATCGTACTAGTCGTCCTCGTGTTGTTGTTGATCTGGCCGCTGTTGACCCAATCTCTGCCGCTGTTGAGCAAACTAAGGCTTCCGGAGGCTGCCCCACTGTTGTTGCAAAGACTGATGCCTTGTGTCCTCCTCGAACCCGTGCTCAGGTTCAGCGAGCTGCTGGTCTGGAGCTAGCTCATGGTCTGGAATCTGCTAGCACTCGAAACACTACCGCTGTGGGAACTGCTCCTGATCGTCGATGTGGCATGGCAGCAGCTGATCCTATTGTGGCTGCCGTTAGAAGGGGCCCTGCCTGTCCACCATGTAATGTAGCTCCCGCTGCTAAGGGCCCTCGCCTTGCTCCTGGTCCTGGTACTTCCACCGAGGTTGATCCAGCTAACGATGACGCTGGTGATGGCGACGGTGGCATTGGGGTTGGGTCTGATGGTGCCGCTCCACCTCTCGAACCTCTCGGAGGTTTCTATCCTAAAGAACCTGATGATGGCAAAGTAATCATTTATATCGGTGTCGCGGATTATACTGCAAAATTAGATGATGGCACAGAAAAATTCTATGACGAGTTTGATGTAATCCTTGGTAGATACGATCCTGAAGTGGTAGAGTTATCTGACCTAATGGCATCGTTATGTGTGAAGGTGCTGTGGGGGTCCTCCCAGGAAGCACGTTTGTTATATTTTGGTTACAGGAGCAAAAAGGCCATCGAAGTGAAAGGTACCAGGGATTTAGTTGTACCGTTTACAAGGAAACATTATAGGGGTGAAGTGTACTTCCACTTGATAGTGCAAATGGTTGGAGAGGAATTGGAACTCGACAATAGAGATGATGGACTTTTAGAAGGCATGCGTGACCTGATCCATGGCATCACTGGGGCTGGTGCGACTGAGGGTAGCTTCGAATAGAGGAGAGTCTTATAGAGGAGCGTCATAAAGAGGAGCAGGAAGAGTATCCCCAGAAAGGGCACCCCAAAGAAGAACGTCACTAAGGAGACCATGCTAGAGAAGAGGACGCCCAAGAGTCGCACGAAAAAAGGCACCACGCCGCAGAGTACACCCCTGAGATCCAGTTAAAATGACACACCAAACGGTAGCGGCAAAAACGCTAAGAGGGCTAGAACGGTGGTGAACACTCCTAGGAGTGGTAGCACAGAAGCGAAGATGGCCAGCACGGAGGCTACCACACCTAGTGGGAGCAGAAAAAATACAAATTTGGAGCGGAACACGCCGCTGTCAGGGAATAATGCTAGCACGAAGGAGAACACGCCCAATAGTAGCAGCAAAATGGCTAATTTGGAGCGGAACACGCCTCTGAGGTTAGGCAATAATGCCAGCACGAAGGAGAACACGCCCAATAGTAGCAGCAAAAGGGCTAATTCAAAGAAGAACACGCCGCAGAGGTTAGGCAATAATGACAGCACCCTGGAGCCAACACCCGTGAGGGGAGGCAGTAAGGAGATCACACCCAAGAGCGGCAGCAAAAAGCCTAATTCGATGGGGAATGGAACGCAGATGCCAAGCCCTACTGATACCATCAGGAAAGATTACATCAGGAAGGAGGATGTACATAAGAAGAGCAAGAGGGTTCTGTACAGTCAAGATGAAATTGATTCTGACTGCTGTTTGTCCACTGAAGTACCTGGGATGCGTGCAAACGTAAGACCACCCCATGTGGTTGCAGCAGAACCAACCGAGTGTTTTGGAGAAAACAGAGTTGCCGGTGAGGTGGATTGGGGCAATGTTCCGGTCCATCCGGGTGGAGACGATGGTGCAGCCCCACCCATGGGAGTCAATATGATGTGTGCAGTACTAGGCATTAGAGACGATGGCGAGGATTCTGAATCAGATGAAGAAGAAGGCACTGTAGAGGATCAAGAATATGGTGATGATGAAATAGACGAGGAACTTAACGGTGAGGTTGGTATTCTAGTCGATGATTTGGGTGTTGAAGTAGAAGAAATGAAACATGACCACGGGTATCCTATAATTTCGGTCGGCACCGAGTTCAGGAGCATGCATGAGTTCATGATGTCGTTCTAGCATTTTTGTATCAAGGGGGAGTTTGACGTTTATCGACTGAAGAACACTGCCCAGAGGTATGAGGTTGTTTGCAAGTTAACATGGATGAATGGACGGGCCGAGGTAAGTTGTCCATGGAGGATCACAGCAAGAGCCTTACCTGCGCCGAAGGAAATTAGGGTACTGGGGCAATGAATGCAGCCAACCATTAGAACTTTCTCTCTTTTCACTCTATAACTACAATTGATGTGCAATATCTTTCTGGCAACTAGTCGACTCCGCTTATGTTTTAAATGAATCTGTGTTGCAGGTGAACAAAATGGGCCCTCCACACATGTGTCCGACATGCAGCAAACTGAAATCCTCAATGGCTGATACAGAGTGGGTGGCGATGCAATCTATGTACATACTAAAGGATAACCCTAAGGACACCGCGAAGAATATTCAGACTAGCCTCGGTTCTAAATACAACATTGTCCTACCGTATTACACGGTTTGGAAAGGTAAAGAGAAAGCTCTGGGGGTCTTGCACGGGGATTCGACCAATAGCTTCACGATGCTGTACAACTTCAAGGCGGAGGTACAAGCTAGGTGTCCGGGGAGTGTTGTGGAGATTGACACTGAATCAGTACGTGGTAAAATATATTTCAAAAGATTTTTCATGGCGCTTAAACCTTCCATCTAGGGATTCAAGGACGGATGCAGGCCATATCTGAGTGTAGACAGCACTGTCCTAACTAGCAAATGGAAAGGTTGTCTGCCATCTACCACAACACTTGATGGTCACCGCTGGATGTTCCCAGTGGCATTCGGGCTGTTTGAAACAGAAATGGAGGAAAACTGGGTCTGGTTTATGAGGCAGCTCAGGAGATCCATTGGCTATATCCACGGATGCATGCAAAGGGATGACGAATACAGTGACGGAGGTGTTCATGTGAGCTGAAGGTAGAGAATGCCATGCCCATATGATGCTCAACTTGTACTCACACTACGCAGACAGCGTATTTCGTTACATGTTTCCTACTGCTAGAGTTTACAAACCTAGTAGCAGCGAATATGTCATGAGCAAGATTTTTGCGGAAGCCCCTGAACTTCCAGAGTACTTAGCCATCCATCATTCGCAGCTATGGAAGAGGAGTCAATTCAACCCTGACATCAAAGTTGATTACATAACCAACAACCTTGCAGAATGCCTGAATAACTGGGTGAAGGACATAAACGTGCGTCATGTTCATATCTTGATGGACAGCATACGTGGTATGATCATGAAGCTATTAAATCTAAGGAGAGAGATCGGTAGGAGACTTAGAGGACATATGCTACCGCCAGTTGTACAACAACTGCACAAGAGAAGCCGAGGACTTGCTCATCTTAAGGTTCTCCCGTCAACTAGCAGCAGCTGTGAGGTGGTTGATATGTCCAAGAGTGGCAAAAGGGATGTTGTGAACATCCAGCTGCGAGAATGCACCTGCTTAGAGTGGCAGCATACCGGGAAACCTTGGGACCACGCCTTGGCCTTCTTGGTGAAGAAAAGAACTCTACCACATTTGTATCAGTATTTGTCAGACTACTACTCTATGGAAAAGTTCAGAGCTGCGTACGCTGGATCCGTCGAGCCATGTACAGACCCATCTCAGTGGCCTCAAGTCCAACTGTCTTTCGAGTTTTGCCAGCCAGTTACAAAAAGGGGCAGAGGAAGACCTCAGGTGAATAGGTTTAAGAATTTTCTCGAGAAGAAGGGTTCGGCTTTCTGTGCTACCAAGAAGGGCAAAAACAGATGCAAGACCTGCCATCTTATAGGCCATAGAGCAGCGGGTTGTCCCCTTAATGCTCCCAAACCTAGGTATGAGATGGTACATTCAAAAAAAAATCATTTATAGTCTGTAGATATAAGGTAGTAATCCATGTACTGTTTATTTTTTATAGGAAGCGCAAGGTAAGAAACAAGACAACCGACTCAGTGATTTTGCTGCGGGAAGAAAACCAAAACGAGTGGAGTGATGATGCTAGACAAGATTCTGATGCTGATTGACCTGACTTCCCTCGACCCAGAGATGCAGGGTACGTGAAGGTAAGAAAATTGGCACCCAGGAAGAGGAAGAAGGCAGGACATGAAGAAGCTAGTGGACATGAAGGCAAGAGGAAGAAAGTTGGCACCCAAGTAGAGAAACAAGGCTAGCAGTGTAGAAGTCTAATGATGTATTGAACTTGAACCTATATATGTAGTTCGGTTAAACTCTGGAGCTGTGTGTGTGGAACTTGTCGGGCGAAACAATCTGCCTCCCGTACTCAAAGTAAAATGTATCGTGACTTTAGGATTAGATACGGCCGAGGCCACTAGTTGAATCCAAAATTATGACTGTGCCACTACTATCTAAACAATCGCGATAGCTGAGCAGTTAAGGGGTCTCCAAAATCGATGGGTGTTAGTGACACATACATGAATTATTTATAGGCGCTTAATAAATCCCTGCTATTGGCATTACACTTATGATAAGTTTCTGGGATGAAAAACAATTTCTAAGCTCGCTGCTACACTCCACGAAGCAACAACTTATTTCAGCTGCTAGACAACGACATGGCAACATAAACTGTAAATGCAACAAATAATGCCCAGATAATGAGGAAATTGTTTCCACTATCTGGCCTAATCTTGAGCCTGTCTGTCTCACCACCTCCCTGCCCCTGCCTCCCTTGCACCTGGCGAAGCTCCCGGATCTCTCGCTCCATCGCACGAATCTCCTCTTTCTTGTCCCACACAGCATCACACAGATCCTAAACAAGCTCTTTGTGAAAACCTGTCAGTGGCTTTTCGATCCACACAAACTTGTCACAGCCAGTCCCCCTCTAACATGGATATACCCTACAGGTACTCGATCTTGGTATATACGGCCAAAATACAGTGGAAGGCCACGGTGTCGCCAAGGCCCAAATAGAGAACTCGAGTAGCCTACGGACTCTTGATTGCTTGAAGAACAAGAAGAAGCCAAAGATAGAAAGTTCAAAGGGAAAACCCTAACCTGTAACCGACTCGACCTGCTACCCAAGACCTGGCCTATCTATATAAAGGCCAGGAGGGGGCGGCGAGGAGGACGCACGCAACCCTAGTTTCCACAACCCTCGCCAGATTGCATCTGCGCACCATTGCAATCCTTGATTCCTTCAATAATTCCACGAGCAGACAAGCAGGAGTAGGGACCTCTACGAGGCCTGAACCTGGGTAAATCTTCGAGTCCCCTGTGTGCTTGTTTGCTAGCCAATAGATGTCTCCAGCTCTCCCTCCTTCTCCAAAACCCAAGTCCATAACAATGGGCATTGATGAGTTAAACCCTCGTCAATTGGCACCGTCTGTGGGAACTAGGAGTGCTGATGTTGCGGCTTCTTCGGCCCCATCAACTGCGATCTACAACTCCACAACAGCGGAGATCCGCCAGCTCTTTGGCGCGTTTGACTTCACCGTCCACACGCCGGCCACTCGCCCGGCTTTCGAGTCCGTGGGCGATGGGATCAGCTTGGCGATCGGGAGTTTCCGCTTCCAAGTTGGTCAGATGGGCACGCTTCGCATGCCTGACCAGCCGAAGATACCATCGATCACTCTGGCATCATGGTTTCCTCCGTCGATCGGCACCCTCAGCGAGCTCAATGCCTCGACCACGGTCGAGAATGCGGACAGCGACAACAGTCGCGAATCCGATCTGGGTGATCTGGCAACTGGAGATGGAGCCTACGGTTCCGGATCTGAAAGTTGTGGGAGAAGCAGCTTCCCCAACTACTTCATGTGCGCCGTCATCAACGCTGGCGACTCCTCCGCCAATCGCGACAACACGGGCAACGGCGGCCACGGAGCCGACCCGCCAAATGGCGGCATACCCAATGGCGGACCACCGCCAAACGGTGCCTCCGTCAACAACGGAGGGGCAGTCGAACCTCCAACTATAATAAACGAGTAGACTGGTGAACACGTCGTGATCAGGCTCAACGAACTCGAGTGGGCTCGCTGCCGTGATGCCCTACGGGGCAACCCTTTACCCTTTGGCTCCCCGCAAGAACTGCTGATGGGCTACCATTGGCTCCTAAAGGAGGAATTCAAGCGCCAAGTGCAAACAATCGCGCAACTCGAGGCACGCAAAAAGGCGGCAGATGAGTCGAGCCTTCGACGAGCTGGGCTCTCCTCCCACGGAGGATCTTCCTCCAAGTGCAACGAGTACCTCGCTAACAAGAGGCGATCTCGACTAGCCCACGTCACTGAGCAAGAGCGTGTAGAAGTCGCAAAGGTCCTCGACTTCGGATCCATGACAGTGGATTCGCGTGGCAATGTGCTACCAAAAACGCCGCAAGCTGCGGTAACGGCGGCTACCGTGTACCTCCTCAACAACCAACCGCTAGCTAGAGATCCTCTGGCCGCCATGCACCGATCTACGATCGCAGGCTTGGGGTTAATCGAGGCCGCCCTCGACAAGGAGCCAACACCAGAGCCGAAGAAAGGCAAGGCTCTGGCAAAACGCTATTCCTCGCCCTCATCTAGCGATGATAGTCACAATCTGTCTCGACGCCGCCGCTCACGGCGACATGACCACGACTAGGACGCACGCGATGACATCACGCAGCGCAAGATCGAAAAGTCAAGGGCGTGACGTGCCCGATCGACTGACTTAGAAGACGAGGATGTGGAGCTCTGTGGCGCTAGATGCTTCAGCAGGGCCATCAGGCAAAAGCGAATTCCCAAGGGGTTTAAGTTCCCATCAGAGAACCCGAAGTTTGACGGTCCGCAGGACCAGAAAATCTGGTTGGAGGATCACAACTCCTCCATCAGGCTCCACGTCGGAAGTCGAAGTACGGCTATGCAGTGCCTGTAACTAAAGCTACAGGGCGCCGCCCGAGCATGGCTCAACAACCTCCCACGCGGATCCATTCGCAGTTCGGAAGAGCTAGTTTACATCTTTGTACGCAACTTCAAGGGCACCTACAAAAGGCCCGCGTCAATCGATGAGCTAAGGTGCTGCTAGCAAAGATCGAGCGAATCACTATGCTCGTACATCCAGAGGTAGTCCATCATCAAGAACTCCCCATAAAATATCTCGAAGGACCGCGCAATCGCGCATTCAATGACGGCGTTCGCCGCATAGAGCTCATGGAGGAGCTGGGCCACTCGAAGCCCAAGACCATCGACCACCTGATGGAAATCGCGAATCGGTGGGCTGACGGAGAAGATTCGGTGAAGAATCGCGTTCACTTCGACGAGGAAGTAGAACTCGAGCGCAGACGCGACCGCCGAAGCAAACGACGAATGCATATCTATGATGACCGCGACGAGGTCAACATGGTCGCAACTGGCTATGCTGATAGGCGCGACGACAGCCGCAACAACAGCTACCACAGCGGTGGATACTGCGACTCCTGGAAAACCACGCAAGTATGGCAGCGCCGCACTCACGATGAACCACCCGCCATGTCCGTTGAAGACAAGCTGTCCGGACCATGCACCGTGCACTTCTACATCGACAAGCTTGACGGCAAAAGGAAATCCAGCCACCTCCTCAAAGACTGTCGCGAGTTCCTCAAACTCCATGAAGGCCTGGCTCGGATGAATCGCGACGCAGTCAACAGGGGCTACGGAGCCGCCCCAGGTGATGTGGCACATGGAGCTCCTCCACCACCACCTGGACCACCGCCAAGCGCGGCCGCACCCGACCAGCATCACAGAGGTGAGCCGTACCCACGGGCCATGGGCACCATGATGATCCAAAAGGGTCGCCCCTCCAACCGGGTGCAAAAGGCCTTCACTCGCCAAGTCAATCTGGCAACAAACTCGCCACAATCTACCATTGAGTACCTTAGTGGAAGCGAGTCCTGCATCACCTTCGACAAGCGTGACCATCCTCCCCAAGTACCTCGTCCATGCCACTGTCCCCTCATACTCGAGGCACAAATTGGAGGCTTCGACATGAGCCGCATCTTCATGGACGGCGGAATTGGCATCAGCCTTATATTCGCGAGTACTTTGCGAGCAATGAGGATCCCTCTGACTTGCTTAGAGGCCTCAGACACAACATTCCATGGCATTGTCCTAGGCAAGGGCGTGTATCCCCTTGGCAAAATCAACCTCGACGTTATCTTTGGCACGCCGAAATTTTTTTGGCGCGAGCGCATCAACTGGCCCTCACAGTACCACTGCATCCTTGGATGTGTCGCGTTCGCTAGGTTCATGGCAGTGCCACACTACGCCTATCTGTAGATGAAAATGCTAGGCCCTAATGGCGTCATCACAGTCAACGGGAGCTTCGAGAGTTCCAACAGTTGCGACAGGGAATTCAACAGAATTTCCCAGTCCTTCGGCATGCAGGAAGAACTTGCGAGACTAAAGGAGTCGACAGACAACAATCTGCCTCCCCTGAGCTGACCAAGTTCACCCGACCTATCTTTCGACTCATCGGTGCACACAAAGAAAGTTTAGGTCCACCCATCAGATCCCGCCAAGATGGCCCTCATTGCCAACAACTTGAGTCCCGCATAGGAACTCGCGCTCGTCGAATTCCTCTGTGAGCACTGGGAAATCTTCGCCTGGTGTCCAACGGACATGCCAAGAGTTCCCGGGAATTCGCCGAGCACGCACTCAATGTCAACCCAGACGCAAGGCCAGTCAAACAAACAATTCGGCGACTGTCTGAACCAAGGGCAAAGGCAGTCGGAATGTAGATCAACAGACTCCTCGACGCCAAATTTATACGCAAGATCAAGGAAAGCACTTGGCTCGCCAACACGGTGCTAGTACCAAAGAAGGACACGGATATCCTGCGGATGTGCGTGGACTTCACCTCTCTAAATAAGCACTGCCCAAAGGATCACTTCCCGCTACCGCAAATCGACCAGATCATCAACTCCACCGCGGGATGTGAGCGCCTCTGCTTCCTCGACGCCTACTCAGGCTACAACCAGATTCTAATGAAGGAGGAAGATCAAGAAAAAACGGCGTTTACAACGACTTTTGGTGTGTTCTGCTACAACACAATGCCCTTCGGGCTGAAGAACGCAGGAGCCACCTACCAGCGATGCATGCAGGCTTGCTTCAAGAACCAACTTGGTCGCAACATCCAAGTCTATGTTGACGACATAGTAATCAAGACCAAAGAGGAAGCCTCGCTAATCGACTATTTGCACGAAACCTTCGCCAACCTCGACCGCTACCAGATCAAGCTCAATCCGGACAAATGCGCCTTCGGCGTACCATCTAGGCAACTACTCGGGTATCTTATCTCCGTGAGAGGGATCGAGGCAAACCCGAAGAAAATAAAAGCCATACTGGCCATGGAAAAGCCGAAAAACATAAGAGGTGTCCAGCAGCTGGCTGGGCGAATCGCGGCGCTCAGTCGATTCATCAGTCCGATGGGTGAAAAGGCACTGCCGTTCTACCAACTCCTCCGCAAAGCTGACAAGTTCAAGTGGACCAACGAGGCGCAGGAAGCATTCGAAGACCTCAAGCGCATGCTATCCACCTCGCCAGTACTGGTGACCCCACGCGAAAGGGAACCATTGTTGCTATACATCTCCGCCACCAACCAGGTGGTCAACACAGTGCTCGTAGTAGAACGAGCCGAGGAAAACAAGATCCACGGGGTACAGCGCCCAGTCTATTACCTAAGCGAGGTACTTACGCCAACAAAACAGCGGTACCCGCACTACCAGAAACTGGCGTACGACGTCTTCATGACAGCCCGGTGACTGTGCCACTACTTCCAGGAACACCCAATCGTGGTAGTCAACGACGCCCCGCTTGGGCATATCCTCAACAACCCCGACGCCACCGGACGAGTCGCGCTTTGGGGAATCGAACTGTCTCCACGAGACATCACATATGAAAAACGTGATGCAATCAAGTCGCAAGTTCTCCCTGACTTCCTTGTGCATTGGATGGAGAACCAGCTCCCCGAAAAACCAGACATGTCCTACCTCTGGAAAATGCACTTCGACGGCTCGAAGCGAAAGGATGGGGCTGGCGCAAGTGTCATACTAACATCGCCCCAGGGAGACAAGCTGAAATATATCCTGCGAATGCAGTTCACCGCCTCCAACAATGAAGCTGAATACGAGGCCCTACTACACGGGATGAGGATGGCAAAAGCCTACGGCACCAAGAGGATTATAATATATGGCGACTCCAAGCTGGTCGTCAACCAAACAATGCACGAGTGCGACGCACTGAACGACAACATGTTCGCCTACCACGACCTCTACGACACACTCGAAGGGGACTTCGACGGTTGCGAGCTATGGCACATAGGCCGCGAAAGCAATGAAGAGGCGGACACACTCGCCAACATAGGCTCCACCTACACCCCCATACCACCTGGGGTATTTCTCGAGTGCATCTGCGAATGCTCCATCAAGACAAAGGCCGTAGAGAAGAAAACAAGCGCAACAACGGACTCGGGGGCTGCGCCGCCCAATGAGCCAATGGCACTTGACGACCTGGAGCTGGACATAGGACTTGAAGGACCAATGAGCATCATGATGATCGAGCCATCCTAGACCCAACCATACATTACGTACCTCCTCAGCAAGAGGCTACCGGACGACCCGACTGACGCCCGACACATCGCACGACACTCCAAGGCATTCGCTGTTATCAACGGCGAACTATACAAGCGCAGCATCACAGTCGTACTCCAACGATGCGTCTCCACGGCCGATGGAAGAGTTGTTCTCCTCGACATCCATAAGGGGACCTGCGGGCACCATGCTAGCAGTCGTGCCCTCATCGCCAAAGCTCTACGAGCTGGATTCTACTAGCCTATGGCCATGCTTACGCCAAGGACATCGTCCAAAAATGCAACGCTTGCCAGCGATTCACGGACAAACCACACGCACCTGGCGTAGAGCTCCAACCAATTCCATTGGCCTGGCCCTTCGTGTAATGGGAACTCGACATGGTCGGCAAACTCCCAAGGTCCTCATGAGGAGGCTACGTCTACCTCTTGGTCGTAGTCAACAAATTCACCAAGTGGATAGAGGCCATGCTAGTGACTAATCAGTCAGGATACAACGTAGTCAAGTTCTTCGAGTCCATCGTCTACCGCTTCGGAGTGCCACACAGCATCATCACGGACAACGGGACGAACTTCACATCCAAGGAGTTCCAGGAATTCTGCGAGAATCTGGGAATCAACGTCAACTATGCCTCCGTAGCGCACCCACAGACCAGCGGTCAGGTCGACAAAGCTAACGGGCTCGTCTGCGGTGGCATCAAGAAGCGACTCCTCAGGCCATTCGAACAGGCCGCGGGCTGCTGGCCAGACGAGCTACAATCGGTACTCTGGAGCCTACGCACAACTCCAAACAGCGCCACAAGGTACACCCCGTTCTTCATGGTGCACGGGGCTGAAGCGGTGCTACCCGCCGAAGTACGATACAAGGCACCGCGTGTGGTCGCTTACAGCGAGAAGGAGTCAACTCTTGCACTCGAAGACTCCAATCGACCTCCTTGATGAGGCGAGGGAAGTCACCGCAGAAAGATCAATGATCTACCAGTAGAACCTGCGCAACTACCACAGTAGAAGGCTATGCCCCAGGTCCTTCGTCTAAGGCGACCTGGTCCTGCGACTGAAACATCAAGGGCATCTCAAGCTCGAGTCCCCCTAGGAGGGACCATACGTGATTACAGAAGTAATCCCAGGTGGCGCCTATCGCCTTAAAGATTTAGAGACAGGAGTCGCATACTCCAACCCTTGGAACGTCGCGCAGCTACGGTGCTTCTACCCTTAGTCGTTTCTGTTTTTATATTGCAAATAAGGCTATTCAGCCAAGGCTACTTAGCCACACATTGTACCTCGTACTATCCTGCGAATAAATAAATCTAAGTGCCCCAAAACTCTATGTTTTCTTTTATTTTTCACAAATTATCCACTCGGGGGATGCGCCACCCTATACACATCTGTTCTACGAACTAACACGATATCCTGAGTAGCTGGCACACCAATCGAAACCCTTGACAAACACCAACCTAGTTGCAACGCACCTGACAGGTTAGCAAGGGGCTGAGATAAACATATGTCAGACTAACAAAAAGGAATCGCATAGTGCAACGCACTCACAAAACATACACGCTAACGACCTCTTTATATACATCAATGTTAGTCAATTATGCACAACATATATATGAACTTTACAACACTGGTACAACTATGTGCAGGATACAAACTAAACTACTGTTGTAGTAAAGGAACGTTGGTATGCTCCTCGAAGAAGTCGACGATTTCCTCTGCTGGGCGATCCACCGCCTGGTAGTGCGGAACCATGTTCCAAGTCGAACCTACTGGCGGCGCTGGCAGTCCAGCCACAATTGCTGCAACGTCCACATCAGGCCTGTGCAGTCGCACAAGCGACAAAGCAGCCTTGGCACCAGCCACTAGCTGTTGCCGTACACACTCGCAGACCGCACCCAAGTCCTAGAATTTAGCAAGAAGGGCCAGTAGGCTCGACGGAACAGCGTCCAACGGGAATATTGTCTGGTAAATATTCTTCAAGCATGATTGCGACTTCTTCAAGAAATGAAGCACTCGCGACGCACGATCCTGCAGGGTCGCCGACGCGATTGTGTGATCATGATCCACCCATAAGTATCCACTCGCTTGAAGCTGCTCTTGGGTCAAGTCATTCATGCGAATGTCAATCCTATCCTTCTCATCCTGCGGATGGCGCACACTGACAACTATACCAAGCAAAGGCAGAAGTATGAAGACAATGACCTACCGCGAATGACTACAGGGAAAAGATAAGGGAGAAAAAAACTAACATTTGAATTGGTTGCCTAGCTGCGTCACCTCCCCCAGCAGATATTGTTCTTGGGCGACAGCCTTCTCCGCCCTTGATTTCCATACATTCGCGTTACCACGGAGTACGGGCAATTCACGCTCCAACTGCTTCACGCGGTCACGGAGTTGCGAGAGCAAAGATAGCTCATCCACCCTTGAGCACGGCGGCGCCAAGGTGTCATCAGGGGGTGGCGAATCCCGAGGTTCCCTCAAAGGATCACTCAATGTGCCCTATCACAAGTCAAGCAAGAGACAATAAGAAGACCAAGGCGAAGCACAGAAAAAGATTCGAGTGCATTCAAGATCAATAAAGTATCAGTAGATACACTCGCCAAAAGGCATGTCTTCAACAAAAGAAATAAGCTATTTAACTATTACAAGGCGCGACTACTGAGGAGCAACTGGCTTCTTCAACTTAGACTTCGGTTTTGGGGGCCTCATCGAGTCTGTGGCAGTATCAGACTCCACATACTTCCCGCCGACCCCTAACGTCACAGCCTTCGCCGCCTTCTTGGCTCGCTGAAGCTCCTCAGAGTACTTCGCAACTGTATTGATCAGCTGCGGCCCGTACTTGCCACAAGCAGTTGTGAAAGGAGCAAAGACTACCTGTTGGCCATCCGCACTGATAGGCATCGCCTTGGAAACCGCTGCAGGATCAACTTTGACTCCATGGGCTTGAACCATTGCGAGTGACATTGAAGCGCTAGCCACACGGAGCGAGTTCTTGAAACTCGCAGGAATGCCCCCGGCAAGGGACTCCACCAGCTCATCCATATTTTTGATCAGCTCAGCCTTGGGCGCCAGCTCCTCCCGAAGGTGACTAAGCACGCCCTTGGCCTTGGTGAGCGTCCCCTACATGGCAGCGCTGCGGTCTTCGACTACTGAAATGGCGCCCGCCAACGCATCATCCTGACGGAGTGCCTGCGCGTCAAAGCTCAAACCACTGGCATCTACACAAGAATCAAGCATGAGCACAAAAGTCAGTACGGCAGCAAATTCACAAGAAGAGACACGATGAAAACCTAGACAAGGGCATACCTGAGAGAGCCTTGGCAATCGAGAAAAGCTATTCTTCGAATAATTTCTCCCTACCTGCGATGGAGGCGCTGATCCTCTTCGCGTTTCCGCGATTCGTCCAGTGCCGTGGTTGCCTCATCACAGCTCTTCACTGCCGCAGCAAGCGTTTTCTCAAGGGAAGTAGTGCTACGAAGGAGGGCATTATGCTCAGCTGTGACACAAACAAAGATAGACCGTCAGTCGAATATATCACAAGGATGCAGAAGAAAAGTAAAGAGCACTCACTTTCAACCGCGCGATGGCGATTGTCTAGCATTGCTTGCTGACGACCCATCACCAGCACCTGCTCCTCTAGGTGAGTGCCTTCCTTCACAAGGAGCTGCAATAAAGAAAACTGTAAAGGATCAGCAGATGGCATAGATAAAAAATTCGACTACACATCAGAAAAAGAGGTACTACACATACATGATCCTCCAATGACTCCGAAGTCGATTGGTGCGCAGTCGCCCGGGCAACCATCCGATGCTCCACATTGTGTGGAGAACTTGATGAATTATGCCCGGAGTGGGCCGCCAATGGAGGGGAAGGAGCGCGCTCAGCCATTTTCTCGGCCTTGGAGGTCGCGACTCTAGATTCCTTCACAAATTGGACGTCGCCAGAAGATGACGACGCCGGCTGACTGAAGACCAAAACCAACATCAAGAGAAGACAACTAGAAATGAAGACCCACAAGGAAAACGTTATATACTTACCAATCAAACTTGTCAAAATAAAAGGTTTGATCCCCCGACTCTAACGACGACTCCTTCGGTAATCACATCTTTTTGCGAGAAGGTGGCGCCACGGCACTCACAGGAATGGCAGGTATCGGCGACTCAGCACCAACAACCGCACCTTCCAGAGTCGAAGGAGACGATGCATATGAATCCTCGCTGCACGAACGCTTGCGAGCGTCCAGACCACTCGACTCGGGGGCTTCCTCCTCCGCATCAGAAGGGACGGTCGACTCCGAGTCGTCCTCTTCAAGGGCTTCACGAGGGATAACCCCCTCAGGACGAGGGGGCATATAGGGCGACACTCCCCAATCCTGCACACAGAAAACAATTTAGCACAAGTCAAGAAAATAGAAAAGAAGCAATCGACAAATGAAGCTACTACGTAGCATAACTGTACCTCAGGAGGAGGGTTAGTAGCATCGAATGGAGGTACGGCTGGGTCATTGGGGAGCACATCCTTGATGGTGTACTTGGTGACCAGTTGCACCCTTTTATCTACTTCACTCGTGGAAATGCCATCGGCAGATATGCGAGTGACATCGTCCGCGCCAGCCCACTAGAACATAGGGTGGACTCTGGCCTGCAGAGGCTGGATGCGACGGCGTAGCCAAGTGCGAATGAGGGTGCAACCTCCCTCCTCTTTCCTCATGTGATTCTCGAGGTCGCAGATGTGCTCGTACAGCACATCTGTCTCTGCGGATTCGTCGGGCATCACTACGTCTTCCAGGAGCGCATCCTCTTGCACGGCGTTGCGAGATCAAAGGGCGCAAGTCTGTAGTGGTCTCTGTCGGCCTTCAGGTCGCGGATGTAGAACCACTTGTCCCTCCACCCTTGGACGGACGCCATGAGTTTGATGTCAAAGTATGTGTCAGAGGAGTCGACGTGGATACCGTAGCCTCCTACATCGTAGACTACGAAGCCAGACGCTGACTGGCGCTTCAGCTTGAAGAGGCACTTAAAGAGACCAAAGTGTGGCTCGATTCGGAGCCAGCACTCACAAAGTGTAATATAGCAAGCTACATGGGGGATGGAGTTGGGGGACAGCTGATGCAGCTGGAGCCCATAGAAGCAGAGAAAGCCCCTGAAGAAAGGATGCAGGGGCAACGAGAGACCATGGATGATGAACGCTAGGAACATCACCCAAAAGCCGGCAGATGGAGAGGGGATTACCTCACTACCAGGGACGCGTGCGTCAGCAACTGCGGCAGACGAAACTCCATCTTGGCGTAGAAGACGGAGCTCAGAGGACTTGATCACAGATGCGCGCCACACGCCATTGGTGACGCAAGTGCCCGTGCCCTTCTTTTTCCCAGTGGCGGCGGTGCTGGTGCCCGTAGCGGCAGAGCCACCCTTCTTCTTTGTAGCAACCATGGCGGCGGCGGAATCGGCTGCGGCACCTCCTTTCTTCTTCCCCATTCTGCGGTGGCGATGTGACCGGAGAAAGTAACTGGGAAATACGCGGAGCTGGTCCAGCGCCGCGAGGAAAGACAAACACAAAGAAGTAGAGGAGCAGTAGCAATGGCGACGGAGGAAAAGGCAGAGAAAAGAAGCAGGTGTGAATTACCATCGCAACATCGCTACTTAAGCCCCTGGAAGATGCAATCTAACGGCCAGGAAAAACCGTACCAGACGCATGGCGTTCATCGTGCTAGACATGTGGAACACCTGAAGCTTGAACCGTCCCCCACTACCCCCATTACGCATGGAAATCGAGGAGGCACAGTTATAACAGAGATTACGCATGCCCGGTCAAGTCAGAGTCAGAAAATGGGACCCACCGCTCGTCACGTCCCGTTAAACTCGCTCACACGAGCAACTGAGGTCATCACATCATCAGCACTGACGTCATTCAAAATTATGCAGCAGAAGACTTCGACTACTTTAGTCCTTGCTCGAGTCTTCGACTCCACCAAGAACTCGGGGGCTACTCCCATAGGGAGCGCTGGTCGTGAATCCTACGATTTTTATTTTTATTTTCTACAGGAACATGGACAATCAAAGCAAACCCAACTACTCGAATCCACAATTCGACTTTAGACATGGGTTACTCCCATAGGGAGCGCTAGAAACAAATTCGACTAAAACAAGCAACAAAAGACGACAGTAGTCGCAAAAGTTCTTTAGTCCCTGCCTGAGTCTTTGACTCAACCAGGCACTCGGGGGCTACTCTCATAGGGACCGCTGGTCACGCACCCTATGATTATTTGTACATCATACTGTGTGTCGGTAACATCCACACTCGAAGCTTATGGCGACACCGCCTCATGATTTTTCCCTACAAAGAGACTGCGTCTCCTGGGTCACCCGAATCATCTCCGCGATGACAAAAATTCGGATGTCGTGCTTGTAGCGTGAAGATAAGACCTGAATAAGGCCTGACAACGCATTTGCTGTGCACTACCAGAAATATATCAGTGCCTATAGGTACGATGAAAGTGCCTTGACGGACGCGTCGAGTGCTTACACCCATATACTGGATTTCGATTCCTGTAAGACCTCCGGGGCTTGAGTCGAATTACACCAGCACTTTTCCGGATTCGATTCCGGTGAAGGAGATATGCCCTAGAGGCAAATAAGAAATAGGTTTTTATTATCATATCTCAATTAGTTTATAATAGTTTCATATTGTGCTATAACTGTGCCAAGTAGAAACATTGGTACAGGTGTGGTATGAAACAACCAAGTCCCTAGTAGCCTCTATTCATACTAGTTCGTTGGTCACGAAGATGATCTGGGTTTCAAGATCATGGGCATTTATGCCGACTGACAACGAGATCATATCATTGGAGAATGATGTGATTGGAATTCCTCGAAGGATCGCAACACGATCAAGTCATATAGTTCATTGTTGCAACAGCTATACCTAGACTCCTCCTTAGACCGTGAGCTCATATCACTCACTGTTTCCCTAGGCTGCTTTGACTGCATCAAACGTCATCTGGTAATACGGTGGCTATAAAGGTGTATGTTGGGTATTCCGAAGGAACAGTAGATGACATGTGACTACAAGACCGGGATTTGTTCACCCACATGACGGGTTAAAGATACATACGGCTGGCTTGGTGAGATTACATCCATATATGTTGCAACATATGACTAGGTCACGGGGATGTAATATCAGGGTAACGAGTAAACATAACTTGTTGTGAACGAGATTGAACAAAGTATAAGATACAATTGATCGGATCTCGGACAAGTTGTATCGAGAAACAAAAGGAAGAGGATGCTACATTTAGACGGTTCAAACGACATTGTCATCAGGAATGCATAGGGGTCACATGGATATCCCTGGTCCATCTGTTGATCATTGATACAAATCATGTCTAGAGCATTCCCGAGCCGTGAGAGGATACACTTAAGGGTACGATGAGAGCGATGATTCGTAAGGTCGAATCACAGTAGAGAAAGAGAGAAAGCCGGAGTCGTTCCACGGAGAGATCCGAAGTTGTTCGGAGAAAGAATAAAGGAAAAGCCCCGAAAAGTGTTTTCGGATAAATGGGAATTTAAATATATATTTATTATATGTTAATTGTGAATTAATATATTATAAATAATATTTAGATTAAGATTTATAAAGTCAACTTTTATATTAGGCCAAATCCCAGAGGGAAAAGGCCTAGAAATAAAACTGCAGGAAAATAAAAGGAAAAAGAAAAATAGCCAGCCCAAGTGGGCGGCGGATAATAGCCGCCGCACTGGGCGACAGATAGCAGGGCGACACCTGGCGGCCACGGGCCGCCGGCCCACCCTGGCGGGGCAGGGCAGAGCACAGGCCGCTGTCGGGCGGGGCGAGCTGGGCCGCTCGTGGCACTGGCCCACCCGGGTCGCAGGGGCCAACGGGCCGCCGAGGGTGGCCGGCCCACCCGGGGTCGCTGCCCCAGCAGGCCACCGCCTCGCGGGCGAGGCTGAGCGCGGGGTGGGCCGCACCAAAGGCCCACCCGACTAGCCCATGCGGCTGTCCCTTTTCTTTTTACTGTTTATTTTCTATTTAGCTATTGGGCTGAGTCCTTTTGGCCCATTCGGCCAGGACAAAAATAGCTGTTATTTTCCTTTAACTAATAGTCCCACATGGCTAACCCAATGGGGAGGGCACACCCCCTCCGCCTATATAAAGGGGTGCCCATGGGTGGGATTAAAACACACAATTGGAGAAGTCCTTTGGTTGACTTCCTCCTTCTCTCTCTCCCTCCATGCCTCGTGACCATGGCCCCAAGACTGGGCTGTGCGATCGAGGCACTCCTGTAGTACGCCGTTGCGCTGCAGGGATTCCTAGCCGGATATCAACTTCCGCACTCCCGGCGGGATCAGGGAGCCGGAGGTCTCATCGTGCACCGGATGTGTATGAAGACACGAGGCGCAACACTTGGGGTGCTTAAATGTTGTGATCTAGAGCTATTGCGCGATGAAGATGATGAAGATCAAGAAGGAGCAAGGGGTGACCTGCGAGGAGCTTCGCGACCTTGAGGCTGGCTTCGAGTACGACTACATCAACCATGTTCCCCGCGGAACGTTAACCGCGTACAGACTACAAGGGTATGTATTCTCTACGCATCGGCCGTTACCGCATTACTACATAGATAGATCCTAGGCAAGTTTCAGGGTTTCATTCGTAGGAAATTTTTTGTTTTTTGCGCCGATCCCCAACAGTGGTATCAGAGCCGATCTATGCGTAGGAGTGCTGTACGTCCAGTATGCACAAGTATTGTGCGGGCATTGATCCCTTAGTTGTTACCCTCTAACGTGTACTTGTTTATATCATGGTATTGTTTGATGAAGCGGCCCGGACCGACCTTACGCGTATTCGTAAACGAGACTAGTTCCACGCTCAATATACGGCTTGTACCGTATAAGTGGCTAGCGGGTGTCTGTCTCTCATTCGATGGTTGATATAGCATTTACAACGGAGGTCCCCTAAAGGGGTGTAGTAGAGACAACTATCAGATCCATGTTGTGGTTGGAAAGTTCGTAGTTTAGAAACGGTTCTAGTATGAAAGCCCTAACAACCACATAAAACTTGTAATATATAAAGTAGAGGCATCTAACTTTATTTTGCAGGGGGGCATGTGATTATGATATGGCATTGGTCGATACGAAGGTAAAGTAGTTTACTTTTCTGTTACTAAAGTAGTATAGTAATAGTCATTGTTCCGATGAACGACCTGGTGGCGGTGTCGTGGACTTGGCTTCAAACCAAGGGTGAGATGGAGATCATGCCGAAGCGCTCGACGGAGATCAAGGCGCAAGAAAGACCATATCATATCACATTATACATATGATGTTGATACCTAGTTTTTACATCTTATTGTGTGCTAGTATTTAGATACTCAACGGTAGCAAATAAGATAATCCCTATTGAATTCCAATGTTCCGTGTTCCCCTTGTGTGTGCACCACCAAGAAAGTTCTTCGGTATGAGGCGATCCAGGGTTACAGGCCTGGGTGTCAGACATCTCTACGTTCGCATACAGTGGGTGTAAGCCATGTTGCACAGCGAATACACACAAGTTAGATTTGGCGAGCCTAGCACGCTAGAGAAGCGTGGCCTCAGAACACAAGAGATTGAAAGATCGACCATGAGTCACATGGATGATGTGATTGGCATTATTGAATGTCTACCTTTGATAATGCACTGATGGCCATGACGATCGGGGGAGGTGCAGAGGATAGGGATCATGCTATCACTAAAATCATCCAGGGGATGACCGTTTTAGTGGAGACCAATTATAAATTGATCTCTTATTATAAACTTAGTCTAGATGTCTGTTTTGCAAATATCTTAGTAGACCTTGGCCTATCCCATTGAGGTCCTTTGCGACCATGGGAATATATTGCTTAATTTGGAACTTAGCAAAAGGGTCCAACTTCATAGATTAATACCCACGCCTGAGGGATATCCTCGTAAAAGGTGATCTTCTCTTCTTGATACAATAACCATTAGGAGATATTCGATGATTCCAGAATGTTTGGAGAAACACTTAGCGATCTTGCATTAGAGTTGAGAACTCTTAGAAGAGCTTGATTGCAAATGGAGTCATAGATGAAAAGGTATATGTAAGATATACAAATTATAAATGTGGTTCTTGCAAAACTCTTTGCAGTTTGCAAAGTATTTGATACTTGTCCCGTTTTGTGAAAATAGGAGGATCTTCTTGAGAATTGCTGGATTTGAGGCAATGTGGCATGACGACGGCAAGCAAAACAGTTGATGGCCGACATCACCTCTTTCCTCAAAGTTTATCATTTGGATTAGTGGATTTGAATATAATTTGTAATCCTAGTTTGTGTGTCTTGCTTTTGGTGAGACGATTATTCATATGAACAAGTTACAAGCCAGTTTGTACTTTTCTTATGAACAATACCGTTATGGTCACATTATGATTATAAATAAGTTATTCTCATCACTATGTTAATGATAGTAGTTTAAACATTTATAAAGGATTAGAATGCTAAAAGATATCCAAAGCTTAATAATGAAATGACACTACAGTTTAAGTCCTTTAGGTTATTGTAGGTTCTTTATGAAAGATCGGGGTCCTAGATGCTTAATCTAGAGATTTTGCAAAACCATGCCTCTTGGGCAGAATGACTGAAACTCCGCATTCTGGTAAAACGGTGATATGCGAAGAAATGTTGAATCTTATACATAGTGATGTATCATATTTTCAACAAGTGGTGGAAATCATTTATTGTGGACTTAAGTGAATAAATGTATTTACTTAATGAAACATGAAGTTTGAAATGATTTGAATTGTTCAAATGAGTTCATAACTAAATGGGATATCGAAATTAACAAGAATACGAAGTCTTTTTGATTTGATCGACATGACTAAACTATTCAAGTTAATTTTAGCATAAAAGGAACCTGTGAAAGATGTTTCACAAAATTATGATAATTGGACGAATTCAAACTAGTTGAAATGTCTAAACATCATAATCATTATGTATTAGATACATATGGTATAATATCATCTCTTATAGGGGTTATAGTTATCGTTTAGAGTTAGAGATCAAAATAAGCAAACACTCATTTGAAATACAAAAGAACATCTAAATATTCGTGGAAACAACACCATAAGTGTTATGGCAAGTTCGAGTTTCTGGAGATTTCGACAAGTCGAAGTCGTGGCAAATAAACAAGTCTTTGTAGAGCATTCTTAGGTAGCTATGAATGCATCTTCCACAAAGGGACAAACCTGTTGTTGTCCTAAGTTAATGTGTCTTGATGAAGATACATGTGGAAGAAAGTAAAAGATCAAAACAAGGTATTTGACCTTACCTCTGAATTGTTGAGTGGTGCAGCGAAATTTGTTTCGTGAAACCAAACTCTACAAATAGAGGAGAAACTGTTGATAATGATCATAAAGTTTCAAGTGAACACTTTTACTACAGTAAGTAGGATCCAACTATATATTCTACAAGTTTGTGGAATTATATTGTTGATTCACTTGTCTTGTTTTGAACAAGACATACCTACGAAATACAAAGAAGCGTGATGGACCTAAGTACGAGAAATGAATGGTCATTGAAATCTCGTTAGCGGAATTCTCGATTTGATGATGATCAAGGAATTTTGGAATATCCAACATTATCAAGAGGACCTAGATTTGAGTGGGAGCAAGTCATCTTGGCTAATTCATAATATGTAACTGACATATTTTGAGTGGGAGCTAAGTGAAATCCCTGGATCTCAAACATGAATGTCATATTTGAGTGGGAGCGTGAAATCATTCTGGGATATGTGGACGACATATGCGAATGATGTGATTGGTGTTAATAGTATTTAAGTTAGGATGAAGTTGAAGTTATTAAACAAAAGATCTATCTAGATAGATTGGTAAGTTTAATAAACACTGAATGTCAAATGCTTCCTGGACTTGATTCTGAAAGATGTTCAGAAAGTCCTAAGACAGATTCTGAAGAAGTTCAGAATAGAACAAGGTAAGAAAGAAGTTCTTACTGTGTGAAGCATTGAGTATTGCAAATATGGTTGAAAGAAAGAGATGTATTGCATCTCCTATGCCTCAGTGATAGGTTCTTCCATATAACCATGTTATATACTCGACATAATGTGACCCAAGTTCTGGTTGGTAGGACAAAAGTCTTAACTATAAGAACATATCCTTAAGTGATTCCCGAGTTGATCACTGAACCAGAATTAAGTTTGTACATAAGTAGCAAGAAGCAATGTAAGTGGCATAGATGCATTTCATGCACTAGGATCTACATAGATATAGAAGTATAAAGGCTACATCTGATGTGATGTATAATGTTATGGCGGGGCTAATTCGCTTTTAACGTAGAATGATGTGTCCCAGGGCCCAGTGCCCATGAGAAAGCCCTCGAGGTTGATCTAACGTCACTGTAAGCTCCTGGAATCTGGCCTCATTCTGCTGCCATAACTATAGTATATACACAAAAGATAGCAAAGTGTGTTTCGAAGTTTAGATGACAACAGTGAATAATGACCATCATTATAAACACTAGAAACAAAAGTCTCGCTTTGTCGCTAAACAAATACTTCGACCCATTATAAGATAATGGAGTGAATGTCAAAATTAGGAAGACATTAACGATTTGCAAAAGACATAATGATCTGGTAAAACAGAACATGGACATGACGTTTCCCATGAGCATGCATGATCTGTAAACTATATGGTATATGGTTTATACGAGTAAAATGCAAGCTGGATTATTTGTACTCTAGTGCAAGTGGGAGACTGAAGGAGATATGCCCTAGAGGCAAATAAGAAATAGGTTTTTATTATCATATCTCAATTAGTTTATAATAGTTTCATATTATGCTATAACTGTGCCAAGTAGAAACATTGGTACATGTGTGGTATGAAACAACCAAGTCCCTAGTAGCCTCTATTCATACTAGTTCGTTGGTCATGAAGATGATCTGGGTTTCAAGATCATGGGCATTTATGCCGACTGACAACGAGATCATATCATTGGAGAATGATGTGATTGGACATTCCTCGAAGGATTGCAACACGATCAAGTCATATAGTTCATTGTTGCAACAGCTATACCTAGACTCCTTCTCCTTAGACCGTGAGCTCATATTACTCACTATTTCCCTAGGCTGCTTTGACTGCATCAAACGTCATCTGGTAATACGGTGGCTATAAAGGTGTATGTTGGGTATTCCGAAGGAACAGTAGATGACGTGTGACTGCAAGACCGGGATTTGTTCACCCACATGACGGGTTAAAGATACATACGGCCGGCTTGGTGAGATTACATCCATATATGTTGCAACATGTGACTAGGTCACGGGGATGTAATATCACGGTAACGAGTAAACATAACTTGTTGTGAACGAGATTGAACAAAGTATAAGATACCATTGATCGGATCTCGGACAAGTTGTATCGAGAAACAAAAGGAAGAGGATGCTACATTTAGACGGTTCAAACGACATTGTCATCAGTAATGCATAGGGGTCACATGGATATCCCTGGTCCCTCTGTTGATCATTGATACAGATCATGTCTAGAGCATTCCCGAGCCGTGAGAGGATACACTTAAGGGTACGATGAGAACGATGATTTGTAAGGTGGAATCATAGTAGAGAAAGAGAGAAAGCCAGAATCGTTCCGCGGAGAGATCCGAAGTTGTTCGGAGAAAGAATAAAGGAAAAGCCCCGAAAAGTGTTTTCGGATAAATGGGAATTTAAATATATATTTATTATATGTTAATTGTGAATTAATATATTATAAGTAATATTTAGATTAATATTTATAAATTCAACTTTTATATTAGGCCAAATCCCAGAGGGAAAAGGCCTAGAAATAAAACTGCAGGGAAATAAAAGGAAAAATAAAAATAGCCAGCCCAAGTGGGCGGCAGATAGCAGGGTGACGCCTGGCCGCCACGGGCCGCCGGCCCACCCGGGCAGGGCATGGCAGAGCATAGGCCGCCGCCGGGCGGGGCGAGCTGGGCCGCCCGTGGCACCGGCCCACCGGGTCGCAGGGGCCAACGGGCCGCCGGGGGTGGTCGGCCCACCCGGGGTCGCTGCCCCAGTAGGCCGCCGCCTCGCGGGTGAGGCTGAGCGCGGGGTGGGCTGCGCCAAAGGCCCACCCGGCTAGCCCATGCTGCTGTCCCTTTTCTTTTTACTGTTTATTTTCTATTTAGCTATTGGGCTGAGTCCTTTTGGCCCATTCGACCAGGACGAAAATAGCTATTATTTTCCTTTAACTAATAGTCCCACATGGCTAACCCAATGGGGAGGGCACACCCCCTCCGCCTATATAAAGGGGTGCCCATGGGTGGGATTAAAACACACAATTGGAGAAGTCCTTTGGTTGACTTCCTCCTTGTCTCTCTCTCCCTCCATGCCTCGTGACCATGGCCCCAAGTCTGGGCTGTGCGATCGAGGCACTCCTGCAATACGTCGTTGCGCTGCAGGGATTCCTAGCCGGATATCAACTTCCGCACTCTCGGCGGGATCGGGGAGCCAGAGGTCTCATCGTGCACCGGATGTGTACGAAGACATGAGGCGCAACACTTGGGGCGCTTAAATGTTGTGAGACGGAGCTGTTGCGCGATGAAGATGATGAAGATCAAGAAGGAGCAAGGTGTGACCTGTGAGGAGCTTCGTGACCTTGAGGTCGGCTTCGAGTACGACTACATCAACCACGTTCCCCGCGGAACGTTAACCGCGTACATACTACAAGGGTATGTATTCTCTACGCATCGGCCGTTACCGCATTACTACATAGATAGATCCTAGGCAAGTTTTGGGGTTTCATTCGTAGGAAACTTTTTTGTTTTCTACGCCGATCCCCAACATCCGGGGACTCGAGTTCGAGTAGATTGTGTTGTTTTGCCCTAAGACAGCTAACTGATACCGATACATCGGTCAAATCAGGCACGCATATCAACAATCCCTATGACATAAACAAAGCTGTCGAAATATACTCATCCATGCACTCGGAAGGCTTCATAAAGTCCCCAGTCGAATCTGCGATTCCACTGGACACTCGGGGGCTACTGACATGGGTATACCCTACAGGTACTCGAGCTTGGTATATACGGCCTGAATACAGCGGAAGCCCACGGTGTCGCCAAGGCCCAAAGAGAGAACTCGAGTAGCCTATGGACTCTTGATTGCTTGAAGAACAAGAAGAAGCCAAAGATAGAAAGTTCAAAGGGAAAACCCTAACCTGTAACTGACTTGACCTGCTACCCGAGACCTGGCCTATCTATATAAAGGCCAGGAGGGGGCAACGAGGAGGACGCACGCAACCCTAGTTTCCACAACCTTCGCCAGATTGCATATGCGCATCATTGTAATCCTCTATTCCTTCAATAATTCCATGAGTACACAAGCAGGAGTAGGGACCTCTACGAGGCCTGAACCTAGGTAAATCTTCGAATCCCCTGTGTGCTTGTTTGCTAGCCGATAGATGTATCCAGCGCTCCCTCCTTCTCCAAAACACAAGTCCATAACAATGGACATTGATGAGTTAAACCCTCGTCACCCTCCCTTCATGCAATGACTCTGGTGGATCCATATATGGTTTGTGGAAAGAACATACATGCAATGACTCTAGTGCTGGTTTTAGTATAAGAACACACATGCAATGACTAGTGTTGGTTTTAGAATAAGAACACACATGCAATGACTCTAGTGGGTCCATATGTGGTTTGTGAAAAGAACACACATGCAATGACTCTAGTGGATCCATATTTGGTTTGTGGAAAGCACACACATGCAATGACCACTGGTTGATCCATATGTGGTTTGTGGAAAGAACACACATGCAATGACACTGGTTGATCCATATATGATTTGTGGAAAGAACACACATGCAATGACGCTGGTGGATCCATGTGTGGTTTTTGAAAAGAACACACATGCAATGCCATTCGTTGATCCATGTGTGGTTTGTGAAAAGAACACACATGCAATGCCATTGGTTGATCCATGTGTGGTTTGTGGAAAGAACACACATGCAATGCCATCGGTTGATGCATGTGTGGTTTGTGGAAAAGAACACACATGAAATGAACACTGGTGGATCCATAAGTGGTTTGTCGAAAGAACACACACGTAGTGAAAAACTGATGGATCCATATGTGCTTTGTGAAAAGAACACACATGCAATTCCATTGGTTGATCCATATGTGGTTTGTGAAAATAACACACATCCAATGACTCTTGTGGAGACATGTGTGGTTTGTGGAAAGAACACACATGCAATGAACACTGGTGGATCCATTTGTGGTTTGTGACAGGAACACACATGGAGTGACAATGGTTGATCCATGTGTGGTTTGTGGAAAGAACACACATGCAATGCCATTGGTGGATCCATATGTGGTTTGTGAAAAGAACACACATGCAATGAAAACTGGTGGATCCATATGTGGTTCATGAGAGGAACACACATGTAATGACATTGGTTGATCCATATGTGGTTTGTGACAATAACACACATGCAATGCCATTGGTTAATCAATGTGTGGTTTGTGGAAAGAACACACATGAAATGACTCAAGTGGGTCCATGTGTGGTTTGTGAAAAGAACACACATGCAATGACTCTGGTGGATCCATGTTTGGTTTGTAGAAAGAACACACATGCAATGAACACTGGTGGATCCATATGTGGTTCATGACAGGAAAACACATGCAATGACATTGGTTGATCCATGTGTGGTTTGTGACAATAACACACATGCAATGCCATTGGTTGATGCATGTGTGGTTTGTGGAAAATAACACACATGTAATGAACACTGGTGGATCAATAAGTGGTTTGTGGAAAGAAAACACACGTAGTGAACACTGGTGGATCCATATGTGGTTTGTGAAAAGAACACACATGCAATGAACACTGGTGGATTCATGTGTGGTTCATGACAGGAACACACATGCAATGAGTCTGGCTGATCCATGTGTGGTTTGTGAAAAGAACACACATGCAATGCCATGTGTTGATCCATGTGTGGTTTGTGAAAAGAACACACATGCAATGCCATTGGTTGATCCATGTGTGGTTTGTGGAAAGAACACACGTGCAATACCGTTTGTTGATGCATGTGTGGTTTGTGGAAAAGAACACACATGCAATGAACACTGGTGGATCCATAAGTGGTTTGTGGAAAGAACACACACAGTGAACACTGGTGGATCCTTATGTGGTTTGTGAAAAGAACACACATGCAATACCATTGGTTGATCCATATGTGGTTTGTGAAAAGAACACACATGCAATGACTCTAGTGGATACATGTGTGGTTTGTGGAAAGAACACACATGCAATGAACACTGGTGGATCCATGTGTGGTTTGTGACAGGAACGCACATGTAGTGACACTGGTTGATCCATGTGTGGTTTGTGGAAAAAACACACATGCAATGACATTGGTAGATTCGTATGTGGTTTGTGGAAAGAACACACATGCAATGAAAACTGGTTGATCCATATGTGGTTCATGACAGGAACACACATGCAATGACATTGGTTGATCCATATGTGGTTTGTGAAAATAACACACATGCAATGCCATTGGTTAATACATGTGTGGTTTGTGGAAAGAACACACATGCAATGACTCAAGTGGGTCCATATGTGGTTTGTGAAAAGAACACGCATGCAATGACTCTAATGCTGGTTTTAGTATAAGAACACACATGCAATGACTCTAGTGCTAGTTTTAGTATAAGAACACACATGCAATGACTCTAGTCGGTCCATATGTGGTTTGTGAAAACAACACACATGAAATGACTCTAGTGGATCCATGTGTGGTTTGTGGAAAGAACACACATGCAATGAACACTGGTGGATGCATGTGTGGTTCATGACAGGAACACACATGCAATGACAATGGTTGATCCATATGTGGTTTGTGACAATAACACACATGCAATGACTCTGGTGGATCCATGTGTGGTTTGTCGAAAGAACACACATGCAATGACTCTGGTGGATCCATATGTGGTTTGTGGAAAGAACACACATGCAATGACTCTAGTGCTGGTTTTACTATAAGAACACACATGCAATGACTCTAGTGCTGGTTTTAGTATAAGAACACACATGCAATGACTCTAGTGGGTCCATATGTGGTTTGTGAAAATAACACACATGCAATGACTCTAGTGGATCCATATGTGGTTTGTGGAAAGAACACACAAGCAATGACCACTGGTTGATCCATATGTGGTTTGTGGAAAGAACACACATGCAATGATATTGGTTGATCCATATGTGGTTTGAGGAAAGAACACACAGGCAATGACTCTGGTGGATCCGTGTGTGGTTTGTGAAAAGAACACACATGCAATACCATTGGTTGATCCATGTGTGGTTTGTGGAAAGAACACACATGCAATGCCATTGGTTGATCCATGTGTGGTTTGTGGAAAAAACACACATGCAATGCGATTGGTTGATGCATGTGTGGTTTGTGGAAAGAGCACAGATGCAATCAACACTGGTGGATCCATAAGTGGTTTGTGGAAAGAACACACACGGAGTGCACACTGGTGGATCCATATGTGGTTTGTGAAAAGAACACACATACAATGCCATTTTTTGATCCATATGTGGTTTGTGAAAAGAACACACATGCAATGACTCTAGTGGATACATGTGTGGTTTGTGGAAAGAACACACATGCAATGCACACTGGTGGATCCATATGTGGTTTGTGACAGAAACACACATGCAGTGACACTGGTTGATCCATGTGTGGTTTGTGGAAAGAACACACATGCAATGACATTGGTGGATCCATATGTGGTTTGTGGAAAGAACGCACATGCAATGAACATTGGTGGATCCATATGTGGTTCTTGATAGGAACACACATGCAATGACATTGGTTGATCCATATGTGGTTTGTGACAATAACACACATGCAATGCCATTAGTTAATCAATGTGTGGTTTGTGGAAAGAACGCACTTGAAATGACTCAAGTGGGTCCATATGTGGTTTGTGAAAAGAACACACATGCAATGACGCTTGTTGATCAATGTGTGGTTTGTGGAAAGAACACACATGCAATGACATTGGTGGATCCATGTGTGGTTTATCGAAAAGAACACACATGTAATGACTCTGGTGGATCCATATGTGGTTTGTGACAGGAACACACATGCAATGACACTGGTGGATCCATATGTGGTTTGTGAAAAGAACACACATGGAATGCCATTAGTCGATCCATATGTGTATTGTGAAAAGATCAAACATGCAATGACTCTAGTGGATACATGTGTGGTTTGTGGAAAGAGCACACATGCAATGAATACTGGTGGATCCATGTGTGGCTTTTAGAAAGAACACACATGCAATGAACACTGGTGGATCCATGTGCGGTTCATTACAGGAACACACATGCAATGACTCTGGTGGATCCATGTGTGGTTTGTGCAAAGAACACACATGCAATGCCATTGGTTGATCCATGTGTGGTTTGTGGAAAGAACACACATGCAATGACTCAAGTGGGTCCATGTGTGGTTTGTGAAAAGAACACACATGCAATGACTCTTGTTGATCAATGTGTGGTTTGTGGAAAGAACACACATGCAATGACATTGCTGGATCCATGTGTGGTTTGTCGAAAAGAACACACATGTAATGACTCTGGAGGATCCATATGTGGTTTGTGAAAAGAACACACATGCAATGACTCTTGTTGATCAATGTGTGGTTTGTGGAAAGAACACACATGCAATGACATTGCTGGATCCATGTGTGGTTTGTCGAAAAGAACACACACGTAATGACTCTGGAGGATCCATATGTGGTTTGTGACAGGAACACACATGCAATGACACTGGTGGATCCATATGTGGTTTGTGAAAAGAACACACATGCAATGCCATTGGTTGATCCATATGTGGTTTGTGAAAAGAAAAAACATGCAATGACTCTAGTGGATACATGTGTGGTTTGTGGAAAGAGCACACATGCAATGAACACTGGTGGATCCATGTGTGGTTTTTAGAAAGAACGCACATGCAATGAACACTGGTGGATCCATGTGCGGTTCATTATAGGAACACACATGTAATGACATTGGTGGATCCATGTGTGGTTTGTCAAAAAGAACACACATGCAATGACTCTGGTGGATCCATATGTGGTTTGTGACAGGAACAGACATGCAGTGACATTTGTGCATCCATATGTGGTTTGTGAAAAGAACACACATGCAATGCCATTGGTTGATCCATGTGTGGTTTGTGGAAAGAACACACATGAAATGACTCAAGTGGGTCCATATGTTGTTTGTGAAAAGAACACACATGCAATGACTCTGGTGGATCCATGTTTGGTTTGTAGAAAGAACACACATGCAATGAACACTGGTGGATCCATGTGTGGTTTGTGAAAAGAACACACATGCAATGACTCTGGTGGATCCATGTGTGGTTTGTGAAAATAACACACATGCAAAGCCATTGGTTGATCCATGTGTGGTTTGTGAAAAGAACACACACGCAATGCCATTGGTTGATCCATGTGTGGTTTGTGGAAAGAACAGACATGCAATGCCATTTGTTGATGCATGTGTGGTTTGTGGAAAAGAACACATACGCAATGAACACTAGTTGATCCATAAGTGGTTTGTGGAAGGAACACACATGCAGCGAACACTGGTGGATCCATATGTGGTTTGTGAAAAGAACACACATGCAATGCCATTGGTTGATCCATATGTGGTTTGTGAAAAGAACACAGATGCAATGACTCTAGTGGATACATGTGTGGTTTGTGGAAAGAACACACATGCAATGAACACTGGTGGATCCATCTGTGGTTTGTGACAAGAACACACATGAGTGACACTGGTTGATCCATGTGTGGTTTGTGGAAAGAACACACATGCAATGACATTGGTGGATCCATATGTTGTTTGTGGAACGAACACACATGCCATTAACACTGGTGGATCCATATGTGGTTCATGATAGGAACACACATGCAATGACATTGGTTGATCCATGTGTGGTTTGTGACAATAACACACATGCAATGCCATTGGTTGATGCATGTGTGGTCTGTGGAAAAGAACACACATGCAATGAACACTGGTGGATCGATAAGTGGTTTGTGGAAAGAGCACACACATAGTGAACACTGGTGGATCCATATGTGGTTTGTGAAAAGAACACACATGCAATGAACACTAGTGGATCCATGTGTGGTTGATGACAGGAACACACATGCAATGGCTCTGGTGGATCCATGTGTGGTTTGTGTAAAGAACACACATGCAATGCCATTGGTTGATCCATGTGTGGTTGTGAAAAGAACACACATGCAATGCCATTGGTTGATTCATGTGTGGTTTGTGGAAAGAACACACGTGCAATGCCATTGGTTGATGCATGTGTGGTTTGTGGAAAAGAACACACATGCGATGAACACTGGTGGATCCTGTAACTCCCTCGAATCGGCCCTATGCAAGTTTTAGCCCTTTTCCGCCAAACCCGCATAGAAACGATTCAAGGACGCCCACCATGCACTTTCGTGCGGGTGGAAAACGAAGTAATACCATTACACATTAGTCCACGATGGAACCCACAGAACATATATATACAACAACGACTCCATCAAGAATACAGATATGCTATACAAAGATTCAAATCACCTTGAAAATGATAGAGCGCCCGACTATGGACAAGATGCAAGTGGGGCTAAGAGCCCTGAAGAATAACCAATGGAGTCCTTAACCCTGCCCAGGCCAAGCCGGAAGGGTAACCCTGCTAATAACGTCGATCTCAAACCTGCTAGAACAAAAGGGGTGCCGACCAAGGGCAAAGGAAAAAGAGGAGCATCAGTACTGAGGCAAGTACACGGCGAGGCTAGAATTCGGCGCTCCTCGCCTACACAGACATGGTGGGATGGAGCGGCAGCGCAGCAGCACTAAACAACCTATAGAGACTCGAGACAACTAGCGATTATCAGAGAGGGGTAAGAAGGACCTATTCGGATCCAACCTGGAACTAACGCCAAACAAGCCCATCCTAGCATTTCCCCCCTTGATACCAAACGAGGAAGTCGGACCAAGGAACTCACACAGTTGGCGATTTTATTCATTCTGTTATAGTTGCAGCAATTACTAATCTGATATAGATAGCATGAGTCATCCTAATAGCATAAGTAGTGGGCAGTTTTAATCACCCTTCCGTTGTAGTTGGAACATTTACTAGTCAGATATAATTGGCATGTGACATCCCAAACCCAGCAGTTGTTGGTACTTTTATTTCATTCCATTGGAGTTGCGATACTTACTAGGAAGGTATAACATGCCACGATACACCCCAGTTCCACCAGTTGTTGGCACTTTTATTATCCATCCCATTGTAGTGAAGCTGATTACTAGTCACATATTAAGTCAAATTTATAGCACTACTTTAGTTATGCTTGTCTATGATCGAGATATTGTGCTCCGAGTCGTCCATAACCGCGGACACGGCTTTCAGAAAGATTTACCCTGCAGGGGTGCACAAATAGCAACACACACACGATCAACCTCGGAAAAACCAACTCAAAACCCAACAAGGCTTTCACGATAAAGCAATCACAGGATTCATAAAATATTTCAGGGGGCCACCCCACTAAGCTACCCGCGACGAAGTTGGCCGGCTCCGAGACGGACACAGGGTCTGCGTGGACGGCTGTAAACGACCGGGAACCCGAAAGTGTGACTGGGCTTGTCGATACAGCGAAAACGTGTCATGATCCTAAACAGTACAGGTGCTCCACGCATAATCGTAAATAAAGCAGTAAAGCATGGCATAAGTACAGGATAGTAATAAAGCCCCAAACTAGTTTGTGGCCCCAAGAAATAAGAATGAATCAAGCTCTAGCTAAGGGGGATTCATAGACTCTCCCGTATGTGGATAGTGCGAATAGTCAAGGAACAGGTATCAAGTACTCGGGTTCCTACGGGACACAAGTGAGCGTGGAAGAACCAAATAACATCTATTGCCCACCGATGCCTATGCATTAGTTATATCTAGCATTTTAATAGTTGTATCTAAAGTCATCATCATCTCCACCATTAAGCATCTCCACCATTTATCATGTGTCAACTTGCCGTCAACGGTGAAACGACAACGACGCGAAGCAACACATAAGCAAGCAACTATGACTCGCAAGGCTGACTATCTAAAACAACAGGCAATAGGATGTGTCCATGGCAATATAGAGGCTGCAAGGAGTATAAATGGTGCACAGAAACTACAGCATTGCAACACAGATGGCAATAAATCAACAGGAGGAAATAAAGACGATAAAAGAAAAATAGGTAGAAAGGGGGAGATGCTCGCCTGGGAAACACTATCGAAGGTTCATATCCGGAGAACTTGTCGATACTCGCATCAACTCATCGGCCTAATCCGCGAAGAAGCAAACACTAGAAGAAACACCGGATGCAATATTTAATACTACGGCAGAAGATCCGGCATGATTATGATATGATGTATGACATGGCAAAGATGCGATGCGACTGGCAATATTAAGCGGAACCGGGGTCCCGACAATTAATTAGAAGGTTCCAATTATTTAGATACCCCACAATTTAAATGTTGTCTTAACAGGGCAAAACATGGCATCGGTTCGCTACGCAATTTAAATGGAGTCCGGAATAAGATAACAATATCCCGCATATAGACTCCATATTTAATCATGCGGTGAATCGGCATAATGCCCCCAAACCACAGACATATATGCATGGATGAACAATTTAAGATGCGACAGTTTATATATAGCATTTATAAAATAGAGGCTCAGAAAGGGGGTCACACATCTGGGTTCGGAAGATCTTGGTTCCGGGGGGTTCGGGGTCGGGTCTCAGGGTCCTGATCTGGGGGTTCGGTTCGACGGGATCGTTCTCGGACAACGGAAGGAGAGCTTGGCGTTCCGGCAAGAAGGAATGGGTTTGGCGCATCAGATTTGCCAAGGTCGGTGTCGATCTTGTCGTCGTGAAGATCTTGTTGGGTCTGCATATCGGGTCGGTCTTGGCATGCGGGGTGAAGTACTTGTTGTTCCGGTGGCGATCTTGATGGTCTTCGGATCCGGATCTTGGCGTCCGTGTAGGAGTTCTTGCCGATCTCCTCGGAATTCTGAGGGTACATCTTCACGTGTCGATGGCCTTCGAGGTCTCGCCCGGCGGATCCATGATGTAGATCTTGGTGTCATTTGTTGAGGTTCTCGGGTGTCGGCCTTGGGTTCGGCGG